>HG993126.1:18975548-20411798 GCA_905231855.2 Eristalis tenax | reverse complement strand
TATCACGATGGTAGTCATTATCAGCCGTGTCTGCGGAAGGTACGAGGGTATCTGTGGAGCAGCCAAGTGAATTATTAATAATCGCCAATGATTCAGCTGAAGTCTATTACAAATTCGTTCGGTTCATTCATAAAAGATACAAAAGAAAAGATGTATGCACGGGGAGAATTTCTATTTATTAATTTTTTTTTCCGATTGAATCCAAAGTCGAAAGCAGAGAAACCAGTCGGGCCGAATGACAGCCGGAATGTCTGCGGGGTCACCGACGACGGGGCTCTGGAGTGCTACTTGCGAGTGAGTTTATTGCATGGAATGTCCCACTTTTTCGGTGATTCGCCACGAGAATGACGGCGCGGCGCTAGGCCGTGATGAATGGAGAAGAAATTTCGATTGGGATCTTCTAATCAATAAAAGTAGAAAAGTATTTCTCTTAAGATCCACAGATAGATAGACAGATGCGTCGTTAGTTTACTGCTGGTTTTTTTCTTTTCTTCTGAAGTCAAACGACGGGCGAGAAATTTTATTAGTTTGTGTAAACGAAATCCAATCGCGTTGTGCTCATCTGATTTTGTGGCAGTGCTGGTATTGTCTATGCTTAGAGGGTTATGGCCAAGGCAACGTCGGAGACTAAGGGAATCATCTGCTCAAAGATGAGCACAACACCACAACCACGGTGAAACAGTATTCGCTCATCAAAGCGTGCAAAAAGAAATCAGACAACAAGTGCTTTCATTTGCAGTGCTAGGAGTCATCATTTGTTTGACCTTCCAGTGAATCCCCGAATGCCTCACAGCCTTGGAGCGATGCCTTATCGGTGCCCAAACTGATGTGCTGTGCCAATACTGATGTGCTCAGTGTGAATTGCTTTTGCTAATTCCTCAACGTGTTTTCACTTTCAGACTTATCGCCTGTAAGCGTAAGCAAATGCTGATATGACGTCTGTCTGTTGACATTACGAACTTTCAAGCGGAAACATGTTCACACATCGGATGTGCAATGCGATTGAATTCGCAGAATGACGCAAAAATCATGGATTGGTGTCAGTGTTGATTGGTTTCAGTTTGCAAGAAGATCGAGCATACACCTCCGAAGGGGTTTGTTTTTTGAGGCATGAGTGTGTGGGTGTCTGCTGAGATCCAGCCTTCTCAATCGATTCGGTCCGGAAGGCCTGCGTAGAATGTAATTTCCGAAGTCATGGTATGTGTCCCTCTTCATGGCACTGGACATAACTTCTCAGCCGGTGCGACAACTCATCTGACATTATCTGATAAGTCTTTATTTCTAATTTAGACAGACGATTGGCTGTGTGATCTCCGATCGACCAATTGAATAATCCGTGATGATAGGAGCCGTTCCAGAGATGTGTCTTATAAGTGAACCAGCAAGTTCCTCCACGAGGGGTTGTGAGTCCATGGCACACTCGTGGTAATTTGCTGGGGCAATTTGCTCCCACTAGGTGATACTGAGAATCTGCTCACTGTTAAAGTCTGTTATCCGGAGACTGTTAACGGCGAAAGAAAGACACAAATACCGCTGTCAAGAATATCCCACTCCTCGCAACGCATGATGATAGGAGCGAATTCCGTTTCACGAACTAGTCCGTGTCAAGATATCGAGGCTAAAGTAGAATAGGGCTGGTGCAGACCACCGGGTTGCGGCCCAGGTCCACCACAAGCAGTAGAGGGGGTAGAAGAAGGATTTGCCAAGTTTTAAGCATTTGGTTTTAAATTTTTCATTTCTACGTGGGAAAAATACAAAAGTGTACACAATTTTCATTTCATTTGATAAATCAATGTGTGCGCTTTTTTTAAGGAATAGTTCATGCAAATGTTGACCTTATGGTACACTTTGTGGGGTCTATACGGAGAGTCTAAATTTGAGTCACTTTTATGTTCTGTTGTCTTCCACGGTTGCAGTTGGCACAAACATATGAGTTGACGTGTTGCCTCCAATCACACCGTGGAGTCTACTTTACCGGCCCCAATCGAGCGGTAAACTGCTCATCGGACTCCATCCTCATAAGGCCATTGATTCGTGTGTTGTGCACACTGTTTCTGGAACCACACGCCGACCAGGTTTGAGCACCAGCACCAGAAAGTTGAGAATCATTGAAAGCCGATTTCTAACGATATCCTGCGCCAGACAATAAGCCGCACCAATCACTCGATTTCCCCGGGATCTTTGGCCGCTCAGTTCTATTCGGTCATGGGTGGGGCCTAATTTGGCCGTCTTTTTCATTCACTTGCCAATTCAGGAACAAATGAGGGTCGTCGCTCATGAAATTTGTCACAGAACGATTCCGGATGTAGGTCTCTTCACGATAAAATGGCACCGCTGATTGAGCATAGCAACCACGCATGGGCTGTCACAAGCTGAAAACTAAAAACCACACGCAAGCTAATCACCCATTGTCAACATAAGAATATTAAGCGCCAGTGCGAAATTGTTGGGTCTCGTCATGGACAACAAGCTAAGTTGGGAACCCAATATCCAGCAGAGTGCCAAGAAGGGGGCTTGTAATCCCCATAGGATGCAAATGGGGATTACAAGCACGCATCACCTAATCAATTTTTATCTCAATTGTCAGAGGGACACTTATGTCCAGGGTCTCAGTTTGGTGGACACCACTATACACTGTGGATTGGTATGCATGTGGGGGCACTGAAGAGCACTCCGTCGGTTGCACTTAACATACTCCTCCACCTTCCACCACTGAATATCTTCAACCAGCAGGCCCTGAGACTCAAAACGCTTCGACTGTGGTCCGAACTCTCCTTCGGACACTCAACTATTCTAAATGAATTCAAGTTTCTCCCCAACGACACCCACAGCCTACTTCCCCAAGCTGTCTTCGAGAAGAAATTCTCCACCAGCATTCGCTCAAGATCGGATTGGATATCTGGTAACCAGACGCAGGCGCATCTTCACAGACGGATCGGAGTAGGTGCTGGTGTCTATTCCAAAGACCTTAATATTGCTGTCTTCCTGAAGTTGTCTGATCACTGTAGGGTATTCCAGGCAGAAACCATTGCGATAAATATAGATATAACCACCTTTTCGGACAGCCAGACCACAATTAAGTCTCTGGACAATGTCCTGCTTAACTCAAAAACATCCCCTGATTGTAGGCTGTCTCTGAATGAGATGGCTGAGCATTTTAATATACTCCACATGTGGTTGCCGGGACATTTCGCCGGACAAGGCCGATGAACTCGCTACATCCTCTACTCGGTACATCCTCCTCCCTAACACTGGGGAGTGCTCCACCTTCCATGCCAATCGCTACAGCCCACCATCTACTCAAGATACACACAATCAATCGCTCGAAGGTATCACATGCCGTAAAACAAAAGAAATATGACCATCACCACCATTTGCTTAGACTAGGCAGATCATCACTCATGACGCTCACCGGCGTCATAACCAGTCGCTGCACAATTGGCACTCATGCCCGAAGGTTGGGTTGGGAGGTTGAAACCATAGATCACCTACTCAAGTCAAGGTAGGTACCTACACTTAGGGGTCTACTACGTCAATAACCTCAGTGAGCTAAGAGGCGCAAGTGTTAGCCAGCTAAATCGCTTGGTTCCTATCCACGTGGTATCGCAACGGGCCTGCTTTGGCCTAAGAGGGACTGACTTCTGCAGTCAGCCACTACAACCTAACCTAATTTACGAATATGGCTGGTACCCCAATTCAAGGTGGAAGGTTCGACAAGGTTAGCCTGCCTTGTCTCTCTTGAGTACTGCTCTGTACAAGGTCTCACGAAAGGAAGGGACCTAGAATCAGTCTTAGGCCGACTCAGAACTAAGCTCTTCCTTGACAGGTATACGTTCTCTCACGGTATTTTAAGCGACCCGCGGAACTGGCCATTAAATCAAACCAACAACGACAGCCATAGAAACAACCGCAATTCCGCACCATAATCTGGCTATTCTCAGCCTGAACGCAGCTCAGATGTTAACACACATCGTTGCCAACCCCCCGGCTTCACTTCAAAGCAAGACCCAACATTTTCACTTAACAAGCATTTATTGAAAACCTTAAATCCATTGATATGGCGACAGTACATGTAGGCACTTCGTCCGTCCTTCGCTTGCTGGCACTGATGCGGACTCGAGTTGCGGAAGACTGAAAATAGGAACCACATGAATGGGAGTTACAGATTTAGATAGACCACGCTACTCACATCCGCCCCTTTGGCAGTTGTATCGGATCATTTCGCATCCGTTGTTGAAGTTGTACAAGCACATGCCGTCAAAGCCGCACACAGGAGAGGTGTGTGGAGGGCAGCTTCCGGGACACGCGCTGGCTGCCGCTGCCAGAGCTAATTAGAGCGTCACATGAGGCGAAAAGTCGATTTCAAAAGTCAACTACTTACCGAGCACCACGAAGAAGCACAATGAGACTGTTTTCATTTTGACTTGACTGCTCTGCGATGACTACTGACTGACAGATGACTGTGCGGGATTGGAAGGCCTTTATAGCTGAGTGTCGCCGCGAAATGGAAAGCTTATCGCCACTGTGTCTGATGAGCACTTGTGAGATAAGCGGAATGTATTTGGAAAAGTTTTTGTTTGATTAGCTGGAATGGAATCCCCTCGGTCGGGGGTTTTCGAAATGGAGGATTGTGGTGAGACAAGTGAAAATGGGAAGCACCAGGTGTCTGTTGCAAGAGGTGACATCGACTTAAAATGGTTGTGGTCGCGGAAAACACGTCATTTTTAGATTGAAGGAGGATTTTTTAGATTGAAGCTTGCAGCAGTCTTCCCTAGAGAGCCTCTGCAGTGTCTGGCAATCCAACGAGTGGCCATCGAAGATGAGGACACAAACGACGCCAGCAGAAGTCGTCCGTTTCACAACAAAGTAGCACATCAAGCACCCAGTAGCCACACAAATTCGCTTCACCTGCGAGTCCAGGCGGTTAGGCGCTGAACCATTTCCCCCGGAAGCACTTTGCCGGACTAGCACACAGTCCGGTCAGTCCCCCTCCGCGACAGGAGCATGGTCAACGAAAAGGGATTTCATGTCTCAATCAGCTTAACAGCCCGAAAACCGAAAACCGATGGAGACTTGTAAAGAAATTAACATCGCCGGCCCGGAATTAAGCCATCAAGCCCATTTATGGTGTTTGCCTAGCAAATGGCCAAATGGAGAGCAGGCATCCAGGCATCCTTAGCCCGAGCTGGGACGGAGGCTGGCATGCACTAATTCTCGCATTTGTAGAACGAAAATTTATTCCGCAGCTGGGTCCATAAAGATCGGCACTCGGTGCTCTGCACTGCGCTGCAGTAACGCGAACCACAGCGTTCCGACACATGACTTAATTTGTGTCGAATACGTGCGAGCTGTGGAGTCCGGAGTCCGGAGTCCGCTGCTGCTGCCGCTGGACGGTGATGGTGTGCGCGAAATTCCGCCGATGTCGACACCCGGAGAGTGTGGCGCATGTATCCGACGCCCCGTGCATGGACACATTTGTTTCACGCGAAATTGCCTTTTATCTCGGCCAATTGATGGCTACGAGATAAAATCGTTTTGCGCCAAACAGACTGACAATTTTCGAAAGGGACCGAGGTCGGCCGCCCGGACGTGCAATTTGTAATTTGTTGCATCTTATGCAACAGTGCGCTGGCCAGCGACCACGATAGGGGGTGGTACTGTGCTGCTGGTGCTTGCCAAGCGGTGGTTGGCCGCCGCGCCGCTGAGATGTGTCCCAGCAGATAGGCCCAAACATGGAAGTCCGGGCTTCGTAATGAGAAGAGCTAGAGACTAGTCATAAAGGCATCTTAACGGTGACCGCATGAGTTTGGCCATAAATGCGCCTGAGCCGTCCAAACAAACAGCGACGACGACGGTCGACGACACACACCAAACCCATAAGGAGAGTTCTCTCTCCCCCTCTCTCTCTCTCTCCCTCTCGCCAGCCTGTATCTGCGGCCAGTTTTGAAAAGGTTCCCATTGATTATTGTCGCTGGCCTGGGCGCTGCTTGTAGCGAAACAAAGGGAATTGGGATGCCACTGTGATTATGAAAAACGAGTACCGATCCCACGGAGATAAGTCCGACTACTGCAGGTGGACGGACGGACGATGCCCAGCGTTCATAGGCGACTCCTCATGTGAATGCACACAATGCACCGTTAGCAGATGAAGTGATTTCCTTGTGATTTTTCGCGGGACAATGGGAGGGCATCAGATTGAGCAGCCAATGTAGGCTGTTCCGCCAGTTCTTCGTTGCTTTGTTGCTCTGTGGCTGGCAAAGTGCTTCAATTAGCCTCAAGCTGGAATATGATTAGTGTGGTCGGAGGTGAGTTCGGCTGGCGGCTACAAGATGTCCCATCGCAGATAATGGCCGCGCTTGTGGCCCCTAATTACTCATTAGAGTTGTGCACATGACTGTCTTTGGAATCTGAAATGATGGGTGTCCCTTCGCTGCTGGGAGACTGTGCAATAGATACGAGCTTCTGCCTCGTTGTGACCATTTGTGCTGTGGTCGCGTTTGATGGCGGAAGATAGCCAATCGTGGCTGGAAGTGGGAACGAATCTGTGCGGAGAGAGCGGATTGATGCACAGAGGACGTTAAACTTGGGAACGAGTTCGTTTGTGCTGAAGTGAAGGGATTTGAAGGAGCTCCTGAAGAACTAGAGGGTTCTCCGCTGAACCAAGCTAATTCATTTGCTGGCACCTTGAAGGCATTTTTTAAGTTCAACATCAGCTACGGAATGATTTCGCATCAGGCTTCATTTCATCGCTCTTTCTCTGTACCAGCGTCAAATGTACTTGAGGGGGATAGAAACAGTGCCCGACTGTCCTACTAGGCAATTTTTGGTCATAATTCTCGATCCAGTGCACAACGCTACTTCTTTGATCAATTGCATGGCCTAGACATTAAAGGCGTATGCTTCAATAAGACGGTTCTACAGGGTGTAACAATTCATGTGTTATGCGCGAGAAAAAGGTCTGTGAATTGAACACCTTCTCCAGTCAGAGGTGGACCTGGGCCTTAGGCAATGCCTCACGTCTCTTCAACCGCCCCGATCTCTGGCCAGCTGTCTTCAGTTTTGCACACCAAGCCGGCTGAGCTAACCCTCGGCTTGTCTGCGCCACCTTTACGGGGGCGTTCTCTGTTGCGTTGTCCCACTGGCTCAGAGTCCAAGATTCTGCCGGCCGGAGCTAAGTTCTCCAAACGCTCTACATGGCCTAACAATCTTAGGCGGTAGATCCGTAGATGCCTGGCTAGACTCATGTCGCTGTACAGCCCAGTTCGTGGTTGAACCTTCTCTTCCAAATGCCATCAGACAGCAGACAGGACCAAAGACAGAGCATAGAAGCCTTTTCATCCCCTTTGGATATAGTCCATGTCTCTGCGCCGTAGCGCAGGATGACAATGATCAAGGTCTTGTACACATTCAAAGGCTCTGTTACTCAATTGCTTTTTGAGCCCAAAACTGCGGTTGGCAAGAGTTTCTCTGCATTTGAACTCGATAATGATGGTGTTTGTACTGTTTTGACGAAGCCCTTGACGATGTCAAGTGATGTTCTGCGCGAGACGTCGATAAACCGCCATCGACTGCAAGAGAATAACCAGGCGAGTTTTTGGACTTGGTCTAACCACCTCGTCCTGAGTCTACCAAGCGGTCGCCAACCTGATGGAATCGCATTCAACGCCCGCCTCGGAATTTGTGATAAAAGAGACATTCCTGCCACGTGACCAAACCCACCGAAGCATAGCCCCCTCCGTTCGAAGAAGCAGCTCCCCAATGTTGAGTTCCTCTCGCATTGCCGTGTTACTCACCCTATCCCGGCGAGTAATTCCCACAACAGCACGGAGAAACCTCATCTCAGCAACTCTCAACATAGGTGAGAGTTGGAATAAATACTGAGTTGAAAACCGCTAACTTGGCTTTGACACCAAGCTCGGCCTTCCTAATTACAGATGTACAAAGCTGTTTCAAAATTGACCCAGCTTGACCAATCCTCCAGGAAAGCTCAGCTTTACTCCTTCCATCCCTCCTGAAAAAGACCCCGAGGTGCTTAAACTTCTCCACCTGCTTCAATGGAACTCCACTAACCAGTAGAGTGCATTGAACAGGCGTGCTGGAGATGACCATAACCTCCGATTTGTCCACGTTGACCTTCATTCCAGCATCAGCACATAGTGCCACAAACCTATCGAGTGAGCGCTGTAGATCCATCTGGGAAGATGTGAGGATAGCTAAGTCATCCTACCCCACCTCTCCTAATGTGAAACGTTCCTCGCCTCGTCTGCGCTGAAACGTATATACAATGAAAGAAGAGGTGACAAGACGCACTCTTGGCGAAGTCCAACGCCCACGGTGAAATGTGTTGATTTAACACCTTTAACCCGAACACAGCTGCTCAGTTTGTGTATAGAGACTGAAAGGCCCAGAAGAGGACCATCAATCCCATACTCCTGCAGAGCAATCCAGAGTTTACCTCGAGGAACTCCGTCGTATATCTTTTCCAAATCCACAAAACAGCAGTAGATGGGTTTGGCATACTCCCAAGCCCTCTATGGTACCCTTCTTAGAGCTGGTCGGTTGCACTTCTACCAGGACGAAAGCTGCACTGTTCATCGCCCATCCTGAGCTTGACCATAGCTCTAGAACGTGCTTCCAACACCTTAGCGCAGACTTTCCCGGGGAAACTTAAAAGAGGTACGCCCCTGTGGTTGGAGCAATCTCTTTTGTCCCCATTCTTGAAAAGTGGGACAATCACCCCAGTTTGCCGATCGCCAGGTGTCTCACCACGTTCCCACTTACAACACGAGAGAGCCATAAAACTCCTTCTTTATCAATTTCCGTAAGCATTTCTGGGCGGATGTCATCCGGATTCAATCGCCAAAATGACTTCCTCCACCGCTGGACTATTCTCCGTTCCACTTAAGGCAACAGGTCTGCCATCCTCGGTGCCCTGTTCGGTATTGAGCAGCTCCGGAAAGTGCTCGCCCCATCTGCGTAAGATTTCCACCCCAATGGAAAGCAACACACCATATTTGGAATTGACTGTTTCGATGGTGTTTAATTTCCTTCCTCTGAACTGGCGAATGGTTTGCCAGAACACCTTTTTCGAAGATCTATGGTCGCTTTCCAATTTCTCGCTAAACTGAACATATTCAAGAAGAAAACTATTCATGATTTTTCGTTCGATTTCGAAAGTCCCCGGGAACATGGCCAGTCAGGCCAGAAGTTGACTTATATTTTCTAGAGCACTATATTGTAATAGGGGCTTGCAAGGAAACTGTGCTTCAGACAATAACTCTCTCAAATGGGAGCGGAACGAATCTTCTTTAAGAACATGGGCTTCTTTTCATTCGTTTACCACTCCTTACTTTGTTGAAAGTGTGTACTATTGACGGATGGAAACACTACGCAGCTCGCACAGAGATGCTACGAAGTGTATAGTAATCGCCAGCATCACAAGCGAGTCGAGAGCGATGACTCATCTCCTTTGCGGATGAGCGTACATGATGGCGTGACAGCGTCATGCCGTTTGTCGTCACGGCATACAAGTCGGTTTTACTGCCAAGTTTCGCCAATAAATGTCTCACATGGAAAATATGTTCTAAATTGTAAGCACGCAACGTCGTTCAAGGAGTCAAGCCGGTTGAGTTGGGTTTGTGCCTGTATAAGATTGTGCCCACGCAAGAATTGAAGCTGGTAACGCGTTAGAGCTTCTTTTGGTAAACTCCTGACAAATTGCCTGACCGGTTGTAAGCAGCCAAGGGCTTGATTATTCGGTTAGCGAGACTCATCTTATTTGCACGGTGGGGGTATAGTCCTGGGCCTTCTACTTATGTTTCCCAGTGTGATCTGGCCCGTTGTGGATTTTCCTGGCCCGAAATCATACCATTAAGGACCCATCAACTCCTTGAAATAACAGACGAACAACAAATATAAAACGGCCCTAGGACGCCGAAGCAATCGACGACAGTCACCACCTTCCGTACGTCCCTTAGCAGCGATTTCCTTGAGCCTCTCATCGAGATGTGGATGAATCAATGTCGGTGTCAAGCGTCTGGTATTTCCTGAGAACAGTCCTGCACCTGTCACCTTAGTGTGGTCGTTCATAATCTCCTCGTGGTTAAGTCTAGTCCAACAGAGGATAACGCACCACCACGCAAAGGTCCTGGGGGAGTCCGTCAAACTCTAGAACAGCTCAATCATTCCATTGGCATTCAACCTAATCAGTCGCATACTCGGGAATCTGCTTGCAAAAGAACGTCCGAGACATTGTCACGTCAGGCAGTCAAACGCGGTGTCTTGCCATCATCTCCTCAGATGATCAGCCTTAGATTTCTCATTTCAAAGTCCAGACACACACCACGGAGAGTGATAAGAAAAACTCGCTGGCAGTTGTGTCTGTCGGCTTTTGTGGAGCTAGACTTCTTCCAATGCGAACTCAAAATGGGCAGTTGAAGATGAAAGGGCCCTCAATAGGGGCTTCAGGTGGTCTCAATAAATCCATCATTCGATCATAACAAGAGACCTTCCACTTTATCGATCTGTCGTGGATTTGATTTGCCGCACAGCGGGGGCCGTGTGCTTGACGTCCCATAAACAGGGATCCCGGCATAGATCACCCAACGCACGGCCATCGCTCGAGTAATTAATGAAATAAATCGCGCATCCATCCACGAGAGAGGGGAGATGCGGGGGGCGGGATGCTTAGAACCTGTGCACGATGTGGACGTCTGCGGCAACGATGACGTTGCGATCTATTTCAGGGAGCGATATAAATCACTCGAAGCGCGTCAATCAACCGGCACTGGCGTAGTGGCATCTCGTGACGATTGCAATCGAAAGCCTACGCTCGCCCTGCGGCCGATTCCGCTGCTCCGGTGATTGTTTCATCCCGACTCCACGACGCACAGTACGAGTTGTGGGATGATCCACTGAAGGGCATCCCTCTGACCCCATGGGTGCCCGTGCGGCTGTCGCCGGTGCCGCCGGATCTGTGCGTGTGTCTGTGGCATGGCCCATCATAATAAATCCGTCGCTAGGTCCATTTGCATATGAAATGAATCATTAGTCAGAACCACCACCTGGTATGCTAATGCATGTGCCGGCTCTCTGGAGCGTGTTGGAAAAGTAGGGCGAAGAGCAGTGGATACACTGCTGTGCTGGGACTGGTGCCGGTGCTGGTGCTGGTGCTGCGGCAGCCGCTGTTGCTGGAATGCTGGAAATTGCTAGACCTAGAGCAAGAGCTTTTGTGTATCTTTTTGTTTGTCGATTATTGGTTCACTGGATTCGACATGGATCATTAGCGATGTAAATTAAGTCGAGGGATTTTTGCATTTTCCTCACGAGAAGCAGCAGCACACGGATCCGGTGACATTTTCTGAGCATGGCCGCGAGGGGAAAAGTGTATCCGAGGCGCTTCTGGGGCACGATTTGTTTCGGTTAAAAGGCTTTTCGCTTTGATTATCGTTTGTTGGATTCGTCATGGCCAGTCTGGGGGACGAGTGATGTGGTAATTTCTGCTTAGACGCGACAGCGCTTTCGGGGGACAGCTCATTTCGCCGCTGCAAGCTGTGCACCACTCACAAGGGGGATTACTTTGTCTAAGGATTTGCTTAATGAGTGAACGATTGTGGGTAGAGCCGAAGCCGATGATGTACGGCTTGTAGTTTATTCGATCGTAGTTAAGCGTTTCAAGTCAACTCAGTTGCGGTCGAGTGGCTCTGCTGGGTAGAGTAGAGCCGATTTAATTATGATCGAGATGAGACTGAGAACGTGAGCCTGCAGCGGAACAGATTGCTTGATCTTTTGTGTGATCGATTGTGCCGTACTAACGTTGGTGAAACTCACATTTGTTCGACTATCGGACGGCTGTGCATTCAACATTTCTGGGTTACTGGGTGAGGCTGCAGGTCTTCTTATGCCAAACTTGTCTCTTGGGACAATTCATGATACAATGGCGTCAATTAGCGCTGACGAAGGTTACAGAATGAATAATCTCAGCAGGCTGTGAAGTCGGTTACAGAGTCTGCGTTTTAGTGCCGGCATATGCAGTAGTTCGGTGTAGTGTCCGGACAACTGCCAGCATCTGCGGATGTCACATTGACGTGGTCAATCGATCGCTGTGACTTGTCAATGTGGTCTTCTTAAGCATTGCAAGAGAAGCAGTGGAAGTGTCCCGGTAGCGGACAAGAGCAAAGACGAAACGTATGCGGAAGGGATACTGAACAACGGTGCATGCCTAGAATGTCAGTAGGGGCACCTAGATCGTCGTCTATCTCGCTTCGGTCAGTACCTCTCGTGGGAGCTCCTATGTGGATTGAGCGCATCTAAAGACGGACAGTACACCGACATGGGATATGCCACCCCACCCGCCTTATAGCCCAGACCTTGCCCCTTCTACTTTGAATAATACTATTGTACGTGTTTTTCTTAAATAAATGTTAAAATTTTGAAAAAACCGAATTATGTTATAGGCCATATATTTTCTTATTTAATTACTAGACATCATTACATGCAGGTTTTAATTTTTATTTTATATTTTTGTGTGCATTTATCTACCGTTAGGTCTAAGCATGCTGTATCATATTTTGTGACAAATTTTGCCATTTGAGTCTTTATTTAAATTTTTTTACGTTTGCTTGACATAGAGAATGTTTACCAAAACTATTATTTTAAAATATCAAATTTCTTAAAAAAATCATTTTTAAAAACGCACTAGCTTTGTAGTACCACCGTACGCAGCCCGCCGAAATGTGCTCAGAAAGTACAATTGCAGTACGGGAGGGAGCGCTGGCACTGATGGTCTGCGTTTGGGCGCCAGAAAGTAAAACCTCCAAATCGGTCAAAAATGTCAATCCCTCATCGAATTCCAACCCCATACAACTTGCCTCTCGTGCTTCTTCCAATGGAAGAGGTCTTAAAACGAAACATCGGCTCCAAGTCAGCCTCCAAACAAAGAGCCTTACACATGATCAATCTGCTCGTACACTCTCACGATCCATCGCATCATGGGGGTGTAACGGTAAACGAGTTCAGCTAATGGCGTACACTTTCATTCATGCAAATCAATGCGCACGAACCGCAGGCTACCCCAACCCAGCACCAAGCCCACGTGAAGACAACTCTCCCTTGTGTGTTTGACTTTTGCGACTCTTGAATTGAGTCGCACTCGCACGGCCACCGGCTCCGGGCAAATGGAAAGAGTCCTCACCGCGCCGGGTCCCACAGCCCGCGTCACCGTCGCCACCGTTAATTTCCTCACAACAAGACAAATTACCCCATCCATCCACATTTACCATTTGAGGCTGGAAAATAAAAAATGCAAAAAATTATTAATGATCCCGTCAGATGGCTCCATGTTGGCATGGAATTGCACAAACTTTGGATCACCTACCAACCGGCAGCCTACTCCAATCGCGCTTCCTCTCCCGGGGCTATGGGTCCCGGGCCGCCGGTTCATCTCTCCCAAGTGCCCGAGTCGCGGCCGCCGCGCCATCCGCGGATTGTGTCATTTGAAAAAAGACTCTCACCACCCTGCGCTGCGGAGCGAACACATTTCTTGATTCGATTTCGGTGTACATGCGCCTCCTCCGCCGACAGTGGCGGCATAACAAAATTTTTAATTTAATGCCTCGCAGCAAACATTCTGTCAGAGTGACAGTTCATTAATAACTGCGGCCGCAGCCAGGCCGCACCGGGTGACTTATGACACTGCGAGCGATGGTGCACTGCAACTGCAACGTCGTTGGATGAGCGCTAGATTCAGCGCACCACTGCACCACGTTGGCAAATGTCATCAAGGTCTTTTACGGTCTTGCGACTGCACAAGGACGTGTACCTACGCCGAGACCTAGATTCCCGCCAGTCCCGGTGGACGATGAAAAATGACCCTCTCCGTCGTCGGGGACTTGCAATTCCTTTTGGACCAGTTGTAGTCTTTGGCCAGACATCGGAGTCTACTTTGCACTCGGATGTAGTTGGACGGCTTCTGCGATGGCTGCGTCCGCTAGGTGGCTCTTCTGCTTCTGGGTGAGGTTGAGTGCATTTTTGACATTTCCAAATGTCAGCTGACAGAAGCATGTCAGCATTTATCATCGCGCTGGAACGGTGGCAGTAGTCGCTTGTCGAGACGTGTCACTACAAGGCTCACAACGCTGTTCCCCACAGATGCCCGCCATCTCACGACCATTTAGGCCACGATCTATTGCCGGCCGGTCCTCTGCAAGCGAAAACCCTGTTCCAAGCTACGATACACTGCGCGTACTTGCCCACACAAGACCAACAATTGAATGTTAACAGCGCCTCTGGTGAACATTCCCGCTCCAATATGGTAACCGACAGCCAAAACAAATCGGCCACCACCTACACCTCCACACACACGTACCTCCCGTGAACCTGTAATCAATTGTCCCGGACTCCCATAAGTCGATGCAGGCTGCACTCTAGACATTCAATACGGCCGAGATGTTATCGTCCAGCTGAAGATCAGTGCAACATTTCCGGATGCACGTCCTAACACCATGCACAGCCGTGGCCGGGCTTACGCCGGTAGTCTCCGGAGGTCTTCAGCCACGTTTCATGTTTCGCCATAGCCCTCGCCAACCACCGGCAACCAGGGACGCCGCCGTCGCCATCGCCATCGCCAGCACCGGCACAGCGAGCGCGGCCAACGCGATGATGAAATCATAGAGAGGAATTCTGCTTTACGGGATATCTCACTTGCGATCACCTGGGCTTCCAATTGCATCATCTCGGGCACAAGGTGTCGGTCCGCGGTCGACGGTCGACGGTCGCCGGTCGGTACGGTTGCCATCGTTCCGCAAATGACCATATCGAATTGCGGCCGAGCATTGTGATGTCGCCCCTCGTCCACTGGCGCAGGGGAACATATGTTAAACATTCAATTGTCGGAGCAATGCCGGCCCCGAATGGGGAAGGACCGCTCTCATCCGGAGAAGGTGTAAATCGAAGGCAGATGCGATGCGGCGCGATTGGAAGTGGCGGTGCATTCTGGCGGGCGGGTCTGTGCAAACAGCGAACCTCGGAGGTCCGCCGATCGATGAGTGGGCTGTTCGGCGTGTGAACGGCTCCGGCGATCGCATGGGCCGATAAGGGTATCTCAATAGGATCACTCTGGGAAGTGAACTGATGCAGGCCGCTCCGCTCGGCCTAATCCTTTGGCAGCTGCGGGCTAATGGAATGATCAGACAACGACCGATCGCGGAGTGCAATTTTTCGGTGATACGTTGATACTTTCAAATTGAATTGTCTCGCTGGGGGTGATGAACAAATTTACGGCTATCTTTCCAGTTCGTTGATTTGGACTCTTGAGACGGCCGATGGCTTATGCAAGCAGGCCACAGCGGTCGTGGGTGACATAAGACAAAATGCTTTCACTTGGCTTGCGTTTTCGAATGGCGGGACAGGTGGTCTGTGGACGGGTGGGAATAGTGATGCCAATCGGATTTGATTTCCGACGAAAAGGGCAGGTGACTCTGGTGTCTGACTCGATAAATGTCAACTGGAACCGTCCACCCGCGAGAGTGGAAATGGAGTTGAGCGTGGGGACATGGTGACATAACTCCCGTCCGCTTAGACATTGAATTTGTGGTTTCGACTGCTCAAATGTGGTACCTTTTCTTCAAGTCTCATAAGGAACTTGTAGGAAAGCCATCAAGATGAGATTACTACCCTGTCTGGGGTCTGTATCAGAAGGCACTGTGTCTCACTGCACCCCAGTCCATTTCGGAGTTCTACCTTGTGACACGCTTTATGTCTCTTCCACAAAGCATTGGCTCATGACATGAGTTCCGGGGCTTAAGGAGAATTGTAGTGCAGTATCTTCTGAAGAAAGTGGCCAAGAGGCTCTCCTGGAGAAACTACACGTCTCCTTGGTCCCAGGGGCTCAACGAATTGCAATTACGTCTCTTAGTCCTTCTTCTTCGTCTATTAGCGCTAAAGTTTGGACGGAGACTGGGCCTCAACCAACAAACACCTCCAGCTGCACGACATTTAGCCTGTACTCATGGACTAAGGTCATTGTCCACCTTTGTGTTCCATCGGCTTCATGGGCATTCTTTGGGTTGGAACAGAGTTGCTGATCGAAATTCAGAAAGATAACACTCCACGACCCTGCGTTTTCTTCCAGCCCACTGGCCACTACTTACAGCCTATTGACATGAGATGACATTGTTCTGAAAGATGATTGCTGGGTATGCCACCCTTGGGCTGCCTCTCAGCTGAGAGTCGTTTTTGGGGGCAGTAGCGATGTCATGCCATACTACTGGACGCACGTATCGTCCCTACCCCACAACGCTTGTACGATCGCAACAGAATTCAGTGAATTACTTGCGAGCCATTCGATGTGAGGGAGCAGAATCTCCATATTACCATTCTAGTCCGTGGTTCCGTCAAAATGGTGGTTTGTCTAAACAGGAAACTCACTCAACCACGCAACTGACACAAGCACCGATCGTTAGCCAATTTGCGAAAGGAAGTTGCCCAATCACTCTTGACTTTCCAGCCTTCATCATGCGCTCAACGCCAGATCTTGACACGGATTGCATCTTCGAGGTCTAAGATCAAAAGGCGGCTCAGAAGTCACTTGCAAAACCCATCAAAAGCCCATCTTTAGAGCAAGTATTCCTTGACACGAAATACGATACCAATTCATCTGATCGATGAAGCATCTGCATAAAGTGTACGACGCTGTCAAGATTGCAGCAACCGCAACCTCAAGTCCTCAACTCGAAGTCACATCGTGACTCATGCTCCCTAGAACGGCCAATTAAATTGTCAACTTCTAACGAAATCCACCACTTTGCCCTCGCCGTCCGCAGCTCAGACAGAACTCATTAATCTCAGCGATTTCATGGAAACTATGCCCTTATCGGCGGCATGCATCTTATCCGATATTCTAACCAAAAACGGAAGAGATCTGATATGCGCTGGCGCAAGCTGAAGCAAAAGCCACCGCACCTTTGAGGTGCCCGCCGAAAAGCTCGCACCACATGCGCTCGATTATTGCCCTCGTAAAAAGCTGCAAACCTTATCCATTTTCACATAAATTATCCGAGATTGCAGATCGATCGCGCGCTCGCTCGCTCGATCTGATTCCACGACACCGCGGACCACCATCACGGGAGCCGATAATTACTGAGCGAAACCCCGCGATAAATGAGAACCAATTACGGAAATGGTTCCAGGCCCCCATCATCATAGGCGATCGCACACACGAGCGACGACGATCAGCGATCCGCCTCCCGCTGATGCCAAATCCGTCCGACTGACAGCCGTTGACAATGTATTGCGACGGTGATGGCTGCATTTCACCAAATACGCGCGATAATCACTTCGATTAGACCCGAGCGGAGGTGACACTACCGCGCGTCGGTCCCCTTCGGCGTGCCTGTGCGCGTGGTGCACGCCAGCCGTGGAACTGTGCCTGCCCCCGAAAAAGGTAAAAATGAAGGAAAATCAGAAAATCAGAAAATGAGAAAACCCGAAGGGGAATAGGAATAGAAGTGCTCCATGACAGTGTGCCGGGTGCTCGGCGCGGAGCGGCGCAGCGCGTTTCCTGCAGCAGCCCAACTGTCGCCTGTAGGCTGGCCCATTGAAACGCTGCAGCTACTGTTTCTCAGCAACAGTCAATCAAATATGGTTAAAGTATCTCGTTAGTTGGTGGCTTTATCTTTGATTTCGATTTTTGTTATCGACGCTGCTGCGACCGGCAACAGCTATGACGATGACGGTGACTGCGAGCGACGGCTGGCATAGCTGCGGCGCGCTGTTCGCTGTTCGCGGTTGGCTGCTGGACGTATCCGCAGTGCTGGAGCTGTGCTTTTCGGCTCTTGCTTGGTGGAGAATCGTGAAAAGGATTTCACTTAAGTGAGACATGACTGCTGCCGGGGGTTGCTTGGGTGTTTGGGCGGTTTCACTTATGAGTCATGATCATGGTTGCATTTGGAAAGAGGCGCCTAACTGTTAAGAGAGACCACGACATGATGACAGACGTGTCAAACTTTGACGTCAGCCAGAGGCATTCTGTGGCCTCTTCTGAGGAAGCGAATTAATGCCAAACTAGGATATGACTGATTCTCGAGAAGCGACACGCAGTCCGGAAAGAGACAGAGCTTGTCGTCAAATTGGATGGCACTGGGGTTTTCCGCGATGAACTGGGACTCTGAGAAGTGATTGCATATTTCTCGGCGTAACCAAAAACAGTGACAGGGCAGGTGGACTTGGATTAAAACCGTTCGATAACTGTTTTCCTGTTGTCCATGTCCTTCAAAGGCCAAGTTACCAGATAAAAACGGCCTTTTTCCACACAAAATAATGATGTGAGAGGCGGAGTATAGTCCAAGGTGGATTTGCTTATGCTCGCTGCAGTTCACTCGTCTGACTGGAGGTGATCAGAGATAAGGGATTGAAAAGATATGAAAATTCTGCGCCTGTGAGGGGAAGCAACATAAATTGACCAAGGTTCTTGTAACATGTTCACAGATAGGTGTTGGTGAATACGTGGAATCTAAGGGACGCTAATTACTCCCGACTAACACCATGGCGCTGCTCTGAAGACCTCAGAAGTGTGCGCGAAAATAAAGTGGTCGGCGTGTCTTTACAGCACAAAAGCGATGTCGAGGGTTTTTACACTTTAAGGTTCGATATCGCGGTGTACATGAGTTCTGGAGGTGAACTGGTCTGGTCTGGTCTTCTGCCGACTGAGATCTTTCCATGATCTGCTTCAAGACAGTCATACCATGTAAGCATTGTCAGTGACATGGGTAAGGTGAAGTCGTGAATTATGAAAGTTGCTGATCTCGGGTATTGAACCCAGAACCCTTGGTGATGACGAAGTGATCGACTCACGTGTCGCAACTAAAACTTCGATGTAGTTGCTTTGATTGTTGCTGGTAGACTGATATCCTATGGGGCTACTTTTAAGACGTCTTATCTCATCTCATCTTCAGTGACCAACCTGATCCACTAACGAGTTCACTGGGTGAAGCACAAGCGACAGATCTTTAGGATATGCGATCCTCCAATCGACTCCAACTGATCGGGAGTTTTAGGACTTGGTCCGGCCACCTCGTTCTGGGTCTGCCAAGCGGTCGCTTACCTGATGGATTCGCATTCAAAGCCGTTGCAAAGTAAACTCTTAAGAATAAGCACCAACTTGGCGTGGAGAGGAGATCATGCCAGTTGAAGAAGCCAACCACTCGCATTTGGCAGATGTAGTATATATTGCCGATGAAATTTCTCAACTCACTGGAAGAAATTCGAGAAAAAAAGCCAACAGAGGTTCGTGCAGCTCATCAGCAAAACTAGACCAATTTAAGGCAACCATGTGTCGAACTACAAGAGATTTCCACAAGCTCAACAGCAAAGAATGGTAGAGACCCGATCCGGTTCCTCAGAAGAAGAAAGCCATGAAGATGGAGAAACGTGTGGAGATGGAGAAGTGATGTGACAGAAACGATGTCAGAAATTCCAAATCGATACGAAGTTAGGGGAGAAGTCAATCGGAATGAGCATGAACAATTGTTTGCAAAGTCACAGTAAATACTGAAGTGTTGGAGAAATCTGTCTTACGAAACTACATCTAAGCAGGATCCACTCAATATGATCCATGATTGAGGGGGATTCCGACTCCGGACCGAGACTAAATCAAAGCAACAATACCGAGACTGAAGTCAGGTACCGCTGCAGATCCCTCGAAGTCTTCAAAGTAAGAGGGAATAGTCGGGAGCATGAACCAGCCTGTCCCTAAGCGTCGTTCCACAAGAAAGGACAAACTTAGAATGGGCAGCTGGGCCTAATCAGGCCCAATTTGAGTTTGGACATGTAGAACATTTTTCCAAATCAATGGGACTGAAACTCCCTGACTTCTTGTGCTGACAAATACGAAACAAAAAACACGAGAAACAAAATATTTATTATTTTGGCGCTTATGTAGTGCAAGAGGGCGGATCAAAGTGAACTGCATGATGCCAACCAGAACTGGGTGGCTAACTGCAGAATACAGCGACATTATTGGCAGAGGATATTACTGAGGAAGAGGATCAATTTGCTGGTGATGATGATTCTGCTGATGCGTCTGATATTGAGGTCGAGTTGCAGGTGGAAGAGGCGGGAACTGAGTACGATGATGGTGGTGTTGGTGATGATAAGACGAATGCTCACGAAGAACTTGACGCTTTTTCGGGTGCTGCTTTTGTGCCCGAACAATAATCTGATGAATTTTATTCATGCAAAGATGGAGTTAGTGTGCGGGTATTTGCGTCGACCTCTACGCAACTGAAAGTCGCAGCATGGGTTCGATTCCAGGCGAACATAAGTTTCACGGCTCAACCTCTTTCGAGTCACTGACAATGCTGAATCTTGAAGTCGGCATAAAACTGGTCGCTTCCACTCGTGAGAGAACAATAGTACGGACAACACGAATGGTTGCTGGGAAGCTAGGCCCTGATACTCTAAGGGCTGTCGCGTATGTGAATGAATGACAACTCTACTACGAACTAACAAGCTCATAATGTGGCAGTTACTGCAAGAGCTGGGCCAAGGGATAATTTCATTTAAAATACATCCATTTCCATTTGCAAACAGCTCGTACCAAACCTAAATGAAGCCGTCACTGTGTTGTCGACAGAACATTTTACCTGAGCTACCGACCAAGAAAATACTCCCAAAAAACCGAATCAAATCTAGGACAACGCCAATAGGGAGAGCTTGACACCATGGACCAAATAATCCTCGGATATTCCTGGAACCAAGCGATGGCCATTGGCTAAGTTTTGAAATATATTGGATATTGCTGGTTTGGCTTCGTTTATTATTTACAACCATTTGCAGCCAGCAAAGCAAAAACGACGAACGTTTTGAGCATAATTGGCTATACATTTGGTTTAGAGTCATTTGTTCCTAGAAAGCGTCATAGAAATCCATTTAGAATGGGCAAACAAAAGTTTAGTAAATCTAAGAAATGTTAAAAGAAACGCATATTCAAACTATGTTTCAAATAAAACGAGTCTACATCGTGAACGATTCTTGAGATTCAGGAAAGAATATAAGTTCTTGAACAGATTTGTATGCAAACAATTCGTCTTGTCTGTAGAATCTTCAGGGGACAATGGTGCATCATTTTGGAACTACGTTAATTCAAAAGGAAATTCTATTAAGATAAAGGAATTTTTTAACATAACTTCAACAAAACTGGATTGAAACTGTGACCTATTTGCCCACTTTTTTGGGTCGGTCTATAGTGCGTCTCCGGTCCAGACAACGATGAACCATTACTCTAATATAACAGCCTTCCGGATAATCTATAACTTAACTCAACATTTTAACGTTTATTTAAGAAAAACATGTACAATAGTATTATTCAAAGTATTGCCCATCTGAAGCTATGACTTTTTTCCCATCTTTCTGGCAATGATCCCATCCCAAAAGTAGTGCGCCGGCTTGGCAGACAAGAATGAATCAAGCCAATTTTTGATGTTCTGCTCTGAAGTTAACCGTATTTCAGTGAGGGCGTTCTGCATCGACCTGCATCGATGGTAGTCAGAAGGGGCAAGGTCTGGGCTATAAGGCGGGTGGGGTAAGACTTCCCATCCACAGTTTTCCAAATAGTTCTTAACCGGAGTAGCAAAGTGGGGCCGAGCGTTGTCATGATGGCAAATTATTGCCTCGTGTCTGGTCGCATATTCCGGGCGTTTTTCGGCTATTGCTCTCTTCAAACGGATAAATCGGGTTCGGTAGCGTTGTCCATTGATGGTTTCACCCGGTTTTAGCAGCTCATAATACAGCACACCCTTCTGATTCCACCAAACACAGAGCATTACCTTCGTGCCTTGGATATTCGGCTTTGCCGTTGATTTGGCTGGTTGTCCAAGCCAAAATCACCACTTTTGGCACGTTCACTCAGCTAGCGCATGTTCACCACAGACTTCCACCAAAAGTCGATGACTTTCGGCAGCAGTTTTTACATATTAAAGTAATGAAGAAGAACCCTACAGTGGTCACATTTATTTTCGTCAACCTGATCCCCGGATATTCCTGCAAACGTGTAACCAGGCGATGGCCATTGGCTTTTAATTTAAGAATTTAAGGAAAAAATAAAAAAGTCGTCTTTAAATTTTGAACTCTCGAAATCTCCATAACACAATGGCTTCATGCAATGCCATGTACTTAACTTGGCATCTCTAATTTGTCATACAATATTCATAGGCGCCCATAGAGGCCCACCTGGCTATGTGACCGCCTCACAAATAGCTGCTCATTCCAGAATTGCAGATCGACATTAACCACGAAATCTTTGGCCTAATTGCCGCATTGAGCAATCGAGGCATCTCTCTACAAGCGAAGCTGAAGAGGATGATTAGCCAGCTTGGCATAACCTCGACGGACTCACTTCCGTAACATTTTGAAATTGAAATGTGATCATGATCCAGCCGTTTCGTTTTTTTCAATCTTGGAGATGAACCCGATCTCCGTTGAAGATGCATGCCCACGCAACCTGGTATCACATGTCTTCTTAAATCTGGCCACGACATCTATGGGATTTTTCCCTCCCTTCCTTTTGATCCGAACACTTCCACGGCCTGGCGCATGGTGTCCATTCGCTCAAAAGCATCTAACGACTGCAGACATTAGACCCATAGACATCTGGGGGCAATTCGATCATACCCTCTATTTACATTAAGCTCAAGAATCGAATGCAATACTCCTTTCAAGTAGGCTAGACTTTGCTTCCGTCTCTGGGGTCTTTGAGGGACAGTTCTACTGCTCAATTACCTCGACATACCAAAGAACCCAAAGCAATGCTGTGATTGACCTCTGTGCCGATGTGTTATCGTTAATCTGAAGCGTCGCAACGACTGCAAGGAAAGCGACAAGTGCTGGGGTAGAGTACACAAATCCTCTCAGCAGTCGATTGAGTTTTCGCACTTTGCTTCTCCTTTTTGTTTTCTTTTTTCTCTCAGCGACGCATTTGTGAGTAAGAGACAACCTGTGTGTGAAATGTCTACTCCCGAGATTTGATAACTCGCACGGCGAATTTCAGATGAAGTCTGTAATTCCCAACAATCAGCAGGTGCTTCGAGCCGCATTCCTTCGATCGCAAACTCAAGCCATCACTCGCAGATCCAGGAGTCCCTGAAAGTCACCCTCAACTCGAATGTAGTCCAACTCAACCACGCCAGCCCCCGATCGCCCTTTCCCCACCATCATCTCATTAATTTTCCATCGCTGCAACCGAATAATGATCAATCTTAGATCCGAACTGGAAGACAGAAGCAAAAACAAGGGAAACAAAGCAAAACCTCTTAGCCGGAGCTCCTTGCCTCGCCGCGGTGCACTGGATGTGGCATAATTTGCAGCCAACCTCTCCGCCGACCATCTCCGCCGCCCAGGGTTCGTCGAACGTGATCGATGTTAACAATTAAGAGATCGAGACAACTATGTGATCCGAGTATCTGTGGTGCGGGTGATAGTTTTGCTCCGCTCCGCCGCCCTTCGACTTGGACTGCGTCCACATTTGGCAATCCCCGGCCTGTCTGTCTGAGCTTGGCATAGACACAGGCTGCCACCGCCTTCCGATATGTGTGTGCTGCTGTTATTAATTAACTACCTGCTCCGGTTTCGCCGGGTGAATGGAGAACGCGTCAATACTGCCTGAGATCCAGCGATACCGATACCGAATCAGATAAACCTCATATCACGGCATGTGGAGCACACTCCAACTCGGCTGCGACCGAGCCGACTCCACATTGGGAAATGGTCTGTTTTAATTAGACGCCCCCTATCTGCTGGCGGGAATCGCGTGACCGTATTCGGTGCAGGACAGTAGCCATTTCTGGTCCAGGCCGCCAACTGTCAACCACTGTCGAATATGGCCGCGAAGAGCTGCTGCCAGCACGCCACGAGAAACGCCAGAAACGCGTGGTAATTACAGCTGATTAGTTAATTGTCCTACACGCACCTGAAATGGAGGTGCTTGCGGCAGATTACTAATGAATTCTTGTGCGATTAGTTGTTAATTAGTTGCTTCGACGTTCGGCAGCCATCAGGGGAAGCATGGCCGTGCATGGCCTCCGGCTAATTGGAGGAGAAGTGGCGTTCGAATGATTAATCGCCGCCGTCGATATGAGAACGTCTGAGTGTTCAAATGACATATCGGCACGATGACAGCTGTGCGTTGCCGCGAACAAAGCTAAATGTCAGACTGATTGACGTGGAACATATTGAACGTGCTGTTTGTAGAATGGAGTCTCTCTCCCCGCTCGCGTTTTTGGACTGACTCGTGGCAGTGTGACCTTCAAGCGCTCAAGAATGTCTGGGTTCGGTGGTTGTGAAAGTCATGGCACCTCGAAGGACTTATCTTGAGGCACACTGCAGATGAACCTGCAAACTGTGGGACCGTGTGGGAGTCTCACTACTCGTTCTCGCATTCCAGACTGTTCCATTTCATCGGAGACACTGAACGCCAAACCAGACAAAAGCCGTCAGGCCAGTGGCGTCTAGGATTGATTACATTTCCTTCACGATCCGCAAGCCAAATGACCGGCCTCTCGCTCATTCCACCCGGGACCGTGTGATCAGCAAAGCAAATCAATTGCTATTCGAAAACCAAAGGGTTTCGTTGGCCAAATTAACATCATTTGGCCGCAGCCCGTTGCGAAGTTCATTGAATTTCTAGTCAAAACCCAACGCCACAGCGAAAGATAACTCGTCAACTTGATGGATTACCCTTGAATTTCCTTCTCAACGTCAATTGTTAAGCAAATTACATATAAGCCATCAACATCATAATCAAATCGCTTCCAAGAACTATGGATCGTGGATCGACGGCGACCCGAAAAAGAGCGATCATCTCCGCGAAACCAGCACGCACACAGCCAGACGACACACGACGGACACGGACAGCGACTGCGCGCAGTGATCGGCGTTATGTGACACCCGACTACGTGTTGAGAAATCCAAAAAGGCCTTACGCGCCGAAGATTCGAAGATTCGAAGATTTAATTCGTAACCAAAAACTCACGACACGCAAAAGGCCCCGAAAATAAATCGACACCCAGCGACTGGGCCTCTGCAGGACCGACGTTATGGGCCTTTGCCGCCCACGCACTCTGCAAAGGGATTAGTCATTCCGTTGTCGCGTATATGTACCTCCGCCCCACAGCCGCGCCGCGTCGCAGTCCTGACCGCGCACGATGGCGATTAAAATTCTTAATTTGATTAAATCTGGCATTAACGTGGGTACTCGTCGCTTTTGGATTGTATCTCGATGCGCGTGTGGCTATGTTATCTGAGGGTCTTGCTTTTTCTTCTTCGTTTCCAGCTGGTTTGGTGGGCTGTTCGTCGCGTCTCTCCATTCATCTGTACCTGTGGTCGTAACCCTTTAGTCGGGCTTTGCGTCGGATTGCGATTGGGCACCCTCTTGAACCATCGATCATAAGGCACGCGGATTGCGGCTGTCCCGTATGAAAATTAATTTAAATTGCTCCATTGTTGTGCATGTGATGGATCTTGTCGTAGAAGGGCGTTTCTGATGCATTGACGGCTCACGGTCGAGAGCCGCAATTTGTGTCATACTGATGTCACAGGCAAAGTGGATCGACGGAGCATATCGTATACAGGTTGGAGTGCATTTGTACCACGATGGTCATAGTCCTTGGATCCTCGCTTCTAGAATTAAGTGCAATCAAATTGCACGATGGGACTGCCTTTTCAACTGATGTAGAAATGGAACATTACAATAACAATAGAGTGGATTTAGGCGCTGCATAGACTCATCCAGCGAGCTCTTAATAATCAGCCACTGTCCATGAATGGCGTTTGTGTCGTATGAACTATTATTATTGTTAAATTGCACCGCGACCTATATATCTATTGTGCCCCAATTCATACGTGTGCTTTCTTAAGAGCTCCCCTCTCATGCAGCTCTTTTCAGAGTGGTATTGAGGGTTACCTGCTCCTATTGCGCGAAGGTGGAAGAGATTTGTCCTGGATTATTCTCCCTAAGCCAGTTTCCCTTAGGAATCTGAGAATTAGAGCTCGTTCTAGTGACTTCAATTCTTCCTCTGATGTTAGCTGCTTGCCTAGATAAATTTGTCTGTTGTGGGCAAGTGCCTCACAAACTTCCAGTGATGCACCTAGTTTACTTAGGGGCTCCCTGAGAACATAGTGCCCCGTTAGGAAGCCTGTTCGGATACGGAGGTTGTTTCTGCTCTTTCTGATGCACGCCTCCAACCACTTCCGATTATGTTGGCTCAAGAGCTTCTTGACCTGCTTCATGCCATGAGCGTTGTTCCAGGTGTCCGGCCGGTTCCCTGAACTCTTCCCCGAGGACTTGATCTACACGCTCTTTTCCGGACGAGGGAGTTAGCCATTTCATAGACTTCTATCCCTGTATAGCCAGGTATCCATCAGAGTTTTACTCTGTTACTCCTGCTCAGCTTCTTAAGCTTCTATAGCCATTCCCACACAAGCTTGGATTTGATGATAAAGGAGTCTAGTGCCAGGATAGCGGCACGACTGTCCGACTTTATTGCTATGTCGCAGTTGGTATGATTCTTGTCAATATTGATCTAAGCGCATCTGTCCATTTTCATAGACTTCTGCTTGAAAGATGCTGGTGCATTTGCCCATGGCTTCGTAGTACTTTGTCCGGGGTCCAAATACTCCACCCTCTGTTCCTTCATCAGTTCTTGATGCATCTGTATACGATTGCACCATATTGCCGCACAGTCTGTGGACTATGAGTTCATTGCTCCAGTCCTTTTTGGTGCTGAGCATGGTAAACTCCTCTTGGAAGTTGAATTTCCTAATCGCTTCATCCTTCGGAATGGCCAGAAGTGGAAACTTTTTGCTTAGTGCATCGAACTCATAATCATCGTCATCTTCCGACCTGCATGCTCCACTAAAATGTTCGGGGGTAAACCACGCATCGAACTGTCTCAATGTGATTCACCTGTCTTATCCTCCCTTCGTTTGCCATGATTTTTTTATTTACACATTCCAAGCAATGGAGTCAGCTCCAATAGCACCTCCATGCCGGCAAGTGGGCAAGTTCTCATGACGCCTGCAATACAGAGGCATGCCAACCTTTGAACTTAGTCTAGTGTCGCTCTTGCGCTGATCAGGTTGGTCCTTTTGGACCATGCTATGCGATTGTTGCTCCTACAATTGCTATGTACATCCATCTTAGGATGCTTGGACTGCAACCACAGGATTTGCCTGCTAAGCTTCTACAAACATTATAGCACGCGTCGCCTTCCGGGTGATCTCTTCTCTGTGTCTTTCCTAGATGAGTCTAGTGTCCAAGCTCGTGGATATTTTACCTCTTTTACTGGAGCCAGTATTGTGCCTGACAGACTAATTTGTTTTAGTCGTTCCAGTTTGTGTACGAACTAAAACAACACTTTGTTGGAATGACCACATATCAGTGGTCGACGCAAATGCTGCGAAAGCTAAGGCAGAAGTACAAAGCGTGGTCCCGTGCCTCTCCTTTCCCTTACTACAGGGTGGGATTAGCTCATCAATCAATTGGCTGCCTCAACTTCAGTAGCATTGCTTTAAGCGGTTGGTCCAATTTTTGATGACTCGATCCAATATGTGCGGCGTTCTTCAGGCAATAGCGTCTATCTCTCTATTTCTCTCTGCCTCTCTCTCTCTGTCTCTCTCGCTCTCTCTCTCTCTGTCTCTCTCTCTTTCTCTCTCTCTATCTCTCTCTCTCTCTCCCTCTGTCTCTCTTTCTCTCTGTCTCTCAATCTCTCTCTCTACATCGCTCTCTCTATCTCTCCCTCTCTCTCTCTATCTCTCCCTCTCTCTCTCTGTCTCTCACTCGCTCTCTATATCGCTCTGTCTATCTCTCCCTCTATCTCTGCCTCTCTCTCTCTCCCTCTCTCTCTATGTCTCAATCTCTCTCTCTCTCTCTCTCTCTCTCTCTCTCTCTCTCTCTCTCTCTCTCTCTCTCTCTCTCTCGGGCTCGAGTTCGTCGAAGTAGAGATCGATTCAAGTCGCAATGATCGCGGCGTCCAATTTATGATGAACGCTTACCAAGAGATGACCCTGATATCAAATTTGTCCTTCTTCTTCGAACCACATCTCGGATGTATCGACTTTGTCGAGCTCTGGCCACAGGAAGTCGGCTAACATCACTCTATACCCAAGATCATTGATGGCGACGGTGTCTCCTTCCTCATTTCGAAAAAATAAGGTCCGCCATACGCCACTCCAAACACTCAATCACTGTCTCTGCATTGATGCATTGTGCTCGCTTTAACAAGGCATAGCCGGCGAACCAAAAATGGTTCCGGATTTCCGGCCAATATTTCCAGTGCCCAGTCGTCGAACTCATGACGCTGTCCATAGTCGTCCGCATTCAATTCATGCGTCAGTCAAATCCTATAGTCTCGGGCGATAGCCAATCCAGCCGATCGGTTCGGATTTAAGGGCTATCTTCGATACTGCACGCCAAGGTGGCTGTGTTTTCTTCGCACCAAACGCTGTCTGGCTTACGTCCCGAAGAGTGTACTCACACCTGAAGTTTTCCACGCTACGACGAATTGCCTGCTCACAGAAGCCCTGATGGCGACCGACCTCACGAAAAAATTCAATATTTTCGGAATTTCGATACGATTTACGCTTGCCCAACGTGAGTAATTTTATAAGAAAATCTAAATTCCGCACGTTGGGCAAGCGTGAATCGAGGCATTATGAAATGGGAAGCCTTACTGAATATTTTGACAGCTGGATGTCATTCGTAACATTGACAGCTGTGTTGAAACAACACCCTTTAGGTCGCCTTTCAGGATAAGGGGCATTCGACACAGGTCCTAATGAAGACTCATTTAATCATGAGGGCATTGGCCAGTGCTTCCTCTCAGACCGATGAGATGCCACCACGCACCCCGTAAATGCACATGTCGAGTTGACATACAGCCTCCTCGTGGACGATCTATTTCACATATGCAGCTCGGCCTTGTTTATTGGAAAGCTCGCCGGTAGAGAACCATGGTAAGCCGCTCGAATCAGATCGTTTCCGGTCGTTGCATTTGCATATGAACAAGCTATCCAAGAATTGTACTTGAAGCTAAGCTTCAGCCGAGCACCTGATGAAGACAACAATTTGTAGAGCTTGACATTTGTCTAAAAACAGGATCAAGATGATTCCTCTTTCCAAACCATAGTCAAACCACGTCATCATGCTTCAGTTCCTCTGCATTACCTCGAATCGCATCTCAAGCCACGAGGCTAGAAAGTCGCCAGTGAACAAAGACCCACTTAAAGTCAGCACACACACACAACCCGCCGGAGCCCCATTCGAACGTACTCGCCGCATGCAAAGTAGCAAAGCACTTAATAATAGATACACACCAAGTGTGTGACAGACGAACGATGAATAAATTACATGTCCGCATGCACGGCTCCCACCGAGCATTAGATCACTCAATCATGTATCCGACTGCCGGTGTCGGTGCAAAAATTAAGACCTCACTTGGCCCACGATCTAAGCGGCTTTTCCCCCGCCGGATCGCGCGCTCGCCGATTCTGGGTCACGCACGATCGCACCGAACCACCGACTGATAGACATCGCAGCCCATCTCGCCAGTCGTGTGTAATTAGACCCATCGACGAGTTAAGGGATTATAGCCAGCCGCTGCGCCGCCTCCGTCTCCCCCGGCTCCGGCAACTCCATTCAAAGGTTAATCTTTTCCCATTCGTTCGTTCAGATGCGATAGAGTCAGCCTTTTGACCCTTAATCTCGATTGGTATTGGTGCAGCGACGCCGGCCGATGCTCTCGGAGACTCCCCCCATTCCGAACACAATAAGCAAATTAGTTGCAAATTGCTGTTCCCTGTCGTCGAGCCAGCCATCGTGGTTGTTCTCAAGCCATCAGCCCCGTCCCGCCGATGATACAACAATAACATCGTAACAACAACAAATAAGGAAGCAAAACACACACAAAACCCATCGAGCCTCCCCCATCAAACAAAGCACAGCCATAAGGGCAAGACAGTGATCGCGCGCCTCCTCCGCCGCCGCCGACGCCGCATCCGAGGCAGACATAAATTTGCGAATCGCTGCAGGCGAAGGAAGTCGACTCTCCTCATCGCATCGAGATTACAATAATCGGCCGCAGTGATCTTGCAGCGGCTTAAATGGATATCTCTCTTTCACTCGGGAAGGACCCACCGCAATGATGCAGCGGCTGAAGATCAAATCCGTCAGATACCCGGGATACATGTGTCCGCATGTGGAAAAAGAGAAAGACTCCGAAAAGGAAACCTCCGCTCCGTGGACCGAAAAACTCATAATGAAACGGATGGATGGGGCGTTCACTCGATGAAAATCCATGCGCAGTCGTCGTCGGCGTCGTCGCCGTTGGTCGTCGACCATGCATCGTCGCTGCCTGTGTGTGTGTGTGTATTCTCCTCGGATTCGCGAGTCGCGAGATCAAATGCTCCGAAAGCTCATGTGGTATTCAAATTGCAAGTTTCGGCGCTACAGGTGGAGGCGATTTCCTGGTTTGCTGGCTGCCTCCCACCGCAGCGGCCAGAGTCCGTCCAACCATGATAATGATGGCCATAGACTCGGGCCCAGAGATACCCTCGCCGGCTAATGACCAATTGAATTGCGCGGCAGCGGTGGCGCATGTGGTGGATGGGGAAATAATGTTCAGCAAATAATAGAGATTTTCGGGTAATGATTGAGTTTTTCCCCGAAAGGACGCATCGGCTCATGGGTGGTCAATAGACTCGATCGACTGGTCATAGGCTGGTTTGGAGAAAATTAAGGAGATAACTCCGCGCCCTGCAGCAGGAACAGGCACGCTTCTCGTGGGATTGTTAAGCTCAAGGGGGCTAAGCATCGACAGGGATGTGTGGACGAGGGAAAGCACAACAAGGAAGCTACCGGTGTTTTGGTTCAGCGTCTAAAAGAGACCGAATGGTGGGAGACTGGGTTACTCTGTGCCACACCAGAAGAACTCTACAAGAGATTAGTTGCTTCGAAGACGGGAACTCGAACAAAAACTCATTTCGAACAGCGAACGGGGGATTTTTACGTGTAATGCTTGCCGGCTTTTTATTTAATCCCTGCCTTGTTGACCGGAGAATGACTGGAGAGCCTGCACCAACATGGAGCTTTAGGCTACAGGGTAGCCGTACCGTAGTCACCGCTGCCTGCCCCCTAAGCACGCTTAAAGAAAGCTGCAAGCAACCATGGTGGAACTCAGACCCAGCTGAGCTACCCAAAGCCAGCTGGAGAAGCTTCCATTGAGCAAAATTCTGAAGAGCAACCGTCGACTGGGATCCTTATAAGCAGAGTCTTAAGCCCAGACCAGACAAAAAAGGAGTTAAAAATGCTCAAAATGGATGGCATTGATAATGCCAAGGAGTGTAGTCCATTAAGACTATTATTGTCTCCAGCTTCAGTGTATACATGCCTACATCCAGGAGCATGGGTTGACTCTAGTGAAGATACTCTCCGGCTGCAGACCAATTCCTCAAGGAATAAAAGTCCATTGCATGACGCGTGCTTGGTCGTAAAGCCCATTGCCGCTGTGGAGCCTTTGACGGGCCCTGTCGCAGGTGAGTCCGGTACATGTTCGCAGTATTTTTCCTTCGAAAATTGCGAGCTTCGTATTCTGGGTCTTAGAGATGGTGTGCCATATATTTGAAGACGTACGTTAAGATCGGCCGTATAAGCTGCTTGTATAGCAGCAGTTTTTGTCTTCTGGCTTAATCCATTTTGCTTGCGCATCGAGGGATAGATGCGATGGAAGCCTAGGTTGGCCTTCTTAAGGGTCGGTTTCGAATGACTGTTGAACTTTAACCTTTCCGTTTAGTTAGTGCCTGGATACTTGACCTTCTCGTTTGTTGGTATTTCTGTACCGTCATGCAGCACTACCTTTATGTTTCGACATTTGGCTGCTGATAAGTTAGTGAGTCATCTGCAAATAGACAGCAGTTCACTGTGTCAGTTGGATGCGGTTGATCTGCCGTGTGAATGTTGAAAAGCTACGGTCCCAGCTCTGACCCTTGTGCAACTCCCGCCTTGGTGCTCCGCTCTGTGGCCTTGCTGCCTTCAACTGGGACGTAGAATCTTCTGGAATGACGATGGCCTCGTTATTGTTCAGAGCAGCTACAACATCGTGGTGGAACTTCATTAGAGGATGTAGCGTTGAATGTTTTTCCCGAAATCCACACTGAATATCCCGAATGATGTTTGGGTCGGTAGACCATCGCTTTAGTTTTCGCACTACCAGGTCCTCCAGGATCTTGCTTATATTGCTCAACAGCGATATAGGCCTGTATCCTGAAACACTGGCAGCGTTTCCCTTCTTTGCTATTTTCCACTTGCTAGGAAAGTAGCAATAGTTGATGCAATTGTTCATGATGATTGTGAGAAGTATCATCACCGGTTGTGGGATTCGCTTCAGGGGGAAATTCGAAATATTGTTAGCCCCGGTTGCTTTCCTCGTTGGGCTACGTTGAATAATTCCCGCAATTTCTTCGGCCGTTGTGAGGCCATGGTTTTCTGTCGGGTCGTTCGCTGAAGATGATGTCTGGTGCGGATGAAGTCTCAAGTGCATTGACGTAGCTGTTGACTTCTGTGACAAATTCCGGGTCATCGGGCGGTGATGGTTGAAAGTTGCTTTGGAAAAAGGATGAAAAGGCTTCTGCTTCCTCCGCCGGCGTGTTTGCTTCTTATTCGCTTGTTGTCAGTGTTTGTTGCAGCTTCTTCCTCTTACCGATGATTTGGTGGAATGTGTCGGGTTCTGGTTGTATCTTGAGGAGCCTGTAGTGGTCCACTACAGACCAATAGCTGAACTCCAATTAATCCCGAAATTACTCGAGGCTTTTGTTAAGAAAAGCAATATATGCTGAAGTTCGAAACCATGTATCGCAGTTTCAACATGGATTTGTGAGTGGAAGATCAACTTCGACCAATTTGGTTAGTTTTACAAACTTTTGCCTAAAATCCATGGAAGCGAGAATTCAAGTTGATTTATGCACCGACTTCTCGAAGACATTTGACCGGCTCATAAACAAGTAAGAGATGATTGGTTTTCTAAAATTCTAAAATCTTGGAATGGATAACTAGCTACTTTACGAATCGTAGACAGGTTGTAAAAATAGGTAATGATCTGTTACAGGTAATTTTAAATTTCTCTGGGGTACCTCAAGTTAGTCACCTTGGCCCTCTTCTGTTTCTTCTTTTTCTTAACGATATTTTTTTTGCCTTCCTATGTCGTCCATTCTAACTGCCTTTTATAAGCTGACGGTTTGCAACTTTATAAATCAGTGCGTTCATTGACGGATGCAATGGAGTTACAATATGATATCTCATCTGTACAAAATTGATGCGACTTGAATGGACTGCATTTCAATATTAGTAAATGCTCAGTTATGACATACCAACTCCAAGCTGGGATTCTTGTTTCGAAATTCAAAAGATTTTCAAGGTCAGTAAACTCTTAAGTTAATCTTAAACTCTTAAATTAATAGAGAATGCAAAAGGGACCTACTAGATTTGCTCTTAGAAAGACGTCGTGGAATTCAAATATTCCAGATTATAATGTCTAGCGTTATGTCAGCTTATTGATCTAAAGCATGTAAGAAGGACTGCAAGAAGGAGGAAGATTCAGTTCTTTTCGCTCACGACGTCATTACTGCTCAGAATCAATTCTCCGATGCTACTTTCCATGTTCAGTGTTTACACCCCGTCTCGTTGTCTGAGGCCTAGAGATTTCTTTTATGTTTCGAGGCATAGTTCAAACTATGGACAAAATTATCCTGTCACTTTGTAAATTATGCTATAAACTTTAATACTAATTTTAATACTTTAATATGCTGACGTTTGTGAACGAATACCGAATGCGTTCTATCGCTTCCTTTGCCCCTGTCCACGTCCGTGTATTACGTCGTATTTCCGTTGTGTGCCTAGTTGAGTGGGCAGGCATTTGGCCAGCATGTCGGGAGTGAACCTGCTGCACATGCCGCCGAAACATGAAAATTCAAAATTGACAGAATACAGCTGACTACAGAAAGGATCGATAAGGAGGTTTTGCGGACTGATAATGTCGTTCATCCGACGGATTCCTTAATAGGGTTGAACTGTGGATGCGGATCGGATGAAGTCAATCCGGTGTTTCCTATAATCGGCATGCATAATCTCAGGAAGGAGACACCGTTACCGTCAAAGGTCTGTGGTTAACGATGTTAACCGACATTCAGTGATCAGATCTTGACAACGTCCATATACCCGAGCTGTGATTCCAACAAAGTCAGCACTTCATGCCGGACAAGCGACTCAAAGCTCGAAGTTGTGAAGAGAAAATTTGACGACTTTGTTATCTAACGGCGAGCGTCCATCAACTGGCAGCAGCGGCCATGCGACTTGACAACGTTTGATTATTTTCTCGGCGCCACGATACTAGCTATAAGCCAACTACTTTGGACGAACTGGACCCCAACATTCGAAACGTTATAGCCGGAGTAACGCCGCTCATATTGGACCAAGTCATTGCGCTGAGCGCTTGACGCACCAGAAAAAGCGAGGCGGTCATTAAATGACTCCGTACTACTCCGTACTTAATGACATGAGTTTAATTGCAAAATAAAGCCAGAATCAATATGATATCGCACACCGTCGTCCTTTTATTTAATTTTCTTTTCCTATCTTTCTTACCTGGTCACCCTTTAGACCACGTCCTGCCATAAAAGACGCCTCTTCCCCGCCCGAGCAAATAAATCAACTCCCATTGACAAGATTAAAAAAATATATATTTTTCAAATAAAAACCGTTAAATCTGAGTCTACTTTACGTTTGCAATACAATCTACTACTGGCATAAGTTTTTCAAGCAAAAGGAAGTGCAAGAGAAGTGAAAACAAATAAAAATGATTAAGTATAGGGGTGCACTCGCGGGAACCACCCCCGTGTCGTCGTTTGTCCATGTCCATGTCCACGTCCGGGTCCTTACGTCGTGTACGACGTCTTTCCGTCTTTGTGTGCCTAGTTGAGTGGGCAGGCGTTTGGCCAAATATCGCCTTGCAGCATGTCGGGAGTGAACCTGATGCGCTTGCCGCCGACGCTGACGTTCTTTATGCAGCCCTTGTAGGGGGCCTTGGTCTTGAGGCCGGGCACAACGTGCATATTCGGATGGCCGCCCATGAAGAGCGGTCGCTTGGTGCGGGTGTAGCTCGATCCCTCGTTGCCGATGGCCGGCTTGGAGCTGATCGAGTCCACAGTCAGGGTGATGACGAACTTCGACTTGACCGCGTGCACGGTGCGCCACTTGCCGTCGCAGAAGCTCTCGTTGTCGCTGAGCGTGTAGTTGGCCTGGATGGTGTTTTTGTCGTTGGTCTTCACGCTGAACTTGAGCGTGTCGTTGACCAGCTCCAGAATCATCCAAGAGCTGCGCCCGTGGACAGAGAAGAGCAGGCCGTTGATGGTGCGTGGCTTGAAGTCGAAACTGATGCTGGTCTCCTGGCCGACTGAGAAGACCTTCATGAGCGTGGCGTGGCCTGGATTCTTGCCGAAGAACAGGCCATTCTCCACCTGGTCCGTGCATGGGACCAATTCCACCGGAACCGGTGGAGTGCTGAAGCCGCTCTTGTCGAAGAGAATGTCCTTGATGCAGCCATTGAAGCGTGTTCCGTTCTCGAGGAGGGTCTTGGCGGTCAGGTGGCTTTCGTAGCCGTTGACCACGCCACCCACGAACATGGGGAACTTGACGGCGAAGCGGCGCACGTTCACCTCCTGGAGCTCCATCATCTGCTTCTCCGTGCTGTCGACAATCAGGCTGACGTTGTGCTGTTGGCGGACGAACTCAACCGTGTGCCATTCGCCGTCGTCGTAGACCTCGTTCGTGGCCAGGTTGGCCACAATCGGGCCAACTTGCAACTGGTGGTATATTTTGCCCTCGTGCATGTAGAACGCTATGAAGTCGGTGCGGTTCTCGTCGGTGGCGTACAGCAGAAGGCCGCTGGAGAAGTACGTGCGGAAGGTTAGGCTGATGTCGTAGTGCTTGCGCAGCTTGATGGGCAGCGAGGGGATCTCCAGGCGTTGTCGGGGCATGCCGAGGAAGCGGTAGCCGCCCTCTTCGAAGGTGACGTCGAAGTCTGGATCAACCGGTAGCTTGCACTGGGGCGCATCCACCAGCTCCAAGGGCCTTTTTGTTGGCCGCTTGGTAGTTGTCGTCGTGGTGGTGGTCGTTGTGCTGGTCGTCAACGGCGTGGTGGTGGTGGTTGTGGGCTCCTCTGTGGTCACAGGCGCCTCTGTTGTGGTCGTTGTCGTCGTCGTAGTGGTGGTTGATGTCGTTGACGTTGACGTTGATGTCGTACTAGTGGTTGTGGTCGGCGTCGGCGGTTCCACCTCAATTGGGATGAAGCCGGTGTCGGGGAAGAGGTCTTCGCCTACAGACTCGGCAACTTTGTCTCCAGGGAAGTACTGCGGCACTGAACCCAGATCGTAGTCTAAGGGAGAGAGAGCTCATAGAGAGTGGCACAAAGTGACGCCGAGGCAGCGGACTTACCCATGATGTCGGACGGACATCCGTTGATGTTGCCGTTGACCTTCTCCGCGCTGTTGGCGAAGTTGATGATCTCGCTATTCAGCGTGACGTCGCTGATGCAACCCGTGAAGTAGGCCAGCGTGGAGAGTGCTCCTCGGTTGGGCCTGTAGTTGTCTGGCAGGCCTCCGAAGAAGATGTCGCCGTTGTTGATGTCGAGACTTGGCGGCGCCTTATGCCACCTGTGGAGAGGGGAGAGAGAGTGTCAGTGAGCAAGTGGTCCTTGCGGGGTTAATAAGCACACTTACTGGTAGTCGAAGGCGTCGTCGACGGACATCCGCAGGCGGACGTTGTCGTGCAGCACCGTCACATAATGCCATTCGCCGTCGTTGAACTTCCTGTCGCTCGTCAGGTCCTGACCCATGCTGCGCAGCCTCAGCAGGCCGTCATCCAGGGTCAGCCCAATCATGGCGCTCTGGTCGGGATTGCTGGCGTAGAAGATCACGCCGTCCTTCTGTTTGGTCTTGAACTTCAGGTTGATGTGGAAGCTGTTGTTCGACGTGACGTTGGCCTTGCGCAGGAAGCCGAACTCGTGTGGCCGGTATGAGAGGGATGTGGACAGCTTGGCTGGGCATCCCGGGCGGACGCCGGTGGCATTTTGGTTTGAGCCCAAATCAACCTTGATTCCAGAAACCGTGACGTCGTCGATGCAACCATCGAAGTTGCCTCTGATGATCTGCGGGTGGTTGCGTTTGCCTGGGTGGCCTCCGAAGAACATCTTCTTCAGCGGCGGCAGGTTCTCCTCGGTCTCCTTGGGCGTCTCCTGTTGGAAGATCAGCTTATCGTCGACCTTCAGGATGCCGCGGCGACCGTCGCGCTCTGCCACGACACGATGCCATTGGTCGTCGTTGTACGTGTCGGTGGTGCCGGATGAAACCATGTGCTCGCCGAGCTTGTAGCGGAAGAAGACGCCGCCGTCCTGGAGTTCAACCGTCATGAAGTACTGATTGCGACCGTAGTAGAACATGAGACCGTCCTTGGTGTCCTTCGACGCCTTGAAGCTGAACTGCACACTCGAACGGGTCCTGAAGTTGTACGGGGTCGCCGAGAGGACGACGTAGCCGTTGCCATTGAAGCGATATCCTGTCGGGGGGGCCTCTGAGCTGACCAACTTGTCGCGCGGAGGAATGGTTTTGGTGTTATCCTGAGCGTCGACAAAGTTCCACAAGCCAACATGCTCGTCGCCGATGCGGAGGTCCTCAATTTGGCCAACGAACGAGGAGATCTTCGACAGATCCTCGGGCGGGTTGAAGTCCGACGTGGGCGGATAGCCACCGACGAAGAGACGACTGTTGCGGTCTACATTGAAAACGTTGTTCGATCCCAGGAGAGCCTGCTCGGTCACATGGTCCTTGATCTCTCCGTTCTCCAGCTCCTCGCGAATGATCAGCTTGGCGTTGCTGCCGACGCGGTCCACGATCACCTGGTACCAATTGCCGTCGGCCACGTACTTCGGACTGGTCAGCTGCTCGGGCCCGTTGCCGAGATCGATTCTGAGGATCGGGTGGCCGTTGAGGATTTCCAGGGCCAAGAAGTCGGTGTTCTTCGGTCCGCCTCCAGAGGGAGTGCCAGAGGCACTCTTGTTCTCGTTGCCGAGGTACATGAGGAAGCCGTAGGGATTCTTGGTGTTGAAGTACGCGGACACCTTCGATTTGGTGGCTAGCAGGGGCAGGGTTTCGGGTGCCTTCAGCTCGAGAATGGTGCTCGGCTCGAACTGGACGCCAATGGCGATCTCGTTTGCCGCCTGGCGGGCCATCTCTATCTGCTGCTTCAGGTACTCGATCTGCTCGCCCAAGTCCTGGCCAGACGCCTCCGTGTTCAACTGCCGGCGGCCCACGTCCATGGCGAGCTCCTGCAGAATCGGCACTTGCGCGTCGACGTTGTCGATTTGCGACTTGATTTGCGAAATGTCCTTGGCCGCTGCGTCGATGTCCTTGGAAATGTTGCGGGCCTTGGCCAGGTCCCTGGGTGTCGAGTCGACGACCGGGTTCAGCAGTTCCAGCGCCTCTTTGGTGATTTCGAGCGCCTGGGTCGCCTCCTGGTTGGAGTCCTCCCAGGTCTGCCTTTGCGAGGAAATCGAATCCTGTCCCGAGGTTGGCGATGGACTGTCCAGGTTGGTCAGGATCTGGTTGATGTCGTCGAGCTTCTTCACGGTCTTCATGTTCAGGTTGGCAATGCTCTCAACGGCCATCGCGGAGCGGTTCAAGTGCGGCTCCAGTTCGGTCTGCACCTTCTTCAGAGCGGCGCTTGCGCCCTGCAGTAGCTCTCCGGAGTCCTTGTGTGCCTTTCCTGCTCGGTCCCCGATTCCGTCGCTCTGTAAAGAAGGAACGCGGGTCAGTGGAGTGGATCAAGTAAGAGCTACTTGGACTACTTACCATTATAGTGGCGTTACCAGCCGCGTACTCTGCCTCTGTTGCAGCCACCTTAGCACCGGCGACCGCGTGGAATATGTCGGAGTAGGCAGTGGACGCCTTGATGGCTTCCGACGAGTCTGCGGTTATGCTCGAGTACTGCGTGGACAGATCGTTGGCTCTCTGTGTCAATGCTTCGGCGCGGTCTTCGGCCTTCAGCACCTCCCTCCTGGCGTCCTTGCTCAAGGAGTCAGTGGCCGGCAGCATTTCGTCCACTATGAAGTTCATCTCCTTCAGCTTGTCAAAGACGTCCTGCAGCTCCACGATGTTCCTGTCGATGGAACTCAGCGTGGAGTCGCTCTCGCCGATGAATTGCATGGCGTCGTCGATGTTCTTCTCCGCCTCCTTCTGCTGATCGGCTACAGTGTCGAACTTCGAGTTCTCGATGGCCTCCTTGTTCAGCTTGTTGAGCCGCTCCACCTCGTAGGTCATGTTCACCGATTCCTTGCTCCAGTTGTAGAGGTCCTCCAGCTTGTCGTTGATCTCGCCGATGCCGTGCTTGAGCACCTCTAGGGACTTGTTCTGCTGCTTGATCGGCTCCACGAGCATGTCGATCTTCTCGAGGATCTCGGTTGTGGTTTCCAGGAGCTTGTTGGATGGGCCAAGATCAATGGTGACCACCGAAATCATGTCCAGAATACGCTCGGCCTCCGAGAGGGCGCTCTCCATTTTCGTGCTGGTCGCCATGTCGAAGCTCTGGGCCAACGCCTCCACACTGAGGATCGCCTCCTGGGCATCGACGTTCGCCATCTTGGTGAGGTTGTAGACGGCTGTAACATTCGCGAGGAGCACCTGAGCCGTCTCCTGACTCTCTGCCGCGTTGGAGGCGGTGTAGTTTAGACTTTTGCCGAAGGTCTTGACGCCGCTCTCCAGGTCTTCGATCGACGACAGTGACGGGTTGAGGTTGACACCCTTGGGGTCCAGCGCCTCCACTTCGGGGCGGATCTTCTCCGCCTGTTCCTCGTAGTAGTTCAGTTTCTGGCTGGTGAAGAAGGCCAGGGCCACAGACTTGAAGTCGTCCAGCACCGGGTCGATGCGGTAGCGCATGGCGTCGGTGACGTCCAGCAGGGCGTGATGGCAGCCGTCGCACTCAGCACAGCCCTCGTCCTTCAGCAGCACCCAGCGGTGCGGGCAATGATCGCACTTCTCTCCAATCACTCCGGGGAGACACTCGCACTGGCCAGTCATCGGATTGCAGCCGAAGCCCTTCGAGTAGCCGCGGTTGCAGTTGCAAGCTAAGTGAGAGAACGCATACCGTTAGAGAGAGTCGTATTGGCTGCGGATGTGTTTGACTTACGTGTGCACCCGGCGTGGGTGTAGTTCCAGAAGTCCACTCCGCAGTGGTCGCACTGCCTGCCAGTGACGCCCATCTTGCAGGCGCAACTGCCCGTGTGCGCGTCGCACTGGCTGCTGTTCGAGGCCACTGCGCAGTCGCAAGCGCGGCATCCCATGCCGGAGTCGAAGCCGTAGTGGTCGGGCTTGCACCGATCGCACCGCTGGCCGATTACGTTGTCGTGGCACTCGCACTTTCCAACGAACGGATCGCACTGCATGGTTCCGAGCGCGTCACAGTCGCAGCTCTTGCAGTCCTTCAGAAGGATGGCGTCTCCGTAGTAGCCAGGCGCGCAGAGGTTGCACGCTGGTCCAGAGGTGTTGTTCAAGCAGAGTAGGCATTCGCCGGTGATCGTGTCGCACGAGCCGGGCTTCTCGGGGTTGATGTTGCCGGAGCACTCGCACGGCTTGCAGTAGTCGCCCTGTTTCTCAGGCTGTCCATAGAATCCGGGGGCGCAGCTCTCGCAGCGGGGCCCAATGTAACCGGGCTTGCAGTCGCAGTGAATGTTCCTGCCGGACTCCGAGATCTCGCAGCCGAAGGCGAAGCTGAAAAGGAAACGGTTATGGGGAGGTCGCAAAGGGAAGACGGTGCCACACTCACTTGTTCGAATCGAAGGGCAGTGGACACGCGCAGATCATGCAGTCGTGTGGTGTGCCGTACGTCGCGTTGCCATAGTATCCCTCAATGCAGAGCTCACAGTGGTCGCCGAAGGTCGAATGTTGGCAGTCCTACGAACCGGAAGATGGTTGAGATTGAGTTTGAAAGAGTGGCTAGCTGCGAGATGCTTACCTTGCAGATTCCGGTCTTGCAGTCGCATTCCTCGGAGTGGCCGTTGCAGTCGCATGGAATGCAGTATCCTCCGAACGGACCGTCTGGGTCCCGGTAGTAGCCTTTGGCGCAGTCTTCGCACGACAGTCCCATGTATCCGGGGGGACAAGCGCACTTCTCCACCGGCAGCTGCTGGTACAGGTCAAAGTTCTCCTCGTCCTCGTCGGCGAGCGTCAGATAGGCGTTCGACAGCTGACTAAGAACCGTCTGCTCCCAGTAGTTGGCCCGAATGTAGATCGTGTCCAAGTCGCGGAGGACCATCATGAACTCGGCGCGACTCACTGGCATGCCGTTCAGCTTCTGGAAGTTGCTCTCGACCATTTTGACGCTGTTCTTGAAGAGCACGTCCTGCGTCGGCTGCTCGTAGCTCTGATGGATGAGTGTGTCCTTCTTGCTGACCAGCACCACGTCGGGTGCCAGCAAGGCCTTTCCGAACGGACCCGTGGTGTAGTACAGCGAGTAGACCAAGTCGCCGCCGTACGACGTCAGGTGGCTGTTCTGCCCAAGCAGGAACGCCATCACGCCGAAGTAGACCAAGTTGTTGTCGTTCTCCTTCAGCGAGAAGTCAGCCTGTATGACGGTCTCGTTCAGGAACATTTCTCCTTTGGTCAGCACCCAGGGGACGACGGCGCTTTTGTTGAGGAAGTCCACGTTGTTCAGGGAGACCTCCTCGAAGAGGCTGACGTTGTACACCCGCAGGTAGGCACTCTCGCAACGCGAAGTCTTGCCGAAGCAGAAGCACGTGGTGCAGCCCTCTGGGTTGGACGCCTCCAAGTTGTACGTACCGTCCCTGCACTTCTCGCAGCCGTAGCCCTCGACGTTCTTTTTGCAGAAGCAGTTGCCGTCGTTCTTGTCGCACACCTCAAATTCGGTTCCGTCCTTCTTGCAGCTGCAGAGGTCACAGCGCGGGAAGCCGTAGAACCCGTTCGAGCACTGGTCGCAGGCGCGCCCCTCGATGTTGTGCCGACAGGCGCAGGTGCCGTTGTTCAGGTCGCACTGCATGTTGCCGTCGTCCACGCCCAAGTAGTTGCAGTTGCACTGCTCGCAGCCGATGATCTGATGGAAGCCGTACGTGTAGGGCATGCACTGGTCGCACTTGTCGCCGCTCACGTTCGGCGGGCAGATGCACTCTCCGGTCTGTGCCTCGCACATGGCGGTTACTGGGCAGTCGCAGGGTTTGCAGTTAGGGAAGCCATAGAAGCCGGTACGGCACGCCGTGCACTGGCGCCCGATAACGTTGGGCTTGCACTGGCACTGGCCGCCGAAGGGATCGCACTCGAAACTGGTCGAGCCGTCGTAGTCGCAGCTGCAGGGCAGTGCGCCGCCGTTGTAGTGTGCTGTCAGCGAGAAGACGGCCTTCTTGCAGAAGTCGCTTGCGTTGTAGGTGATGTGGAAGTGGTCTTGTCCGCAGTTTTGGATGAACTCCTTGGTCTGGTCGAAGGTCTCCTCCACCAGCAGGTCCTCGTTGTACTGGTTGACGGGCACCACGACCAGGTAGTCCAGCCAGAGCGCCTGAGGTCCGTTATTCTGCGGAAGAGTACGTTATTTTTGAATTCCAGTATCAGACGGTCTATAAGTACTTACGGTTATGGTGAATTTGAACTCATCGTCGATCTGGAACCAAGGCTCCTCGCCGCCGGGCTGGATGGCTCCGCGGCAGCCGGAGCTCGATGGGCAGTGGTTGATCTCGAACGTGCCGTCGTACATCTGCTTGCCGGCCTCCAGGGCGTACAGCACCTTGTACTTGGGGTTGTAGGGCTGATAGTACTTGACGAGGATCACGTAGCGTCCGGGCTCCGACACCTTCGACCTGAAAGTGAAGACATCTTGAAGATCGACTCCTGTGCGGCTCACCCAAGGGCAGACTTACTCGATGACAATGGTGGAGTTGTGCTGGTCCAAGTGGATCAGTCGCACCTTCTCGTCGAGGGCGGCGTAGGGCGGCTTGTTGTTCGCCACCCGGTCTTCATGGTCGGACTCGAACTCGATTTTCTTCGAATCCGGGACGGATCTGAACTTCGGCGTGGAGCACTTGCCGTCGTGGATGACGCACACCGACGTCGGCATGATGTAGTCGATGGACCACTGCTCGAGTGGGATGGCTGTGACCGAAATGATGGCCACGCGGCCCACGTCTTCGTCGTAGGTCTGAAAGTGGAGATCACAAAATCAGTTGGATGTCTGGCCGCGAGAGTGCTCCGGTGGCCTTACATAAACGACAACCGGTTTCAGGTCGGTGGGGGACATGTAGAACGCCTTCTCCTTGGACAGGTGGTCGATGACCGGCTGGCGGCAGGACATGGAGTACAAGCAGGGGTACAGCATCGCCGTGCCGTAGTCCTCGCGGTCGTCGCCAACGGCGACCTTCACGAAATAGGCGTCGGGCGATTCCCGCTCGGTGATGTAGTCAATGACGAACACATATCGGCCGCTCTGCGGCACCTCGACGATGTACTTCAGGTCGTTTTGGGTCTCCGTGATCACTGGAATGTCGCCGACGTGGTTGACAATTGTCAGATGCTCCGGATCGCTGTAGAACTCCGAGGGATTGGTGGTCTTGCCGTCATCATGCACGACGAACGGGACGAATGATGGCTTGAAGCTGGAAAAGGGACAAACAAGCACTGCAGATGGCTGACCAAGTGCACTCAAGGAGGGGACCGACTTACTCTGAGACTGACGCGTATTTGTAGTGCCTGCACAGTTCCATGTTGCCCAACTCGCATGGGTTGTCGATCTTGCGCGTGAGGATCGAGGCCTCGTAGTAAGCGGCTGGCAGCAGCACGAAGTAGTCCTGCAAGGAAACAAACGATCAGTGATCCCCAGTGCACGAGACTCAAGGCGACTCACCAGCATGACGTATTTGTTGGTCTTTGTGATGATCGTGTACCGGCCAGGGTCGAGCACGATCGGCGATGGTTCCTTGCCCTTCGAGCCGGACACTGTGACGAACTGTGGCGATGTGGTGGGCCGCAGCAGGACCTTGGGACTGAAAAGAGCAGACTACAGTGAATTTGGCCCCGGCGAACATCCCAGGAGTACCTACTCTTGGTCCAGCTCCAGGGGGTTCTCCGATTGGATCAGGATGCTCGCAGTCACGTTCTCCTTGGTCGGGTTGACGTACCGGATGACCATGCGGTAGAAGGAGGACTTAAAGATTGTCACATCGTTGATGACCTCGTTCTGGATGTCGGAGAAGACCGCGTAGCCCTTGCCGCTGAAGTCGGGGAACATCTGGTCGTCGTACTGGTAGCGCACCTGCGCTCCTGCCGGGCTATAGCCGTCCTCGTACTCAAACTGGAACTGATACAGCGTCGGGAAGTAGTGCGTGGTCAGGGGCTGTGTGCATGTTCTTCCCGTGATTCGGGGGTGGCACTTGCACTGGCCCGAGGTCTTGTCGCAGTTCGAGCCCCAGGCACCTCCGACGTCGCAGTTGCAGTCCTTGCAGCCGAACAAACTGGTGCCGTACAGGTCAAAGGCGCCGTCCTTGCACTCGGAGCACTGTCGTCCTTGGACGTGAGGCTTGCACGTGCACTGCCCAGACTTGGAGCTGCACGTGTCCATGCCAGCGATGGTGCCGTCCATGTAGCAGTCGCAAGGCTCGCAACCGTCCGGATTGCTGATGTTCAGGTTCCAGTACAGCGGCTTGCAGTCGTTGCAAATGCGGCCAGCGACGCGTTCCTTGCACTTACACAGCTCACCCACGGGCACCGATCCGCAGCCGGCGAATTTGTCGATCACTCCGGCCGGGTCGCAGTTGCACTCCTCGCAAATGGGGAAGTTGTAGAAGCCCTCCTTGCAGGACTCGCAGAGCTTGCCGTCGAAGTTCGACAGGCAGGTGCACTGACCCTCCTGATTGCAAGTCACGCCCTCCGAACCGTGCGAGTCACAGTTACAAGCTGAAAGGGGGAAAGGAGGGGGGTAGAGTGATATCCACGGCGGAGATAGAGGGGTCCTTACGCAAGCACTCCGGGTAGCTGTAGTATCCCACGCTGCACAGGGTGCACTGTTTGCCGGCGAAGTTCATCAGGCAGTTGCACTTGCCGGTGTTGTCGCAAGTAATGGCCGAGCTTCCGGTCGTCGAGCAATTGCATGGCATGCACTCCGGGTAGTTGTAGTATCCGGGCAGGCACTGGTCGCACCGTGGCCCGCCGAAGCCCTCCCGACAGATGCACATGCCGGTCCCCTTGTCGCAGATCTCCGCCTCGGATCCTTGGATGTCGCAGTCGCAGTCTGTTTGGATCGTGATTCTCTTAAATTGGACGAGGTTAATTTTGGCGTTCACTTACATTTGCAGGTCGGGTATGAGAAGTATCCGTGCTTGCAGCGCTCGCAGTTGTCGCCGCCGAAGTTGCTGAGGCACTTGCACTGGCCCGACTCCATGTCGCAGTCGTTGTTGATGGAACCTATTCTGTTGCACTGGCAGGCTGCAAGGAGAGGCGGGTTTAGAGCACAGCCGCTGACGTATGCTGTCAGAGGGTTAACTTACCTTTGCACTCGGGGAAGGCGAAGTAGCCCTCGGCGCACTGCTTGCAGTGGAAGCCGCCAAAGTTGATCTTGCAGGGACACTCCCCATCGACGGCTTCGCAGTGGTAGCCGTCGGTGCCGTTCAAGTTGCAGTCGCACTCCTTGCAGTTTGGATAGCCATAGTAGCCGTAGGCGCACGCGTCGCAGTTCGGTGGCTGGAACTCGGACCGGCACTCACAGCGGCCGGTCTCCTCCTCGCAGTTGCCCGTCGAGTAGAAGTGGTCGCATTCGCAAGCTGAAAGCAAGATTCAATTGCGATCAAAAGGGGTTCCGGCAAAGAGCGGGCCGTCGGACTTACGCTGGCAGACGTCAGTCTCGTTCCAGTGCTTTCCGTAGGGACGATAGAACTTGGACATGCACTTGTTGCAATTGATGCCCTCGGTGTTGTGCTGGCAGTTCTGGCAGACGCCGCCGCCGTCGTAGAATCCGTGAATGTCCATTGAGAGGCCCTTTCGGTCGATGTCTTCGTCGTAAACGCACTCGTTCGAGTGTCCATGGCAGTTGCAGGCTAAAGGGGAAGACAAACATCATCCATCTGTACGCTGTTCGAGGCGCCTCAACAACTTACGCTCGCATGAGAACGGGCTGGCGTTGGTGTTCTGCCGCCACTTCTTCTGCTCGAAGCCGGGACAACACTGGTTGCAGTGGATTCCACAGGTCCTGTGCTGGCAGCGGCACGCCAGGATTCTTACCGCGCTCTTGGGGTCGTGGACGTCACAGGTGCTGGCGTGACCGTTGCACATGCAACGACCTCCGATTGAGATATCCTTGATCGAGTAGAAGTACTGCGGGGGAAGGAGAACAGTTGGGTTAAGCTTGCACCGGACTGCGGCAAGAAACTCACTCTTCTCGTGACTGTGGGATCCTGTCGGGCCACGGACATCAGATGTCCCAAGAGATTTTTCGTTCGCAGCAGCCGGATGCGGATGTTCGTCGCACGGGTCCATTCCTGAAGCACCGACGAGTTGAAGTAGTTGTTGGCCGACGGCCTGTCGTTCAGCAGCATCACGGGAATCTGGCGAAAGAAAGAAGTCAAAAGAGTCCTCAGCCAGAGGCGGGCACAGTTGCGATACACACCTCAGCGTTTTCCAAGGGCACGATCTTCGAGTACTTGGTCGTGCAGACAACATCGTCGTCTCTGGTGATCGGCTTGTAGGAGTCCTTGCCGAAGTATGTCTCACAATCGGTGGGGGTATCGGAGAAGTGCTGCCACGGTGTCCATGTCTTGCCGTAATCGCTCGATTTTTCCAAAGTCCACAGTCCAGGTCGGGGTGAGTTGCCCATGCGAATGAACAGGTAGGCAACGTGGAACTCCTAGACGATGGGTGGGAAGAAGGGGTGGGGTGAATAATTTGTGTAAAATATATTTTATTAACATCTAAAGTCATTTTCATCATATTAGGACTCCTCCTCGTCGCCGTATGAGCCTACTGTCATGAGCTCCGGCTAGCAGTGGGTTGAGGCCATTTTTTTTCACTAATTTTCATTTTTCACGTGTAAGCGAGGACATTCTCTGGAGTGTCGAATTCGAAGATTCCTCGAGTCGGAACCCAAGTTCCACATGGCCTAGCTTATGCTGATAAAGCACAGAACGTACAAAAAACCCTTAGAGAGAAACGTGTTGTGAAGGTGAACGAGTGAGAGGACAGAAACTGCACCGCCCAACAGTGCAGGCATGCGGATAGTCTACTTCTCGACTCACGACACAAAAGGGTAGCCCGGACCCGCTTACTTTAGTTTTCGCATCACAACCTCTGCTGAGGCACTGACAATGCTGAGAGGACTCAGGGCACAGAAAGGAGGAGTGGAGGAGTACGCTCCCTCATGGGAGAAAATAAGCAAGAACAACATGTCTGGTTGCTGCAGAAGTGCACCCACGTTTGACTTGGAGTCCCACCAAAAACTTATTGGGGATTAAGCAACTGGCATCACCACCATGCTAAGGCCATGCCAACGAACGAGAGGAAACTGCGCGATTAAGGGATAAATCCGAGCGACGGTTTATAGAATTGAACCATCGTCGCTTGGATGCAATGTCGCACCTCTGGGTGACTGAGCGAGTCTAAGCGGCTGGGCTTTAATCGACATCGCCTTCAGCCGGAGGTCGCATAATGAGCGAGGGGCGACTAAGCGGACAATCAGCAATTCGACTGAGCGGCGGGTTTTTGCTTGTTGGTGGACTGCGCAATCTGCCGACAAATCATCCATTAAGTCGAAGGCCACAAACGAGAATTAGTAAGCGCCAGCACTTAGGTTTAAAGCTACGCAATGAATGACTGAACTCGAGCGAGGAGTCTGAGCGATGGTGCAGGTCGGTCTAAAGACTAAGGTCATACAATGAGTGAGGAGCCACTAAGTAAGTCCGACTGGGTCCACTGTCCATTATGTCTACGGCCAGACGACTGAGCGATCAACGGCTGTATCTGAGCAACGTGTGGTCGTTTGAAGCACCATTGGTTGAGCGAAAATGTAGTTTTTAGAACTAGATTTCCAATTCGAAGGGACTTATGTCGCTTGTCACGTTTCAAACCAAATAGAAAAAATGTAGAGTCCACCAGCGAAAAAATTTTGTGAAACAACGTCGCTTCGACTCCTAGCCTCCTACATTCTTCTTGGGCTAACTCAGTTCTTAGCCCAAGAAGAATGTAGGAGGAGCCGCAACCATGCGGTTTAATTTTGACTCCGCTGCTCAATCGACCGGGCGCTCAGGCAATCATCGCTCATTACATGACGTTGCTGGCGATTAAACACAAATTCCATTATTTACCCTCTCATGGAGATGGATGGAAGATGGAATCAGTGGGAGGGAAGGTGTAGGTAGGTAGGATAGGACCTGTCTTTACCCTGTCGGAACTTTAAACTTAAGATCGCATTGAATTCACGGGAAATGTCATTTCCGAAGGGATCAACTGTGTCTCCAACTGTCTCCGGCAACAGCAACTCCTCCAGATCCACAGATTTGCTGGTAAATTTCTCGATCATATTTCAAAGGAACTCATTTTGTACATGATCGTGATGAGATCTTTTCAAAGGAAACTTCGGAGCCGATGAGACCACCAACGGCCTTGTCAGCGCTCAAGTCCACGTTTGGTATATCATTTTCTAAAAATTACCCCAAATGCGATCACACTCCTCTAAGGCCATTCAAATGATCTCGAGCTCAGAATCTCACGTAACTTCACACAATGTGAAGTAATTCCTATTCCACGCCACGGACCGAGACTGAGATCAATTCTTATCAAGAATTTCATTTCCGTTGGTGGTTGAGCGACGCCTTCTGAGTTCACGATGTTATCGAGAGCGACATTCGTTGAAGCAGAACGGATAGCATTCACACAGCCACACAGATGGGAATCATTATCAAGACGCGGCTTGTGTGCCCCAAACTAACCGAAACGAGGCTCAATTAAAAATGAAATAGAGTCTGGAGGAGCGTGTCAACAGCACGCAGAGCGGTTGAGGGAGACCATCAACTGATGTCAGTCATGACGACATTTAATTGAAATTTTGAGTCACTTTTTAATAAAGGAGATATCGCGCTCTCTTTGGAGGATGCCATGTCTTCGGAGCAGATTAAATTGGTGGTCAAGTGAATGGGAATGTGGCCTTGTTCATTGGATTCTCTCGAATTTCATTAAAATGTGATGCAGTCGGAGAGGAGACGCAAAATTGATTCCAACTCGTGCTGAAATTAATTCGTTTTTTGAGAGGCCAAGCCTGATTAATGAACATTTGTCGTTTGAATACCGCATCTCGTTGAGGAGATGTTGACCGGGGGAGTTGAGGAGATGATCCTAAGCGAGCCAACGAAATAAATACATTTGATCAGGCCCCTAACCTTGGCGAGTTTGATTTCCTTAAAGCCAGTGCCTAGCAACTGCCAACCAAGCGCTTTGGAAAAGGATGAAGTGAGTCCTCGCTGATCATCAATGCATCGTTCAGCACATGTTTTGACAATTGATGCAGCACTGTCCTGACTTTAGCAGATGTTGATTGCACGAGACATAGAATTCCTGAAACTTGAATATTCATACAACGTCCGCAGTGCATTAGCAGCCATGCGTACAGTTTATTTCGACACCAAACGACGAAGCTTGAGAATCTTTTTGTGGACAGAGACTCTTTGCACATTGGCATGACTCAAAGACATGGAACCTTGAATCATGAAAGGTGCTCTGTTCGGGTATTGAAGCCCCAGCCTAGAAATCGACGCACCTACAAGGCATCCCGAACTTCCTCGAACTGGTCTTTACAAATTCCAAGCTGACAATAACGGAAAAGATAAACAATCGCTGCGCGGTCAGAGACGAGTCCCAAAAATGAGGATCCATTAAAATATGACAAACTGAGAATGTCCTTAGCAAACTGTTGTTTTGAGGTGCATCTTTTTTGACCATTGAAAGATCGGTTTTGCTTCGTAATGGAATAACAAAATAAATGATGCGGTTGAGGCGACATTAGCCGAGCGCAATAGCATGTACAAATATAATAATAATATGGGCGGCGTTACAGCCCGTTGAGCATGCTGTTGTGCTTTCACGAGTGGAAGAGACCTACAGATTTATGCCGACTACGAACGGCCAATTTGAGAAGTTTTTTCTAGATGGTTGTACTCTTTGAACATTGTCAGTGACTCGCAAGAGATGGGGCCTCGCGAAGTATAATCGAACCTTGTTGCATGGGCTCAAGTGCATAGGGATCGACGCTCCAACTCACAATGCCCGGGCCGCCACTGACTGATGTTTACTTACATCCACTATGGTTGGACCTTAAGATCGAGGAAGATTTAGAAATTGTGCTTAATTGAACACACCTGTAGTCGATGCTGGTAACGTGATGCAGTTTCGAGTAAAGTGGACGAAATTTAATGAAATCAAGCAAAGTTAACATTATGTTAACCGATTGCTTAGGTAGACATAGAACTGCCTACTTCCAACGAGGTGGAAAAGGTTTGACGTTTCTTTCACTTGTAATGGGATAATATTACGGGTGGTTGCTGTAGAAACTAGTCTCAGTTCCATCACAGACAGTGGTGCTACACCAAAAAGACGGGACATTAATAAAATTGGGACTATTGCCAAAGATTCTACTGAATAAACAAATTTTAACCAAAATTACATGACCCATGAAACTATTGCAAGCTGTCCATCATTCCTTTCAATTAAAACAAAAAAAACTCCTCGAAACACTCTCTCTCAGGGCTATCTGAGCAATTACTCTAGAACCACATTTGCTCGCATGGTTCAAAAATTCCTTGTTATCAGGCAAAACCGAGCGTCTAGTTCATTAAGGATGGAAGTAAGGATTGATGGAAGTATAACCGATTTAAAAGCGGACGAAGGCATCGGTCCGCAATCCCGTCTCCGAGAAGGGAGAGCCTTTTACAAACGGATAAGGCGAATGGTTTACACAACTTAAACACCATTACTCTTCGGTGCTGGGTTTTGCCGCATTAAAATATTCAGTTATGTCTGGCAAAGGGATAAACGCACGTCTGACAGAGACAACGTGAAGGAGGAAAGAAAATTAAATAAATTGAGATGACGTTCTCATTCAAGTCGAGATGTTGATTGCTGTCAAACTTTAGCTGTGTCAAATTTGGAGGAGGATGTGGTGATTGTTTTCAGACGATGTTGAGAAGCTTTTTCTAAACGCGAATGCTCTTTGAGCATTGTCACTGGACTGCTACTGACAACAACCTCCATGCCTCAACTAATTTTCAGAGACAGCTAGTCCAGGTATTTACATGGGCTCTTTGAGCGTAGTCTGGACTGGACTGCTACCCACAACAACCCACCCCTGCAGGATTCCTGTTTGAGATTAAAATACAATTTTATGCTGACTCCGAAAGGCCAAGTTTGAGAAGCTCTCACTAGACAGTTATTACTCCTTAAGCATTGTCAGTGACTCGAAAGAGGTGGAGCCGTGAACAGATAATTTCCTGGGACCGGGAGTCGGACCCAGGCAGCGAGTTTCAGTTGCGTAGGGGTCGACGCACATACCCACAAAGCCATGGCCGCCAATGAGATGTGACAACAGAAACAATGACAGATTTCAAAACGCTCCACAGCTTCTGACAAAAATCAAGTCTGCAATAAAAAGTTCAATTTTTTGGGTTATTTCAGCCTTGGAACGATATAATTTCAACCCTCCCATGGACACCCAAGAGACTACTCCATACGTGCAGAGCAGTTGGCGCGATTCTAGATTTCCACGCATGACAGATTTCCATAAGTGGCTATTTCAATAGAGCACTGTTGCGTCTGATATATAATTGACAGCAAAAAGAAAGTAACATTTCAGTTGATGCATCAGAGCTTGGCATTTACCTTTTGAATCTCGTTTTGTGTCCAGACCACCATTACGTTTTAAATCGTCTATGCGGAGCGTCCAGTGTTGAAACACTTTTTCGAGCTTTTTGCAGGCTGGGCTAAGCTCGTTGTGTAGTCCCCATAAAAGAAGGCTAAAGATGCAATCTCCGAGATTTACAAACCTTATCGAACTCATTTCCCAGCTGGTCCATAGATGGTCCATGTCTGTCTTGACCGCCATGTCTGTCTTGACCGCCATGTCTGTCTTGACCGCCATGTCGCCCAGGATCAGGTCATACATGTTGTCGAAATCATCGAACTGAATAATTGGGTGGATCTGGGTCCAGTTTCCACAATAACCAGGAGTAGATAGGGCCTACTGCTCTATGTCGACTCCAATCGCCGAAGTTTGAGAATCCCTTTCAAGACAGGAGAACTCTTCGAGCTTTGTCAGTGACTCGAAAGAGGTGGAGGTGTGAATTATGAAAGGTGGTAAATTCAGGAATTGAACCTGCCACCTCTCGCGTCGGAGTCGACGGACCAAAGCACTACACCACGGTGACCCAGTTTCGTTTATTACCGATGAACTGACTGCCGCATATCACGAATCAGCTCAAAACAGTACAAATTTCGCCAGTTAAACATGAGGATTGTGAGTTGAATAAGTTGAAGGCGTACCAGATTTCGAAACGATTTATTTATTTATTTGTTTAATCTTCGAACTAACATATTTTTGTAAGGGAATAAATGTACTCGTACATCTTAATATTGGTAAAAAGGCTTAATAAAGTACCTTTAAAGTGCGATCAACTTTCAGGGACTTGCGACAGTTCAGTGAAAACAAGAATTATCCTCGTTAAAGATGATTTTTTTCCCCGCAGTTTGTTTTATCCAATTTTTCGAATAAAATATATCGAATTCTTAGTGATCTGGCAGGCAAACAAAGTCGAATCATTGATAGAAGACAAGGACACTGGATACGATTGCAAAGTACATCCCTGACAAACATTACATCACAGTGCGACTAGACTCTAGAGGATAGAGATTTAAGCAACAGGCCTTGAAGCATTTTTAAAAAAATTATGATTTTAAGAAAAAAACTCTTTTGAAAATTTGCAATACGATCGAAAACTGTTATAAGAGCGGAATTCCAAATTATAACAGCATTCAAGACGTTGGCTGTTGTGGACGTTGGATCCGATTTGAGGCTAGAGACCAACAAGATGATTTTTCAAATAACTTGGGAGCTATCTAACCCAGGAGGAGAAGACGACCGTCATCCGCTTCCTCTGTACCTATGTTTCGAATGCCCTAGTAGTCTCTCATACGATGAAACATTGGAGAACTTTATTGATTCGTTCATCTTCCAGATCTTAACGACACATCAATTGGATTATCCGTCATTGGTGTGCCATATCATTACAAGGCTCATGACCCCGCCCTTCGGCAGTAGAATTGGAACGGCAGCGCATGCTACGCACATTGACTTCCGATCTTGACAGCATAATTAACTGGGGAAAGAAGAACCGAGTGGAATTCAATGCTCCAAAAACTCAATGCTGTCTGCTGTCACTCAAGCGAACCCTAGTTAATCATGTCAACCAATATCTTGGGTCGATGAAACCGGAAAACACTCCACTAACGAGCACATATTTGAGGTCGCCAAAAATGCTGCAAAATGTTTAGGTTCTATTTTCATATCATCTTCATCATTGTCATATATTTCACCCCCTCTGATTTGGCTTTGATTTATAAGGCGTATATCCGCCTGAGCTTGGGTACAACGCTCATATCTGATCTGGTGCCCCCAAGACCAACTCCTACGTCCTTTGCTCTTTGATTTCATCTGACAGCGTTTTTTATACGGTGTTGCGATGAGTAGCGGAGCCGGTAATTTCGTAAGAGTATGTGTCAAATGCAAAGGGAATTCCACTTCTCTCTTATTCTTTACGGCTCAATGCCCACATGGACAAGGGGTAAAAATGTCCGAAGTTGGATATTTCTACCCTCCATTAGCTCTGACCACAACCCTGCGCTACTACATTTAATCCAAAAGCGAGCTAGAAAGCTTAAATGAGACAACAACTTCCCGAAGTCATTAGACTCGCTCGAACATCGACGCAGCATCTCTTCTTTGTCCGTATTTTATCGCTATTTTAACAAACGATGCTAGCACTCAATCTCTCCATCATATCCGTCTCCCTAGGAATGCTCATCAATTTACCCTTAAGCCTACATTCGGTCGCACAGTTAAATTTAGAGACTCGTCCCTCAGCCGCAGCACACGAATATGGAATGCTCTTGCCAGCCTAATATTTACCACAGACTACAATCCGCAGATATTTAAGGCACAGGTACCTCTTCTTTCTTTCTCCCGTGCTGTGTCTTGACCCAGGACACTTGAGGGTATTAGTAACCATTTGCGAGCGTGCAAATTAGAGAAAAAATACTTGACATTTTTTTTTAGAGACATTGGAGGTTGTAGTCGGTATTTATCGGTCTTGTGCCCGTCTGTACCTTGCTTATGAAAGAGTAACGAAATATTTTGTTTTCTTCTTTTCGGTCCTACAGTGAAGGACAAAGGTATGCCTTATTCAGCGGACACCACAAGCTGTCATTGTCTCCTACAAACTGTCTCCAGTTTCGCAGGCTCCAAAGACGCCAATCGTATTGACGGTATAGTAAACGTGGTATGCATCCATGCACAGAGCCGGAAACGATCCGAATACATTTCGATTGCATATAGACCACATGTGGCTTTAGTTGCTCGATTCATAGCCACATAGACAAGTCGGATGTCTCTAGGTCCCTGTTTATGTTTCATCTGCAATTTCGACGCTTCTCCAAAACGCTTCTCAAGACGATCAAAACAAAGTACTGCCAAAAATTGAATTTATGTAGAAAATTATTGCGATACGTGAGCAAACTTGGCAGCACCGACATCGAGTGGAACGTTGTGTTCCGTTTGTTGTTTCTACTGTACAGTACAGTAGAACTGGAGTAATGAAGGTATTCCTAGAGCAGACAGTGCTACGCTACGAACTACGTGCAAGACGTCGTCTTTGGACAAATTGAAGAAAGCAAATATCTCTATTTTCTATTTCCCCAAACCAAACTGCCTAGCTCAACCTTTGAAAAATTATCCAAGAGCCTGTGTAGTAATTAGAAAAAGTATAGGAACTCATTTTTGAAAATCTGTCTCTACTCCAGACTACAGTCAGTTTTGCAAAGGCTCTCCACAACCAACGTTCAATCCACACTTTGTGCACCATTCTATAGCCAAAGTGTCATCATATTTTGCGAAGCACATGTCAAAGCCTCGATTGACAGAACTCAGATGTAAATCCAAGGCAGAAACTCGTAGAACATTCTCTGATCACATCGGTTGCACTGGGCACCGTCAGAATGATTGAGCGTCCACCATCGTTCGGCGGTTCCGCCTGGAGGCCTAATTCCGAACACACACAACGCGTAGACCTAATTTTAGCAACAAATGAACACTCCCAAACATCTGCCCGGTCTATATGAACTCAAGAGCACCCGCCGAACGATGTGTGCAGTTCAAATAACTCCATTTCACCCGAATTGAGATACAACAGCATGTTGTGGTGCCCACCCCAGACAATGAGGTCATGTGTTCCAAAAGGAAGTCAACACGCTCTTTGTCTACATGTTCGTTCGCTATCACCACCCTCCTGCACTCTTCGCTCTCGATCACCAGCCCGGTTCCACATCGGCTCTGGAAATAGATTTTTGTCTAATTCTTGGGAGCCGCCTAGGCAGCGGCACATGTACTTAACATGCGCTGCACACTGTTCGTTTTTTTTTTTCTCGACTGGAACGCGCCAGATACATGTATCTGGCTTTTCGGCTTTTTCATTTCATTTTCCATAACGATGACATAACCCAGCCGAGAGATAACGTCATAATGGATTTTTTTGCCGGTAAACATTTGTTCGCAATCTAGACTCAGCCAGCGGCGGATACACTGCGACAAATGATTCGACTGAAGTTGCTCTGTTCGCTTTATCGTCTAAGTTCCGCTTGTTACTGGAACCCTTATCTGCAAGTACTCCATCGTCAGTCTATCGGGTCGTTAACTCATGCTCGGAAGACGTGCGGAAGACCAAGTGCGAGATAAGTGAGATTGAAGGGAAGAGGAGGGGCCACGAGATAACTTCTTTGACCGTTTGTACTCTTTTTCAGGCGGAAGGAAGCTGATTAAAATACATCGTGCTTGGGGACTGAATTTAGAAATAGTCTTGACGATAAGCGTATGCTTGGCGATAGGAACGAAAAACGAAATCTTGTTTTTCGACTTATTTCAGAAATGCAACTAACCAAGTGCTACTTGAAGAGGAAGCATGTTCGGTTCATTTGAAGAAAGCTTCGGATTTTTTCAACGGTCTTCTGTCAAGATGGAATTCATTGAACCTCGAAGAATGTGCAACGAGGACTCTGAAAGACGACATCTCACTTCCAATCCCTAGATCCGGGAAAAATCTCATGGAAGTGTTACAAACTGCATGCCGTGCAATTTGAAAACTTGACAACGACCTGACAACTCACCGTTGCCAGCCGACCTCCACTCAATATCTTATGTCATTCACTAAAACGCGTGGGCTATTGCTTTACACCCGGACTGAGTCTATATTTGCAAAGAGACTCACAAACAAACAGTCGGGCCCGGCCAGCCAATGTAAACAAAATACCTTAGCCAGCACTTCAGTGTTTATTTTCCCATACTCCCCAAGCGAGATGCCTAAATCCGAAGCTCACCGCTAGGTGATCTCATGCAATTCAGACGGACAGCAGGGACAAGCAGAAAGAAAACGAAAGAAAATAATTCACAAGTATGCACGGAACGAATGGGAGACGATATTTTATTTCACTGTTGCAAGACGCCTTCGAACCCGAAACCATCCGGATCAGCAAAACCGAGCAGGCAGGCCGAAATCGCATGCACGAGGTGAACACTAAGCGAGTCATTTACCACACAACAATCGCCGACTAATTGGGAAGACCCAGGAGCAAGGGAAACACTCCACCGGACAAACAGACAAAACGTATCCTTCCACAATGCGACGAACAGCTCGCACAAAAGGAGGACACACGATGATGCTCGTCTTCTCGTGGGAATGCTTCACTCACAAGCGAACGAAGTGGAACGGAATTCCTGAAAAACGATACTGAATCTGAAGCATTTATCCTGCTCTCCCATCCTCGGGCCCCGGCTGGCCGAAGGAGAGCGAGGATCAAGACAGAAGAGAAAGAAAAGGAACAATTAGCGTCAGCTGCTTACCTGCCCGAAATCGATGGTCAAATTAACTTCGTTGTATTTCATGCCTCTGGACAGAGGTGGACTCTGCCACCATGACTCGGTTCCATCGATGGCGAACTCTGGAGCGTGATTCTTTTCGGGATTATTTGGATCGCAGACATCGCAAACCTGTGAAGAAAGAGAGAAAAAGGAAACGATTAGATGGTTGGTTGGTTTTTGGGTTTTTTTCATTTAAGGGACTGAGTAGAAATGTGCTCGTGAAAAGGAATGAATGCAGACAGATGTTAATTGCTCCCTGTAACACTACGGCTTGGTGGAAACATTTTGCTTCTTCAGAAAATCTCCTGATGTGTGAGGTACTGAGAATGGAAGATCATGATCCAAATTTGTTCGAAGGGATCTCCACATTTTCGGTCCTGCTGTATGGATTAATTAGAATTGTCATAGGAAACAATGGACACTACATTACAGTACTGAATGTGGAGTTAAACACGACGACGGCGGTACATCGACACGTCGGCTTGGAAGATCAGCAGTTCCTCGATCGGTCTAAAGTCAAAAATTAGACGCAATACACAAAATTTGAGCAATTTAATATCAATGCAGACTTTCAACAGACTCTGAGTCCGAATATTGGGATCAAATTTTATTGGGAATAAATTGGTCGAAAATTGGATCAGATTTTTTAACTCTTTTGTTCAGAATTCACATCACATTTTGTAGCGAAGTACGAATTCTACTTCCTATCGCCACGAGTCAGAAATTGGACAGTTAATGCTCTTGTTAGAAATACAAGTCACAAATTTTTGAACAAGCATTTATTTTAGGTTTCCTTAGAGTCATCGAGATGAGTCATGTTTAAAATATCTGACCAACAGTGGGACAGTCTCCGTCCATTTATTTAACTTTTCGAAGAGATGGACTCTTAAGCTCCAAAGCCGTGGTAACTAAGTGCGTCTAGCTGTCGACACGAGTCAATGCCGTTGGGATTAAGGCGCTCGATTGTCGAAAAATATGAAAAGTACTCGCGTCTTCCTGCCGATGTGAATCAGATCAAAAATACATTTTTTTTTTCGAAAATTGAGACTCTAAATTGTAAAAATCACGTCTTGTTGCAAATATAAGTCAGAAATATTCGCCGGGAATTTGGACGGCAATTGATAACAGCCTTCATTTGATGGAATCCGACAATTGTCGAAAAGGATGAATATCAAGAGTGTCTAGCTGCGAAATTGGACAGGAACTAGAAATTTGACATTAAATGAAGCGTCGATCATTACAAAAAACTAAGCGCGTCTTGTTTTTGACAAGTCAAGCTTATCTGACTAAAAATCAGACATTGTCCATCTATTTACTTCTTTTTTCGAAAATGCGTCAGAAAAGATTAAAATCTAGTGCGTCCTTTGCAAATGTGCGTAAAAACTGGAAACTGGGCAGGAAATGAAGCGCCGATAAATAAAAAAAAAACCAAGCTCGTCTTGTTTCTGACAAGCCAGACTTATCTGACAAAAAATTGGACACTGTCCATCTATTTACATCTTTTTTCGAAAATGAATATTTCGTAAGCGTCGAAAAAGATGGAAATCAAGTGCGTCCTTTGCAAATGGGGGTCCAAAATGTCCGACATTGGACAGGAAATGAATGTTCTTAAGCGTTTGGCTAGCGATACAAGTCAACAATTGGAGAGTCTCCGTCCATTTCCTACGCTTTTTTGCAATCGACATTGACTTTTAAGCTCCAAAAATGTGGTAACTAAGTGCGTCTAGCTCCCGACAAGAGTCAAAAATGTTTAAAGAAGGAAAGAAGGATTTTAAGGCGGCGAAAAAATACGGGTATCCTCCTGCCGATGTAAGTAAAGTCAAGACTGACCGATCTCGGCTTACTCACATCGTTTTTAATTAATTGCTTTTTTCGTCGAAAATATGAAAATTAATCGCACCGCTGCCGATACTTCTGTTTTTGAAACTGGAGACTCGTAAGCATCCACGAAGACCATGTCTTGTTCCAAATGTGAGTCGAAAATGTCTGACCGAAAGCAACAGGCATAGAAAGGAAATTCACATTCTTGAGGTTCGGGCAACATTTAAATTACATGAGTCTTCTGGCCGATTGTCTGACCAATTGGACACTGGATAGTCTCCATACCTTTAGAAAAACGAAGCGTTTTTGTTTCGTGAAGTATGTGCGCCTATTAAGACGATATCTACTGCTTCTCCTCAGTTTCTAGAACATTTAAAGTGAAGTCAGAATTTTTGATCAAAAATAATACTTCGTGTAAAGCAGAGAACAAGCTTGAATCCGATAATTGCTCAAAATCCTCGTGTGCACATAAGTGACAATATCCGTGTGCTTCGTATCAGTACATCAGCAAATTCAGCAATTTATTGTAACGCCTGTAAGCACTAAGAAGCCTACACCGTGCGTCGTAATGGAAAACATTCTCGTATCTGATCGACTGTCTCATGCGCAACCACCGCCATTCGCACGTGAATTTAGCAAATTCAACGAAACCAGCTCTCCGTAAGGGCTCTTCCAGCCAATTCAAAATAACATTTGCATCGCCTTAACTGCCTCGTAATAAAATTAAGTGCCGTCAGCTTCAGCTTCGCATAGGCGGACGGCATTTTTTTTTTTAATGTTTCTTTTCAGAACATTCACAACTTCTTCTCTCAGTGTATTCCCTCGACCAACACCCCTAACTCGAAAATAGATAAAAACAAGACAAAACGCTCTCAAGAGCACACACATGTACCCCTCCGACTCACCGCACGAAGCTAATAAATTTGAAAAACCAACACAAAATGGCTACGTACACCTGAGGTAAATATTTAAACTTTACCCATCAGTATTCCGTTCAAACAGTGATTTTTTTTGTTCGGTAAACACTTTTGTGAAATAAATTGAACGTACCTGCCCCTGGATGACGGAGTAATCGATGTGATCGTTCTCGGTGTTGGCACCGACCAGCTTGCAGTACAGCTCGGGACCATCGGTATCCTGCCCGCATGTGGCTGTGGCATAAATCTTCCTGCCAGTGGCTAAATTGAAATACGGTGGAGTCAATTCGGACTTCACCACCACGAGCAGGGTACACAGAATGAGGCCTAAAAGGCCCACAGGGCGGTACCCCATTGCGTAGAGGATGCGCGGAGGGGGACTCTACTGCGGAGAGATCTTCTTCTTTTGGACTTTCATACAATCCCTACAAAAGTATCTTTTCTCCTCTTTTTTCTTTCACAAAATTCACTTGAATCACTTTTCCAACCCCTCTCTCGTCACTTTTCACTTGGTCCCGAGTTTTTATTTTCACTTTTTTTTTTGTTCTTGGGCCGATCCAACCGCACTGGATGGCTCTTTTTTCACAACTGAAGTGGATTCTAAAAAATTTTCGACGGCTCGACCCCGAGTGAATCTAATTGTGTGATGGTGTTGTTGTTGCTGTGTTTTTATAACCCCCATCCACAAGTCACTCTATCTGCTATCTGCCTCGCAAGCGGACGTCGACGACGGCCAAAGAACCAAGGAACTGCTATCGCTCGCCGTCCATGTCAAGTAAAACGACGAAGAGAAAGAAAAATCATAAAACATACACACCACCATGTGTGTGTGAGTGTGCCTCTCTCTCTTTCACTATCTGTGTCGGCGGCGGTGTGCTGAGGCGGTGGCTTGTAGGGAGCGTAGGGAGAGGAAAGGACAAAAAGAAAACAGAGCAAGGGAAACCCAACAATTGCCGGCATTCGTCAGTCTCAATTTCATTTCTTCGGAGACACGTCTTCTACGGGCGAACTCTTCCCATCACCTTCAGCAAGAGTCCACACACGGTTCACCACACCCGCCGCCCGACGTAGCGCTGCGTGTGCATTCCTGGGAACACTAACACCAAGCCAGAGCCACCCATGCGTCAGCCTAGTGTGTGATCATCGTGGCCTACTGATCCAGCTGATGTGCTGCTCTCGTCGTATCTTCTTCTCGTGGGTTTCTTTTTGCACCCTCTTCTGTGCGCCGAGTCAGAGGCTCACGCAAGGTAGAGAGTGCTCGGACGAAAGCAAGCGCATTGTGCGGGAGGCACACAACACTGAATTCATTCACTGGATCCAGTTTTGTTGTATCTCTGATTGGAGTGTTTTTTTTTTTTCTCTTTTTTCTCTTTTTTTGTTTTTTTATGGTTTTGTTGTGTTTTCATGGTTCTGCTTTGGAGCGGCGATCGCTGTTGAATGTTTGTTTTGAAGTGCAGCGCACGGCCAGACGCTGAGTAAACGATCGTATGCACATTATCTGTAACGAATCGTCCGGACGGATTAGACGGATGATGGTGTTGGGGAAAAATGTTTGATCATGGCGGGCGTTTTATGGAAGCTGGGTCAAGTTTCCGAGTTGCCATGGTGTCGGGGTTTTTGTTGCTGGCATCGTTCAAGTAAATGTGGCTCTTCACTTCGGGATAAAAAAATCTGAGCGTGTCAAGGAGGATAACAATATTGATGGTGGTGAACGCTTTGATTGATGATTTGAAACGGCATTACCTGCTGTCGAAATTAGGAAGCCAGTCTTTGAACTGAAAGAGAGGAAACGTAGGAGCTCCAACTGCTTCCGACTCCTAAATGAAGAGAATGTTGCACTCAACACAATATACCATTCTAGAAGAGCGAGAACAGACTTTGTCAAGATAGACTAAAATCCAATAAAGCGGCTGGTGCAGGCAGACTGTCCGCTGAACTCTCTTAAACGCCTGGGCATGAGACGTTAGCACTCATGTCCCAAGTCATTTGTAAAATATATTCGGAGGAAAGCATGTCCGATAAGCGGATGCTTACCCGATCCACAAAAAAAGAGACTCCCTCAACTGCGCCAACTGCCAAGGGATAAGTCTCGTAAGCATCGCTTGTAAGATCTTCTCTGGCGGTTTTATGAGCGTCTAACACCATTCGTACTCAATCTGATAATTCTGTATCAGTGTGGCTTCAGGACGCGGGAATCCAATCAAATCGATCAAACCTTTGCACTCCGGGAGATCTTGCAAAAAAGGGACATTCCCCATCAATTTGCCAATTTCAGAGACATGCTTATTCTGACAGTCCTGGCAAACTCCTAAGATCGAACTCTCCCTGCTCCACCATGATTTGTAACGAACCTAAGGAGACCTTCAACTTAAAAAAAAGATTTAGACAAAGCGACGACTTCTTGAGAAGATCGTGCAGCAGTAACTCGGCAACACTTGAGACACGATCTTCCAGAAGTCGGTACAACTGCTGCATGACTGGACGTGGTTGGTCGAACATAGCGAGTCATAAATGAGGTGTAGTTGATGAGGCTGGTATTGACGAGGTTTAGCGGTGAATGAGGTCAAATCCATGTTTAGTCACAACTGGCTAGTGCACGGAGTCCCATTAGTGCTCCGGAATTCCATTAGAGAATCTGCAGGGGTCTTCTTCAGATAACCTCAGTTTTCCTAAGTGATCCCTGAGTTTGCAAGGCACTGTTAGGGGGTCTATTGGGATGCGAAGGATGTTCTTGCTCATTTTGATACATGCCTCAAACCTCTTCCGGTTATACTGATCTAAGATTATATCATGAGATTTCTTCTAGGTTTCTGCGCCTTCTTTCTAGTCCCTGAACTAGTCTCAACTTGGTCTCCTCCAGTGCAGAATGGTTCGGGGCCTGCGAATGACTCTGATGCTCCTTTCCTTGCCAGGGAGTCGGCCATTTCACGTCCTTCTATTTCATGTCCAGTATGGCTAATGTTCCAGCAGTTTTAAGCAATTTTTGTTTCTCCCGACATTATTGCAATGCCACAGTTGGTATAGTTCCTGTCAAGAGCGATTTGAGAGCATCTGTCTATGGCATAGATGCCTGCCATGACAGATCGATGGCGCCGTTGGTTCAGTGCCAGCCGAGGCTAGTGGGGTCCCCGGAAAGCTTTTATCTGCTTTCAAATCTGGTGCAGTCAACATTTCCCTATGAAGTTGGGATTAAATTAAGGGCACTTTCACTGAAGTTGTCGATCCGTGATAGTAGTCTGATTGTGGGTATCACAATGGACCAACGTGGTCTAAGCTGATGAATGCGGCGCCGTGACCAAAGGCCATTTAAATTAAAGCCATAATGGCGTTAATTTTCATCTAAGTGATAATTTACACCATAATCCAGTTATGGCTTTTTTTCACTTTTAAATTAGAACTAACGTCATGACTTAAATGAGAACTATCGCCATATGGTGGCAATTCACATTCCAATGGGAACTAATCCCATAAAATTAATCCAGCTCCAGGCGCCTGGCTGACAGTTGCTGACATACCATATTTACCGACAGAGCCGTTTAAGCCCTGCGGAAAAAAGAGTTAGAGCCACCCACCTCATACTTTCTTTACCAGACTTTCTTACATGTTAAGCCAATTTAGAAATTTGGCTTTATTTCCAGATGCAAAAACGTCATAAGACCAAATTTATAATTTTTTGGCTTTATTTCGTTTGGGTCTTATTTCGCATCACCGTTCTATGCAGGCAAATTTTAGTAGTCTATGAAAAACCCGAATAAAAAGAAACTTTACCTGCAAAGAAGCTCGCACCTACTTGAAATCCTATAGTGACCCAGGGGGGTTGCAGGGTAGGCAGCACGCCCCCTATGCATACTTATAGGTATTATTTCCTTTTGCATACCAAATTGGTTCTATTGTACATCCAGTTGACAACTAAGGCCACTTTCTGAAATGAACTAACGCCACATGGCTTTAGTTCGCATTTGAAAGCGAAATAAAGCCATAATTGGATTATGGACTTAATTCTTACTTAAATGAGAATTAACGCCATTTGGCTTCAATTCAAATGGCCTTTGTTCACGGCACCTCTAGTCCGCCTGCCCATGGGTTCAAAGTAATTTGTCTGGGTGCAAATGTACCTGCCCCTACTGCTTAGTCAATTTTTGATCCAGATTTATACCATTTTGCCGTATTCGTCGCTTTCGTTGGTGCTGAGGTTGATGGTCATATCACACCATCCTTCGGAATGGCCAAGAGGGATAGCTTTTGAATGCATTTGCCTTTTCATACCCCTTCTTTTGCCAATGTTGTGATCAAAACCGTCAAGGTTCGTTGCTAACACCTCTGGCTCTGGCCCTCCATTGTTCATTATCCGAATAAATGGTGTTTTCTTAAGATGCGTTGAACATTAAATTGAAATTAAACACAGACACGGGGTTTTACTGTCCAAGAAATTTAATTTTGTTGTGTTTTGTGTTTGATACGATTTTGGGCCTAACAATCCTAGTGTTGCACATTCACCGTTGGCTCTCACTTTTTGAACGTTATCATTTTTGAAGACAACGGGCAATAGTTCCGTCGCAGCAAACGGTAACTCTTTGTGGGTGTAATGATGTTTCAACAATGGCATGGAATTTGTAAACGTTGCCCACCGTGAGTCTATTCATAATGAATTGGCAACCCTAACTAACCGCACACCAACCGAGAACTGTCAAACCAGCTGGCACAGCAAACAATGTTGCAAATTCAAAGTTATCCGTCTCTAAACAGCAGAACCGACGAAAAACAAAACACCCTTTAGATGAAGTGGATTTGAAAATCCCGCGAAGGTATACTGTGAATTGTGCATACCCATGTCACAATGCCGAGCTCGCGCGATCGGTCTTTGACATTTTAAGGTGGATACACGTAAATCCAGCAAACAAGTCACAATGTAGCGGTCGCGCTTTGATAGTTCACAGACGGTAATATCGTAAGCGCGAGCACAAATTTCTAGGTGGAGCTACTTCTATACACTCGGGCTTTTGACAGTTATGAAACAGTTTTCTTTTATTTACTCGTGATTTTTCAGTTTTGGCAAGTGTACTTTGTGTACGCAATTAATTTTTTGTAGAGATTTTTTGAAATAATTGCAATTCAACGTCCGTGTAGTCTTGCGATTTGGAAAACGGAGATTGCCGCGCTTTGTGCAATTTTCTGCGCAATAAAACGAGTGCCAATGCTTGTTCAAGCCCGACCAAGCAAACGCATGATTTGGGCTTAAATCTTCCGCAATTACGATAAAGTCCCAACTCTGCAGGTGGCACAGATGAAAAACAGACTGAACCACAACTCCCTGAAACCCCAATAAAGATTTTTTACACAAATTCATGTCATTTTCTTCGCATTCGTCCTCCAAACGAGGAAAGATGATTAGTTGTCAGTAAACTTCCGTAAAAAATCCCAAAATGCAGCGCGAATAAATTCCTCTTCACTTGGTTACCCATCCAAGAGGCAAGAGTCAAGCTACAACAACTGCCATAGACACTAGAACTAAAGTGCAAGTAATTTGCGAACGCCTACAAAAAAATAAGATACCCACAACACATTGCATGCTTGTGCGAAACTGGATATCATGGACGAGTGTGTATAGAGTCCGATGTGACTTTTTGATTAATTAATCCGGTTGATGATGTCAGCGAAGTTCGCATAACTAACTGTCTGAAGCGAGCCAGTCAACACAAACGAATTGCTTCTCTTCAAGCTTTAGACTCAATATGATAGATGACTCGACGCAGTGGGATGTCGAATAACTTGTCAATAAAATTCACTCTGATCTCTGAATAATAATTCAGTTTTCAACAATCAAAGCTCTGTATGTCGTGGCGAACTAGTTGTACGATCGTGGATCAGGTTGGCGTATTTATCAATCGCCATCAATTGTTTCAATAAAGTTCGAACATACAGACTGAGGGAAGGAGTTCTGAAGAAGAACTGAATAAAGTTGGGAATCCCGCCGCAGTCAATCGTCAATCCCTCGAATCTCTGATCAAGATTAGCAGTCGAGTTTGGATTTATTGACGGAACTTACCGAAGTTGTGTTCAGCAATTCAGGCCTAGAACTATTCACGGATGTGACATAAAGTACAAATTGAAGCGCCAAAATTCGAAGATGAATCTTAGAGCTAATCTCTCAATTTAGAGGTATATGATCAGTCAACATTCCCCAAGAAAAGAGACCTCTTCAACTGCGGGGGATTAGTCTCGTTTTGAGCGAGCTCATGAAACCGTTCGTGAATAACCTGATAGCTCTTTATAAGTGCGGTTTCGGGCCAGAGAAGTCCAGCATCGACCAAATCTTCACACTAGGGCAGATCCTGGAAAAAACCCAAGAGATGCAAATCGACACCCATCACCTAGTAGTCGATTTCAAGGCCGCATATGACTATGTTCACAGAGTCTAGCTATACAACGCTATGTCTACTTTTGACATTCTTGTTAAACTCGTCATGTTGTGCAGGATGACGATCCAGAACTCTCGCTGTTCCACCAAGGTCGGTAACGAACTCACCGAGACCTTCAAAACAGGATTTAGACAAGGCTACACGCTGTTGTGTCTCTTTTTGCATCATTCTTGAGAAGGTAGTGCAATAATCACTCGCCAACACAAGAGGCACGATGTTCCAAAAGTCCGTACAACGCGGACTACATTGACGTGATTGGTCGACCAGCATGCCGTTAATGAAGCGTTTACTGGCATTGAATCGGAGGCGGCCAAAATGGGTTTAGCGGTGAACGAGGACAAAACGAAGTATATACCGTCATCGAGAAAGGACGCACAATATCGACGACTCGGCCAGAAAATCACCATAGAGGTGGTAGTGAAGGACTTCGTCTACATCGGCTCCCCAGTAAATAGTACAATCGCTTTTTCTTTGGGCTCAAGAGGCAATGGACTAATACTGCCGTCTCTCGAAGGACCAAACTGATTTTGAGCTTGATTATTTGAGTACTGCTGTACATCGCAGAGGCGTGGGCAATCTCAAGAGCGGACGAGGAAGCCGTTGTTCTCTCGAGAGAAAAGTTCTGCGTGCGATCTTTGGCTATGTTTGCGTTGACGGTGTTTGAAGGAGAAGATTCAACCACGAACAGCCACATGAGACTAGCCAGGCGTCCACAGATTCAACGCCTAAGATGGGAAGGTCATGTGGAGCGCATGGACAAGACCTCCGCAGCCTGAAGAGTGTTCGACTCGGAACCAGTGGGACAACGCAATAGAGGACGCCCACGGAACCGATGACGGACACAAATGGAGAAGGACCTCAACCAACTTGGCGTTTGAAATTGGCGGCAGCTGGGTAACGATCGTTCCACCTGGAGAGGCATGTTGGTTGAGGTCCATCCCGGACTATAGCGCCACTAGCAGAAGAAGAAGATCAGTCAACGTCTGACAGGCCAGTGTGGAATACACCGAGCAGGGCATTCCTCTCGAAACGACTAATAGCATTTCACAAGGTCCATGCTTCTACATCATACAGTTCAACCATTATATTAAGCCAGACGAATTTATAAAAAAACAGAAAATTGCTACCAACAACTCTGATAGATTATGTCTATTAAGTAGCGGGGAATGATTTGCACCAAGAACGGATACTTTGTCGCCTAGTCGTAAGACTTTTCGGATATAAATGTCTTGTTTCGGTTGACTCTAGGGGAGTTCTTCATCTGGTACAGCCGCTACTGGAGTCAGGACCGATGACTAGGTCTTTATACCGAAGCCCTCGTTCTCGAACAAGGAGGCACGGATTCTTATACCAAAAATCGGTTCTGCCGTTCCACTCAACGTCCGTATAGCAGGACCGGCAAAATAGGAGCTTTGTAGATTATGTTTATAGTCCGTGCTGTTGTGAATTACTAGCCGGGATAGGATGAGAAACACGGCCGTGTGCGAGGAACTCAACATTGCGCAGCTGCTTCTTCGAACGGAGAGGATTATGCGTATGTCCCCTTCACTACGACTTCCGAGGCGGGCGTTGAATGCGATTCCATCTGGTAGGCGACCGCTTGGTAGACCCAGGACGAGATCGTTGGACCAAGTACAAGAACTCGCCCGGTTACGCTTGGGCACAACTCCTGATGAGTTAGAGTCGATGGCGGAGGATCGAGTTGCCTGGAGATCTCTCGTGCGTGGTTTACCCTCGCGGCCCCTTTAGTGGAGTATGCGGGTCAGAAGATTAGGATGATGATGTTTATGGCCCATCGAGTCATGAGTTGTGATTGTTTAAACAAAACAAAGTGGCAGCGCATGCCAAACAAAGGCAAAAGTACGTAGGATCTCCGCCTATGCTACGTTCCCACCGAACAGAAACCGCGAGGTTCCGATGGATTTTTACTGAAACCTCAATAGGTAGTGTGGATTTGGGTACTGAAAGAATTTAACTGTAAATGAAACTGAAAACTAGCGTTTAGCGGTTAAGGCAATACAGAAAATAAAGGGAGTTAAAGTGACAAACCCCCCGCTAGCTGTTGGATTACTGGTCCACACACACAGTCCATCGATCGAAAAGACCCGCCTGTTCCATCGAATGATCCAGACAAGATTCTAAGACACTTTTATTGTCGAAGCAGATGCAGAGATGAGACGGAGGAGGAAACCCATATATTCCTATGTCCCAAGATTTCTAAAGCGAACGCAACCTGCTTGTGAATGTCATCACCGGACATTGTCTAATATACACTGGAACCTTCACCCTTCTGCAGAAGTTGTCTTGGTGGGGAGGCAAGATACAAAAAAAAAACGTCCAACAACTTCTGTATATTTGACCGTCACTGGTAGACCCCAGTAGTCAGCATCTTCGAGTACATTCCTTTGCTGATCTTAAGCAACATATTCGTTGATAGGCAGTTACCCCACATAGACAACTCTAATCTGACTGAGCCTGGAGCGATCCACGTTGCGGCACAATGGACCTAGCATAGCCTAAGTGGACTCTTAAGTCACTTCAAACTACCCTCAAACTCATTGCACACGCATTTATTCAAAGAAAATGTCAGTTAGGACTTTTTTTTTCGAAACTAGTCGAAATAAATAATATGAGCGTCAGCCATTTTGATTCCATTATCACTGGAATGTTTTCCAGACGAAGTGGTAATCCAATGGATTATGCATATGATTGCCTAAAGCAGTCTACTGACTGTCAGTTCTTAAATGACATTCCTAAAATGTCATTTCTTATCATTTCAGACCAGGCTATATACTATCATTCCAAGAATGGCATTTTTTTGAAAGGTTCTTCACACATTTTCCACCGAGTGTCTCTCTAGCGTCCGTCAACACTCGCACCATCACTTGCATCGTCATTTTTCAACCCAAGCTACACATTGTCAGTTGTCCTCATTCTAGCAAGAATGTCATTTCAGAAATGAAAATGTGTGGCCACTTAAGTGTGAGAGCTACTAGCTCCCCGTAACCAAACCCACGTGATCGTCTTCCTTGTGTGTTTTTTCACAGATGACCTTGCACACACACCCAATCAATTTCTTCCCAGCTGCTTTGAGGAGTCCTGCTGACATCCCAACTGTGATCGACTTAGTTAATTGGAACCCTGTAGCACATTCGGACAGATCAGGCCCGTCTGTAGAAGTTTTTTCTAAAATCGAAACGACAACTGCAAGACATTGATGCACGGTCAATCACGGATTCACCCTCTGATTCAATTTAAGAGCAGATAGGCATCTCCATGCATGTCACCCTCTCCATCTCCAATCTTAATTTCGAGATCATTTCTCTAACTTGCCTCCTAATTTAATTTGTCTATTTTTATTAGACTCAAATATGACTTCGGCCAAAGTGCTATCGATTGTCACAAATCGTGTCACTCATGGTGAGGAGCGACGTTCGTGTAAAGTGATACACGTTTATCTGAGATGCTCTTCACTCTGCGGTCATTACCGCTTCTACTGTGATGGCTTTGTTTGGATTTTCAATAAAGATGCTCCCACGAATTCTCTTGACCTCACCTTATATCTACTTTATTGTTTTCTGTGTCAACGAATGCATGATTACATCTTCCATTAACTTCTCCTCGTCTTCTCTTCCTTCTCTACACATTTAGACTCGACCTGAGGACTTTGTTTCAATCTCAGAGCACCACTTCGATTTGATTTGAATTAAAACAAATTAATGTCGCATTAGGTTTGGCTCTTAGCACGCATCTTGAAATAATTAGCGACTTCCCAACTGAGAGCGGAAATGTGACAACTTTCTCATCGATTAAACGGCAAACAGCTCATTTACAGCTTTGTGTTCAAAAATTCGGTGTCTAAGCAGGCGTAGGGTTCTTTCAAGAAACTTTCTTTCAATCTACATTTGACGTTTGAAAAATTGTCAAATCAGTCTGATTGCCCTGTCAACCTCCTGGACGTGTCTCACCTATACCAACGCTGTTATGCCCCCGTGCGACCTACTGCAGTCCTAAACACAACCGGATACTTGTGTGAAACTCTCATCATCTTCAAACTTTTTTGGCTGCCCAGGACGTTCATCGTCTTCCAAGCCAAAATCGTCACTTTGTCACGTTCGCTTAGCTAGCGCACGTTCGCCATAAACGTTCACCAAAATACGATGACTTTTGGCAGCAGTTTTCTTCAGTAATGAAGAAGAACTCTCCGCTAAAACACTTTGTCTGGCACAAAGCTCGACACATTAGAGTGAAAAAAAAATGATTGTTGTTTACGCTTCAAATGAATGACATATACTGAAATGACGTACAATGACAGTAGCTTTCCAACGCATGTTCCAATGGAATAATACAAGTTACGCCATCTCTTACCAAACCGCGCGCATTAAGTTATAGACACATACAGTCATTCTTGGTATGTGTCTGCGTTCGGCTTTAACACTCCTGAATACTGAAGTAGTGTACTAAACATTTGCTCTGTTTAGTATTCATGATTCATGAAGACATCTAATATATATGTGTCAGTCGTTGCGTTCTGGGTTGTTTCTTAGACCTCTATGCACTTGAGCCTCCACAGCCCAGGCTCGATTCCCGGTACGAGAAAAATACTTTTCACGGCCCCACCTCTTTCGAGTCGCTCAGAATTCTCCAAGAGTATAAATGTCTCGAAAAATGCTTCTTAAATCGGCCGCTCGTGAAAGAACAATAGCTCGCACAACACCACCAATGGTTGCTGAGATACTAGGCCCTGGCCATCTACGGGCTATGGATCCACCCATATTCTTATTATTGTTAAATTGCTATAGCCGCTGTCCACTTAATTAGAAACGAAGCCCTCGGGTGATTCTGCTCTTTCACGAGTCTAGGCTTGTTCCGCCACACTCCCCGAGCATTGTCAGCGACCAGAGAGAGTGGCGCCGCTACAGTGAATGTTGGTACATACGGCATCGAACAATGTTTATAAGGCACAGTTGGATGGCGCTACTCCAGCAAGTAGCTCTGCACGAGAGCGAATATTTTGCGGTATGGTCCAGTCACCAATTGCCTTTGGGATCAAATTAACGACACAATCACTGGAGTGGTCAATCAGTGGTAGTAGTCTGACTGTTTTGTACCACAATGGACCAGCATGTTTTAAGTGTGCTGGTGAATTCGCTAGCAGCCCCCATCCCTATCCCTATCCCTAAGAGACTTTTAAGATCAATTTAAAGCTCACGACTTTATCACCATGGGCAAAGATAGTTGTGAAGTAGTCAAGAAGATAGTTTTCCTCGGCTCCTAAGAGATTAAACGCAGAATAACTCTTGCCAACAGCTGTTTCTTTGGGCTCAGGAGGCAATTCCGCAGCAGATCCCTCTCGAAGGACCAAGCTGACGTTATATAGGACACCGATCATCCCAGTCTTGCTTTACGGCGCGGAGGCATGGACAATCTCAAGAGCAGGTGTTTCTTCATCGGTTTTTTTCCGAGAGAAAAATTCTGCATTCAACGCACTTTTTAAAGCGACATGATCCTACCAGGCGCCTGCAGATTCAACTCCTAAACTGACTGGGCCTTATAGAGCGCATGTGTAACAGCCGTCTCTGCTGGGACGACGCAATAGAAGACGATCACGAAACCGATGGCACACATAAGTGAATAAGGTCCTCTCACATGATGTGTGTAATTGGCTAAAGACCGTGCAAACCAATGAGACGACTTTATTAGCATGTTTCTAACGCTCCTTGCTGCACCTACACTTTTTGGCCTTCAGTCTCTGCAGCAGTACAAAGGTCACTTCTTCCAACAACATTTTGAAAAGGTCTTCGTTTATTTTTTCGACCCATCTTCCACTCTGCGATTATCGAACAAAATTGTGCACATTTTCGAGTATATGCCTCCTTCGACTCTATTCCCTTTTTTTTCAAACCACATTTAAGCCTAATTCATCTTAAAATGTGTAACATCAAGTCACCATCTCTTGAAAGCAACACATTTCCGATCAGTAACTAAACGACTATGGCCCACGGAGTCAGCTGTTTGAAGCAAGACCTGTCGCCTCTTCTGAGGAAACCCACAATCACGGTCTCTCTTTATTGTACAGGTTATGTGCCTTAGCTCAATTCAAAATAAAACAAAAACATTATCCTTCAGGTTCAATAAAACTAACTAACGCGTCGCGTAGCTGTGTTATGGCCGTCAATCCACCACAGACAAACATGTATAGTCACTCACTGCCGCCTCATCATCACCACCATCAATCGATCGCTGATTGATGGCGTCAAATAACGAAAGCCAACTTCCTCACATTCTCTGCCTTTCCGATCGCAACCTTGGCAATGAATAGCACGCATCCATCACAACACAACATCGCAGTCGCTGTGTAGATGTGAATCTTCAACACCGCCCAGGGCTCATACCGCAGGTCAATACCATTCAATTCCATATTCCCGCCTTTGCCTTTCCATTTCAACCACAAGAGAAGATGCTATCTCCTCGACAGCAAACCAGTAGCACGCTTGTACTCTCACGAGTGACGCAACAGTTCACTTGGGAAAGGCCAGCGCAGAAGGAGTTTTCGGCCAAGTTCTAAACAAACACGCTTTCAAAATATCTTAAGTCAATTCTATATTTAACATCACATTATCACGCACAAGATTAAATAAACACGAGAGCAACTCTATGTATCCCACGACTAGAGATACGCGGCGACAACATACCGATCATCCTCACCGCAGAGCGGGGCCTCGCTTGACGTGCAGTATTCGACATCGACGGCCTTGAAATCTGCAAACAAAAGTTTAGTCAACCAACTCGTGACGCCCCTCCGCCGCAGTCTTAGTCTTACTCTCATCGTTTCGGCAGTTGTAGAAGTCCAAGTCGCACGAGTTACTAAACGCCTTCAAGCATTTGCCGTCCGAAGCGCAATTCAAGGTAAAGTTCAACGCACACACCTCTGAGCACTGCTCCACGGGCAGACCGCTGCTCTGCCTCACCGCCAGTACTGCGAAAACGAAATGGAAGTGGAATCGGGAATTAATTAACAGATCAATTAGACTATTGCCAGAATCGTGATTACCGGCTACGATGCACAGGAGGAAAACTTTCATTCTGACCGCAACCAACTGCTGCTTCGATTCGAAAGCGATCACAGTCTAAGACGACGACGACGTGGGCAACGAAGACGACGACGACGAGGCAAACTGATCGAGCGAGGTGATTAATCTAAAACGCTCCGAACCACCGGAGGTGAAGCAAATAACAAAACCCATTGCCTGAGGTTTATTTGGCTTTTATAGAATCGCCACGACTGAGTATGGTAATAGATTCGGCGCTTCGGCGGAGCCGACTGGAGATGGCACAACACAAAAATTTGCAGTAAGCTTATAATTGGAATTGATTTGGTGATGATGAGCGTTGCGCGCTCGCTTTGGAGTGAACCCTAAAAGTGTGAGCGTTCAATTAATTAGAGGTGGCCAAGGTCAAAAGCTGGGTTGACACTCAAAATAGATGCTGACTACGTCAGCGTGGTTGAACTTTTATCAGGACTGAGTCGAGTCGAGTCTGACGAAATGCCATGTGGTGGTTGGACGTTTGGAGTTGCATAGTTCTAGGCTGGCCGAGTGGTGTGCGCCTCGGGGGAGATATTTGCGTTGGTTTGTGTTGGAAGATTCAGTTTTGGAAACCGAACCAGTCAACAGTTCGGTTTTGGGATGTCGAAGCGAAAGGTTATCTGCTGGGCGGTGTGGAAAGAAGTTCTCCTACACAGGACCACTAGCTGGAGATGTTGACTGTAGTATCATCCTAACGAGGAAATCAGGATCCTGAGAAACACAATCCCCGGACAACGCTACCTCAACGCGTAAAATCTGCTAAATGAGCAGAAATTTCCAACGACGTCGAACAACGAGCTGCATGGATTCTACCAGAGCAGCGATAGCAATCACCACCGAGGCTAAGTCGGCTAACACGTCACCACCCCATCCCAAAAGGACCACCATTGATACACGGTGGTCCGTCCGCTTGAACAACCCGATGTAAGCACCAGCCATTGTAGGACATTAAAAAAACAATAAATTAACCAAAGTACTTCAGTTGGACCCCTATTGTTAAGCCAACACCCTAACCTTTAGCTTGTAAGTCTAGTTGTAAACTCAATTGTAAAAAATAATTCTGTTCAAATAAATTTTTAAATCGCTTTTAAATCGTTGATTGTAGTTCTAAAAAATGGTTTGCCTTACCAATCGCTCATAATTTGTTAGGTCTAAGCCGAGAAGCTCGTAAGTGACTGCTCAGATTGGAGGCAGTAGAGAGCTACGTGGATACTTAACGGTGTCGAAAGGCCAACACTGACATTGTTTCAGAGACTAATCGTTCTAACAAGAAATCCTCAAGTTGCTGCTTACAGACTTCAAGATCAACAGCAATTTTTGTTTGCATTCTTTGGCGTGGTAAAATATTTCTGTTATTGTGCGGTGCTATAGTCCGAGGTGAGCAATCGGTTCAAGCTCAGATCAGGCAGATTATTACGCCCTGTCGTTCCAATCTTACCATGGCAGAGATCTTCTAGTTATCCTGCATATCCATCGCTGCCATAAACATAACATATTTTAGAAATTTGGTTCCAAAATGATGGTTCTATGCGCCAATCTGATGAACCACTTGGACCTGGCTGTGGTGTGTGCTTACTAGCCTTACGTCCCAACTATAATTGCGACGTCCATACTTTTTTTTATTTTAAATTCATTTTTATTTATCAATTCATTATACACTTACATACTAGACAAAAATGCTTAAGACTAGTTGGACGAACAATGTTTCTATTATACCTTACTGGCCCTAGGCGGGCTCTCTAAGCTAAGCTTAATTTTAACCTGTGCCTTTCAACCTAACCTAACAATGCTTTGTTAGCAATGAGAAAATAAATTTATGTATGCAACTTAAGAAAAATCGCAAAAACCTTTTGTAGCTTATTTTTTTTTCTATTATAAGACTACCCTAAACTATGTAAGGAGGCCATAGGTTGCGGCTGTAGTAATATCTCTCGCAGTATGACCTCGAATCAAGTTCAGCAGGAAATTTTCCACTGTTATCAGGTTTGCCCTGTTGTATAAGACCTCATTGGAATAGATTTGTTTGTACTGGGACTCTGGAGTTCGATGAAGGCAAACCCTAAGCGAACCCAAGCCCTCTTAAAAAACCGAATCTTTTCCATCAAGCTTGAACTCAACCACACGGGACAGCCATAGGTGAGCATTGGCCGGGTGAGGGCCATGTAGCAGATTACCTTCACCCTCGCATTGAGTTGGCTGTTGTAAAACAGTCTCTTTGTAAGGGCGAAGGCGCCTCGGACCCTGGACAGAGTAGCATCTACATGTTTGTTAAAATATAGATACTGGTCTAGCCAGATCCCCAGGTATCTGACTACAGTCTTTTGCGCCAGTGGCTGCCCATGTCGTTCAACAATTGAGAACTTCCGCCAATTCTTTTTCGTATCCGCCGAGGCCTTATACAACGGCGTCCTGAACAGTATGGTTTCCGACTTCTGAAAGTTGATATTCAACTTCCGGTCATCGCAATCTCTCATGAATGAATCGAAGTCACACTGAGAGTGGTGATGTCCTCGATCTTTTTGCCTGAACTGTACACGATCAAGGCGTCGGCGTACGCAATTACGTGAGGAGAGAACTTATCAGATCGCTCAAGTAAATGTTGAACAGGATCGGCAAATTAACGGCACCCTGTTGAAGATCATTTCTTACTTCAAAGATACCTGTGGAGGTCTCGTTGCCATTCTTGACGACGAACTGTCTACCGGTAAGCATGTTACACAGTAGGTACAGCAGTGCCTTGCTAATGCTCAGCCGATTGAAATTGTAAAAAATATCTTCTAACCATACGGTGTCAAAGGCCTTCTCCAGGTCAATCAAGCAGGCACCCGTACTTTGTTTCAAATTGGAACCTTCAAAAAATGGAACGTCTGGCCGGTCAGTCTCAAAAATTGATTTCTGACCAGATTCGAATATTAGAAATATTTTCCCCATTCAATTGAGTAAGTTCAACTAAAATATTTTAATATAATATGCAGTTAATCCGGCTTTATTTGACACTTCAGGATAAAATTGCCTGTTTGGGATCGTCCCAATAATACGAAGTGAGAAAAGAACGAAGAGACAGGCCAAGCAAGTTTTCGTTATTTTTCATTTGATGAAGTGATGTACGTCCGCAGTGTTCCCACTTACGCTACAATTACAGGGCTTGTTGCAAATAACATGATAAGCCAAAAATTTTCCAAAATTGAGATTTTACTTGTATTCCTCTCAGGAATATTATGGCTAATACAAAAGCATTTACTCATGTTTTGCTTAACATTGGATATAAAGTCATTTCCTTTTTACAAAAAGAAATATAACCAGATGAGGTTTACAAAACTTTTTTTTAAATGAAATTTTGTTTTTTTTTTTTTTTTTCCTACATTGAAGAAATTTGGTAAAATAGCAACTAGTTATTGAAGAAAATAGCTAAAAGTTCAAGATTATTACCTTATTTTAAGTATTTTTTTATTTCTTTAAAATCCATTTTCTCAATATTTTCTTGTTGTATGTTGTATGTTATTACAGTAAGCATTTCAATTAAAGTATTTCACTTTACCTTCTCTCCTTTTTAACATGTTCACTACGGCACGGCGAAAAATAAAATAATTGCAGGACAATGTTTTATTCAAAGTGATCCGAATGTCACATCTATTGCATTATGGGTTACTTTCGACCTAATTTAGTAATAACAAAATGGGATTTGAAAATGCTGGCTGTTAACTTTCGCTGGAGTTCACTTTTTTTGGTGAAGAGTTCATTCAACATGTGAGTCAAAACTTATTTTCTAACGCTGAATTGATTTTTGTTAGAACTTGCTTCAGAGACCAACGACAACGTCAAATTCGCGCGGTCGTGCTTTGACATTTTAAGTAGAATACACGTAAATCCATTAAACAAGTCACAATGCAGCAGTCGCGCTTTGATAGTTCACAGACCGTAATATCGTCAGCGCGAGCACAAATTTCTAGGTGAAGCTACTTCTATACACTCGGGCTTTTGACAGTTGTGAAACAGTTTTCTTTTATTTACTCGTGATTTTTCATTGTTGGCATGCTGAAGCAACTACTTGGGTAGGTAATTCATTTTTTGTAGAGATTTTATGTGAAATGATTGGATTTGTTTTCTGGTAAAATAAATTTTAGACCATTTGACTTTTTATTGTGATTTGGAGAAATGAAGGAGCCGCGCTTTGACATAACATACTCGTAAGCTCGATAAAACGCATACTAAAGCCTATCATCGCCCGAACGCGCGAACTCTACATTGTGATTTTAGAAAAAAAAAAAACGTTTTGACTTTTCAAGGCAAGGCAAGAAATTCAAAAGTAATGTTGGCCAATGATATATGATGCGTTGTTGTTCCATATTACTTTGGACGTTTTCGTGAATTAAGTGCAGAGTGAAGGCTCTTTGGTAATACAACTCAGATGTAATTGCAGACGACGTTGCTAACTTCTAGTCGGTTTAAACGTCTCAAAAGAACAACGTTGCTAACTTCTGATCGGTTTAAACGTCTCTTGGCTTGGAGTGATATTTTTCGACTGCAACATACAGACTAAATTAAGAAACAATTTAAATGTAAAAAAGGTACACAACCAACTTTTATCTAAAGGTTTACTTTTGGGAAATTAAAGTAAGTTGGAGGCACCATCAACATTAAAATCCATTGTAAACCAGTACCGATTATTGATTGTTAACAAAAATACGCGCCAAGTTTTAAATGAATACCTTGATACTTATCAAATGTTACAAAAAATTTAACTCATAAAAATAAATTTTGAAAAGAAGTATGTTCGCTTATCCCTTCAATTCGCTTTCTGCAGCAATTCACTACAATTTGGGAAAAATTAAAATTTATTTAAAATTAAGCATTCAGAAACTCATTTCTCAAAAATGATTCCAATCACGGGATCTAGTAAGTCCTATTAAGACCCGCACTAGAAGAGCTTTAATTCAAGTCTTATTCTATTCTAAAGTCACCCACCTCTGAAAACCAAGCGGAGAACACCGAAAGCCATTTGTCCTCCAGACTGTGGTCTGAAAAAAACACACGCAATGAATGCCAAGTGCTCTACCAGCAAAACGCCTAGGGCGTACCGGCATTTGAACGCTGTTTGAATTTAAAGAAGACTCTCCCAGTGTTCTGTTGTGATTACACATTCTGAGAATCGAGCTCGGGGGTTGAAGGCCCACGAGTGTGACGCAGAATTTCGAAGTGCTTGCATATACTTCGATCTCCAACAAACCAGTTCCATTCTAATTTAATGTGTTCAATCTAATCTACCCTTAATCAGAGTTTGTAACAAACACAACACGAGGCAAGACGCTTGAAGCTCCCTTCAACGGAAATGAGAAGGGCTTGGTTCGCCCCACTGAACTTTGAACTGTGGTGACATTGCTGGACTTTCAATGAGATTGTTGTCAAAATACACTTTTTGGTGCGACTAAGCATTTGTCACGGACTCTGTTTGTGAAAAATTCAACAACAACCCGAGTAGCTTGCTCAAAATTGTCGGTACGAGCGAGGAAACGTCGAGCACAACACGATGAGTTCTGCCTTCGTTAAGTCAATGACTTTCAGTGTGAACTCATCAGCAGCGTCCTCGACTGAACCAAAACCGGCCTACGATCCGAAGAACATAAACAACATCTGATTGCAAATGTCGTCTACTACGTTGACCAGAAGACGGCTCATTCATAGATCCAGTTCTACTTGCCTACCTGCTTTCGTTTTCACTCAAGTTCACGAAAAAAAAAATCAGCGAACATATGATCATCGGAAGATATCGATCGGGAAACTCGTTTTCAAAACACGGCACATCTTGGTAGCCGTTGACGTTGCGCTGCTCCGGTGTATGAGTGTTCTCGAGACGCACCTCTGTGAGCCGAGTCAATCCAATTGATTGCCGGAAGATGAAAAGATGAAGCCATACTCAGACGATATGTTAATTTAGATTCAGACCTGAATTATGTATCTCGTCGATGGAAGAACGTATAAATAGAGACGCACCTCTGGAGCGCACCCCTAGTGTCAGTCGTTGCAAGGTGTATCTAGGATCATCGCCACAATGAGGACTCTGTTCGCGTTTTTTGGTACCGTGGTCTGAAGTGAGTCCGAAGATCGCCACTTAATCTGTTGTGTGTTTCGTTTTAGTTCTTCTCATCGTGAGTGTTGCGGGCTACTCAGACCCAACGAAGGCGCCCTTCTGCAATCCTACGTGTCCCTCGGAGTACAACTCGATCTGTGCCGCCAATGGGACCTGCCTGAAGGTCTTCAACAACCAATGCTTCCTGGAGGCGTACAACTGCAGAGCAAGATTCGACGTCCGTAAGTTTTTTGAGCGACTGTGATTGAGTGGAATTGGAGGCGCTAATTTTGTTTCTCCTCGTTTTTGTTGCAGCCTTCAAAGAGGTCGACTTCAGCTACTGTAATGAGATGAAACACAAGTTCTGCTTCTGACGTTGATGCCGTAGTCTTTAAGTCTGTGTGTGCGTGTGTATACTGAGTCAAACGAGAGTAATAAATTTTAGTCAAAAAGAAGATGCTAATCGTGTGTGAGAGTGTATCTTGTGAGCCTTGACGGTGACTTGCTCTATCCGGCAGTGATTTTGTTTTGCTAAGAACGTGCCGAAATTTGTGCCTGCTTCCGGACTCGGATGGTGAACCAAGAAATTTCTGTTAAAAGTGAGTGGCTTCACTGTTTTGCACGTAGTGCACTGTGTCAAAGGAAATCATAGCTTTGGCCTGAAATTGGATGGGCCACAACTCGAGGTGGGCCTGGACATAGCTTCTACAGCACCCACTCGTGTTGTGCCTTGTTGTTCTATTAGGCGTGGACGAGTGGAACCGGAACCCCAATCAAAGTTGAAAATAAATCTTTTCATATCTAGAGAATACAGAACACACTCAATTCAATTAAGAATCAAGAATCATCGCTTTTTGCGGGAAATCCCACGAAACCAAATTGACAATAAATCAATTCTGTAGCTCAAATGGACGTGAACGTGTTCAACTTCACGTAAACATGTCAATTGGATTACGGCCAACTTATGGCACGTGCCTGAGATGCTTTACCGATGACAAGCACATAAAGTGAGTCAATGAGGAAGGTTTTGAATTGAAGCGATGTTGCCACCAATAAGTTCGCGTTTACGTCATCCCGGCGAGGGTTGGTTGTGGTCTCCAAACAAGCCTGACTGTAAACAAGTTTCAATTGGCACCTTTTGCAGAAATCAATCACATAGGGCAGCGTTCCTGAGGCCCAGCCGCCGATGAGAAATCCGAATGCTGGTCTACTTAGCCTGAACAGACAAGGTGACCGTTTGAGATTCGAGTGAGTGCTGGCCTTAGCTGCTATTTGTAGTCTTCTTGCACTTGTTGCTTGGCCATGTCATGCAGTTTTCGACGCAGATGAAATTCCGAATACCAAGCAAAGTCGAGCTGATACTCAGTCAAGTGTGATCTTCGTTTGTAAGCCAAAAAAGTGTACTGCCAGGATTCAGTAAAACAAGAGTCAAGAGTTTGAAGCGAATGATTGAGAACGCTAAGCTGCACCAAATCTCTGTAGAATGTCGCCGTTGCTGCGTTATCTGAAGGGAAATAATGGCGAGGCCAAGAAAATTTGGTGTAATTTATGATGAGCACGACTACGTTTTAAGTGGTTCGCACACGTATTTAGATTTTGTGGCTCTTTTTCGAGCGTTTTGACTGGTATCTCGCCTGCTGTGGGAACTAGTCTTCCACTGCAATAGAGATCAGATCCGCACAATCTTGCCGGTCAATGCACCTAACGAGATTAATTATTTAATCACAGACCTCAGTTTTCAAATGGTCCAACGCTTCACGTGCTGTGTGGGATGTGGCGCCGTCTTTGCTGCAGCCACATGTCGGCCAGGATAAGCTCCTGCATTTTGACCAAGAAAAAACTGCTGAAATTTTGAACGATAAGGGGCTCCTTAACGTTGATCTCATGGTCATCTTTGAAAGAACACGGGCTAATATGGCTGCAGGGCCTGCACTAAACAGTGTCTTTCTCTGGGTGCCTTCTCTTGTATTGCCTGCCGTTGATCATCGGCCAGGTCCAGCTCCTGCATTAATTGTGCAGAATGTTAGAAATCATTGAAATGGCAGCCCAGTCCTAGTGGATATATGAGGCTATCAGTGCGTAAAGGTGACGTAGTGCACAAAACCCGAAAATTGCCAAAAAAGCAACTTTTGAGGACCTCAGAGCACTCTTGTGACGATCAGTATAATTTAAGTTTTTGTGGTTTACGGCACTTCTGCACTGTGAGCATCATATGATGCTACGTTGGGGCTATACCTGTTCAGAGACCTGTTAGACACCCTCCATTCCTTTATACCATCCGATATATGGTGAGGGACAAAGGTTGGGTCTGGAGCCTCAAGTCTGATTCTGTTTATAAACGTCGGCACGTTATTTTTATTACAAATTGCCAACTTACTACTTATAATAAATTCTAAAAGGTACTCACCTCTAAAGTTGTGCTCCCCCAGATGGTATGGTGTGCGTTGGCATCACACCCTAGGATGAGTGCGGTTCTTGATCTCTCCGCATCCGCGATCACTCTCTTCAGGAACTCCGGCGGTATAGCACGATCGCCTGTTGAGTGACTTATTGAATACAAATTTGTCACAGTGACATGTGGCACGACTAAGAGAATAGGGGTGAGTTCCAGAAAGCGTTTGCAGGTGTATGTTTATTTCGACTTACCATTTAAGTTCTCCACGCCACACCACTGGGCTCCTGAATATCTTGAAAACTACTCATTTTAATCGAATTTCCTAGTCTAAACCAAAAGAAAAATAACAGATTATGAAGACAAGTTAAGACCTCAAGAGACTCCCAAGAACCTACGACTGGTAGTGAAGGATCCCTGGCTGGGGAGTCATTTTAGTTGAAACCCTTAAAGGAAAGCCACCCGAAGCTGAAGAATAACACTTTTTCATGTGTTGTCAGATCCTGAATTGTTGGCTTAGAAAACGTTTTGTGTTACTTGTGGTTATTTGTGACTTATGGCTTAATCAACTTTAATTTCAAACATTCGGCGATTCCTCGAGTAGAAGGTATATCCGAGAGATAATGGAGGATCGAGATAACCAACTTCGACTTCCCTTGCCCCTTGATTTCATCTGACAGCGATTTTTTTACGCCTTTTTTTCCCGTGCCTGTGAATACGTGTGAGCTCTTGGCAACAGCTGTCAAACAGCTGATACTCTCTCCCAACCGTAGCAATGGGGTGAATAAGAGTTCTTATTTGAAAATTCACTCGTTACTTGAACGTTATTCCGTGTATCGGTGTTAAATTTTCAACACAGTATCGAGTGGTAAACGGTAGAACAAAGCTGATGTGCGTGAAGTCGGTTCAAGTTACAGTTTGAGGTACTCTGACAAAATTAATAAATGCACTACATAGTGTATACATTTTTGTACATCAGTTATTTCTATGAAATGCATGCCCACGTACAGGTAACTGATAATAAGAAAACGTTTTGTGTTACTTGTGGTTATTTGTGACTTATGGCTTAGTGAACTTTAATTTCAAACATTCGGCGATTCCTCGAGTAGAAGGTATATCCGAGAGATAATGGAGGATCGAGATAACCAACTTCGACTTCCCTTGCCCATTGATTTCATCTGACAGCGATTTGTATACGCTTTTTTTCCCGTGCCTGTGAATACGTGTGAGCTCTTGGCAACAGCTGTCAAACAGCTGATACTCTCTCCCAACCGTAGCAATGGGGTGAATAAGAGTTCTTATTTGAAAATTCACTCGTTACTTGAACGTTATTCCGTGTATCGGTGTTCAATTTTCAACACAGTATCGAGTGGTAAACGGTAGAACAAAGCTGATGTGCGTGAAGTCGGTTCAAGTTACAGTTTGAGGTACTCTGACAAAATTAATAAATGCACTACATAGTGTATACATTTGTGTACATCAGTTATTTCTATGAAATGCATGCCCACGTCAGGTAACTGATAATAATTGTATTATCCAAACATTTGCCTGAATCCCTTAAAATAAAGAAGTTTTCTCACAATTTTCATAACTGATGAATGAATGGTCTCAAGTTGAATGGATTTTTTGAGTTAATTTGTCAAGCATAGTAACAATGTTTCCTGTTAAATGGGCATCACCCAAGTCGATATTACAAAATGTACATGCTCTACGAGTCGACTTCTGAACATCCTCCGTACAATACATGGATCGTGGGAAGATTCACGAATCTGCCGCCATTTCCAGGCGGATTCACGAATCGGCCGCTATTGTCCCACTAAATATATGAATCTGTCGCCATTTCCCACAAAAATTCACGAATTGTGGTAGATTCACGGATTTTTCAAATGTATGTGTGAATGTCCGGTGTGAACAGGGGGTAAATATGGCCGAAGATGGATATCTCTATGCTCCATTATCTCTGGTATATACCAAACCATAAGCCATAAGCGACGCCTTCAAAGGTAACACATCCCATGACGTCGCTCATAGCCTGATAAGCCTCATCTCTGCATCAAAATCATCGACAACTGCATCATTAGGTTAGAGTGCATCCAGTCAAGTCGTAGCAGTCAATTGCACGATGTGATGTTGATCGGAACTTAACGCAGTTTACGTGCATTTTGAGTGGAATGGGACCAATTAAAATTCGACGAGTGCCTCCAAGTTGTTATTCTTTGAGATTCCCTGTAAATGTCAATCTCTTGGCTAACTCGGTGTCATCATCAACATCAAAGTGCACATTAAACTGAAGTTTCCTGTTCATTTATTCGACGTTAAATGAATGAACACGTAATCACATCAAAAGCGGTCCAGGTCCGTGTCATAACAACGACATTGCACATCTTTTATTACATTTGCTTTGCTTTGTTTTTCTTTTTGCACCCGAAGGTCAGTCAGTCAAGCAATTTCGGTCTGAGCATGCGTGCAATCGGCACAACTGACAGGGATGCTGGTGAGCAATGATTACGCGAACTTGATCAATAATCAATATTTGTGTTTTTGGATCTCACATCAATTGGCACTTAGCAGTGGTGTCTGCTAAATTGTGTTTTCCAGGGAATGCCATCGGCTGGCTATGTCAAGAGGGAGTCCACGCCTTGCTTGTATGGTCTCTTGAGTATTTTGTGTGACTCAAGTTGGATAAGACCAGTGCGTCATTGGCCTGATTGTGATGTAAGACATTGAAACCGGTCACGAGACGATCCTTGTGCAGTTGCATCGGATTTTTCTAAGTGCTCTTCTGGACTTGGGAACGTCCTTAAGATTTTGTGAAGGGGTTTGAATGCAAAATGATGTCAACATGATGTATTCGCCAGTCTTCAAATGGGATGGTTTAGTGTGATTCATGATTTTCTTAACTGGCGTATGGTGTATGGTTAATTTGTTGCTAAATTAAAGGCTATTTAGGCGTTTTAACCGACTCTGATAGGCCAATTAGGAGTAGAGTACAACGAGCTTGCGAATCTACTTGGCTATGGATTCAGCGGCTAACTCGAGTTGGCTATTTAAGGCGCTTAGACCACACAGCTTAGACTGGGAGGCTGACGAGTAATTTATTGCAAAATTAAGGTAAACAGATGAGTTGAAATGTTTGACTTCTGTGATGGTTCATCTTTTTGAATCAATAAAGTGATGCACCGATTCGAAGTCGGATTGTTCGCATTGTCGTGATAAATGACACAAGAACCACGTCTTTCGAACAGCGAACTAGTGCAGTATTTAAAGCAGCATTTGGGCTATTTTTTACCATCAAATAGATAATTACAAATTTTTACATTTAGAAGTTGTCTTTCTCAACTTTCAGGAAATCAGATAGTGATGTGAAAGAAAACCAAATTTGAGTCTCTTTTGTTTGCTGTATGACTCAAATTGATCGTCACTGTGTTGTCAAAAATCACAGTACTAAAGCAATTTTGTCCCAAATCAAGCTTATTAAAAAATGTTATGCTAATCATACATCTCACACGTTTGACAAAGTGTTCTGAACAACAGCACCAATTAACCTTCTTTCACTTCACAATTTAAAGCCGGCCTCCAGTTATGGAGTGGATGGTAGTGCCGTCCATTATTCTTAGATGCTGTGCTGAATCACTTTTCAGCTCTCTATTAAACATATTCAATCGTTCCTCATCAGAAGGTGTTTTTCTAAATGATTGGAAAGAATCATTCTTAATTCCCATTTATAAAATTGGTTCAAAAAAGGATTATTGGAAATTACAGAGCAATTTACAAGGTCTCCGCGATTCCAAAGATATTTGAAAGTTTGGTAAAGAATAAAACTGAATTTTTAATCAAAGGCCACATATCGGAAGCGCAGTTTCATATCTGGACGCACGACTTCTACCAATCTTCCTTCATTATCAATGAGTTAGAAAACAAAAAACTGGTTGACGCTTTATACGGATTTCAGTAAAGCATTTGATTCCATCAACCACTCTCTACTGGTAAACAAACTTGAAACATTTGATTTTCATTCCAATTTCCCATGTTAGAACCCAACGAGTTAGAATTGGATACTCCTTATCAAAACCAATTAAATGCAGCTCTGGGGTACCGCAAGGTAGTCACTTAGGTCCACTAATATTTATTATATTCATTTCTGATATTATTTTCTCAATTAAACACAGGGAATGCTGGAGATGTGGAAATATTCAAAAGTATTAAAAATGTTAGTGACCGTCTTCTGCTACAATCGGATATTAACAGCATTCTGGAGTGGTGCGAAAATAATGATTTAAAGCTTTATTCAAATAAATGCCATTCAATTTCTTCCAATCCTTTTCCAATCCAATTCAATTATTCTATTGGAAATTCACCCCTCGTTTACATTTCATACTCATATTAGCCATATATTAGCAACCACCCCCACCCCATGGTCAGGGTGATAGATTCAGGGGCTGCTGATCTCCAGCGGTGCCAGAATATAGTCTCTGTTGAAGTTCGCAGCGGAATGGTTACCCTCCCGGTGTCATTGCCATAATCTCAATCAATGGAAATTCACATCTTTCGAACACTAATAGTGTCTTGGGGTACAATGTTTAACTCCTCGTTTACATTTCATACTGATATCAGCCATATAGTAGCAAAAGCAAACTCCGCAGTCAGCTTCATTAAGCGTTACACTAAAATATTCACTGATCCATTCGCCCTATTAACGCTACATAATCCCTCGTGCGACCTTTCTTTGAATGTGCTGTCGTAGTTTGAAACCCAGATATCATCACATTTTCTGAAAGGATTGAAAAAGTTCAAAAGCGGGTCCCCAATTACAGCTATAAAGCAAGGTGTCAACTGCTTGGCTTAAAATCTCTATCAACTAGACGCACCATTTGCGATATAATGTTCGTTAGAGATATACTTCGCAGCCATATAAAATCATATCTTTTTTCCATGATTAAATTTCATATGCCATTTCAGTCATTCCGTAATTGGGATATTTTATTTATTGGGTCTATAACTTAATTCGTGCGGTTTGCCAAGAGATGGCGTAACTTGTATTATTCCATTGGAACATGCGTTGGAAAGCTACTGTCATTGTACGTCATTTCAGTATATGTCATTCATTTGAAGCGTAAACAAGAAAAACATTTTTTCACTCAAATATGTCGAACTTTGTGCCTGAAAAAGTGTTTTTGCGGGGACACGACGTTACAAAAGGAAGTAATTTTTACATCGGATTGTTACTGGTGATGAAAAATGCATACATTACGACAACCTCAAGCGCAAAAAAATCATGTGTGAAACCCGGCCAACCAGCCAAATCAACGGCAAAACCGAATATCCATGGCATGAAGGTAATGCTCTGTGTTTGGTGAGATCACCAATACGGGCGATACCATCAATGGACAACGCTACCGAACACAATTAATCCGTTTGAAGAGAGCAGTAGCCAAAAAACGCCCGGAATATGCGACCAGACGAGAAAAAAGGTTCCATAGTACAGACTACGGTCAAAATTAACTACAAAGAACATTCACAACATTTGAATTTACAAGACCGCTCTCTGAAAGTACTTCATAAAGCTCTTTTAATCTTTTAATAATTTATTCATTTATAGAAATGTTTTTATTATATTTTACATTTTATATTAAAAATAGTATATTTCAAACAAATCTGTTAACACTTGTGTAGTTTGTAGATTACAATAAATAAATAAATTAACATGTCAACCTTAAACTGGTGTTGACGCCCTTATAACCCAGTCTCAAAAAGTCAGAACCTAAAGCCAAGTACGCTGCATGTCCATTATATTTCTCTTGCAATGTGATGTACACATGAGCCATTGAGATCACAGTCACAGCAAAGCACTTCAATGCTAAAGGTCCAACCACAATGGACTCCCCAAACAATGTAAACGTAAGCTCAAGTGAAAGTCGTTCGAAGAGTACAGAAACATCGGCAACTTTAAAAAAGACCTAAATTGCTTCTTGGAACATCAGAAAAAATTAGATGTCATTAACGTGCGATGAGGGCGATTCAAACCGCTACCACATCGCCCGTTTAAGGTTATTTGTCACATTCATGGTGTAAAGTAATCAAGATGTGCTTAATATTTTGTCACAACCATAATTTTATTCCGGAAGCATATTCGCGGCCGATTTTTGACACTCGATAGATTCGTTTCTTAGGCTTGCTTTACGAGTAAATTTCGTATAAAAGTTCAAATTGATGGATTTGATTAATTTATTAATGATATTGTGTGGGAAAAAATGAGAACAAAGAAGTAAGCCTTTCCTCGAGGTCCATTCACCCAAGGGCAGGGCTTGCATTGAGGTTTTAATGCAGGTATCAATTGTACTCATGTCTTATGAGGCAAGATAATCTAAAAGCTCTTGCTGTTTTTTAAGTCGCAGTACTCCATTGCTATGCAACTCGTCAGTGTCCAGCTCAGTTGTTTATCAGAAATCTATCTAGCATTATAGAGATAATTAACTTTAATACTTCTCCTGTCTCTTAAGAATGGTTGACAGCGAAAACACTCACAGTGGAGATAGTCAGATGTTAAGTCAAATATCTCTTGAACTTCTTGACCTCCGGTGCATATAATACAATGCACATCTCAGAGTATAAATCTACATTCTTTGTCGATTTCTTCAACGATTCACTTTATTCTGCCTTTTCTTCATTTGGTTACAAATACAATGTTATTTAGCTTACCAAAGAGAGTCACGCTAGACAAGTAAAATCTAAGGGGGGATTACAAAATAATATGATTTGATCTGGGCAGAGTACAGTGGGTATTAAAAGCTTCTTTGTATTTTTTTATTACTACAGAGTCGAACACGATAAATAAAATGCGCTGGTATTGAATCTCGCCTCGATTTGGGTTCAGACAAAAGCCCCTCACCATGGTCAGGGTGATAGCTTCAGCGGCTGCTGATCTCCAATGGTGCCAGAATATAGCCTCTGTTCAAGTTCGCAGCCGAATGGTTACTGTGAGAAGATTGGACCTCGTCAGTGAAAATGCTTTTTCCCATTCAAAAGTAGGCACTGGTGTAGGCTGCATAGAGCCCTTTTACATTATCACGCTCTAAACCAAGCTCGAGAGCCACGATGTGCTGTGAAAGGTTGCAAAGCTGTTGCAAATTCCCCGATGACATTAAACAATGCCACGGTTCGATAAGCTTTACACCATAGTACGATAAGCTTTTATCGTACAACTCGCAAACCGTGAACACCGGTAATGTAAAACATTTGTTACTGAGGAATGTCAACAAATGTAACTTTTTATCATTTATGGATGCAAATAATTTCCAAGTTCCATATCTCTTGTATTTTTGTTCCACTTTTGAACAGATTTCCAGTATCTTTCCCGCGCTTCTCGTCCAACCATTCTCGAAATGTGAATGCAATTGCAACTTATTCCCCATCTGTCAGCAATGCTGCACCGAATAAGTCTGCACATTGTTAAGAACTTGTCGCGTGAGCAGCTTGACACCATACCAAGTGTATACGTTCCGAAGGGGACCTAGCCTTCTGCAGCAATATCTCATGTTGTGTGTGCTGTTGCTCCCCCACGAGGGTGGTGAATTTTATACCGCGACGTTTGAGAAGTTTTTTCTAGCCAAGCACATTCTCTCAGTTTTGTCCAGTTACTCGAAAGTGCAGCCGTGAATTATGAAGTTGCTCGTGTCGGAGACTTTCTCGTATGGAAACCGGGATTCTACTCGACATTGCTTTGTAGTCCCTCCCCTTGCTGAATGTGTAAAGGTCACTTCACTTTTACACCAAAACCTCATCTAACTCTTGTTGTTGACACTTATTCAAATGCCAGTGCTTATTTGCCGCTGTGTTTGCGCAAGGACAACCCGCATTATATAATTGAAAAAATACATTTCACGACATTCACGATTTAATGTTCACTGCAACGAGATAATCCACAAACGAGAGTACTAATGTCACAACAAATTGGATAGAATCACTAAGCCAGCCGACCGCATCTACTTCAGTTACTTAACGTGCATAGACTAACCGCGGTAGTCCGAGTGTTAAATTCACGCCAAAACACCAATACCTGCTCTAGATCAAACTCATTTTTGCATCATAACCTCAAAAAAGGTCGCTATCTTCGTCCGCTCACCACAGACAAACACTCCAACGTAACGCCAGCCTTGTGCAGTTTATTGATCCCATACACGCTAACGCGCTTCAAAGCATGCAAATGCCCCCGCTGTGAGCTTATAAATATTTACAACCACCAGTCGTACGCCCTCTCACCGTGGCTGCAGCACCTAGCACCGATTATTCCGCCCTTGCAAATGCGGACAAACCCAATTTGCCCGGTGGCGCTCTTATCATCGATAAATCTCCATCTGCCATCGTGACAAAATCTCTCCGACGCTGACCTTGGCCTTAGACAAGGTGCTCTCGCAGAGTCACGGGCAAATCAGCGCTTCCTCAATCGTAAAAGATACTCGCATGCCTGACGTCACGTGCGATTAGGTCTCACAGAAACCGACGAAAAACCCCCAGCACCTAGTCATCGCACCGAATGATAATCAGATACACCAACAGCCACGAAGCAGCGGCGAGCAGAAAAACAACTTGAAGCCTCCCGCTTCGGCCCGCAGCCAGTGCAAACATTACCTTTGCAAACAATTAACAATGATTGCTCGTATTGTACTCAGTCAAACACCAGTGGATCCGAGTGTTATGTCGCGCTGCTGTCGTCGTCTTCCTATATAAGGCCGGGTGCACGCACTCGTGGATATCCACAATCGATTCGTAGCTCGCGCGCTCAAGATTCCCCTAGAGTTTCACTTTTGTTTCAACGAATAACCCGTCCAATTGAAGTCCAGCCCAAAATGAACACGCTTCTCGTCGCTCTTGTCGTGGTCGCCGGTAAGGATTTGGGTCATAAAATTCAAAAATTGAAAACGACTCTTAATCGTCTCGTGGTTTTATTGCAGTTCTGGCTGTTTCCGTGAACACAGCCGCGCTGGAGGGACCGACAAGCGACTGCCCGGACTTTTGTACGTACGAGTACCGGCCTGTGTGTGGATACGACGACTCCTGCTATCGGGTGTACGGGAATGAGTGCACTCTGAAGTCGGATCGCTGCAAGAACAGGAAGAGTGAGTTTGAGGCAATTAAGTCGTTTTTCTGCGCACTTTAAAACGGACTTTATTTTTACAGACCTCAAGAGTGTTGACATGGATCTGTGCGATCAAGGACAGAAGAAGAGCAACCCGGACATCAAGATGTGCGAGGATCAGTAAACTCTTTATGTGCACCAAAGGACGGGGCCGCCGCGCCGGCGAGAGATGCTTGTTCATTTTTTTATCTTCATCGAGCCCGCGCCGGTTTTATTTATGTTTCGTAAGACTATGCTTTTTTTGTGTGATTAAATATAAGACTTTATATAAAATTTGACGGTGAATTGTTTGAGATCAGTCAGTGAGCTGCTTCTGTTTGGTTTGGTTTGGATGGATCGAGCTTGAGTCATCTTAGTTTGCGTACATGTCCGTCTGTGTGTACTCTGTCACTTCGCAAAGACAGTAGTCATCAAAACCAATCGTCGTCGTGTCCTGTATCAGTGTGCTGAAAACGATTGATTTATAGTCCTGCCTGTGTACTAAAGCGTTTCCACTTTAGTCAGTTGTACTTTTATTGTGTCACGGTGGTCGAAGGGATGACATAAAGACAGCTCCTTTTGCAATGACGACTCCACTGTCCAAGTATAGCTTACAGCTAGACTCGGCTTTGTTGAATCAGCTAGAGGGTCACATTTTTACAACGAATCCAGGTCCAATGACAGCCCTATTAAAAAAAAATTAAGAAGAGGGGAACTCAAATTCTTCTTTTTTACAAGTGACAGCCGCGACGTAGTCCATTCCCACGCTTGGGGTCTAGGTTCGATTCACGTCGCGAACAACTGTCATAATTTACGGTTCCAAGTCACCGACAACTGACAGAGAAAAATTAGGCATATAAGCTGATTGACCCCTAGCCCATCGACGAATTGGAGAGGCTTTTTGACAGGCATTCATGAATTTTTGACAGTTACTCACGAAATAACGTGAATGTTGTTCTCTGATTGGTCCAAATTTTGTTTGGTTGTCAAATTTGAAAGGGCAAGAGAGGTGGAAGTTGGCCCTCTCTATAATTCTTCATTTCTGGTTGAGGTATTATAACTGTCTAGAAGAAGCTTCTCAAATTCCGCCATTCAGAGCGTTCAAGCACGAAAAAGCAAGGCCTAGGCCCACCTCGGCCTGTAGGTCCACTCATAATATTATTGTTAAGGGCATAGTCTGTGGAAATCTTTGAGGCCAATAAACAAGCAAGTTTCCAACTGCCTCTAATCCATGTCGGGGGCTACATTTGTCCTCAAATCACCTTTCATCATAGCCGCCATCACCATCTACTCTTTTTGTTTAATTCTCCTACTTCAACTGCAAAAACATCTCATTACCCATTTCTCATTACCCGTTTCAACGACGTATGTCAAAAGTGACACACGCTATGCACAATTAACCCCGTGACAAGTCTGTTCACGTTGCCAAAAGTCTTTAGAGCGAGCCACTACACACGTACCCTATTCAATGTCACATTCGCAAAGACAAACGAAAGTGATAAATGAAACTGCCTATTAATTGTACCCAAATAATTGGCGACTGTTACACACCACCGAAAGTGTTGAATAAATTGCCTTTTAATTCGAAACAAATGACATTTGGCGGATAATCACCCATTTTCACTGTCACAACCGAATACTCAATTCTCCACTCGGTTGGCAGTGACAGCCCTCATGAAACCGTTTTAATTGCGGTGAAATACTAAAACTAGTCAATTTGTTGTCGACGTTTAGAGTTAACAGCAGCTGTCGGTAGAACGAGGGACTGTAGGGAGCGATGACCACATGTTGAAAGAATGTTACGTTCTCCTTTATGTTAAAGTAGAATGTTAATAAACAGCTAAAGTCTATGCAATTGTAACAATTGCTGACTATACATTCCTTAAATTGTTCTAGGGAACGATACTATTGACATGACATGAATTATGCTGAACCGGCAAAGTTTCGTCACTTAGGCATTACATGAGTGGCTACAGGCATACTGTGGGAGAAACTACAGAACAGTGAGTTGCGGCTAAATTTTGCGCGGTATACATCTGGAAGGTTCGAGCGACTTCCAACTGTTCCATCGTGTGTAAAGAAAGAATGGCGACTGTTTGCAGCAGCTGCCATTGCCTCTGCAAGGGATGTTTGTGGAGTGAAGCGGCTTGGAGTGGCGGCTGGTGGTGAGAAAAGAACGGCGTGCCTTAAAACGCTCGGAGTTCAAGAAGCCATTAGAGAGAAGAAGACTGGACTCTCTTGGAGGACTCTGCTTCTCGTGATGGGTACACTGAGGCACGAAGAACTTGCAAATTGGCTGTCCAAGCAGCTTAAGAGCACTCTTGGAAGGAGTTCGGCGAGAAGTTGGAAAGCGACTATAGATCTGCGAAAAAGGTGTTCCGGCAGACCATTCGCCGACTCAGAGGAAGGAAGTTCAACATCTTCGAAGGATGATGTCCACTGAGGTGGACATCTTACGCAGATGGAGCGAGCACTTTTCGGAGCTCAATGCCTCTATACCGAACAGGGTTCTGAGGATGGCAGACCTGTAGTCTTGAGTGGGGCGGAGAATAGTCCAACGGTTGAGGACGTCATTTTGGGGATTGAATCGTTAAAAGTGGGCAAATCTGCCGGTGTGGATGAAATCCGGCCAGAAATGCTTAAGGCAATGGGTAAAGAGGGAGTTTTATGGCTCTCTCGTGTCGTTAAAGTGGCCTGGGAACGTGGTCAGACACCTGGCGACTGGAGTGATTGTCCCACTTTTCAAGAAGATTGCTCCAACTACATGGGCATACCTCTTTTAAGTCCCCCCTGGAAAGTCTACGCTAAGGTGTTGGAAGCGCGTTGCAGAGCTATGGTCGAGCCCAGGATGGGGGATGAACAGTGCGGCTTTCGTCCCGGTAGAAATACAACCGACCACCTTTTCACTCTAAGAATGGTACTTCAGAAGGCTTGGGAGTATGCCAAGACCATCTAGAGTTGTTTTGTGGATTTGGAAAAGGCACACGACCGAGATCCTGGAGTGTTCTGCAGAAGTATGGGATTGATGGTCCTCTTCTGAGGGCCATTCAGTATCTATACACAAACTGTAGCAGCTGTGTTGGGGTTACTTCTCCAGCCAAACCCCAGGAGTAGCTCTTGATTTAATACCCTCCTGTTGTCATCGACGCAAGCAAGCCTTAGATTGCACACGTGATTCCTCTTCTTCGTCCGTTTTCTTTTCCGTGGATGCTTCTAGAAAAGTGTGAAGTATCATTTTAATGACAAAGATATGTTCCTGGTCCAAGTTAGTTTTCAAGAGACTCAGATTCGTCTTGAGCCGAAGGAAACAGATTTTGCATGTCAGTGTTGTTCAATAACATTACAAATGGTTCTCAGCTAATCGTATTCAGATCCTTTAGCTCATCAAAGAAGTTCTTGGTTAGAGATTGTATTTTCCCTCCCACTAGATCCAGGCAAATGCAGAGAAGATGGTGAACAGGGGTGCTTTGCGATGCTATTTGCAAAGCCTGTTAGAAGATCTCTATCAATGATCAGTAGTCCAGATTATCCGCATTGCGTGGGTGCCAATGGTATGGTGCCTGGTCCCACTGCCGTGCACACACATCAGTTTAAAGTCTTCTTCGAAAAAGCACGTCAACCGTAGCAGTCGCACCGTTGACGCAATGTCTAGATTAAGCCATTGCCTTTTCCAATACCTCATCTTCCCAACATCGACTTTTCAACTTCTTGCTTAGAATGCTTATCGGTGTGCTTGCGTAGGCTAGAGATAGAGATTTGTTCAGCTCTTAACATTTAATGGCATGTACGCTTAGCATGTTTGTCCGGCCTTCATTTCCTTACATCACAATATTCCCATCGTGTACTGTAGTGCTTCACGATTAGTCTTGACCAGTTCCGAAGTTCCAAAATCGACGTATGCTGATTTTTAGTCAACTTAAGTGACCGAGCGAATACACAAAAATGCCACTCTAAATTGCAAAAATACGGACTTGGCTCAGTTTCGTTAAGTTTCGTTAAATTTTACGTACTCAAGTGGGAACGCAATCATTCGAATTTTAGAAATCGGCGTAGGACTAAAGGAACTATGAACGCTTCCAAATTTGACGATGCGTCGAGCTTCTTGCTGGGTTTACTTATTTCAATTATAGTTCGGCAGAATGTCCAGGGCCATGGCTCTAATTTGTTCGTTGTTTTAGCAATACAAACCTTGATAGCTCAGCTAAGGTTTTTATCGCAAATGTTTCTCTGTTTTCTTGTTCCATTTTCGTCTGCAAGACACTGCAGTCGTTTCTCAGTGCCAGGGTTCTCTCAAAGTGGCGGCGCCAGAAAATTCCAAGTTAATTCCAAGGGCCTGGGTCTTGCTTCTACAGCAACCACTAGTGTTGTGGATGCTACTGTTCTTCCACGTTTGGATAGGACCTACAGTTTGATGCGGACACCGAACGGTTTCTTTTCATCTACGTAGAATGGAAAGTCCCAGAAGATATTTATAGGTGGTAATACAACAGAACTGTTCAGAATTCGAAAAGTGATGTTGCGGATGTAGGAAAGTCCCCATTTTTCCATACGACTTGGCCATCGCTACTTTATTCTCGCCTCGCAGCAACTCAACGATGTTTCCAGGGCAACGACCTCTTTGACAAAATAAAAAGCGCTTTCAAACGGAATCCACGTCCCATTTAAAGATTCCTCAATTCTCATAAAAAAAAAACTACAAGATGTTTCGAATTCCCATCGCCTTTTCAATCATTCTCATTCTGATCCTAAGTTCAGCGCGGTCTCAAGAGAAATGTGACAGTTCCTTGTGCAACCATGAAGCCGTCTGTTTGCTGCAAGGCAAAACTCCCATATGCAAGTGCGTCGCCAGATTCTTCAAAGGCGACTCGTGCTCGGAGCCGATTGACAACTGCAAACCGAATCCCTGTCGGAACAGAGGAACCTGTCGCCCGTATCTCGGTCACTACTCTTGTGAGTGTCCTCAGGGATTTTCAGCTCAAACATGCACCTCGCAGAAGGACACATTCACCGGACTCCACCTGCACTACAACCACATCGCCCCGCTTGGCAAAGAGCAAGTATTCCTGCTAAGTGTTCAAAATCTCGGCTCCGTGCAAACCACCATGGACTTCTTCACAGCGGACTCCATCATCGATGGCGCATCATTCTCATCGTCAAGTGAGCACTTTCGCCCACATGAGCGCCTCTCGGATTTGGCCAAGAGCTTGAATTTGAGGCACAGCAGCACGATGCCATATGAAGCAGGATTTTACAGGATATCCCGCGGCACGTTTTGGAAGCTGGGCTTACAGGAAATGACTCTAGGTCTGAGTGACGAGGACAGTTCCGAAAGTTTCTTCACCCAGGACTTCAGCATTCTGATCTACGATCCCACAGGTGTGGCGTGTCTTCCCGTGATTCGGCTGCCGAACTGTGAAAACCCCCGACAGAGCCTGCACATCGACATTGTCAGCTTCAATTTCATCGAACCCATTGTGCAGCGGCGTTGCGCGGAGCTTTCGTCTCTGAGGATCAAATGGAGCGTAAGAAACTACATAAACACTGGTACGTGTACTGGCCACCGGATCTGCATGTCGTTTGATGGTTCTGTTTCAGTGGTCCTCCACACGTTTCCTGATGACAACTCGAGTACTTTGGCCATTCCGCCGTACACAATGTGGTTCGACTTCCGAGATGACTACCTTCAGTCGTACCTCCTTCAAGGGGATGTGAGTGAGTTGAATGCTGTGGGAAGTGTGGTCAGCAGGACCGTTCTAAGAGTATGTTGACCCCCCCATTGTCTCCGAATTGCTTCCTAAATACACCTCCTCCTTCCAGTGCTACGTCTTTGTGGACTCCAAGCGTACTCAGGCGAAACTCGTTGGTGGACCCAATCGAGAGGTGAACGTGGACAGGGGTTTCGTGGTCGATGGTTCCCAGAGTAGGGACTACGCAAGACGCCCACACGGGGATCAGCAGCTCAACTACAAGTGGTCATGTATGTCGCAGGACTCGACAAATGCCTACTGTCTCGCAGATATGGGCACAGGTAGGCAACGCCACTCAACTGGACCCACCTTCTTATCAAATTCCCCCACAGACTCAAGTCTGTTCATCCCGCCAAGCGTTCTCAGTCGCTACTCGACGTACAAGTACAAACTCGAGGTTCAATCCAGGATAAACATCTACAGCACAAATGTCGCTTACCAGTTCATCCAGCCGGTCACCGCAGATCCCCTTCTTCTGAACTTCGAGTGCCTGCGGAATTGCCAGCAACTCCGCTTTGCCGCTGGAAAGCCCATCCACCTGAAGGTGGCATGCCTCGACTGTCCAACAGGACGAGTCACCTACAGCATTCGAGATGGAAGCGGTGCTGAAGTCTCCTCTAGTCAGAGAGTCATCATAACTGAGGGAGCAAGGACCGAGATCTCCCTCGAGGCCACCGCCAGCTCTGGTGAGCGAAGGGGCAGGGTTTCCGTCAAGCTTAAGCTGAACAAGCCACCGGCCAACGGGAGGTGTGCGATATTCCCCCCGAGTGGAGTTGAATTCCAGACGATTTTTGCCATATCTTGCCCGGGCTACGAGGACAGTCTGCCGATCAGGTACGCGTACAAAGCTGGGAACTCCAGCCTGGACTACAGCAGGAACAAGACACTGACCACCAGGCTGTTTCCCACACAAGGCGACACCTGCGAGGTCACAGTGAGCATCTGCGATGATCTCAGTGCATGCACAGAAGTCCACCTTCAAGCGTCGCTCTCTCCAATTTCCCCGACGGGCTCCTGGCTAGAATACCTTCAACAAAACGGATCAGACTTGCAGGAGATCATTGCCGACGGCGATAGGCTTGCTGTAAATGCGTTGATCAAGGCAGTCATCCCACACTTGCCGGGTGAGCAGGCTCTCGACGTAACCGAGCACATTGTGAAGTCACTCCGGCCATTCGAGGTCAACCGCCTGTTGGTGGCTGAGCAGGTTCTGGCCATAGCCAGTCAGCTCTTCAATGCAGTTCCCCTGAGTAGCAAGTCGGCTCTCCTCATTTCGGAGCTCTTAACCAAGGTCACTCGTGGCTTGAGGCGTTCTATTCGGACTCAGGAGATTGTCGAACTCGAACTCGAGACGTATAAGCAGATGTTGGACGACGTGGCGCAGGCTATCACTCGAGCATCGACAGAGGTTGAAGAATTCTCCACGATCCACTCGGCCGAAGTCATGCCGCCAGACGATCCACTCGCGGAGGACTACCCGGACTACGGGAAACTGGAGGTCCAAGAAGTGGTGAACTTGTCGAATTGGCTGCAAGCCTTTAATGAGATGCACAGATGTTTTCAGCTGATGGGAGTCGTTTCTGCATTCTTGCAGCTTCCAGGGGAGACTCCGATTGTCATAAAAAATAATGGCCTAACAAGCGAAACTTTCGTCGTAGACACTACTGCAGCTGCCTCGTTGATCTTGAGCGCCAGGCAAACATTTGTTCATCTCCCGCCAGACTTCCTAGACACCTTCAGTGGCCCGGAAGTCGCTATCCAGTTCTCAGTTTTCGGAGGAAATCCAATCTGGTGGTACCCGGAGCAGTACAAGGTGCGAACAGAAGTCGTCTCCCTTGGCGCCTATCGGAAAGATTTGGACTGTGTGGGAGCTCAACCAATCCAGAAGGAGTTCAATTTCATAACGCCTCTGAAGGAAGCCAATCAAGCTGATGACTTCTACCTCGTCAAGGGCCACGTCAACGGTTCCCTGGATATGCCTGTCTACGAGAAGGTCCTTCCACCAAACGCGGTCCTGGTTGTGAAGTTCCTCCTGCCAAATGACGACATCCGGGTGCTCCTCACAGCCGGCAAGAGACCGAGAAGCTACATGCTCAACCAAGCTCGTAGAGTGAGGGCTGCAGAAAGTGGAAGATTCGTTCTTGTCAACCACAGTACCAAGCCGCAGAAGGCCTTCATTGCAGTAGTGGCTGAGCAACAAGTCAGCTTCACGTTCACCATGACTGCTCGTGTATGTCTTACCTGGAACGAGACCACCTTCGACTGGACATCCGAGCACTGTTCCGTTGGCAGCGCGACCAATGCGACGCACATTCACTGCTCTTGTTCGCATTTGTCAATGTTTGCTGCGAAGGTCCATCCAACTTTTGCCTTACTTCAGCCATCCAGATCCATCCTTGCGGGGCTAAGCTTGAATTACAGCCTAATCGTGACCTACTTTGTGGTAGTTGTTCTTCTCGTCGCCTGCCTCTTCGTTGCATGGCTGCGGGATTTGGCCGCTGCCCACGGAGCGGTCGTGTTGAACACCTCGTCGAGGAACGCGGCGTCTTACAAGTACCTCGTTACTGTCTACACAAATGGCCACACTCGTGCCGCAACATCGTCCAACATAACAATCCAACTGCAAGGGACCCTCCTAGACAGCCCTGAGTTCGTCTTGTACCCGAGCACCACGCACCCAGCATTTCAGCGAAATGCTCAGACATCCTTTGTCCTTCACTGCCGCGCGTATTTGGGACCACTGCAATCCGTTTCACTTCAACATGACAACTTTGGCAGGTCGCCATCCTGGAACTGTCACGCAGTCCGGGTACGTGATGAGACCAGACGAGAAGAGCACATGTTCATAGTGGACGAGTGGTTGTCGAACCATGAGGCCACATCCTGCAGAGCATCAGCCACGCTAATTAAGAAAGTGGACGTCCGCAGAAAAGCTCTCATATTCCGGGAAACTCTGTCAAATGAGTTCGTTAACTGGTTCTCCCAACAAGTGTTCTACTCGCAGAGACTCTACGAAGACTTGTCCGCAACCGAGAAGACTGCTATATTCATTGTGAGGGTTTGTGTGATTCTGGTTGGAACGATGATTGTCTTTGGGCCAACAACACTGTTCACGTACGAAGAAGAACGCGAGACCTATTACTACATGTTGCTCGATTTTGGTGAGCTCTTCCCAATTGTCTTCTTTTGCCATCTGATGGGTCTCATTGCCGCGGTGGCCTTGAAGTATTTGTTCATTAAACTTAGGGCTACAACCTGTGGAAGGAGGAGCTACAGATTAGTGTCTGGTGAATAAACAAATAAATAAATGATTTCTTTTTTTTTCCTTGACTTCCTTGACAACTTAATTGTATGGTCATGGACTATGGGTGGAAGTAGGCTCCCGGATTAGTTTACAAGCAAATAGGCAACTAGGCCTTAATATGAGTTAACGCTCATTTATAATGGACTTAGGGAGACTTAAGTCAATTTAGAAAATCACACAAGCACACACAAGACACAGAAACAATAAAAACTAATTTATTTAAGTTTCGTTAAGTTTCGTTGAGATCCGTTAAGTTTCGTTAAGTTTATTTACCCTTGTCTGTTTAAGTGGAAAAGAAATAAATTGGTCTCTAGGTAAGTAAATGAGAGTTGGATTTGCTATTTTCTGGCATGGTCAACTTAAACGATAGAGCAAATATTACTCCTCAGACAAAGAAAGTATGACAACGATACTCGGTTTTGCATCTGGAATGTGTGATTTATTCAGAGACATTGCGCAGGGCCCTACATACTACAAGACAGACATATCCACAAACCAGTGGTGAACTTTTGGGATGTAAAACTGCCACTTCTACTGCGGTGGTTGCAAGATAGTGGAGCCTATTTGGACGTGCATCGAGGCAGACAGTCTTAAATTCGGCAACATGATTCTGATTTGGCCTCATTCCCCTACAGAGAACCAGGGTGACAGAAGTCAGGACGACTTCCATGATCTCCTAGAAAGGACATGCTATCAACGTCCCAGCTGGGAGACCAATATCATTCCAAGAGCTGAGTATGGAGGGCTGACTTACTTGTCAGTCTTACCACCTCTTCAAGGTCTGAGCCCGCCCGATGCATGACTTGGGCTAGCTGCTTCCAGTCATCAATAGCAAACATCCTTGTGCTAGCTATAACGTGGTATTTACATGAGATTCGGTCTCGGTTTCGGAAATTCTCCTTCAGGAAAGTTCGTATTCGAAGGCTCTCTAAACTGGATCATTGGGGCCTAAGCGCTAGATGTGGCCGAGAGAGTGTGTTCGATGAATTTTTTGATGATCCGCTCTGCATCTTAATGTCCGAAACAGAAATGAAGTATGATAGAGATGCCCATTTCTGGTCCGAACCAGAAATGAAGTTCTAACGAGATATACAACTTTCCAGTGGAAAACCTCTAGTCCATCACAGATCACCTCAGATCAGCTGCGGTTAGCTCACCCGTATTCACAGACGCCCGTCTGTAAAGATGTTATAAAAAACTCTGTCAAATGAAACCGAGGGGCTATAGACGTATAAGTTGCGTATATCTTCATTTCTGGTCTGAAGTCTCCTACAGACGGACTGCTGGGTATCGATAAAATCACCCAAATACTTTCTGCAAGCTCAACGATGCCTCCACAAACAAGAAAAGAAGATTGATTGTCGATACCTTTTTAAGCTGTCACTGATGTGCTATCAGTACAGAGCTGGGACGCAGAATAACTCTTCGCAACCGCTGTTTCGGTTCGCTTCTCATGAAGGATCAAGCTAGACATTGATCAATATAGATATTGATCTCCATTCTAAAAGCTGATGAAGAAGCACCGGATCTCTTCCAGAGAACAGTTCTGCGTGTGATCTTTGCTCATGTTTGTACCATCAGTGCTGTCTGGAAAAATGATTGAATCGAGAAGTGTAGAGCTGGTCAAACGCCAAAAGTTGCTTGGACATGCAGTGCACAGATACAACTTGGTTGACCTAGCGGACTATTGACTCCGGGCCTAAGAGACAAAGCAAAGGAAAAGGCCCGTGACTAAAGTCGCACATATAAGAGATGGATAAAGCACGTCCTTTAAAACAAAAATCAAAAATCGTCTATGCTCCAACCGTAGTTTTATTTGTATTAAAGCCAGTGCCTAGCAGCTTAGCACGTCCTGAAGTTGGAATCTGCAAAACCATTGCATTTGCTTGGATCAACTTTTCGGTATCGGTCTGAAACACAACAAAACAAGACGAATCAATTAGAATCACTTCGGAGATGGAAAATTAACCCACCATTAGGACTTGCATTACAGTTGTAAACATCTAACTGGCAGCCGTTGCCAAAGACCCTGAAGCAATTGCCCTTCGAGCCACAAACTGGATCAAACTGAGCGGTGCAAACATCTGGACACTGTCGACCTGCCTGTCGGCGTTCTCTCACCACGGATGATGCGAGTGCATGAGCAGCGAAAACTTAAAGAAAAAAAGTTGCCATAAATATCTGATTGAACACTGAATTTGAATGTTTGTCTCGTACTTGAGAAGATTAAGAATAATTGAGCGAACTTCATTTTGATGTCGTCGGAGTCGAGCGTACGACTGATGTGAGATCAGCACGTCAGGGTAGCATTTTATAAGCACGAATCTGCGCTTTACCAGTAACCTAACTTGTTCTAAATTGTTGTTTACGAGTGGTGGTTTTTTTTATGATATGTGGAACACAATAACATACAAAATAATTGCCATAAATGTGGTTTCCAGCAAGTAATGCATTTTAATGCTGGGAGGGGACTGAAATTTAATGGGCATTTATTGAAATATTTTAAACGTGTTGTGACTGCAATCAAAAATACTTGGAACCGTGTAAAACCCATGCGACACTTTGAGAGCGATCATTTTTGTTCTGGCTTTAGAATGCTACCCTGTCCCATGCCGGTGAGTGAACTCCTTTACGCATGCATGGGAACACAAACTTACATTCAGTGGTCTATTGAGGTCCAGTCTTAAAAACGGAACATTTATCCTTTCGGTATGCCCATTTATGAAGCCATCGGCATGCAATTTTTAGAATTAGTTTATATGAACCAGGGAACAAATTTATTTGCAAGATTTTTATTTGCAGCTTCTCTAAGTTGGGATTAATTTTGAAAATTTTCCAGATGCCAGAGGTCAAATGATAGTCTGTTTTATTAGGACCCATAGTGCATAAAATTAGTACATTCAATTTAAAAACAAAAATCATATTTAGGCACACACCAAACGAAACAGAATGTAACAAAACAAAATGTTTTGTTGTCCGCTCGGTTATTATTTGTGGTCGAAGAGGTTGCTCCAATCAAATTTACAATTTTTGAAGACCTGGTGCATTTAAAATAAACTTATCCAATGGCAGAGTTAAGAACATATCCTGGCGGCAGCGGCGTTGTGTGTTGATACGTTGACCCCTAAGCACTTTAAGCCTCCGTTGCCTAGGTTCAATTGCCGGTACGAGCAAAATAATTTCCACAGCCCCACCTCCCTCGAGTCACTGACAATTCTCAAAGAATACAACTGTCAACAAAAGGCTTCTCAAATTGGCCGTTCGGAATAAGCATCGGAACTGTAGGTCCCTCCCACTGGTGAAAGAACAATAGCATGAGTTACGATCGGAGACAAACACTTTAATTTTCAGTTTTCACAAATAGGGCTTTATTTCAACCACTCCAAATAACAACTACGAGTTATAATCAATAATTGCTTACACTAACTTAATAACTAATTCTACGGAGAAGAACGCCATCTGGTTGGTGACTGGTCTGGCTCTCCAGTCAATACGTTGGGGACGCTGCCAATCGATCCTGTGTGTAAGACATATGATGACAGCGTCGGTTGCATTTTGCAGAGATCGTATAATCGTTGGAGACGCCGCTCTCCAATCAACACTTTGAGGTCGCTGATCTGCAATCAAGATGTTTGTGACGCTACCAAACGATGATGACTGCGTGGGTGTTATTTTACTGCCGCTGCTCTCGCCTGATCGATGATCACGTGAGGTGGTGCGTTATGTAACTCACTCACAAGTCGCAACACAAGTGCTTGCTGAGAAGCTAGTCCCCGGCCCTCTGTGGGCTGTAGCGCCATCCACATCGCATTATGAAGGGTGATTTTTTAAAAGCTATCGGAAAGTTAAAAAAAAAACACAAAATTCAGAAAAATACATGAAATCTTTATTTGAATCGATAGTACGGTCCATATAATTTAATGTTTGAAGATTATTTCATGCAAATACTGACCTTGACTGCGCCTCAAATGGTCCATCCGCTTAGTCCAATTTTGGCATACTCTTTCCAACATTTCGGCCGGTATCTCACGAATAAATGCTTCAATGTTGTCTTCCTATACGTCAATTGAAGCGGGCTTGTCTGTATAGACATGAGCTTTAACATAGTCTAAAGGCACGATCTAGGCGGCCAATTGACCGGTCCCGAACGTGAAATAAAATGTTCACCGAAATCGCCTCTCAATAAGTCCATTGTTGCGCGTGCTGTGTGGCATGTGGCACCGCCTTGTTGAAACCACATGCCATGCAAGTCAAGCTCTTGCATTTTGGGCAAAAAAAAGTTGCATATCATCTCACGGTAGCGCTCAACATTCACAGTTACGTTACGATTCGCATCATCTTTGAAGAAGTACGGTACAATGATGCCACCAGCCCATAAACCGCACCAAACTGTGACTTTTTCTGGATGCATTGGTAGCTCTTGCAATGCTTCTGGCTGAAATTCACTCCAAAATCGACAATTCTGCTTATTTACGTACCCACTGAGCCAAAAATGAGCTTCGATTAAACTGACCATAAAATGGAAGAAGCGCGCGATGAACTTTCTTAACAGAGCACGCATTTTGATAATAAAATTCAATACTTTGCAAGCGTTGTTCGTTTGTAAGACGATTCATGGTTAAATTATAGACCAAACTGAAGATGTTTGACAGTGAAACAAAACACGAAACGTGCGTCGGCTGTTTAAACCAGTGTTGCGAAAAAGATAATAGCTAAAAAATCACCCTTTATTACATTTATATTTAATATTTATTACAAATATTAACATATTTGTTAAAATTTGCGAACAGAGTAAACATAAAAACACATGAAAAGTTAAGTGCAAAGAAAGAAGAAAAACAACGGAATAAAAACAGTCTTTGCGATATATCGCGAACGACGGTATCATTGAAAATTACCTACAAAACTTTACGATGGAATTGGTATAAAAAACTTACAAATTATCTTAAATGCTCGTAGTTGATATACATTTTTTTTTCTTTTTTTTTACATTACATTTTACACTACATTTCTTACATTACATTTTTTATTACACTTTTAAAATAAATCAAAATGGGTAATTTGAAACCGTGCATTTATCTTGGCTGTCACTGTCGTTGTCCCTGGATTCGTCATTATTTTGTTTCGTATCGTATCAGAATATTATTGTTCAGTTCGTTTAAATTGTGCTCGTTCTCTGCATAAGCGACTTCTTTCGGAAGCAGTCATTGCTGTCAGTTCAATCATACTGTGCCTAGTTTTTGAAAGAATTGAAGTATTATAGAGATGCCCAACTTCACAGCTAATTGACCCCTAGCCCATCGATGAATTTCAGAGACTTTGTGACAGTTACTCATGAACTTTTGACAGTTATTCACGAAATAACGTAAATGGTACCGAGCTCCGCCGCAAACCGGTTGCGTCTATCCACAATGACCGACAAATTTTCACTTCTTTCTCGATTCCAAAAACACCAACCAACATCGCCCATTTTTACAATTCACAAGCAAAGTCTCGACTTTCATCGTGAATTTCGTTGCGAATTTTCTTTCGTATGTAGCAGCCCCTTCAGTCTGTTAATGCCAGAGATTTCGTTTTTGAGCCGTCGGTGTACGGGGAGAATTCCCCTGCTGCTTCTACCAGTTGCTCCTCCCATTGTTTCCGGTCTGGGAATTTTCGAAGCAGAAACAAACTGTTCCAAACGGTTTTTAGTACAATGTTCAGCCCCATGACGGTCAGACTCAACTATTTCAAGACTTTATCGACATATTCGACAGTTGTCCTTCCAAAGCGTGATGCATCTTTGACATCGAAATTACCGGAACGGAATCGACTGAACCAAAACTGCGTATTCTCTCTTTGCTGGTGTCTATCTTTTTTTCTTAGGAAAATTATGTTGTTTTTTTACTACTACTCACGCCTGTGACTGCATTCACGAACGCACACGGACAGCAGAGCTCCTTAACCTCTCGGAGTTGCATCAAAAAATACACAAAACTAAGTGCTAAAAATGATAAAGCCCTCCTTATTTAGATAAAACAAACATTTATATGCTCAAACATTTTTTATTTCATTCAAACCAGCTGCCTTTAGCACATCCTGTAGTTGGAATCAGCAAAATCATTACAATTGACTGGATCAACCGCTATGTATTGGTCTGGAAGTCAACAAATGAACGAGAATCAATAAGAATCACTTGGAAGTTTAACAACCAGCCCACCTTCGGGATTTGCGTTACAGTTGTAGACATCTAACCTGCAGCCGTTAACAAAGACTTTAAAGCAGTCCCTGTTAGAGCCACAAGTTGGACCAAATAGAGCGGGGCATATATCTGGACATACTCGACCTGACTGTCGACGTTCTCTCACCGCACACGATGCCGATGCGAAAACTTAAAGAAATTATGTTTTAATAAATGTCTGTGATTGAACACTGTATTTGTGTTAGTCTCGTACTTGAAAAGATCAAGAATATTTGAGCGGATTTCATTTTGCTGCGGTCAAAATCTAGCCAACGACTGATGTGAGATCATCGAAGCACGAGTAACTAAAGTTGTTTTAAATTGTTGTGTACACCATACATGCAATATACTCGTAATTGCCCTAATGGTGGTTTTTTCCGAGTAATGAACTTTAATACCAGGAGTGTACTGGAATTCAATGAGAAATTGTTGAAGTATTTCGTGACCCGAGGCGATGTCAATGTGATCAGTTATCGCACTGATCGAGAATGCTTGCAACCGTGCAAACCTTGGAGGTTATTAATAGACCTTCAGCGTCGATTATTTCTATCCCGAATTAAAAATGCTATCGCATACCACAAGCTTACGATCACCAGCTTTTTACTATCCTTGTTGAGAATAATGTCCGCAAATCTGGCTTAGCAATGACTGAGAATTTGTTCCAAGCCCGATGAATAGACTGCAATTCTACAGAGAGCGGCCGTCTTATACGTCAGACTAAAATCATGAACAAAAAATATGTGCTTCAGTTGTCCCCAACTGCCATGGTTCATTATCCAATGGTCTGGATATTCTACTCTCTTGAAGCAATCCTCTCTTGCTACAGTCCCCCTCTTGTATTTTGTTGGTGGCGATTAGAGATACGATTGAGCCAGATTTTCAAGTCGAAAAGCTAGTAACCATGTTCCTGCACCGTTGCCAATAACGTTAAGTCCATAAAGCGCACCCAAAGGTGGGTTTTTCAGCTTTTCAAATTAGCTTTGATTTGGGTTTTGAGTGTATTCATGAAGAATTGCCAAACCTAACTAACCGAGAACTGTCAAATCAGTTGACACAGAAGACACTGTTCTCCGCCACCATAAACTAAAAACACCCTTTACTACATACAAAATTTGGCATCGACGGCGCGGAACGTATTTGCGGTTAAGCACGCCTAATGCGGACTTAACTTTACCGATTCCTGTCTCAACGTTCAGTTCGGTCACGCCATCTGTTGAAAGAGTACTGCAAACGCACGCAGCATAACGAAATACCCTTGCCGCCCATAAACAATGCAACAGACATCTCGAGTGTATTTCTAGGGACGCGAAGATTAAGAAATACACACCACATATTTCAAGAATCAATAACCCAAGGAATTTGAGTATTTTGCTTATCAGCTGCAAGAGTAACAAAAATAGTTTTTGACTAAAACAAGAAAGGGGATCGACACTTCATATCGATCTGCAATACAAATTCATTTCTCCTTTTTCTAGTTACTTGCAATTAAGCAGCGTATCTGCACACAACCTCTGTAATATTAGCTCCTCTAGTTTTTAAATAAAATATATTAAAAAGAAAATTCTTTGAGGAAATTTAATAGTGTGTGAAGCAATATTCCCCCTTTCCAGCAACGTTTATCTAAGCCATGGAACCGCTCCAAAGCTGACGATTTGGAGTTTTTTGTCGTTTATGTTCAGTTCAACTACGTGTCAGTCCTTCTCCTTTATTTAGTGCTTTAGTTGTGTGTTCGTGGGACGATAGCTACGCACTTTGCGCCTACTTTGCCTAGATTCATTTCCCGGTACGAGCAATAACTTTTCACGGCCCCACCTCTTTCGGGTCACTAACAATTCTCAACGAGTACAAATGCCTAGAAAAAGCCTACCAAAATGGCCCTTCGGAGTCGACATAAAACAGTAGGGCCCTTTAACACGTGAAAGAACAATAGCACGCACAATACGAGTGATTGCTGAGAAGAAAAGACCTGTCCCTCTACGGCCTGCAGTGACACCCATGTTATATTATTATAGTTGATATGATAGTTGAGCCGGAAGTGTACGTATTATTCGTCTGTTTCTTGCTGAAAAGCCCGAACAAGAAAGTACTTTGGTGACATAATGCACCCCTGCCATCCTCCAGTTAGACTGCCGCATTTTGTTTTTTCTCTACTAAGAGGCGTGGTGCGGATTTCAATATTCCGATTGTTCAGTCTGATGTGGTTGTAAAGGCCGATATTGAATGTGAACCACACCTAAACGTCAAGTTTTTTTCTGCATTTCATTTGACATTTCTCAATTTCAGACAAACTCAATTTGAACCATGGTCAATCGAGCAAAGCGTTAAAGTTATTCAGGCTTATTATGAAAATGGGCGTTCAAATCAAAATGCAAATGATCAATTTTCGAAGAAAACCATCTTCAGTGATGAGGCACATTTTCACCTCAGTGGATTCGTCAATATGCAGAATTGCCGCATTTGGGAGAATGCTAATCCAAGAGTGATTGTCGAAAAACCAAAGCACCCACAAAGAGGGACTGTTTGGTGCGGCGGCATCATCGGGTCGTATTTTTTCCAAAATGAGGCCGGTCAGGCAGTTACTGTGAATGGTGTTCGCTATCGTGAAATGATAACGAACATTTTATGGCCCAAAGATATGAATGTGGACGATATGTGGTTTCAACAGGACGGTGCCACTTGCCACACAGCTAAAACGTGGTGGCGATGTCAATTGACCGCCAAGATCATGTGATTTGACACCGTTGGATTTTTTTCTTTACGGTTATTTGAAAGAAAACGTGTACGTCGATAAGCCAGAAACAATTCAAGAGCTAAAGGATGAGATAATTCGGCACATTAACGGCATAGAACCTCAATTATGCTTCAGCATCATCGAAAATTTAGACCATCGAGGTCGAGGCGGCCATTTGGCCGATATTTTGTTTTATTTTGATTATCATAATAAAAAGAAATGACAATAATTTCCTAAATAATTTGTGTTTTATTCAAAATCAACACCTTAAAATTTAACCACCCTTTATATTGCAGGTTCTAGTACATTCCATCTCTTTGGTCCAAAGAACCGGACAGACTATCCACTGGTCGATGGTTATAGCTAGGAACACCTGCCAGCTCGTTAATGTCTCTGTACACATTTGTGTAGTTGCACCTACATGCAGCTTCCTCTGTTCGTACGTTTGTCTTCTCACGCGCTCAACTGTACTTGTCTCATCTTTATTCGAAATCTTCTCTCTCCAGCTTCGGGGAGACACAACCTCTGTCTTTCCGTAGCTCGATCGGGAATAATCTCTACTCCTGACATCCATTCTTCAGAACAGTCTGAAGAATGACATCCATTCTTCAGACTATTCCAAGTGGTGTGTGTGCATTTCTTTGCTGATTGCTTTCACGCATTTGTTTTTCAGTAACCGGGGTAACCGGCCCGAACAAGAAAGTACTTTGGTGACATAATGCACCCCTGCCATCCTCCAGTTAGACTGCCGCATTTTGTTTTTTCTCTACTAAGAGGCGTGGTGCGGATTTCAATATTCCGATTGTTCAGTCTGATGTGGTTGTAAAGGCCGATATTGAATGTGAACCACACCTAAACGTCAAGTTTTTTTCTGCATTTCATTTGACATTTCTCAATTTCAGACAAACTCAATTTGAACCATGGTCAATCGAGCAAAGCGTTAAAGTTATTCAGGCTTATTATGAAAATGGGCGTTCAAATCAAAATGCAAATGATCAATTTTCGAAGAAAACCATCTTCAGTGATGAGGCACATTTTCACCTCAGTGGATTCGTCAATATGCAGAATTGCCGCATTTGGGAGAATGCTAATCCAAGAGTGATTGTCGAAAAACCAAAGCACCCACAAAGAGGGACTGTTTGGTGCGGCGGCATCATCGGGTCGTATTTTTTCCAAAATGAGGCCGGTCAGGCAGTTACTGTGAATGGTGTTCGCTATCGTGAAATGATAACGAACATTTTATGGCCCAAAGATATGAATGTGGACGATATGTGGTTTCAACAGGACGGTGCCACTTGCCACACAGCTAAAACGTGGTGGCGATGTCAATTGACCGCCAAGATCATGTGATTTGACACCGTTGGATTTTTTTCTTTACGGTTATTTGAAAGAAAACGTGTACGTCGATAAGCCAGAAACAATTCAAGAGCTAAAGGATGAGATAATTCGGCACATTAACGGCATAGAACCTCAATTATGCTTCAGCATCATCGAAAATTTAGACCATCGAGGTCGAGGCGGCCATTTGGCCGATATTTTGTTTTATTTTGATTATCATAATAAAAAGAAATGACAATAATTTCCTAAATAATTTGTGTTTTATTCAAAATCAACACCTTAAAATTTAACCACCCTTTATATTGCAGGTTCTAGTACATTCCATCTCTTTGGTCCAAAGAACCGGACAGACTATCCACTGGTCGATGGTTATAGCTAGGAACACCTGCCAGCTCGTTAATGTCTCTGTACACATTTGTGTAGTTGCACCTACATGCAGCTTCCTCTGTTCGTACGTTTGTCTTCTCACGCGCTCAACTGTACTTGTCTCATCTTTATTCGAAATCTTCTCTCTCCAGCTTCGGGGAGACACAACCTCTGTCTTTCCGTAGCTCGATCGGGAATAATCTCTACTCCTGACATCCATTCTTCAGAACAGTCTGAAGAATGACATCCATTCTTCAGACTATTCCAAGTGGTGTGTGTGCATTTCTTTGCTGATTGCTTTCACGCATTTGTTTTTCAGTAACCGGGGTATTGAGAGATGTGTTTCAAGATGAATAGTGGGAGTTTAACGCCTTTACGGAGTCTCCGAGTTGATGCTTTATAGTTGCTGTACAGTTGATGCTTTCCAGTCGGATAGTCGCATGTTTGGAGCGTCAGTTTAATTGAAGTTCTATTGACTATCACAGGAAAACCTAATTGTGTTGCATTGTTGCACCACAAACAGAAGAAGAAGATTATAATTTGACGTACTCAAGTTCGCAACCTGGCTTTCAGTAAAATTAAATCAGTCCGTACAGTAGTTATGCATCCCCGATAATTTGCTCTGTGTTCCGTCTTACTCGCATTCTCCAACCAGACGCTAGGTTTTGAGTCGGATTATTGGCGTCCATTCACTCCGTTTGTCCGAATTTGTTTTTTTTTTACCTCCCTGACTGGATTCAAAGGAGGTCCTCGTTTCACCAACCTAGCAGATAAGATTTAATATCCGACACAGAATTTTTCGAACAAATACACCGACAATACAGCCCTGCTAGTTGTTTTGCATTTGGAACATGTCCTACGTTGAGCTGGGTTACCATGCCTGTCTTAGCTAGCCTAGGACAAACAGTTTTGAAATCCCAGACTTTAGACGCCATCATCAACCTAAAAAAAGATGACGAAATGAAAGCAAAAACCAGGTCCATGAACTCAAACAAAAAAGCAGTTTGACATTTAGAGGGTTGACACCAGAAATGAAGTATGATAGAGACGCAAAACTTCTACCTCTCTTGCCCCTTAAAATTTTGGACAACCATTTTTTATATTGTTTTCTAAAGCCAAAGTGACCAATCACAAAACGGCATTTACGTTATTTCGCGAATAACTGTCAAAAATTCATGAATAACTGTCAAAAAGTCTCAGTAATTCGTCGATGGACTAGGGGTCTGTGTGTGAAGTTGGGCGTCTCTATAGTACTTCATTTCTGATGGGAGTCAAAATAAGATCTGTTTCATTTTATGTTTTCTATCAGATTTGTATTGGTTCTGTCTTTCTTTCAAACTAATTTTTTTTACAATAACTTTATAGCGGAAAAAAAGAAAAAACACTGTAGGACTTTAAGCGACGGTGTTAAAAACAGTACATGTCCTCCAAAATGAGGACACATGGCAACCCTATGTTGAGCCGTATCTGCTGCAATCTGTGAAAATTGTCGATCTAGTCTTGACTACGTCTCCTTTTCCCCAAGGATGGCTGAACTCCTGGTCACCTGTCGTCTCAATATGTTTTTTGTTATTTTCTCTCAATGTTTCGTCCAGAGTGCCTATGAGCATCGGGACTGAAAGGTGCACTCAAGCACTCAAAGATTTTTGGATTTGCAAAGCAAATTAAATCCAACTAAGCTGGGACTCATTTTCAAGATCGTTGAACCTTCAAATGCGATCCATTTTAACTACCAAACGGATCACAAGTGAAACGGAATCAACCAACTCGAAAACCGGTTCAGTCACAATTATAACGCCACTTTTAAACAATTACATGTGCTTTGTTAAAAAAACTGGGGATAAAGTCAAACTCCTCACAATCTCTGCTTAGTCAAACCTTCAGTTTATTTCTTTCACAAGCTACACGGCTTAATTCTTCCTTCTCAAGCACCTGCTGAAGATGGGATCTTTGAAATTGTTGCAATAATGTGCGGCGACTTGTTGGTATCGATCTGAAAGTGAATGAAACACTTCGAATCAAGCTGAGACGGAGGATTTTCGACTCACCGTTTGGCTTTGAATTGCAGTTTGCAATTCCCAATTGGCAGCTATTGCTAAAGACACGAATGCATCTATTGTTGGAAGCACACACCGGGTCGTACTGGGCTGTGCAGACGTCTGGGCATCTTGGAACAGCCTGTCGACGTTCCCTAGACGGGGCCGATGCCAATGCACCAGCAATAATAACTGAAACGAAAATTGTATGATGAACGACTTATTGGCCCCTGCCTTTCGGAGAGTTCTTACTAGCGAAGATCAAGAATATTTGAGTAATCCTCATGTTGATGGTGTTGAGGTCTGACGAACGACTGATGGGAGATCATCCGAGCACAAGAGCCTTTTATAATCGTACATCTTCGCATCAACTGTGACTAAACTTGTTCCAAATTATTGTTTACCGGAGTTATTGTGGTTTTTTATGATATTTGTAATTGCGGTGAGGGTGGGTATCTCATGAGCTTTATAAGGCTGTAAGTGAGTGGTGTTAAATGAGAATTAATGGGAATTTTTCATGGCCAAGCTTGAATGTGTACAACGAGCGATCTTTGGTGCGCGTGGTGAAAGCTTTACTGTACTGGGAATTTGTGAGTGAACTTCAGTATACGCCTGGAGAAATTAAATATAAATTGCGGCCACGGAATGGTCTCAATTTTGCTTCAGAAAATACTTTGACCGCGAAGGAGAGCGTGAATAATTTTATATTGAGTTGGCGTTCAATATTTGCGCAAATGTTGTTAATTTGTACTGATGTACAGAGCCTATGCAAGCAAGAGACAACAGTTGTCCTCAATGCACGCTTACACTTCCATTTTTATGCCGCAAACGACCTTATTCTTCGTTCCTTTTGTGCTGTGGCAGGCGCCTCCTTGAGGGATGTAAAAATTAACGGGAAGCAAGAAAATACAAAACATATAGAAAAGCGATCATCAAAAATTGAATCACTGTACGAGCGCGCCGCGGAGATATTCCCTTACAATCCGAACTTGACACTTAGCTTAAGCAAACGAGGACCTTAAATTCCTTCTTGACGTTCTTGCTGTGTCCTGTGATACGTTGTACAAATTTTTGATGTCACAAAAACATGTACTGTCTAATTAAAGCTTACACCAGTTTTAAGATTGAAGCTTGAGGTTTAAACTCAGCAGACATCATTCATCTTAAGTGACCCGGATGATGCAAACAGGGGGACGAGGTGAATTTTTTGGCTTGGACCAACCACTTAGTCCTGCGTGATAATGCAGTTGCATTCAAGGCACGCCTCGAATGTTGTGATGCTGGAGACATTCGTGCCAAAAAAACGATCGAAACAAATCCCTTTCCGGTCGAAGAAGCAGCTGCTCAACATTGACTTTCTGGCGTACTACCGTGTGTCTGTTTTAGCTTTTAACCTTACTTTCAGTCATTTCCCAAATTTCATAACAATATGTGAGAGTTGGAATAAAAACTGAGTTAAAATCCGATAACTTGGCTTAAATACTACGCTCAGCCTTCCCGACATAAAATATTTCCTAAAACAGGTACCATCGTACCTTTGCGTCACAAAGACAACGCTGCCATTGAAGCACATTGGCAGCACTGGCGTTTCATAGAAAATTAGAGAACAGCACAATTGTGGTACGTATTGTGGAACAAATTGGTTCCGAACTTTTTCAGTTCGAATATAAGTTCGAGGTTCCTTCCTTCCTATCAAGAGAAGTTTGCAGAAAGCTGAATCCTATTTGACCAAGAGCAAACAGGGTGACAGGGCCAAACACACATTGATTACCTGTGTGGACCTGGTCTTTTATCCTTGACGTCAAGTCTGTGGGGTTCAAACCGCTTAGACCAGTGCAAAGGTTAGACTTGCAGTACAGCGGTTGGACTTGAGAAGCTGCTGTTCAGGCTAGTGCATTTGTTGAGCCAAAGTTGTGGGGTTCAAATCGCTGGGAACCAGTGCGGAAGTTAGACTTGTACACATATGCTTTATCTGCTGTAAGTCTGCAACTCTGGAAATGCAGTGTTTAATGTTGGAAAGAAAAACTTACTGCCCCGCAGTTTGCATTTCGACGGGAACGGATTAGATTCGATATGTTCAAGTTATGGAAAATTGCTGTGAAAGGCAAGTCACTCCGTGACGAATAGAAGAAAATGCAGTACACTCTTAGTGAAAACTAGAAGATAAGCATGATAAAGCATAATATTAACGAATCATATTAAAAGTTCTGAAATTGAGTACGACATTCCTCTTTGGCCCTGAAAGTGGAGCCAAAAATGAGAATTTCTGTGGCAAATGAACGATAACAAATGAATTCTGAATTAAAATCGTATGCCTTAGACGATACAATGGGACAGAGAACAATAATGCTGAGATTCTTCTGCGACCACGTTCTTCAATAGTCGGGAGTCCTTTTCTTCCGGGGATAACTTTAAGATGGTGAAGGATCTTGTTCTGTTTGCCTCTCATCCCCGCAATGTCTGCGGCACTATGCATTTGTAAAGGGTGATTTTTTAGCTATTATCTTTTTGGCAATACTGGTTTAAACAGCGGACGCACGTTTCGTGTTTTGTTTCACTGTCAAACATCTTCAGTTTGGTCTATAATTTAACCATGAATCGCCTTACAAACGAACAACGCTTCCAAATTATTGAATTTTATTATCAAAATGCGTGCTCTTCCATTTTATGGTCAGTTTAATCGAAGCTCATTTTTGTCTCAATGGGTAAGTAAATAAGCAGAATTGTCGATTTTAGAGTGAATATCAACCAGAAGCATTGCAAGAGCTACCAATGCATCCAGAAAAAGTCACAGTTTGGTGCGGTTTATGGGCTGGTGGCATCATTGGACCGTACTTCTTCAAAGATGATGCGAATCGTAACGTAACTGTGAATGTTGAGCGCTACCGTGAGATGATATCCAACTTTTTTTTGCCCAAAATGCAAGAGCTTGACTTGCATGGCATGTGGTTTCAACAAGGCGGTGCCACATGCCACACAGCACGCGCAACAATGGACTTATTTAGAGGCGAGTTCGGTGAACATTTTATTTCACGTTCGGGACCGGTCAATTGGCCGCCTAGATCGTGCGATTTAACGCCTTTAGACTATTTTTTGTGGGGCCATGTTAAAGCTCATGTCTATACAGACAAGCCCGCTTCAATTGACGCATTGGAAGACAACATTGAAGCATTTATTCGCGAGATACCGGCCGAAATGTTGGAGGCTTCAAACATTAAATTATATGGACCGTACTATCCATTCAAATAAAGATTTCATGCATTTTTCTGAATTTTGTATTTTTTTTAAAACTTTCCTATAGCTTTTAAAAAATCACCCTTTATTTTCGAATTCAACTACTAAATCATTTCAATCCAATTTTTACTTTTATGCAAAGTAAATGTAAATGTACATCAACACATGACTGGCAATTTGCTACTACTACGCTTTTAGAAACATACGAGTAACAACAATGCACGGGTACACAGTAAAGGTTATTGCAGAAACTAGAACATCTCAGTCGAATTTTCGCCATGCAATAAACTCCATTTAAAGCCTGCTTATTACAGTAATTGGGACTTCGCAAATATTTGAGCTCTCTGCGGCTTACCTCAATTGATTTCGGGTTACGCCTTAAGTACAAAGATCAACTTATTTGGTACAGACGCAAGTAAAGAATAGTATAGGCTCCCAAGTAACAGAAGGCAGAATTAACTAAGAGTAGAGCTTCGAAAAGTATGAAACTATGTGAATAAAGATCTGTCTTCGTTTCCTGAGCTGACTCTTAAGACATTCTTGGTAAGGCCTTAGCACCTTCTAGGCTATGTGCGCGGGTAGGCATGGGTAGCATAGGCACCCGCAGAGATGAGAAAAAAATAGTCCCACCACCTGGAAAAATCCTGATGGCGCCTATGGTGGGTAGGCCACCTCTTACTTAAGTCCTATAGGACCCATTCTTATTCCGTACGGCCCAATGGCGACATAGACAACGGGTAAAAATGGCCGAAGTTAGTTGCCTTCAGAGATAATGGGGGGATACTGTGTTCAAATTTAACACCGACATTTGAAATAATGTCCAACTAATGAGCGAATTTTCAAATAAGAGCTCTAATTGACCCCTTTACTAGATTGGGGAAGGGTATCAGCTATTCACCAGCTGATCTCAAGAGCTCGCACGTATTCACAAACACGGGACAATAAGCGTTTAAAAACGCTGTCAGATGAAATCAAGGGGCAAGAGAAGTGGAAGATGGATATCTCTATCCCTCCATTACTGACCTGAGACAAGATTGAACATGCACACAAAAAACACCTGAACATTAGGACATATCGAAGAGCACCTCACACGCTCTACTGTAGTGTTGCCAATACACTACAGGATAGATGACCTCGTAATAACTCTTCGTACTCGCCTTCCTCGTGCTCAGCATGTTGTTGATCCTGTATTGTTCAGCCATCCCGAATTCCTAATGAATCAGAAGATTTCAGAAGATTATGGCGAGTAAGCGCGCCGACTAGCAACTTTTTGTGGCAAGAGAGAGACTTCCTGCTTGTGAGAGACTTCCAGATTTCGTTTGCTAGCTCTAAGATTTTGTCATCCAATTTCTTCGTGACACCTGCAAAAGGTGGATTAATGTATAGGATTGCCTGGGATGGACAAGTTCATCTGCTGCCGCTTTGCCGACCTATGGCCTAAGGTTCAGGTACAGACAGAGGGTAATCCAGTGCTGCATACGAAGAAACTTAATCTCTTAGCGGTAGCATACGACCAGCTAGGACTTGATGTCTTCTGCGAACAATGCTTTAATGGCCATTTGGCTGTCAATTAGGATGGATTTGGGCAACTTCCTTGATTGCCGGGCTCAAGAATTCTGATGGAGCAGTGCATGTTAAACAATTTGGAGAAGATGCATCCGTCTTTTGCAATCTTCAATCCATCCGTATTGACGTGGAATGATGTCGGGTTGCTAGTTAATGTGTGTCCCGATGGGCTCAAAGAGTGCAGAAAGCGATTCGAACGAGTTCGCCTCATGAAAGGTATGCCATAACCAGTATTTTGCTAGTTGCACAAACAAAAGATAAATCAGCACACACTATTCGATGATGACGATGATCACAATTGTACAAGTCTACAGTTCAAGGATGGTATCACCGTTAACTGTTTATTCAAGTGTCAGACCGGAAGGGGTGCAGCTCTCACCACCTTTCAAGGCGCGTAAGAATTAGAATTTATAAGATAATCAATGTCAATAGCTCCAATAACATGCACTCCAGAATGAAACAATTTTTATTGAGTGACACCACCAGACATCAAGTCGCTAGTACATATCGATATTCAAATACGACCTCTCTCGAATGACTTCCGAACAGCGAACATGTGTTCAATATGATATGCTCCCTTCGCAATCGAACTCCAAGACTGACTTATTCTTTCGACCTGACGTACATAACTCTTAAGACAAAGCTCACCCATCAGTCGCAGTCCCAACATTTTATTTTGACCTTAATCGTTCACATGAGCATTGCATGAAGTGCATTCAAGGTTTGTCATCGCCAAAAATACATTTAGGAATAATTCGTACGTCGAATTTTGAAAACATTCATGCTGTCCTCTAGTAATTGCAATTCTTCCAGGAAATCAATTCAATTGTTTGAATATTCAAGCGTTTCCGTGCACAACAAACCGTATCAGATTGTATACAGACACTCATGCCTTGGCCTTAGCATTCCATAATGTGATTCACGTTAATACACCAATCTCTTCAGTATCAGATTCGTGCCAAAAGAGGAAATTAGCTCTTTAGGTCAGAAACGCACATTCATATCTGGGTTCTCCTAAAGTTTCGTCACAAGCCGTAATATATCGGTTGGAGATAAGTTGAGAGCTTTGACGATAAGAACAGACCAAAGCATAAAACAAAAACGAACAGCTGTGTGTGTTTATAAAACAAACCGATGGATAAAAATATTCAGTATCAATTGTTTTCCTCCCAGCAGCAGGTATTGAACGTGTGACTAGTCCAATTCGTCACCTGAAATAACATTATCCACAGAGACTATAAATACAAGTGCAGTTTTTATAGTCAGTCATTTGAAGAGTCAAAATGAAAGCCTTCGCAACAGTTCTACTAGTCCTAGGTAAGTGTACATAATGAATACACGTTTTTTGGGGGAATTCTAAAATGGAGGAACATTTAGTTTTAACTTTGGTCAGGTCCACCCTCGCGCATGAAGCAACAAATTGTGAGGACGAGCTAGCGCAATGTGGCCCCGACGAACCTGAAGTGTGTCTCTTGCATCCGAAAATGCTGTGCTTTGCCAAATTTGCGAATATTTGCGTCTGGAGGCAAATCAAATGCATGTACAATCTAGGTACACAGAACCACACAATACAAGCTTGGAGCATGACTTTCTAAACTATATCAACTTTCTTTTATTAGATTACAAAATATACGCCCTGGAGTTCTGTACATTGGAAAATTTCGCATGCAGACACCCGGATAATGAACACCTCGGTGAGGAGGGTAGTCTTTACCAATAAATTAAGTGTAAAATCACAACAAATGCAAAGTAATCTCGATGTTAAGACATGGAATAAACTAACGACGTTTTTTCTTCTCCAATTTTCGGATTTTGTGCTGCCTCCGTGCGGCGTTGATAATGTCGGCTGTTTGTTTCTGTTCCTGCAAAATAAATGCATATAGTTTCCCTGACTGATAGCCCATCAAGTGCGGGGGACACACCTCACCGATTTCTCCTTCCGCTCCTTGAGCTTCCTGACTGGGCGGTAGGAAAATCGATGAACCAATGCAAATGAGCTGGAAAATAGCACCAACAAATAGTCCGTATCGTAATACTGTGTTGAAGATATCTTCTTCAGCGAATTTGTCCAATGTTGATGCAGTTTCCATACCGGCAAAGATATTATGTTGTTTACTTGAGAGATAAGTTAGAAATTTTTTGTCAACACCAACCCGAGGTACCGACAATTTTTGTTTACGTCCTACGTCGCGAGTTCTATGACGCATGCAAATGTAAACAGTGCATGAGTGTGTTCATAAGCTTTGAAATCTTTGTTGACATTGATGGTTCTTTTAAGCACTATGCAGTATGCCGTGATCACTAGACCAGATAGCGTTGACTGTAGACTCTCTCCAGACGTTTTGGCTTTCGAATAATTAAAATCACGTTGTTTGCAAGAAAATGTCAACTTTGGAGGATCTAAATCGCCAGTTTCTTGAGCATATAGAAGACATTATGTACTCCAGTGTCAGACTAAACGACCCGTATGGTGAGTGTATTTTTCATCTGAAGCAACCTAATGGCAATTTTTATTACAAGAACGAGTTACGACAATGCAATGGATACGGAAACTCCACGACATGGACGATAGGGCTCTCCCTCTCGCAACGTTAAGGAATCATTATTCTGAATATCTAAGGATAACATTGGACAACGATGTTGTTCATCTATGTGCACCATTCAAGGAACCCCCTCCGGATGGTAACCTAAGGCCATTGTGTGAAGTTCTTGCGAATTTCATAGCAGCTAAGTGTCCTCCCATACCCATGACAGGTTTCTGCAATACTTTTGTCATCTTCGCAAATTCCAATAAGATTCTTCTAGGCCCCATTGAGCCTGTTATGTGCCAATCAAGTGAAGATGGGAAGGTTTACTCCACTGTGAGACAATCACCGGATGGTGGAATATATTGTTATTTGGCTGTATCACCGGACACATTGAATTAACCAAATTAATTTCAAACTTATGTCCACCCCCTCATTAAATGAAATAAATTAATACGAGCGAATGCACCACCTTCTGAACACACTCCAAAGTTATGTCATATGAAAGACATTTGCAACGAGTATCGTAGGTCGTGCAGCCATCTTCACAGATGCGAAAAAATTCCAAAAATTCTTGGTTTGCCGCTGCGTCGAGATAAAAATCGGAGTTTTTCTTAAATAACACAAACATGTCATCCTACAGAATCGGAGTGGCCTGTCGACAAGTATTTCGCAGCAGTATTTCAAAACATCTAAATTCGCGTAACGTTGAGCAAACGCGTAAATTTGCATCATCGGCCAGTCCAAAACAATGGAGTACTCTTAAACTTGGTGTTGTTGGGCTGGTGGTTGGTGCAGTCGGTGGAGTATCTTATTCATTCTACTCGGATTGGAAAACTAAAAATTTCCATTTGGAGCATGAGAAAATTGTGGCGAAAGTCCTAGATGGGCTACCAAATATTAAGATAACCAAGAGATACGTTAACCCAAAAGACACATCCGGGTTGGAGGTAGTTCTGTTTCAATTCCAGACATGCCCATTTTGTTGCAAAGTTCGGGCATTTTTGGATTATATGGGTATCTCTTATTCTGTAGTGGAAGTGGATGCAGTTCTACGCCAGGACTTGAAATGGTCCGACTACAAGAAGGTGCCGATGGCACTTGTGCGTCGCAAAGACGGAAAGTGGGTTCAGCTAACCGATTCAAGCACAATAATTTCTATTCTGGCATCGTTCATGCATAATCCGAAAGACCAAGATACCGGGGAACTGGTCAACTTCTATCCCCAGATATCGTACTTCGACGACCATGGTCAGAAGAAGCTAGACATCATGAACAAGTATTTCATAATGTACGAGGATAAACCGCCAAAGGGAATCACCAAAGAGGACCAGGAGTAAGTTGACTAGATTGCGTGGAATATTCAAGATTAATCAATTTGTTTTGCAGGATGGAGCGCAGGTGGAGATCCTGGGCAGACAATCATTTGGTTCACTTGATCTCACCAAACTGCTACAGATCACGGGAAGAGGCGTTTGAAACATTCGAATGGTTCTCCGACGCCGGTGAGTGGAGCATCCACTTCCCGAAATGGGAACGTGATCTGATGGTTTATGTGGGAGCCACTGTAATGTGGTTAATTGGAGGAGTATTGAAAAAGCGCTACGGTCTGAGTGAAGATGTTCGCATAGACATCTACGAAGCCCTAGACCTATGGACAAATGAACTTGAGAAGAAGAAGACAAAGTTCATGGGAGGAAAGCAACCTAATTTGGCAGATCTCGCGGTTTTCGGCGTCTTGAGCAGCATGGAAGGATGTCAAGCCTTTAAGGATTGCTTGCAAAATACGAAAATTAGTAATAGCTTAAAGTTGTATACGGCACATATTAATTGAATTTATTTCAGGTCAATGGTTTAACAACGTTAAGGAGTTGGTGTCCAAAAACCGAGGAACCCTTATTCGAGAGCGCATTGAAGGTACAATCCCGTCCAAAATAGAAGGAAGTGTCAATGTAGCTTAAGCTGATTTCAAAGATTTTTTATTTACTTAAAAGCCATTAAAATTATTTAAGCAATGAAAAGATTTGTTTTATTTTCCTTGTCATCCATTGTGGTACTCAAATAATTCATTAGAAAACGGTTGCCGCTAAAATGTGCACATACCCTATACCATTCAAAAACCAACAGCAGCAACCTTCACAGCACACATTTAAACGTCAAAATTGAAAAACTCATTTGTCATCGAGTCAGCGGCAATCTTGAAGAGAAGTTATTCAGAAACAATTGTTTTTTGCACATAAAACTAGAAAATCATGCTGGGCTTTGAAAATTTCCCCGATTATCGCGTTCCTGGTGTCCAACACGACCAATTTTCACCATACGAATCGAATGGAGGGTAAGATAGCTTTAGTTTGCGAAAAAATGTCTTCTCATATGTTCTTTGTTTCATGGAATAATTTAGGAGCATCGTGGCCATAGCCGGATCGGACTTCGTTGTGATTGCGGCTGATAGTCGTCTAAGCAGTGGCTACACAATTCACACTCGTAATCAGAATAAACTTTTCAAGCTATCCGAGCACACTGTACTCGGCTCAACCGGGTGCTGGTGTGACACTCTTGCTTTGACTGCTCTGATGAAAGCACGAATGCAAATGTATGTTCATACTCATCAGAAGACCATGTCGACCGAAGCTGTCGCTCAGATGTTATCCATCATCATGTACAACAAGCGATTCTTCCCGTACTACGTGTCGAACATATTGGCCGGTCTCGATCTGGAGGGCAAGGGTGTTGTCTACAGCTACGATCCAATTGGACATTGTGAGCGCACAACTTACCGTGCGGGCGGATCATCGGGTCCTTTGCTACAGCCCGTATTGGACAACCAAATTGGTTACAAGAACATGCAGCTGGACAAGAAGCCAGAAATCACTAAGGAACGTGCTGTTTCTGTCGCTGTGGACACATTCATTTCAGCTGCTGAGCGTGATATCTACACTGGCGATGCGGTCTACATCAATATCATTACTAAGGATGGCATTGAGAAGAGAGAGATTCCCCTCAGAAAGGATTAGTTCGTTTAGAGACACTTTTTGTATGGGTTTCACTTGTAATGGATTTTGGTGAATAAATGTTTTTTTTGTAGCTTCGAATAACCCGTCAATTGATTGTTTCGAGTGATGAGTATGCAACTTTTGAGACAGAAGAGAACGGAATTGTTTTACACGAGATTTCAGCTGTTTTCAGTTCAGACGGAGTTGATTGACGTGCCTGATCCAATAATCGATATAAACCACTAATTTCAAAATATTTTTAAACCAGCCTAGCAGGTCACATAATAAAAGCGAAATTTCGCCTGTACATCGGCAGGAAGGGAAAGTATTACCCACGGGTTGTACACATCAGTCGTAGGGTGTATATACGGTAAAATTGTCTGCTGTCCCAGCCTTGCCTACTACACTACGATACTCCAGAGTCAAGGACAAGACTGTCTTTGTATCGGGATTGTACTCTACCACCACTTCAGTTGCGTTGGACGTCATATTCAATCTCTCTTCATATGACTTACTTGGACGAACCTAGTGCTCTTCGGCTGCATTACTATACGCAGTGAAATGTTGTAAATACTCAGGGAACTCGGAAATCTAAGAAAAATTTGGCAACTTATGTAACAACATTGACAACAAGAGCCCACGTTTAATTCGAAAAAAAAATGATTTTGAGACCCTGATACGAGATAGATCCTCATTGATTTGTGTATAAATGGTTAGCCTTGTTCAATCAACAACTTGATCTACGACTTTCTAGGACGTTCCATGAGGCCTGGAGCATTTTTCAGGAGGTTCTGTGAAACACTGTCATGGCTTCAATGAAATGGTTTAAGCTAATATCACACATGGGCTATCAGCATCTTCATGAGCAGTGAGACAGCCATTATCACTGGAATCAGTCTCTCTCAGCTCAAAACATTTCAAACAGTGGTCCATCTGTAGATGGCTGAACAGTTCAATATTCGTCCACGCTAGGTGTAAAAAACACAAAGACATCCCAAGCAACTGTTTAGCAAAGGTGCTGGAACGCATTAGTACCTGTAAGCCCTTGCTAGGAAGGACAGTTACTGACTAACTAACACGAGAAGGCTGGGAACATCAGAGGTTCGGAGCAAGAGCGTATGATTTCCAGCCAGACTTTCGGTGGGTTGCCGATGTGTACATAATAGATTCTTGCTCCAATACTCTGGTGTGTGCAAGTCAAAAAACACGACAGTAATTACTCCGTCAATACGTACCGAGTACGCCTCTAGTGCGGATCCTCGCCTTGAGTGCATCTTAAAGTGATACGTTTTCACTAGTCACGGGCACCTCACATATGCGATATGAACACCGACACTGCGTGCCAAATCTCCCAACTGATCCGGCCCAGACTTTATCCCGATCGCTCTAAACCTCTGTAGACAGATACATTAGGATTAGGATCGATAGCAAACAAAAGCTACATGGATGAAGCAGAGATAGGAAGTGTAAAATACGTCCTCGGTTCCTGCTGAGATGGGATGCCTCACAGATATAAACTCCTGGGTGTTCAATTTGCCAACAAATCAAGTGATTTCAACAGATCACCGATCGCAAACTTACTTCGTTTCATCTTCAGCTCTGAATTGTTCCTGGTGTCTAAAGTGCCAGTTTGGTCTAGGTTTAAGCGCATTCAACCTACATACCCTCTTCAAAGATTGTCGACTGAGTTATCTGCGGAAGATGGAATAATTTGAATCGATCGTGTCGCTGATTTATCTAGGCTCTCATCAAGTATCCAGTTAGTCATCTCCAGTTTCGTACGTCAAGTTAAATTCATTCCTCAAAAACAGGAGCTAATTTGCACAGAACAAGCTCCGACTGACTGTAGAACAAGCATCTTCACTCAGCTAGTCGTTCGTGTCGTAGTTAATTTGAATAATTAAAAATAAATCACGTTTTCATCCATGGCTTAGTGTGAACCGTCAGCTTTGTCAGATTGTCGAGTGAAAAGCAACGTTCCCAGAACGTCATTGTCTCAATTTCTCTGACAAATCAGCCGAGACAGCAGCCGGTTGATCCAACGATACCGGTTTGTAACTTGTTACCCACTGACCATCGGTTACTACTCCGCGAACATGTTGGAAAAGTAATCAAGAGTCAGCCGTCCTGAAGCTCTGAGAATCGGCTAACAATTTGGCGGATTATTGTTTATTTCCCGTTTAGGTACACATACTACAGCGTGTTCTCAAGAACACCTCGCACACAAAGGCGGGGCTCAAGCCTGTATTCGCAGTGTTGCAGACGGTGTATCAAACAAGTTTCTGTTTACGACGAAAGTGTGCGCGATAGCGTACTCCCTTATCTACACCCGACTATGTCGCCCCCTCGTCCGTGGACTGGTTTAAATTACTACTCATCACCGATGCCCGAGCGGTCTTAGTCAGTTGCGCACTCTTGATTGGATCGGTTGTGTCGCGATGTTAAAATGTTTCGGTTTGGCGCTGTTGGCCTTGGCCGTGTCGGTCGCCTCTGGTTATGAGGTTCCGAAGGCGGAATTCAAAATATTCTATCCGAAAGGATTCGAGGTGTCCATCCCAGCCGAGGATGGTGTGACGCTGTTCGCGTTCCATGGCAAACTCAACGAGGAAATGGACGGCCTGGAAGCTGGCCGATGGGCGAGGGACATTGTCAAGGCGAAAAATGGACGATTCATATTTAAGGAACGTGAGACGTCCTTGAAGCTGGGCGACACTATTTACTACTGGACCTATGCGATCTACAACGGCCTGGGCTATCGGGAAGACGACGGTGTGTACGTGGTCGATAAGTATGACGGCATGCAACCCGGACAAAGTCCGCCAAATAGAGGAGGAGGAGCTGTTGTCACAACACCATCCCCGCCGGCAGACGATTGTCGAGGAAGTGTCACCACCACTGGCGGTGAGATTCCAGTTCGGTGCGCCGGCCAAATCATTTTCGAGGAGAATTTCGAGGGAAACAGACTCGACACGAACAGGTGGCAGATCGAGCGGCGATTCTCGAAGGAACCGGACCACGAGTTCGTGATGTACTTGCTGAATGACGAGGTCTTAAAACTCCGAGGTGGAATGGTGTCGATCCAGCCGGTTGCCACGACGAGGATCTACAGAGACGACATCCTGAAGAAGGAGCTGGATCTGGGACTTAACTGCACTGGTCTGTTGGACACTGTGGATTGCAAGAGGGACGAGAAATTCTTCGACATTCTTCCACCATTTATATCCGCCCAGTTCTCCACCAAGAAGTCATTCAGCTTCAAATATGGCAAAGTGGAGATCCGTGCGAAGATGCCCAATGCTGAGTGGGTGTTTCCGCAGCTCTTCCTCGTCCCAGTCGAAAGTCGCTACGGCGTGGCTGACTACCAGTCCGGACAGATGCGCGTCGCAATGACTCGCAACAATGGCGGCCACTCAACAGACGACCTCTTCGGTGGCATTATCCTCAACGCCAGGGAGCCATTCAGGTACCTCAAACTGTGCAAGAAATCTGGTCTTCCTGTGGATTGGTCTAAGGACTTCCATGTCTACACCCTCGAGTGGCTGAAGGACAAAATCATACTGAGCGTCGACAATGAGCAGTACTGCACCTTGGACCCCGAATCAGAAGGATTCTCGAGCATGAATGTGAATGGTCAGTCTTTGCCCAACAAGGAGTACCTGGACAACGGCTCCCTCATGGCGCCATTCGATCAGCAATTCTACATTGTCCTCGGCTACGGCATCGGTGGACACAATGACTTCCCAGATGATTCTACCTTGTGGAAAAAGCAGAAACCTTGGCCAAACTTCAGCGCGAACGCAATGACTCCCTTCTGGAGGAAGCAAAAGAGACACTGGAGCCGGTGGCTGAACACCGATGCAGCCTTGAGGATTGACTATGTTAGAGTGTACTCTGTTTAAGTGTGATGAATAAAATCCCAATCAATATGGTGGTTCGTTTCGCAAATGTGTTTGGTTTGTCCTTCTGAATCTCAGGTTAAGTTGAGTGATCTCGTCCGGTGCTAATGGAGGAGGTCAGCGAATTGAATGATGAGTGGAGAGGAGTGTTCTTCGAGTCACTTGTGGTTCTTGGGGTTTGATTGAGTTGACATGAGTCGCTCTCGTGCCCTCAGTCTCTTCCACAAAGGTGACGAAGTGAAATTCAGGCCTTGAGTGGGTAGGAAGCGAACGCCGGCGTTACGACAGTTTTGTTCCAAGCTTCGCCAAAAGTAGAAGTCGTGAACGGATCGAGTTGCTTAATTCATTGCTGCCACTTCAACCAAGAAGGTCGCGCTGGAAGAAGATCCTCCAATCGGTTCAAGGCTGCCTTTGCGTACGAATGGTGGCCATTGTTGGTGACAGATTTCCAGCTGTTCAAAGAACAGTTTGTCCAGGATGACACTGTACAGAGCTGGACACTCGAAGAATAGACATCGAAGAGTTGAGATCTATTCTTCGTCCCTGCAACTTCTGCAGACACAATGCATGTGGGTTGATGCCTTGGCCGTTAGGAGTCGCCATAAAACTGTAGTTTCCTTCCACTCGTGAGGGAACATTAGCATGCACAACAAGAGTGGTTGCTGAGAAGCTAGGCTCTGGCCCTCTACGGGCCTACAGGCGTCACCCATATAATGATTATTACTTCCGTGTGGATGCATAAGTGGTAGCTAGAGACTACCCCAATTCAGAGCGCGGTTGCAGCTGAAGCTGAAGCAGTGGGGGACATAGGGAAAAAAGTCTCTGAAATTCGTCGATGGGTTAGGGGTCAATCAGCTGTGAAGCTGGGCATCTCTATAATGCTTCATTTCTATTTGAAGCCCCCTCTCACGTATTCACAGACGCTGCAAAAACAACAAGCTGTCATAATCCTTGCAAGGGCAAGAGACGAGGTCCATGTTTTAGGACGGGTCTTATTATAATTGTGTACAACCACGACACGACGCCAGTGTAGAGGGCAACGTATTTATTCCTGTTTTATGCAAGTAAGTCTGGAGTGTAGTGCAACCCCTCGATGTAGCCCCTAGGTGCATGAGAATAGGAGCCTCGATTGGCTTTTGAAAGGAATTTCCCAGAAATGAGAAAGGGGACGTGGCATCGTCAAAGTATTGGGCTACTGTGGCACTATCGAACGTCAACCACTGGGATCCAGAGGAGTTGCGTTGGGTCCACTCAGTTTTTCTTTTCACTTACTTGATACAGCATAGGTCGCCTAAGGATGACTTGATCAGTGTCAGGAGTCTTTCGAAATGTTGATGTGTTCATGGCTCACATTTTTTCATTCCAAGAAATTGATATTCGTGGAACTGGCCACCGCTGTTCAATAGGAATGTGTCCGTAGGGGTGGTCGTTGGAAAACCTTACCTCAGGTACCTTAGGGTGCTTGCCTCTATACAGTAAGTCTTAGACTGGCTGATGTTTGATAGAAAGAAAACGTTGACAGTTGAAAACGACTGTTGTTCTTCTCCTCATTGAATGGAGCCGAATTCGGATGACGCCGCGACTAAATGAACGAAACTGAAGACAGTTTGCGAGACAGTCCTCTTGGTTCAGGCTCAGGACCTGGAGTCAGGCAAGAATGCAACATAGATGGTTTTGAAAATGTTCCCCTGGTGTGTGGAGTCATCCATCGCTTTCTCATACGGAGCCGAATATTCTTCGATTTGGAACTAAGACAATTCCGCGTACAATTCCGGGTAATTACCGGATCCGTACGCCTGATCAAACACATACCGCTCTTATAGCTAGTGAGTTTGTCTTTTTCGCAAAAACATTTCTTTCCTCTCAAAACGGTAAGGATTCCTTCATTTGCTTTTGACGTCGTCCATGCCACTGCCACATAGTAGGTCATGACCGAGGTGAGTTGTTCCCAAAAGTCCAAGAGGACATCTATCGATTTCAAAAAAAAGTCTACATTTGATCTCTTCTCTGCTGAATTGACGTACACCCTTCCCTGGTGTCTATACACCAAGGTGCTGCTTATTTTCTAGTCAACACCATCACAGTTCAAGTTTCAACGAACAATTTTCTCAAGAATCTCGCGGAATCTCGTTTTTCTTTTCTCAAGGAGAGTACAAAAATAGCAGCAACAATAAATTTGATTATCACCAATTACCGCAAACAAGTGATAATGAAAGGTCAAGTGTTTGGGATTTCCGAACGAAATGAAAAGATAGGAGACGCCAAGATGATCTTGTCAACGCGTAAAAGCTGATGGAGTATGTTCGTTTGGTTTTCCCAGATGTGCATGAGTTCAGTGCATGATTAGCCATGACTGATGGAGAATATTGATACTTTTCTCTCTCACACTCCAAATGGGAGAACGAAGTTAAACGACGCGAAACGAGGGAGCCGACGTCAAATGTTCAGACAACCGCGCTCGTGTTTGACCCATCCGTTAAACTCGCACTGAATTCGAAGATAATAAGACAGCACAACTCATGTACGCACAAATAATACATTTTATTTTTAAAACTAAAACAAACACACGCTTAAACAGCGTAGACCCTAATGTAATCGATTTGAAGCGCACTGTCAGCGCCCAGCCACCGGTTCCAGTTGACTTTCTGCTTGATCCAGAATTGCTTCAACGATCTCTCGTGGGAGTTCCTCCAGGGCTTCTCCTTCACCCAGAGGGCTGCGTTATCTGGAAAATCATTCTCTCCACCGATGCCGTAGCCCAGCTTAACGTAGAACTCCTGATCGAACGGAGCCATTTTCGATCCCGCCGCCAGGTATTCCTTGTTCGGCAGCGCCTTTCCATCAGCCAGCAGATTCGAGAAACCCCCAACTCCCGGCTCCACGACGCAGTACTGCTCACTGTCGACGCTGAATGAGATCCTGTCCGGCAACCAGACCATCGTGTAGAGGTGGAAATCAGCAGACCAGTCGACCGGAGTCCCAGTCCTCTTGCACATCTTTAGGCTACGATACGGCTCGGCTGAGTTGAGGATCACACCGGCGAAGAGTTCGTTAGCCAAGTCACCGCCACTGCTGCGGCTGAATGCAACTCTCATTTGTCCAGACTGATAGCTCTTTGAACCATAACGTGACTCGACGGGTTCGAGGAAGAGCTGTGGGAATACCCACGCAGCATTCGGCATCTTGGCGCGGATTTCCACTTTGCCATACTTAAAGCTGAAACGGTCTTTACTCGAGAATTGCGATGAAATAAACGGCGGGAGAATGTATTGGTTATCCCCCGTTCTGGTACAGTCAGCTGTCTCGTGGACCCCGGTGCAGTTCAGTCCCAAATCCAGTTTGTTCTCCAACACCGCATCGCTGTAAATGTAGGTCAATGGGACCGGTTTGATGGCCAACTTTCCGTTGCGAATCCTCATGACTTCATCGTTTATCAAGTAAACTGCAAACTCGTAGTCTGGCTGCGATGAAAACCTTCGTTCCACCAGCCACTTGCTGGGGTCCAATTTCGATCCACGGAAGGTCTCTTCAAATAGGAGCTCGCCGGAACAACGGGCCTGCAGTCCGTTGTTGTAAGTCGTTAGGCTGCCCAAATAACAGTTTGCTGGCGAGGACGCAGGCAGTGTCGGGAGAGGAAGTGGCGTCGTTGAAACAAAAGCTCTCTCCGGGGTAACCGTGTAGACCCCGTCGTCTTCCCTGTAGCCAAGTCCATTGTAGATTGCGTACGTCCAGTAGTAGATGATATCTCCCGGCTTCAGCGACGTCTCTCGTTCCTTGAAGATAAACCTCCCGTTCTTTGGCTTCACAATATCTCGGGCCCATTGGCCAGCCTCCAGGCCGTTCATCTCTACGTTGAGGTTGCCATGGAAGGCGAACAGGGTGACACCCTCCTCAGCGGGAATTGAAACTTCGAAGCCCTTCGGCTGCAAGATCTTGAACTCGGCTTTAGGAACCTCGTACGCTGCAGAAATCGTCAGAGCTGAAATCAAAGCGAACACGAAATGCGTTAATCGAGGCATTTCAGACAACCGACCGACTTGAGAGGAGACGAGGAACTACTTAATTGATTAAAATTTCTGAGAGCATTTACTGGTGAAATTCGTAGATAACAAAAGCGACAAGTGAGTGAAAAGTCCCTAAGAGGTGAAAGGAACTGGTTTGCTTGGTGCAGAAGTGCAGAAGTGCGGGAAAAAATCACACAGAGTCGGGAAAACTTCCGAGACCTGAGAGCGGCTCAGGCAGTTCCTCGATTCGTCCAATGAATCATGGAGCGACTAACACAGTCATACTCTCTCGGCTGAGGGGAGCCAGTGACGTGCGATATGCTGACACCGATTGCTATCGACGCACAAAACTGGTTTGCGGGGATTCACTGCTGCTGCTCGAAACTTGTCTTCAAGTAATTAATCGTAGAGATACTGTGTGTACAAGAGAACTGCGATTATCTCCTCCTCGCGCTCAGCTGCTGGAAGCTCACATACACTTGAATTAAAAGAAAAATGTTTGCAATTTCTCTCATTTAAATTATCGTAGCTCCGGCTCCGACTGCTGGAAGAGGCCAGCGAATCCGAGTCGTCGAACAAAAGGTAAGCTTGTGTTGGTTGTATTAGCTTAAGTTAATCGAAACATAAACAATTTGGTTTACTGTTATCGATCGCACACTTAGGAAATCCCAATGCGGGTTTATTTGACTTCGTCATTGCTGGCGTATTCCTTAATCGCAAATATTAAATCAAGAATTTCGGTGTTCCCGGTTTTGAAGTGTTGCCATATGTTCGACCTTGGCGACTGTGAGCGCCAAGTAGAAGCTTTGTTAACAGCGTGCATCTGGGATAGAAAAACATGTTGTTGAGTTTTTTTTTTTATGAATTCGGAGTATTTCAACCTCTGCGCAGGTTGATATTTATTTATTTCTCTCTAAAGTCTGTTTACTCGGAAGTTTGATTTGATTGGATGCGTGGTGTTTTTGCATGTTCTTGGAATCATCAATTACAATTTGATTACTGCTCTCTGTTTCAGAAAATATCGACAAAAAACCTGTAGGCTTATGAACCTCATCAATATCCATTTAGTCGTGATGTCAAGTTTCATAGGTAGCCAAGGTTGGAAATATCTGCTTTTTTGCTACATTCTAAAAGTCTTGGAGGAGCTTAAAGAAAAGGCCTATCGTCACCACCTCAGAAGAGTATAGGGACAAGCAAGAAATACAGGAATGCACCTAGACTCTTGGAAATTGTGAGGATAACCTAGTGACTGACCCGCATGTGGCTTGCAATCAGAGCTCTTCAAGTCTTCAAGGCCAGTGGCGATGTTCTGGTGGGGAGCATGCACCAGATCATCTGGGAAGACGAAATCATGCCCGACGGTTGGAATATTAGCTCAGTATGCCACATTCCCAAAATTGGCGACCCTACCTGACGCAACAACAATAGAGGCATATCCCTGGCCAATGTCGCCTAGAAGATCAAGTCCAGTGTATTGTGTAAGCGTCTAAAGCCGTCTTGCGCTGCACTAAGCAGCCCTGCAAATCGACTATAGACCTAAGGCAAATCCTAAAGAAGACCAGCGAAACCATTTCATCGATTTTAAAGCCGCATACGACAGTATTAATGCAAGGAACTATTCGAAGCGATGACAGAATTCGGGATATCGGAAAATTGATCCAATTGTGTAGCACCACGCTAAAACACACGCGGTACACCGTGCAGTACGACTCAAGGACTTCCGAGCCGATAGAAAGCTGCACAGGAGTTCGGCAAGGAGATGCGCTGTTGTGTGATTTCTTCAAGTTGTTACAGGAGAAGATAATGCGGATGGCATATGTAAACATGGAATGTACTACCTTCAACAAGTCAGTTTAACTGTTGGGACACGCAGATGACATCCACAGAGGCGCGCGTTCCCAACGTACCATCGTGGAAGCTTTCACGCCGATTGAAGAACAAGCGAAACTAGCTGGTCTTAAGGTCAATAAGGATGTAAGGAAATATATGTACATCACATAGGACAAGACATCACATTTAACTCACATCACAATTTTGAGGTAGTGAAGGAGTTTGAACGTGAACTCCACAAAGAACATCTTAATGCAGATCCTACGTAGAATCGACCTTGGCAGCCGATGCTACTTCGGTTTTTCGAAACAACTGGGATAAAAACTCCTGACTCGAGGGATCAAAATCGACCTCTGCCAAACTCTTGTTTTGCTGCTGCTGCTATATGGAGCCGAAGACTGTCCGCTAAGCAAAACTGGAGAGCTGATTCTTGGCGAATGGAGAAAGAACGAACTCTAAAAACTGTACCAGGATGCCGCATCGAGCGCATGGACAGCAAGGCTCCAGCAAAGAGGGTCTTCGAATCCGAGCCTCCTAGTACGAGAAGGAGAGAAAGACCGATCCTCCGGTATAACGACCAAGTCATCGCAAACGGAAGACAGCCTGGTCTTGATGACTGGAAGCAGTGTGCCCAAAACCGTCAACGTTGGAAGGCTACGAAATATCGGGCTAGGACCTTCCAGTATGTAAGTAAGAAGCATCCAAGAACTGAGTCTTGGCGTCCACGCATCCAACGCCTTATGTAGCTGGGCCATGTAGAGTTCATGGACAAATCGAGGCTCGAAATATTTTCGATTGCGAATCTGCGGGACAAGGCAGCAGCGGATGATGCAACTGGAAACAGCCAGAGATCGCGCCCGTTGGAGAGCCTTGTTAATTGAAGCCCAGGCCCACTCTGGACTGTACCGCCAAACTAAAATAAGAAAAAACATTTTAAAAAGAAAAGAAAACAGTTGAAAAGTCCTCTACAGCTTCAGTCTGATAATTTCACTCTCATCAAGCAAAAGCAACCTTTACGGATCAGTAAATTGACGAGAACTTCATTCGTGCTTTCACTCAACCGTGATGCTCTAGCAGAGTGCATCCCTGGTTTCGCTCTACGGTCATGCCAGGGACTCATTGCGGGATCTTCAGCTTCACAACTTCCCGGAATGTCACTAAACATCGGCATCCAGGTGAAGTGAATGTTGGAGTGTTTGTTGGAGTCGCCTCGTGGAGACAGTGACCAGCTTGAGAAGTGTTTGCGAAAAAAAGTGACTGATTCGATGTGTTTTTTTTTTTGCATAACAAACTGCTGGCGTGATTCTAACCACAAACCGCCCCCTTTTTTCAAACAATTGAATGATTTCCTTTTATATACTGAAACTTAAGCTTTTAAGAATGAACTGTAAAAAAAAGAGCACCACTTGAGGCCACCGTTTTGTCAATCGTTTGCAAGTGTAACCGCTAACAGCTTTGTCCAATGTGTCTACACCACCTTTACATTTGTTGTAGTCTAGTATTATCTCGGGCTTTTTATGCGGACGATAACTAATTTTTGAATCATGATGTAGAGTGCTAAGTAGAAGCACAGCTTTATTCTTTTTAGGTATGTACGAAACGAGGGTAATTTCCTTGGTAAATGCGAAGATTGAAAAGTAAAGTGGTCTTCCTTTTGGGTTTACTAATTCTGCTTTGCGTATTGTTCCTACTAACGTTACGAGTATGTGTTTCTCCAAAAATATTTTGGCCAATTGATGAGACGTGAAAAAATTGTCGGTTGTGAGGTTATGTCCTTTTAGCCCTACAATCAAGTCAAGAACAACACGCATGCCTTGATTTTTTTCAGGAGTTCTTTCAATTTCCTTGCCAATATAAGGGTGGATGTTCCAAGCATAGCTCGTTGCTGAATCACAAAGTACCCAAAACTTGATTCCATACTTTGCAGGCTTTGATGGCATGTTCTGCCGGAATGGACACCTTCCTCTAAAAGCTACTAATTCTTCATCAATGGCCACGTTTTGGGATGGATTGTAGAGCTTTGGTAATATTTCAACCCATTGATTCCACAGATCACGTACAGGAGCAAACTTTTACAGCGATCTTCGTTGACTTCGAGTTTCCCTGTCGAACCTTATAAATCTCGATATTTTTCTGAATGTCTTCAGAGGCATAGTTGCAGCGAATATTGGTCTTCCTGTTTCAGAATTCCGTTTCGTTATTAGCGCTTTCGTTATTAGCAATCCCATAAATGCAAGGAGTTCGAAATTATCAATGTCCACCCATTCTTCACCATATATTCGCTTTCCCTCAATGTTGGTGTAGGTCAATATCGTACGTATCAAAGGAGGTGGGAAAAATAGTTCAAGGCTGGAAATTTCTTCTTCGGTAATTCTTGAGCAAGAGTAACGCGTCAATCCAGGCACCAAACTGATAATATTTCCTTTCGAAGCTCTTCCGGCACTTGGTAGACGAGGGGTTTTTGAATAGTTTACTTGACCATTTTTGGACGACATCATTTCAGATGGCGCAAGGGCATTTTCATTTTCACTTATATCACTGTCGGAAGAATCAGCAACCTCAACATGATTCTTCTTCATCCAAAAACGCTACCAAAGACAATTCACTCTCGCTATCACTCATCGCTACGAAATAAATTGTCGGATAACTAAACAAAGCACGTGTTTGTCACTTTGTGTTTACTGTAAACTGTATAAAAGCAGACTGAATCATACAATGCAACCGCGTAGCTAAAACGGTGCAGTTAGAAAATAAATTCATTTGTAAATAACGTCTGAATCATACTTTGGGTCAAATTTGACCCGAGGGTCGTAGATGTATAAAAATTTGTATGGGACAGAGTCTAAAATATATTTTTTTAATTTTACGTTTATTATCTACACTATACAAATTTGGACAGTCACGAAACATCAAGTCCTAAAAAAATGTTGTGTTTGAGAAAAGTTAAGTTCTTTCGTGAAATGGGTCATAAATGACCCGAAGACCGTAGGAGGGTTAAAAATGTAGATGCGAGGTTTACGTACATACATAAACACCACTCTTCCCTCCGCTAGAACAACATGAGCAATATTTCGAAAGGCCGGCCGTTGCAAAGACATTTAAAAACTCGTGTATTTTGATATTTATAAACACCAATTTTATTAAGAAATCTACGTTTTCTACAATAAAGATGTTTTTTGTTTTATTTTTATTCACATGTTTAAGTTCCGAAGTAAACGCATCTATTGAGAATAAAAATAAAAAACTGAAGTCCGTAGTACACAGATCGCACGCTCCAAATTCCCAAAATGTTATGCTGAAGTCAAAAACATCGTAATCTCGCCAACGCACTTTAGAGTTAAACTAAACGAGAAAATGAAACAGAAAAAAAAGGAAAAAATCAAATAAAACCAAAAATAACAACGAAAAGCTTCCTTTCAGCACAAGCGTTTAATTCAATTTGACTCGGTCAGAAGACAAAATGTTTCATCACTTGTATTAATCGCGCTGACAATTCATGCTTTTCTTCTCTTTTTGCTTGCTTGTTAGTTTAAAAATAGTATGCGTGTGCAAAGCATCACCCATTTCCCCCCCAAAACTGCTAATAAGACAAAACAAACGCTTACATTAACACGCTCAGTATTCAAATATAAGTTTTCAAAAACCCAAAAAAAATATATCTTTCGCGGAGTTTTGAACCCGAATGAGGAACTCGATATCGAAACTAATAATTGTGGGTTGGAATCAAAATACATTCCCGACAATTACTGCTCGCTACAGATGCTCTGAAATCTTTGAGATACTGCTGACAGACCCCAGTAGACGGTAGTAATCGAAGTTGAAATCTATTTTTTCGTAATCCTATTTTTATCTTGTGAACTGTAATATAGAGGTTAAGTAGGCGTATGTAGGTGTTATGCTTTCTTTTATGCTGCTTGCTTTAAATTAGTGTAATGATCCTTTCAGAACAAACGAGATTTGATTTTAAAATGTTTTCGTTTCTTCTTGCTTATATTATTATTATTATTATTCTTTGTTTTTTGCTGTTTCAGTATTTTTTGAAGAGTTTATTAATCGCCCCCTGATTTCATGCCAGCATGAGTGTGATTCAAAGTTCACTTTTTACCAGGAGGCGCCAACGGTTGACCGCGATCCTTGCCACGTAGTTTCAATCCAATCACACGCTCGATTTTTCCAAGGATCAAGTTGTTTGGAATTCCACGTCCGGCTTCATAATCGGTAACGACTTGTTGCTTTTCACAGATTTTCTGAAAAGAGAATGTGTAGAAGCAAGATTCTTTGTAGTTTTTTTTTTTTTTTTCAAATTCATGTTTCTTATTTTTGGAAGAGCTTTTTGTCTATCAAAGGTGGACACAACACACGGGGCGGGAGCATGGGAATCGTGAGGAACCGACAAAAAGTGATGACTCAGATTTATGGGATCATTTGAAAGCAGCCAGCTAATTATGGAAGCAAAGATTGGAATATCAAAAATATATTCGCAAAGTAGCTTCCGCATGAAAATATATCTCAAGGTTATGCAAGTTCTGTATGTGGATCACTCCAGTTGTTGGATGTGGGAGGTAGTGCACAATGCACCAGAATTAATAAGTATTGAAGACCGCGTTCATGCATGACAGTCTAGTGAATATTTTAAGTAAATCCATTCGTTCGCGTATATTCTATTTGCAGGGTACCCTCCACACCCACAATTACTACAAAAGTCGTTGTAGTCCTTATCACGAACCGGCAACCACTGGAGTAGCACGAAAAACGGCATGGATCGTTCGGCTTAAACGGCTTTCGTAATAGGGATGATTATTCAGTTATCTTGTGTAACGCAAGCAAAAGCAAATCGATAGACCATGATGACCCGAAGTTCTAAAATGCTAAACATGGGCATACATATTCAGTCCTGAAGTGAGGGAAACACTATTATGCAATCTGAATAAAAATGTGAATGTAAATAATTGATTAATGTTTGTGCACGAAGATTACTCGATTTACCAATTGAACCAAATGAGTTGAGGCTCTCCTACTGTTTGTCTTAATCCACCTGAATGGCAGAGGCCCGGTATCAATTCTTGACATTGGCGATCCCAGAACGCAAAGACATGGACTATTTCAAAAGTGGATGAAGAAAGAAAACCTCGGACCTGACCTTTTCTTATGTTTCCTTAAATGGTAGCTGAAGCAGAAGATTCATCCACAGACAGTACAGCGATATTAATCAACCCATTTTCCTAGAGATATGTACAAGCCCTGCAGGTGCGTAATTTGAGGCAGCACTTGCGCACGCCAAGAAGCCTGAAATCTTTCTCCAAATACAACAACTACTACAACTAAAGCAGTCGAGCAGTGATGGCCCCTTGACTCAGCTTAGTTCACAGTTTGAGAGTGAGTTCACATACCTTGAGACGTTGAGAGTGATTGATTTCGCTCTCAGTCTAGCAAGTAAATAGACTCTCACTCTCAACGTACATTAATTACAATTAGTGTTGGAATTTTGCGCAAGTTTCCAGAAGTAATTGTGGGAGCTGGATGACTGAATAGCGTAGTTGGTTAATTGCCTGCCCTTGGTTAGTGGGTGCACGAACGTAGGGGAGAATTTCAGGCAGTAAGTGCCTCAAATTACGAACACCAAGTAGGCTGAAATCTTTCTCCAATTATGTGTGCTATTCATTTCGTAGGCGTACACTGCGTTGTCTCGGACTGGATCAGTATTGTCCATGCGATCTAACAAGCCTAACAGTCTTAGTCGTCGAATCCGTAGAGAACTATCTTGTCTCATCTGCACAGACTCATGTCGCTGCACATACCTTACACTTCTAGCACCACGAACGTAAACAGGAACAAAAATTGAAAGCAGAACTCTTATCTGCGTTCAATCTTGGCTTAATTTTACTTAAGTCAATTGTAGTCGATCTTTAAAATGTCTAGGGCATGTAGAGAGCACGCTCCACTTCCCGAAGACTCTTGGATTACGAGCCTGTAGGGCAACGCAGCAGAAGACGATGGTGCGCACAAGTGAAAAAAGCCAATTTACTTGAGTCTAGGAACAGGATGGAGCTAGTCAAAAGTAGATGACTAGCTAGAAGAAAAGGCAAATAGTAATTAACGTATAACACGTTGTTAAATTTGAGGTTTTATGAGACCCCCAAATGTGTCCAGTAGGTGTACATTTATGGCTTCAAGGTCTTCGAGTATAATTTAAGAATTAGATCACCTTGTGACTAACACTTTCGAAATGATAAAGAATGTGAAGTTGTCAGATTACTTGGACAAACTGCGCTTCCACTACCGACACTCTACGCAAGACAAAATTGAAATTCCCCGTCACTACACTGTTACGCATTATGTTGACCTTTTAAACCACTCAGCAACTAATTTGTTTAATAACAATGTCGGCACTAAAATCTACAATATAGCACCTGAAGTTTTGTTTAAAACGCAACATTTTGTTTACATGTGCAAATAGAATATAAATAGCAAGTTTCCCAATCGGCATCCCATCGACCGGCGGACACGGCATGATTATTTATTGAAAACAAAACTACGCTATCATTGCCGGCATTGTTATGTGATTACACCATATCTTGCAGGTGTATTGACGCAGTGACATATTGACTAGTTTGACTTGAACTTACATCGATAAGGAAATACTTATCGCCACACGCAGAAATCAAAAAGCTCTTTCAAACACAAGAACAAGAACGTCATTGCTTCGAAAATATACTCACAGTTGCCAAATCCTTTTGACTTAAGCCCTTTGCATTGCGACCTTGCTGAATGAGTTTGCCAACATCTAGCGGAATTTTTTCATGCTTCAATTCTTCAGTCTCACGATCCAGCTTGGCAGTGTTCTTAGTGGTGACGTGTTGCTTATTTGTACCAGCACCGACTGCAATTACACAATTCCAAACAATAATTGTCCATGTCAGTATTGTCTCATCTCATTATTGAACACACAAAACTATACAAAACAAAGGAAAAATACAACAAAACTCGCACAACTCTCCGGCAACATTGCGAAATTTGTCTGAGATACAAGGAAATAATGTGAACCGATATACACGGTCATGTTATCACTAAGGTTAATTGCAGCATGGACCAAAGCCAATCACTGTGCAGTTGATGTTTGAATACAAATATTTTGTTAATTACATTTCTGTTGGGTGTCCACTTGAACGCCCTGACGACGTGCATGGTTGATGGCACTCTCTGTCTTGAGGGTTGAGGCTTTTGGGGCTCTTTTACGTAGAACCGTAACTGTGTCCCAATCCGACATGATTGTATCTATTTGGATAATGAAACGAATTTAAATCGAAATTTGGTTTTCAATTCGATATTGTATCGTCTTGTCTGACTTATTAATTTTCTTCAACACAGAAATATCGAATGGATCGAATCGTAATTCCAGAAATGTCGAAAATGTGGCTCTCTTTTTTGATATATGTACATTTACTTGACTGAAGTTGGTTGCAGTTCGAAATGTGCTTGAAGGTGTTCATCCGCGACAGATGACATTTGATGTGGTGAAAATCCACAGCGAAAATTCGAATTTCGTAAATATTTGAAATGAAAGAAATGCGATTCGATAAAGTGTGCATATGTCTATATATGCCTTGGAGAATCGTGATTAAGGAATGTAGGGAAAGCAGCACGTTCCTCGAAGGATTAGGTTATTGTTCTGAAAATTAATCTTCATCAGTTCATACATAATTTCAAGCGAAATCCTCGTTAAAATGAAATGATGAATACCGGCACGCGCTGGTTAACAAGACAGACCATCTCATGTATGCTTACACTAAACAAACCTTGACAAATTTTTGTTTAGAAAATGTAGTGGGAGTCAAATGCCGCTTAGCCTTCGGTAGGAAGATGTAGAAATATAATGTATCAAAATGGGAAGACAGTTGCCCTCTATATTGTCACACAATTTATCTAAAATATATTTCAGTCCGATGATTTACTGTGAACAGAAAACGTCAACAACTAAAAATACAGAACAATTCTCTAGCTACGACATCCACGCCCTAACGCAGCATTTGCGAACAATTCCAATGGCAAGTGTGCCTCCAATTGCCATCAGCGCCACCAATACTTTACCACAGACAACATTGCTCACTGCTCCAAAACTTCTCAGGCATGTTCACTGAGGCTGGTCTCACATCAAAAGAGCGAAAACACCACCACCACAGAAAAATATCAATGGAGGCAACGACAAACGAGAAAATGTCAGACTCCCGAGAGTAGACATCGTCGGATTCTTGCGTGTGTCGACGAAGGAAAGAAGAACAAAAAATCAAATTTTTCGTCTCGAAAACAAAATTGCAATTCTTTCATCCCCAGCTAGTATAAATGAATTAGAATTTGAATAAATTTCCTTGATTTTGATTGCATTTGATAGTGAAAAAGGAAAGAGATCTCCCAGTGTATGATTGTGTCTGTGTTTGCGTGTATGTGTGAAACAAAAAGTGCTCCATCGGCCGCCGGGGGAATTATCCGTATTTCTCATCTCGTTCGTACAAGTGCATTGCAGTTTCCTTTCCACAAGGCACACCAGACATACTCTGGCCGTCCCCCTTACGTTCAGAGTATTGTGTTGCTCCTAGGGCGCTTCAGGGAGTGGAGAATTGCTCAAGGGCCTTGGCTGCTACGCGTACAACGTATATCATCGTCTCCTTTCCGTGTTGTGCCGTGAGGTGTCGAACGAATCCCACAGACGAGGATATAAAGGAAAACCGTAAAGGAAATTCCTCTCCGATTTACGTACAGAGAAACAAGCCATTTCACTCCTTTTCCGTAGATTTTTTTGTTTGTTTTTTCATTCATATTTGTCTGTTGGTTCCTTGCTTTGACATAGCTCGAAAGTGCCAGTGCCAGTGCCACTTTTATTTTCCTCTTGTACGCGTTCGGTTTTTAGTTTTCGGATTTCGTTTTTTTTTCCTCTCATCTCTTTGTGAACGCAATCGATTCCAATAAGGAATTCCACATATATACCTCCGATACGCGAGTGCTGTGTGTGTGTGAGTGTGTGTGTTTGCGTGAAGCGCAGCAGGAAGAAAAGAGAATCCAAAGAAGAAAATGAAAAAAATCATGTAAACGTCGTCGTGGGTCGGTCCTGTGCGAAAAATTGAAGTGGTGTAGTGCATGCAATTGTTCGTGTGTGCGAATTGTTCGCGAACCCAAAATGTGCTTGCGATTATTATTATCGAGCGGCGTTCATCATATAGTGCGTTTTATTGGTGTTTCGTCCTTTTTGTTGGATCCCAGTCCTCCTTTAAGCCCACCCCCTCGTGTGTGGTGAGATTGGGATTGTAGAGAGAAAAGAAAAAAAAATTGTTCGATACAAAACAATCAAAAGAAGGAGTGTGCGAGAGGAAGGAGATACAAAGAATTTCACGATAAGTTTCTCAGAAAGAAAAACGAAAGGGGGAGAAAAAAAATCGCAGTTTGGGGTAGGGAATACAAATTTCCACCAGCAAGTGAGTGAGTGACAAACCAACACAAACGCACACACGCGCACATCTACACATACGATACAGTGAGTAACTGGTGCGAGCGAACAGACAGACGGACGGACGAGAGCGGCGAGCAGAGCATCGGGTGGCTCCAAGTCTCCACCATCAGCAACACCATAACGACGACGGCGACGTCGTCGCTGTTGTTGTCGTCTTCTTCGTCACCATTATGGGGGCACAACAGACTAAGGATCGGTCGTCTGGAAGCCAAGGAACTGTCAGTTGTATTGGGATTAGTAGCAGTGTTGGCATTAGTAGTAGTTCCTCGAGTATAGGCGGTGTGGGAGGCAGTGGCACCGGCGGAGGGGGTGGCAGTGGCAGCGGCGGTGCCAGCAGCAATGCCTTGGGTGCGGGATCAACCCTTCGAGCGAGCCGCATGAAGTCCCGTGCATCCGCCGCACCCGCATCAACAAAGGATAATCGCAGTGCAATTGGATTGAATATCTTCACCGAACACAATGGTGAGTTTTTTCCACTTTTTCTTTTTCAACTTCTGCTTTTCGTTTTTCTCTTTCATTTTCCTCGGTTTTCGTTTCTTGTTGCCTATCCTTTGCATTGGTGTGTAGAGTGGTGTGGCAGGAGACGATAAGAGGGTGTGTTACCATGCCGCATGTGTGGGAGAACATGGTTGTGTGTATGTGTGCGATCAAAGCAGAGGCGGACGACTGTGCAAGAGGGTGGAATGCACTTATATTTTTTTTCTGTTGTTTCCTTCTTCTCTGAAGCTGATATTTTAATTGAGAAGGGACAAAGTTTTGGTCTGGAAAATTGGAGACACATTCAGCGGGCAGAACTCAACAGGGGTTGGGCTGCGATGAAATATAATTTCTCCCAAACATATGGTTTGAAAAGAATCGTCGATGACAGACAGGGTGGTTGCGCGATACTGCCGACGTGACTTTGTGCATTTGAGATTTTATGATATGCCCAAATAAGGAGTATATTCCATGTATAAGCACAGATTTGCCATGGCTATCTCAATGTGGGGAACACAAGCTCAGGCAAGAACTTAAATGTGCACAATTACACTCTTATTGAATCATCTTCGCGTGTCTTCACAGCACGTGCCGTGCAGAGATAATAGTTCGCATGTTTTTGTTTTTGCTACACTCGCTCGTTGACTAATTAATCCTTTTGTTTTTAAGAGCCAACCGAGTTTTGTTGACACTCGCTTCTCTGGAACGATGATCATCAGCAATGAAAACTGATAAAAGTTCGCCGTATACATCTGCTTACTTGGGCATACCAGAGTCAAACTAAGGAAGGAGCTTGGAAATACAGTCTTCATTCCCCATGCTTACCGTGTAAACATGTCGTTGACGAGTCTCTTCAAGTACTGCATCATCAAACAACGAAAGCGTGCTCTGTAAATTTACAAATGAAAAATGTTTAAATTGTCGACCAGAACAATACTGAAGCGTAGACAGGGCACAGAAACCAAAAATGCTCTTGATTTTGATTGAATTCGTTTGTGTTGTGTCCTTCTGTTAAACCAAACGCGCTTCTCTATAAAAGATTATTATTACGCAGCATAAAGAGAAAGAGATGGTGCCCGCTTTAAGGACATTCTGGAAGTCCTCCCTCCACACATGCGTTTAACTGCCATTTAATTGATTTCAGCTACTTAATAGATCCCTTGACACTCAAGCCAATTAATGATCCGTTGTGTTGAATTCCAACCCATCAAGATTTCACATATAATCGAATGTCATGGTCATGCCAATGTGTCAAGTTCTGCACGCGTCGTGTCCCTTAATTCGTCTCCAGCACTCAAGCAAAGGCTTTCAACCAAGAGCCAGGGTCAAGTCCATTAAAAATGGATGAAATAATCATGTACTTGACCTATCCCCCGCCCGAGCACCACGACACATTGCCCACAGCAGACACACGATGTCACCATCCCATCTATCGATCTGGCAACCCTACCCCAGTAAAGCACACCACTTACCCAATCATCATGCCAAAGCGGAGCAACCCCCAGCATCGTAATTATTTAGATTTATTACATTCGCGCTTTGGTTTCTCTCGCCTGTTTCTCTCCTCTTCACTTGTGTCGGGTCAGCTCGTTTGTCAGTCCCATGCTCATTCATCTACTCTTGTCGGCGGGGGGAGAGGGAGGGGGAGGGCGGGTTGTGTTCGAGAGTACAACTTTTATGCGTGTCTGAACACGCCTTGGCGCTTGATTAGAGTGGAAATTGCAAACGAAGGCGACACGTCACACACGGTAAATCGGTAGGACCCTGAAATGATCTAACCTCATATCAGCACTCGGTGCGGACAACTCCCAGTTCACTCCAATGAATCAGAGATGTGTCGACCATCCCAAGAGCCGTCCGCAATTCAATTAATTGAAAATGTTTGATTCACCTTTTTCGACCTCGGTTTCGGTTTCAGTCTCGTATTTTGCTTATCTTGCTAGGCATTCCTTTGCGTATTGGTCATCGTCCTTTATTCTGGTGGTGTTGATGATACGACCTCTCCCAGTGGCACACGTTTTCCGACAACTCATTGTCGTTCGAAGGCGGACGGAAAGAAAGAAAATCGTGAAAACTACTCGCCTCTCTGAATCCGGGTGCCGCATTGTGCCCAACAGTCCCGAGTGATCGTCCCTAGAATCCAATTAATTATTCCATTTTCATTATGGACACTGGAATCGAACAGATGCGGGATGGGGTGTTGTGTGGGCGAGTCATTATTTATTTCTGGTAAATATTTTTGCGGGACTTCTTTGTGTTTGTCCATCTGGCGAGCGATTTATGAAACGCCGAATCATTTTCGCAGTGAGCTGCTGGGGGTTGGGAAACTCTCAGCCGATGGGTGGATGGGAAAAGGATTATTCACCCGTCCTGCTTGCCCGTCTGTGAAACAAAATATCTTTTTTCACTTCATTCTGTATACACACGATTGCGTATAAACCATGCAACGCTTTGACGGGTATTCGCGGGTACACGGTCTGGCATTAGTGCATTACATGAAGCAGAGACAGCCGAAGACTGGACTTCTTTAAGTTCAGTTGGTTCGCTCGATAAATCTGAATACGTTTTTGGTGCCCACACATGAATAGGGTATTGGATGATATTTGGAGGATGTTAAATCAAATCCTTTTCATTTTTACCGTGAAACCAAACGATCGAATATTATTTGACATTTCAGATTTCACAATGATTCACAATAGCAACTCACAACTCTTTCTTTAAAACCTGCATTTACGCAAGATATTATTTTGAAATAGAAAAATTTACAAAATCTACAAATATGTGGAAACCGAGTTTAGTTAATCCAAAAATTTAGCGAGTGGTGAAGCTAAGCACGATAGTGAATGAGGCATGTAATCATTATATCGATAGCTTCGAAAATGTGAGTGGTGATAGGAGCAGATGTCGAAGAAAGTATATTTGAGCAATCATTGACGCAAATGCAACTATACACGTGAATCCAATATCAATTCTTGAACATGTCTAGCAATATTCTGAATTGGCGTTTGTTAAAAGAACAGGTTTTGGTGACAGCACTTTACACGAAACTTAGCTCAGTTTTACCCTCGGCCAGACTTATGTATTCATCGGATTGGAAGGATGCAACAGTCAACAGTAGCCTTCATCTATGTCGAATTTTCACGGAATATCAAAATAAGTTCTAGTTAGGGGAAACTCCGACTTCTTGAGGCGTCAAATTTTCGATCCTACTTAGGCTTACATTGATGGCATTTGGAGAAGGAGAAGAACACTTCCGCCAACTAAGGTCATGCTTTTGATGCTTTTAAGAATTCAGGCGACAGCGCTGCGCAGCGGACATTCGCTCTGTAAAATTGAAAAACATATTCCGTAATTAGTGTTGTGTAGGCAAAGCTGTCAAATGATATATGCAGACCAATGGAAAGTCATCTGTTTGCATATTTGAATCAGAAATTGACCATTATTCTTAGCATGACATCGTGTTTGACTGTCAAAATGAATGAAAATTTGTAATTAACTGTCGAAAATTCCCTAAAATTCGTCGGTAGCCAAAGTGACCATCAGATAGTTGAATATCTCTAAGTAGTTAATTCCTGATTCGAACGCAAATCTGCACCTAACAGTCATCAAATCTGAATATTTTGATAGCCATCTACCCAAATAACTGCAGAAGTCAGCTAAATCTTTGAAGGCCTTCACCAGAAATGAATTACTATAGAGATGGCCAACTTCTCAGCTAGCCCATCGACGTATTTGAGGGGTATTTTTACAGCTTTTTAAGGACTTTTGGGGGTTATTCATGAAATAATGTGAATGTCGTACTCTGATTGGTCAATTCGATTTGAGAAAACGATATAAAAATGGATGTCAAAAATGTCCAAGGGAGTGTCAAAAATGTCACTATGAGTTCACGAGCAGATAAGTCAAGTTAACTCAGTTCTGTGAGTGATTCAGTTTGTGTCTTGACCCGTTTTGTGATTTACTCGGAACTGTCAAACACATTATTTTTTTATTTTTTTTCCTTTTCCCGGAATATGCCTTGGATTAGATTCTCAAACAACGGCTCGGGTTGTGCTATGGTTCTCCCGCGAATCAGAGGAACCCTAAAGTTTAATGCCGAACGGCAGCATTTGAGAAGCTTTATTCTAAACAGGTACACTCCTGAGCATTGTCAATGAATCGAAAGAGATGAAGCCATGAATTATGAATGCTGCCAGTGTCGGGGACTGAAGTCAGAGCCCGTAGCGGAGGAGTCGATATACCTATTCAACACACCACGATGGGTGTCCCTGCAAAATTACTCTTTACACATAATAGTTCCCACTTAGTTTCTCACGCAGTATTCGACATAATCAAAGAGGCAAAATTCACCCAACCTTCACAGAGATCGGTAAGGCAAAGCTGAACTTCTGCCCTTCCTTGTAAAACAATTTGTGTAACTTCGGTTTAATAATAGCAAGCACCAAATTGATGAGCAGCAAAATGACAATGGCAATGATTTTCATCGCAGTATAACTACTGAATAGATTTCTCATAAATTGTGACATGTGACATATGTGCTATTTCCGTTTCCAGCAATTGGTAAACATCGTGCTCCCATTTAGAGCTGTCAAGACAGTTTTGTCGTTCTGTAATAGATACAAATGTCGTTCATCCCCGGTACGTGTGTATCTCTTGAAAAATACCATTTCCGCTGAAGTCACCCTGAGTTATCTCGAAACTCATTGTGGAAGGTACTTCACTTAAAAGAAATCACGACCGACCTCTGTGTGAAGTTTAAAAATAAACTGTTCTCACTTAGGCGTTAAGCCACGTATCGGATATCGCTCCGAAAATAATCTCAACTCTGAACAAGGCCCACAAGCTAAAAGATACCGCCCAGTCGTGCCCTTCTTCACCTCTATACTCCAGGACACGCAGTCAGTTGTTGAAAAGCAGATTTCTCTCTTTTTATTGAAAGACAATTCGAAACAGACGAATATTTTCAAAATAAAAATAAACAAACAACTCACCGACAAACACCACTGTGTTCGGGGAGTGTTCGCAGCGTTTTTTAAGTTTCTCTCTCTTGCCCAACCATTCACAGCCGGCACCACCGGCACCTACACAATGTCACTTTCCATTTTGCACTTGTTCTCGATTTCAATTGGCACTTGCTGGCAATTTCGCATTTTTATGTGTATTGTTGCCGCTGTTGTTGTTGTCGTTTTATTACTACAAGTGAAATTGAGTAGGTAAGCAGTAGAATAGAATGGCTCTAGCCGGAGAAAGTTCTTTCGCACCGCAATTCCAATGCATCTGAAAAGCGTTGTTTTGACATAACAAAGCTAAACCCCCCCCCCTCCCGTTGCATGCAGTGTGTCGTCGTTTCATTCGTTTGGCATTTAACTAATTCCGAGCATAATTGAAGTTTCCTTCTATTTGTATCCGAAAGAATAAATCACAAAACGGGTCAAGACACAAACTGAATCACTCACAGAACTGGGTTAATCAGCAGAAGTTGCTTGTGTGGGGTACAGTGAGCGACGTATGTACTGGCTCATGTGCATTTATTTTCACATTTCGTAGGTGTTTCAAATTCGTCTGAAGAATTCCGTTGAACAAAATCGAGTTTCTTGCGTACTTTGAGCGTACGCTTTGCAGGTATCGGGTATCTTCGTCGATCCTGATCACGTTCGGTGTTGTTTACGGACGCGTTATCAAAGCTACTGTGTACTGGACTGACCTACTACCCGTGGTTGACTTTATCTGACAGATGATCTTCCTTCTGAGCACAGGCGGCAGCTGTGTGTTATTGCTTTGACCGCTCATCTGGTAAAGGGCTAAATTCGGTTGATGCTCTGCCATTTTTCATTTTTCGTTTGTTCTTCTTACGTAACATGGCACGTGTGACTTTATGGTTCCACGATTCAGATCCACGAGTGTTTCATCAGATTACAGATTACATTCTAAATTCTGCTGTCAAGAATATTGGAATGGCTGTCGGGGGATGGGAATCGAAATGCCGAAATTCTCCTGGAATGTGTTTGAAAATTTCATTTGATCTTGAATGTGGAACAGTAGAATGGAAATGCGACATTTACAAGGCAAAGTTGGTCATAAGGTGCGACTCAAACCGCTTTTTACAGAAATTTACAACCAGAAACTCTTACTCCGATGGGTGCGATCGTTTTCAGAATGGGATGGTGATAATCAATGAGATCACGACTACCTGATGGCACGGATAGTGTGTTGTTGTCGTTCGCAATTGCAATTGGAATCATTTCATTGATTAGATGTAAAGGCTGTAAAATTGAGACACTGTCATGACTCCTTTCCACTTGTCTTCTTCCTTTTTTGGCACTTTTGTGACGCAGTTGGTTTTCACAACAATCTCATGCGTCAAAATCAAAGATATGGCACCGTAATCTGGCATCACCTCAGGAAATTTTGCTCCGATGGACGAACACATGAATTCAGGCTGTTGACAGACAAGGTCAATGACTCGTTTCTTGTAAAATTTTATGGATGCTTAAGAGATAAAAGCTGATAAATATTTTTACAAAAAAAAAATTGTTTTTGATATTTTTTTTCCACACATATTTACACATTTCAAAAAATGAAGTCACGAATGTTTTGTTTACGATGCATACTTGTGATTTATTAGCACAAAACAAACACACCCACACAAAGCAAAACAAAACCAAAAACCGGGGTTAGTAGGTTAAGGGATTGTGGAGGCCAATCGCTGCCACACGGTTGTTAATCAAGTGATAAGTGGTTGTAGAAGCAGATAGATCAATTATTTCGTTGCAACATTGAATGGATGTAAAGGCGCAGGCACAACCGTGCTCAGAATTTTGATAAATATGATTTTTGATGCCACAACCAAAACGGAGTGTCAATGTTTTATTTCCATCACCTACTTTTACTTTTGGTGCATAGATGACGTGGGTAGAATATGAACATCTTGAAGTAAAAAAAAACGACGTTCACTTTAAAATATATGATGTGTGTGCCGCAAATGTAAACATAGACTGACTTCATAATTGCAACATTGTTGCCACTGCACAATGACACGAATATTGCCACAAGATTGCAGGAGGTCAGCATTTTCAAAAAAGTGTTCATAAATGCAACGCAAGTGTTTGGTTGAAGTTTGTATTGCTAAAACAATTATTGTCTAAACATGGTAAAAAGGTATAATACTAAGTTTAATGTTTGATACATGAAATAAAGTGACCAACTTTCAATAATATTAAAGAAAGAAACAGTAGGGAAATACGCAGGAGAGGGCCATTGCAAAGAATTCGAAGTAAAAACAGGTTCCAAATAACAGAAATGTCTTTAAAATAATAAGAAAATTTCCGTTTGATGTTCTTAGGAACTGTTTTTGCATGAAAAAGTCCACTTTTCGGTTTCCCTGCAATCCTGCAGCAAAACAAAAATCACTGTCAATCTGATTGTAGGTTGACTGTCACTGTCAACTTGCATTTGTGAACGCAAATCTTGCAGGGCTGCCGCAGTGTGACATTTATGAACTCGGCGATATTTCGTGTGCGACAGTGTGTACATGTGCTCTATGTGACCGAGACAGCTTTTTGGATTTAGGACTAATTATATTCGCATATTGGTACAGCTCGTATTAAACCGCGTTCATAAAGTGGGCTGGACAGAGTGTTATAAGCACTAGATTAAAATACTTAAATTAATTTAACTAAAACCCTTTTGTAACACTAAACAAATTGTTGGCAACTCAGATGAAGAAGAGAGAGAGAGAAGTAAAAGCTTAAAATTAAAGGAGGATACTCTGATTGTGGCTCTGTAGCAAGACAGTCGAGTTGTAAAGGAAGTGTAAAGTATAAAGTAATTGTAAATTAACTATTAAAAAGGATTTGTTACTTTCTTATAGTAAACGTCATTCTAGATGTTCACAACTTCAAAAGCCATTGAAGCGAAAATAATGACGTGACTCTTTTAGTTACTTTCTTGTTAACGAAAATCCACTCTTTATTCTCGTTAACTGCGCAGAAGAATACTTAAAACGGTGCACAATTTTTTCGTGTTGATATCTTTGTTATTATAAAGTTTATGTAAATATAATATTTTCCTATTTATAAAGAGTGACCAGATGTCAAGAATTGTTCTTCCAATTGCCATGAGCAGCTGCGCAAGTTAACATTCGGCTGACAAAATATTCAGGTCTGCGGAAATTCTTTAAAAATATTATCAAAATTTGTTCAGGAAAGAAAACAATTGTTTCGGTAGCTCTAGGCGTTTAAATTGTACATATCACAGCGCATTATTCAGCTTCATAATAATAATATAACACACAAGATAAAAGAAAATCATGGCGATAGCATTGAAATGTATTGTAAAATAATTGTTATCGTGGCAGCATCATTTTTTTTTCTCTTAAATAAAACGAATTGTTTTTTTAAAATTATCTGAGACTTTTTTCAAAATAAAAACTTACGCTGGACGTACCAAACTATCGGGTATACGTCTGTTTGTGGGTAATGGCATTAAATTGGGTACACATCGGTGTTTTCCCTTCTGTCGCAGTGGTAAAATATTCACAAATAAATTTGTACTTTATTAATTTTTGTATTGAATATACGTAGACTATATTCATACCGGTACGCGGTGGCTGAACAATGGCGGGTACCCGCCAACTCGGTTATTACCCGCATTACACGTGTACTCAAGTAATTTTTGCGGAGACGACATCATATTGTATTTTGGATCCTATTGCATTTGGAATGCAGTGAATTTCAAGTTCGCCGATTGAGTACAGTACAACCTCGGTAACTCGAACATCAAATGTTGTCCGTTACATTTGCAGTTAATGGAAATGTGAACTTGTTATTTTGTCAACTTATTTTTTTACTGTTAAAAGCTGTTTAAACCAAATTGTTCATGCAAAATATTGATATTTTATAAGGGTATCCGGTTATCCCAAAAACTCCGTGTTTCGAACTAGGGTTGGATCTAATTGTGCGAATTACTTAGGTTGTACTGTACATTTGTAATTTCCTAAAGGCAAGGAAACACATGATTCAAAGTAACCCTACTTTGCATTATCAATGTCAATTAAATTCGGCTACTGACGTACCAGCACGCGTAATGCCTAACGTTCAAATCACTCTAAAGATGTCGTCACACTAGAAATCACTTCTTTGTTTGGGAGTTCTTTCTTTTGCAAAAAAAAAAAAATATACAATTTCAATGGACTCGAATGGAATTTCGTGAATTTCCGTAATAATGCATCAGAAATGGGTCTTATATGCAAGCAGATAATTCACAATTGACAAAAATTAACTGTCAATATCCATACAGAGCACCTTATTCAGTGTCTAGCACACGACCTTGACAATAAAAATACAGAAACATCATTTCATCTAAATTTTGAACGACGTAATGAACTCAGAGTAGCAATGCAAACACCCCCTTAATCTTGACGAATACTGAAAAAGTAAACAAACTGCTGGCACATTCGAAGTAATTCTTTTTATTCTTCTTGCGGGACCTGGGCCTCACCTAACATGCCTCTCAGCTGTCTCCAGTTCCCCACACCAAGCCGGCTTCGGCCCCCCTCGACTTGTGTGCGCCACCTTGTTAAGGGCGTTCTCTGTTGCGTTATCCCACAGGCTCAGAGTCGAACATTTTTCGGCCCGGAGCTGAGATGTCTATACGCTCTACATGCCCTAACCATCTTAGGTTTCGAAGTAATTCTAATTCGCCCCAATTAAGCAAGCAGATTTTGCCTGAATTGATTAAAAGCAGAAGTCCCGGTTGAAGAGGGTATATTTTTTGATTAATTCAGGACATCCTCCTCCCCCTTAATAATGTATAATTTAGTGTGAGAATGTTTGCAGCTGGAAAGCTACTTCTGATAACATTCATGTTGGACTACCAGCGCTATTATTGGAAATAATTCAAGGGAAATCTCGAAGTGAATTGAAGACGTGTCTCGTTAGGTATACTCACAAGAAACTCAAAGTTTTACTTGCCAAAGTTAGGCAAAATAAGCGACTAATCAATCGTGAAAGCAATCAATTAAAAATGCATCACTAGCTCACAAATTGGAATAATGTGATGTGGTCATTCGATATATCAATGTATTGGTTTCGTGATTGACAGCAACGCGTCCGAAATTGTTGTCATACAATCCTCAGCTCACAAAAATACACTCAATCACTTTGCAAGGAAAGGTATGATTGACCTGATTTTTCAGACAACCGGAACTCTGTCTTCTCGGAGGGGCCAATATCAAGTGCTTACGATGGTATCCTAAACACTCAAAAAGGCCGATCAAACTTGGAAACATGAAGACTTTAGGAGCTCATCTTGAGCTCGTAATGCGTCATAACAATGTATCGTTGACAGAAATAGAACAAATCGATACTTTTACCGCGTTGTTGTTTACTGTAGATATGTAGTCATCACATATATGAAAGAACTCAATAACTAAAGGAAATTATTGAGAAAATACAAAAAATTGTTGTTGATGTTTACAATTGCTTGGTTTAATTCGGCCCACTATGTTCCTTGTTTTCGAACAAACGTCGTCACAGTAAACAGTGCGTTCGCACTGAGAATGTCAATTTCATCGCTACAATATGGTTTCCGTTTCCATATATCTCATCGTCAGCTCAAAACGGATTTTGTTGTTTGTGTCTGGAAACCCCATCGCCATTTAATTGGGTGTCGGTTATGGCAGCTGTGCTGAACTCAACGGCCTTTGTGCCCCTTGCAGTCATTGAAATCACATCAGTTGGCTTCACTGCAGACATCCTTTTTATTCAAATCACTGTAGCGTTGCCAATTACCGCCCGTACTCATGTACTCTGCCCAAATTCAGTGGACAATTGATTTGAATTCCAACTCTACACCCAAATTGTATGCAATTTTCAAACGTATTTATCAAAAAAAAAAAGGCAAAAAAAAAAACTAAAAACCAAATTTATTCACGTTACGCCACTCAAGCCCGGGTTATTCAAGAGGTCTGCAATTAAATCCCGCCTGTGGAGTGGGGGGAGACTGTGTTCCCGGTGTGGAAAGACCCCCGTGGAACAATGACAACGACCGCAATTTCACCCAACAGGGGATCAACATCATCATTATCAACATTAACTCCCATTCCACACTCCAGCCGTGCGTTCCCCTCCGCGCCGACTCTCTGACAGTCCCTCCTCCGGGCCTTTGTTGAGCATATGTATGCAAGGCGGAATTAAACGTCAGGAAAAAATTTACTACACATTTAGTTTTTTTTTTTTCTGTAAAATACACTCGCAGACAAAACTGAAAAGAATTCGAGGCAGAAGAAAAATTCAAATCACAGAGAGAGGGAGAGAGTCCAACGTCATCGCCATCATCATTATCAAGCCTTTCCAGCGAGATTGCGGAAGTCGATAATAATAGTTGAACGAGCGACTCCACGCACACATCCGTGGCTGGCCGTGTTTGTTCTGGAGCTCCACTACTTCCACGCTCCTTCAGTAATTTATTCTTGTTTTGTTTTTGGCTTTATTGAGTTTAGTTTTTGCGATTGTTCCCAGAGCCGCGCCGCGGCAGTGCGGGCGTAGCTGAAAGGAATCCGGGTTTAAAACGACCGCGAAGGGAGCTGGCTGGAAACTTTGTTTTCTTTTCATCTCTCCTGTCAGGCGGGCATGGAAACTGAATGCAGACTTACGCGTGCAGGCTTTATGTTGTAGCTTACGTAACGAGAGAGGCCGACCCGAATTGTGGTGCCGGCTCCGACGGGCATGGCGGCAACCTGCTGGACGTTCGCCAGGGAGCGTCAGAAATATGCCAGCCATTGTTTTTTTTTTCTTCAATCAGCTCGGTTTTGCGCGTTACATTGGTTCTTGTTTTTGTTGTCTGTTTTTTAGCCCCTCTCGGCAGCAGTTGTGGTTTGCGGGACGCCTGGCCGTGAATCGAGCCAGGCGCCAATTTCATAAATCACATTTGTGTTGCGTTTCGGGGAATAACCAGATGAATTGCTTGAAGCTGACTGTGATAAGCGCCGAATTTGCTTTGCACTCGATTCGGATGTATGGTCACTGGGGTGTGTTTCTTAAAGTGAATGGTGTAAATGTTCCTTTTGGGGGGATATCCTTGCAGGTGTGCTTTTGAATTATTTCTGACAGGAAATTGGCGTGGAAGTGCTGGCCTTACGGATTTATTTTCGCTGCTTCAAGGCTTAGCGAGTGAGCCGTGATGTGGAATTCAATTTGCTGATGATTCTGTGCGAGACGCTGGAACGGGAAGGAAACTTGTTTCATTATATCAGTTGATTGGGATGGAAAATCAATTTGTTTTTGCAATTGCTTGACGTGGCTGGTAAATTTAACTGCCACAAACTGTATAAACAGCCCTTGTGACATACCTACATTTTTAATCCTTTTGGTTTGAAAATGAACCGCATCTTACAGTGACGTTGTGTAGCGGTATTTAATTCAACTGCAGCCGATTGATCATTCTTCTAATTGAACCCTTGTATACAAGTTAAACCAATAGAAGTGGTCATAGATTTAAGCCTGAAAGGCCATGACGAAAGGGCCAAAGCCGCTTTTGTGAATAAAATTGAAACTCGACTTGTGAAGAAAAAGTGAACGTTTTTATCACATTAATGACTTGTCTCATACAGGAGTACGATGCAGGAGTACGATAACTTTGGCACCAAGAAATGTTGACCGTATTTTGTAGACGGGTTAAAAACTAGCATTTTTGTACGATGGGAGTTGGTGGTCCATCACGTCCCGTTTAGGAGTTAGAGGCAATTTAGAAAAAAATAAAAAATATATATATATATATAACAACGGCAACACTTACATTGAATGTTGAAAGTTAGAATTTGAAAGTTAGAAATTTTACATAAATTTTTGCAAAATTTACATCAAATTATTCATGTGAATAGTATTAGAATAATTCGCATTCAAACTCAAATTGTTGATAGGCCTAGTTACTTTTTTTGGGGTCGCACTCTGGTACATTGCTCTAATGTGCTAAAAAACGACTTAGCACGACGCCTTATTTTGCGCATAGCCATTAAATGGCTTGTGTTGAAGACGACAACGGTGGCAACAAAGTGTAGCATTGTGTTTCAGCCATTATGATGGGATCACTGATTTCAAATTATTTCGGCGAACAATGTGTTAAATCTTAAGTGAATGTTCACCAGTCGGATGTTTTAGAGAACGTTGGCAAGCCTCTTAAGTCATTGTACTATTCGAAAATACCCCGTTGGCTTTCCAGCGGTACTCTTCTCCCGCTCATAAGGAAAAAATGGCACAAACATGTACATAAAGTTTCAAGCGTCATTTCTCGGATAAATGGCCATCCGGAGGTCATTGAACTACAAATTATGACCCACTTTAGAGACGTTTTTGCTAGTCTTGGGTGCTGAGCAGTAGAAAATATTTCAATGGATGTTCTGCGTACTGCAGTTAATGAGTGGCCAGATCGCCATTTTCGACGTTCATCGTTGACTGTCTCTGGCACGCTGCTTCCAGCCGTCAAGACTAAGCTGTCTTGTATCATGTAGATGTACCCAAGATTCGGTCTTCTTCTCCTTCTTGAGCTAAAAGACTCGGATTCGAAGACCCTCTCAGATCGGGCATTGCTCTATATCATCCAGCACATGAGAGTTAATTTATTCGACGGATTTTTGCCTTCCATTCACATCTTGTCTTCCATCCACATCCTGTCCCCCGCGCCAGACAGAATTAAACATACGCACAATTTTCCTTCCGAAAGCGCCACGAATCTATTGCTTTTCGTCTAGCTTTCTGAAACATAAAGCAGAACTTGCACAATAGTTTTTGTAGATCATGATATTGCTCTTCGAGTCGGCAGTTTTGAGCCCAGTTGTTTCGTTAAACCGCAGAGATTCGGCATGCACTCTACCTTGCGACTAAAACTGTTTATTTGTTGTGTTATTGTTGATTGTGAGTTTTTGCTCGACCATGAACTAACCTCAGGCTCCAGTCAGAGATTCGACTTAAACTTTTTTTTAGGCCATCTGCCGCTTAGCGGCTTGTGTGATTAAGGAACAGCTAGAGATTTCCCCAGTTCACAAAGTCACTATTCATAGATAATGGCAGATTATAAGGCTACCCTTAAATGACACCAGATAGGATGGAATTCTCCCCTATTCTTCTTACTCCAGTTGATTATGGAGCCGGGATCGGTATGCAATGTGATTAACATGCGCTGCCATTCATTCCACTGCGGCAGGTTCGTGAATTTTGGAACGAATATGAAAGCTGAATCTTCTGTCATCTACGAATGAGTGATTTAGGTTAGAAGCAACAGGCAGATCATCGTTTATGAAAATGAGAAACAGTATGGTAGCCAGTAGACAGCCCTGGGGAACCCCATCGTTTCGAGACTCGAACCCAACCGATACCACTTGAATTGTTCGAAATGTACTTTTCAACAAAAGCGATTGATGTCAAACACTGTCTTGAATATGTGAACGCCACTCCCGAAGTGCCGACAGACTGTGACTAGGGAACGTTCAAGTGGGAAGTGCCCAATGAATCACTGCCTTAGGGGGAGTTCCAAGGAAAACAGATCTCAACACATTCTGCTTCTGAATCATAATCCGATTCAACAAGCCATGCATCTACACAGAAACCAATTCCACACTCATCCCAATTAAGGCCCGTTTTCAGAACAGAATCATAAAAAATCAGAAATTGCGTAATAATGGATATGCGAGACGAGTCAAGTCTTCAAAATTTCCCCGCGAGTTTAGCTCTGATAACCCACAGTTTACTTTGCCGCAATTATTTAACTTTATGACTTGGGTTTCACTTTCGTAAACAATTGTCTGCGTGTAAACAGCACATTCCAAGAATGCTGAACAATTTACGGAGTCCCTCGCCCCGCTTCCAAAAATGTTTGCATTAAAGAAACACGTCGCGCTGATAAGATAGCCTGACAACGATTCGATAACGCCGCCACTGTCATCAGATGCGGCGGAATGTCTCCAGCGGTCAGATCCAGTTATGCAAAACCACGAAACGCCGAGGAGAGTTCATTTAAACACAAAACCAAAGACCAACGTCAAGACACCGCAGCCGGCTATAATTCATTTCGGTTTCCTTAATTACAGGTAGATAGTGCATAATTAAGAACGCTTTAATCTATTCATATCAGCGAGTTCATTATCGCGGTGTTAAATGGATTTAGAATATCAACTGGTGATTGACGGAAATGTGTGGATGAACAAAAATGGCAGAGCCCTGGAAACAAAGAACCGGCTAAGTGACGACTGTGTGCGCTGCATACGTGTGGTATTTTTGGCACGACAAAAACAAGAAGTCATTAAGAATAATTAGCGAATGCTTTTGTATTACAGTTGTTTTGGTGTTCATCGACAACCGTTGAGTCATGTGGTCGACAACAAGCGATTAAATGTGTAACGTTTGTTGCCATTCCAGTGGAAGCGGTGATTAACTCTGGCTGTCAAGGTGACGCCAATTGAGGCTAGATTTAAAGCACGCCATAACTGTCAGAGATATGACGTTCGTTGTACAGTACAAAAAAAAAAAAAACAAAACCACAGCAAAATAATGAAGAACGATGGAGCGTATGGTGAAATGGAAGAGGCTTCAAATGAGGGTTGACTTGATTCCAATTCGAACCAGCAAGCAATTTGCAACCAATAATAATCCACAATCACTTGCTGCCAATTCTTCTCACACAACACCTGTCGCAGACGTCTATGCGCCAAAGGAAAACCTGCAAGGGTGCTACTGCATTTCACCTCATCGTAGTCGTCGTCGTAGTCGTTGCTGACCTTAGGCGGACCAGAAGTTCACAATTACGCCCCCCACACTGCCACCTCCATGCAATTATCCAGCACAACGCAGGGAATGAATAAAAAAAAGAAAACACGTTAGATAACCTTTTTTCTTCTTGTTAACACGAGTTGTAGGAGGCAAACAGAAGCTGCAGCCCACAGCAACGTTTCAACATCATGCTCTGGCACCCCCGCCGCGCCGTCATGCCGCCCAGTTACAATGACAGCCGCTCTCGCAAACGAGGGAAAATCACAAGCAGCGTGTCATACAGTCGATGTGGTAACACCCTGTAATTAGAGAAGATAGTTGCTTCAACTAATTTTCCTGGGCAGTCATTGTTTTCATCGTTTTTTATTTTTTCTGATTTTGCTGTCCACCAACCAACTGAAAGCTGGAAGTGTAAATTGATGCCTTCGTTCTTGTGCATGCCAAGAGACACCTCTGACCTCCGACCTGGGGCGAGGTGCGGCTGTGGTGGAAATGGTTTTCTGTTGTCTTCTAGATCGAGCTGAGGAAAAAAAGAAATCGAATCATCATCGTCTTGACATCCGACACTGGGTGACACTTAAATTTTAGCGTAGAGCACACACACTCCATGCCCGTGCATGGAGCAGGCCGCATGAATAAAACATGAGCTGGAGGCAGGAGGAGTCGTATTTCATCATGTCGTCGGCGACGTGCTGATTGAGGGAGAAGCAGAACCACATCGAAGCTTGTGATTGAGAGATGCGGAGGTGTGGTGGGTGCACTGTGCTGCGGTTGTGTGATATGCGGTAATGGCTGCTGATAACACCCATCGATTGTGGCTATCGGTGGAGGGCTGGAGACGGAAAATCATTATGCAACAGTTTCCCCCATACGGGCATATGTGCCGCTTCGTAATCGATTCCCAGTAGCTAGCAGCCAGCAGAGCTTCCCAGAGGATAGACTTAACCGCACTGAGTGTGTGTGGCCATTTCATTTGGTTTGTGGTTCCAGAGATGGTCCGGAACATGGGTCCGCTCTCTCTCTCTCTCTGGGTATTTATTGTAGTCGTGGGTATCGAATGATCTAATTTACTTTAGTGCTTTCGATTACCGCCGGCGGAGAGGTGGTGATGGCGTAGGGGAATGCGGTTTGGTCTGGAGTCCCAAGGCGCAGTGGGACAGAGTGGGAAATTTATTTCGCCCCGGTCGTTGTAAAAATAGAACAAAACGAACTTCTTTTAGTCGAATTGAATTGGGGGTGAACTCGAAGTTGATAAGGAATCGTGTAGAGCCGGGCGGCTGGTCCATTTCTGGCGAGCAGAAGGCGTTGAAAGCACTTTATTTCTTCACCAAATGATATCAAACATCGCCCGAAGATGAAAGGGCTGTCGCCCACGCATCAACTCGTCTGACATTGGGCAGAGTTTTGTGGGGTTCATTGGGCGTTGTAAAGTGAAAAATCGTCTGGCAAGCGCGTGACAAATTAAAGTTGCTCTCAAATGCGTTCACACACAAAACAAAATGGTTTTGGTTGACGTAAATTTCGTGCATCATACTAAAAGCTGTTGTCGAGTTTAAAGGTTGACATTTATTGAAATGCGAGAGAAAGGTGAGGAATTTATCACGTCATGTGTTGAACTATTAGTTAGACCTAATGTATGTTCACCAGAAATGAAGTATGATAGAGACGCCCATCTTCTACCTTTCTTGCCCCTTAAAATGTTTGACAACCATTTTTTATATCGTCTTCTAAAGCCGAATTCACCAATCACACGACGGCATTTACGTTATTTCGTGAATAACCGTCCAAAATTCATGAATAACTGTCAAGAAGTCTATGAAATTCGTCGATAGACTAGTGGTCAATCAGCTGTGAAGTTGGATGCCTCTTTCATACTTCATTTCTGATGTTCACATGACTGTTGTCAGGGGATCTGTCGAACTTTGGCTTGTCAGTGAGTGACTTCTTACAGAGAATTCGAACTCGATTTTTCCGAAAATTCACCATTCACTCCTAAATGCAAAAATAAAAATCTAATCCATTTGACTTTCAATCGTGGGCCGATTATTAAAATCCTGAGATCCTGAGGATCCTCAACAATAGGTGGTAGAAGGAGGTAGTCTAGTTAGAACGTCAACATATAGCTGTTCTTTGTGACAAATGTTTTTCAAGTGAAGAGGAATAATATAATTTGTTTGAAAATGTACTAAAATACGTGGATAGCAATCAATTTGCGTGGAGTCCAATAAAAATTACGGTGATCACTACAGCTCCTCACTTCAAATTCAAAAATCATTAATTAATGATATCATGCACCGGTTGAACGAAAGGATGTTGAATTTTCTGTAAATGGGGGGCGTTGAAACTTAAATTTGTTGTTTCAACCCAAATTTGTCTCAAAAAGTAATAATCTAGCAGAAAAATTCTTCCCTCACACGGAAGCCAATCAATGTGCGATAAAAATGTCAACCCGATCGGCAAAGGCGTTCTCAAGTTACAGTGATCACCGACTTCGAAGACAATGTTTCGAGAAAAACGTGTTTAAGGTTTAAGGTTTTGAGAACGTTTAGCATGCAGATTGAGATGGCTCCACTCAAAGTTACTTATCCCCAGAACCACTACCGATCTGGTTTAAATGTTCAGCGACTACTCTTGGTATATTCTACATTAAGAAAATACAAAAAAACAAATGTTCGATTTTCTCAAAAACCGAATTGAGACTATCCCATTAAAAGAAAGTTATTTGGGTCCGAAACAGTTCCGTCAATGGATGGGAAATTACCACATTATTACACAAATGATAAGCTAAGAAACTAAAAATAATTATGCATATTTCTAGCCGTAGCACCAATCCATGCCTTACAGTACGTATTTACCGCACCCAAATTCTGGATTTCGATGAATAAAATTTGCATTTCGGAAAATCCAATTGTGCGTTCCCACTGCAACTTCAGCATTTGAAATGACAGCTAGTGTCAAAATCGTTTACAGATATTTCTTCTGATTGGAAATTAGAAGTGGTTGGACCATTTTAGTTAGTTATATTAATTTCAGGATTTATTTAAGTACTAACTCAGACATATCAAATATATTGCTGACTCAATATAATGTAATTATCACTTCAAATAATTAATTGTGTTGTTGACAGATGTGTCTTGTTTATGTCAGCAGGCTGCAAAGACATTAAATGACGAGCTGAATCTGTAAATAGGTTTGCTGGATTTGATCTGTTTACCCTTAAGCCTACTCTCAGACGCACAGTTTAGTTTAGAGTCTCGTTCTTCAGCCGCACCACACGAATATGGAATGCTCTTCCCAGCCTAATATTTGCCACTACTGGTATAAATTAATATTTAATATAAATTAATTCAACTTTTCGCTGGAATGCAATATTCCAGAATGCAGGAAATGTATGGCTAAGATTAGCTTAGAGCGCCCGCCGAGGGCCAGTAAGTTAGAAATAGCAGTAACAATGCTCGTCCAACTAGTTTTAAACATTTTTGTCTAGCAATTAAGTTTATCACGAATTTTAAAAAATAAAAATGAATTTAAAAAATATAAATAAAAAAAAGGAAATGTATGGCGAAATGCAAAGCATTTGGGCTGGAATGCAGAAACTAGCAAACATGCAGAATTTGGGTGCGGTGGAAACGTACTATTACAAACGAGTCTCACTCAATTTAGTCACTTATAACCGACTCCAACATTCATTCCGCCATTTAAATGGAAATAGTGGCTGTTTTTAGTCCGTACAATTCAACTGCAAAAATACTTCTCATTTTATTCGTGTAATGAGACAATTTTCATATTTTCAATATGCACGACTTCAATTTCAAGATATTTTCAATTATAGACGTATATTCAAGACTTCCCAATTGAGGATTCGAGAATGGTCGGAAAGGACGACTTATGAAATAAGTTACGAGTCAAGGACCCAAAAACATCGAATCCGTATCAACCCTATTATTGGTAGAGTGGCAGCAAATGTGGCACACAATTGGATTGCATCACGACGAATGAAGTAACATGTTCATATTTTGACAGTTCCTTTCCCACCAGCGTAAATAATTTTATTGTGATGTCGTTGTAGCGGAGCTTGACGGATTTCGGACGCAAACTACGCACCTCTTTGTAGTCCGGCAACCACGTTTTTGTGGATTCTAAACGTGACACAAGCAGCGGATTCTATAGGTTTGGCCCTTTAGATAATACTACTACCTATCTACCTACCTACTACCTACCCTAATCTTCGAAATGACACGAAACTTTCACTTTGGTAGCGATTAGCTTGTGGGAGTATACCTTAGCAGAAGTGCGGCAAACCTTAGCAATAATAATTTTTCCAATTGTCAGAGTTGTCAAGCGCATGTCAAGCTCTCAAAATATTCAGTAAAGTTCGTCATTTTATCATGCATCCATTTACCGCTTGCCGACCGTGCGGAAATTATTAAAAATACAGTCGAACCTCTATAAGTCGTCAAGGTCACATCTATGATCAGTCAAGGATACAAATAATTAGTCAAGTGAACAAATATGTATGCATTGTGCTCGGTCCCTGAGGATTGTTCCAGCTATTGAGTGTAAAATATGGCAAAATGTACGTTTTGGATACATTTAAGTCCTGAAGCATTTGTTCGACTTTTAGAAAATTAGACTTACGGATGTTCGACTTACAGAGGTTTGACTGTATTATCAATATTACGCAAATAAGCAATGTGAAATTCGTTGTCAATTTCGGCCTTCAACATGACTTCATACAAATTTTGACTTAATGTTTGATCCACTGCCAGCTAAACGGCCACTTCAATGATGTGTCAGTCCATCAATTCGTACGTTCGGTGCGCTATTTAACTCAGTCTGATATATTCTACTCTGGTATATCAGTTTCGAAATATATCCCTCCTTCATGACTACGGAGGAACGCCTGTTTAGATGCAGTCTTCTGTCGTTCCTCTTGCAACAAAACTCACATTTTTTCGGCTATAAAACACAAAATCTAGAGAAACGTCCGGTGAGTTCGTCTGGGGCAGGTGCTATGTGCCAACAATGGTGTCAAAAACAAATGAATGACTCTACTTCTGTTAGATGAACCTATCACGAGGCGAAGTTATTGGCTGATACAAGTAACGCACATCTTGCAGTCATTGTTCTAGCATGTGCGACTTAGCATGTGCGACCCTTAGACCGACTGATGGCACTTGGTTCTTAAGTGAGCATTATTCCTGCTGGCATGCGTTGGATGTGTTACAACAGCTCTCTATTCCCTCCCGGCACCATCAGCGTTCGGCGCTGCTTTGTCAGATTAGTTACTAAAGGTTAGGGCTGCTGGCAGTCGAGAGATAAGTGAACCGATTTTCCGGCCCGGTGACATTACAGTGCACCAAGAAGAGGTTCGATTTGGACATTGGGACAGTCACTCATATCCACATAGCCGACTGCCTCCAGTGCGTGTTATCGAGAGAATGAAGACTTCAAACGACTTTAAATAACCCCTTTGCTCAATTTGCCCCTCCACTCCACCCGAGATACAAAGAAGACAAGAAGGGCAATAAATCCTTCAAAAGAATATGTATACAAACACATTTAACGACTCCCATCGGGCTTGACCAACTTCCAGTCATCATCATCCACTCACCCGGAGGTTTTCCCCCTTATCCCGAGTTTATTTTTACAAATGACATGCCAGCACTCTTTTGATGGCACCCGCCGCACTCCATCCATCCGAAAATCCGAGCGAACGACAGAAAGAGTAAAAAAAGTGAAACCATAACCAAATTGTGTGCCTTCCATGAACATCTTCTTGTTGCCTCATCCGATAAATATAACGAGCAAGTCAAGACCCATCCACAAATCTTTGTGTCGTCGCTTACATTTACATTTCGACAAACTGTAGCAAACCCGTCGGCTTTGTCGAAGACGACGACAACGACCGAGCACCCGAATATGATCTCTTTTCTCGGCTAGAGAGGTCATGGAAATATTTACACTGAATCCCAGCTAAAATTAGACCCATAAATTCTTCCTTTTTCATGATACGAGGAATGTGGCACAAGCCCCTCGTCGTGGGGCTCGGCACGGTGGAGCGGGCGGCCAATTCCGACGAACTTTTTAGACGCCGCAATGAGAGTTCATCAGTATCTATGCAACGCCAAGTGACAGAATTTTGTTTTCATTTTCGTTGCTTCGTTTTCGTTCGGCAGCCCGGCCTGCCCGTAGGACTGTGCTGTGGCTAATCCTTGGGATAGCTTGCACAGGCTGGCTGAGGAATTCCACGGGCAAAAATGTAACACACGGAGGAACGCGGTGGGAGCGGGCCAAGTGCCTAAGGACACCTCGGCAGAATTTCGCTGCGAGGAAAATGATTGTGAAATTGAATTTTTTATTTTTCTTTGGAGGGCTGTGTGTGCGGTTCGTGGCGTTTGCAATTTTAATCATTGCCCCACAAGGGAGATGAGTATGTTGCCGAGGCAAGGCTGGCTTTTATTTTCGGCGGTTTTATGGCGGCAATTTATGGTTTCCTCACAAGATCTCTGGGTGAAAGTTGTGTAAGTGAACTCTTTTTTTCCCTGCCTGTGGGGAAGGTAATGGTTTGAAACATGTCTGCTTTGGATATTTTTGCTTGAATAAAAAGATATGGGCGTACGTGTGCGAAGGTGATACGGGGGAGCAGCAGTGTTTTTTTGGTGATGTTTTATTTAGATCCGAGCTGGAAATGCTGGGGGAACAGTGGCTCACATGGAGGCGAACATCATTCAGGCACGGGCAACAGTCCACAGTTTTTATTTCAGAATTGGAATCATTTATTGATGGGAATTCGGGGAGTGAAGGCGAATTTTTAAAATGAAGCGCAGGTTGGAATTTCCGGGCGGATTTCTTCTTCAGTTGATTTGCTTCATGTCCTATTCAGCTTGAGAATTTTTCTTACTCAAAACTTCTTCGAAACGATGATCTGTCAGGCAGTTGAGTTGATGACTAGAACATTCAGTCTTTTGATTTGAGTGAGTTTTAAGAGATGGCGACTTCGAATGGTGTAATTTCAGTGCCACTGAGTGGGCAGAGATGGACTCGTGAATTATGAAAATTATTCCAATGGGCCAAAGCACATCCACGAAATCAACGCTCCGGCCCGCTACGCCATGGCCAGCAACTTCAACAGTCAGAGGCTGTACGACCTAAAAAAAACCTTCAAGCAGTCGAAGTCTCCTGAAGGTGATCAGGGAACAGCGTCAGATTGAACATTTAATGGTTCTTCTAGGAGAGACAATGACAACAGCCAAGAAATGTTTATTCCGATGAAAAATGATGCGTAGGGAGAAAGTGTCTTATAAAATATCGGGCATGCTGCGTTTCTCGGTGACTTTAGTAAAGACACTCGCGACGGACTGCTGCGTCTCCCAGTCTCCCCGAAATCCTATTTAAGTCCGACGCGGCCTGGTCAAAGAATCAAAGTCATTGCATCGGATTCATCATTCGATGCGGTTGTTGTAAGGGATATGACAGACATGTCGACGACTGGGAACTGAATTAAAAAAATGAAAATAAAAGCGCGTGCCGGCCGTTGTGGTTTGGTGCACTTGAGCCTACGTTCCAGGTTCGAGTCCCGGTACGTGCAAAATACAGTTCACGGCGCCTCACCTCTTTCCAGTCACACCGGTTCGATTCCCGGTACGAGCAGAATATTGTTCACGGCGCCTCACCTCTTTCGAGTCATTGACAATGCTGGAAGAGTATCACTGTTTAGAAAAAAGGTTCTCAAATTGGCCGTTCGGAGTCGTCACAAAACTGCAGGTCCCTACCCATCGCGACAGAACAATAGCACGTACAACAAGAGTGGTGGCTGGGAATCTACGCTCTGACACTTTTAGGGCCGTAGCGCCATATTATAATCCAATTGAGTAAAGTGACTGTCTTAAACAGACTCGGGCTGGCAATCGATCGCTGTGGAGTCCATTTCAATATTTACACTTTCAGCCTGCTCAGTTGAATACAAAAAATCTTCCATAAACTAAAGTATTTGGTGCTCCTGCGAAAAACATTCGTGAGTCCGAATTGTAGAACATTCAGTTCGAGAGGCTACATTGGCAGTTAAACTGCAAGCAAGTAGATCCTTCTCCACTTTAGCTACGAGCTTCCTCTGGTGCGAGGTTTCAGAGTCATCAACTCTTCCAGCCGGCAATGAATTGTCGTGTGCTTTACATAGGCCCGTCACCCGTCGCTGTAGAACTCGTACAGTTCGTGGCTGAAGCCTGTCCTCCTGACGCACTCAACACAACAAGCGGACCAACGATCGCGCACAGAAGTGTTCTTTAAAAGATTTCAAGGACTTCTTCATCCGCTTTTGAAATTTCCTGAGAATGGTCGAGAAGGAGTGGGATGCTTAATGTCTTGCATAAGTCGGACTAATTAAGCGAAATAGGGTTCTTTTGAGGCAACACCGCATTTTGCGTTTTATTACTGTACTGCGGCTGAGGTAGACGAAGTTCCTGACCACCTCAAAATTATATTTGCCCACTCTGGCCTCTGATACTTTGTTCAAGACATCGACCTTGTGTGACCTTTCTTGTTCCATTTTAGCTAACACCGCCCCAATGCCAGCAGACAACTAATTGACGGCTCCCTGTGTTCTGTCAACATCATACACGTATACCAACAGTTGTATTGACTTCTGGAAGAGCTGGCTTCTAGTGGTCCTCTGTGCGCAGAGATGGCAGAGCAGACTACATGAGGTAATCTGCACCATTAATTACGCGTAGTTATTCGAATAAACTTCCCAGAGACTGGGCTCGACAGACAGGTTGAATCCTGTCCCGGTTTGTCTGCACACAAATGCACGTCATGTACCTGAATTGGTGGCGAGAACTTGTTCCATCTTGTCATTCCATCCGTCGGCCGGTGTCGGATTTCACCATCCCTCATTCACACGAAAATGTGAAGACACACACCAGAGGAAAGTCATTTCCTGTGTACCAGTATATCTTGCTGCCGCCTGGGCGAGCCGTGGTAATAACTAATTGATTTGATATCAGCTCAACAAAACACTTTCAGAATTCGCGCGACAATTCGATGGCTACTGCGATCGGGCGGGACGACAGCGCATGCGGCTTGTTTATGGATCCACAACCTGTCCTGACTAAAGAGCGGCGTTTTTTTTTCATATTGCTTGCTGACTAAACGAAAACAAGTTCCACTCCAGTAGCAGTGGGGTGGATGGTGATTACTATTTTTAGCAAGAAGGAATCAAGTTTTTAATTGCTTTCGAACTAAGCCGGCTGAATGGCTTTGAAAACATCGAAAGTATCTATTAATGTCACAATGGAGGTGTACATGTATTTTCAAGCGGTGGGCAGAGGAAGCTGGGTTTGCTTTCTTTTATGGGGGGACAGTGTCCTCAGAGCGCGTGGTGGGTATCTGTCAGACAATTATTTCAACCAAAACACTGACAATCAAATGCCTGAGAAGCTGAGAAACACCCTAGAAAGGACTCGAGGTCTGGCACTTGTTCGGCTTTGCTGGCAGTACCTCAAGTGGTCGGTACTATTTGTTAATGGCTCGGTGCAATGTGCGATGTTATTTCGGCATATCGAACGACGTTATTCCGGCGTCTCGAGTATTGACTGGAGGTCGTCCAAAGTGGAGTAAGGACAAGTCCAAGGACTAAGGCCTTGGCGTAGCTCCACAGAAAATGATCGAGTGATCACGGTGGCCCAATTGTTGAGTTAACACACTCGCCAATTTCCTCCTTTCGCTTGTATGTCATGAAGCGCCGACTTGTTGGTATCACAGATCGGATATCGCTTTTGTTGAGCTCAGGCTGCTGTGCCACAAATGGGCCTAGTCCGAGTGTCTTTTGGCTAAAGTCCGAATTGCGCACTCACCGGACGTTGTCTATGTTCGTCTGGCTTCAAGTCTAGCGTCAGCACAATCTTTACGGATGTGGCCCTGGCGGTACACAATTCAGACGAAGCGAGATCAAACTAAGTAGGCCCTCGGCCATAAGTCTCATGGGCGTTGTCATTTATCATTCTTCAGAAAGGGTCTACAGTCGCTGTTGGGAACAACTTTCCGTGTAATTCCCTTTGAGAAAACTTTTCTAGGTTTCCTTAATTCAAACGATAAACCTTAGAAATTAAACGATACAAAGGATTTACTTAAGTTAAAGAAAACAAGTTCGAATTTAGTCTCCTTGCTCTGGTGTTCAAAAATGGATTACATCGTTGAAGCGTCCCTTCTGTCAAATCAGTTTCTCTCTTTCGATCCAGATGGCGCTGTGATTTAGAAGTGAGGCCAACAGTTGCAGTGATGAGGACCGCACATTCTCCGCCCTTGCAGCTCTCCAGGAAAACTTACTTAGAGGCTCGTCCTTCTGACTACCCGGTCTAAGAATCCAACTGGTTTATGCGCTGAACTGCTGTATACATTCAGTCAACGGAACCCAACGATGGCGTCGGACTTGTGGGCACACCTGGACGGGACTAACTTAATATCGCACATCTTGCAGCAAACAGGAGTGCGTACAGGCACTCCTTTTTCAATAGAATAGTGAACAAGACCTTGACCAACTCAAAAAATACAAAGTTGTTAAATTTTAGTTAAATTTAGTATACCCTCGGCAATGACATAGATATCGTCTCCAAATGTTCCTTACAGTCATATTTCTGTCAGAAATAAAACCTTTTGATCGTCATTCTCTCGACCGCTGTTAAACTGAACATCAGAGGAAACCATTTTGCCCCAGATTCGGTGCCCTCAGTAGCTCATACAAACTCAGTTTACAAGCAGCCATTCCGGCCTCCGCCTTTTCACAAAAGCAAACTGATGGCCCTTGGCCAACCGGCGGACACATTCTTCTCACATAAATTCCAATTTATTTGAAATCCCTCCCGTAAGCAAACGCGTTATGACTCCAAGCAGAACCAGTTTAATTGGGCTCGTGGTTCCTTCAACCCACATCGCCGCTAATTGCGTTGCCCCCCACTCCACCGGTGGACCCATCACGGCAACATCGCGCCCCGTTAAGTATCTCTCAATCAAAATTGATGAATTATCACTCTTCGCTTGGCCCAAATACGAATGAAAAAAAAAAAACCTAGTCGCTCCTCTGCCGAAACAGCGGACGTCAACATTTCGGCGGACTTTGTATGCTCTTCGTTTCGCCTCCTCTCCTCACCTGTGTCATTTTCCGCGCATCTGTAATGAGTAATAAGATGAAAAATCTCGGGGTCAAGGTCTGAAAATCATACCTCAGTCGTTAATGAGTGCTCGCCGCATGCGAGAGAGAGCGGACTGAAGGCGTGTCCTCGTTCTGCCAACTTGCGAGAAACAAATAAATACACATTACACAAGGTTGTGCCGAACGTATGCATATCTAGGAACGTTTGTAAACATTTCACGACGAAGGCTGCGGCGCGGCGGCGATTGCAACAGGCGCCTCGCCAACCACCTGTCAGTCAAAAAACCGCCTCAGTCCCTGACGTGTCTCCTCCCCAGCCCCTCTGCTCATCTCATGGTCGCATTGCGAGGAAATTCATCGTGAAAATGTATTTCCCGCGGATCAACAGGTCTTGACTGAGTTTGAGGTGTGAATATGTATTTTTTTTTCTTTTTTTTTTTCTCTTTCTCTCTCGTATTTCTTTTCTTTTGTTTTTTCTTTCGTCGTCTTTGGTCAAGCGAATGTGTGTGTGTGTTTGAAGTGCATTCGCCGAGAGGATGAATGAAATTCTGAATGAATACGACCGCACGTACATACCGACAATATTCATGCATACCCACAGAAGAGAGCGGATCGCATGTGAGGCGAAGACACGGTGTCATTGAACTGAGGACAATCTGAAGACCGGCAAACCGTGCCCAATGACGAATTCGTGGGCATTTAACAAGAATTCAATTCGCAAATGTGTGATGCTGAATTCATGTATACGTTCACATCTGCAACAGTTGCTATAGTTCCTGAGAAAACAATTTAGATGTACAGTCATGGCGCTTGCGATAGGGTCAGTAAATGCATTTTTAGAACCTAACTTTTTTTTTGTTTAAATGTGCAATCTGCATACCCATGTTAAAATAGCGCTTTCTCGGGGTCTCTGACGTTTTACGAAGGATACACGCAAATCCATTAAATAAGCGACAATGCAGCGGTCGCTGTTTTATGTTTCACAGCCTGTAATATAGTAAGCGCGAGCACAAAGCTGCAGGTAGAGCTACTTCTACTAACTCGGGCGTTTTGTCTGTTTTTGAAACAATTTTCTCTTAAATACTCGTGTTTTTTTCTATTTTTGGCAGTCAGAGGCAACTATTTGTGTAAGTACAGTCAACTGACGACTGGATAGCGCAATTGGTTAAGTGCCTGCCCTTGGTAGTAGAGTGGGGTCCCCGGTTCGAATCCCAGTGAAAGCAAAGTTGATACGCTTTTATCTGGTTTTCAAATCTGGTCCAGTCACCATTTTCCGTTGGGATCAAATTAACGGCGCTATCACTGGAGAGGTCGATCGCTGGTAGTAGTCTGACAATGGGCCAACATGGCCTATGCGTGCTGGTTTTCGCTAGCAGCCCCTTTCGGTTCCTAACCTGCATAAGTACAGTCAAAGCTCGCTAATTCGATTCAGTCCGAGTAAATGAATTTTCCGAATTAATGAGAGCTTTTTGTATGCACTGAAACGCGTTCCTATTGATTAAAATGTGCAAGAACTCAAAACGAAAAATTATTTTATTGAGCATAGATCACAAAAACGTGACATCTAACGCGGTACAAAGTTCAGGACAGTGTTGTAGTTGAAAAGCTTCAGGAAGTCGCCAAAAATGTGTCACCGAGCACAAAAAATAACGCAATTATTGTGCACAATGTACCGCCATTGGAACGTACTTCATTTCTTTGTAAACTCAGTTTTTATTTCAAAGAACAAGACAACTTTGAATGATGATTGCAGCACCAACTGAATGGCAACCCGCTAATAGGGATGCCACTAAGGAGTAGGCTGGTCAAAGATTTTGTTAAGACTACCAAACCAAAGAATGTCTGCGGAACGACCGAAGTACTGAGAAGAATTGGCCAAATCGAGAAGATTAGAGGGCTAAGTCTCGAACACCAGACGCTGGACGGTCCTGTGCGCTGAAGAAAGGCAAATGGGTGGGTGTGAGAGTCTACTCTAAGGATCTGAATTTCCAACTGTCATTCCGTCTACCAAATCACTGAAGCACCTTTCAGGCAGAAACTGTAGAGATTAAGGAGGCTGTGTCCTGGCACAGATATTGTCATCTGTTCGGGCAGCCAGGCAGCGATCAGGTCTCTGATGGCAGTCATATTTAACAACAAGACTTCCCTTAACGCCTATACCTTATCGAGTTGGCCAAGTTTTTCAGCATTCTGCTTATTTTGAAATAATTCAGTGACAAAATTGTGAAACAGACGATCTCGCTAGAAAGAGTACGATCTCAACACTCTTTCCGGACTGCCGTCCATGCCAATCGCTACCGCAAAACATCTACTGGAGCACTGAGGCATATCAAAGTGTCCATTGTACTGCTAGATAGGAACTCCTGGTCAGACTACTACCACTTTAGTGATATCTTGATCCCAAGGGCAAATGGTGACTGGGCCAGAAACCCGATAAAAGTATCTTCACTTTGCTTTCCCTGGGATTTGAATTGGGGACCCCTCTAATGAAGGGCATGCACTTAACAAATTGTGCGATCCAGTCGTATTTTTTTTTAGACTGAAATGCTTACTATCTTGGGTGTAATTCCATCAGGTGCCTACCTGATACCGCTTGGCAGACCCAGGACGAGATGGTTAGACCTAGTCCCAAAAACTCGCTTCGTTACGCTTGGGCGTAACTCCTGATGAGTTATGGTCGATCTCTCGTGCGTGGTTTACCACCGCGACCCCTTTAGTGGAGCATGAGGGTCAGAAGATGATGATGATGATGCTTACTTATACCAATCGTTGATGGTCTCCGGCAGTGGTTTTTCTTTTCACAAAGCATTTATGGCCTACTCTTGATCTGTCCCGACCTGATCAGTATGAATCTCAGAACCTACACGGGGAATTGAGCTATTTGCCATAGTGTGAGAATTTGATATGAAACGCCGTCTTGTTGGAAACGTTTCTTGGATACGATTTTGTCAAGCCCTGGCCACAGAAAGTCGGTGGAATATCGGTCTATACCTGAAACCATTGACCTTACGGCGTCTCCTCTCATTTCGAAAGGAATGATGCCCCCATGAGGTAAACCGCCCCAATATTTGGATGCCCTGAAGCACTTCAAAGTCTCACGACCCGGTTCACGACGATATTCACGAGATTCTCTTAAAAATAATTGAGTTTAAATAACTTTAAATCGATTGCAGATGTACACACTACCGAATGTATCATGTACGCGCTTAGTTTAGAACTCAAACGTTATTACTCCAAAAAGAATTGATTTTAAAGCTCTCGATTTTATTGTATTTCATCTTGCGGATCATGTTCCTTCGGGTAGCTTGCAGTGGAAAGAGTTCGGTAAAACTAAGAACATGTGGGCAATCAGAAAAAAACAGAATCTTCGTTAAGGATTTCCATCGGTACCAAAGCAAATCTGTTCTTAATTTGTACATCAGCACCAGCACACCAGCGATTGTAGAAAGTATCCATTTTCCCATGCGATCCGTTCCGTATCATGGCGTCAAATAAGAAAATTACTTCTCAACCGTAGGAACAGTTGCGCTTTAACAAGGAATTAGAATGTCCTCTGCAAAAATAAAAACCCCATTTCCCCAAGTCAAGACAACTCATCTCGGGCCAAACGATGCACACGGGTGTCATAATATCCTGGCAAAAGTCCTTGTATCCTGTAGTCGGGGTGATAAAAACAAAACCGCCCCGCATCACCAAACCCAACCGTAACTCTGATGTATTTGAGAGTGCTTGTGGCGCAATCGCCCATTATATGTGCAATGACACTATAAAAGTTTTAACAGATTCCACCAGCCAGCAGCAACCTTCGTGAGGCATTCCTCTAACCACCAGCCGCTTCGTGTTTGGACAGATTTTACGACCAAAACGCTCATAAACAGTTCACACCGTGGATTATTTACGAGCCCCATTAGTTCAACGCGGGCGTGCATGTGTCAGAAAAATGAAATTTAACCTAATGACAGGACTTAAATTTAGAAACTTTCACCCACCGTTCCGCGCCTCATTGGCAACACAACAAATGACAATATCGTCGCTGTTTGGTTCGCCATCAGAAGGGACAGACAAAAGGAGGGGAACGGAGCTGCGGCGAGGCGGTAATATGTCATGTTGCACATTGCATTCGCATGACCAAGGCAACCATGTCTTCATGTTTTCCCTCCCCGTCCCCAGAGAACTTGGTGTAAGTTCCTCTCCAACGTTATCGTCGGCTTTGTGTTCGCTTTTTTTCTGCGGGCTCTGTTCTATGGTTTCATGTTATCTCGTGCAGTTTGGCTCGGGAGAGGGGGCAGAACTTTCTTGATTTCTTTCACTTCCTCGTGGAAATCGATTCTTCTTCACTCGTTGGGGGGAATATTTTCACAGGCAGGCATTTGAGAGTTTGAAGGTTGTTTTGTTCGCGAATTCTAATGACTTCCTCTGCGGAAAAGTTTTTCTCTGCCAACAGGCATCTTAATGTGTGTGTCTGTGACGTGGATAGCTAAGGAAATCTTAATGACTGCACCGAGTGGCAAGCAAATGTCAAGTGACACGGAGCACACGATGATGGGTGTAACCTTGACATTTAACAGATGTCGATGTCATCAGCTCACGAGACAAAAGGATGCAGCATTTTTCTTAAGTTCTCCCGCTTTCTTGTCGTTGACTTTATTGTTTGAGATCGCTGGTTGTTTGGATCACCGTTGTCGGTACTTAATCGCAGAGAAAGCGAGGACTTGGCTCAAGGATTTGCTTGCGACTCCGAATGGGTGAAGGGTGAAGGACAGATTCAGGCCCTGTCCACAAGAAAGCCGATACATATTTAATCATGAATCAATTTGCCAGAATCAATTCTAAAAAAAATGCTACTGAAAGTTTTTGAAACAAAACTCATGACAGTCTCAATCGCATCTAAAGTCACAATCAAACTTAAGTGAACGATGATTTGTCGAAACTGAACGAAACGTAGCCAACGGCAACATTCAATTTCAATGTGTCTGGGAATTGCCACGAAATTCCAACACCGAGCGACTAATTTCGCCCCACTTAAGAAAGCAAAATTGAACGAAACTTAACGAAAACCAGCTAAGTGCTTACTATGGTCACAGTGCATAATTTCGGTGCGCTCGTTTGGTTGGATAAGCTGTCACAAGACTGTCCCTACGCCCATAATGGTTTGGACTAAATTTTTGTAAGCAAGGGGAAAAACCCCGCTAAAGGCTTAATGAAATGTCAGTTCGTTTAAATTTCGCATCATAAGCACGAGACCCTGTCAAACTCATTACTCCCTAGTAGCAATCGCTGCTAACCAATAAGCGAAACGTAAATAAATCACTCTGCAGCAGCACCCACTTGGCGTGATAAATTTTAAGTACAGTCCTTGAGTACACGCCGGCTGAACGAAGTCGCCGGGTTCAATTACATCGCCAACACCCATCATCACACCACCTCCGGCACCTCCTGTCATGGCCGTCAGCGACTTGACATTCCATTAACTGGGAAAGCAATTTGTGCTGGTCGTCAACTCGCGTACTTCTTTCTCTCCCGGTGCCGGCGGATGGGAGGAGGCGTGCAACTGTATATGTAACTTTAAACGCCGTCCATGAAAGAATGCCAGACATCCGTGGAGCCTAACCTAGTCAACTGCATCCCAATGGAATCCATCCACACAATCGGTTGCGCGCACACACACAACCCGTGGAAGGTAGGAAACCATTCCCACACGTAAACATTTCTCAAAAGGCGCCGTAGATTTATTCCCACCGAATGCACGGCATCCACTCCTCCTTCTGGTCTTCTTCACGCCATCATATGTCTTCGTCTTTGCTGCCCAACGTCGAAATGCCGCTTGCTTCGTAACGAGCAAGCAACGCTCGATGGAATTTCTTGAATTTATGATTTGCGAAGCTCCAGAGATTAAGGGAAAACCGAGTGAGGTAGTCGAGATTTCGCTGCGGAGGACACCACCTCTTCTTCTGGGTTGATTGAGTCCGGACGCGAATGCTCTGGGAAATCGGTACACGGTGCACTGGATTTGGGGAATTCAATGCAGTGGAAGCCGTAAAGATGGCAGTTTCCGGACAGATGACGAGCCACTCGATGCCACTGGGAGTGACTGCGAACACGGACGGATGTATGTGTGTGTGGGAATGAACGGAAACTGATATGAAACGATGACTTTTTTTTAATTGAAAATTCTTCTGGTCCTCTTCCCGATAACAACGAACATTTTTCTTTCACCTGAGCGCCGGAGCTTTCGTGGGAAATTCAAGGGAAATATGCTAATGTCTTCCGCACCGGTTAGCCGGTAAATGTCACGTTTTGACAGTAAGCGAGGAATGCGAGTGCAGATATACGTTGTTACGTACACTTTCGTTCCCTGCGTCGTTCCCTGCGCCCAACAAAAGCTACGGCGAAGAGCTGAGACTAGAGGCCAACTTTTTCTATTTCGACGGAATAACATCTGAACAGTGAGTGCTCTGTGAAATCTGAATCTGTTTCTCTTGAAATGTTCATCCATAGATGCATAAGCAAAGACATCCCGCACATTCTGCATTGGTACAGGGTGTTTTTAATTTTCTATTTTAAATATGTTTACAGTGACAAGGTTAACATTTGACATTTCAATTCGGCTAAGATGTTGATCTCTTGGAATGTTGATCTCTTGGAAATTGTGTTCTTCGAACATCCTGGGGGGGGGCGACATTCAAAGGTGGCTTAAGTTTTTACGGAAGTAGTAAGTTTTTTCCTGTGCGTACTCTCACGAGTAGGGGGAGGGATGTTTGGACCAGATTACTGAGCATTGTCAGTCATTCGAGAGAGGTGGAGTCATGGATTATAAAAGTTGTTAATGTCAGAAATTAAACAGACATCAGGGCACCACCGCACAACGTCACGGCGGCCAATGTCTCAACTGCATTCACAACAGAAGTGATGAAATGATGAATTATTTAACAGACAAATTATTATTCGATAAATTAGAATTAACCGTCCAGAATTAATGCAGATGAGAAAAGTCACGGGTGCGGTGACATTGTGCCAAACGACATTCTGCCAAATTAGTACAATGACGCTTTTGGAAGTGTCATTAGGCGGAACATTAACATTTGACATAATGACGCTTTTAAAAGTGTCGTAGTGCCAAATTTGGTGCAGTTTCCTAAGTTCACAGGCCATCAGTCCACAATCCTTATATTCGGTTAAAAAGATTCAAGCTATACCTAACTTAGACCCAGGCGCCTGCCTGACAGTTGTGGGCATACCTGTGAGCGGGTTTGAAAGAAATTCTGGAGTCATGGGGTTAATGAGGGCTGGGTGGCTCGCTTCGCTCGCTAACAGGATTTGAACCCTTTTTTCGGCAGGATTTGACCGCACAAGCGACTACGTCGCTCCACTAAGGATAGTCGACAACTGTAATGCACGCGCCTGGGGCTAAGTTAATTCAAACTTTCAAACCGGGGACCGTGCTGCCCCACTTCTTATTTCACTGCTTATTGATGTAAATATCATGATGGTCATACAAATTACAATACCCAAAGTGACATGATGCCAAATTGTAATACTCGGCCTAATGACACTTTCAAACCACCCATTGTACCAATTTTTTCCAAGTCACGTTCGACTTTATTTTAATTTAATTTTAAAAGACGCGCGTGACGAAGTGGGTTGGGTTACCACCTCCTACCCTGATGGCCTTAAAATATTTAAGGCCTGACCTGACCTCGGTCACTGATAATGTTTGTCAGATACGGCGCTGTTGACATTGTGTGATTTATTTTAACGGTGTGTGATGTACTACAGGGTGTTTTTTTTTTCGAGGCGAAGAACTTTAAATTGAATTAAAACACAGAGAAATGGTTTAATATTCTTGAAATAGAATTCATTTGACAGATTTGAGATTTGATTTCGGGCACGTCAGCGCCGCTTTGGCAATAACGGGTAGAATGTTGTCTTACAAGCCCAAGCGTTGCACTTGCAAAAGTTGGTAATCATGTCTCTGCACCACTCACAGTCGACTCTAACGTTTGAAGCATTGATTCTACAGGCTCCGCAACCGGTGACGACGTAATTGTGTTCTGACAATGGCTTTCGTTCAAGTTTCTCGAACAGAAGCGTGTTTTTCAAAATAAATTTGAACACGTTTTGGACGTGACGCCGTAATCTATTCATGAATTCCCAAACCGAACTTAACACCCCAAAACAACGGAGAATTGGCATATTAGTTCTCACGGATTAACCTGCCAATTGACAGTAATCTGCCTCTTGGAAAAACAAAACACCCTTTATTTTAGAGAATCCTAGTGAGTTGGGGCCGCCCGGAACAGACCCAATGTATGCCACCCCAAGTGCTTTTTTCACACACGAAAAATCCTTTGTATACAGTTCCAACAAATACCGTTAGTGGTTTTAATAAACCGAAGAAGATGGCTGAGTATAATGCTGCTTAGTTCAGCCAGGCTATCAAAATAATAAGCTCCCACAAGTCTAAATCTGCGGGATGAGAGAGCATTGCAGTTGTATAGCCAATGTACAATGGTTTCATCCTCATCCTCGCCTCTGCAGCTTTTGCAGAAGTCGTTGTTGGGGACGCCTGGTCTAGAGGCGTTAGTTCCTATGCCGCAATGCGGCCTGCTCAATCTAATCAAACTAAGCGATCTCTTAGGGCAGAGCGTAGGCCAGAGTTCTTTGGTAATAAGTCATGCCTTTGGCCGTTGACCAGCAACGTTTCATTTGAGCAATGCCCATGAGTAGGTATGTCAATATACTTGGTGGTCGTTTCAGGTACACCAGCATTTGTACTTCCAATAGGAGGACGTGAAGCTGAAGTTGACATATTTGGAATATATTTGGAAATTGAGTAATTTCGACAACTTCTCTCGAAATAAGGATCGAAATTGCGCTATCTCCCATACAACGAACCAGTTTCAAAATTGCCTCAATTACTGTAGATCAATTACAATGAAATGTACGAATTTGTGTATCATCACGACTGCCGAGGAAGGCGTTGAATGCGATTCCAATAGGTAGGACCCAGGACGAGGTGGTTGGACCAAGTCCAAAAACTCGCCTGGCTACGCGAGGGTATGACTCCTGATGAGTTAGAGTCGATGGCGGAGGATCGAGTTGCTTGGAGATCTCTCGTGCGTGGTTTACCCCCGCGAACCCTAGTGGAGCTTGCGTACCAGAACATGATGATGATGATGATTGTGTATTATAACAGATTATACCCGTTTCCATACTATACTTGTAATAATTGACCAAACTAGCAGATTTTTCATCAATATACCAGTTATTGGGTCTATAACATAATTCGTGCGGGTTTTTTTTCGTCTGGTCGTATATTCCGTGCGTTTTTCGGCTACTGCTCTCTTCAAACGGATTAATTGTGTTCGGTAGCGTCGTCCATTGATGGTTTCAGCCGGTTTTAGTAGCTCATAATACAGTAAACCCTTCTGATCCCACCAAATACAGAGCATTACCTTTGCGCCATGGATATTCAGCTTTGCCGTTGATTTGGCTGTCCGGGTTTCACATATGATTTTTTGTGCTTGGGGTTGTCGTAATGAATCCATTCTTCATCACCAGTAAAAATCCGAATCTAAAATGACTTCCTTTTTTGGCGTCGTGTGTCGTGTCCCCGCAAAAACACTTTTTCAGGCAAAAAGCTAGAAATATTTGAGTGAAAAAAAAAATGATTGTTGTGCACGCTTCAAATGAATGACATATACTGAAAGGACGTACAATGACAGTAGCTTTCCAACGCATGTTCCAATGGAATAATACAAGTTACGCCATCTCTTAGCAAACCGCACGAAATCAGTTACCCAATAACTAGCAGATTTCTGACAGATTGCGTTTTTTTTTTTTTGCTAAAATTGTCCACACGATGTCGACGTAAAACCATTTCACTGTCAAACCAAATTGCAACCAATTGCGTAGAGAGAACATTTCCGATCCAATTTCAAAAGAATAAAAGAAAGTGGGCTTTGTATCAAAGTAGAAACGATCCCAAGAAGAAAGTCGATGGTCGATCTTTAAACATCTGCAACTTCCTATTTCTGAAACTCTAGCCTCGACATCAAATGTGAAATCTCCAACAAATACTTGGACGGTTGACGATTCAGACTCAGGACATTCTGATACAAAGTCAAAGCCAAAGTCGAGTACAAATCAAAAACTAACAAAGAGAAGACACCTATGACACCTTTGTGTAAAATTAGTGACCAGCGTTCACTGGATGTTGTCGTTAAGCAACACAAAGAACGTCAGACATTCAATGTCTGATTACTTACTGGGAAGCAGTGTTGGTTAACTGAAGCATGCTGGTAAACTTCGTAAAGAATGTCTGTGGACTGAAAAAAGAATTCGTTTTGTAAATTTTATGCATTCAAAACAAACAATATCAACCGCTCCAAATTGCCGCCCCGAAATGTAACCGATTGTAACTAACCCAACCTTCCATCAAAAATTATCTTTCGTTAGACGGCAAACATGATTGGTATAAGTAATTTAACAAATGGCACCGGTGTTTTACTGCATATGTGGAGGTCAGAGTTTGATGCAACACATCGCTTTCTCTGAAGTCACTGACACAGTTCCGAAGATGGCAACAAGTCCTCGCAAATCTTATTCACTCGCGAGAGAAAGAATGCTTGAGGGCCCAGGTCCACCCGTAGGAATACAGCGACACCCCATGGTATTCTCACTTCTGACAGTGATGAAACGTTTAAAACGTGAAATGCAAACCTTCTCTAGTTTCTGACTTCCCTAATTATTTCCCTTAATAGACACAGCCTTTTCCATCCACCGATTCTATGCGTTTACATCGCTTCAGTGCACATCGGGTCAGTGTACCGATGTTTTGTCCGTTTCGGAAAACTTCCCGCGGACACTTCACTACGTCGCTGAGACTTTGTCCCACCCGATCATGAACTTCCATTCCCCATGACCTGTGATCACCAAGTTCTACCAAAAGAGTGTCATCAAACAGCAGTAAATGGAAATTTTCTCTTTACTTTCACTTTCATCGTATTCTTCTTTCGACATGATCTAACACGTGTGATAGGTTTGATTGCGGTAAGGGGTTAATTAAACCATTTTCGTGGAAAAGGTCATCGCGGTTAGCTCACAATCGAAGCCTTGAAGCACGTTTTGAAGCATGTACGTGCCAAATAACTTGCAAGATTTGATTTAGATTAGATTGGAGCAGCTGTGGTTTCTTGCATCATAATCCGTGACAGTCACGAAGTCAGCGCACATTTTCTTTTGAACGACTTCTGTAAGTGGGAAGTAGTCTCCACATTCTGTTGAGCAACCTTGGCAACTTCTTATTTGCGACATCGCGCCCTTCCTCTACTTGAGTTATCGTGAATTTTTGAAGTGGGTGCATCACTTTCAGCTTCGCCCGGTGCATAGTCGAGTGACCTCGCTCGGTGAGATGTGGCAGAGTCTTAGTTGTTTGCTTGAATTCATCAAGAGCGAAGGACACGATGAATCTACAGACAGTGGCTGTGAAGCATTAACAATGTCGTCGTCGTGCAGCACATTTGTATGAGAGACACAGCCGTTGTCTCTGATGTCTCTGAACAATTTTCCTAGTCACATTGGTTGATAAATTGACATAATCTCCCTTAATATTCAGGACGTCGTACGTCTCTCCATCCCTGGCTGAAAATCGATAGCATCGTTTTTAAAAGACACCACCATCAGCCCACAACAGCGCACAATTTCCACTTGCATTCACATTCACGGGCGCCCAACGCTAAGGACAACCGATTAGTCACACGTCGGAGCCACCCGTTCCATCCAGCAGCGTTCAGCTAAAATTAGATTATGTCGACAAAGTGCTCGCTGCCTCATAACCTATGCGCGACAAGTCTGTGCGAGGCATTGTAATGTCGAACGTGCCATGTGCATATCCCACAAAGGCAGCTCATCGAATGCTGAAAACCCATTCAAACTCATATGTATCTGTAGCCGCACTTAAGCGCTCCGCACCGCAATCGATAAGTGCTTCGAATAATGGCCAAGTCAGGGAGGCGCGGGCGGCGGCGGGAGCATTTTCATCGTTTTCATTGCCAAACGCTGCTGCCGTGAGTCGAACTACAATTTCACTTTTCCATATTTGCGCTCGTAAATAACGTGTATCTCTCTGATTCACACACTCCCCGCATCCGATGGCGAGTGCAATCGAGGGAATAATAATTTCCTCGGCACTTGCATGACTGCTCACGCACCCAGTCGCACAGAGCGAAAACGCAATGCAACGTGCGCCAAGGCAATAACAGTTTGAACGAGATAAAAATAAATTATCGTCTCTGATGGATAAATAAATCGACTCGGAGTTTGTGGCCCAGACACGCCCACTCTTCACATGTCGAGTCAATAAAATGGCCCCAATTGAACCGAGGGGGCGTAGTGCGCGGCTGACCGCTGTACTTGCACGGAGAACCTCCCTTGATCGTCACCCTCGGCTCCTGCCTGAATGAGGAGAGGATGTCCGCACCGATCTACGCTATCCATGTGTATCTTGTTCGATTGATCACCGAGCTGAATGCAATCAAATCGTAAACTGGTTGTCTGTTCAACTTGAGGCTCTCCCGGTGACCACTGCGGCCGCGGCCACGTGAACTATCCACTGACTCGTGTCGGCCGCGGCAAATACAGAAAACACAGAAAAAGTGAAATTTTCCATCCCATGGATACGCGCCGTCAAACGCTGAGCGCAGATAAACATTTGCTCGTGACTCATGGCCGTAAGTAAACCAATTTGCCGTACACTTGTGTGCGATGTGCAATTAGTTGCTGTAGCTTTTGTGTGTGATTACCTATCGGCGATTGACTCTGTAGACACACATGTCTGTACATGTGTACTATTGGAACAAAGTTAACTCAATTGTTAAATAATCGCGGTTTGTTTGTCGAAATACGACAGTAGCCAGCCTGTGCGCACGGACGGTGCATGAGTGTGTGATGACTCACTGGGGTCTGTTGCGGTGCACGAGCTTTTGTCTAGGACTGAGGAGGGTGGCATGGGTTGCTTTTTTGGCTGCAGGCGTATGGCAACGTACGTAACTTTCATTCAATGCGAAAGAGTCGGAGAAATGTTTTGCGTTTTTGTTTACTTTTGCAGCTTTTGTTGTATCGAAGTGGGACAGCCTTAAGGAGTGCCGACAAGTTGTTGAGAAACAAATGGCCGAAAATTAAGACCACTGATTTCGGAATATACTGTCACATCAATTCATTAAATCTCTAGAGGAGTGAATCAAAGCAGAAATTTGTATAAAATGCGAATAGTAAAAGTGAATGAGAAATGTGTTGCAGGCGAAAATGTTGACACTGACAAACTGAGGGAGAGGTAGACTGCGAGCTCCCACTTCTTTCTGTAAGTTATGCCAATACTGTTTATTTTTTTCTTTATCGCTGTCATCAACGCGAACATCTGAATGATGAATGGTGAGCATTGTCACAAAACTAACGAACTTACCGCACGTGGAAAACAAAAGTGGCAGTGACGAAAGTGTACACTTTTGAGAACGAAATCTAGGATCCGATGCATATCACGCACCGTAATATATACCACCAGGATATGCAGATACAGAAAAACCGCCACGTAATATTGGGTACATAACTTAATTCGTGCGGTTTGCTAAGAGATGGCGTAACTTGTATTATTCCATTGGACCATGCGTTGGAAAGCTACTGTTATTGTACGTCATTTCAGTATGTGTCATTCATTTGAAGCGTAAACAACAATAATTTTTTTCACTCAAATATGTCGAGCTTTGTGCCATACAAAGTGTTTCTGCGGAGAGTTCTTCTTATGAAGAAAACTGCTGCCGAAAATCATCGTATTTTGGTGGAAATTTATGGTGAACACGCTCTATCCAAGCGAACGTGCCAAAGTGGTGATTTTGGCTTGGAAGACGATGAACGTCCTGGGCAGCCAAAAAAGTCTAAAGATAAAGAACTGGAAGCATTACTCTATGAAGATTGCTGCCAAACACAAGAAGAGCTCACAGAATTTTTGGGTGTCACTCAAACAGCCATTTCAAAACGTTTAAAAGCTGCTGGATATATTCAAAAGCAAGGAAATTGGGTTCCACATGAACACAAGCCGAGAGACTTCGAAAGGCAGTTTTGCATGTCCGAAATGCTGCTGGAACGCCACAAAAGGAAGTAGTTTGCATCGGATTGTTCCTGGTGATGAAGAATGGATCCATTACGACAACCCCAAGCACAAAAAATCATATGTGAAACCCGGACAACCAGCCAAATCAACGGCAAAGCCGAATATCCATGGCACGAAGGTAATTCTCTGTATTTGGTGGGATCAGAAGGGTGTGCTGTATATGCGATCAGGCACGATGCAATAATTTTCCACCATGACAACGCTCGGCCCCTCGTTGCTATTCCGGTTAAGAACTATTTGGAAAACAGTGGATGGGAAGTTTTACCCACTTGCCTTATAGCCCAGACCTTGCCCCTTCAGACTACCATTTGTTCCGGTCCGTACAGAACGGCCTCACTGAAATACGGTTCACATCAGAGCAGAATATCAAAAATTGGCTTGATTCATTCTTGGCTGCCAAGCCGGCAGTTCTTTTGGGATGGGATCCACAAATTGCCAGAAAGATGGGAAAAAAATCTTAGCTTCAGATGGGCAATACTTTGAATAATACTATTGTACATTATATACACATACTATTGTTCTTAAATACAAGTTCAAATTTTGAAAAAAAAAAAAAAAAAAAAAACCCGCTCGAGTTATAGACTCAAAAGCATTTCTAATCCACATCAATATAGTTGCGGATTTCGTACGATCTAGTTGATTTGTCTTATATTTGCAAACAAAAATGTAAGTTAAAGCTGGAAAAGAGGTCCTGAGTAACTCTTTTTTCTTGTTCATGAATGACAGTTGTTTGATTGTGAAACTACCTTACCCAAATGAGTGTCCATAAGGAGACCTTTCCGACGGATTCCACGATAGCAGTAGAAAGTGAAAGTGGATCGAACAGGTAAAGTGAAACTCAAACCCGATGGATTCCACGATAGAGGTGAATACGTCCAGGAAATCGGGTATTTTGCAATAAAGCCAACAAGCGACGACAATGTGTGAGCTGAGACGGTGAAACCACATGTCTTCCACAGGGACATCTACAATTTCAGGGCAACAAAATTGGTTATAGCGAAATTGGTTACACCTCTAAAAAGTATGGACCACGTTACCTCAGACCGAAGTGCAAAGCAAAGAGTGGCACACACTTAGACCATGTTGGCCCATTATAGACTACCCACAATCAGACTACTACCACTGATCGACTACTCCCGTGATAGTACCGTCAATTTGATCCCAGATCCCGGACAAGATTTGAAAACCAGATAAACGCGTTTCCACTTTGCTTTCACTGGTATTCGAACCGGGGACCTAACTAACCAAGGGCAGGCACTTAACCAACTGCCCCATCCAGTCGGTCAAAGAGAGTGGATACAATGGTCTGGATTTACATATGCTCACATTCCACAGATTTGTTCATCGCTAATGTGAATGTGTGAAATTTGGTCATACAAACGATGATGTTCCTGTCGGAGTATGTTCTAGACATTCCGTGATCAGCTGACCTCTTGAATGGGTTAGCTAGGCTGTGGGCTTAGATAAGGGAGTCATGGAATGCAGACTACACCTTAATGTGTCGTATGCCCTTTGTGAAATCGATCGTTTTAAATCTCCTTCAACACGTTCACGGCGGCAGCCACGTTTTATGTACATACTCATGCATATCGCATGATGGATAGAACAGCTGCGAACCAGTGTTTCCAAAATTTATTCAAGTTTGCCTGTGGTACACTCATACGCTCATAAAGTGCGCAACGTTCCAAACGTATTTACTAAATAATCACAATTTTTGTAGCATATTCTTACAATTTAATCACGTTCAGTGACTTTAACAGTCACGGCAAACGGCAAGCTAAACATATTCAGTCTCAGATGACAGTGATGATCGGATGTGAGTGTATCAGAGCTGTCGAAATCGAGACTATAAATTGGACCCAATAACCTTCACGATCAAGGTCTTAGAAAAAATACCTTGATCGGCACTCATCGCCAGTAGTCCCAATCCCAACTAAATGTTTGTGATGATCTGAGAATATGAGCTAGCACTGTGATCTGTGGTTCATGATGCTAGCTGCGACAACTAGGTGGTAGATCAGAATTTATAAAATCCACCCACGCCCTCGAATACAAGGCAATGTTTATCAACAATCTCATGGCGTCAGCTTCAAGTCAACCACAAAGCTGATCCCATTTTTGGACGGGGTTGCAAAAGCAAGCGCTAGCTATCTATACGTCCGCCCACAAACGTCCGTTGTGGTCCACTGAACTTGTGTCCAACATCCTACTCATGGTTGTCCTTTCTTGCGTTCGCCCACAGGCTCGCAAGGCTAGCCTAGACTAGTCTCAGGGCGCCGTAAATGTCATCTTTCCTTTACCAAATCGCCATCTTTGCGAAAGGGATCACAGATCACAGACGTAACTTTCCTGTGAATCATCAGATTTTCTTGTCATGTCCTCGTTACATTTTCCTTGCCCTGTGCCAAGTACATCAGCACACAGTCCACATTCATTTGGATTCTTATCAACCTAACGAGATGTGAAATTGCATCCCAGTTCAATTAAAACGACAAGCATCTGGTGAAGAACGAAACAGACACCCGTCTCTGCTGGCATATCGAACAGACGTGACTTTCTCCGCACTCGACTCGAGCACACTCGCACCTTGTCTCGTCCTCTCGCAAGACATCTAAATTAATTTCTTATCTTGAAAGTCAAATTCACATGCAGAAGGTGCCTGGCGTGCATTGCCAACAGCCAGAAAGGACATTCCACTCAAGTGAATCATCTGTGCAGTGTGCACAGCCGCTCCCTCGCCAATGTGCAATGTCAGATGAAGCATTTGCCGTGCGCCTTTGTGCTGCTGGGACCCGCAAATGATAAATATTTACTATTTACGGAGCGCTACTTAGCCTGCCCTCTTTGAGAGAAATTATTGATTTCCAGGGAAAGCAAACCGTATGCATGTCGAGTGTAGTGTGTGGACGAGGGTGTGTGGCAGACATCCAGGCAGACTGCACGGGGACCACGACAATTGAGTGCACCACTATCGCTCACCCCAGTTACGCCCGGCATTATCCATCCATTTCCCATTTCCATTTGTTTTTTTTCCCCCGAAATTCTCGTGTCCTTTTGGTTTCTGGCAAACGTTCATAATCGATATGCAGCTACCACGTAGACCAGTAAAATCAACCAAATGAGGATGACGGGCCACGAGAATGAGATTGCGAACTAGGGGATGAATAGAGCGGAAAAGGGGCCAAGGACATTCGTAGGCAGGAAGCCGGGCCATTGTTCGATCTCTCTTTCTCTCAGGGGACGAGGAAGACAGACTGCGGCAGTATTGGTTTCGCAATTTGATGGCCATCGATTTGAGGAGATGCGGCAGAATGGTTCACATATTGCCTGCTCAGGGAATGCCGATTCGTGGTGGCACATGTGATGCACACATGGAGCATCTGTGTGCATGGAAGAGGGCCTTAAGCGAAGGAAAGTTGTTACTTCATTTATCCTGATGGCTGATGGCTGATGACTCCGCACCGTGTCCTCTCTCTTTGTTCCATCTTTTGTGTGGGTTTTGTTTGGTCGACGGTGTTAATTAACCCAAGGGTCATGGGTCATCGAGTGAGAGTGCTGTTTGCTCTTCCGTTCGGTTTTCCATTTTTGGCATTGTTTTCCCTTTTTTCCCCTTCTCTCTCGCCTGTTCCTCCGTGGAGGCGAAGCCGGCGCGGCGGGAGGATAGCGAAACATTTCTCTTGGCCCGGAGTCAAAAACAAATTTCCTATGAATATAAATTCGATACTCTTTGCAAGCGAGACGCCAAGAAATTGTCAAAACGAGGACATTCCGTTGGGCGGCCAAGGAAGAAGGTCTACGCGAAGGACTGCTGGCTGGTGAGGGAGCGAATTCAATATTTCATGTGGGAAGACGACGCCAGTTCATTTGTTATTCTATGGATTTCGGGTGTCAAAGTAACGCAAATTGAATTTTACACTCAATGCGTTGCGAACGCAGATAGACATCCAATAAGCATTCAGGAATTTCAATTTGCCACCCATTCAATGTGGATTCCGGAGGGCTTAGGCCTCGTGGAAGTTCGAGTACCTCACTCTGGCGCGTGCATTGTTCTTCGGAATTATTATTATTTTCCCACAAATGATGAGGACTTTTTCAAACATGTAGACATCTGCACGATGAAACAGAAATACTCGGCGCTACATTCTCGGAACCACTTCATGCTTTGGGTGCACCACCGTAAAGGTCGGCAAATGTGCTTTGATGACGAGTGACCTCGCGACAAAATTCATTCGTTGCCTATTTGCAAGAGAGCCGAAATACGACGACAAGCGTGAAACGTCGCATAATGACGAACTTGACTGCACATTTTGACAGCTGGTTGTCATTAGTAACTTCGACAGCTGTTGAACAACGTGTACCGTGTAACTCAACTTCACGTGTACTTCAACGTGAAATGTAAGATCTGCTTCGAAGTATGTGTATCGATTTAACTCTCTCATTCGACGCAAGGAGCGCCACTAATAGTTTATCGCTTCCCGTTGAGATTATTCCAACAGAGGTCTGGAAAAAAATAGTCGTTCCACTCTCCCTCGTCCCTGCCTTGTGTAATTTCAGTCGGACAAGTCTCCGTCTCAGAGTTAAGCACACCAACTACTTTCATCACTTAACCACGCCTCAACCGTTCACCGGCGTCCCATTCCTCTCATTCCTCCCATTCCTACACAGCATTTAAGAAGTCCTTCCATTTGAAAGGATGAATGTCGGAGGAAAACTTCCGCGTAAAAAGAATGTTTCAATGAACTTCGTCTGCCTGCACCTCCATTTATTAAGTTTCTTTCCATTTCATTCGCTGGCTCTGCATTGTCTGGTCGACGAATGCCCCGAAACGAACACAAGAACCACGACAACAACGACAACGACGATAGAAAAGCGGGCGAGAAAGCAGCAGCGGCAGCGACATCAGCACAAATTACGCTTAAGGAAATGTAGACGGACATGGGAGACAGCGCTAATTAAATCCAAAAGTCATACCAACGCAAAGAGTCGCATCCAACCACAGTTGCCCATGTGTCTGTGACAGGCTTCTGCCGTAAGGAGACGAAGAAAAAAGCGGCCGAATAACGAAAGGATTCATCCGACGTTTCAAAAGAAAACTCCTTTTGTCCCTTGTCTCCGGCGTATGGAGTACAATTTTCGCAAGTAATTAACGATAGTACTCGACTTTAGCCTCACTTGCTCTAGGTGCTCCGCACAGCGGCGTGCTCATGCAGCCCGCCTGGCACTGTGTTCCAAGCACTTGTGTCGCACACTGTCATTCTTAGATGGTGTCTACTCGATTCGCAGTCTGGAACGCTGAGCAGCCGCTGCCGCCTCAGCCTAAAGCGGCAAAAGTGGATTTGCACTTTGTAGGGTTCGCTTCAGGTTAATGAATTGGGGTTCAGCTGGCTCGGCTTGCAGTGCATGCATTTATCCCGACCGGATTATGATGTGTGTATGTGATTCACACCCCGAGTGAAACTGGGGGACTGACTGTCAGTCCACGAGGCGGAATGGGGGTGTGCTGTGTAATTGAAGGTGTTTTACACGATATCGTTCGCTTTTGATTCGAGTTCATGGTGAATGCGACGATCAGGGATTGGAAAGAATACATGCACTCGTACAGTTGTCAGCATTTCATTTCTACTGAGGGGGGACACATGTCAAGGGCATTCTCGCGGATTAATTACGAGTTGGCGGTGAGTGGTCAGGTGTTTTGAATTCACAGCGCTAACTTGTGGAATTCGGAAACCATTGAATGTTGTTCTTGCTGCAGACACTTACTCTTGTGGGGGCGTACTCAATCTGATTAACCTTAACACACTTGACGCTGTGGGACACATCGTCAGTTACAGCTGACTTAATAAAAAGGTCTTCACACGTTTTGTTTTGAGGATTGGGGCTTTTTGTGTTGACTTCCAAAGGGGCTTGACACTGACATAAGGTAGCTGAGAGTCATTTTGTTTCGAGGATTCGACCTAACGTGTGATCTTTAAGGCAAAGGATTGGACATAGGCCCAACTGTCCGTAATTTGTTAAAGCATTCACTTCACGCCTGTCGTTTCACCAGGTCCCTTTGAACACTTGCTTCCAACTCAGCTGAGTGCCATCTTCAGCCAGTCAGAGATCTGTACGAATCAAGAAAGCATAGTCATCTCACGGCGATCGTTCATCGGCTGGCCGCCGGAATTATGTTACTCGTTTATTTCCCCTGGGGCTACTTTAGGGCCTTAGTAACCAGCCACTTTGGATGAGCTGGAATGCGACATTCGAGATGCCATCCCCGCAATAAAGCCGCCGAGTCTTCAAAAATTAGAACGACCGCTTGGAGTATTGCCGGCCGAAGTGAGGAGGCCATTTGAATGATGTGCCAATGACGTGAACAAGAATCAATTTTATGCCACACACTGTTGTCGTTTTATTCATCTAACTTATCTGATCATCCAATCCTTACTCAAGACGGATGCGAATCTTCTTCAAAATTCTGACAGTTTCGCATTTTGTATTAATGTGGGTTTGTGGGCTTTTAAGAATGCGTGGAAATCTAAGGCTATCCAAAGTGCTTTGCCGGTCTGGCGAAACACTGTCGCGATGCGCTTTAGATGAACGGCCAGACTATAGTCCACGATATCCGCTTGGTTATGAATTCTGTCCATCTGAAAATGACGAACAATGTAGACACCACTTGTCTTATGACCCACACATCCATCCTCAGCTCGTAGTATTGTCGAATCCAGTAATTTTCAACGACGTTCTGCTACTTCGTGCAGCTTCCAATTGAATCCGCTGCTACCACTCCCTGGCGAGGATGAGTTGCAATATATAGAAAACTAAAGTGATTCCCCATGAAGTAAACTTCTGGAAGTGGATAACTTCTGTGACTGCGAAGGCGGTTACACCACCGATTACTGGGATGTAATCAAACAAGGTGCCGGTAAAAGCAGTCATCAATGACTGTATGTGGCAACGAATGCTCCGTAAAATCTGACTAACTTATCGTTTAGGTCAAGCAGCATCTCACATAGGAAAGCGAACTTCTCGCAAAAGCACGCACGAATCCCCTCGCGAAAGGACGACTGAACAAAATGGATATGCTCATTATATGATGGTAGTAAGCAAAAAGTCTGAACAACAATCGCCACATGCGTCCGTGAATTAACTCTCTTTCGGGTTACACTGTCCACCTTCTGGATGCACCTAAGCAGTCTGTGCGAATCTTTAATTGTCTTCTTGCGCTTCGTTCATCATTACAAATGAGTAGTTCAAAAATAGCGGCAACACATCGAATTTTGTAAAGTACAATAACACTCCCAGAAAATAGCCGATGGCTTGAAGAATAATATTGTCTGAAAAGTAAATCTCCGCGAACTACTAAACGTCTGACAGCGTATAAAATGTGCTCTCGTTTCTGTCAAAGGAAAAGTCCAGAAGGTGGCAAATGGACTACATGAAGTACAGTACAGCCTCGCTATTTTGCGAAATAGATCCGCATTAGATTTAGCTGACGCAACCGCACGAACATAGACTAAGCCTTGAGTTCACTGGCCTGAAATCCATCCCCCCATCTTCTCGGGCGAGACTCATTTTCGCCTCAGCGGCTAATTATTTTATTCGAGCGAACATAATACACAAGTGAGTTGCCAAACCGAACTAACCTCAAAACAACGTCGGCGAACTGTCACTTCAGCTGCCACAGCAAACAATGCTGCCAGACTGAAGTTTTCCACCACACGGCAGTGTTTCCAAAAAGTGCTAATATCTAAAACATTACTTGAGAGATATTAATGAAGAGGGAAAAAAGTTGGAAAAAAAATCTACTCACAGAAATGATTTCGATCTCTGGCAAGGTTTCACTTCAGAGTCCCCTGCTGCAAAATGCAAAATGTCTTTTGAAACTCACAAGCAGAACACACACTTTCAATGAATTCCCTTCAAGTTGACCTTGCCGGTGGGTGGCTCTCTTAATAATTCCATTTCGACCCCTCTCCAAAACGAGTACATAACATACTATTCATGTCATTGCAACTCTTCTAAGTCATAGTAAACCCGCAATCATCCAATATGAGTGCACATCCATATAAGGGCACACACGTATCTGGTCTACTGCACTCCTTTAGCAGCCATTGATCCCACCCTCTCGGCAAGAGTGAATAACGAACCCGTGAAACTTCTTCTGGGCACACACCGCATCCTCGAAATGCACACACGCGCACACTGGCGCATGCATAAGTTGTCTTCCGGCATTTCTTTTCATATAATCCTGCACTTGGCTGATCCGAGGACTCAAAGTTCCCGCAAACACCGCACTTATTCGCTTCACCCATATTACAGCATGCGAAAGTTGATGGAATATTTGCATAAGGACATTGTACCGCTGGCTTCGTCAAACATCTCCAGGGGTTGAGAAGGTGATACTCCTACACTTGTACACCGTGGGCGGTATTCAGTGACGACAGCTCGGTACGGTGGTAGCGTGTGTACGCATATCCTTAAGGATTCCCTTTTCATTTCATGCAACGTCATCGCTACTCTGCAATAGATTTACACGCCTACGTGAGTAATACTTTTTTTTTGTTCCGCCTGCGTGTGGAGTAGGTGGGCCAAGCGGTAGAAGGTCCTTGAAAAAGTCTATTCACAAGAATGTTTTCTGCATAAACACACATACACACATACACACACACTGACACAACGTCGGCAAGTTGAGAAGAAGAAGAAACGACTTCATGTCTAATAGATGAGAGTCTTCCATTTTCCTTCTGGATTTGAAGTTTTTCGAGGGAAATGCGTCCCACGACGGCGAAAAGGCCGAAGAGAGCTAAACAGATGGCAGGAATTATCTTTCCTCTGGAGCGACATCCTTCATAGTCTGAACGAACGAAGAAGAAGCTCCAAATGAGTTGAAAGACAACGAGAAATGATTATTTACAACAAGAAAAGCACATAGAATTCCTTTCGCATCAAGGTTGTGCTCATAGTTAAACATTTTCATTCCGCTGATGTCAAGCAAGGACCATCTTGTTTGTACAAGTATCCACTTGGGAACAATTTATTGAAGCACACTGCAAATATGTTGAATTTGAAATGATGAGCACTGTTTATAGCGCAATTAAGCAACAACAGCGACTCTACATAAAACGGTATGACATACTTCCGCTCGGGTTTAATGACGTTTCCACGAACACACGTTCAATTCCATCGTGATTAACCAATTTTGGGAGTGAACCCATTTTTAGGAAACTCTCACATGACAGAGCAATTACAACGCTCCAAAGAGATCACCCAAACTGCTTACGCTCCAGTTCCCTCGAAACACGACAGCATATCAGCCTAATCTCGTTTCGGGTGACCTGCAAAAACAAGAGAAAACCGCTATCGGTCCTCCCACTCGTTTTACAGCCGCAAATTATCCATAAACATGAGGCTTCCTTTTCAAAATTCCCATCCGACTGTGTGGTTATAGCTTTATCATTTCCATCATTCCCCCCTCCCCCCACACCACCGTCATCATCCCACCACCACCGCCAAGCCAACCAAATCCCGAAGCGTTGGCGGCTTCCAATTGTGAACAAATATGATTGATTAGTCTTGTAGCATGACATTGCCCAAACCGTTAATTCGGTATATCCCATGCATTTCAAAATTCAGATGCATACACCCAAAATATTGTACAAAATCCCATAAATCCCCCCTGACATAATTTTGTCTCAATTATTCTACACTGTTTTTTTTTTTTTGCAATAAAACAAAAATCATTTTCTTTTTCTCTGCTTTAGGTCCGATGATCCGCAGTACGCAACGCGATACGGGAAAATATCAAATGCATTTAGGTAAACAATGAATCAATCAATTTAAACACAAATATCCCCCAATTAATTCTGAAATCAATAACTGTACATATACATGCATATATATTTAATTCTATGGTTCGATTGCATTGCAAAGCCCTGCTTGCATCAGCTTTTTTTTAATTTATGTAGTTTTGCGGAAGAGCTTATTCATGAACACGCCCGTCCCGCATTTAATTGGCTTAGACTAACGCTTTTCCGCGAACACCCACGTATATACTATGTGCGCGTTGTGTGATTTTGTTCTTTTGCAACTTTAATTTGTGATTAACAAAGCTGAGTTATGATCTTTTGTGTTTCGCTTGGGATAAATGATTATTCTGTTAATTGGACGCAGCTTGAGATGATAATTTGAGACAATAAACTGTTTTGCAGGAGGATAAAATCAGAATTTTGTTCCCCCCATTGGACGAGTGAATGTGTTTTTGTGAATTAATGTAATAAAAACGTTGATAATTAAAATTCACAGAGTGAGTCAAGTCGAGTTTGGAAACGTGATTGAAGCCGGGGTATTTAAGCTCTTTTTACATAAACGACAGCCCATTGGGTGCTGACTCGTAATTCCTCTTTCGAGTTACGACTGCTGTTTTGTGTTTCGGGCGAACACCAGGTGTACAGGCTTTCGGAAGTGGTGATTTGTATTCACGATGAGGACGACGATTACATATGCAGAGTTTGATGTGACTTGTTTGTCAGCATCCTGACTGTCTGCCTTTTGGGCTAACAAACAACAACATGAGCAGTAGTTGGTTTTCTGGCATTATTTTATTTGCAGGTGCACAAGAGATGTTGTCAACAAAAGGTTTATTCCTGCTTTGAATATATTCACAAGAAGGTTTTTAGAAGTTTTTAGAAGTTTTTAGTTTTTTTTTGGAATTTGGCAGCACTGTTCATTGTGACAGTCACTTCGACAACAAAGAAATGTTTTGCCATGGATAGGCCCACTCCAGAGCAACTCTTGCAAATTGTGCGAAATGTCTGAAGTTTAACAACAAGGAATGGTCAGTCCTTTATTGAGGCGCCATTCATAATAAAATGATATGGTCTGAAGTGGACTGGGACCTAGTTTCTATAGCAGCCACCAGTGTTGTGCGTGCTAATGTTCTGTCACGAGTGAAGGCGCGGTCTTTTGGACACGGTTTGGTGTACTTTATGGACTAGTGGTACCATTAACACATGTTCTTCAATAATTAGGTGCGTCAGAGAGGCTCGGTTAATGAAAAGTGACCACCAATTCGTTGGTTTCCCGATTAAATATTTTTGAAAGATTTTTTCTTGCGATAGGTTTTTAGGTTTAAATTGCTGAAAGGGTGCGTTTAAGTGTAGACCTGACTGATCCAACGTCGGATCAAATAGACTTGATCGATTAACCACTGATGCAGAACCATGTGGGACTTAGGGAAGTAATTGCTGTGGGCACTCGCAACAGTTCGAGTGAATCAATGTGAGCCTAGTCTCTTCTGGTTTTGTGGAGGCGACCTGTAGCTTTATGCCAACATCGAAAAGTAAAGTTTGAGAAGTTTTCTGTAGACGTACTCTCTCAGCATTGTCATCAGTTAGTCAGGCTTAGAACGTCGTTCGTGCCTGTTATTGAATGTAGGCACCATTCATAGAACCCAAAGCCCCCACAGCCCTCACAAATCGCCGCTTTAATCGTAGAAAAACTGAGCTCTTAGTAGCGAGTTGACAAAGTCAGGCTGGAGTAGAGGAAGTGTGGCATCCATGCAACATTTGCCTGCTCTTGTCGTGATCTCTTAAAAAGCAGCCATCTGATCTTGAATTTATAACCAGCTGCTAGTGATTTTAGAGCGATTTGACACGTACTACCTGCTGACCATTTGATGCAAGTTAGTTCTTCGATGAGTCGACACTAAATGTCACATAGTATGCAAGCAGACATCCTAAGAGCTCGTCATCTTGTCGCAAAATGCGCCCGTGAATAACCATTTAAACTTGCCGCCAATGCATTATTCTTTTCGCGTTGTATTCGATTGAGTTCTATGAAAAGACAGAAGCAGACTTACCCACTTCCGCCTTCCACTCACCTTCAATTCAAAATTTAATTACACAAACCTAAAAAAAAAACTATCTCCACGCCTAAAGGTGATCGAAAGAAGGGCAATTTTGACAATTTGATTCGTAACCTAGATCTGTCCACGAATCCGAATATCTATGAAAATGTGTCCGCCCAAAGGAATGCAGTTCAGATTGGAATGGTTTCCCGCTTGCTTCTGATGAATTATTCAACAGCATCGTTCAATCGAATAAACTGGCTCTACTTGACCGATATAGATCGTTGCGATTTCCTAGAGCTATTCTCAGCCACACATCTCACTTGGCAGTAGTTTCTCTTGTAGAATGAACATTCACATTCAAGTGAACTACTTGTCACGAACACACTGGTGTGCTAATGGCCTGCCGATCGGCAGATAGACGTTGTCTTCTTGTTTCTAAATTTGCTGAATTGCTGAATGGATTGCCTTACAATACATGCGTCAAAAGTCAAGCCCTTACGAGCCGTATCCAATCCATCTAACTGACTTTTAATCACTTAACGAGCTACTAATGCCCTCTTGGATCAGAAGAGAAAGAAGCCGAAAAGAGAAATTCAATTTGAAAGTGTCTTCCACCCACCAACGGTTCGCATTCTCAGCCGGTCACACGTTTTCAAATCGCATTCCCTTGGATTCGATGTTTCTTCCTCCAAAACAAGCAAACACACATACACACACACACTTGAAAGAAAATCAATTTGTGGGCTCACACAGCGTCAAAGGCATTGTCTAGCAATTCACGAAATCTTCAAATGATTTACAATACGCTCTCCACATCACCTCATCCAGCAGCCGGGCACTTTATTGAAAAATTACTACTTCACTGTTCAAGTTTACCCGCAGCAATAATAATTGAGTCGAATGATTAAATTAAATTAAATAATTCACAACACAAACGCAGGGAGGGTGTTCCTTTCATTTTGTTGATTTCGGATTCGTTTTCGGTTTTGGTTGGTTTTATTTTGGGCGCGAGGGTGCACACACCCGCACGTTGTGAGACCCTCTTGTGGCTGGTCCGGAAGCAGAGGCCACTTCCGTTGCCGCTAGTTGAATTCTGAGTACCATCCGTAGAAAGTAGCCGACCGTAGCTGAAGAGTGAAATGAAAAGATAGGAAATGCAAATTAACACTTGTCACATCTTGGCGGGCATTTCCTTCGTTCGAACAGGGTTGATGACGCACTGTAACTCATTATTTACTTTTAATTACATTTCGACAGAGGCGGCTGTCTCTCTCTGCGACTCTTGTGTTTTAAATTGAGTTGAAAAAAGCTGAAAACTTTCATTAAGCCATTCCTTTCACGAATCAAATATCATTCATCTTGGTCGTAGTCCTTGAAGGAGGATCTGCAGAGCAAACAAAAACCAAAAATACAAAGCATTGCTGTAGCTTAACAGCGTTTTTGTTCACATAACAAGGGCAGATGGAACTTTAGTCGGTTTTGTCGTTAGGAGACACTTTTTTGTGTGCATGTCCTCTCTTGTAGCGGTTAACGCAGCGGGTCCTTGGAAGTGAGCCATATTGCTGTGGATTTGAGGGAGGATGCTGAACTCGTTTATCGTTATCTGCACAATGCAGGAAAACTATGTTAAATACGAGTGCTTTGCTTAAGTTAAGCTAATGCTGTGCAATGTATTCAGAAAGGTTTAATTCATAGAGATGGACGTAAACCAAGTGCAACAAGGGCTTATATATAGGCGGATTTAATTCTTAAGCAGGATCAAAAGTAGTGAATTTTAAGCCATAATCGGGAGATTGCAAAGGAATGTGAATACAAAGTCCGATTATTACCCGTTCAGACGACGATAATAGAGTGCACTTTCGGTTGTCGCAACTAATAGGAACTAGGGTAGTTGCAAGTATCGACTTCTCTCTGTGCATGTTTGAAAAGTTGCGTCAACGATGGTGCAAGTTAAATTTAGCTGTTGCAAAAATTGAGGAGTTGCGTTAATCGAGAACGTACGGACTGTAGGTGCACCTGTTTCTGTAGGTTGCATGTTTCTTTTAAAGTTGCCATGCCTTCTTGTTTTTGTTGTTTAATCTGCTACAATAGTAATTCTTTTGTAAAGGGTGATTTTTTAGCTATTATCTTTTTGGCAACACCAGTTTAAACAGCCGACGCACGTTTCGTGTTTTGTTTCACTGTCAAACATCTTCAGTTTGGTCCATAATTTAACCATGAATCGTCTTACAAACGAACAACGTTTGCAAAGTATTGAATTTTATTATCAAAATGCGTGCTCTGTTAAGAAAGTTCATCGCGCGCTTCTTCCATTTTATGGTCAGTTTAGACGAAGCTCATTTTTGGCTCAATGGGTACGTAAATAAGCAGAATTGTCGATTTTGGAGTGAATATCAGCCAGAAGCATTGCAAGAGCTACCAATGCATCCATAAAAAGTCACAGTTTGGTGCGGTTTATGGACTGGTGGCATCATTGGACCGTACTTCTTCAGAGATGATGCGAATCGGAACGTAACTGTGAATGGTGAGCGCTATCGTGAGATGATATCCAACTTTTTTTTGCCCAAAATGCAAGAGCTTGACTTGCATGACACGTGGTTTCAACAAGACGGTGCCACATGCCACACAGCACGCGCAACAATGGACTTATTGAGAGGCGAGTTCGGTGAACATTTTATTTCACGTTCGATCGGCAGATAGACGTCTTCTTGTTTCTAAATTTGCTGAATTGCTGAATGGATTGCCGGTCAATTGGCCGCCTAGATCGTGCGATTTAACGCCTTTAGACTATTTTGTGGGGCTGTGTTAAAGCTCATGTCTGTACAGAGAAGCCCGCTTCAATTGACGCATTGGAAGACAACATTGAAGCATTTATTCGTGAGATACCGGCCGAAATGTTGGAAAGAGTATGCCAAAATTGGACTAAGCGGATGGACCATTTGAGGCGCAGTCAAGGTCAACATTTGCATGAAATAATCTTCAAACATTAAATTACGAGTATGGACCGTACTATCGATTCAAATAAAGATTTCATGCATTTTTCTGAAATTTGAAAAAACTTTCCTATAGCTTTTAAAAAATCACCCTTTATAATAATATGGGCGGCGCTACAGCCCGTAGAGACCCAGTGAACAGCTTCCCAGCAACCACACGTGCTATTGTTCTCTCACGAGTGGTGATGACATACAATTTAATGCCAACTCCGAACTGTCAAGTTTGACAAGCTTTTTCTAAGCAGACAGTTTTTACTGCTAGTGACTCGATTTAATATTCTCTGTATTGAGACAGATTCAAGGAATGACGTTGACCCTGACTTAAATTTGTCACTTGAACCCGAACGTATTCGGTCTACTATCCGACCTATTGGAACATGAAAACTTCTTAAAGTGACCTTCGTTGTTATCCGGTTTATAAACATATTTGATTGTACATGTACAAGTCGAAACATTGAGTGGTAAAACTCAGTACGGACTATTATTTCGGAGTGAGCTCACTTGAGAGGCAAAATATTCAGTCATCATCAAAAAAGCGTCCTCAAACAGCATCTGACACAATCGAAGGCAGGAGTGCGTCCAAAACCAGAAATGAAGTATGATAGAGATGCCCAACTTCACAGCTGATTGACCCCCAGTCCATCGACGAATTTGAGGGGCTTTTTGACAGTTGTTCAAGAAATAACGCAAATGCCATTCTCTGATTGGTCAATGGTTGTCAAACATTTTAAGGGGCAAGAGAAGTTGAGCGTCTCTATCATACTTCATTTCTGTCCAAAACATTGAAATTGTATACAATACTTAGAGCTCATGACAGTTCGTTGACATTAACAGTGATTTCAAGAGTCATGCCAGGTGCACAGAGTCTACCGATTTTTCACAATGATTGTTTAAAGAAGTTTAGACTCCAGTCGGAGTCGGAATAAAACTGTGGATCTCATCCAGTCGATGGTTAACACAATAGGACACATAATACAACTGGCCCAGCCGCCCATTCTACTACATCCACAGTAGGATTTAACACGAATTGTTTAAAAAAAAAAAAAAACACCCTTTAAATTAACCACACGAAACAAGTATCACCGAGAGGTGGAGGGGATTTTCCATAAATCTTTATCTGTGATCAATATCACCATTATATTCTCATCAACACGCTGGCACAGCCTGAAACCTTGTGATCACACAAAGCGTATGCTTTCACTCCAAATCTTAATTTACCGATGTGTCAAACCCAATCAAAGGAAGTGTGTTATTACTTCCCCCATCGTAAAAAAATGCCCGTATCATGAAACGTGTATGAAATAGAGAAAGGAAACTCCTCTTCATCCACCCATAACGGAAGTGAAATGTAATCAAGTTCCATTAAATAAACATCTCAGCATCTTGTGCTGTCGCATTGAACTAATTTATGCATCACCATGTAGACAACCACTTAGGCGTATTATATCGTTCTCGGTTGCAGGTTCAATGGTATTCATTTCTAACTCCCAATCGGCGTGTTTGTTGCTTTTCGCTGAAGCGAGGTACCTTTTTGAAATTTCAAAGCGGTATCGGTACTTTTCTTCTTTCATCTTGCTCTTGTGGGTTCCAATTGAGTTTATTTCCATGAAATTCACTTTCATTGTGATCTGACACAACCCGGTAGCAATTATTTTCCGCCAGCGGTTTTGTTATCATTTGACTACATGCATCCGCCGAGACGTTCGATTTGATATTTCTTCGGGAAACAGGCGCCGGATTTTTGAATATACAAGATTTTATTAGGGAGGCCTTGGTGGCCTTGTACGTCTTTTTTTTTATTGGTAAGCTCTTGGGCAAAGTGTCTTCAAACAAAAATCTGTTTAAAAATACTACTTATTGCGGCGCTTTTACGTTGTGGCCGCCTTTAAAAAACAAAGATCTTCGTGTGTTTTTATCACGAAACCACGTCGATCTACACCTTCAGTGGATTTGGATACAATTCTCGGTCCATTTCCAATTGACATCCCATACATGCTAGCATCACTTGCGGCGTTTGTTTGCGTACATTTGGTGTAATTGTGCGATTACTGATTAAGACCTTATTACTGTGTACTCGATAGAGGTCTACTTGGGTCGCCACAGATGCGGTGACTGTCACTCGACTACTACCTAAGGCTTTTTCAGAATGCACCCAAATTGGACTTAGTCTGATTGATCTCTGCTCTCAGACACTTGTATCTAACCTCGTGTCGGTTTGGGATGTCTAATATTTCTAGACGTACATTTCTGCGCACAAGAAGAATCTGTTGGTCATATCCACATTCAGAACACGTTCTCAGTGTAAACTGTCCACCGTGGCGTAGTGGGAAGGTGCATCGACTTCTATGCTGGCCGACACAAACTTTCATAATTCACGGCTGCACCTCTTTCGAATCACTTCTTACAAAGATCAGATAGTATACTTGTCTCAAACTTCGCCGTTTGAAGTCGGCATAAAACTGTAGGAGCTACAAGTTCCTCGTTGAATCTTCTCCTCCAGATGTCATCAAAGCAAACATGGTCAAAGATCGCACACAGACCTTTTCTCTCGACCAAGTTCTTCATCCGCTTTTACGATTGTCCATGCCTCTGGGCATGTATACCTGTCCCTTGTGATGCTCTGTTCAAGACGTCGATGTTTACATGTCCTGTTTTGGCGACATCATGCCCTTCGTTTTGCCCTCATTCACCGGCAGACCATTTTAGCCACTTACCAGACCTATTTTAGCAATGCCAGCAAACACTCGCTGTGTTCTGCCGTCAATGTCATCGACATATGCTAATAGTCGATCTTCTGAAATATCATGAAATATCATGTCCCTACATGACAAGGAATGGCCGTTCCTAAATCCTTTTTTTTTTTACACTGGAGGTCTCGCTGAGTCCTCCTCCTGTCTCGGCACAACTGATGCTGTCTAGTATGACAAAGCGATTTGGCTATATCGTTGTCATCATGTTTTACTGTCAGAGAACAAAATCCACTCTGCCCAAGTAAAATCCAGAAGTAAAACATCATTCAGAAGCATAAACTGAAATTGTTTACACTGGCCACTGCGTAAGCCCTTCCCACGAAAATCGCAAGAAATCCACACAGCCGGAAACAGCGCATCAGTAAACCATTTGCGTTCCTAAATACGTACGTCTGAATAACAATTGCTCTGATCTTCCCTCGGTCTGTGTTCAATAAAAATTTAATTGCGATATCCGGCGGAGCACGTATTTGTATGTCGATCAGAAATTAAGAGCCGAACAATTCCTCTACCGCATAAATAATGATTTATGTACTCTGCTCAACAGTTAATCAAACATTTATTCTTCTCTTTAGTGAATTGAAACTTCATTGACTTCGAAACGGCGCGCCGCCGGGGCGAGTTGAATAAATTAGACGATGGTCTCTGTGCAAGCGCAAGCAATGCTTTGTTTAATTTAATTTGAATTTCATATTTCTCATATTCAATGCATAATAATTGAGTTGTTAGGGGAATAACTGTCGTGATGCGTTGAATTCCGACTCTTTCCTCACCCAGTTGCCACCTCTGATCTGAGTACTTTGCATTGTAATGGAGAGCAGTCCCAAGGCCTTCGTTATTAAATTCAAAATCATCTCCTGAATTGAATGTGCACAGGTAGCTCTAAAAGTCGTAACCTTCAGCACGCTTTTAAGTTTGTTTTCTTCTCTTATTGGCTGATGTAAGAAGGCAATGCAGAGAAGAATTTAAACTGTTTTGTAAGTTTCCCAAGAATAAACAAATCAATTTCATGCTTCAACAACGACTGGAAACATTCGCTTCACTCCCACCTTCAGTTCAGATCATTCTCATGAATATATCCCAAGCAACGCCACTTACACTGGTTGTCTGTGAGACAATTTCCAACACGAGTCAACGTCATTAAATTGTAATTGAAATTCAGAGCAAAAAAAAAAAAAACACAATGCGCGCCAATCAACGCACCGCACATTCTTTACAGCAATGTTTGCTTCTCTCTTAATTACTTAGAATTTTCTCCTATACGATATGTTAGTCAATGGGTTTTTTCTTTGTTTTCAATTACAGAAGCGCTCCTGCAGTCACGTCCTTTACCACACATTCCAGCCGGTTCGCTGGAAGCCGAGTTTCTCGCACAGAGTCAAGATGGGTCTTTACACAATGCACAAAGTCACAGTCAGGGGCCAAGTTCAACGACATCAGGCTTTGAATCAGCACACCGATGGACATCGAAAGAGAACCTCCTCGCTCCTGGACCAGAGGAGGACGATCCGCAATTGTTTGTTGCTTTATATGACTTTCAGGCGGGCGGAGAGAATCAATTGAGTCTTAAAAAGGGAGAACAAGTTCGAATACTCTCGTACAATAAGTCTGGCGAATGGTGTGAGGCTCACTCAGATTCTGGCAATGTTGGTTGGGTGCCATCAAACTATGTGACACCATTGAATTCACTTGAGAAGCATTCTTGGTATCATGGACCAATTTCCAGGAATGCCGCCGAGTATTTACTCAGTTCGGGAATCAATGGGAGCTTTCTGGTGCGAGAGAGTGAAAGTTCCCCCGGCCAAAGGAGCATTAGTTTAAGATACGAAGGGCGAGTCTATCACTATCGCATATCGGAAGATACCGATGGCAAGGTCTATGTGACTGCCGAGGCAAAATTCAATACTCTGGCTGAATTGGTGCACCATCATAGTGTACCACACGAAGGCCACGGACTGATAACACCATTACTGTATCCAGCACCAAAGCAAAACAAACCAACTGTGTTCCCGTTAAGCCCAGAGCCGGATGAATGGGAAATTTGCCGCACGGACATTGTAATGAAACACAAACTAGGCGGTGGGCAATATGGCGAGGTTTACGAGGCAATTTGGAAGCGCTACGGAAATACTGTTGCTGTAAAAACACTCAAGGAAGACACAATGGCGCTGAAGGACTTCTTAGAGGAGGCTGCCATCATGAAGCAAATGAAACATTCAAATCTCGTGCAGCTTATCGGTAAATCTCTTTGTCATTTATGGTGTACTAAATCAAAATTGAAATGCTGTTCTACTTCCTAGGTGTTTGCACACGAGAGCCGCCATTCTATATCATTACAGAATTTATGAGCCAAGGAAATTTATTAGACTTTCTACGATCCGCCGGTCGAGAGACACTTGACGCCGTAGCTCTGCTTTATATGGCAACTCAAATTGCCTCGGCGATGAGCTACCTAGAATCACGTAACTACATCCACAGAGATTTAGCTGCGCGAAACTGTCTCGTCGGTGACAATAAACTGGTAAAAGTAGCTGATTTCGGCTTGGCGCGATTGATGCGTGATGATACATACACTGCGCATGCAGGTGCTAAATTCCCCATCAAATGGACCGCACCCGAGGGCTTGGCTTACAACAAATTCAGTACGAAATCTGATGTCTGGGCATTTGGGGTGCTGCTGTGGGAAATCGCCACGTACGGAATGTCACCATACCCGGGAATCGATTTGACAGACGTATTTCACAAACTGGAGAAAGGCTATCGCATGGAACGGCCACCTGGATGTCCACCAGAGGTGTATGATCTTATGCGGCAATGCTGGCAGTGGAATGCTCAAGATCGCCCAACATTCAAGAGTATCCATCATGGTCTGGAGCATATGTTTCAGGTAAGTGTAGAGACGAGTAAAAATGTGAAATTTCATAGAATTTATAGTTTATTCCGGTTTTATAGGAATCATCGATCACGGAAGCAGTCGAAAAACAACTAAATGCTTCACAAACTCTCACCCCACAAATGGGAAAGAAGACCCAGATGGGGGGCGGTGGTGGTGGCGGAGGTAGTGGAGGCCACCATGATCAACAAGCAAGCACACCGCTATCAGGTAAACTGAAGACGTTATTTTATTCTTACTTAATTTCATTTTCATTATCTTTTTGTTTTTCTTCCAGAAACGGGCTCCACCTCCACCAAACTGAGTACGTTTTCCAGCCAAGGCAAGGGAAATGTGCAAATGCGAAGAACCACCAATAAACAGGGCAAACAAGCTCCAGCTCCTCCGAAGAGAACGAGGTTCGTTGATGCAATGTTGAATGCAGAACTTTTGATAATAAACTGAATTGAATTGCGTTTTGTATTTAAAGCCTCCTGTCCACCAGTCGAGATTCAACATACCGAGATGACGATGGAAAGAATTTCGTGGAAGAACTGAATGCAAATGGTAGTAGTATTAAGAAATCATCTTCTTGCAGTAGTTTCATAATCGATATTCTATTCCGAGGTATTTGTCACCTGAGTAAGGGATTACAACAACATTTCACCACATATTCATTTAAAAATAAAAACAAAACCTATTTTATGATGTGTGTGCACTACTCTACTTACCGAGCATGTTCGAATGCTATGGACAATCAGTTGATTGAGACTAACTTGCCTGCTTAGGATACTAACAATATCGATGATTGTTCTATACAATGTAGTTTAGTTGCAATAAATGGAGCAAGTTGGAAGTGAGCGTTTCTTTGATGAAATGTAGATTCAAAAGATGAATGCCCTCGCGTGTAATTTCCGGACGTCTTTAATTGTGAAGGACTGCCGATGACACTGATCTAAATCAAGGGGAATGAAAGAAGGAATCTACTGAAGTCACAAATAGTAGAGGAGTGGGGTGGTGTGCAACAAAGTCAACATTAGCATTCATTGGCCCAACAATTTGCTATTTCTTTTCAAGAGCATCACCTAACTCGATCATTTGGGCTTGATAACGGTTAGCATTTGACAGCTAAACTGTTTTGTTCGCTTTGGGCAAGTTCTTCGCCTTCTAACCCTTTTGCTGCACCTGATGTAGTGTTGATGACGAGGTTTCTTGAATCATTTCAAAAGAGTTGAAGTACTAGCAGAAAAATCTCTCCCAGCCGAATTAATGATTTTCACAGCTTCAGCTGTCAGCCTGGTGCCTCTGCACCCGAGCAGTGAACAAGAAAAATGAAGACAACTTTCTGTTGAAGAAAACTTTACTTTCTTGTGTATAGCCTGGGCTGAAATGACATGCTAGGACTGTAACTTCACAGTGGACTACCGTGGTTCATACCCGCAACCCCTTTAGCGGATCATGCGGGTCAGAAGATGATGCTGATGATGATGAAAATTTTGTTTGAAACCTCCATTTGGTACACACTGCGGCTTCAAAGCGACTGAAATTGCTTTCAAATGTACAGCAGTGACTCTGCTGAGTAGTTACAGTTAATTGGATGCGTTCAAGTTTATGTGATATGGGTAATGTATGTAAATGAATAGTCCAGGACTAATGTTTGCACTCCTTTCAAAATATCTTCTAAAGCACTCACCAATATTTGTGGTAGAGACACTTCAAGCACTTCACAACTTGTCCTTAACTCTTCAAAACTTGAAAACGCAGATGCCGTCCCCTGGTTAGAGACATACGGCATTCTCGAGCCTTTCTTCTGTGAACTTTCTCTTTCGGGTTCGGGAATCTATGCGATGCACATCATTATTTCCTTTCGACACTTCTTTCAAACGTCGACTGCCTTTCCTATTTGCTATCCAATCACGTACTTCTTACAACATGATTTTTGGCAAAGGCCCATCTTAGTCAAGTGTAACTTTATTCTGTACATAAATATATAAACATTGTTTTCCTAACAACTGTGTGACAAATACTTACAAATCAACATATGCTTACGTACACTCGATACTTAATCAAAATGAAAACAAAACAAAAAATGTTCAACAATCTATATCTCCCCCCTCGCAGGTATTACACGCGACATCACAAACTTGGCAAATCGTTGCGATTCGGAAAATGATAATCCAGACGCCGATACAGACGCCGATAGTATGGATTTCAACAATAAAATCCAGTCATTGGGACATCACAAGCCGGTACAGCACAGCTCCTTTAAGCGACCAACACCCGTGATGGGTAATCGCGGTTTGGAGACACGCAATAGCAAACGATCACAGCAACATCCGTTGCATAGCAAGCTTCCGATGGATATTACCCAGCATCACAGTTTGGCTGGAGTTATAACACAACCATCAAACCATCAAGTTACAGTGTGCCCGCTGGAAGTGATCAATGTTAAGCGGGTGGTAAATCGTTATGGAACTCTGCCCAAAGTTGCAAGAATCGATGCGTTTCTGAACAGCTTAGATGATTCGAGTTCGGTTCAGTTGAACCATAACAGCATCATTGCACATGTCCCACCGCCACCGCCGCCGGTCATTGGCAGCAATGGTGTAATGGCACGTAGTAATAATTTAACGAGTAGCGTTGCAACATTCAAAGGCGGACAGCCGCAAATGATACGCAGCAATTCATCGAGCGGTGTAACCATGGCGAACAATGCATCAGCTAGTCTAAACAAACTCCAACGCCATCGTACGACGACCGATGGATCCATGATGACATTCGCCTCATTCCGCGGCAACAGTAGCAGTCCAAAGCGAACACAGCAATCTGCACTGGCAAACTTAGATTTTCCACCGCCTCCGACAGATCTTCCTCCACCACCTGAAGAGTTCGAATCGCCACCACCGCCACCGCCAATGATCCCAATTCCCCCACCAGCGCCCATCAATAACAACGACGTTTCAAATACAGCACCCAGTGTGGAGGAGGCCAGCTCCCGTTTTGGCGTTAGCCTGCGTAAACGCGAACCTTCAACCGATTCGTGCAGTTCTCTGGGTAGCCCGCCTGAGAATCAACAACAGCAGGACAACAGCATGAAGGAGAAACTAGAAATGAAACTAATGGCTGAGATCAAAGAACGAACCAATCCTGGCAAACTGCAGAATAGTCACCATGACGGTCGAGAGAATGGGGGTCAACAGGTTGATCCAGTCTCGCAACTTGTTACCGAACTAGCCGAAAGCATGAATCTGCCGAAACAAGACAAAAAGCAAACACCAAAGTCAACGCATTCTCCAGCGAGCTCAACCGTTCCCAATGAGTCGACGACCAATACGAACACTTTCAAAGCTCAACTTAAGAAAGTCGAACCGAAAAAACTGCAGACCCCGCCCCAGAACGATTCGAACACCATAATTGACTTCAAATCCAGACTCCGCAAGGTCGACAACAACAACAGCAATGGCAACGATGCCAAAGAAAATCAACAGCAACAGCAGAACTCAACAAAAGACGACAGTACTAATTCGGACGATAGTACAACAAAGAACTACAACAATTCCTTTAGAAAAGACAATTCGGATCGTCACACCGAGAACAATCCGAACGAACTACAAAGCAAGCCAAAATCCAAATCCCAGATAGAACTCAAAAAGACTGAAATCAAAATCGAAGTCTCTGCATTGCAACATGCGGGGGATCAAGAGAACAACAAGAAGGATAGTAATCATTCGTTAAGATCATCGTCCACAACAACTACAGCGGCTACAGACTCAGGCGACTCATCGGAGGATGGCAAACGTCGCAGTACCGGAAGCATTAGTAGCCTAAAGAAACTCTGGGAGCCAAAGGAATCCACTCCGACGGAAGGACAGACACAGCTATCACCAAAGTTGGCCATAAAAAACAATTCAAACGACAACAGTGACATGATGACATCCACAACAACGACACTAACACCAACGCCACCAGATCCAAACGTAGACCAACATCAGTTATTGAATAAAAGTAAGCCAGCAGTTCCATTAAAACCTCATAAACTAACCATATATGCCACTCCCATTGGACAGAAGACCAACACTGAAAGCAATACGAATTCAAACTCCACCACACCGCTATCGAACAATATCTCGTCAACGCAAACCAGCCGTGAGGGCATACTAGAATTAGTTGCACTCTTAGAGGGCAGCCTCAAACTCCCCGTAAATTCGATTTCAGCTTCACAGTGGCTTCAGTTGAGCGACAAACTAAATATACTTCAAAATTCCTGTGTAGTGTTTGCAGATAACGAAACTATGCCACCGTATTCAAAATTTCATTTCAGAGAGCTCATAACACGAGTCGAAACCCAATCGAGATGCTTACGCTCGGCGGGCAGTAAGAACGTTCAAGACAATGAGAAATTAGTTACCGAAGTCGGTCAGTCGCTGAAGCAAATATCGAATGCACTACACAGGGAGAGCGGCGTAAAGTCAGACATATTCAGTTAGAAGAGGGATTTCAAAGTGGGTGCTTGTCCACACTCCACAGAGTCTAGTCAGTAAGAGAGAAAGAGAAAACGAAAACAAAGCATTTCTTTTTTATAATTAATAATAATTCCTTGTAGTGTCCCTCTATATGTTTGTTTTTAGTTTCTTTACAACTTTTTTTTTTTTTCAAACAAAAATACATATACAAGAAGAAAATCTCCTTTTTTATGAATGTGGCATAAGACAGAGACAGAGACAGAGACACGGAAGGTATCGAGGAGAAAGAATAAAATCAACATTACTAACTTTGTTCCATAATTTTGTCTGTGATACGTTGGAACACTTATTTAAATAACGAATTAACAAAGCAGAGAAAAGAAAATACAATTTATAGGATTTTTTTTATTTCCTAAACATGATTATGATTTAAGTTTGCTTACTAGACTTTATTGATTATTAAGGGTTTTCTTTCTTGTCTTCTTTTTTATGTATATTTGTAGTTTTCTTAAAACGTTTGAAGCATCAATAAAACGAACGAGCGATATTTCCAACAACACAAAAAATGTATACACTTTACGACTGCCATTGTGTTTTGGGGTTTGAGAATGTGTAGAACGAATGTTGAAAGGGAACATTTTGTTGAAAGTAAAGCTCTGTGACATTGCTCGACTCTCCCCATGTCCTCATCGTTTGATATTACTCGTCTGCATCAAGTTTTGCAGCTTTCTTCAAAGTGTTATTTGTGATGACACAGCAATAGAAATTGTGATAATACCAAACAATGCCACAGTCTTGCAGCAGTAAATTGTAGTCCGCATCATTTCTTTTGTTGTAATCTGACCAGACCACTCCTATTGGGAACATGTTGAAATATTTGTCCACTTTTCTGTTTTAAAACACTCTTGGGTGCTTTTTGTTTTTTAATGTGTCTTCAAGAATTCATTTGACAGCCCAGGCTCTGTAGACGTTGCGCAGATGACAGTTAAAACGCTCAGATTTGAAGGCAACTGCATGTAGATCAGAAATGAAGTATGATAGAGATACCCAACTTGACTGCTGATTGACCCCTAGTCCATCGACGAATTTGACGGATAATCATGAAAATTTTGACGGTTATTCATGATTGGTCATTCTCTGATTTGTCAATTTGGCTTTAGAAAACCATATAAAAATGGTTGTCAAAAATCTGAAGGGGCAAGAGAGGAAGAAGTTGGGCATCTCTGTCATACTTCATTTCTGATGTAGATCTGTGTTCCTACATTCAGACAGACGTGGAGGCGCTGCACGCTTTCGAAAAAGGCAACTAATCGTCTTAGATGGTTGCTGACCTTCACACTTTTCTACTGTTCTTACTTACTGCGACTTCATTTCAGTTGATTTTTTCCCATTAACGCAGCCTAATTCAGATGCAGACCACAGACGGCAAACATTGGTTCGCACATGGATTGCTTTTGCAGCCTGAATTCTTGAGAGTATGTTGATGGCTTTAAAACAATTAATGAAACAAAGCTGAAAGGGAAGACCTTTGCAAATCTAAGTGGCAATCAGGAGTCAGAATCTATTGTCGTTTTCGTACATGCACCTCCAAAGGATTGATACATCAGCTTCAAGAATGCCATATATTGCTCCTCGGCTCACCATGAATGTTGAGATAAATCCGAGAAGAAACCTGGGAAAATGTGTTCCCATTAAGACACGGCTTGAATGTATTGTTAAAACTCCAAGGGCATTGCAAATCGTCACAAATTTGACAAATTTCCCTGATGTCAAGCAGCTACCACTGCTGACCACGATCTCTCTAAAGCCATCAAACAATCATTTGTCCATTCGTTCCATTTCAAGTTCTGCGTTCTCAAAGCCAACCCAACAGCGACTGAAGAACTCAAACTCCATTTCTCACGTAAACCTCTTCAACAGAAAGACTACAGTATACTTTAGTTTGAGCATATCAGAAGAAAAATCACCAATTACGTAACAGTTACACCAAGCAAACTATTCACAAGGAATATATCTGTATCCAAAACTAACTAACTATGTAATGAGTTAAATCTACACTTATTAACTTAAATGAAGAAAAAAAAAAACAACAGACCTAAGGCTTCTCTTTCCGTATGATTATTATTACGAGTATCTAACACGAAACAAAAATTAATATGAAATACTTTCATTCAAGACAGAGACGCGGTTAAAACGAAGTAGTTTTGAATAAGCTTCTGTTTTTCCACATTCAAACATATATATACATATATTTATAATCATTGCTTGAGAAACTCTTATATTATGGATAGCTCTATATTCTTAGTATTTAAACGTACATATATGATTAAAGCGAAACAAAACAAAACAAAACAAAAGAAATCGAACAATTCTAAGCAACAGGAAATAAATGAAAACAAAAAACGCTAGTCGTACTCGTAGATATAAATGAGGAAGAAAACAAAATTATAAACATAAAGACGTAGATGATCTGATTGAATCAATGATAGCAGATATTTTCTCAAGATTTTTTTCCATTCGTTTAAACGCATATGTTATTCTCCTAAATTTACTCTTATCCGCGTAACGTAACGAGTTAGTAATAGTTGTCAATGATGACGATGACGATGATGATTTTTCGCATTTTATAAGCAAACAAATGAAACAAGGATAGAATAAATAAATTATTCACTACCCAAAGATATTTATGCAACATGAAATTGATTTTTCTCTTTTTTTTTTTTTGTTTGTTATTTTTAAGCTATCCCTAAGTATCAGCAAAATGAAAAATATGATAAATCTGTGTACGTGCGTTGTAGAGAGCTTGCTCGACTTTTTTTAATTTCAATTATGATATTTTTGAATATAAATTAAATACTTATATAAATAGATGTTATATTACATAAACTTTATATTAAATTGAAAAAGAAAAGGAAATTATGAAACAAAAAAAAAAAAAAAACAAAAAACCAACTAGAAATACTACTCGATAAGATATTAATATAACAAATTATGTATTATTATCAATTTAAATATATATATGTAACTTTAAATGAAAACACCACAAGAAATATTCTAAAATAAATATCGTAAAACATGACTTTGTTATAAAGGCGAAAGGAAATGAAAACATTACTTATACATACATGCGTAGCTTTGTTTTATTTGTTTAGCAATTCGTTTGTCCTGGTTTTGTACCTTTTTTCTATTGTGTTGTTCATCTCACCAAGGTCGCAAAAAAAGAAGAAAACAAAAACAGAAGAGTAACAACTTGTTTCAAATGAATTTAAAATTTATTTTTTCATACCTAAATAGTGGAAATCAAATTAAGAATACAATTAAAAATGAAAGCATACGTAGATCTTAACGCATTGTAACGTGAACGAATAATGAATGTATAATGTATATCATAATGTGTGTGGAAAAATACAACAAAAATTTACACATTTCATACAAAAATAAATCAAAAAAAGTATGTTTTATTCATAGTTTGTTCGGAGAAGTTCTTATATCCGACCACGGAATCGGTTTGCAGTTAGTATAAGTTCTGAACTTGGAAGGTGCATTCGTTTTGTCCACCGTAAGGGTGATTCATATTCTCGTCGGCAATTCTATCTGCGGTGACCTGTGCAATGGCAGTGGGCTCTGCGTAGTCGCCTGAATTCTTCAAAGCGCCGTCGGAATGTGATGTTAAATGAGGGTCTTGCAAATAGAAGTGACTTCCGAATGCTTGACAATAAATAAATTTGAACAACCAGAAGCTTGTGTAGGCGCGTGCTCCCCATTCACCTGCCTTGTACTCGACAGTGTCAAAATAAAGACATTCCACTTCATAAAGGGTGGTGTAATTTGATGTTGAATGTGAACCACACCTAAACGTCAAGTTTTGTTCTGCATTTCATTTGACATTTCTCAATTTGAACCATGGGGAGATACACAATCGAGCAACGCGTTAAAGTTGTTCAGGCTTATTATGACACCCTTTACAACTAAAGTGACCTGATTGCATGCGATACCTCGACCCGGCGATGCCTCCACCCTTGGAACACAAGGGCGAGCAATTCGGTTAAGACATACAAAATATAAAAACAACGACTGAGATGTGTGCATGAGAAATGTGAGAATATATGCGCCACCGCGCCTTTGAGCAACAACTAGACCATCGATGAGTCAAGGTATCGCATAAATCGTGTAATTTTCGTTGTTTTATTCGAAATGTCTTCATCTTTATTGTGTCTATGCCTGTTCTTAAAATAGCTAGAAGTTGCGGAATGTAAAAAGCAGTCTCATTAAGGCCAGCATACTCTCTGAAAACGACTTTGAGCTATTCATCAAGCGGTTAAGATAGCTGGCGCTGGCATGGGACTGCAGTAAAGTACCAGAGACGAGGAGTTATACTTTCATCATCTCCCTCATCTCTGCAATTTCTTCAGAAGTCGTTATAAGGTAGACCCATCTTGAGACACAGCATCTCGTTATAACTCTAAGACAAGCCCTAAGTGCTGGTCTGCTTAGCCAAGTTGGGCTATGTGATCGTTCAGAAGGTGATATTTGCTTCGTATTGCGTCTTCTGGCAAATAAAAATCAGTGGAATTGCTCGCTATTTTTACTGAAATGTCACAGTGTCCCGGTCGTAGTTTAATTGGAAGGGTTTGTAAGGAAAATGACTCTTTCTTTCACTTGCTATTGCTGTCTGAAATGTACCGCAATTATTTGAATCTGGTTGTGAAGCTTTTTACGAAAAGAAGAGTACGGTCTGGTGAGCATATATGTACCACATGGATGATGCTCCATTATCTCTGATATGCAATCCAGTAATCAATCAAATCACACTAGTCAAATAAATTTCGTTGCTAATGAAATACCTGGATGCAATCATTTCAAAACGAAACAAAAGTACTCATTTAAAAAGAAATCTTATTGATTTCGGAATTTGAAAAATAATCTACTGACAGCATGCATTTTTTTTTCTAAAACTATGGAACTAAAGATTTCACCATTCCTGCGAAATACAAATGTTCTAAACAGGATGACGTCAGAGTAGTCTGACACTTTCCATGTAACACATCTTCACTAGCTGTCACTTTGTTGTCAAAGTAAACGAAGAAAAATGTGCCTAGAGGGAACCATGTCTTTTATTATGACAATTGAAGAGCCGATATAAAGTGAAGAATTTTAATACATCTTGTATTAAAGTCTTAAATAAAATGGCATTTTTAACGGCAGGGCTTCGAAGCTCCTTCAACCTACCCCAGTTGGCGAAATTAGCATGTAAGTTCATTCCATCATCATGCTTCCTCTAATCTAGAACGATGCCATTTTTTCAGTTCCTCTTAGAGGGATCTTCACAGCTCCAGCATGTAACCAGAAGAATGATACCTTAGCATCTGTCGAAAGTAAACAAGAACTATCGAGTACAGACTACAAAAAAGTGTTTAAAAATGTGAACAACCTTATTGAATCCAATAATCACAGTCGTCTCTTCGCCGTGGTGCATTTGTGTGGAAAACAATTTAAAGTCACATCTGGTGACATAATACTTGTGGAGGGATATTGGCCGCCAACTATCGGCGATCGTTTACGATTGGAAAAGGTTTTGCTGGTGGGAGGAAATGAATTCACACTAATTGGCAGACCAGTGTTGGATAAGGGACTTGTAGAAGTTCAAGCGACTGTTATCGAAAAAACGCTTACACACACGAAGACACATTTTAAAAAGAAGAGGAGGAAGCAGTACCTCAGGATTAACTTCCAGCGTTCACCTAACACGATGATAAGAATCAATTCAATTGATGTGTCTCCAAAAGTGAACGAACGCCGAGAAGTAAATCCCCAATTGTTCTAAAAAAATGGGTGCATCGTGCAAACTAAATTCTAACTTAATATAGTACTTTAAATTGTTACTCGAAATCGTTGATGTGTTTTCTTTTGATTGGGGAATAATGTCGTTCTTGTGAATGTATGGTACATTGTGCGTTGGTCATTGGCATTTGCACTTATCATCAAGATGGAATGGAGCTCGAATAGATAGGGTAGGCACTGTGAGACAAACAAATGTACACCCCTAGACGTTTTTATTTAATTTTTGCATGTACCGCACTTTTAGCAGCGCATTCGTGGAGGGACTTATCTTCTACATTGGGAACCACCAGTTGCTACATGCATATGATCTCAAAAAAGTTGTACGGCACGGCTTCTGTTGTAGGAATGAAAGAAATATTTTTGGTGTCGGTTAATTCACAAGTTTCAAAGAAGAAACTGAAAACTGGGCACATCTGAATTGAATCATGGCAACGATTTCATCGGAATTTCCTGCAAAACTATCTCCAAATTGGGAGACAAAACTAAGCCAGGTAGTAATTAAAAGTGTCAGCAGATTTTTTGAATGTATACACCTATGATGCAAGAACTAGTGGATTCCCCCGGATTGTCGGAAATGCTTGCCACTGCTCTGTTGTTGCCCAAGCAATCACAATCAATTAAAATTGTACTTATTTAACAATTTATAATTGACAGGTAAAACTTCAGGGAGATTTTATTTCAGAACTAGGCATATTTGACCAAGATTAATATCTAGACCATTTTAGAGGTCCTCTCATCATTTTTTTCATCAGTCATCATTATTTTCAAGTTACAAATTTAGAAAATCAATTACCAGTTGATGTACTTTACACCGATTTCTCGAAAGCCTTCGATAAAGTACATCACACTTTGCTTTTAAACTAGCTAAAGTCTTTGGGATTCCTTTCGTCAATGTTAGAGTGGTTTTCCAATCACTTCAAGGACAGGAAGCAATTAGTGAAGATCGATAGTTTTAGATCTCAAGTAATAAAAGTTACATCGAATAACATCCCCGATTGTCTGTGATTATTTCATAAATGATCATAGACTTAGTCGCCTGGAAGAGATTAAAGATCTGGGTGTTGGGTCTATAACTTAATTCCTGCGGTATGGTTTGTTTATTTACGGTAACTCACCAAAATCAACCATCAACGCCATCAAAGCCCCGTGCCACCAAGCTGCCCGACGTAGCATCAACGCCTTCCGAACCAGCCCTATGAAAAATGTCCTCGTTGAAGCTGGACTTCCCACGATAGAAGAACGAATAGAATCCGCTAAAGCCAAACTTACATAAAGCTCCTACACTCTAACAACTCCATTATTAGCAGGGATTTTGCTTTAGCAAGGACCCTAAAACACTCAAAAAGAGTTCAGTCATCAATAGCAAGTGCTCTCATAATTGCAAAAAATCTGGATCTCCCGCAGAAAATGCTCATTCAACGAACCCCAACTGTCCCACCGTGGGCTACTAAGCCAGAGTCACATATCCTGGACCCAACCCGTCACGACAAGAACAGTACACCAAAAGAGGCTTACCTTGCTTCGTTTCTCCGCATTTCCACATCCCTAAAAGCGAAAGGCTGACGGATGGTTCCAAGGAGAACAGCAGTACTTCTTTTGCCGTCACCAAGGAAAATGGTACTTTAATTCTTGGAGGTTTACATATGCTTCCGTGTTCACAGCAGAAGCCCTAGTCATCTACAAAGCCTTATGGATAACTGCTAAACAGTGTGGAAGATATGTGATCTGCTCGCACAGTTTGGCCACTATCAATGCGGTAAAAAATCCCACACAGAGCACAGCCATCATCTCGGATATCCGCAACTCCATTGCTAAGGCTCCAAAAAAATAAAAATAATGAGGGTCCCAAGCCACGTCGGTATAAAAGGGAACGAACTTGCGGACCAAGAAGCTGGGCTCGCGCACCGAGCCCCCATGTACCAATTTGAGGCTACCACTAAATCAGATGCACTACGCTCCCTAAAGTCCTCAATCAAATCCAAATTATTATCGGACTGGCAACACTACCACCACCACCACTACACCCTCTACATCCCAGACCGCAGCAGTCCAACATATCCTACCACAACCTCAAGACTCGTCAACACTATTTTCACGAGACTACGACTGGGGCACACAGCCCATACACATCAGCATTTACTTAAAGGCACCTCTCCACCTATGCAACACTTGCAACAGATTGTTCGACATCAACCACATACTGCGTCCCGCACAAACACCTCAAACCAGTTCATCTTCTGCTTAAATCTCCATCCCAACATAACATTAATTTAATTTTCGATTATATCATAAAACTAAACATAGATATCTAAAATTCCTTCAGAGCCGCAGGTTTCGGCAGCTAGCGCTCTATATTCATATGTTAGATTATAATTTTAATTATATTCTAATAAATTATAAAAATGACAATAATAGTCGTCTAGAAGAGGTTAAAGATCGGGGTGTAATTTTTGGAACTAAATTAAATTTTGCATAGAGACTTTCGGGATGTAACTAGTCTTAAGTCCATCTATTGTTCGCTAGTTAGACCGTATTTAGAATATTCTTCCATCATTTGGGATTCCCCATATGATGCACAAGAACTCAGATTCGAAAGAGTACAACACATTTCACGAGATATGCTGTCCGTAAATTATATGCCTTCGAAGAACTCCCCAAATTTGAAATAATAGGCTTGCAAACCTTAAGTTTCAGGCGTAAGGCAGCGTCAGCCATGTTCATCCGCGCCATTATTAATTGCCGTGTAAATTCACCAGATTTACTTTTTCTCGTGAATATATATGCTCCCCAAAGATCTCTTCGGGTGAGAAATTTACTGTACGACAAAAGGCATGACAAGAGACCAACTATGGTTGTAATGAACCTATTACAAGGTGTGTAAACACTTTTAATGAAATTAGCAACGAAATTGAATTTAGCTTGTCTCGATTGGAGCTTAAAAAATTGATCCATGTGAAAAAAAGGAGAAAACTGCAACACGAAATGAAACACCGTCGATTTCGTACAATGACCTTTATTTTTTTCCCAACTGATCGCGCGGGCGATGATGTTACACTGTCCCCGAGCAGTTTTTTTTTTAAATGCATTTTCTTTATCGAACCAATTGTTTATAAATTTTTAGATTATGAAAATACTTAACAAATCTTAAATTATAGAGTTATATCTAACATGTGTTGCTTTATATTTCTCTAGATATTTTTTGGATTACATCAATTTTTAGTTATACATTTTTGGATGAGTAAGAAATGACAGGAAACGGTTCACAAAAACCTGCTTGTTGTTTTTATTGTATACCTAACTTAGCTTTAAAATACATTGAAGTAAGTACAATTTATTTGGAAAAATAACTTAACCTATTTATACAAAATTAAAATAATCCTGATTTTAGAGACTTAGCTCTCTCTCCTGGTATTGAGTGTTGTCGAACTTGAATGTGTTGCTGCCAGTTCTTAAATTGTGGTAGATAATTGAAGAAGTTGTTGCGGTTGTCTACAATTCTGCCCATCTCGAACAGGTTTCTGACGTGGCTTCAGGGTCAGGTCGTGTTGTAGCCAGTACAGTTATTAGGCTATTCGGGATGTTCTCGAGGTTCTTGCAGAAGTTGCTGGTGAGGAGTTGGAATATGCGTCTGTCGATTCGGTCTATCTCGGCACTGTTGTAGAGAATGGAAGACCTTACGTATTTGTAGGAATTTTGTTGGCGATGGAGGTTGGTGATGGTCCTGAAGCATTTACGCTCGAAGAGTCGGAGTTTCTCCATTTGGGATGGTGTTAGGTGGAACCATACTGGACACGCGTATGTCAGTGGTGGTCTTATGAACTGCTTGTACAGGATCTTCTTTATCTTGGTGGAAAGAGTGTTGGGTTTCCACATGACCTGCAGTAGCTGAGTTGAATCTTGGCCTTCTGGACGCGGTTGGTGATGTTCTTTCCGAAGGAGAAATTTCTGGTGAAAGTAACTCCTAGGTACTTCATCTCCTTGCCTGGTTGTACCGATTCGTTGTTGATCATTATGCGAACTCTTGTGTGGTGCTTCAGGGTGTTCCTTGTGCAGTGGTTGTTGGGGCCTTTGATTACCAGCACCTGGGTTTTCCTTTCGTTGGGTCGCCGAGCAGTCTGTGACGCGGGTTTAAATACCCGCACGCATCTGATGCTACACATGCACTATTCTTTAATTAATACTGTTTATTCGATGTAATCTATGAGATGCAAAATCGGTAGATGATCCTTAGTCGCGCAGCAAAAATCTGCTGTGTAAAGCGATAATCAGAGATGATGGAGGAAGATATGGGCCACTTCTACCTTTCTTGCCCCTCAGATTCATCTGACAGCGTTTTTTATAACCTTTTCACAGACAGGCGTCCTTCATCATCTCTGGTTAGCACTAGAACGTAGTGTTTCGTGTACTCTGTGATGGAAAAAAAAATAAAGGGCACCTCCAATTTGGCTTGCATTGTCCTTTGGAATGATGGACTGGAGAGGTTTCTCTGTGTACATGTTGAGATCCCACTACACCCGCCTGCCTAACAACCTTAATTTAGTTAATCAGTTAATAAATAAAATAACGTAGTAAATGAAGTAAATGAAAGATTCTATACCAATTAATCAAAAAAAGAAATTGGTTACGCAATTGCTTGAGCTTCCAATTGACGACTGATGGAGATGCAAAGGTGCATTAACATTCTTTCTTGTTGGCCATTGGCTAAAATGTCTCATTTGATCAGAATTAAATTCAAACAGATCGAGGCAGAAATAAAAGAGTTACTCTCGTATTTCTGAACTCATATGTACAGTGGCGAGCAAAACTGGTCGGACGTTTGTCAAACCTAAGTTCATACTGCTGTTAAACTTGTGAAAAATACTCATTTTGCTTCCGGTTTTCAATCATTTATTCTTTGATTATTACTCTCATAATTGAATAACATAATATGTAATAAAACAAACATTTCTTAGAAAAAACAAAAAAAGTCAATGCGTCCAGTTTTGCACACATGACTCAGCATGCAGAAAACAACGATTTAAATAAAATGTTAGTACTTGGAGCAGAGACCCCTTCTTTTTTAAACACTTTTCACTCTTCTTGGCATACTTTGCACTAATTTTTCAATTGTTGTGCTTGGTATATTGGTCCAGGCAACTTGGACTCGATCCCATAGCTCGTTCAAATTATTCGGAGGCGAATCGTGCTGACACAATGTTCTTTTAACAATTGCCCACAAATTCTCAATTGGATTGAGATCTGGGCTTTGTGCAGGCCATTTTAATGTTTTAAATGGTTGGTTTTCAAGCCACTCCTTCACCATCCATCTTGTTGGAATGCAATTTCCTCAATGGGATGCGCACACTGATCAACAAACTCAGGCAAATATGTTTGCAAGATATTTAGGAAGTCTTCCTTCTTCATTATTCCTTCTATTTTATGGATAGGACCGACGTGCCACCAAGTGAAACATGCCCACGCCATTATACTACCGCCGCCATGTTTCGTAGTTTGTTTGACTTGGTGTGGCTGAAGCTGCTCACGGGTCGGTGCTAATAATAAGATTTACCATCCGATAAAATGCGATTGATCTTCGTTTCATCAGACCATATACATAATACGTTTCCAGTCTTGAACAGACCAGTTTTTGAGTTCTCTACAAAACCTAAATCGAGCTGATATGTTTTTCTTGGAAAGCGCAGGTTTTTTCTGCTTTACAGACGTGATTAACCCTATTCTTTTCAATGATCTTCTGGCTGTCCATTCGCTTGTTGGTTTGTTAATGGCCAGTGTAGCTTCTTTAGGTGTTAGCTTGGAGCTTTTACGAAGCAACCGCTCCATTTCACGAGCGTCACCATCCGTCAGAATTCTTGGTCGCCCTCCAAAATCACCCGGAGACCCCAAATTATTTCTTTTTCGTACTGCTATCACTGTTGACTTTCCAACGCAGTAGTACAACAATTCGGTTTTCCAGATCTTTAGTGATTTTCTTCATTTTGCACTAATTGAACAACGATTTCGCGTGATTTACTAGCGTTCAGCCCAAGGAGCAACCACAGCAATAAATACCTTCTTCAATCCCATCTCTCACCTCATTTTTGTTTATCGCACCCCAGCTTCACATAATTTCTTTCTCTTCCCCTTTCCAATTTTTTTAAGCTGCATACGTTCATTTAAAGGCGCAATATTCATTGCGAATAGAAAATAAAAGCCAGAACAGTTTTGAAAGCTCTCTTATCTTGCGCCCGGTGTCTTGTTTTTCATTTTAAAGGCAACAACGAATCGCGCCAATTTTCATTTTGTTACAGTACGGCATTCTGCAGGTTTTTTGTCTCGAGTTGTGTGTCTCTATTTTTTTTTTGTTTAATAGTAATAAATTTTTGCAGTTTTCCGAACAAGATGAGACCCGAGAAAATGTATGTTTTCAAACGCGATGGACGCAAGGAAGAAATTCATTTGGATAAAATAACATCGAGAATCCAAAAGCTGTGCTATGGCCTCAACATGGACTTCGTTGACCCCGTGGTGATCACATTGAAGGTAATTAGTGGTCTATACAGTGGAGTAACCACCCAGGAGTTGGATAATTTGGCTGCCGAAACAGCGGCTAGCTTAACTACAAGCCATGCTGACTATGCGGTACTTGCTGCCCGTATTGTGGTTTCAAATTTGCACAAGGAAACAAAGAAAGCATTTTCCGAGGTTATAAGTGATTTGTACAACGCAGTCGATTCCGAAACAAACATACAAACGCCACTAATCTCTGATTTTCATTACAAAGTCGTTCAGGACAATGCTGACCGGTTGAACTCTGCAATAATCTACGACAGAGACTTCGGCTACAATTACTTTGGTTTCAAGACACTAGAGCGTTCGTATCTGCTGAAGATTAACGGGAAGATTGCGGAGCGCCCACAACATATGCTGATGAGAGTGTCTGTTGGCATTCACGGTGAGGACATTGATGGCGCTATTGAGACGTACAACTTCTTGTCTGAGAGATACTTTACCCATGCATCCCCGACCATGTTTGCCGCAGCTACAAGACGGCCGCAGATGTCATCGTGTTTCTTGCTGACAATGGTGTCTGATTCCATTGAGGGTATCTTCAAATCGGTTGAGCATTGCGCCATGATATCAAAGTCTGCGGGAGGTATCGGCATCAATGTGCACTGCATTAGGGCCAAGGGAACCGGTATTGCCGGAACAAACGGTACCTCAAACGGGCTTGTTCCAATGTTGAGAGTGTTTAACAACGTCGCCCGGTATGTTGACCAAGGAGGCGGTAAGCGACCAGGTGCCTTCGCCATTTACTTGGAGCCCTGGCATTCGGACATCTTTGAGTTCTTGGATTTGAAGAAAAACACCGGAAAGGAGGAAAACAGAGCTCGTGATTTGTTCTATGCTTTATGGATTCCCGATCTGTTCATGAAGCGAGTGGAAGCCGATGGCGATTGGTCTTTGATGTGTCCACACAAGTGTCCCGGTTTGCATGAAGTCTGGGGAGAGAAGTTCGAGGAGTTGTACACTCGTTACGAAAAGGAAGGAAAGGCAAACAGAACTGTGAAGGCACAAACTCTCTGGTTTGCTATTATCGAATCTCAAGTGGAGACTGGTACTCCGTATATGCTATACAAAGATGCTTGCAACCGCAAGTCCAATCAGCAGAACATCGGCACTATCAAATGCAGTAATCTTTGCACCGAAATTGTCGAGTACTCCGCACCGGATGAGATTGCTGTTTGCAACTTGGCTTCTATTGCGCTGAACATGTTCGTCACTCCCGATAAGAAATATGATTTCCAGAAGCTGAAGCAAGTCACAAAGATTGTAACCCGAAACTTGAATAAAATAATTGACGTCAATTTCTACCCCATGCCAGAGGCTAAGAAGTCAAACACACGACATCGCCCAATCGGAATCGGTGTGCAAGGATTCGCCGATGCGTTGATTCTTATGCGCTATCCATACGAGAGCGAACAATCGCAACTTCTCAACCAACAAATCTTCGAAACCATCTACTATGGAGCACTAGAAGCAAGCTGTGAACTGGCCGAGAAGCTAGGAACTTACGAAACTTATGAGGGGTGTCCCGTCAGTAAGGGAATACTTCAATACGACATGTGGAATAAGGAACCAACTGATCTGTGGGATTGGGCTGCTCTGAAGGAGAAAATTGCTAAGCACGGTGTTAGAAACTCCCTCCTGATAGCTCCCATGCCAACAGCTTCTACGGCGCAAATTCTTGGCAACAACGAATCATTTGAGCCGTACACTTCGAACATCTACAACAGACGAGTCTTGTCTGGGGAATTCCAAATCGTCAATCAGCACTTACTTAAGGATCTCACTGAGTTGGACTTGTGGGACGATGACATGAAGAATGAAATCATCGCACAACGAGGATCAATCCAGCAAATCGAGCGAATTCCACAGGAAATCCGGGAGCTGTACAAGACTGTGTGGGAGATTTCGGTGCGTTCGACCATCAAAATGGCTGCCGATAGAGGCGCATTCATCGATCAAAGTCAATCGTTCAACATTCATGTGGCTGAACCAAATTACGGAAAATTGACTTCGATTCACTTCTTCGGCTGGAAGGCTGGCCTCAAGACTGGCATGTATTACTTGCGCACAAAACCGGCAGCTCATGCGATCCAGTTCACCGTTGACAAGACACGTTTAGCAGCGAGCACACAAAACGGTTCCTCGACACCGGCAACCCCTGTTAAGGATCAAAATGGTAAGAGCCCGGTCCAATCGCCTGAATCAATCGACCGTCAGCGACGAATGGCCGAAATGGTGTGTTCCCTGGAGAACAAGGACGCTTGCATGAGTTGCGGTTCTTAATGTATTCAGACATTTATATTTTTCGTTTGTTTTTTGGTATGCTAAGAATAAAGTATTTGAGTAATGTGTAGCAGTTGTCTTTATTTTCTCCCAGAATCACACGTTCCACTATGGAATGACTCACGGCAGTAAAGTACCTCCGGCGAGTTAGGAAATGAATCAGCAACTTGTGAGCAGCGCACACATACACATTTGTATATTTGTAAATCTTATCAAATAACTAGCACGTATTTACAAAGCACTTAAGCCTTTAAGTTTGTCTCGGGAGGGGAAGCTAACTTCGCAGCTCTTTCATATTGTTGATTTCGATTTGCAGCTGCTCGATCTGAAAATATGGGGCAGTAATCAGTAGGCGACGATGATGTGGAGTTGTGTTTGCATACCTTTTCTTGATTCTTCTTTTGTACTGCTTCGCTTGCGGACTTGCGGAAGCCCTCGTTGGAAGTCCTTTGGAGATACTTTTCCAGTTCAATTTGCAACTTCTCCAGTTTAATGCGATTCAAATCGGATTGCTCAGCATTAGGTGGTTCGTAGTTGGCGTTGGTGGAAATGCCTTAAGAAAGAATGTCAGCGTCGAGAAGGCCTTTGTGTTAAAATGCAAACCACTCACCAAAGGAACATAAATGACCAGCAGTCGAGGTGAACTTCAGATCATCTCTCAGAGAGGGTTTGGGTTGTATCTCGACTGTGACTTTGTTTGATAGTGTCAAGCACTGCATTTCTGTGAGGTATTTAGAGAGGATCTCCAAAGCCTGTTCGTCCTGTGCGAAGAGGTTAATCTTAGGATCGTGCCTCTTTGAGATTTTGTTTCTGCTCTTGAGCTGGCGGATCGCTTGACAAATCTCCAGAATCTCATTGAATTCAGCCTCTAAGGAGCGGTTGCTAAACGTGCTGACATCCACATTTGAACATTGAGGTAGGTACTGCAGTAGTTCCTCGGCAATGAAAGGGGTGAAAGGCGACATAGCTCGTAGACCTAAGCTGAGACATGTTGACAGCGTCGCGCAGTGACCAATGGCTTGACGACCACCTTCTGAAATGCCCGGCTTGGTGGTTTCCTAAAGAACAACTCCTCTTACAATCAATAATTCAACATGTATTTTGACTTCTCACCAGGTAGACGTCGCAGAAATTCGTGTAGAAGAACGTCTTCAGAGCCGCTACCGATGTGTGGTAATTGTAGGTCTCCAAGCCCCCGAAACATGTGTCCAAAGCATCACTTAAGCGACTCAAAATCCATCTGTCCATGTGGTTTAGTTCGACGTTCTCTAGTGAGCTCTCTCTTGGCGATATTTTCAACTTGTCGTGAGCCCCTAAAGTGAACCTTGTCGCCTGCCAGATTTTGTTGAGGAACAACTTGTTCGTATGACACTCCGTGACATCGAAATTGATGAAGTGATTTTTGATGTTCTGACTGCACAAGGTGAAACGGAGAGCGTCCGTTCCGCACTCCTGAATACCTGTGGGAAACATGCGCTGCAGTCCCTTGAGAGATTTTTTGACCTCGTCTGTTCCCAGAATCCCGGATTTGTGCGATTTTTCGATTTCCCCTCGAAGTGCTTCCAGCGACGCGCCATAAATTACTTGTTGGGGTGTCACGACGTTGCCCAAACTTTTGGACATTTTCCTTCCGTGTGCATCGCACACAATCCCATTTAGGACTATGTCACGGAAAGGAACCTCACCTGTCAGCCGGAGACCCAGCATGGTCATGCGGGCAACCCAAAAGAAGAGGATATCGTGGCCGGTTTCCATTACGTCCAGCGGATAAGACTGCTCATACTCCTTTCCTGGCCAATTGAACACGGAGAAGGGCAGAAGGGATGATGAAAACCAAGTGTCCAGCACATCCGGGTCGCGCTCCAGTTGAATGTCTTTCGAATCCACATTTAGTTTGGCTGCAGCTTTTTTCAATGCTTCTTCTTCGGAAACCGCAGCAATCCAGAGCTCACTGTTTTTCGTTTTTGCTAGATATGCTGGGATTTGATGACCCCACCACAACTGTCGTGAAATGCACCAGTCATGGCAGCCTCCCAACCAGCGGAACCATTCACTTTCAAAACTCGCTGGATGCAAGCGAATACGGCGATTGCAAACGGCTTGTACAGCTTCGTCGGCCATCTCCTGGCACACAACGAACCACTGGGGACGCAAAATATATTCGATAACATCTTTGGACCGGGAACAAAGGGGAAGACTCATGCTGTGTGGTCGTGTTTCTCGGAGTAGCCGTTGAGCGGCCAGAGATTGGAGAACTTTTTGTCTCGCTTCGTATATCCGCTGACCTGCGAACTCTTCAAACTCTTCTCGAACTGTGCCCTTTTCAGTGAAAACCTCAACTGACTCCAGTGAATGCCTCTTTGCTATTTCGAAGTCCATTTTGTCATGAGCGGGGGTGATTTTCACCGCACCAGTTCCAAACTCAAAGTCAACTGATGCATCGAAAATCAGTGGAATAGGCTTGTTTCTGAAAGGATGCCAAAGGTATGTGGGGTTTTCGCGGAATCGACAGTATCTGTCATCGTCTGGATGCACTGCGATTGCCACATCTCCAAGGAGTGTCTCGGGTCGTGTGGTTGAGACAATAATCTCATCCTCGTCCTCGCCGAACACTGTATAGGAAACGTTGTAGATTTGTCCGAACGTTATGGGCTTGGAATACCCAGGAACGTGTATGTCTGTTGGTCCGCTAATGTCCTTGGATACCACCTCGATGTCTGAAATCGCTGATTCGAGACTACATGACCAATTAACCAGTGTTTTCTCTCTCTTGATCAAGCCCTGTTCGAAGAGCCTAATGAACGCCTCGTTGACAGCTTTCACTTGTCGCTGAAAGAAAACGAACCATATTGAGAATGACTGCGGTTCACATTTGTCCACCATTACCTCATCCATGGTGAAGTATTCCCTTGACCAGTCCAATGAACATCCCAGTCGCTTAAGGTCATCGATAATCGAATCATTTTTCTCCATTTTCCACTTCTGGACCTCCTTTAGGAACTCTTCTCGTCCAATTTCGTGTCGCGTCAAACCCTTCTCTTTCAGCAATTTCTTCTCAACTACGACTTGCGTGGCTATTCCTGCATGATCTATACCTGGTATCCATTCCACCTCGAATCCGTTCTGTCGTTTATGTCGGCACATGACATCTTGTACGGTTGCCATAAGTGCATGCCCAAGATGCAAGTTCCCCGTGATATTAGGCGGTGGCAATATCATGCGGAACTTGGGCCTGTTACTGGAACCCTTGGCTCGGCTCGTTAGTGACCATCTCTGATACTTACCAACTTCAACTTGTTTTGGCTGATATCCTTGAGCAATTTTTACTAAAACAAAAATAATAAACTCACTGGTTGGCGGAGAGGAAATCGGATGCCATACCTTGTGAAGAAAACAGCCGGTAGCTGGATATGGTGACAATTTGTTTCTTTTGAATGCAACATCGTAGCTTTAGCTGTTTGATATTTAGCTTTGGAAGTATTTGCATAGTCTTGCGAGAGGGACTTATTCAAGACGAATGTAGACGCACGGTATGTTATCTCTCGAGATGTGGAACTTGTCAGCTGTGATCAATTCTAGACAAATTTTGACAGTTTGTCTTGTCAAAAGAAAATTGTCTACATTTGCTTCGTAGAGATGGCGCTATGTTTGGAATCGAATTTCCTACAACATGAGTCGAAGTCGGTTAATTTGAAAACTAAACCAGAACAAGTGACGTAATAGGAAATAGGTCATCCAACCATCGCGTGGTTGGATACTAGACGCAGTACGAAAGCCAAGTAATGGTAAGTTACTCTCGAGAATTTATTCTCCACGACAATACAGCGAGCTGTGAGATGGCTTAACCTGCATCTGTCCATCTAACCACTCCTCTCAACTGAAACAGATCAACGTACATAAGCACGGCGTGTGCAGAAAACCTAATTGGGCGCACACGATAAAGCTCAGCCGCGAACGAAGGTATCGGAACACTTCCTGCTTACTTTCAGTTGTCTTGGGTGTCTAATGCAGATCTCTCGACAGCCGGACCCTCTTTTGTCCGCTGTTCGTGGGATCAAATCATGTTACAAACAAACATCTAACCCAACCCAATTGAACCAGATTAAGATCGTCAACTGGCCGCGATTGAGAGAGAGTAAGTGAATCGAAGTTAGATTCACGAAAAAGGCAAAGCACACAAACACAAATAAAACAAATAATTTAGTTCAATAGCAGTTATCATTTATTCAAGGACATTGCACAATTCTCCTTCCTCCCTCTTTATTTGGCGCCTCAACCAGCAAGCATTTAACTAATCGCACAATTGCCTTGTGAAAAAGCCAAATTAAATCCTCGGTTATACACATCGGGTGCATCATTTGCATTCGTTACTGTATACAGCACAAATGGCTTAACTGAACTTGTCGTAGCAACCAGACCCAATCCGCAGATTCTGTCGGTGGCTAATGGTGTAGCTCCCTGCACGGGTGCAGGAATAACAATGTAATCCGTGGTACAAGTCAGACTTTGAACTGCTGAAGTGCCTAGTACTGATGGGTCTACTCCGCCCACATCTCCAGAGACAGTAAATCCATAAGAATCACCGCCGACCTGACTCCAAGTTATTGAACATTTTCCAGAAGACATGCGTACGCAAATACCATATGAGGTGCTTGCCAATTGTCTGGTTCCACCCAATCCAGCGGAGTTTAATGCAGCCGATGCAGCCGGAGAGTAGTTAAAACTTTGCACTGTACCCGAATCGGTTGTATAATACTGTAAGCAGCCAGATGGTGCTTTGGTTAACGATGCGCAACCTATCTGACGCACTTGAAATTGCCAAAGGCGATTAAATGTAGCACTGGATGATGTTTCAATGACAATTGTAATTGGACTAACACCATTGAAATCCACGTAAACATGTTGACCGGTATTTTCACCGCATATTCGTGGAACCTTCGAAGATCCTCCAGAGATGGTGAGAACATCCACAACACAGTTTCCATCGCCGTTTGGCGGAGCCAATGACAACGAAAGAAAGTCAATCCGAAGTTGACATACTGATGAGTCGCATGGAGATATACTTAACGTGCAACGAGTAGCACCGTTATAAGGGGCGGGATAATTTGTATTGTAGAAATATGTATTGTTTTGACTCGTTGAACCGCCACAGGTTGCAGTATCTAAAATGAAGTTTAGTTGGTAATTTTCAATATAGCCTGAAAATTGTGCGAGAATCTCTTACAGACACAACACACTGCTTGAGTTGTGAGGGTACTGCAAGTTCCTGCTGTTGTACCACCATTGTCCGTACATTCGCCGCGCACTTGACACGTTCCAGTTAACTTGTTGGTACCAGTGCATACGTCATTGGTGAATCTTCCAACCGTGTAAAAAGGGAAAACTGAAAAAAGGAGTTAATTAATTTAGCCAGGATGGTCTTTAATATGCCAACGTGTCATTTATTGCAGGCAGCTCCTACCAGAATGTGTAACAATTTCTAAAGATCACGTTTCAATAACTTATCGGACACTTAGCCGCTTTTTGATAATTTCACATAATCAATATCCACTTGAACGCATTTATTTGTTTCAGTTTACTTACATTTCCCTTGTCGGGCACTGCTTGTTGCAATTTCTCTTCCGTATGCGAGCCTCAACAGAAGCAGCCAGAGTAATCCAATAACAAGGGGAAACAGCCTCATTTTGTGAACTCTTTAAAATATATCCGCGCTTAGAAAGGTTAATTTTAAAATCCAATATTTAACTGGTGACCTAAGGAAACAAATATTTATCCCTCACGGGAAATTTCAACGCGCTCCTTACGAGAGTCTTGTTCGCAGTGGACTGATTCATTTGTGTGTTGCTTTCATTTGACGAAGTTTTCAACTTCACGATTCTTAAGAGTCTGTAAATAAGAAGTGCTAATTGCAAGAACATATTCTTCGTGGACATGGGTGATATGAATGTAGGTCATATGTCCACAGATATGTGGATGCTAGGTACGCTTATTAAGGTCGATTACCCAGAAGTTTTGACAGGTTTTCGGTGAAAGAAAATGCGTCTCAAGATGGACCATGAATGGAGAAAAACATTTTATACACCATCATTTAAGCAGTTACAAAACAAAAATAACCATGTCCAAAGAACAGTTCACGGCATTTCTGCATTCCATGAGTGATATAAGACGTTCAAGTGTAATTAGTACTTCTTCAAGGGAATCTTTGGACTTGTTACACATTTCTCTATCGAATACACAATGTTCCCGGTCTTGGACTTCAACTCAATACGTGCATACAGCCTTGTGCATGTGAACACTTAGGCGCAGGCAAGGATGTCAGGAAAGCGGCATATCGATGATAAAAATGAAACCATTTCCTATTAACACTCGTTTTGTCGCACGACATTAATAATTAGTTTAGTCGGTAGCATCACGCGATAGCAGAGTTAAAGAAATCTTAACGGTTCTCAATGCTGCGAGATCTAGTTTCAATTCGATTTCTCTACTTTTAAAGAATAGTAAATAAAGAAGAGCTTATCGTTTTGGTAACTTAATATATTTTTAACTTTAGTCGACAAATATGCATTTCTCTTTGAAAATATTAGAAAACAAAGTTAGAAAACTTATTCTACTTCAATTACGGCACCGACTTTCGTCAAGGCTTCCTTAAGTTTTTCAGCTTCATCCTTGGGAATGTCCTCCTTTACCAATGTCGGTGCACTTTCGACGAATTTCTTAGCTTGCACCAGGTTCATGCCTTCAAGCAGATTCTTGATTTCTTTGATAAGTGCAACCTTTTGTTTTTCATCGAATTTAACCAATTTCACTTTGAATGCTGTTTGTATTTTCTTTGGCGCGGCTTCTTCTTCGTCTTCAGCTGGTTTAGCAGGTCCTGCTGCAGCAGCAAAACCAACTGGTGCAAAAGCTGTCTCGGGTAAATTTAATTTTTTCTTCAACAATGTACTCAATTCGGATACTTCTAAAAGGTTAAGTGCTGCAATGCTGCTGACAATGTTATCTAATTTCGGATTTGGTGGCCTGTCAACACCTTCGGGCACTGGAGGAACGAGTTTATCACCACCAGCAGCGGCTGCTGTTGGAGCCGCCTGTGCGCTGAACATGCGACTTGATGTTTGTCTCTTGATGCTTTGGCGTAATTGTTGAATGGTAATACGTGTAATAAACATCTTGTTTTATTATTTATGTTATGAAATGCAGCAAAACAATTGTATTTGAATTTAGTAAAACGAGAATATGCTTTTGTGAAATTTCAATGAAATTCTTTTACAGGTTAAGTTACGACAACTGACAGCTGATTTTTGTGTGCAGTGATGCCAAGTCAAGTTTATACTTACATAATAATTTTCTGTAGCAGATTTTTCATCAGCTCTAGAGCACTCTCTAGCACTTGCTTCACGACTTGAGCTTGAGCTGCTGTTTTTGTGATTTGGACCACCAGGTAATTAACATAGTTATCTGCGGAAGAATGTTCATAAAAGCTTCTTCATAATTATTCAGACAAGAGCAACATACAATTATTATGCTATATTCCCATGTTCGTTGTTCCGCCCAGAAATGAAATACATTACTTCACTATGAAGTATTATGGCATAGTATATTTTATGATATGCGTAAAATGTGTAAAAATTAAAAATATCAAATTTAGGACACCACTGAAAAAATTCAACACAAGTATTCTTGAACGCGTCAGGGTCTAGTTCAGTGCCTGCCAAAATGACAAGTGACATTTCGATCATGTCTGACGAAGAGCAATCAACAAAACAATCCGCTGAGCCTCAGAAAATTGTTTTCAAGAAGAAGCCAAGGCAAAACTTAAGGCTACGGAAGAAGTCTCAGGAAGATGATGCAGATGAAGATGTTTTGTAAGTATTCCATAGGCGTATTCGTTTGTAGATAGTAACATTTAATTTTCAGATCGAGTCTGGAGGAGATCAAGGAGCGCCAAAGACTACGCTCACGACCCAATGGAGTGAGTGTAGCTGGTCTAGCATTGGGAAAGAAACTGGCACTGGAAGAAGAAATATCAATTGTACATTCCATCCCCAATCTAATAATGAACCTCTTATTTAAATAAGTTATTTGTGTGTGTTTAGAAAGACCCATTCAACACCAAAAGTGGAGGAATGCTCAATATGCAAGCTCTGAAGGCTGGTAAAATAAAAGAAGTCGAAGACGCATACGACGTCGGAATCGGTACGCAATTCTCAGCGGAAACAAATAAACGTGACGAGGACGAAGAAATGATGAAGTACATCGAAGAAGAACTGCGAAAACGAAAGGGTGTTGCCAAAGATGAGATCGACATGGATTCGGACAAGACTAAATACATGACGCCCGAAGAAGCAGCTCTCTTCGCTTTGCCAGATCATTTGAAGCACAGCTCATCAAATCGCTCAGAAGAGATGTTATCAAATCAAATGTTGAATGGTATTCCCGAAGTGGATTTGGGCATCGAGGCTAAGATCAAAAACATCGAAGCCACTGAAGAAGCCAAACAAAAGCTCGTGCAGGAACAGAAGAACAAGAAGGACGGACCATCTGTATTCGTTCCGACGAATATGGCTGTCAACTTCATGCAACACAATCGATGTGAGTTTCATCAAGTCTCGCTTTAAATTGATCATATGCTAATCGCTTGCATTCTTCTTTACAGTTAATATCGAAGACGTAGAGCCGAGAAAAAGGAAAAAGGAAATCGAACACGTGGATAAGACGACGGGTACGAAGAAGGCCACCGACGATTACCACTATGATAAATTCAAGAAACAATTTAGAAGATTTTAGGTTAAACAATTTATTAATGTTTTATTGTTATGTGCGTCAATTAAAGATCTCGACCATCGAAAGAAATAAAAATAAAAGTCCAGACAGAACGATTCAACATATGCAATCTTGCGTGATAAGTTTTCTTGGTAAGAGAAGGTTTGTCAGACAATTACAGTCCCGCGCTAAGGGCAATACGTAAATACTGGTTGCGACGGAGAGTGCTGAGAATTTTGATTCGCTTTTTCTTCACAAACATGTTTGTACCCATGTGCATATTGGTGCATATCTAGTTAAACATGTTTACTCGGTCTTTTCGACTTAAAATGATTACCCCATAATAGACATACACTGTCCACCTTTTCAATTCAACGGTTGGATATCCTAAACTGAGCATACACCCTGTCAACAACGTGGGAAACCACCAACTGGTGGTGCAGAATTCGTAATATAGTCAAGCAGCAATGTCCACCACTGCGAGAGAACATGGTTTTATTTCTTAGCCCTTCTGAGTTCAAAAAAGGATTTAAATCCCAGACGGCTCACCTACATACATATCTTATTGAAATTGGTATCTGGTTCGAAAAGGATAAGTTCTAATCACGATCTAAAAATTCAACTGAATCTAGACATATCTAGATGAGGGCAAGATAGCAACATCAAGATTGAAGTCTAACAATGCAGCAGGCCGCTTCGCTGCCGTCTTTAAAGAAGCTGAACAAGATCTGGTTGGGCATGCATCAGCTCATCTGTAAGAATTTCAGTGTCCTTTGTCCGATCCACAGGAAAGGAGACCTCTTTGAATGCGCCAACTATCGAGGGATAAGTCTTCTTAACGTCGAGTACAAGATCTTCTCTGAAGTTTTATGTGCTCGGCTGAGGTCGTTTATGAAAAGTCCGATAGGTCCCTATCAGTGTAGCTTCATTCCAGAAGTCCACAACAGACCAAGTTGTCATATGTAGTTCGGCAGGTCCTGGAAAATCACTAGAAAGTACAAATCGGCACTTTCCACGCATTCGTCGATTTCATTGTCGTGTCTAGTTTTGAGATTCCAGCCAAACTCCGTCCGGCACTGCAGACTAACGCGAAATCACGCTGCTTTAAGTTTGGCAACAAACTCACCGGGAACATCACCGGATTAAGATAAGGCTAGGGCTCTGGGGAGATCCTGCAGACCTTACACGCCAACACTACGATCTTCCAGAAGTCCGTACAACTGTTATACGTGGATGACATCGACTTCATTTGTAGAACACGGCGAGCCGTCAGTGAGGCGTTTGCTGGCATTGTGACGGAAATGGCTTAAGTGGGTTTGCCAACAAAATCAGTAAAATAACTCTGTTTGCCGAAGTCAAACATTCCATTGCGTTCAAGAACAGCAATTTAGTTATAGCACTCCATCTCGAAGGATCAAGCTGACTTTATGGAAGACATTCATGCACCCGATTCTGCTCTAAGGCCCTTCGTAGTGTCATGGATAATTTTAAAAGCGAATGAAGATTACCTTGATTTCTCTGAGAGAAAAGTTCTGCGTGCAGTCTTTCTCACGTTGGTGGCATCTGGAGGAGAAGATTTAACCACAAACGTACATCCCGTACAGTGACATGAGCCTGGCCAGGCGTCTACTTATGTAGGTGCGTAAATGGGGGCAGCTGATTTGTGTTTTCTTCAAATGCTCGTTGGTTGAGGCCCAGTTTTAAGAGCTTAAGTAAACACGAAGGAGAAAAGATGATTCTAGTCTTCTCTTTTTTGTATTGAATCAGATAACAATATATTCAGATATTCAGTTAGATGCCGCAGTGCTTCACAGTTTCTCCTTATTTATTTATTCAAAGTCCATAATGGGAGTAAACGTGTTTGCAAACGGTCTGCCGCTTAATCGCAGTTGCCTGAATTCTTGATTGTCTCGGTCTCATGTTCAGGTTTCTGATCCCCAGTTGCGAAACATAATTCACCCAGTCTTAGGACAGAACACAAATGTGGTGGGTTACTTACGTCGCGTCGATTTGCAGAAGCTGAACAATAAGAGACAAACGGAAAGCAGTTGAAAATGACTAGAATCAACAATCCCAAGCAGCAGCATTCCCAAACCCATCCGCGTACGTAATGTTCGCCAAAAAGAATTTTGTGATCATCAATGGAAATCACCGTGTATCAACACTCAACCTATCCCATCGCTCAACACTGTGTCGATAATTTTCGCGCTTTTACATTACGATACGCCTTGGAGCTGCCCTCCCAGAGACTGGTTAAATTAAATTGCTTCACAGCACAAAAGACTGATAAACACACCGCGAAAGTAGAAAGTAAGAGTCGCAATTACACAAGCAGATGCGCCGGTCCTCATAGATCAAATCGAGTAATAACGCAATCACGACAAGCAGCGGCCGGCGTTAGACCAGCGTTAGACCCATGCTTTGGTCACTTCAGCCCCAGCTGTGGATGAAAATTCTTGAAAGTGAAAACCTACCAAAACAAAATGTCATGTAACATCTAGGTGTGACATTTGCGGATTCATTCAACACATCCGTCATAGTCAGTTACTGGGTGGCGCTGTTATGTCATCGTCTTCGTGAACATTCTCTTACCAAAGAGAAGGTCTACACACAGCGAGCTTTGAGAACAGCCCGCGCTGCGATCGAATTCGTTTTCAAACCGCGTCAGTGCCCAAGATGTCCTTATCTGGGATTTTCGAGACCCTTACGATTTCCCTCTCAATGCGAAAGAAGTGCGTGAAGAAACAACAAAGCCTTCCAGCAAGCCGCTAAAGGAACTGACAAGCCTCAATCGCTGTTTGAAAACATTTAAGTAGCCACTCTGAGGTCGACGAAATGAATTATGACGAGACCACTTTTGGGTAACACCATAATTTCTTTCGCCTTATTTGACGATGACCAGTCTCGAGCTCACACTTGGCGCACTGATTGCGGACAGAAGAAAGTCCAGTGCCTCTGAGATGTGATAGACAAGTGATTGTTCATTTTTGTACCATTTTTTTGCTCATCCACCTTCGATTTTATACGCGTGCAAAATGTTGATTTTGCGAAATTACCCGAAGGCGCCAAAGATCCGTCTAGCCACGATTGAGAGGGAATCACTTTCGGCTTTTTGGACGCGTAGCCACGAGAGTTCATTCACGTAGGAAGGCGGCGGCGATGATCGCCTCTCGCTTCAATGAATTAATCTCAAGTGAGTGTCTTCGTTGTTTTTCTTCTGCCTGGCAAAAAGGTAAACGCTCGTAAATACTGATCTTAATGAAGTGTCTGCAGACTGCTGAAGTATGAGTTGATGTGCGCTTGTGTAACCCTTTGGAACAGTTCTCACTTTGAGTTGGCGGAATTCACAAGCAAGAAAAAAGCCACAGCACGTGCAGAGAGGGAGCGTCATAGGTTGTCTCTGGACAACATGTCGATTTTGATCGATTGATTTGTTCAAGATTGCGGGTGAGTCTTAAAGGTACATGCTTTGCTTCACAGCTAACTTTTTGCGCTATCCAGCTGGGTCTGGGGAGAGTCAGTTTGTTTCCCTGTGTGCTCCTTGAACTCAGGAAAGTTTTACGTGTTTTTTCCTGGCTTTTTCGCTAGAAGACTTGCTTTCTCAATAAATTATGATGACTTATTGCGGATTAATGGATGGATGCTCATGCAAGCATGGTCAGGTCGGGAGTTCGTAGGCAGACCCGCTGGGACACTAAGCTACACAGGTGACGTCTGGATTGGATGGGCTTGCGTAAAAGTTAGAAAGTGAGTCAGAAATAGTTGCAACAACTTATTGCTTTCTCCAGAAAAACCCTTAAATTTTGGGCCAATGTGAAGTTACAAGGAAAAGCCAATTGGGGACATTTTTTCCGAGAGAAACTGAGTCTGTTGTCACAACCTGACAGCTCTAGAAAGTGCAGTTATTTTTTTGTTCAGTTCCCTCGGTGTATTGGGACGGCTTGTATCAGCTTGACTTGCTTGACGTCTTGAGAAGCACTAAAATCGGAAGATGTTGCTTTTGTTGAAAAGAAAGGAATTTTGCGGACATCATCTTTGGGATTATTACGGCAGAGATAGAGAGGACGAGGCACTTCTTGAGACAATAATAAGAGCGAGAGTGTGTTTATGTCGTGGTCTGTTTGATTTTTACTTATCATCAAAGTTTGCTTGGCGCCAAGAAAAGTTAACGGTATTTTGTAGAAGGATGAGAATCTTAATATTTTTTTTATTTCCATTTGAAGTCTTGTGTTTTTCTAAAAGTGCGCCTAACTCGTAAACAGGGCGAGATGGACCTCCTCCCATAGTTTACTAAATATACTAAATGCTAGTTTTTGGACCCTCTACAAAATACCGCAATTCGCAAATTTTATCCGAGCGAATTTGAAGAATGTTCCGTGAGAATGAATTCCATGAGTCAGAGACGGTAGGGTAGCAGTCTTCAAGTTCACTGGTAGCTGCCAAGTGGTTTCTCTGAGAACAAAAAAAGAGTGTAGATCCAATTTTCACTGCACAGCTCTTTCAGAAAAATCAGCAAACCCAAAAATTGAACCATACTGCCCACGGAACGTCTAGAATATACGCCGATAAGTGCTTCAACATCAGTATTTGTGTCATCAATTTAAACACAACATACGAGGGGCGTTCAATATATTCTCGGTATCGATATGAAGAAAAATGCGAATTCAATTTAAATTGTTTCTATTTTTCAATATAATCTCCCCTAACATCAATGCATTTGTTACATCTTGAGATAAGCTTTTTTAAACCCTCAAAAAAATAAATTTCCTCTCTCTCTCTGCAAAATACCCATTTATTGCCGACTTGAGTTCTTCATCATCCGAAAATCTTTTTCCACGAAGACATTTTTTCAAATCCGGAAACTGGAAATAATCACTCGGGGCCAGGTCTGGACTATAGGGTGGGTGTTGGATTTCTTCGAAACCACAATCTCGCGCAGCAGCCTTGGAAACTCGCGCCGTGTGAACAGGAGCGTTGTCATGAAGAAGCAACAAATCCGCTGCGAGTTTCTTTTTAATTTCCTCCCGCAAATTGTGCAAAGTGGAAGCGTAGGATGTGGCGTTGATGGTGTCACCTTTTTTTTGTACTCAATGAGCAAGATTCCCTTTGAGTCCCAAAAAACTGTGGCCATGAGCTTCCCGGCAGACGGAGTGACTTTGAACTCATTCGGGGGGTCTGTTCCTTTTTTATGCCACTGCGTGGACTCTTGTTTGCTTTCAGGGTCATAGTGGTGGACCCATGTTTCGTCACCAGTAACAATTCGATCCATAACACCGTAAAGCTCTCTGCAGCATGCGATTCTCACTTTTTTCTGAGGCGCTCTGAGCATTCGTGGCAGCTACCTTGCACTGACCTTTGAAAGGTTAAGATGGTCATGAAGAATGGTGTGAATGGTACCAATTGAAAGCTTGGTGATCTCTGCCATCATTTTCACCTTTATTCGGGCATCCTCAAGAACAAGTTTTTCGGCTTCTTTGATGCTTTCTCCCGTACAAGCAGTAGCCAATGCTCTCTCTGCCTCTCTTGAACCCATTTGACCACTTTTGCACAGTTGATAATGAAGGTGCGGAACCCTGGTCAACAGCCACCATCTCTTCATAAATAGTTTTTTGACTTTTACCGAGAATATATTGTATCTGAATGTTGCCAGATTTTGTTGGCCTCAAATTGAAGATGTGGAAGGTAAGTGAGTTCAAAAAGACGATGCAACATCTCAGGCTACACGATCGTTTGAAGTTGGGGTAGGTAAGGTAGGCCTAGCTGCCTAATGTAGGCCTATTGTGATAACAAGAGGACTAAAATAATAATAATATGGGTAGGAATGGGCGAGGGCCTAGCGTAGAGTAGCGAGGGCCTAGCTTCTCAGCAAAAACTCGCGTTGTACGTGCTATTGTGATCTCACGAGTAGAAGAGACCTACAGTTTTACGCCGACTCCGAACGGCCAAGTTTCGGTCCTCGAGCATTGTCAGTGACTCGACAGAGGTGGGGCCTTGAAAATTGTTTTATTTTTATTTTTTCTTGGCGTTCCGGGAATCGAACTCACACACATACCCACAACGCCACGGCCACCACCATACCACGCGCATTGACTACTCCTAAACTTAAAACCAGCTGCTTAGCTGGCTTGTACTGTAACCATTCCTATTCGTCATGGTCCCGGCATGAACATATTCGTAAATTCCCACCCTTTCAAAAAGGACACCTCTACAGAACGGACAATCATGATGGCCCCTCTGCTGTCCGCTGTAGAGAAGTTTTGGTGTGAGTACCTACGGCTAGTCAGAGCGCGGTTTTTACACTCTCTTCATCCATGCAGCCTCTGAAAAAACCATTGCATGGGACATCCACCCTGCGGACATATATGTCAATTGTGCAGTGTCCGGTTTTGTCGCCGATGAGAGTCTTGAGTGAAGTTCTGCTTTGTGCGGGTAGATGGATCGTGTACGATTTAGTGATGGTCATATTTTCTGTGTGTTAAGGCAAGAGCCTTCCAGCCAATTGTGGTTGGCTGTTTTAATTGGGTATCTTTTGAGAAGATAAAAGGCTGCAGCGAGTTGACTGGTGTTCGGGGCTCATTGCCAGAATTTTAGTGATGTAAACTGGTCACCAAGACCGTTCATTTTGACTATGCAAAGACTATGCAGAAGAATGTGTTTATGCAGACGCTTGTAAACCAAGACGGCATAAACCTCCACTCCTGTGGTTGCTGGGACACATACAACCACACTAGTGGTTGCTGAGAAGATTTGGCTATCGGGAATACGTCCACAGGTTTGGACACTATAGCTCGTCTATGTGCACCGAATGAAGACGCGAAGCATGCAGTGTTCTACTGCACACGCTTTGCAGAAGACATAGCGAGCATGCCAACCCCGGAGGATCTCGTACGAGATCGGAGAGCAACTGCACTGAGGTCTGCTCTTTCATAGCTAACGTGCACATTGCAATACGAAGAGCTGAAGCTCTAAGAAGAGCCCCTAGCGGCGGCCTTACAGACTAGAGCATAATTGCTAACCAGTCCCGCGAAGCATGTCTAAGGGCAGTTCTGGGGAGAGTGGTAGAAGAGTGCAGAGATGCGGTCTATGACGTTGGCGCGAGGAAAAATGAGAATAATGTTCCGGGTCATCGGTATCTTGAAGATTCCACATCCATTGTTATCCATAAAAAAAACTTGTGCTTTGATTTCTGACAACTTTACGCGTCACACCTACTTTAGACAAGTGGGGACACTTAAGGCAGCCTGTACGATTCAAAGTCCTCCGGTTAACTCTTGTGACTGCTGTTCACCAACTCACTGTTAGTCCACCAAATACTCCGAATTCAAAGGATTTTTTTAAAACTCAACGTCCCAACCGACTTCGCATTAACATTAATTTAGTCCGGGCTTACATCCCACATTCGACCCCCTCCGGAAGTGGGAATTTGTTAAATGCAGTACATTTACAATATATTCGTACACGCTTAGGAGGCCCGCTTTAAAATAGTCAACTGAATAGATAAGAAACTAGGCCTCACTTCTTTTACCACGACACCTAACTTTCTGTGGCCCCATCGGAGATATGATCTGAAGTTCGACGAATGACTCTTTAAATTCAACTTCATTGACTTCATGCTCGACGCCATCAATTCCATATTCCATGGGTGTTCGCAATCGCCAATAAAACTCACTCTCTCTGTCGTCGTGTACACTGAACATTTTTCAAACCGTCCATTCGGACACAATGCTTATTGGAACCCTAGGAATATTTACCCCCAGATCAATCTAAAGAATTTCAATTAGTAAACCAAAAACCAAAAACCATCATTAAACACCGCCCACTCTCGAACGAACGATTTCTGATCCCCAAGAGAGCACGCCTTATGAAATTTACATGAGCACTGTAGGTCGAGTGCGCTCGCTTGCTCGCTCGCTCTAACGTTTTCAAACACTTTTACTTTTGCATTCAATTGAAAGTTAATCTTTTTAATAAAACAGTTTATTTGTGTAACGGATTTATTCGGTTTACGGATGTTCGATTGAAATACGAAGTGGCTTCGGCCAGCTGTTAGGTTCAAATTTCTCCTTAGGCAATGTACACGCGTCTGATGTACGCGTGACAACGAGACAGCCTGCGACATTTCAAGACCATAACTCTCTCTCTGCACTGATGATCTGGCTAATAAATGGATGGTTTTAATTTGATAAATTAGATAGAAGAGCCTATCTCGAACGGACGGCCTACTGTTCAGATCCATATTTTTGCATCTGTGCTTCGTGCTCCCTTTCACTTTTCACGGGTCGTGGGGTAAAGAAAATGTGCACTTAATTAAGACAAACAAAAATAATAATCCGCACAGTTTCGTGGATTTTTCTTTCCGTATCCATAGATTGTAATAAAGTTAATCTGAAATTAGAAGCTGAATGATTATGAATGTGGGATGTAAGCCCGGACTAAATTAATGTGGGACGTTGAGTTTTTAAAAATCCTCTGAATTCGGAGGATTTGGTGGATTAACAGTGAGTTGGTGAACAGCAGTCACTTCAAGTGTTAATCAGGGGCCTTTGAACAGGCTGCCTTATATGTCCCCACTTGTCTAAAGGAGGTGTGTTTCGTAAAGTTCTTCAGATGACCCACAAATGCTGCCTCGACTTAAGGGTCTTTTTAGATTTCAAAATAAACGTTGTCTTCAACGTGGCTGAAAAGATGGGCTGAGCTGAAATGGATTAAGCCGCACTCACCTGTACACCAGAAGGCAGTTCGAGGGGGATGTGATGAAATGGGTATTCCCAGATCGCAACGAGATCAGTTGTAGATGTATTTGCAGAAGGTAACAAACAACGCGTTTTCATTGTTTAGCAGTATTTAAGCTACACAAATGTATGGTATAGGCGTAGCGGTCCATGCCACGTCAAACTGGTAGAGTTCGGGATTCAGGAAATCGAAGAATACTTACTGATAAACTAATGATAAATGACATCATTAGAAAATCTTCTTTTTAAACACGGCAGGTCAGGCAAACATTGTGCAGTGCTCTATCGCAACTTAAGTAAAGGGTGTTTTTTTTTGAGTGGCGGAGACTCTTTGAGCATTGTCAGTGACTACTACAGTGACTAGAATCAAACCTAGGCAACGTAGGCTCAAGGGCGTAGGGGTCGTGGCACTAACCAACAACGCCACGACGCTATGAGTGGTTCGCGTTGTATGGGAGCGCGGAAATAATTATGTAACTTTTGAACCCGATCTTAACGAATAGTACATGTGCCACGAGATCTTTCGTGGTTCAAAAATGGTTGATGTGTTGGGTCTGTAACTTAATTCGTGCGGTTTGCTAAGAGATGACGTAACTCGTATTATTCCATTGAAACATGCGTCAAAGCTACTGTCATTGTACGTCATTTCATTATATGTCATTCATTAGAAGCGTAGACAACAATATTTTTGTTCACTCAAATATGAACTTTTTGCCTGCAAAAGTGTTTTTGCGGGGAGTTCTTCATTACTTTGATATGAAGAAACCTGCTGCCTAAAGTCATCATATTTTGGTGGCAGTTTATGATGAACATGCGCTAGCTGAGCGTACGAAAAAAAAATATCACGAGAAGATTTCTTGGCTCTTGTACTATGTTTCAAATTTCATTAATATCGGGCAATGGGTTCAAAAGTTACAGATTTAATATTTTGCTGAACTATTATTCGTCATAACTTGGTAATTACAACTCAATCGTCATTTTGTGCTGCTTGCATAGGTCAACGTATCGCTAAACTTAAAAGGCTCTTGCGGCCAAAGCGGTCGCTAGGTGGACATGATTTTACAACATGAATATATCACGCTTTTAGCTTTCTAGGTCTTCCCTTAGAGCCTCTTAGAGCTTGTTTTTTTACAGTCCAATAAGCATTCAAACACACTCCCGGGAAAAGCTTGTTTTATTAAGATCCTAGTATAATATAAGAAATTGAATATCTCGGAGCTCCGTCGATGTATTTACTTAAATTCCTCCAAGCGAACGATTTATATATCTTCTAAAAATAAGAACCTAGTTGCATTTTTTCCTAACCAATATTAGCCAAGATAAGATATTTGTAACATGACTAAAGTCAAAACCATGTTTTACCGATTTACCAAAATAAGTTTGTGAAAATTTGTGTCCCTTCAGGTCAGGGCGGGCACCATTCTTTATTGAGTAGTTAGCTTTGTTGAGCTAAAACTGTAGCTCAAGGGGAAGACTAATAATGCAATATTAATTCTAGTGCACCTGTTTTAATCCAGCTAAGACAAGAGAATTGTATTTTTTTGGAGGCTTAAATAGCAAATTATTTATTAAAGAAATTGGTTTTGAACCGACATTTATAAAAATGCCACTTTTCATACACGTTCCTACGGGCTACTACGAGAAAAGACATGAATTTCAAAGCTAAAAGAATGGGCCATTTTTGAGCTGTGTATCCCTTGACGTAACTCGCTCAAATTTTGGCCTGGTATTGTATATATCTATAAAAAAATAAATACAATAAAATATTTTCCGGTTTTGAACAACTGCCCGGCGCCCGAATTTATACAGGGTCCCACCGCTTTCGAGTCACTGACAATGGTCAAAAAGTACTCCTGTCTAGAAAAACCTTCTAAAACTTCGTCGTTTGGGGTCGGCATAAAACTGTAGGTCCCATCCACTTGTGCTAGAAAAAGTAGCTAGCACAACACGAGTGGTTGCTTTGGAAGCTGGGCGCAGGTCCGCCTCGGACTGCGGCGCCACGCATATTATAGTATTTTTATGACTAACTTCAATTTCTGTATTTCAGCAATAACGCGCCGTAAGTAATCACACCTCTGTGCCTCTCACTGTTGACTGTAAAGTTTTCAACATCCCAAGCTCTTAAGGTCTATGATGGACCAATGATTCAACCCGCCCATAAAGCGCTCCAAAAAGTTTCTTTCGGAATGCAATGGCTTTTCTACAATGACTTTAGTTCTAGTTTCTGGAAATGAGTCGTGTTTTCAAAATTAGTTTGAAGAATTTGTGAACGCTGGTCCGGCTATTCATGATGAGTGGCCAAACCAAACTAACCTCAAAACAACGAAGTCTCTAAATAAAACACCCTGTATAAAAAAAGAGATTTTATTTTAACGAATAAACCTAAAGCGAGGATGGCCCCCAGTGTCTTTAAAAGATTTTTGTTTTAATTTTTGTTTAGATTGATTTGTTGATTATTTGATTGTACTTTCGACAGTAACCACTGCCGATGTGACGAAATTACAAAATCTGAGTGTGCACTGCACATTATTTCAAACAAAACATGGACACATGTCGTACAGCCCATGAAAGCATTCATTTTCAGCTTGATACACTTTCTTATAGGTCTGTGGTTTCCTTTCATCTAGAGGACCATAATTGACTTTAGTTAACTTAAGCTTATGTCAGAACCATTATAACGCTTATTATCACTTCTGGGAACAACGAGGGCATTTATGATGCGATTGCCTTTTCTCGCACTTATATAAGCAAAATTGAACGAAACTTAACGAAAGTAATTGATGCGGATATTATAGTCAGAATGTACCATTTCCCTGTGTTCGTTGGATTGTATAAATTGCCTTGGTCTCCTTATGGGCATTATGGTTAAGTTTTAGGGCGTATGGCCATGGCGTGCACTACTGCATTTCGTATAAAATAATAAATATCTTCGTCATGACTCGTCTGGTGCCAGCGTGTCACGATTTACAAGTTGATGCTTGCACCATTTGTGAGACATTCATAATGTCCATCAATCAATTATTCTTCGAATGATTTGATCATCATAAACAGTCCCTTTAAGTGTTGGTGTTCACGCAGTTGGTACGGTCAGTTCCCCGAGACGTTAGCACGTGCATACAAAACACCAATGCCTTCTCCTGCATATACCTCTGGATATGGACATGGAATATCCAGCGGTATGCAGACAACTATGCCGCAATTACCATTTAATATGAATTCTATTCCTTTAATTACTTTGCATAACTCTCGCGTTGCACTAGTGAGTGCGGGCACTTTCTAAAGTTCGATTTGGAGTTTCATAAAATAAAAGAAATAAATGCAAATTGCATTGTTACGGAACCGATAGGGAGCTTGAATGCATGCCAAATACTTGGGGAAGTGTCAAAATCCATAACCATCGCATTGGGTATGCAGAGTGCAAAGGGACTTGGCAGCTAGACGTTAATGAAAGTATGCCCACTGTGTCAGTGCACTGGAATGCGAATTATGATATCAGCTGAGTCATGCGGTTAGGTTAGGAGCCAGCGGTAGACTGCAGTCGGATAGTGTCAAAGCATTCTGCATTCGTCTATGCACTTAATTACAAGCGAAATCAGATGAATAAGTGCTCCATTTGCGCGATTATTGGTGCAAGGTTGATAGCACATTTTCTCTGCGATTGTGGAATCGAGCTTCTTATGTTGTCGGGTATATTTCTACACATTTAGCTGAATTCCTTAAGCCAGCATTACCCGTGTTAAAATTATGCGTGGATCCTTATTCACCACCTAAGTGGATTTGAGCTAAGCTCCTTCTGGTGTAGGGGCAATCACTGGAGTTTTCCGAATATAGGGGACCAACAATTTCTGCGACGACTCCGGCTGACGAATTTTGAAAATTTGTTTCCACAAGTTGCGCTGTATTCTGGAGCCGTGAATAACAAAACTAATTCGTGTCGGAAAGTAAGGTGGAGTCGACGCACCCAAGTAGTACCTCATGGTGGCCACTGGATGCCGAGAAATTGCTTGGACAGAACAGAACCGATTTTCCATTATTTTGCATATCTCCAAAAAAGGGCTAATTTTGAAAATCGCTCGATGTTTTTCCTCGGCAACCCCTCAGAGCACCTTCGCTTGACCAAACTAAGAATGACAAGTGAATGTTTTGGATTTACCTGTTTTGGTTCACCCTGGGCCCATTTCGCTGAATGAATGCCTTGAGTGGGTTCTCAGGTACTAACTAAGTTCCTTGGAGGACCTTGGTCAAGTGTGAGTCCGATGCAGTACTGTACCTGTTTGTAGAGCAACTCCACACCGATTTGAGTCACATACCACTCATAGGCGCATATAACTAACATCATTAACCGTGATAAACTTAAACAATCACCCTGTATGCTCAGACTAAGCATACCCACCCTCAAGACGCTCATCGGCGTCATAATCGGACACTGCACAATTGACATACACGCCCGTAGGATGGGTGTCCCATACAATGATTTTTTCAGAAGCTGCATGGATGAAGAAGGGGTAATCACCTCTTCTAGTGTGGCACTCTGACTAGACGTAAGTACTCACACCTGCTATCGCAATAATCTCAGCGAATTAAATGGCAGTACAAGGCAGCCCAACAGCTTTCTCATAAGCACCAACAGGTTCCAAGTTTAGGAGTAGTCAATCCGCATTGTATCACAATGGGTCTACATTGGCCTAGGAGTGGCTGTTTTTGCAGTGAGCCAGTCCTACCTAACCTAGTTGGGATTCACTCCAAGACATGTCGGTATTGACTCGACCTCTTCCCGCAAGTTTGGGTGGTTTATCCACATGCCACCAAGATGCTCCCACTGCCCACTAGAGGGAGAACCTCAACTGATCGTGCTGAAAGGTTACCATTGCATCAAGTTTCAGTGGCTCCTGTTCACCTCTGGTTCAAGGATATAACTCTGGTGAAGGTTGGCAATCGAATGGTAACTACTTGTATGATATCCAGGACTGGTCGCCTTTTAATGTCATAGCCAATCCACATACACTTGTCGACTAGGACATTTAAAACAATTGAAGACGGAGTACGGATGTTTCCTGAGCCAATGGCTCTAGCTCGAGGTTTTAGAGAAGGGTGGAGAAGGAGCAGGAGACAACAGCATCCATATGGCAGGCAGGAGTGTTCGAAAAACACTAGGAATGTTATTACAGATAATTACCACGACAGGGTCTAATTGTTCGCAGTATTTTTGGATTGGAGAAAGTACTGCTGCAAGAGAAGTTGGGTAAAAATTGCCATAATAACTCGATTAGCTGTGGCCTTCTAGTTGTTAAGTGTTCACACATTCCCAGAGTTGGTATTTTAAGGCATAGGTTTTTAAACTGTGTTAAAATGAACCGCAGGGATCCGCGAAAGAGTTTTCAGTGTTCCGCGACTTCGGTGAATTAAGAATAGTGCAGTTGACGTGTAAGTTTTATATTTCAATTTTATAGATATATTGAAGTGTGAGCTACCCATAATTCAAAAAAAGCACTCCACTTTCCATAAAAAAATTACGAGCAACGATCAATGAAGTATGCGTTAGTGAGTATTGTTCTTGCACATCTTTTGTAAAGTTTTGTGAAATTTTGAAACAGCACTGTGTCTGATCGGATTCACAAAATGGAAGATGAACTCGTTTGCAGATGGAATACTTTTGATCTGTTTGCAACGCAACCGATGAAAGCACTGATGTTGCCGGCATTTAAATACTTTTTGTATTCGTGACATATCCCCAAAATACAGCAATAATTGGGAAACACGAAATAACATATGCAGCGACGGAGCCGCAACACCGGTAGGAAAGGTTAAATGTGCACTGTACCAGGAAGTAACAGCAGTCATTGTATTTTGCATCGTTATGCACTTGTGATAAGACAAATGTCAACTGATCTAAAAAACGCTCTTAATGAAGCTGTGAAGGTTATAAATTTCGTAAAAAGTCGTTCTCTCCAGACGAGATTGTTCAAAACAGGGTTCAAAGATATGGGAAGTCAATACGAATTGCTTCTTCTGCGCACGGAAATAAGATGGATTCCAGACCAACTTCGTGATGAGTTGACAGTTTTCGAACTGGACAAAAATATGTCTTCATCTGCAAGCCTTTTTTACGTATTGCATGATGAGCAAGGGTAACAAAATTAGCTAATCTTGCGACGTTTTTGAAAAGTTCAATGGAACTACAACTGCTTTGTAGGGAAAATCCATAACAGTATTTTTTGTGAGAGACAAACTGGCAGCTTTAAAATGAAAAACTAAAGGTAAAACTTCCCATCCACTTTTTTCCAAATAGTTCTTTACCGGAATAGCAACGTTGGGCCGAGCGTTATCTTGATGGAAAATTATTACCTCGTGTCTGATCGCATATTCGAGGCGTTTTTCGGGTACTGCTCTCTTCAAACGGATTAATTGTGTTCGGTTGCGTTGTCCATTGATGGTTTCACTCGGTTTTATAAGCTCATAATACAGCACACCCTTCTGATCCCACCAAATACAGAGCATTACCTTCGCGCTTGGGATATTCGGCTTTGCCGTTGATTTGGCTGGTTGGCCAAGGCAAATCATGCAAACCACTTTTTGCATGTTCGCTCAGCTGGCGCATGTTCACCATAAACGTCCACCAAAAACGATGACTTTCGGCAGCAGTTTTCTTCATATTAAAGTAATGAAGATGAACCTTCCGCAAAAACAGTTTTTCACGCACAAAGTTCGACATATTTGAGTGAGAAAAAAATGATTGTTGTTTACGCTTCAAATGAATGACATATACTGAAATGACGTATAATGACAGTAGCTTTCCAACGCATGTTCCAATGGAATAATACAAGTTACGCCATCTCTTAGCAAACCGCACGAATTATGTTATATACCTAATATACCAAAGCCCGGGCAAAAACCACAATTCAGTAGTTGTATTCATTGATTTAAAAAAAAAGCCTTTGACGTAACAGGGTATTCCGGGTAAAAATTGGTGACAATGTCAGTGACGAGGAAAAAATCGAGTACGGTGTCCCGCAAGGTTCAAAGCTGGGTCCGCTTCTTTTCATCATATACATCAACGATCTACTGTCAGTGTTCAAGCATAGTACGGGTTATGCGTATGCGGGCGACACAGCGATCGTAGTTAACCATAGGATCGTTGACGAAGCAGAAAAATATAAGCAATTTGATGGCCTCTTAGCAAACTGCACAAATAAGTTATATACCCAATATTTCCCGCCTACCTGTGTACAGAAGAACAATGTTGAATATTTTCCAGTTTTATATGAATTTTTAAGAAGAAGCAGAGATTGACTATGTCGAGAAAGATCTTTATTACATTGAAATGAAACGCCGAACTTGCCAAGCAGGCTTTATTAAATTAGGTCCCTTTTGCCACAACGCAACTTATGCAAAGACTAAGATTGGTCGCTGTGCAAATACAGCTCTTTGAGATAGATAAAACAACAATTAAAAATTACAATTTTGTTTAACAATAAAAAGATATTTAAATCAACCAATAAAATACTTAATTTTTCATTCTACACAAAAATGATTTTGAAATGTGTTCTTATTTTTTTGTTTAGGGCTTAATAAGTTTGGGAACCGCTGTTTTTAGGCATCGACGCTCTGATGAATTGTTTCACGTGCCCTATATAACTTACTGTCTACTTTACTTGAATCACGAGTCGTTGAATGTAAGACTCTGGCATGTATCACTTTTGAAAAAATGAGAAGCCAGAACAACTAATTGTCGCCTTGCCCAAGATGCTATGGCATCGCCCGGAATGAGGCTCTAAGTGTATGCGTCATTTACCATAAAAGAAGTTTTTTATCAAACGAAATTACACCTCTCCTTCATTTTACCCACAAAAAGGTCTACTTTTTCCACAAAGTTTCCAGCCGCTAATTAGCATGCGTACTCATAATCGTCGCTGGCCCATTATTGTTCTAAGCATTTCTCTCATTCATTTCACCTTCTTCGAGAACTACCACGATGGTTTAACTGGGTACTTTATTAAAATGATCCAATTAGCTGATTTTCTTTTCTAACTCTTTTAAGTCGCCCTATAGCCAGATTGTAATTTCCTCCTGTCATGAGCTACAGACAAGACCCGGTAAGTCGTGTCTACCCAAAGTAAGTGGTAATCAATCCAATCTTGATAGACTACAGTCAATGACGTACCCATTCACAAACTCCATCCTACTCCAATTATGAGCATCTCTCTATTCTCTGCACAAAGACCACCGCAGGTCTCATCACCGGCGGAGTTAAATGCCGAGAAAACGTTATGTAAGCTACCGATGAGAAGTGTATGATTTAACTATACACACCGTCGTCGGCGTTCCTTTGCCCGCGCCCCTTAAGCATGCCTCCGCTATTCATAATTTTAGCAGTCACCCATTGTTAACATCGCGCAAAGACTACGCGTACACAAGCATTTCGAACAATTTCGCGCTGTAGCGTAAAGGAAACCGCTTGGCAATTAAAAGCGTAATAGATGGATGGATGCCAGAGACTGAGTCTGTTTACCTTTGGTGCATTCCCAGGTGATTATCGTTTGCACCTGACCAGTGCCCACGCTTCCTTGAGACACGCGTGAGAGTAATGCGCTGCCGCAGTCGCGCCACCTCTTCGGACTACCAATGAATCAGCTACCGATCGCAGCGATCACAGAAATTAACAATCCAGAGGAGCAGACGCACAAAATTTCACTTCCCCCACATCTGGGCTCTTTGTTTTTCTTTTCATTTGATATCTCTCTGCCTCTTTCGATCGGAATTCATCTGGCGGACTGTGCGCCCGCTTAAGATACAGAACCCGTATGGGTGCGCGCGCGCGCTCAGTGCGCATTGGGTGAGAGCGAAAGAGGTGACACTCTGACTATCTAAGTTAGTGAGACACTAACCACTCGAGACTCGAACTGAGAAAAGAGATACACCGCAGCGGCGCTGCTGAAGACGGCATGACGGTATATATTCTTTCCGTATGCAACTCATACCTCAATCTTACCTTGAACTTGCTACCGTCGAGACATTGTCAGAGGAACCTCAACCGATCGCGGGGTTCGTCTAATTTCGAATAAATATCGCGGCTCCTATCATTTTGCCTTCAATTCGCGGCTGAACGGTGTGAAGTGAAGTGATGAGATACATCTAACCGGAAGTGTGTGATCGATTGTCGTCTAGTGTGAAAGTGACAATATTTCCTCTTCCTTTCGTTTCCTTTCTCTTTAATTTTCGCGCATTTTGGATTTCGCACGGGATCTATAAACATGAAATTCTGCGTGTTGTTGGTGTGCGCGGCATTGATGCCGTTCTGCGTGAAAGCGCAGCAAGCTAAAGGTAAACATCTAATTTTTGTTTTTTTTTTTTTGTTTCTCATTCGTTCCGATCCATCTTGCGAATCCATCTCGCAGTTACACTGTGCAAGCGAGTGGAGAACGAATTGGATCGCGCTCTGATTATGAGATGAATATGTGTTCTTGCGTGTTAACAGTGAATTAATGAGTTTCGTAGGCATATTGCAGCTCTTTCATATTTTAGTGAATGGGCTTTGCGATGTTGTCCGGTGTTGTTTTATGGGTGAACTGCCTTTTTGTAACAGAACAGAACCGCTGCGCTGTTCCGATTCCATGGAAACTAGTTCCCTCCAGCTAAAGGCGACCCGTAATTGAGCCCATGAATTGTTTTATGGAGAAATTTAAACACGCGTGCGGCATGTTTTGATTTATGAGTCTTTGCGAGGAACTGTTAACTTTAATATCTGTCTGCTGGAAATTGGGGCCGTTCTGTTTTTTTTTTTTTTTGAGGAAGTTGTTTATGGCTTGACGGAAATGATAACGTCTACGGAGCATGCTTGATGTCTCTAACTGCAATCAGCAAAATAAATTAATTATGTGCGTCTTGAAAGGCTCATGAAGTTCGGATCATTAGCAGTGAGGAATTTCTCGTGTGGTATTGATAGCAAATGATCGATGGTGTGTTGGAAGCCCTTCGGGGGTCGGTAAGGTAGTCAAGTTCCCTCAATGAGGAGGTACGATCGAAATTACGATTGAAAAATTGAGGCTTCAGCTTAGAAAATTTGATTGCGGGGAAAGTAACTCTATCTTGGGAACATTGACTATTCCACTTGATCAACCACGTTCGATCTTGGGTATGACTGAGTCAGTTAGATGATGATCACTGATCACTTATGGCAACAGTTAGAATCCATACGACTTGGGACTTGTCTCAAGAAAGTGAAATCAGTTGGTCAATTTTCCAGGGAGTTCCCTCCTATTCCTTGCATCAACATGGATTTTAGTACACATTCGAATGAATAAAGTCACAAATTCTTTTGTCTTTTTCAAACGTTTTAAATCATTGAGTCAAAGTCAGTTAAACTCATCGATCAGTTTGAAAAGTTAAAAGTCTTGACGAATATTCTCTTCGAAGGACTTGAGTGTTATCTTCGGACTTTTGGCAACCTTGCTCGGTGGGATGGTTTACTAGCCATTCTCCTTTCCGTCAAGCTAAAGATGACCACGCAACGAGTAGGTGCCTTGTACGAGTTTTTCCTAGCGGCTCATACATTGTGATTTAAGGAAAGTGTCAAATCAGGCATGAATGTCTATGTCTAGGGTCCACAGCAGAAATGAACACTCTATAGCCCTGGCTTTATAAATGGCTAACTTCACAGCTGATTGCTCCCTATCAAATCGATGAATTTGAGAGGCTTTTTGACAGTTATTCATGAATTGTTGACGGTTGTTCACGAAATAGGGTGAATGCCATTCTCTGATTGGTCAATTTGGCTTTAGAAAACGATATAAAAAATGGTTGTCAAAAATGTTAAGGGGCAAGAGAGGTAGAAGTTGGCTATCTTTAAAATAATTCATTTCTGGTCCACAGTTTCATTCGATTTTTCAAGACTTTCTGGTTGTTTCTTTCCTGGCAATCCTGGTTCTTGCAGATTTGGGCAGCTGTTTCAATGTTCGTGTATATCCACTTTAATGAAACGGAATATTTATGCACATCATTTGATATTTGTCTAATTTCAGGTACTTTCTCTACTTAATGGCTGTGTTTCATGACTTTTGGGTTATAATTGTTTTGATGACTCCAAGTTTTGAGTTTACGACTCGCAGTTCTGCAAGTTTACTTCTCAAAGAAGAATGGTTTAATTTTCTTTTTTATTTCATACACATTTCATTACGAACTTACCCCCGCTCTATTCTATGTACTATGTTGGCACACTGTACTGTCCTTTAGCTGACAGTACGTACCTATGTGCTATACGTCGCAATTCGATTTGATTTGACTTCTGTTATACGTCTCAAGTCGATTGAATTGAATTTTCAGGTGACCAGTCTCATTTCTCATTGTCCCAATTAAGGAGTATGAGCTGATGATGGTGGAAACAGTAGCACCTCTCCCGCACTGTCGTGTGTTTAAGGGAAAATGATCTGATCAGGTGGGCAATTTAAACGCATTTTGGACTTTTTTGTATCCACTCTACGTGAACAATATACAGGCATTGTTGGTTCCCAGAAATATGTTTCCATCCACTATTCTCGGGAACACAGCTGGCCAAATGCAAATGGTCCTTCCGCCATTTAATGCGCGCAGATTGTCTTACGAGATCACGAACAGTGTGGACTCTACAATCTCCACATTGAATATATAAATATAAAGAAGGTCACACATATTCTCCTTACAATTTATGGGGTCGCATTGGGTTATTTTTCCGTGACAACAATTAGTAAACTGAGTAAGTCATCATCAAATGAGTGAGTTCGGAAATGCCAACCTTGCTCAAAATAGGCACAGCATGTTAGGTATTCGGAAATGCGATCATTTCTAAATTAGAGTACTGAAAATATTTCCTACACAAACATAAAACAAAACGTCCTTCGTTGATGGTTTGCTTCGTAAAGTTTGCATTTACGAACGCGCCCTTCTTCAGCGAATGTGTCCCTTTGTACGCCATCACAAAAGGGCGTCTGAACAAAACTGACACAAACAGTTAGTTATCTGACAAATATGGCAAAAAGACCCGTTATAATGAAGTATACAGTATTGTCAAATCTCAGCTTCAAGAGCACTTTTCTGAAGTTAGAAGTGGTCACATAATCTGCAACTGCCTGACTGTTTGAAAAACGTCTTAAATCCTAGCTGGATTTTCGAAAAAAAATAAAGCTCAGCCAACTGTCAAATGAAGTAATGTTACAAGTGAGCGATACATAAATATCTTACCATCCAAGCACCAGTTGGATGAATTCTAAGTGCTCCACTTGCCGAAACCAGTTTGGTGGCGATAAGTCTGCACATGTCTTTTCAGTGCCTCCACTGGCACAGTGACATAATCCAGTTTGGGCCTCACACAACACAACACACCAACTGAACTCACAATTACAACAAGTATGCAAATATTCAAGTGAAACTTAGGCATGATTCACACATGTTCCTCGGTGGCTGCCAAAAGTGAGTTTGCTGTGGGCTTATGGTATTTATTGAATTAAATTCAAAAACAGTGAAAGTTTTATTAGAGTCGTTCACCGATAGGCACACTCCAGACGCTGGAAAGCAAATCTGAAATCTTTTTCCGACTTGTTTACAGTATTCCGGCTCGTGATTTCTGGACGATTTGGTGTGCAATGCTTATGCAATTTGAATCGGAGTTTACTGATATCGCATCCACTCATCCGTTTTATAGCCAAACCAGATTCCTCGGGGAAAGTCGCATCAATTTTGTGATGTGAAATGCCTGCCGGGGAATGTCATAGATTTCAATTTGGCATGTGGATGAGCAATTCGGAGGCAGAGTGCGGTGGAAGCTGAGAGAGGGCGGTGGCTTTCTTCTTCGCTAAATCGGTTACGTGGTCCGTCAAAACAGTGCACAGTCGTGCAAGTGCACCAGAATGGAAAGAAACATTTCTGTGTTGCATAAGAACCACACACTCCTTGTGACACTCATTCATGCCTGATTTCCATTCAATCATGCTTCTCTTCATTGTTAGCACAAATACAAGACAAGTTGCCACAGAACGTTGCAGCAACTTTCTCGACTTTCCTTTCGAGTGTCAACTTGTTTAATAGCATCCCTCGTCACCGTCCCATCTATTGCTACTGATGTGACCAATTTATATCACCCACCCATGTGGCACGAGAGGTATTTCGCCTCCGTCTCCTCTTCGGGGTCCATTCAAGGTGACACTAATACCCAACATCCGAATGTCAAATGAGGCATCCCAAGGAAAACATCCGCCGACCAAATATTGACTGGAAACTTTCACTGCTGAGTCTCGACGGTTCCCGACCCACCACCACATCGCCCCCGTCTCACATTGGAACACGTACACCTTCCTAGGTAAACATTTTCGAGGACAAACCGTCTTCGTTTTCCCCTGTCACGACTTGACCCACACACCGCAGAGGTCCAACACTCCTGCAAGAATGGCTGCTGCAGCAGCAGGCGTCAGTGGCTTTGTCCCAATCAAGCTAAAGTGCCTGCCGCATTGCATTGCGGCTTGCATTCCGCAGTGGCCAATCGTAATCACCTGAAGAGTGTGATCGTGCTCATTGGCAAGGTGGCGTTCTAACAGCGCAGCTTCATTGAATAACCGGCACTGGTTGGCTGCCGCAACGGAGAACAAGAATCCGGAATATGCCATTCTCATCCGTCAAAGAACAGCGATCCCAGTCGTCGTCGTTGTGCGGGCTATTAATCCATTACGCCAGCCGGGAGTAAAGAGTGAAAGTTATTCTCTTCTAACAACCAGACTCATTTGGGTAAACAGTAGAAACCCGAGCTCCGAGGTAATCTCGTAAACATGTTTAATTAGCTTGGCCAGCATCCGTCGCTAGGCCATGTATCACTGTGGTCGTTGGCCAATTATAGTGTCGTCTTCGCCGCACCATGGCCATGAGGAGTTTCTTTTTCTCCAGCCCCGTCTGATACTGTTCACTGTACCGGTTTAGATGCGGCCCCATGTGTGTTCGGCGAAGTGCACATTTTGGCGCGACGCACTATCAAATGCGACCCGATGACAAGCTGGTGGATTCACTTGAAAGGTAGAGAGTGATCGAGAAAGTTGCTGGCAAATTGATTCATGGCTTTGCCGCACACTTCTAAGGTACACTCAGACTGGGTGAGAAGTGGCAAATATTGCGGTTGCAATGAATTCTCTTCAGTTTGTTTGTTTGCTTTTTTTATGGAGCATAAAGCCGAGGGAGATGTGATGGTTCCTTTGTTTTAACTAGCTGTCGTTTGGAAACAATTAACATGTGTACTTTAATGGAGCTGGACGAACGGCGAACTTTCCCACGTTGACCGGGCAAAAAATAGGCGACGGTTCACACCGAAAGTGAACTAAACGAACGCGCTCGCTGTGGCAGCACTTTAAGTGTCCATAATTGTGCAATTGTACTATTTATAAAAGAAGTGGCATGAAAAGTCTTTCTAAACTGCCTCGGAAAGTGATCCATTGTGTTTTTTTTGCACATGGTTGCTCTATCATTCTTAGGAGTAATTGAACTGGTTCACTGGCTGTTTGGATGATGTCTTCTTTCTGCACTAGGTTCACTCACACAACTGGCACCTATTCGGTTTCACTGTCACTGTCAACTGTTTGTTTAGGTCACCATTAAGTTCGTCGTGGTGCCGAATTGAAAACCAAATTTAGGGTAAATCGAATGAACGCACTAGTTTACGACATCTCAATCTAGGTATTGACAGTACGTCAAAATGTTCACGTGATCACTCCAAGTGACATGTCTAATGTCAGATATCTGATATAACTGTGTGCTCCTTTCTTGCCTCGTCGACCCACGAGTTTGAGAGATAATGACCTAGTTTTTGACAGTTATTGATATTGTCTTATTCTTTGACATCGTTTTTATTACTGCTTCTTGTTGTGTTGATGAAATGTCAAAAGAACGGCAGTAAAAAATGTCAAGGGAGAAGATATAAGACGGGCATCTGTTTGAGGGCAACGTTCTTAATGTCAAAATCCCAACTCAACTCATTGCTTAAGTGTTTTAAGGGGTTTCTACACTGGAAGGGATAACACATGAGTGTACAGGGTTATCCATTTTGTGGTTCCGAAATTCAAATTAAAACCAGTCTATTTGGACATTGCCATTGTGAATGAAAATCAAAATCAAATGACTTCGACGAAAATTCTGTGGATGACTAGGTGATTTTCCCCACAAATCAGGCATTAACTTGGCGAATAACTCGTCCACTACACAGGCAAGTCCTCCGAATTCGTAGCCAATTTAAAACTAAACCAAGTAGCGTTCACTTTAAAGTTGACCGCATATTCATGCCTGGTTTACATATATTTATTACAGAATCACAAGTTTTGCAGTAATTTGTCACAACTTCATCAAGCTTAGTGAACATATTGTCGAACGGCAGTCTCGGATGACAGTTCAGCTTGACGTAAGTGATTGAATCAAATGTGGAACACGTTGTTTGTTAGATGATCTGTTTTGCATCAGATTACTTTTTCGCTAAGACGTTCACAATGAACGAAAAGTAGCTCGTTCGGTGGTCATTCACTTTCTACATACATGACATGATATCTCTCGCTGACGTTCCTCCATTAGAGGCGGTCCTAAAAACCTAGAAGATTAATTTGTTTTCGTTGCCGAGCAGTATTTATTTAAAAGATTCTACTGACGGCTTTGCCAACATTGTATAATTTCTTCTTATTCTTCCTTGTGCGATGTACGCTGTTGAGTGTCTTAGCCAACAAGCATCTACAGCTAGAGAGATATGACGTAATCTCTAGACAGTTACCTCTTATTTTGTGGAGGTCTGCCTCCACTTAAAACACAGTTCACGGTTGTGTTGTCCCACAGTTTTAGAATCGAACACCAGTTAGTTGCAGAAATCTCACGTGGGATTGTTGAGAAATAAATGCATCCACAACGTGTTACTGTTTCAGAGCTTTCTCTTGATTACGAAATAACTGTTAATACTGTCCACTAACCCGACATATTATGCAGTGGCACAGCATCAACACGGTGACACATGCCATACAGTCCAAGAAACAATTACATCATGCATCATGTTCGCCAGCCAGCCCAGAACAAGCGAGTTGCCGAAAACTGTCATCCTCGCAATTGATCACACGAAAGGATGCAGTTGTGGTTTGTTCGTAAAGTACATACAGACACATTGGAACAAGTCCACATAAGAATTCCTATGTTCCATCGAACACGAAGGGTGCATGCAAATTTGTACGTTGATGACGTTCAGTGTGAACAAGTTCTAGCCAAAAATAAAAGATCTTCGATCAAACTACGGTCGTAAAATGCTTCCATGAGACTTTTTCTGGCAGAGTTCATTAACCCTCCCCTGCGAACGTCTTCATTTAAAAATGAATATATTGAGCTGGTTATACTTTCGCATACCAAATGATCATCTTCGGGGTGTATTTTGTGTATTCAACTGTCACTAAGGTCGGTGACATTCTAAAAGGCCCGTTGGTTGTCGATTTTCCATTAACTCCAAGGCACCGCCTCGGCAGTATGCTGTGCGATGTGGTGGTCATCTAGAGATTTGATGGAAAAGGTTTTTGATTTAACTGCGAGAGAGGTGTGGCATCAAATAACACAACAAACTCCATCCACGGACACATTGTTGGCGTCGTGACCCGAGGTTAAGTTAAGTTCCCCTTCAATTTCTAGAATATTCTTTTCAGGTCTGGTCTATTGTCCTCATCATACGTCGTGTTAATTTCCTAAGAACTAAACGAAGAACTGTTTCAGTTTCTCAATCACACGGACCAGATTCAGTTTCCTCCAAAACCTTGTCTGTCGCACAGCCCTTGCACATTCAATTAGTGGACGATTTATGATTGAGAGCACGCTCTCGTCATCGACGAGATGAAGTATTGTCATTTGCGTGACTGCATCGAACGCTCCTCGCAACGATGCATTACAAAACTCGTTACGAAATCACTGAGCCATTATTCGACAGGGAGAGACAAACACCGCTACTGAACACACACCTAATTGTCTGTCATTCTAAGTGCATGTTGTCATAAGCGTGCTCCAATTATTTTCGGCGGGCAGAGCTCGCAGCTCGGAACTCGCAATTCGTTTCGCGTAAATCAGCCCCACGGCTGGATCATTTCAAATTATTCTTTGACACTTTCTCCGTGTCTGTTTTGTGATATTACGATGATTCTCTAATTAAAACGTCTTATTTAATATGTTGGTCTTTCTTGTTTGTTGTTGCAGAGGTTTCGCCATACATTGACTTGGTCTTTTGTCCCGCTCGAGCGGAACCATGGAGCTGTGCGCGGCAGCAGTCCGGACGCATCCTGGATCTGTGGAATGACCAACTGGACAGCGAATGGCAGAAGTTGAAGGGTAAGTATCTGCAAGTGCAGACGAAAGAGATGCACAGTGCCCACCGAGCCGTGTGACGGCATGAGGTGGCCTCGGAACTGTGTCAACTGGCAGTGGCTACGCACCGTGTAATAGCTTGAGTACATGTATAACACACAATCCGACAACGGAACTTCAATTAAGTGGAACATGCAGTTTTCCGCATGTGGCGGAGGGAAGGGAGATACTCAAAGAGCCAACCCAGTTTCGTAATCTTGGTCTCAAGTGGCTGGATGGGTGGTGAGCAGTTTATTATGCCGTCATCCGTTGGAACCTGATTCGGAATGAATGTCACAGCCCGGGGTCGACCGGGGAATGTGCGTTTGTTCTTTATGACGTCGGAAGATGAATGCGAGCTTGGACAATATGAAGCCGGCGACCGCAGAGTTGATAAACGAGTTAACGCGCTCCTCGCGGTGTGACAAGCAGACAAGGCGTCTTGCCTAGGTGGAGTAGGTTAGAGGGCAGCGACGGTGTCTAAGGTTGCACAAGGTAGTTGCTTGTGCCTAGACCAGTACATTTTGGACTCCCATTATAATCAAATGCAGTTTCTGTGGAATTTATGGGGCGTGACAAGATTCCTTTGCTTTATGACCCTGACTGCATGGACTACCGCCTCTTGTTTTACTGAAGCTTGTGCCATTAGTGCAATGCCTGTTGGCTGGCGACACGAGCATCAAATAGAGACTCGATGAGCTGGCTCCACAAGGTTTGACATGCACGCCATGGGGCGCACAAGACTTGAGGATGAACCGCCATGGACGTTTGGAGTTTAAGCAGTTAACCGAATGACCGTAAATTATTGACTGTCGCCATCATAACCGCTTCGTTCAGTTTCGTTGAGTTTCGTTAAGTTTCGTTAAATTATTTTTTTTTCACTTTGGTTTGCTCACTTCAGTGGGATCGAAACGAATCGCTTGTACATGCTGTTGGAATTATGCTTATACTTAACTTGGGAGTAATTATTTGCAGCTTGAAATCTAACGATGATTCCGGTTAACTTTTCGTTTGGTTCAGGGGCTTAGGTTTACTTCAGTCAGCCGAGACAGTGACAAGAGCGGACTGGGATAGAAACAGACCAACAGCAGAACCAGCTGTGGTGAGCCTTGTCAAACAGTAAACATTGTTATGATGGAGTATTATCGGCTTAATTGTCTTCACTTGCGGTGATTACAAATTAAGGTTCACATCTTGATCGATACTGGAAGCTTTCCCTCCTGGTACCCGAATCATGAGGATTATAGAGTCTTTATCCATTTAATTTAGCTCCTTAAAGCTAAAGATGCATCATTTTAATCTGCCGCATAATTAGCTAATTTTTACATCTCTTGACACACGTTAAGACCTAAAGTTTCAGCAGAGAGCAGAAAGGAGGAACAATGATCTATAGGTCGACGCTCCTCGATCCGTAGCTCTTCCCCTAACTGCGACCTCCCGCAGACTAAGCTAATAGTCTCTGCGTAGCCTAACTGCCTTCGAGTTTGGATGAAGGCGACAGCTCCTGGAATTAGAAGGATCGCATCGACTTTTTCAATCACCATCAACGCAAGATCAATTCGATCCGTAGGTCGCCGATCTTCCTTCTGCGTCAGACGCCGGGGTCGTGACATACAGTGGTTTATGACTGCCAGTGTTTGGTGAAATGTGAAATTTCCCTCCGGACACATCACTTTTAGTTCTTCATGTCACACCAAATGGCTTTGTTTATATCCGTTCCGAATTCGCTACAAAAAGGGACATTAATGGGCTGGCGTGTGGAACTCATAAAGAATTATACCAGACTGCGTGTGTCCGAATGTCGTTACACAGTTGCAAAAATGTCTGCCTCCGACGTTATGATCGTAAATCATGTGGCAACAAGGTGTCTTGTGGTGGAACGCGACTTTATTGGCCAGTAGAAGTGGTGTGTCGTTCCACTTTCTCGTCACTCAAACCAACGAGTGTGGTCAATTGAAGGTTGGTCTTCATGGTCTGTGCGAATTGACTTATGCGTCTGAAGTTGGCTTGGAGTGGGTTTGTGTTTGAACACAAGACAAGTTCTCGGTGCAGTGAAACTGCGGTGTGTATGCGGAAGTAACTGCAGAAGGTTCCCTATCACGTTGGAGACTTCCCTCTCTGAGATGACACTAAGTTGCGGGATGGTCTGAATCAACAACTTTCTCGATTCTCACAAAATGGGTGCAAGATCTCATGAAACTGCTTGACGTTTCCGACTTGATCCTGGATCAAAGGCTACTGCAGCTCCTGCATTTCGTGCAGTTTATACATCTTTTACGGAAGTCCAGCAAACGACTAAGCATTCCATTCCATGCCCCCCTCTAACCTAGCAAATCCTCAATTCGAAGGGGATGTGTTCAGTGATTGCCTCTGCCAATGACACAATAGGTCCAGTAAGAAGTGGTCACTAAAAGTTCCCCGAATCAACCCACAAACTCATAAAACTGTTTCATTTTTACTCTTTTCAGTTGAAGCCGACCAACAAGTGAACGCAACGCTGGAGCGAAGAGGTTACAGTTCATCGGAACCCGTGACCAAAGAGAAGCCATCGACAATTCTGAAGAAAATCGAGATCGGAACCAGCTACATGAAGGACTACCTAAAAGAGACCTTCGATGGGTAAGCAATTACATACACACAACTCGATAGCCAATCATCACATCACTGTCGCTCCCTTTGCCATTGCAGATTCCTCGGACGCGAGTACGGCTATGAGGTGGCTCAGGATGATGAGGAAGAGAAGGCCAGCGATGAGCTCGCCGACGCTGAAGGTGAGAATAAGGATAATAAAAAGAAGAGGAAAAAAAAGAAGAAGAAGAAAAAGAGGAAGAAGAAGAAGAAGAAGAAGAGGAGGAGGAAGAAGAAGAAGGGTAATAAGGGTGATGAGCACTACGATGAGGGTTATTATGAGGAGCATCAAGGTAATAAGGGTCATCGTCGGAAAAAAGGTCACAAGGGTCAGGAATCATACGGGCACGTAACTCCGCCGACGATTCTGCTTTTGCAGAGTCCTCCTGTCGCCGGCCACACGAGCGGACTCCATCATCAGCAGCAACAGCAGTGGCATGACGAGCCTAAGCCACAGCAAGTATTCCTGGTCCAAGGGAACACCGATGAGCACGAGTACGACGAGGGTGGTGGGCATGGTCATGGCGGCGGACACGGCGGCGGGCATGGCGGTGGGCATGGTGGCAAGAAGAAAAAGAAACGCCGAAAGGGTTTCAAAACGAAAAAGAAGCCACAGTCAGTGTACACGGCTCTGCCAGCACTGCTTACCGCAAAGCCCACACTCCACGAAGCGGAGGAATACGATCACGACTACGAACACGAGCACTCCGCACTCAGCGTCCTGGGCTCGCTCGTGAGCGACTACCTCGGAGACGATGAGTACGATGAGGGAGACGACGACCACGGCTACGTTGTCATTAAGCAGAAACGCAAGAAGAAAAAGAAGCCACTGAAGAAGAAGAAGAAGAAAAAGAAGAAACACCCGAAGCCGATAAAATATGGTAGAGATCTCGGAGGTGTGTCTGCGGTGGTCGCTTGTGGCTGCAGATGAGGCGATGTTCGGTGGGCATGCAGTGCACGATGGAGTAAAACATAGAAACAACGATGTGGTTCACGGATTTGCTGTTCACTGTAGATCGTGGTTTGTGACTTGCATGCGACTGTATCACCGACTCGGTGGTAGGGTAGTCTCTCCTGCACACAGTCTCTCAAACTGTCTTTCTTTAGAAAACGAAAACGATACGTTTTCTCTTGGGGATGTAGATAGTGTAATGCAACAAAAGCTCTTCTTTCTTCTTACTTTCCGTGAAAAAAGTTCAGAATGTTTATAGTATATAGCTTAGTTTGTAAGAGTATGAGAATGTGTATGTGTGCGTGTGTGTGAATATGACTTGAAGGGAATGAAAAACTGTCAACTTTCCTGCACCAAACCTCTTCAAACTTTCTTGCATGCAATGTGTCTTGACTAGATTGTGTGATGATTTAAGCTTTATTATTTCTGTTCAATTTAATTGTAAGGCATCACCTACAAATGTATAATGCATGAGTCTTCCGTAGGATGTGTCAAATTATGAAATCAAGCTGAATCGGAAATTAAAACTGAACAGCAGTAAGCATATCATTGGGCAGCGGGTCGGACTATGTCTTCTGGGACTCAACCAGAAGATCTCTTGGGTCAATACTGTATAATTTGTTAATTGTACCCATTTGTGAGCATCTGTTGATCACTACTGATCTATTGATCAACATGTTCCTAGCCGAAATAGTTGATATTTTCCGAACTTAAGGTATGTCTGGAGTATGTGGGCCATCGTAAAGGTCCACATTCATCCACAGGCTCGAAGTCGGAAGAGCTTCTCGTTCACGAACTAAGCGTATGTCGCATATAGGTACTCATAATAATTGCCAAATGCATTCCAAATTAAGGCAGAAGAAGTTTCAACAAGTGAAGCTTGTGCTAGCTTATGCTTCAGGTTGTCAAGATTGTCAAGATTTACGTCAACTAAAAATAATACTCTGACCGTTGTAATACTCTCCGCTTGATTTCGTTAAGTTTCGTTCAGTTTTGCTTACCTAAGAGCAATCGAAAGAATACTCACAAATAATACACAGTGAACTCAATAACCACTCCGCTTGATTTCGTTAAGTTTCGTTCAGTATTGCTTACTTAAAGTAATCGAGCCAATACATAATAACTACTCCGTTTGATTTCGTTAAGTTTCGTTCGGTATTGCTTACTTAAAGCAATCGAATCAATACTTGCAAATAATACACAGTGACCATAATAAGTATTCCGTTTGGTTTCGTTAAGTTTCGTTCAGTATTGCTTACTTAAAGTAATCGAGCCAATACATAATAACTACTCCGTCTGATTTCGTTAAGTTTCGTTCGGTATTGCTTACTTAAAGCAATCGAATCAATTCTTGCAAATAATACATACTGACCATAATAAGTATTCCGTTTGGTTTCGTTAAGTTTCGTTCAGTATTGCTCACTTAAAGCAATCGAACCAATACTTGCAAATAATACACAGTGACCATAATAAACACTCTGTTTGGATTCGATAAGTTTCGTTCAGTATTTCAAACTTGTGGAACCAATATTTGCAAAATAATACACAGTAATAACCACTCCATTTGGATTCAATAAGTTTCGTTCACTTCGGCTTTCTTGGCAAAATGAACCGCTCTCTACAAACATACATACGTGATAGTTAGACTCCTTGAATTTTGACGATGCCTCAAGCTACTCTTCTTCTGGCAACCGAGAAAAAAGCATGCAACTCGGTCCAAAGAAATCAAGAAATCATCGAATTGAACAGAAACCCAACATTTTAATTGTACATTTTTTAGACACTTTTCATTCCTCAAAAGCATGTGTGTATGCATTTCTTTGAATCTATGGTGTGACTTCCTGAATTCTTTCCCTCCCCACACAGCAACTTGTAGCACAAATATTCAAACACAATTTTTTTGTTCGTCCCCTTACAGTGACCCGTGGCAAGAAGAAGAAGAAGAAGAGGGCCATCATGAAGTTGGTCTTGTTGGGAACTTTCATTAAGGCGAAAATTGAACTTTTACTGAAAGTTCTTGGAGCTCACCTCCAAGTGAAATTCCTTGCCATAGCCGTTGTTGGACTCCTGATCAACATCATTCGTTTCTGGGTCGATCTGAAGCGAGGAGGTGCTCCACAAAAGGTCGGTATCCTTTACAAAAACGATCAAGCTTCATTTAATGTGCTCACTAAACCCTTGGATTTTTTTGTTTCGTTTTGTTTTTTTATTTTTCGTTAATTGTTTACGCACTTTTCAGCATTATTATCACTGGCATTAACCCCCCCAAAAAAACGCTAAAGCAAAATTATGCAAAAATCAAAAAATCCAAACCAAAATCAAAATCACACAAAAATGATAAACAACGCCTAATTCGAGAGCTTAATGTCCTTATCCTATCCATATATAGCAAATAGGTATAAGTTTTGTAATCGCCCATAAGTAGTTGGTAGTTGCATGTGATTTGTTTGAGAGATCAGTTGATGCACGTTGTTTTTTTTTTAGGAAAAAAATTTGATTGATTGTTGGTTTTTTATTTTGTTTGTTTGCATGAACTACCTTACCCCCAAATGGTAATTTTGTTTGAAGTGTCTATTATCCCCTTTTCCTTGTTTTGAATTTATTGAATTTGTGCACACGAACCTGACATGATGCCAGTGAATCCGGTGTCATTCATGACCGTTCGCGACAAGATTGCAATAAAACAATGAACGCTCTTACCGACAAACTACCTTGCCTCAAATCATAAGCCAGAATCACGGGTAATTTTGAGCGGGTGTTCTTTTTACAAGACGCCCCAGACGAGGGCTTCTACATTTACTCTCCTATATACACTCGACAATCATCCTCTCCAACGAGCATCTAAGCCTTGGATGCGTGTTTCACTAGTACACTCTTTCTTGAATTACTTTGCTGTCACCACTGTTGGATCTCATTCCACGCTCCCCTGTACTCTCCCTCTTTTCCTCTACTTCACGATTGTAAATCTCTTCTTGCATGATCTGCGAATGTCCTTGCATGTCTGCATCGAGATCAGCGATAAATTTCCCAGGTGACCTGAAAGCAACGACTTGTAAACATAATAATTGAAACCAAATTCAAGCTCTGGACTGACACGATTACTGGGTGCCAGTTGGCAACGTTCCAAAGAATACGGCTGCTTCACCAACAACATCGCCGAGTGCCAAATTCAAATGCTTGGCAGCAACCTGTCTGCAGTTGCTTCGTGTGCGAAAGATTAGGAAGATCTGCATGATTCTCGCAGATATCTCCGTACATGACTGCAGTTTGCGTGCGGAATTTGAATGAACGAATGGAGACACAGTCTCTTCTGAGAGCGACTGGAAACGATCATGATTCTTGACTCTCATCGACAGCTTTACGGACTCGCGACCCACAGACCAACGCCGACAAATACGGATACCCAGCCGACGCATCGAAACACCAGACGGATTTAAGGGGTGTGGCGGTCATCCCCCGCCTTCCACAATTGGTTTTCCTTTCTTTTGTGCATGAACATTTCCACTTCGCTAAGCTTGCAATCCATAACCCCCACATACAGTCTGTCTACTAACAACGAATGCGTATCACCGCTCTCTCCTCCCCCCATCACACATTTATTACTGTTACTGTTGCTGTTACTGTATCATAACTCCCGGTCTCTTTGGTGTATATAAACCTTTTACTTCAAAGAATAAATGTTTTTAACGGCAGGTTGTCTATGTTGAACACGCACACCATCAGCATCACTATGAAGACCACGGTGACGAGTGGAGTGACCAATCGGGCGGATACTGGAAGCGGTCAATTGAAACGGACCCCGCCATCGAGGACACAGTTGGAACATACCAAGTGCCAGCTATCGATCCCCACTACCTGGCGTACCGGTCCCAAGTGCTGTAGATACACATGAACCCAGCCCCCGTTCCATGGTCGGTCCCGCGGCCCCACAAGTCGGCGCGACCCTACAAATAAGATGCAATTCAACGGATTGTCGAATAGTCCACTTAGCTATTAATTGTATAATTTATTTATTTATTGTAAATTTCGTAAATTTCATCGAATGTTATCCCTAAGTAATTTATTGAATGAAAAAATACAAAAGAATATATTTCTCAAGCGACTTCGTGTTTTCATCATTTTCTGATCGATTCTAACGGTCTAACCGGGCATCTTGGGCCATAACACGTCCGCGCCATAAACGACTTCCACTTAAAACTGAAGCAAGGCAGTGCGCAGTGGCTCTGTAATCTGCAGCGACGAGTGACCAGGCACGACGATGGGTGAATTCATAAATCACCTCAAGTGCCAACCAAATATGTTAACACGGGCTTATTGGCAATTTTGGCGATTGCCCAACATGCTGTCAGCGAACCTAGGAAATTCGCACCTTAGCTCCGCAGCGCCGCCTAGAACTACCTCACGGCGGCGTGGCCCGGGCGGTGGCGACGGCGGCGGGTGATTTGCATGCGCAAAATTTGGACGAGCGAGTGTATTCACCTCTAGAGAGGCGTTGCTGTTCTGCATTTCTATGCGAATATTTACTTGAATTGGGCTACGTCAGTTCCAGTCCCGAGTGCTGCTTCCTTGGCGAGGCGATTGTCTTCGTTGCGGTGGGGCTGATGTGGGTTTTTTCGTCGGTTTGTTGTTCTTCTTCTTTTTGTCGTGCTTCAGTCTCTCAGATCGGCGAGTGAAATGGAAAAGAACGTTGGGTGAATTCGGAATGCCCTGGGACGTGGGATTGATTGGGAGAAAATAGGGACGAGATGTGATCGAGATTTGGGGGCGCTCTGAAGACACAGTCAGAAGTCAACGGAGTGGTTTTATGCAAGCTGTATCAGCTCTGGGAAAGGAAAGGATTGATTTTCTATTCAGAGCGCCTCTAGGTGGCACTCTTTGGCAGAGATCGGAGGGAACACATCGCACTGATTGCTCTGAGAGATTTTCAAAAATGAACACGTAGGAAGACCTTCGACAGCAGTGGTAAGTTTGATTTGAAGACGAAACAATCGACCGAAATGGGGCTGAATAAAATGACTAGGGGGACGATGCTTGGAGAAATTTGAGTCAAATGGAAGGCCACTTGAGAGAGGTAAGTTCACAAGTTTTCCAACACACGAGGAGGGCCCAAAATATTAATTTTGCGCCAGTTCCTACGTATCTTAAGGCAAGAGAAAAAAAGAAGAACGTACAAAATATATATGAACTCGCCCTTTAACATTCCGAAAAATTTGCGCGAGCGCTGAGTTCAGCTGATCAAGGGAAGTCCCTTGGAAACTGAGAGCTCTTTTGTGTTCGACATTCGAGAAATGAGAACAGCTGATAAGTTTGGATTGCCGTTTCAAGGCATGCTTCGACGGACTAATGCGGAACAATGCGGTATTGTGATTATTTCTGGATTAAAGAGACTTGACGGCGACACCGGGTGTAGGTAGCTCTTGTCGATAGTACTGCCAACTGGAGCCAGCCATTGCCGATGGATTGGAATCGATTGATAGTCTTCTGGAGAACTCCAACCAGAAGTCTATGAATCGATTCCAAAAACAGGGTGAAAATCGTGTGTGTGTGTACAGCGTGCATGGTTAATTTCATGTGTCGCTGACCATGAGTGGATGTAGATCAACAGCCAAATGCCAGAGCCAAAAGACAGATATAAAAAGTTCAGGTATCTAGGCTTTAATTGCACCGAAGGATTGGCGTTCAACAGCCAGTCGATCCTTAAGAAGGCCCACCCAGGCATCCATTGCGTCTATCCCTTGATGTGCAAGCAAAATGGAACCTGATTTAGCCTTAATAAAGGGTGATTTTTTAGCTATTATCTTTTTGGCAACACTGGTTTAAACAGCTGACGCACGTTTCGTGTTTCGTTTCACTGTCAAACATCTTCAGTTTTAACCATGAATCGTCTTACAAACGAACAACGCTTGCAAATTATTGAATTTTATTATCAAAATGCATGCTCTGTTAAGAAAGTTCATCGCTCGCTTCTTCCGTTTTATGGTCAGTTTAGACGAAGCTCATTTTTGGCTCAATGGGTACGTTAATAAGCAGAATTGTCGATTTTGGAGTGAATATCAGCCAGAAGCATTGCAAGAGCTTTGGTGCGGTTTATGGACTGGTGGCATCATTGGACCGTACTTCTTCAGAGATGATGCGAATCGTAACGTAACTGTGAATGGTGAGCGCTACCATGATATCCAACTTTTTTTTGCCCAAAATGCAATGACTTGCATGACATGTGGTTTCAACAAGACGGTGCCACATGCCACGCGCAACAATGGACTTATTGAGAGGCGAGTTGGGTGAACATTTTATTTCACGGTCGGGACGGGTCAATTGGCCGCCTAGATCGTGCGATTTAACGCCTTTAGACTATTTTTTGTGGGGCTATGTTAAAGCTCATGTCTATACAGACAAGCCCGCTTCAATTGACGCATTGGAAGACAACTTTGAAGCATTTATTCGTGAGATACCGGCCGAAATGTTGGAAAGAGTATGCCAAAATTGGACCAAGCGGATGGACCATTTGAGGCGCAGTCAAGGTCAACATTTGCATGAAGTAATCTTCAAACATTAAGTTATATGGACCGTACTATCGATTCAAATAAAGATTTCATGCATTTTTCTGAATTTTATGTGTTTTTTTTTTGAAAAACTTTCCTACTTTCCTAAAATTCACCCTTTACTTCATTTCTGATACGAATGTGTGTCAAAAAATGAAATTGAAAGCGTAGCAACTCAACATTCTCGGTTGCGATACATTTTGTCGGAAAAATGTTTCGATCATCTATTCGTAATCTTATTTCAAAGCAAATATCCTCCGATTCGTATGAGATCGGATAAGTTTCCATTCCTAGGCGTTACCTCGCTAGGGCGGATAATGAATAAATCTTTGAGAATAGCACCGATTCCGAGAGACAGTGGTGATTGGCTTTGTCAACGTCTTTAGGGTCACACAACCGTTGGTAAGTATTCGTTAAGAACTTTTGCAAAGCCGATGCTGGGATCAAACTAACAGTAAGAAGTCATTTCAAAATGCACGCAATAAAAAAAGAAAATGTGTGTGTGTGTGTTGAGAGTGAGAGTTTTCTCAGCATTTTGGAGGGAACACTCCCTCTGGTGTGAATAAACATTTTGTTTGTTAAATTTAACGAGACCCACCCACTCACATTTCTGACAGCTGAATGTTATCTCTGTTTTGGTGTGAATTAAGATCTAAGTTGACATCTAGACAGAAAAAAGTTAAAATATGAAGACTACAATTTCGGAAGACGAATACTTTGACGGATTACTTGAAACCTCCTTAAAAAAAACAGAATTCTGAAATGGAAGACGACCATTCATGAAATGATTAAAATTTCATCCGTTCTTGTTTGAAAAATCCCAAACGCCAGACATGTTGCGTTGGAGAAAAATGCATCCATAGACAACACTTGCCAAACTATTGATCTATGGATGCCAATGTCCTCACCAACTCCAACTTGGGACCCCAGCTCACCAATCTATCTAAGGAATATTTTCATCTTCTAAATTCTTGGCATGGCACCACCAAGGGTTCCACCATTCCATGTTATGAAACTTGAATCTGTACAGGTTCTTGAACCTATCCCCTGTGTCCCCGAAACGTCGTTAATTATAGGCCCAGATTGCGAGTGTTGATTATCAATCGATTGTCGATTGTTATCAATCGATTGTCGATTGTCGATTGTCGATTTTTCGCTTTGGTATTATGAATGTCGATTATGATCGATATTATTCGATTTTCCCTTCAATGTTTGCCGGTCACAAATTCCGAATCGCCGGTTTTCGTGCGGCAAAGAATCATGAAATAAACTTTGTTTTCCTGTTGCAATTGTAATTTAATTTATTCTGTTGTGTCCTTAAAACCTTTATATTGTAACTTCAACTTCAACCAAAGAGAGTTGCACATAAAAAATCGAACAAATCAACGAATAAAAAATATCCAGAAATGTACTATTTCCTTCAAGTATTTGCACACACGATTTGTTTTGATACGCACCCGAGTGCCTGTTTACACTGTACCGGCGAAGCCCACATCCCTCTCTCTAACTCATGGGATCTCACACACCCTCTCTATCTAATATTCATGTGCTTCCCACGTCCATTTGACACCCTCAACTGTCAGACGTATACAAATTTGTCATATACACGTTTTTAATTCACAATAATACGATTCTCAGTCGACTGAGTGACACAATACCAAAACAGATTTCAAGCGATAGATTTGTCGACTATCGATTCAGTCGACAATCAACACTCGCAATCGGGGCCATAGTTCTTTGATTTTCGTTTGTACACGTTGCCTATACTTTGCACCCCACCCCACTTCAAGAAGGCTTTAGAATAGCCGTCGGCGCAGTGGCTCACCTTTGCACCCACCCTTACTCTAGTTTTCAAACGTCAACATGAGGGAAAGAACTTGCTTTGAGGAAATTTTTAATTCCCACCGAATTGAGTGTTTCCCTTAACGAAGTACTTGACTCCTGTCTTTTCACTCGGAGTGCTGCCTTAGTTTTTATTCACACCAGGGAAATAAGTCACCCATGTGAGCTTGAACACAACAATTCTGTGCAGTTAACAGTGGAATACGGCCGAGCAGAAATGAAGTATGATAGAGATACCCAACTTCACAGCTGATTGACCCCTAGTCCATCGACGAATTTGACGGATAATCATGAAAATTTTGACGGTTATTCATAAATTTTTGACAGTTATTCACGAAATAACGTAAATGCCGTTCTCTGATTGGTCAACTTGGCTTTAGGAAACAATTTAAAAAATGGTTGTCAAAAATTTTAAGGGGCAAGAGAGGTAAAAGTTGGGCCTCTCTATCATACTTCATTTCTGCGGCCGAGTCTATAAACGTCACACTGCGGAAGCTCTGCAAGATTTTCGTTCATAAATGTAAATAAGCTGCAGTGACTGGTCTGTCATCTGCGTTCAGTACAGCAATGTGACAGTCAAACTGCGATCAAATTGGCAGTGATTTTTGTTTTGTTGCAGGCTTGCAGGGGAACCGAAAAGTGGACTTTTTCATGCGAAAATGGTTCCTAAGAACATCATACGGAAATTCTCTTATTATTGTAAAGAAATGTCTGTTATTTGAAACATGCCTTGACTTCCAATTCTTTTTAGTTAAAAGCATGGTCCTTTTGCTGCGTATTTTCTACGGTTTCATAATTTAATATTTTTGAAAAACCTAGTATCTTCTTAGACATGATGCAGACATTCATTTTCTCAACACAAATGACAACCAAACACTTTTTGTGTCGACTGACCCTGCATTTGTCTTTTTTGACAATGTGGACCTGCTGCAACCTTGCGGCAGTATTCGTGTTCATAAATGTATTGAGAGAATATTTTGTGCGTGCAGGGGCAACAATGTCGCAATTATGAACTCCACCATACTGTGCAGGGAAATAAGTCACACAAATGAGCTTGAACACAACAAGTCTGTGCAATTAACAGTGGGTATTCCACCATCTGCAAGACCCTTCTTCGGTAACTATACAAATTGTGCGAGGTTCTGTGAATTTTGATCCATACCACACAGTGACACATCCTGCATGGTTTAGTCTCTCTACAGAGACTCGAGAATTTGTTTTGTTTGAACATGGAACTTGACAGTGTTGATGAACACGATCCTCGTCGTTGAACATTAATTAAAGCTCTCATTTCTACCCCCACATTTTTAATAATTCCGAACTGTCAGTGTGACAACTGTTTCAATTCACACACTTTACTGGAAAAAAATGGGAGAAAATTTGCATTTTACATCAATTTTCGGAAACTCTATCAATTCATGTTTGAAGAGCCAACAATTTGTTTAGTTGTCCGGTCTATTCCGTTTAAAGACAAGATAGCTTTTAGAACAACAATTTTGGTGCCAGGATTTTCAAGCACAGCCACCTTGCATGTCCACACTGTTCCGCTGACTGCCCTGTTGCCGTTTAACTCTTTTACAAAACTGATTAAATTTTGAGACTAGCTCTCTTTCTTTGTCGTCAAACAGCTTCGATTTCAAGAAAAGGTCGATCAAATACTGCTTGGAATCGAATTCGGTTTCCTCGTTCTGTTCAAAATAAATGCAGGGCAACCTCAGGCTAGTATCGATATCAAAATTATCCGACGTCTTGTTGACGGTACCGTCGTCTGTGCTGGCCTTCACGAAGGCCTTAGAATCGTCGTCGGCGCAGTGGCCGATTGTGTTCACATGTCTGCTCCCCATGGGAATACTGAAAGCGCCGTCTTCACTCCGGTCAGAGCTTTCACATTTCCAGCTCGCGGAGGATTGTTTCTTCCTCTGGTCACAGACAAATAATTCGCCTTGCCTACAAAATTCTATCAGAAATCGTTGAGTATGTTCACAAGCTTCCCTCAGGTGCTGACTTAATTTTAGCTTCATTTCCTCTTCATTCGGTTCGAGAAAATTTTTGGATCCATGCAGATCATCACTTTCATCAGACAAGTGCCCTTCATCCGGATTATCAGAATTTTTGGAATTTGCGTAGGTTTCATTCGGAACCTGGTCATACTTGCCGGATTGACTGCATAAATTCTGCAAATGATGATCCTTTTCTTTTCGCCGACAGCCGTTGAATAATTGCTCGGCTGTCTTGGAATAAGTGCAGGATTTCCTTTGGTGCTGCTCGCTCTGCAACCCAGACGTCTTGTTGTACTCACTCTGGCTGCTCTCCGAAGACCTTTGTGATTCCTGGTACAAGTTCCTAGTGCATTCTTTCGCATCCGACATTTCATACTGATCGTGTTGCTGCTTAATCCCCTCAACAGTCATCTGGTTTCCTTCGTATGCATCATCCAAGAAGGAGTCTTCCTGCTCGTGTTCATCTGTAAAATGCTTCCAATGGTTGTTGTATATTTTTTTGGGATGCTCATGGTAGCACTCATCGCAGCGATATAAACCATGATCGGCATTTGCAAAGACTGCCTCTGAATGCATGCTCTCGTGCTGATCTGTAGTTGGCTCGGTCTTTAATGGCTGTCTCCGCTCAACCGGATCAAGGTAGTTGGTACAACGGTCATATGGAGCTACACAGTGGACAGGCTGATCGCATCCGCCTGATCCCTTTAGCTTCTGTTCGACAAAAGGGGTGCTCTCTTCGGAAATGGGTCCTTGTTCGTCGAATTCAGAACAGCATCTGCTCTGTCCTGACGTACCTTCCGAACTTTTGACGAATCTTTTCTGATTCTGTTCAGACATCTCACTTCTCCTTGCTGAATGAATGCCACGTTTTTCTTTTGAGCGACGTCGTTTATCATTGTCCCCTGGGAACTGTTCATGTATGTCGTAGTCAACATCGAAATTCAGAAACCGTCTCTCGGGCCCCTTTTTGGAAAACTGACAACTCAGATTGAAGTCTGTCCTGTCCCTGCTCTTATCGTTGCTGATGTCATTACTCTTGTTATTACCTTTGTAGTTCTCTACAGACCGATACAGACAACCGTTGACATGGTCCGGGCATTGACATTGTCCACTGATGTCGTTAAGTGCTTCGGAGTACTCGTTGTTACACAGATGCTCTTTTTCGAGTACCCCAAAACACGGCATTTCTTGGATCAGCTTCATCTTTGGTTCAAAGCGGTGATATGCCTCATCCTGACACCGGTATTTGGGAATATTGAGAGGTTCTTCTTCCAAGTACGATTTGATCTTCTCATTCCTAGCGCCCGCTGACCGGAAACCGGATCTCTCAAAGACATCTTCCGGGTCGTATTGTTGGGTTACAAGCTTCATCGAATACTGCTCCAATTTTGGGCTGGAATTCACCACGAAGCTGCTAGCACGATCTTCGTCCATGTTTTCCCTGTGCTCAATTCTCCATTCGCAAGCGTCCTTGGTGCCCTTAAACTCCAGAGCTGCAGCATTCCCCGAATATCGACACCGAAGTTCATAGACTGGTTGGTTAAAGACGTGCTCCTTAGTTTGACTAAAACTTAGCTCGGAAGTATTCCAAAACATGTTTATTTCTAATATTGAACTGGAATTCATATATTTCAAGCGAAAGGAATTTATAGGGAGGAGGTCCGACAAAATATTTTAAGACGTGACTGATTTCACTACGCAATATAAATGTTTGATTTCGAAAGCATTTTCCAAAAAAGTCCAGCCTGTCATATTGTGTCTGTCAAACAGAAATGAAGTACTATAGCGATGGTCAACTTCAAAGTTGATTGCCATCGACGAATTTAAGTGCCTTTTTAACAGTTATTCATTCACTTTTGACGGTTATTCGCGAAATATATATATTCACGAAAGAGTTCTCAAAACTGTTATGGGACAAGAGAGGCAGAAGTCTCCATTATACTTCATTTCTGCTGTAAAATGATATCATTATCCTCGAATGGGTCATTGAGTCGCTAAGAGTAGTTGCGTCGACTCCTACTCTACGCTGGTGTCTAGGTTCAATTCCTCACATGATTCACGGCCTCACCTCTCACGAGTTGCTATCAAGACTTGAAAGGTATAACTTCCCGGAGTCAGCATAGAATTGTCGGTCCCTTCCAGTGGTGACAGGACGCGGAATAGGAGTGGTTGCTGCAGGAGCTGGGCCCAGGTTCACCTTGGACTGTTGCGAGACTTCCGGTTTCAAAGTGTCATTGAATGGTACGTGCAGCGCACCGTGGTCACGTTGTATGGGAGAGTTGCAAATAAATATGTAACTTTTGAAACCGTGGACCGATCCTCTCTTTGAAAAATAGTTGTCCCGAGATCTTAAAATGGTTCAGAAATATTTACTAATTAACTTAAGAAAAACAACACTTTTTTGTTTAAGAGCTTAAAATATTTACTTTTACTGTCAATGACTCTAAATTGGGACTTAAAACAAAGCTATAATCACTATTTTTTTTATAAATAATTTAAAATTTACAATTATTGGTAACATACATTTTATTTAAAATTAAAGAATCTAAGCAATTTAGTATAGTAAGGCTTGCGCTTCAGAACTAAGTGGAAGCGAATCTTACAAAACAAGACTTTTTCTGTCGGAGGTTTTTAACACTACACTGGAGCACTCAGACTCAAAAACCGGTCCATTGTGCTGCCAGGCAGCAACGTCCTTTTGCTGTAGTTTCTTGGTCTCCCACTTCTGCACCGAAAACCTGCCACCTGATCTGAAAGGCGGGACAGTGACAGAGCACATTTAGATGTGCCTAAGTCAAGCACATTTAAATGCTTGGCGAATGTGTCGGGACACTACACCCCTGTAAGTCGTCTGTAGTCTTTTCTGCCAAGAGACAACAAGAATGGCACGGATTTCTTACAGACATTTGGGAGCATACGCTTGGACATAGATTGGAATAAGATAAGACTAATTATTTACATAATTACAACAATTTTATGGCCTAAAGAATTCTAATTCACAATATTACAGACTCCGTCGGCCTCTCGTATAACATTTTCACATACATGCATTGCAAAGTAAATCGTTTGAAATTGCCAAACAATGCATGACATTGCCTCCCTTAAACGCGTCGTTCTCCACAAGCGGCGAAAAGTGTTTTCTAGTTCCTGCAGCATCGATAGACAAAAATGCTTTGTTGGCCTTGTTTGGCAGAGAAAAATATGTCACTTGGGGTATTTATTTCCAGTGCGGGACCACTGTGCGGCGGCCTATTGAAATGCTCAATTGTAGCACATTTTCCTGCTGCGATTTTCCCTCGGAATGACTTTCAGTACTTTCAGGGACTTTTCCCATTTTAAAAGAGCTGTTTACTCAAATCTTGAAGGATAGTAAATAACTCTTTTCTTTCTGAAAGACGTGGCTTTTATACAAAATTAATGCATTTCAGGGCAACACATTTTACTCCTTTGGAACATTTTTTATAAAAGGAACACTTAATTATAATATTAATAATATGGGTGGCGCTACGGCCCATAGAGGGCCAGGGCCCAGCTTCTCAGCATCCACTCACGTTGTGCGTGCTATTGTTCTCTCGCGAGTGGAAGGACCTACAGTCTTATACCGACTGTTAACGGCCAATTTGAGAAGCATTTTCTAGACAGTCTTTGAGCACTGTCAGTAACTGGAAGGAGTTTGGGATTTGCCTGTTGCCTTTGTGCCGGTCAAGTCATTTGTATATTTCACAAGCACACCTGAACTGAGGTTAAATTGACATCTCAACCTCATTTTGACACTTTGTTACGTGTACTACGTAAATTACCTCAATGACGTCCAGCAGACGAAACAAAGGGATCTAGTTATTCCAAAAAGGGGCACTTCTGAAAACTGTGACGCCAAGTAATTTGTTTAGCGAAAGGCACATTCTTCAAATGCTTCGGAAGATGAGGCATTCTCTTTCGTTAGACGTTGAAGATTTATCGACTGATCACATCAACAACTGAAAATAAAGGGCCTTCCAGTAGTCCGTCAGAAGTTTGACAGCTGATAGCGGCCATATTATGTCAGCTACTCGTACATCTGCAAAACTGGCTGTCATTCATTCAGTCGAATGTAAAAAGTGATAAAATTGTTTTTGTAAAGTCCCGCGCGATTCTGGATGTTTGGGTACGTCAGCAAACAGAATTGTCGAATTTGGGACGATATCAATCTACATGTGATCCGTCGAAAAAGTCACTTATTGGAGTGGATTTTGGTTTGGCGGCGTTAATGGTCCAGATTTCTTTGAGAACGACGTTGGCCAGGCCATATTCGTCAACGGCGAGCGCTTAATGTCGGTGATTACTTCCATCTTTTGGTCTGTATTGGATGACATGGGCACCAACACGCATCAACAGAACGTCGCTACGTACCACATAGCTCACGACACGTTGGGAACTCTGTTCAAGCGATTCGGGGGCATGGTCATTTGGAGTGGAGGTGATGTAAACTCACCATCGAGGTCGTGTGATGACTTCATTAGAATTCTTTGTGAATAAGCCACATCATCAGATTCAGCCATCGGTCAAATTCAGCTTGATTTATGCGTCAGAGTCATGCTGCACCCAGAGAAGCCGCGGCTGTCACTTAAACGATGTTCCATAGATTACGACATCGATTGGCTTCCAAGCGAATAATAAATCCCGATGACATCTCACACAAACTTTGTTTTACTTAAGTTAAAAATTAAAGCATTGACAGTTGGCTTAGTGAAAGATCTTTTGGAACTCATCCACTGATGCACAGCTACCTCTCCATTCTTTGCCGCTTTCAGTCTTCCTAACCTCATTCCAAAACAAAAGATCTCCTTCGGCGAACTCGTCGCTGTGCGACTCATGCTAGAGCCAGACAGCGAGCGCTTGGCAGCAGCCCTTCTTCAACTCACTTTTGTCCTGTCCTTCCTAAATAGAGATATCTCAAAAACACCTACACCTTCCTTACTCATAACAGAAGTGTGGGATTAAAACGGCACATAGTGCTCATTAGGTCCTCATCGAACCACCACTTCTGGCTAGCTACCTTAATCCCCTTTTGAATCGGCTAAGCAGGGTGCACATCGCTGAATCCAAATTGCAGAGGTTAGACCGTACTTGCATAAGCCCGTCTGTAATATATGCCAAGCAGCGCCCTGAATTATACATTAGCAAGGATAAGATCTGCTATCTGAGATGACTGGCTCAGTGGCTAGTCCGCCCATTCAGCGCGACCACGGCAGTTAAATGAAACAATTTAATTATGGATTTCGCGTCTTGGAGCAGGCTGGCACTACATTTTACGGCGTCATGTCTAGAATACTTTTAGATACGGCATCGCTCACGCGTACATCGAACTCAAATATTGATTAAATATTCGCAAGCAGGGGGGATTCCTGGAATATCGTGATTAACGTTCACTTGGGCTGGTGTGATCCCATGAAACTGAGACTGATGGTATCGATCTGCGAAACTGACAATTGATGGCAGTCAGAAGCATTGACAGTTGGGTTTCGTTCCTCTTTCGAGGTCTGATCTGATTGCACGTGGCGTTCTATGAGCACACAGTGAAGATCATCTCGCTAGACCATGACACATTCGGAGTCAATCCGCGTGTGGCTGGCGCTACATTTTGTATTGTACTTGTGAGCTCGCAGCGGAAGTGATAAGTTATCTGGCTCGAAGGACCAATGCTCGACAAAACATGTGTTTTTTCAGCCATGCTATATGTAGCCGTGATCTGGACGATAGACAACAGGCAGAAGGAAAAATTGTGCGTCGGATACTTCACCTATGTGATGAAGGTGAATGGAGGAGAATACACAAACTATGAGAGAGATTCGTCGACTACACTGGCTCGGGCACATGACCCTCAAAGAGGGATCCTCAGAGCCCAACCTCCTGGGTCTAGAAAGTGGAAGAACCGAACCTCCGATAGGAAGAGAGGAATGTTGTGCTTCGACAGAAAACAACTCGATCGAAGAAGATAGGCTGTCAGGGCTCCGGATCAGACTCCGTATGATTGACGTCAAGACGTTGGGAAAAGGAAACCAGCAAAAAGACGCCATATTTTGAGCTTATTACAGCTTCAGTGAAAAGATTTGGATATATAAATAAATTAGATAATTTTTTAATTTTTTAATTGTTTTTTCAATTCTTAAAAAAAGTTCTGTTTGCGCTAGTACCCGGACAGTCATATTTAGTTTCCGGCCGGAAACCAAAACTTCATATCAACTTTTAACATGTTCTTTTGGATTAATGCAACATTGGAGGTCTGAGCCTTTTTAGGCAGCAATTGGCCTTCCATTGTTGGCGGTCCTGGGCACGCTGCTTCCAGTCACCAAGACCAAGCTGCCTTGCATACGCGGTCTTCCTCTCCCTCTCGACCCAGGAGGCTTTGGTGTCCATTCGCTCGAAGTGGCCGAGCAGAGTGCAGTTGACGGATTTTTGCCTTCCGAAATACATCCACAACCTGGTACTTTCTTTGCATAAACTTATCTATTTTACTGTAACCCGGCAACCTCCATGATTCCAAAAAGGGGTAGGTTTCCATCAGTTCGAATTACCGAAGCTGTACTGCATATTGATGCATTGTTGAAAAGCAGAGTTTCTAAAGGTAACTCGGTAGGAATCGGGTTACATGGACGCCACGCCGCTGGTGAATAACGCCTTACATTTCGTGCGAAAATAATGGATTTATTTTAACTACAAATACAAAAATCTTCTTCTGCTGGCGCTACAGTCAGCGCTGCAGTTGTACAATAATGCCCGCCAAGTTGCCTTGGGTCAATGCCCGCTTTTGTGCGCCATCGGTTTCGTGGACGTCGTCTATTGCCTTTTCCCGCTGGTGCTGAGTCGAAGGCTCTTCGAACTGAAGCATTGTCGACCATGCCTTGTACGTGGACACCTGTCTAGACGTATGTTTTGTTAAAACCAAGCTCCATCTCGTGCTGCAACGTTAGCAAAACAAGCATAAATTGGCACAAAGTAGGCTTTCAAAGTGAAGCTGGTGAAGTATTTGCGACCAAGGCTATATATTTTTCTATAAACGCGCACTTCCACAAATTACACGACAAACACTGTATTTCGGCACCTGACTCATTTCGTAGCCAAGCCAAGTCGGGTATATTTGCTGTTGGGAATTTGTCTGCTTAGCCGTCAAGTCCACGTCCAACGTCCACACGCACACGCAACTGACTCACTTCATTCGCAGATGATCCCGAAGTGAACCAGTAAACACACACCGGAAAGAATCCTCGCGCCGACGAATGACTGGCAGTTCAGACATTGAAATGAGGGTGACCACCTTCCGGGAGACTGGCCAGTGGCCACTCTTCTTCCTAGAGCACCCTCAGGTACCCACAAATGTGAGTTTACCGAAGAATTTTTTTAACATCCGCCAACCGTGGAGTCGTCGACCTCCTGTGAAGGATACAGGCTTCCTCGCCATACCGCCGGCAGATCTATTTCGGAAATAATGAATGGAAGAAATGGCCTTTTGCAGCCACTCGCACGTGCATGGTGGACACATCGAACAGCGCGCGTCTGCAAAACGGAACCGAACGCTCAAAATAATAATTACTTCTCCGCGTGTTATTATGCATTGCGTGAACACGTTTGTCGTTTGATTCGCTACGTACATGCATCTTCCATGTCCAGGTGGTGTCATTCCTAGAAAACGCATTTGCTTTTCCGGCAAAGGCCACAATGGCCACAATGACCACGATTGGCGATTAAAATTAGCATTGCAGCGTATTTGCTTCCTTTGTGAATGTGCGAAGCGCGCGCTGAGCGCGTCCAGCGCTCCTACCGTCCGCAGCAGGAGTGGGTTCCCTTGCTCTTCTGGTGGTCGAACATGTGTCGTCTGCCCGGAACAAAGACAATACGTGTCCCATTCTTTAAGGCTGCAATCCGACCGATAAGCCCTTCTTCATTCGTATGCAGCTCAGCCGGTCGGGAGGGCTTTTCAATTTCTCTTTCGCCGCGATGCACATTCCGCACAAGGTTCACGTCGCGCAGAAGAATGCGTTTAAGGGAAACCACATGGTCTCTGCTTGCACCCTACTCTAGTTTGGTCACATCATGAGTGCGCGATCCGAAACGACCAATTGACCAGAAACTCGAAAAAAAAAAACAAAAAGCAAAGAATTAGAAAGTGGGTCATCCATTCAAGTCACGTGTATGCAGCACGCTGAGATACTTTGCCGCGATTAGACTGAGAGTCGTTCGGCATGTTTCCGGAGACGGAATCTCACGTACGGTCGATCAGCCGACCGAGAGTGCATTTTTGAGGGTCCTAACGAAAGTTCTCAGAGTCATTCGAATGCGCATGCGGTTGGAGCGGGGGTCTACGCACGCGCGGCATATCTGTCGCTTCGTGTCAAATTTAACACGAATCGGCCGTTAAATCCGACGGGTTGTGATCAATTTGAGTGCTCGCTGGAATCATGACATAATTTATTTTTGAACGCCCGCGAGGAATAGGTAAGCACCTCACACTCAAATTAGAGCACGGAGAATGTTGGGAAAAAAGGGTAAAAGTAGGGAACCTTTGCGATGGCCGGCGACTGCGGCTCGAGGGCCAACACCCGGCAGTGCGCTGCGTCTGGCATGGTAAACGATGTGGGGCAGTGTGATTGACGGGATAGATAAGTGGATGGCTTTCAATTTGCAATAGGAACCTGCCTCCGGAATGCAACAAATGGGTGGCGGTGCGATGTGAGTGGAAAGCGAAAATGTGACAAATGACACTCGAAAGTTGTTTATGTGTGTCGATTTGAATCTTTCGCTTAATGAAGCGGCACTTGTGACTGCTTGTTGGCTGGACCTCTTCAGCTACCACCGATGTCTGACATGGGTACTTTAAGGTGTTTCAATTCTAACACTTCGTGTCCCTTTTTTTGGCAAGATCTGTTCGATCTGTTCGACCTTCTGACGTTTGAATTTTCCAAAGGGCTTTCAAAAACAAAAGTCAACGGACGAGGGAAGAGATTACCGCCCACCCGACCTCGACGATGTCAAGATCGCTATCTTGGCCGAGACTACATCTGCACCAGCAGCCACGAATAAAGTTGGTCCAGCCACCTTAGACGTAGATGTCTGACTTGGATCATGTCGCTGTACAGCACGAACAGTTCCTGGTTCAGTCTTCTCCTCCAAAAACCGTCGGCGCAAGTAGGACCAAAGATCGCACACAGAACTTTTCTCTCGAAAAGACCAACGACTTCGTCGTTCGCTTTTGAGACTGGTCATGCCTCCGCGCCGTACAGCAGGACTGGGATGATCAAGGTCTTATATGAAGGCAGCTTGGTCCTCCAAGAGATAGTTCTATTACCAGCGTTGTGCGACTTTTTTGCATTACGTTTGGAAAATAATCCAAGTTGCTTCAAAAGAGCTTCAAAACAGAACGACGACTCGATAGATTACTTGCCTGGTGGAATAGAAATTGCAGGAGTACTAATAAAGGCTCTCCTATTTTCTGATGATTTGGTCATTTTCGCTTTTTCACCTGAGACATTACAGCGTATGACAGAGTTAACAGCGGTCAACAGAGTACTGCCAAGCATGGAATCTATCGATAAGTCTCAATGAGACAAAAGCAATGATTTTCAAGAAAGGTAGTGGCAGAACAGCGAATATCTAAAAATGGCACTTTAATAATGTCCCAATTGAGACAGTAAGGATCTACAAATTTCTTGGGATAACAAACAATTAATCTGAGTATGGAAGCTCACATAATTGAAAAATTGTCGAAGGCAAAATGTGCAATTTGTGCCGCATGGAATAAATGTTGTGATGAACAAACTAATTACCCACAGTGTAAAATTCAAAGATTTCGTAGCAATTGCAGAAGCAATTATGATGTACGGTCCCCTGGCCTGGGGATACGTCAAGTTTGAAACTGTTGAAAAGCTGGTTAAGGCATTATTGGGTTTATAACTTAATTCATACGGTTCGCTAAGAGATGGCGTAACTTGTATTATTCCATTGGAACATGCGTTGGAAAGCTACTGTCATTGTACGTCATTTCAATATGTCATTCATTTGAAGCGTTGGTTTGGCCAACCAGCCAAATCAACGGCAAAGCCGAATATCCCTGGAGCGAAGGTAATGCTCTGTATTTGGTGGGATCAGAAGGGTGTGCTCTATTATGAGCTGCTAAACCGGGTGAAACCATCAAAGGACAACGCTACCGAACACAATTAATCCGTTTGAAGAGATCAGTAGCCGAAAAACGTCCGGAATATGCGCCCAGATGCGAGGCAATTTTTGTACCATTCAGAGAACGGCATTTACGTTTTTTCATGAATAACCGTCAAAAATTCATGAATAACTGCCGAAAAGTCTCTGCAATTCGACGATGGACCAATCAGCTGTGAAGTTGGGCATCTCAATAATACTTCATTTCTGGCTAAAATTAATGTCTACATTATGTCTCAACTCGTATGTCATACATTTAGAATAATATGACCACCTTTCATTAATAAAGGGAAATTTGTTAGCTATTATTTTTTTGGCAACACCGGTTTAAACAGCTGACGCACGTTTCGTGTTTTGTTTCACTGTCAAACATCTTCAGTTTGGTCTATAATTTAGCCATGAATGGTCTTACAAACGAACAACGCTTGCAAATTATTGAATTTTATTATCAAAATGCGTGCTCTGTTAAGAAAGTCCATAGCGCTCTTCTTCCATTTTATGGTCAGTTTAGACGAAGCTCATTTTTGGCTCAATGGGTACGTTAATAAGCAGAATTGTTTATGGGCTGGTGGCATCATTGGACCGTACTTCTTCAGAGATGATGCGAATCGTAACATATCCAACTTTTTTTTGCCCAAAATGCAAGAGCTTGACTTGCATGACACGTGGTTTCAACAAGACGGTGCCACATGCCACACAGCACGCGCAACAATGGACTTATTGAGAGGCGAGTTCGGTGAACATTTTATTTCACGGCCGGGACCGGTCAATTGGCCGTCTAGATCGTGCGATTTAACGCCTTTAGACTATTTTTTGTGGGGCTCACGTCTATACAGACAAACCCGCTTCAATTGACGCATTGGGGGACAACATTGAAGCATTTATTCGTGAGGTACCGGCCGAAATGTTGGAAAGAGTATGCCAAAATTGGACTAAGCGGATGGACCATTTGAGGCGCAGTCAAGGTCAACATTTGCATGAAGTAATCTTCAAACATTAAATTATATGGACCGTACTATCGATTCAAATAGAGATTTCATGCATTTTTCTGAATTTTATGTGTTTTTTTTTTTTTTTTTTGAAAAACTTTCCTATAGAGTTTTAAAAATCACCCTTTATGAAAGAAAGAAACAATATCAAAATGCCAGGCTTCTAATTAAGGTCAAAATATGTTAAAATAACAGAAATGTCTGTTTTAAATAATCAATTTTCCACGACTTTTTGGTTTCCCTGCAATCCAGCAACAAACCAAAATCACAGCCAATTTTCCCACAGTTTGACTGTCACATTGCAGTTGCCGACTGCTCTCATGTATAGTCACTGCAGTTGGCTTACATTTATGAACGTAGATCTCGCAGGGCTGGTGCAGTATGACGTTTATGAACTCGTCCTACGCCTAGAAACTTCCTTCTTTTCTTTGCCAGGTCTGGGCTTCCTTACAACTGAAGTTTGGACGGATTCTGTCGCTTCTTCGTCTTTGCAGTCTCTGCTAAAGTCGTCGAGCTGTACATTTTAGGTGGAGTAAAACGAAATCCATTATTTTTCCAGCGATATGCATTTATGCAGATTTCCCGCAGTGTTGAACCAAACTAGCGACCCTTAGGAAAAACTCTGCCTTATCGACAGTTTTGTGATTGATTGATAATGTTCCGATACTGAAACACATGAAAAATTCAACAAAAATTTATTTATTAGAATAAAAACAAAATAGATGGTTCCCACATAGTCGGAGGTCTTTCATAGACTAACATAACACCAAGCTTCGCAACAACGACAACTACACAGTTAATATTAGACCAAAAACAAACATGTGGAGAAATAATTGGAAAAGGACTCTAGGTTTAACAAATAAGTAAACACATTGGGCTTACAAAAGGCGAAGTAGGGGAAGTGATGTTGCGGGACGTAGCTCGCGAGTTAAAGATGGACACCTCATTCTGTGACATTAAATCATGCGCTGACTTGGTTTCCTCGATTCCGTTCCGCTAGTTTCGATGTCCAAGCTGCAATACCCACTGGAGAGCCACTTGTCGAAAATGTCGATGATGGAATCGTCGAACCTAACCGCCATGTAAGCACTGTTTAGACATTGCACAAAAAGCCGTGCTAATATATCCTACTTTGGCCTAAGTATGGCTCCCAGAGAATTGCGAAACAGACAAACTCGCTGGGCAGCGTACCACCTCAACACTCTTTCCGGACGGAGAACTGACGTCTATGGCTACCGCTACAGTAAAGCATCTAATAATGCTGTAAACGCTTACTCACACCAAACGTAAATGGTCTTCTGGTCTACTGGGTAACTCATCACAAAACAATTATGGCCTACTATCGATTCAAAACGGTCACGCGACCAGATAAGAATGAGTTCGCGTGATCGTAGAACTCTCATCGGCGTCATAACCAAGCACTGTGCCAGGCACTTCCAGAATATGTGTGTATGTTATGATGAGGGTTTGTGCGTCGGTCCTTACGCTGCTAAGGTTCGAGTGCCAGAACGAGCAAAGTACTTTCCATGCCTCCACCTCTTTCGAGTCACGGACAATGCTCCAAGAGTATAAATGTCTGGAAAAAGCTTCTCAAATTTGCCGTTCGGAGTCGGCATAGAACTGTAGGTCCCTTTCACAAAACTGAGGTCAACACTAGTAGTTGCCGTAGAAGGCCCAGGTCAGAGAAAGTGGGGGATAGAGATATCCAACGTCTTCTTCCCGTTCCCCTGGATTACATCTGACAACGTTCTTTATACGGTGTTGCGAAGCGTGGTGGAGCCGCGAACTTTGTGCGAGGATGTGTGAAATGCAAAGGAAGAGATTTTACGACAACGTGAACCGAATTTGTTCACCACCCGTTCCTGTCCATGACGACGATTTTGCTGGTGAAAAGTTCGCATGAAGAGTGGCTCGTGAAACAGATTCCCTCAGTTTTCACCAGTTTACGAGAGACGGCATTGCAACCAAAATCGCAACAAATCCAACAAAAGAAGTCTACTTTCTTGTGGATCGTATTCCACTCACCGGACGCGCTCTCCCCGGACCCTTAGAGATGAACTATTGCATGTGTCCAGCCAGATTGACCCCAAAGTCAGTGCACACTTCGTGCTCATCAGCAGCGGTTGACACCAGGTCTGGAGAGTCATCAGTATGCGCGTTCACATCATGTATGGGGAATCTTCCAGCGGTCGTTAATTTTCCTTCCGGCAGGCCTAAGCTCCTCCCTCCCTTTCAGTCGGTCTTAGTAATTTATTCCCTGTCCCAGTTTACGTTTTCGTCACATACAACCCTTCGGTGGCAGTTCACAAGAACCACAACCATTCCTTTTTGTTTCAATGCCTTTTTTTGGCGCAATTTCTATTTTTAGTAAGTTTTCATTCCTCACCTCGACCGGCAGCAGCGTACACGTCTCGCGTCCCCGCAGACATGGGCATTTCGACTGCACGGCCGAAAATGAAATTCTAGTCAGGTGCTAAGTCTACTTACACGTACTTTCCATAAATATTTCTCAAAACCCAAAACGACCAAAGTCTGCCTGAACCAATGATTGACTGTCATAAGTGCATTGCAGCCGGCCGGAGGGTGGCGGGGTGGCGGGCGGCCTCTTCAGAATACCGCCACAACGGCCGACAGCCACAGCCACGATAGACCGCACAGCAACGGCAAGCTGATGACAGCTTCAAGAATTACGTTGCTGTCGGATGGCGTGGCCGGTTCCCTTGGCGTCTCTCGGACAAGCTCTCCACTCCTTTTAGTTAGAAATTTCGCAATAAAAATTCATTCAGGAACGGCCCACAGCAGCAGAGGCCTAGGGCCGAAAGGCAGCAATTCAATTTCACTTGTACGCGAGTACGCGAAAATCCGACCCGAGGAATATGAATGAGCTAAGATTTAGATACTCGGAACGTCATACATCACGGCTGCGGCCATTCGCATGAGCAATGGGCCGAGGGCTTCGTGGGAAGACAATTTGCCATGAAATGGGTTGCTAATGAGAAGTGGGAGGGGTCTGTCGCCGCCTGAAGTGCTGGCGCTAAGTTTTAATGCCTGTTGTGAATTTCGCAAGCTGAATGGGAATGAATGTGACACTTGTGCATTCTAGTGAAAACGTTAAAAACGCAAGTGAACCATGAAATGAAGAAAATTCGTCTGAGTTACAGCCACTTCGGTTTGAAGGGCCCTTTCTAATTGTGGAGTGCTTCTGACACTTTGTAGGTCTGGAAATGACTGTGTATGCATTCCACCAGAGGAGTGGCTCGGCACGAAGTAAAGGATCCCGCCCTGTGGGGTGGCACTTGTGCACTTTCTCCGGAACGCAATGCACTTCATGCTGGTCGATGCGCCGCAATCTACTGCACGCTGATGTAGACGGCGATAAGGCGCTATCACGGAGTACAAGGCCAACGCAGAAGGAAGTCTAGGAGACAGGACAAAAATAAGCTGCTGCTCCTAGAAGAAAAGGTTAGCAATTTCGGTCGGAACTGAATGCTACTATCAAACGGATTGTCTACCAGAGCTTCCACTTACGTTTTCCTGAGGGCACTGGTAGTAGCAGAAGAGGACTTCTCCCTGCACACTGTCGCCTCAAAACCGAGAACACAGCTTAGGGATCTTCTGTGAGTGAAAGATGCTGCGGCACTCGAGGCAGCACTTACGCTGGGAGGACACAACATAACCAACAAATCGATCTCCAAGTTTTCCGATAGCCAAGCGTCTTTCAAAGCCACTGCATAGGACATCTTGGCAGCTTGACATCTTGACCATGATCAGCAAACGTCAGTGGGGTATCTTTGGCGAACTCGATGAGCCTTTGTGGGTACCAGGGCACCCTGGCAACCGAGGAAATTACAAAAGCTGACAGTCTTGCGAAAAATGGGAGAATCTCAAGCACTCCCTTATGCATTGAAGCCCTTAAGCTCCACAAGGAAAAAACTGGAAGAGAAAGCCATGGCCATGAACAGAACCAGAACCCGATGGTTTGGACTGGAAATTGGAACAACAGCATGGGCCCTGTGGCGCACGTTGGGGACCTAAGAAGAGTCCTTACTGGGCACTGTGCCATAGGCTTACACGCATCGCGACGAAAAAAACACACAAAATTCAGAAAAATGCATGAAATCTCTATTTGAATCGATAGTACGGTCCATATAATTTAATGTTTGAAGATTATTTCATGCAAATGTTGACCTTGACTGCGCCTCAAATGGTCCATCCGCTTGGTCCAATTTTGGCATACTCTTTCCAACATTTCGGCCGGTACCTCACGAATAAATGCTTCAATGTTGTCTCCCAATGCGTCAATTGAAGCGGACATGAGCTTTAACATAGCCCCACAAAAAATAGTCTAAAGGCGTTAAATCGCACGATCTAGGCGGCCAATTAACCGGTCCCGCACGTGAAATAAAATGTTCACCGAACTCGCCTCTCAATAAGTCCATTGTTGCGCGTGCTGTGTGGCATGTGGCACCGTCTTGTTGAAACCACATGCAAGTCAAGCTCTTGCTCACCATTCACAGTTACATTACGATTCGCATCATCTCTGAAGAAGTACGGTCCAATGATGCCACCAGTCCATAAACCGCACCAAACTGTGACTTTTTCTGGATGCATTGGTAGCTCTTGCAATGCCCCTGGCTGATATTCACTCCAAAATCGACAATTCTGCTTATTTACGTACCCATTGAGCCAAAAAAGAGCTTCGTCTAAACTGACCATAAAATGGAAGAAGCGCGCGATGAACTTTCTTAACAGAGCACGCATTTTGATAATAAAATTCAATAATTTGCAAGCGTTGTTCGTTTGTAAGACGATTCATGGTTAAATTATAGACCAAACTGAAGATGTTTGACAGTGAAACGAAACACGAAACGTGCGTCAGCTGTTTAAACCAGTGTTGCCAAAAAGATAATAGCTGCAAAATCCCCCTTTACAATTGATGTAGAAAAAAAAGTGTTGGCAGTACACAGTGAACAAAAAATTAAAACAATTTCAAGGATATCCATATTTCCTTCTCCTTTGTGTGGAGTCTGTGTTTTTTTAAATAAATTAAAAATAATATTAATTCTTAAATAAAACACACAGTCTAACACGTTGTGATACTATTTATTTTGCTTCAACGCGCTCGCTTCAAAAGTTCGATAACGAAAGAGAAAGAGTGTTTGTATTGTAGTTATAGGATAAGATAAAAATTCTAGAATGGTGAGTGCATAAGGTGTATGGGTGCCCTTACGGTCTTTGCTTCCGTTGCTGACTTAGCCCAACAAGATCCATTGTGATAATATTCTTCTACTACTTTAAGACCTCCAAACTAAGACTACTTTACTAAAACCAGCCCGCTTCATTTCTCGAACTTCAGGAGGCTTTCAACTCTACACCGCACAGGTCTTCCATTTCTTCTCCGCAGCTCCTGCAAAAGTCGTCGCGTGGTATAGTCAGTCACGATGCATGCGTGCTAATAACGCAGTAACCGGTAAGGACTCGTATTTGTGTCCGCACTTTTCTTCGACCAAGCAATGATGTTGATCTCTTCTAATACGGCCACATTGTCCTTGCTGTTGCTACAATATCCAGACTGAGCCATCAAGTTTTTACTCTATTCAGGACTTCGTTATTTCAGTTTTTTTCTTACAGAGCTAAGCGGCGTGTGCGGGTAGGGAGTTGCCCGGGAGTCCCCAAGCGGAGATCCGTTCTTCCGCTTTTTGTTTCCTTGGACGCCAGTATGCCCTGGTACCCAGCATAGGGTCACCGTGCCTGCATAACTTGACAAGTTTCGATGTCAAGATGTCCGATGATATGGCTTTTATTGCCGCTCGTTTTGTTGGTTATGTTGCGTTCTCTCAGCGCGAGTACTGCTTCGTGTAGCGCTACTACCTCAGCCAGGAAGACACTGCAGTCGTCTCTGAATGTCAGTGATTTCTCGAAGAGGGCACAGAAGACCCCTGCGCCCGTACCAGCACTCGTTTTTAAGCCCTCGGTGTACAGGAAGAATTCCCCTTCTGTTGTTACCAGCTGACGGCCCTATGACAAGCGACATTGTGCCAAGTGTTGATATTCGGCCTAATGGCACTTTCAAAAGCTTCATTGTACCATTTTTTTCCATTTGGCACAATGTCACGCAGCCCGCCGGAGTTTCCTCTGGGAAGATGTGAGGATAACTAAGTCATCTGCAAAAAGAATATGGCTTACCCTCAACTCTCCCAATGCGGATGCATTCCTCGCCTCGGCTGCGCTGCAACAGCCAGTCCATGTATACAATGACAAGGAGAGGTGGAAAGACGAGCCCTTGGCTAAGTCCAACGGCCAACCAGGTGAAATGAGTGGATTTAGCACCGTTAAACCGAACACAGCTGCTACTTGTGTATAGAGACTGAATGGCCCTCCTGCAGAACACTCCAGAATTCACCTCGAGGAACTCGGTCATGTGAAATTCACGAAACAACTGTAGATGGAATTGGCAACTCCCAAGCCTTCTCAAGTACCATTCTTAGATTGTAAAGCTGCTCGGTTGTACTTCTGCCGCACTGCTCACCCCCATCCGTTGCTCGACTGTAGCTCTAGAACGCTCATCCACCACCTTAGCGCAGCCCTTCCCGGTCAATTTGTTTCTATTTAAAAATTCCCGACTATTCCTTGATGGGTACCATCCGAATAAGGGGTGCCAAGCCCACTGTGAAGCCTCATAAAAATAAAAAATAATAAAATTCGATACGCTGCAAATATCCCACAGAGTCATCACCGGCGAAGCCGAGGCGGCCATTTAAATGATTTGCTATTCCCTGCATAAAGCCACGAATGTAGCTTCAAAATAAAACCAGAGTCGATTTCGTACACCACAGCTTTGCTGTTTTATTCATACTTCATGCCCTCTCCCACCGAGCCTATCTGACAAGTAAGGCAATTTGTATTCAAAGACTCTAGTGGGCCTCAGGCCTTTGTAGAAGACGAAAGCTATCCAAATTGCTCTGCCGGTCTGGCGAAGCACTGTCTCCATGCGCTTTAGATGAACGGCCAGACTGCACTCCACGACATCGGCTTGGCTGTAGATTCTTTCCATCTGAAAATGGCCACACCAATGCACACCAATGCACCGCTTGTCTGAAGACCCATACTCACATACATCCTCAGCTCGTAATCGCGTCTAATCCAGCAACTTTCAACGAGGGTCTTACTTCGCGCAACTTCCGATTGAAGCCGATGATGCCACTTCATCGCGAGGACGAGTTCCGATAAATAGAAAACCAGCAGTGTTCTCCATAGGACCTCCGTGAAGTACATGTCCAGAATGAGTTCGACGGCGGTCACACCAACGATTGCCAGAATGTAATCCAATAATGTGCCAGTAGAAGCAACCATCAGCTTCAACAGTCGAGTGTATGTCGCGACGAACGCGCGAATCCCGCGCCTGTTCTTTTCGATTACCAAACCGTGCTGGTAGAGAGAAATTTCTTCGAAAAATCTCTCTAGCTTGTCGTTTAGGTCGAGTAGCAACGTGCTTAGACAGGCGAGCTCCACGCAAAAGCACTGCATTTGGGTGAATACCAGAACGAACGGATACAGGCGGAGGATGTAGTACACCGTTTCGTCCAGTTGCACAATATGCCATGGAAATAAACCCGAAAAGAGACAAGATGCCTGGACCACAATAGTCAGAAGTGCCACCTGAATGGGTGCACATAAATCGATTCTTCTTCGCGTTACACTCTGCACCATGTCGATGCACTGAAGCACTCTGTTGAGGCGTTCAATTGTCCGGTTGTGCTTCGTGCAGAACCAATAGTACAAAAATAGTGGCAACGCATTTGTCACTGCAAGAAGTAACACGCCCTCGAAATTTCCTACTTGCAAGCCAATAGCGATGACACATAAGGACAGTGTGATAAAATAAATGTGCCTGAGAACCGCACTGACTACTGGCAGTGCAGAGAATTTGTTCTTCTTTCGGTCAAAGGAAAAGTCGAGAAGTTGCAAAATTGAGTACACGTAGTACGTTAAAAAGAACAGTACCTTCTCCATGCTTTAGTGCTCACAGGACAAGTCGATACTGTTGTGCTGGCCGCTGGTTGCGAGTACGTTGGCTGTCAAATTGCTTTATCGATCAATGCTGTGTCCAGTGTGATAAATTGTGTAATTTATTTGGGAGTGCAGTGGTGACATTAAGACCTGCGCAACACCGGTTTCCTTTAATCACACCGACCACCATTGACCAAGAGGCAGAAATAGAATCGATTGATGAGTGATGAGAGCATAGATTCGGGCACCGCCAGAGACTGGAATGTTTTGCTGCCGGATTTGGAGCTACATCCGATTGAGCTGACGCAAGAATTGAAGCCGGGCGAGCGTAGACACTGCCGAGAGATCGCTTGTTGCGCGCCGGTAATGTTAGCTGGACATCCGGCTTTTGGCGCCAATTGTGGCATGGCCCCTTTATCGGACTCTATTTTCTTCGAAATTAGGAGGGCGACACCGTTACAGCCAGTGGACTAAGGTATTGAGCGTTGTTAACCGGCCAGGGGTCGACAAGAACTCCGAGCTTTGGTTTCAATAAGACGGCCCTACATGACACACAAGCGACGCAACGCTCAAAGCTGTGAAGGAGAAATTTGGCGATTGGGTATTCTCACGGAGAACCCGATCTCACCGCGAAACCGATGGCTTCTTGCAGAAAAAAATCCTGCTTGCGATTGTGGATCGAGAAGTGTAGAGCGGATAAGAGTCTATCCAGGCGTTCATGGATTCAACGCCCTACGTGACGTGTGGAGTATGCGACTCCATCCAGACAATGGAACAGATAATGTCCGTCTTTAAGTTGATGCCCATAAATGGGGAAGGACGTCAAACAAATTGGTGAGCGAGACTGGAGACAGCAGCAATAGAAGAAGACCATGTCCAAACGAGAAGGACTTCCAGTCGTGCCTTTCTCCAAGCCACGCACATCTGGCGTGAACTTTCCCAAGTCACACCATCGTTAAAAGTTTACCATAAAGATTTCTTTTTCGATCGCCTGACGAATACTTATCATCTGCAAGCCTTTAATGTCTGTTAAAGTGCTTTATTGCACCCTTCTCTCAGATTGATCATGAATAACATCACACTTTCATCAATGCGAGGCGCACAGCGGCACAGACTCAGCTCCAGAAGAACGAACACCCGACGGATATCCGCTCGAACACGAGCGCGGAAAAAGTGAAAGAAAGCAGCGCAAAGCAAAGGCCATTTGCCCGAACTTAATGGCGTTCATTTCCATGCATATTGAGTCAATATTCGCATTAAAATGCGCAACCCCAGGCACGACATTGCGAATTTTAAATCGTTTCGCCCCCGTAACCGTACCGTATGCTGATTGTCAAAAATAGGGAATTCATAGGTCGTTATAAAATATTCGCAATGCAATAAATCTCCTCGGCTATTCTGCATAAATTCCTTAAAGTGTGAGAACAAGTCTGCCGCCAAACCGGGCTACCTAACCCGATGATCGGCAGCGGTGTCGCATACAAAGTTTACCCTACAATACCAGCGCGTCTACGTCGAAGACAGACGACACCGCAGGCGTAGCAGACGTACGGCAAAGTAACATCGAGTGACAGACAAACGCGGCGACCGCAACAGCGACGAACGACGAGAGAGAGACCGTTTCCAGTTAAAGCATTCCGTGGATCGAGAAGTTCTCCTGAAACTGGGCTAGTTATTGTTTTGTGCATTTCCTGACGCATGGAATGTCACTTCTGACAGCACCCATTGGCAGCGTGGTTCTTTAATCAATTCCCGTTGCCACCCCGTACACAAATTGTCGGAATAGACAAAACGTATTCAACGTCAGGCCTACGTACTCCACATACAGATGCGACAGAGCCGACAAACTGAATGAACTGACTGACTGACGGATAAGTCAGATACACCACACCTTGGCGTGTACGTACGTATCTACTCTATATCCACGCTATGACCCAATATAGATACGCAGCACTCCATCCATCGTCGAATAGTTCCAAATATCAAATTTGTTTGTGCGAAAAAATGCTGACAGGTACGTGAGCGCATTACTAAAACGTCAAAATGACAGCAGCGTATAACATATGCGAAAACAATTCAAACGGGACCCGGGCAATTGATCGCGATGAATGAACGATGAACTGAATTACCTTTCGATGTTTCATTCAGCAAATTGCTTGTTCGTTGTTCGCTGTGATATGTGGTCGTCAGTTTTGACAGTAATGACACGAAGCAGTTATGTCAAATTTGATGCTGCAATTTATCTTGATGCAGGTTATTTGTCAAAAACCAATGCACTGGCAGTGCGGAATTTTTGTTTGTTTTTTTGATGCGAGTTATGCCTAACCGAGTGAAGTTTGACAAATATGATGACAGATGTGGGGAGCATGTGTGTTCCTTATTGGATTGTGCTAATATGTGACAGGTCGACAATTTGTGAAATTCTTATAGATTTATGCAGCCGACTGTACGGCGAGAGTTCGTGCTGAAGACTGGGGAAACAGCTGCACAAGAGGATCGTGGTGACAAGGAATATTGGGCAACGATGCAGAAAGTCAGCACAGTTACGCGGCAGTTGTGCTAACGATCAGTGGAGTTGTGCTAACGATCATTGCGAATGCATTTTTATGAGCCGGAGCTGTTGGGCAAAGAGGTTGCTTTGCAACACGATCTTCAGGCACGATCTTGTGCACACAATCCTGAACAATGCTTGGACATCGCATTGGAAGGTCCTGAAGTCTCTTGCACACTGAGACGACAGCTTCCAATGCTGCAACTATGTACCGTGGTGATAATTATCAAAGCATGCACCGAACGGGATGAATAAGGTTATTTTCGGTTCTAGTGGCTGACTGGAGGGAGCAGTCATACTTGGGCCAATGTGGGCTCATTGTGATGCCACACCATCGGGGTACCTCCCGTTCCTAAAGTCAGTCGGTGTACCCCACAAAGCGACTTAGCTCGTGTTGAGGCTATAGAACGATATGGTATCTTATTGCCGGGGTTTTGGGTATCGCGTGGTTAGAAATGACGAGACTAGAGAGGCTTAAAATTGAGTTTTCCTCGGTGAGGGAGATGATGTCCCATGAGATGGATGGTGCAATGCTCAACCGTCCCTTCAAGGTGCACCCGACAATTAAGGGTAGCCATTGCCATAGAAAGTGACATTGACCAGGATTTGATATCCAACCTCTTTCGGTTCGAAAAGAAAACGATGTCCCCTCTGAGTATCACATTGCCCTCAGCTTTAAAGTGGCCTGTGTCCAAAAATTCTAAAAATGCCAAAAATTCATTCGCAGTGCGCCGTCCATCATCCGACCAACATTCCAATCCGACGGGAATGCTGATCGAGAAACTGTTCTCGAAAAGAGCTTAAGGTAGAAGGCGTCTGTTGGCTGGGGTGGAGGATAACTTTGTCGGCCGGTGTGAAGTTCGGACCATGCTCGGGGTTGGCTTAGGTCTAATTCCGGTGCTGCCTACAGCATTTCTTCCAGATTATATTATCCATCGGAGGACGGTGAAGGAGAATGTTCAATGCGGCGTCTCGGCGGATGGAGTACTTCTTTATGCTGAAGACAAGCTCTAGACTCACTTAATAGTGAGACCGATAATAGCTTTCTCTCTAGCAGAACCTTTGATTTTACTTGTGTCCGTGATCACGTGAGGTACGTGGACTTAGCTTGTGGAATAGTACGTGACACGAAGACCGTGAATTTAGTTTACGTGAATCTAGTTACGAGTGTAATTGTCATTTCTTAACAGATCCAATCGGTCCCGCGATTGCGTACCTGCTCACGTACATTTAGGACTTTCACGATAGTTCATTTCACGTCGCACACGTGAATATCCAGAACACACGATTACTCACCTGTTCACGTACATTTATGATGTCCACGATAATTCATTTCACGTACATTTAGGTCATACACGTGACCACGTGTATTTGATTAAGTGTACTTTTTATACGTACTTTCGTGTAATTAAACCTGCGTTCAAAATTTGAGGCTACAATTGTGCCTACCAAATTGTGAATCCGACGTTAGTGCCGCTATCATATGCGGTTGGAAATCGATAAACAGGTGGTGCCTATTGATTTGCGCCTTTTTGCAGGAACTGTCGCTAAGTAAAGATGTGGTAAATTGTGCGTTCCCTGGACTGAAGAAACCTGACCTGTCAGCAAACGGCTAGCACACTAAATCTCGGAGAAGATATGTCGAGGAGATAGACATGTCGCTGTTAAAGGGCTGTCCTCTTTAGACTGAACACATCTTCCATTAGTCCATATTTCATAGATGAGCTGTGAGAGCTGAAATTTCAGCACACAGCCTGCCATCACAGTAGACGTGTGCTGGAGTGTCTGAAGTTTTAGCAGCCACTCTCATCTAACCCAGCTTTCTTGTGGGAACAAGATTGTCTTCCATTATATAAGTGGACACCCTACCTGACAGCCTATTTAGGTTCTCGTTGGCGATTAATAGTCGCTCCAATTATCTGGACAACGAATAAAAGCCCCCACGCCAACCGAAGCCAGTTCAATATCGGAGAGCGCATATAAAAATACGACGGGTACAAAAGTATTCTCCTGAAGTTGGCCAAAAAAATGCTTGCAGGTACGCCCAAAGTCAAACAACTTAGGAACCCCTTGCGCAACCCACTTAAATTGTGCCTTATCCAATTCCATATTTTTAGTCGTTCGTCAAAGGACTGCGTTTCCGAACAAATTCTGCCCCACACGTTCGCACGGAATTCACAAAAAAGTACACTCTTTACACGAGTGCCCAGCTGAATGATGACACATTTCGACTCGAAGAGCAGAATTCAGCGTGACGATGGGTTTTGTAGCAAAGTATTTACCTTTCCTTTGGTTCGCTCACCCAGACAAAGAAACCCTAATTTTTCGAACAAACTGTACAATTGTTGTTTGAAAAGAATGTCAAATGCGTCTACGTGCCCTCTCATAGCCATTTATTCCTCGATCTGAGTATGTTGACCCACTTTGCCTGGCCACATTACCAGTGGCTAGTGGGAACTACTGTTAACGTTTATCAGACACTTCCTATCAGCATCAGGCACGCACTGTACGCCACCATGCGCTGCTGGTGCGCTGGTGAAGGGACAATTTAACGTAAATTAGACCGTAATGAAGCGAATACCTATTCAGTCTATTTACGAACGATTTTCGAAGCCCACTTACGAAACCCTTCCCCTTCTCAGGCGAACAGTGTTGGCAGTGTCACCGCTGGGGGAAGAGAAAAGAAAAGAAAATTAAAAATTCCGAATCCATTCACCAAATTGGCAAAGAATGGCTCGAAAGAGAACAGAGGGAACAGAAAAATCGGTGAAATAACGGCAGACAAGATGCGCCTTTGCATAGCGTTCAAGTATCTCTCGCGGCAGAGCGGTTCCCGCCAAGTGAGACGTCAGCCTGACGACAGTAGCGTGTGATATCTCAGATTCAAGTGATACTGGTGCGGTGCGAAAATTCTTTCACCTCACCAAGCGACTACAAAGTAACAGAAGCAGCAGCAGAAGCAGAAGCAGAAGTCAAATTCAAAGTAGAAGCAGAAGGAAAGCTTTTCCACCCGTGTCGTGTCGTCGTGCATTTGAAATCGGAAAGATGGACAAGTTTAAGGGCGATTGCCCACAACCGTGGCTTAATGACGGTGCATGGTGCATTGGTGCAGTGGCCAGTGGAATATGTAATAGGAGAGATGCATATCGCACAAGTGGAACATGGAGCATGTGTATGGCATATTGGTTGTGCTCCTTCTGACCGGGATGGCGTCGTCGTCTGAGTGACGCCAAAATAAAATTGACATGGGAATGCGCACCGCATGGGCCTCTCTGTGGTCAGAGGGTTGGCAAGCTGATTTATTGCTCTAGTGGCACATATTTTTTTTTTTCTTATCGCGATAACAACAGTTGACGTTATGGAAATTGGTACGAGGGTGCATGACGGAATTGCGGTTGCTCATTCCAAGTTTAGCGCCTTGTTGGGAATTCTTGACACAATTAGGGCGATCTATTGTCGCGAAGTTGCCCTGCGATGGATCGGTTTCGGTGAGTGGATTCGAATTGCGGACTTAGCTTCGAAAGGGTGACCCACATAAGGTTCGGGTCTTAGACAATTCGCATAATTTAGACCATTTTCGAAGTGTTTGGCACATAACCTTGGCACACATGGGAAATCTGATTTCGCACAGTCGGCTATCTTGCGAAAATATGCGATGTAGCGGCTGAATTTGTCCGCTTTGAGATTCAAAAAAACGAGACTTTTACGGTCCAATATGTGGCAAGGGTTAATGAGTGAAGAAAAGTGAAAAGTATGCAATCAAATATTCCGAGGCTGACAGTTTGTTGTTCAATTGTGAGGTTCTAAAAGGTTCTGGTCAGAATGTGTCAGCAACACATCTGCTGTCTCATATGCAAAGAGAGCGAATGAATTATGGGGAATCGATGAAGAGAGCTTCCGATTGTGCGTCGACGTTTAGAAAATAAGATGAGTGCATAGGCTTAGTGGAACAACTTTAAGGAAGTTGCCATTTTCAAGACTTGACAAGGCTTGACTAATCAAAACGTCTGTACGTGCGTTTCCTGTTGTCTACTGCAGTGGCAGCGCAATCATGGATGACAATAAACCAACAAAAAAATCAACACGATTAATATGACGTCCAAAACTGGTCCCAAATCCGGGAAGGAGCAGTTATCGTGGGACCTAGATATGAGGCACACATTCCTTCCTGCAAAAGCATCCACAACTTCTCTGCCTTACACGAGGCATCACGTTCCAAAAAGGAAATCAATTAACACAAAAATATATCGAAATTCTATGATAGCCAAGTGGCCAAGGCTGTAATGAGCTCCACTTCTTACTCCAAAACATCTAAGAGTTCTTCGGAGGCAGCTAGCCAGAGATCGCTTTAACTGGAGAGACTTGTTGGTTGTAGCCCAGCGCCATGCAAAATGGAAGAAGAAGAAAATATTACAGTTGCTCTGAATGTCAGGATACGAAAACGAGGGGCAGAATGACGGAGAATCTGTAGGACCGTTCCCTCTCTTTGCGTTAACAAAGGCAGATCTATGAAAATAGTTGGGCCATCGAATGTTGCCAGCAGTTATGGACGAAGAAAGGTCGACGTTCGCAAGAAACAATCCTTATACAAGATTCGGGGCGGGCTATAGGTGGAGACCAGAACCCGTTCACACCAATGAGCGAGTGCGAGCCAGAGCTGCATTTCATTTGGGAATGCAAATTGAGTTGAAAATTGAATGGTGAATGGTGAGTGTAAGTCGATCTTGAAGTCAAAGAATGAATTCAATTTTGTAGCAAAACATATGAGGTAAAGACTCAAAAAGGCTCTGGTGGGACCTAAACTTTTATATACTTGTGACTGTGTGACTACTGTGTGATTACTTGCAAAATTAATTCATGCATTGGGTCTATCTACTTAACTCGGGTTTGCTAAGAGAGGGCGTAACTTGTATTATTCCATTGGAACAAGCGTTGGAAAGCTACTGTCATTGTACGTCATTGCGGTATATTTCATTCATTTGAAGCGTAAACAAGAATCATTTCCTTTTCATTCAAATATGTCGAACTTTGTGCGGGGAGAAAGTGTTTTTGCGGGGAGTTCTTCTGCATTACTTTAATATGAAGAAAACTGCTGCCAAAAGTCATCCCATTTTGGTGGAAGTTTGTGAACATACGCTAGCTGGGCGAACGTGCCAAAAGTGGCCGGCCAACCAGCCAACGGCAAAGCCAAATATCCGTGGCGCGAAGGTAATGCTCTGTATTTGCTGGGATCAGAAGGGTATGCCCTATTATGAGCTGCTAAAACCGGGTGAAACCATCAATGGACAACGCTACCGAACACAATGAATCCGTTTGAAGAGAGAAGTAGCCGAAAAACGCCCGGAATATGCGACCAGACACTAGGCAATAATTTTCCATCATGACAACGCTCGGCCTGCTATTCTGGTTAAGAACTATTTGGAAAACATGGGATGTGAAGTTTTACCCCACCCGCCTTACAGCCCAGACCTTGCCCCTTCTGACTACCATTTGTTCCGGTCGATGCAGAACGCCATCACTGAAATACGGTTCACATTAGAGCAGTATATCAAAAATTGGCTTGATCCATTTCTGGCTGCCAAGCCGGCGCAGTTTTTTTGGGATGGGATCCACAAATTGCCAGAATGATGGGAAAAAGTCATAGCTTCAGATGGGCAATACTTTGAATAATACTATTGTACATGCTTTTCTTAAATAAACGTTCAAATTTTGAAAAAAAAAAACAGCTTTGAGTTATCCGCCATGTGAGACCACTATATTTTCCTCCTACGTGGGAGAAGTTCTTATTTTAATCAAAAATCAGATCGCCTTTGTTGTCATCGAACCACAACTCTGAACTCCGAAAAGAACTCATTTCTTTAATGTATTTTCTTTTCTTTAAACAAATTGAATAAATCATGTAGTGCCGTCAACACACTTTCAGCTTTGACATTTCAGAAACTGAAAACTGGAAAAAAGGCTCTATTCAAAAACAAGAAGTGGACGTACTCGAGGCCTATGTGTAAACATCTTATCATCGCAGTGTGATGATATCCGAACGGAAAAGGAACCTTCACGGGATACAAAGTATTTTATTTAAAAAATGATATGGTAACGTTGATATAATGGGCTTATGATAGCTGAAATAGGAAACGTTTGATTGAGACTGCACTGTACTGAGATATCGTTGGAATACTGCGTCGATGACTGTACCACTTTGAGTTGTGGAAATTTCTGAGTTGGAGTTCATTTGAAGCCTTAGAGTTTCTCCCAAAAACTCGACCAGGTGTACAGCCGCAGGCGTGATAAAATTTATATTAAAATCGCCACTTCGAATCATTGGCCACAGATGTCAGTTTTTTCCCAGTAGCACCACCTGCTGTGAATGGCAGAAGAACGAAGTGAATGAAGTCGATGATTTTATCCATGGACTCGTTAGGAGAGATGTAGACAACAACAGAAATTACGCTCCGGCCATTTGGAAGAATGCATTCAGCCGATATCTGGAATTGCAATACCCAATCCGTTGGATTGGCGATATTTAATTTTCATTTTTGGAGTAATTACATGAGAACTGCGGCCATTTTTATAAACAGCAACAGCATCAGCGCGCCTTTCTTGTCTGGAGACAGCAATCAAAGTTAAATGTGCTGGTGAAGCAAAATATGGAGTACTTACTGTACATCACTCCACTCTACGTAAACGACAATTTGGTTTGTCCAGTTCTACTTTGTCGAGTGATTTGTAGCCCCTAAATATCACAATCGAGACTTCTACAGATAATTCAACACTTCACTTAATTATAATCATGCAAATATTAAAATAATACAAATGACTACTCAAACATAAAATAGACATCGTTTTACTGCTTGCTTGGATATAATTATTAAAATGTTTTATTAGAATCATTAAAACGCCACAGTACACTTCTACCATCGGTAACAAGGCTATTCTCACTCATGACAAACCGTCGGCTGCGCGATATATTACAACTATATACAACTATATTTTGATGACATTTCCGGTAACAGCTTCCTTCATTTTTAGTTTCAAATCTCTCCGTATTCGTGTGTCAGGGCGAGCGATAAGATGTTTACACAATAAAACCGATTAGAGTTCAATAGTTCTAAACAATATTTTCAAAGGTTTCATATTACGTGGTGTTATATGTATGGTATCTACGTACATACAGTGCAGCCTCGCTAGTCCGGTCAGATAAAGGTTCGGGTGGGTCCGGAATAGCGAAAAGTCCGCACTATTGAGAGAAAATAAAATTAAGTGGTGCTAGGTATTGATCTGGCGACAAATAATAAATAATACTTCACAAAATAGGAACATAACATCTAGAATTGAAAAACTAAACTTCAAATATAACATATCAAGCCATCATATCATCTGACAGTAACTTGATTTAAAATCTAGCTTCTTAGTGAGTCCTAAATTATTTATTTGCTTATTCAACCAACCGCATAATTATCTACTTGCTTATTCATTTATTTATTTTTGAATTTTTTATTTATTTAATACAAGTGTTTAATAATGCGCTAATTTGTTTTTATTGCTTAGGTAGGTAGCCTTCCTTTTTTAAGTACGTCTGCTAGCTATTGTAACTTTTGGAATCAAGTTGTAAATTCGTCTCTCTCTTCCCTTAAGTGATAATGAAGTCCTTAATGAAAGTATTTCTAGTGGCTTTTAATTCAAATTACATATGTTATTTGAAAATTAACACCTCGCGGCAAACGTCTACGCACGATGTCAAGTTATGATGGTTTCTATTGTGTTTCCTTTGAGTTATTCTTCCTTAGTAAGGGTGCGGAAACAAATGGAACAATTTAAGGTTGTTTATAGATATAACAATACAACAAAATTGTAGATTTGTACATTTTTTATTTATTATGTTATAATCGTTTGACAGTAATAAACGTTTTTAGATTCTACATTTATTCCAGGCCGACTAGCTAGGCATTGATAAAGTCCTTGAGTTTATTATTGATTTTAAAAAAATTAAAGACCTGGGGCCGTAAAAATTGCTTTTGATTCGAAATTGCTGACGATTCGAATATTGACACCGAATCCCGGTACAACGGCACTTCTTAAGTGGGCATTTCGGAGTCGATATAAAACTTTCGGAAGAGAACAATAGCACGCCACTAGTGGCTGCTGTAGAAGCAAGATCCGTTCCCTCTACGGACTGTAGTGCCACCTATATCACAATTCCAGTGGACCCCCTCCCCCTCCCTAAGGCGATTTTTCATGGGATATCATGATACGTTCGATTTAGAGGGAGTTTTGGAAAACAATTCGAGTTGGAGAGAGAGAAACATTTTTTTAGTTTTACTTTGATATTGTTCCGTAACACGCAACTACTGAGACTCAACTGATCTTCGAATTCCAACTGGAATTTCACTAAAACAAGGTCTTTTCTTCTAGATAGGTTTCCAACGCCTTGAAATAAAAAGTGTTTTGTGTTCGATTTAGACAGAGTTCACTGTGTGTTATTTAAAATTGCACAAATGATGATAAATCGGACTTGCCATGGCATTACATTTTTTTATTTGAATTAACATTTTTTTTTAAACTTAAACAAAAACTTACATTTTTTAAGAACAAAAATACGTTGTCCTCTGCATGGTGATTCTCCTGAGTTAAGTGAAAATAAAAAAAAAGTTAAAGAACGCGTGAAACTCTACCGTCCAGCTTTCTCAAGTTTGATCTAAAGAACTCTGATATAACGACAACCATTGCTGCTTCGGCTTTATCGAGTATCTATTAACGTGCCGGTGCGTATGGTTTCATATCCCGCCCACTTACGTCCCACTCGCTCCCTCCCCCACACTCTCCTTCGCCATCGAGTTGACTTAAAAGGTCTAAATAGTAGGCACAAATGAAGCTAAATAAAAAAGGGCTACTAGAGTAGAATTCGGTTATAGCGAACACTCATGGGACACGAATTTTCCGTCGTTGCAAGTGTGTGTCGCTAAATCGGAATGAACAAGGCGTTATTCATAATTGACTGGGAAACCAATCTTTCGCTTCGACGTTACAACCGAGGCCACTAGAGAATTCTGTATGATAGCCCTCACTGATCCCTGATCAGCGCTTCGCTTCACAGACAAATGCATGCGCTGTGGAGAGGCTAAAGAGGCAATGGAATACAGTCGAAAGTCAATAGTGGAATAGTCACGTTGCCAAATATTTTGCCCGAGTTATGGAGTGCAGATTTAAGTCTAAGACAACCTTAAACAATTTTGTTCGACTTATAGGAAAATTCGTCTTAAGGATGTTGGTCTTACAGACGTTTGCTAGACGAATGTCTAACGACGTTCTTACTCAAGTCCTATGGCAAAAAACGAAGCACTTACGATCCATCAGGTCGACGTACATGTGATTTCCAATACATCCCATTATCCTCAAGCCGACTGAATACACTCGACTAGCAGTCGAACGCTCAGCCAGCAAGAACGGAAGAAAAATTGTAAAGAAACTGCAAAGATTCCAGCTCTGTTTACGCCACATTTACTACCTCAAGATCGGTAAGTGCTGTGCTCGTTATCCGATTGAAGAGGCCTACTCATATCTCCTGACGCGAATAGCCAATTGAGAGACTATTTTTTAGCAGTCAGCACATTCCCAAACTCATGGGAGATGTAATGCTGATCGCACTCGTAAAATGTGATCACTAAACAAGATCAAGATACCGGCGATACGATCGTACAATTGCTTGTAAGTTAGGGGCAGGCATGGATTACAAAGTGACTACTTGGGAATGTCAAGTTTTCGGCAACGAGTGATAAATGGCGAGTAGTGAGTATAATAGACGCCTTCCTCACGACTCCTCACCTCAGGCCGATCTTTTCTTGAGCAGAATTCTATCTCTGAAGGAATGTGGGCGGAAACGGGGTGGGAATTATGTTGGTTTGCTGTGTGCTAGAGGAAAGGCAACCAAAAATTGAGATTAGCTAGGAAAATTAATAAAAGCTCAACAAAAGGTCGACTTCTGTTTAAGGAGCCCTAGGACAACCAGGATCTGTTTTCAGCAAGTCCCTCGCGAACATCCGTTTTGAGAAGATTTGGGGGAGATGCGATTAAGGGGAAGATCGTATGAAAAGAAGATTAAAGGCCGTGTAAGCAAAGAGCTTCAACCTCTCATGTTGCTCACGATGACGACGGGGCTTGCTCTTCTGGGTGTGATCGGTTAACTACTCGTGGGAAACCATTCGGAATTGTGGATGAAGCAGTGTAGCTACTGAATCTAATGATGGGTGTTAGGTTTGTATCGCTAGAGTCACTGGAGAAGTGAGTATCCAGCAAGTTGCATCGGAGAGACATCTGAGGTGATTTGCTGCTCAGTCTCCTCTTCATCCACCTGCTTCTGCGTTTGCGACGACTCCCAGCCTACTGACTAGGTAGTGTCTTGTAACACGAACTTCGAGCTGTTAATGGGGAAAGTTGATTTGGGCAATTGTCTGTTATCTTTGGACCCCATCAGTTTTTAGCCTTGGCGCGGACTCATTACCAGTCATCCCGTGTTGATTACAGGGCCGATCCGTCACTCACATCGTAGAAAAAATGTCACAAGGCTTCCGACTTTGTTGACAGATAATTCAACGGTTAACTTTAGACAGCCTTTTTAGAGCCACAGTATCCGGGGGACTCCTCTATCGATCGACATTTATTTTCAGATGGTTCAAAAGTTCGTCCACCTCATGGCAAACCTGAACTCCACAAATGACTTCCTATTGAAGCTCCTACGCAGAGTAGCCCTTGGCACACTATAGCTGCTTCGGTTTGTCAGTTATCTGGCTCGAAGGACCAAAAGCATGTTCTACGAAACACTTATTTGGACCGTCATGCTGTAAGTGACGGCGAAAGGTGGACGAATGGCAGAGAAGATTCTTGGTGCTTCTGAAGCGAAGGCGCAACCGCGAACTCTATGAGCCGTATAAAGATGTGGCACTTGAGTCTACGCAGAAAAGGCACGAGCAAAATAATTTGCATGGCCCCACCTCTTTCCAGTCTCTGACGCTTCCCAAATTGGCGTTCAGAGTCGACCTAAAACTGCATGTCCCTTACACTCGTGAGAGTACAATGTCACTGGGTGTAAGGTTCGAGAAGGTGAAGAGGCACGCTCTGTTACAGTGGTCAGGTGACTCAATCTCAGATCTTTTATGAGCTGGGAAGTAAGCACACCAAAGAGGAGATCACTAGCCAAAATTATCTTCAAGAGAGTCATGCCAGCCAGTAATGTGGATACATTTCGAATTTATTTCGAAAATGTGGGTGAAAGACTCCCGTGATGAGGCTTATTTCTCGCTGGACCACCCACATTCCTCGTCATCGGCAAAGCCAATATGTGGGCTTTACAGGCTCGTGTTGTGCACCAAAACTTCATGGTCAAAGGAGAGTGACATAGATCAATGATTTATTTTCCTCTCCCTGATGGAAGAACTTTAACACGAAGGAGCTTTGATTGCAATGAGAAGACGTTACGCGTTGAATTTGTTGTAAGAGACCTTTTATGGGGACCATTTAATTTATCGTGTTACAACGGACCTCTTGTCTATTTCCTGCGAAGTATGAGGATGTGTCAAACCGCTACTGGTGGAAATCTGTTATGGCTATTATCGCATATTTCTCAAAATCAGCAGAGCGCAAGGAGAGCATAGAAGCGATGGCGAGTCATGCCATGGTCTCCCGTGGTTTTTGCTTGTCGTGTTCGTGAGTTGCGTGGTGCTGTAAATGTCTGGCGCCCAACGATGGGACCACCTTTTCAACAAATTCTTCAGTTTTGAATTCTCCCGCATTCTATTGTAGCACATTTTTCCGACTCAAGCTCCTCCCTACAAGTTTCTGGAGCCAAGTTTCTTCCGACGCCCGGGTCGACGCCCGGGTGCAGCAGAATTCATAATTCAACCCCAGATGCCTGTCGAGAGTGCTTGAATTACCGCATTCGGCAGACGCTTGGTTTTATGAATTTCCCTTGGTACCGCCGCACCTGTCACCAAGGTCACTCCACGACAACGCCTTAGAAGAGGAGGCTCTCAGCCAAGTGCCATCGGGTTGTGTAACACGTTATGTCAATTTGAATCGCCCGCAAGTGTACTAAACGTACAGGCCATAAAAAAATAAAAATAAAAATAAAAATCTATTGAATATTCCTCCGTTCTTCCGTGCCATCCGCATCTACTCAAGCTGTCATTTCATAATCCGCCATAAAAATACTGTTGACTACTTGTGTAGTTTCACATTCGCTTCAACTGCGCGGGGCCAATGACTTGCCGACTGTGACTTGCAAGATGTGCTCGTCACCGCAGACGACCGACGGGCGGGAAGTGCTGGGACTCCAACTGGGCTTAATTTTAATCCACTTGAAGCTTTCCGCTCCGCTCACAAGGGGACGACGAATCTGGTGCAAAGATGCGGATTAGCCCAGTCCCGAGGGGGACAACGGACCCTTCGCATGTTTCCCATGGATTGACTGGTCAGATGAGTCAGATTGAGTTGGCAACGGACACCAGGTTCTGGTTAAGCTAGCGCCACACCGGCACCAGATGCAGTCGTCGCAGGAACTATGATTGAATAATAAAGTGCGCTGGCCAACGGCAGGTACGACGGTATCAACGGATCCGAGAGCGGCGTCAAAGTGATTTATTCCAGAGAAGCTTCTTCTTCTTCCCAATCGACTGGATAGGAATGCGCGTTACATTTGCATATGTGGACCCCGGTTTGGCGTGGCTAGCAAGCAAACAATACGCACACCTACAACCCGACCAACCCGACCGACAGCGGTCGAGAAGTCGATAAGTCGAGAAGTCGGAGAAAAAGGAGAGCACTTCGACTGAACATTTATTTATAGGTGGTACCATAATTGGGCATTCCATCTGAATGCTAATGAGCCAGCCAGACCGCAGCCAGCAGCGGTTCTGCCACCACAGCGCGCTGGGCTATTTTCCCGTGGTGGCCTCAGAGTGCGCTGCTTTTTTGCATAGACCTAGATTAGGCACTCACTTCACTCTTCCACAATTCCGCGGCGGTGGCGGCGGCAGTGGCGGCGGTGGCGGAGTCCTACAAATCGACCAACATGATTCGAAAACCGAAAGACGCGACGCGACCGACTCGAAGAAAGAAATTCTCCAAATGACCAACTTTGAATATCAACTAGGAGTCATACGTACTCCGTCGAATAGATACGCTAAGTGGCCGTATGGCCGTGCGGCCGCTGCATGGGTTTACAGCATGGAACGACGACAAGTGGATGAGGAACTTTCAAAAAATTTCTACACAACACCTCAGATTCCCTTGAGTATTTGTTTTGCTTGCAAATGTTTAACTATTTCAGGGCACGATGCATGCCCGCTTATCGACGACAACGACGACGACGACGACGACACTGCCTCCCGTCCCGTCTGGCTGTTCATTTGCTCGGTAAAGGGCCTCAATTAAACGGTAGGCACGCAGAATAATTCACTTTTTACTTGGAACCGAGCACGTTCCTTTTCCACCTTCGAATGTGTACCGATGGGTTTTTTGTTTGCCCGTTCCCATGGTGTGAATGAGCGCTCGCGCGCAGGCGCATTCTGGCACGTTGGGCCAGCTTTGATATTGACCTTGTTTAAATGGAGTTTTAATATCTCGGCGATTTACGGCCCGTTGGATAGTCGGAATCGTCAAATAGCTCCTGGAGCATGTGGGAAACCTAGAAGATCGTGTAAATCTGAGGTTTTGTGGTAAAAGTGAATTTTCGAGAGCCACTGAATGCTTAAAATGAGAAAGGGAAGTTGTTTCGTATTTTAATGTCAGCTGTTAAAGGTTTCCGAGCGAGAATGCGATGCCATTAAAATGCATCTGGATAAGGGCTAAAGTGAATGGGGCCTCTTAACTTTCCTTGACCCGTTACTGGGAAAATTGATCTAAGGCACGTAGGCGACGTGGACTCTGGCCCTTTGATGGACGACCACTCACTTGTACTTTGAAGAATGAAAGTTTCTGATCTTGTTATCTGCAGTTCGCGGACGTAGGGGATTTTAGGCCTTTTGATGTTTATTCGAATTGCATTGGAATTCGTCGAGAATGGGGTTCGCCTACTTTTGGAAATTGGTCTTCCGGTTCATGCGAAAAAAAGGGGCAGCGCACTAATTCGAATGCCGTTGTCGTAAGCGTGCAGCTGGCGTTGGCCCACGCCCAAAAAAAAAACTTGCTCTAGGACAAAGTTACACTTATCCTTGAAGAGTACTGCCAGTGCTGTCTGCGACATCATGCTAAGTGGAGGGATGGCCGAAAGGCCAGTACGGAAACGATGATCAGCAGTTTGGGATACGGAATGCCTTCGCCTACGTTCCACGTTGGGCGCCACTAATAGTCCAACTTCGTCCTTAAGCAGTGTACTTCCTCCATGACGGGGTCTTCCTCACCCTCAATGCGTACTTCGTCGTCTGTTTATCCAAGTGTAATGAGGTTACATCAAGTGATTGTAGTTTAGGACTTTTAGGCTTGTGTCTTCTTCTTCAACTAAGCCTTGCATGGGTATATGCCGACTCCGACCATTGGAGCATGTATGAAACGTTTCTCAGCATTGCCTTTGTTTTACAAAACTTGCTTTGCGTCCAGCATACCACCAAGGACGATAACAGTTTCGCCTTTTGTTTCATTGACTTCCTCTGCCCGAAGGATTCTTGGAACTGATGGGATTTGTCACGTCATCATACATCTACAGAGAGTCAGATAGTTGAGGGAATCCGCAGATTAATGTTGCCTCCGATAAGCTTGGGTAAGGCTGAGAAGTCTTTCTTGATGATTATTCCCTTTGAGCAGTGACTCGAAAGTAATGGCGAGCTACGATCGTACAGTGAGCCGCGTTGAGCAGAGACACAACGATGTGCTAAGACCGAGGCGGAAAGAGCTGTGCAACCCAGCACCAGTCGGGAAGCCGCAACAGGCAAGAGCGCGCAAACTGCCGAAAGGACAAGCAGCCGCAAAGCTGTAGCTTCCCAACTTCTAGCTGAGGCAGGAAGGGAAATAAGGCGAAGAGAAAAATGAGCAAATGTCCACTGATGCCCTCTCCAGAAAAATCCAGCTAATTGGATGAGGATGAGGATCCACTGCCTCATCCTCACTGCCACTGAGCTCAGTGGCGTTCGCGGCAGGTGGTACCTTCGGTTCCTTGAAAAATTCTCGCGCCTGAGGAAGCGAGGAAAATGCGGAAGAGGACAGGCCCCAGCCTAGCTCGGAGCCTACCACCTCAGTTAAAAGGAGCACCACCACTCCTGCCTAGTGCACGTAAAAAGCAAAAGGCGTCCCCACAGCTAGGCAGGTCGGAGGCAGGACCCGCGAAGAAAGAAATCTCACTCGGTCAGGCTAGCTGTTCTTCCTTGTGGACAATCAAGGGGGATGCTGTGTGCTGAAACCAGAAAGAGCTTAGAAGACGCTCTGGTAATGACATGACCCTTGGAGGCGAGCTCAAATTCCAGGGAACTTCATGAGATGCTTCTGGTGGACTGTGAAACTCTGTGGAGTGGCTAGAACTGGGAGTAGACCAAAACGTGGGAAGGAAATACCACGATCCCATTCCCAAAAACCTCTGAGCAGGAGCACAAGACCACACTTGCTCTGCTCGATGCGCAGAGTGAGCCAAATGAGGGAATGAACACAAAATGGTGGAAGACGCTGTATGGCCGAGACGGGGAACCGAGCAGGTACTGGGCCTCAGAATAGACCACAAACCCTTCGGCGTCACAAAAAATTCCCAGACTTACAGCGTCTGTGTCGGTAACAGGTAACAGGATGAGTCCTCGGAGAGAATAGAGCCTGCAGACGAGAAATGGGATCCTCTACAGCAAGTATCTCGACAGCAAGCCCTCAAAACAAAATGATGAGTCGACAAGTTTATGAGCCGGAGGTGAGGTTGGTGTTCGACTCAATTTTGAGCCACTGAAAGCAAAAGCAAGAAAATTTTCGCGAAGAACCCTACAAATATATTTAAATCACAAATCTCAACTCAAATATGTCGCATTCCAAGTTGAGACCGAGCAACGCTTCTCACAGTGCCTCAACTCTTGCGCAACGTCAACAGTTTATCGCTCGAAAAAAGCTCGCAAATTACACATGCACTTCACTCGTCACCACGTCAACTGGAAAGTGCCCATAATGTCTCACGTGAGTGAAAATTCGATAAATAAAATAACAAACAATAAAAAAAAGTCATCACAAAGAGTCGCCCTAAGTGTATCCGAAACCCAGAGACCGTCCAGACCCAGACGACCGAAGCGGTCGGAAATTGAAATTTTGGATATGCCATTGACATTAGCTTTCGCTTTTTGTGCGTACGTGCATACGGATTTATTAAAATCGTTTTCTTTCGAATTAGATCCGTTCGCGGGAAGCAATTTGTTATCAGAGCTTCACCCAATGCGCTGTCGAAGTGCCCACGTAGAGGGCATTGACAACATTACCGGACCGTATTGCTGGGATATGCCGCATGAATCAAGCTCGGAATTCGATGATTTTCTCGATGGCACCGTAAAAGGGCTCATCAAAATGACGGTAATGGCATGTTAGAGGTGTGCTGTCATGTTCTGTCATAAATCTATGATGCCCTGTCAGCGTACGACGATATTCATGATGGCATGATGGTGTGATGGATGAAATGTGAACATTTTATTACGCTGACATAACAGTGAGGGGGGCGAGTTCAAAAATGGCTCGTATTCGAAGAGCTCCTGAGGGGATTCCGATGACTGATGTCAGCATTTTTCGACTCCTCTCCAACTGGAGCACAATGGAGTAGTGTTTGTGTATCTGGCTGGAGTAGTTTGAATCTAAGTATGGGAGGGGGTTGCTAGACAGTCTGACCACTCCACTGATAGGAGTTGATTTGAAAACCAGATAGAAGCGTATTTACTTTGCTTCCACTGGGATTCGAACCGGGGACCCCCTAACCAAGGGCAGGCACATACCCAACTGCGCCATCCAGTCGTCCGCTGAATCTTAGTCAGGTCTGCGGACTGCGAGTGTGTCAAGGGTGATTCGGAGCGGAGAGACCAGGCACCAGAAGTGAGTGTGAGCCGCAGAATTGAGTTTTTGTGAAGGACAAAACTACTGTGTTTGCACAGGACTTTAACCAGTGTTGCCAAAAGATAATAGCTAACAAATCACCCTTACAAGCAGCTTATACGGCCGATCTTGACGTACGGCTTCCCAATATGGCACACCATCTCTAAGACCAGCATGACGAAGCTCGTAATTTTCGAAAGAAAAATACTGCGAATATGTACTGGACCGTCAAAGGCACCACAGGCTTTAAGACCAAGCACGCATCAATGCCCTGCAACAGTACATGGTGACAGTCTTCAGAAAGCAGCTACGAAACATCAACAACCATCCTAACGAGGAAATCAGGAACCTGAGAAACACAATCCCCGGACAACGCTACCTCAACGCGTTAAATCTGCTTATTGAGCAGAACTTTCCAACGACGTCGAACGACGAGATGCATGGATTCTACCAGAGCAGCGATAGCAATCGCCATGTCATCACTAAGTCGGCTAACACATCACCACCCCATCCCAAAAGGACCACCATGGACACACGGACTTGAACAACCCGATGTAAGCACCAGCCATTGTGCCGACAATAATAACAAATACTTAATTAAACAAAGTACATCAGTTGGGCCCCTATTGTTGAGCCTTTCTAAACTCAATTGTAAGAAAGAATTCTGTTCAATAAATTTTTTAAATCGCTTTAAATCGCTTGAGTTTTTATGATTCCTTCTGGTGCCTGGTCTCTTTCGATTACTAGAGATCAGACACCAGAACTGAACGTGAGCCACAGAATTGTTCTAGTGCTGTTGTGCACTAGAACACTTGCTTGATACCTTATCGCAATGGTCAATCAGCACTCTGAGCAAATTTTTAACACTGTTCGTGTAAAATGAGCCAATGTCAAGGAGTCCTACACGCCGTGAGCTGCGGATCAGCCAATGAGGTGTTTGTTAACTAAGTGGGAACAAAACGAATGCGATCAAATATATCTTGGCATGCGACAGTTTTCCCGGATCTGGTTGACATTACACACCGTCTTCAATGGACATGCAGATGCCACACATCACAACCACAATCTGGAGAGCAATCCGTGCTCTTGTGGGTAGACCATGCCTTGTCGTTTCACTTCAACGTTCGTTGCCAGAGAGTCAACATCGAGAGACAACCAACCAACCGACACTGAACGAAAATAAATCGCAATAAAAAGAGTACCAAAAATGAAATTCACTACAGGCTTCAGCCCAAGGAATCCAATGACGGAAATAGCCGACTCAATAGATGTACGTTGAGTGTGCAATCCACTTTCGCATACATCTAAGAAATTCGAATTTAAAGTTCCTAAATTATTGGGAATTATTCATAACACATCACAGGCCGAGGTGGTTGGACCAAGTCGAAAAATTCGCCTCGTTACTTATGCCCAAGCATAACTCCTGATGAATTAGAGTCGATGGCGATGGAGGATCGAGTTGCCTGGAGAATCTCTGGTGCGTGGTTAACCCCCGCAGCCCCTTTAGTAGCTCCACTGCGGGTCAGAAGATGTTGATGATGATAAAACATCGTGAAGACAACCAAAGCCTTCGAATGAATTTCCGTGGAAACATCTGTCAACCGTACAAAAAGTTAAAAGTTGACCAATGTCAGTGATGCATCCCACATGTGGGCCGCATTTGCTGTCACTCTCAGTTCTCTCTCACTCTCAGAGTTGTCAATGTTTTCGGCAGAACGCAACAGATTCTAGGGGCCGTGGCCTTGTCACTTCTACTTTCACTCCCATCAACAGCCCAAACAGAACCTTGCGCTTTTAGTAAAACGTCAATTTCATGCTTTGAACAGAGGTCTTAAGACGTGTGTTGGACATGGAGTTCTGTGTCTCCGCTAGATTTGTTCATATCATGTGCATGCACCAGGCATTTTTTTTTGGCGAAGCTACACTGTAGCACTCACACTAAGAAACTGGTCCATTGTACTGCCAGCCAGCAACTTACTTTTGCTGTAGTCCTTCGGAAGACTAGCAGGCGCTTCTGCGATGAGGAGTCTATATCATCAGCTCTCACCACTTCAACACCAGAGACCTGCCACCTGGTCCAGTGACAGAGGAAATGCTGTGCAGTGTCGTCGTCTTCTCCACAGGCGTCGCAGAGAGTATAGGCCAAGCACCCTTAGATGTTTGGCGAAGGTGTACTGTCCCGTTTGTGTGCCTGTAAGTCGTCTGCAGTCTTTTCTGACAAGGGATAACACGAATGCAGACATTTGGGGGCATGTGCTTGATCTGCTTGCATTCCACCTCCGATTGTGTTCTCGAGAGGCCCAATCATCGATGACAGCTCTAACCAGGGACGCGGGTGGACCCAGCACAAGTTCAGGTCCTGAGTGTGTCTCCTCTGATCCGTGTCTAGCAAGTTCATCGGCGATCTCATTGCCAGCGTTTCCGTGGTGACCCACCAGGTGACCCGGCATGCACCGGGCTTGGTTCATGATAAAACCCAAATGGGAGCTCTCTAGGTTAGGTAAGGTGAGAGTGGCTGACTACATTAAGTTGTGTTGCCATAAATTCTAATAGATCCTAGTCCGCAAACCATACGTAGTTCTGTCAAGTCGTAGTCCAAGTGATTAATTTTGCAAGATAAGAGAGCCTTGCATTTGCAGAGAAGGTGTGATCTGGTCTCTTCTTCCTCGCCATCCCTGCAACTTGCGTAGAAGTCGTTATAGGAGATACTTAGCCTTGATGCATGAATTCCAATGACACTAGTTATGGCGCCGATGAGAGTTCTTCTTCTAATTATAGATTTGTGATTTTTTAACATAATCCTCGAGAAGATCGTGCGTTACTCAGACGCCAACACCAGAAGCATGATCTTTCGCATACGCCGATGACATTGACATCATCGGAGGAACTCAACGGGCTGTCAGTGTGGAATTTGCGAGCACCGAGAAGGTAGTGGCCAACTTGGTTCCTGCGGTTAATGAGCGTAAGACAAAGTACGTGCTGTCTACAAAAAAGATCCATCAAGACCGACATCTTGGGCAAATGGTCTCACTAGACGGATACAGCTTAGATGTAGTTTGTCTGTCTAGGCTCTCCAATAAACGACGGAAATGACATCACCGGGGATATAAGACGAAGGATAACCCTGTGATGTAATCGCTGTGTCCTTGGGCTTGTGCGGCAGTTGAAAAATAAAGCCCTGTCTCGGGGAACTTGAGATATATAGACCTTGATGGTCCCAGGGCGCAGAAGCATGGACACCATAGAATGAGGACGAGGATACTTTTGGTCGCCTCGAGAAGAAAGTCCTTGGAATTATATTCGGACCCGTATGCGAAGTAGAACCAGTTTGGAGGAGAAAATTGAACGAGGAACTCCACGTGTTGGACAGCGACATTGTCAAACGAAAGCGATTGTCTCGACCAGGCGGGTAGGTCATGTAGAGGGAATGGGCACTAATGCTCCGACTCGGAAAGGGTCGAGGAAGGCCTCACCTCCGATGGTGTAACCAACTGGAAAGGGACCTTATGGGCTGGTACGAAACTGAAGGCGAATAGCCCAAGACCGTGCCAGCTCGAGGGACATGTTGACTGAAGCCCAGATTCATACCTGACAGTGGCGTCAGCCAAAGAAGAAGGCCAGAGTGGCTCCTTTTATGAGGATGCAAGTGCATGTGCAAGCAGAAGTCTAGGATTTTCAGAAGTTAATGGATATGTTGGAAGCATGATATGGCGATTTCCAGAAAGGTAAATACGAAGCCACGGTAATAAGGTGCGTGACGATTCAATCCGAGATGGAGTGGTGATTTCGATCCAAGATAAGAGGTCTAGCTGTGAGTTATGAAAGGTGATCGGGACACGCAACTTGTGTGGGCATAGTTACTACTCTGTGACCACGTGCAGTCAGCAAATCGGCAAAGATCAGCGGTAAGCTGTGTTCCAGAAGCTCTAAAGATCTCCCCTGCAGTCTGTATGAAAACGATGATGGGCGAAGGCAGACCATGTGCTCTAGGTTAAGAAGGCCACTATTGTAGAAGGTTTAAAGGGCTAATGTTCTTACAGCACGCTTTGGTTGTAGTCTGGTTTTCAGTCTAACATGTAACATGCCTAACTGTCTAACATAATCACTTCGCTTCTGTTGACGACTTCATAATAAGCAGGTAAATGTAAATCTAGTAGTCGATGCCGTTGTGTGGTAGAGGATAGCAGCTCAAGGCTTTTCGTGCTAAGGACATAACGAGTGCAGGTCCTTTAGTATCTAGTTTTGTAATTCTATCAAATGGTCATTTATTTGTACTCACTTGAGAGGCTCCTAAAGTAAATGCTTGAATGTCAGCCGAGAGTCGTTCTCGACCACATCGTCAAAGCTTTGTTGGCGCACATATCGCACCCTCAGTGCAATGGAGTATAAGTAAAAAAATGCCATTTCGAGGAAAGGTGTGAGAAGAAAGGAAGGAAAGGTGCTCTCTAAAACACGACTAATTTCGCCCCGGGCTGTCGTTTGTGTATTTTCGCATCGAGCGGTGTCAGATCACACGATCTTGGACGTCAAGTTAGAAGCTTCTCCCGCTTTGTGTTGTTCTAAAGTCCGGGGTGGGCCTGGGCCTTAACCAACTGGCCAGTTGCCTCCAGTCCAACACGCAAAGTTGATTGATGTCCCTCTCCACTTGGCTGCGTCATCCCAAACGTGTGCTTCCCATTTTGAGTTCGCAGTCGATGACTCATCGGGCCGGAGCTAAGTTGTCTGTGCGCTTCGGCCTAGACGTTGAATCCGTAGACGCTTGACTAGGCTCATGTCTCTGCAGAGCCGAAACTGATCGCGGTTGAATATTTTCCTCCAGATCGTATCAGAGCACACTCGGTCAAAGATCACTCGTAGATCTCGAAGAGACCAAGGGAATAGAGTGCTTCCTCATCCGCTTTTTGGTCGAAGGCAGAACATGTGCTCTAGTTAAAGAGGGCCACAATTGTAGAAGGTTGGAAGGGCTAATGTTCTTACATCACGTCCATGCCCCTGCGTCGAACAAGATGACTGTCACGATTTGTATGCGTCCAATTGTTCAAAACATTGATTGTTTCTATTTCTGTGAGGCTTGCAGTGCTATTCGGGCGGATGGACATGCAGTTGGAATCCAATGCTAATGAGCCTCAATGAGCGTCCACTGGAATAAATTGCTTTTCTGTGTAACGCCAAAATCGGGTGAGACTTGGCAGCACTAAAAAGAGTTTCTCAAAGTGCCGCAGGTGAAGGAAGGAAGGCGGATGCCTTGTGGAACGTTCTGAGTGAGCAGTAGTGGAAATTGACTCTTGAGTTTAATTAATATAAATAACCGTCGTCGTTAAACCTGTGATTCTACTGGATTTTGAAAGTAAACTTTTCTGCGAAAACGGTCAAAGTAAGGTGCAAGTGCTTGTGCAAGGTTGGTGCAATGTCCTTTGACGTTATGGCGATACGACTGCAACTTCTACCGAATATCTGGTCCGATAGATGCATACTGTCTGAAGGTTGAACACCCCTTACATTCGGACAACGTCTCATTCAAAGCACATCCCTGTCTCGAAACCTAAGGTGGTCGAAAATGCGTCTCACAGAAATACAGACACAACCGCTGGTCAGCGAATAAGTGACTAACATCCTGATGTAGGAACGGTGTATTATGAACAGCAAATTGAAAAAACGAACACCCTTCGATACTGAAAAATGTGCAGACCTCTCATCATCCACCTCCACAGTTGGAAGCATGAAAAGTGCCAGCAAATTACATGTCACAGTGGTCCTTCTGCTGGCCTTCCAACAACCATCGTGAAACCCAAACGAGAGTAACAACCGCATTTTGCTGTGGAAACCATTTAAAATTCCCCATTCCCACGTTCAAATCATCTAACTTCGCATTGCCCTCAAAGGCAACGTTGCAGTCCACTCCAGATGTGATCTTAGAAAAACGAACGCGTTCCTGCTTTAAAATCGATCACTTCTTGGAATCAACGGCAAATTGCATTAAGGAAGCTCATCTGGTCGCTGTTTCTGAGAACACTTCACTCCAGAGTGTCGCACTTCCTCATTATGCGCCTAATCAGCCGGCAAGCAATCGAACTAAGTCCTCCGCACACAGTTCCGAGAATCCTCAGCCGCAGTTTGAATTCAAATACCGCACAGGAGTCCATTGTCAGTCACTTGTTGTCTCTTGATCTATCTCCTAAATCATCCCCCGAACACGGCTGGAATCAAACGAACAGAATCTCAGCGCTCAGTGAACGCCGTCAATAGACTTGTCGTCTATGCGCACGAGCTCGTATGCAGAACGCATCCTTTCTTCGCAGCCACATCTTCATTCCTCGGCTCTGAAAGAATTGCAAATTCAAACGTTGTACTGGCACGTTTGTCGGATATCCCCCGTGAATCATCTAGCCGGCGCTGCAGCTGCGAAAGCAACAAAAACACCATGGAATGCCTCGGGGATTCAGAAATTCATAAATGCAATCTTATCTTCGACGACCACGGACCCCAGGACTCCGGAGAACCACTCAAACACAGCAGATCCCAGCCCCGAAGGAATGAAGAATTTCGTTCGTCTCTAATTTATTCGTCAAGACCAAGAGCAACCGAAAACCACACGAAAAAAAAAAACGAAAAAGCGTCTACGAGTGTGCTGCGTTTGTCTGTCTGTCTTTGCCGTTCCCTCGCGCGACTAGCAGACATATCTTCTATCTTCGTCGTTCGATTAACTTGGCCAAAAGAAAAAGCAGACACACAGAAGAACAAATCAAAATCCTCCCAAGTGTGCAACGCCGCTAACGAAGACCCCAACACCGAAGCACCGAAGCACCGCCGAAGAAGAAGACCACTGAAACCCGCACGCATACACACTCCCACTCACCCACACAGAGAGCGCACGCGGGTTCTTCTTCTTCTTCCACCGTGTCTTCTTTGAATTCTTAATAAATCAAAGTGAAGAATATAAATTGGGACCTCCACACCTTGCAAGATCGCAGTTAGTGATTTTCAGCCATCGGAGCCTCAGTGATATTTCGTTAAGATTCATTTGAAGAGTGCGAGCTTTGGACTTGAAAACCAACCAACAACAAAACCCCCAAGACACAAGACACACACAACCCCAGTCAACTACCACGCGTCGAGGAACGAAGAATAAGGATCTCAATCTCAAGCGAAAGAAGAGGCGCCATTTCAAAAGGATTATGTGCGTGTGTGAATGCAGCATTTAAGTGAAACATTCAAGAGGATAAAGTGTCGAAATTCACGTGTGCTAATTCGAACGGACGAACATTTCAATTTTGGGTGGGCCCCAAGTGCGCTGGAAAACGTTGCATTTTGAAAGAAAAAAATACCGAATTCAATATTTTTTTTTTTTTGTAATTTTACTTCGAGAAAGAAAACAAGTTTAAGTGTGAAATTATGTGGAACCCTGTGGTGATACTCGCGCTGTGCCTGTGCTGCAGCTTTACATATGCCGTGCCGCTTGGATTAAAGGTTTGTTTGTTAAATTCGTTCAAAAACTAAATCCAACCTCAGACCCCGTCCTCTACCCCGTTCTCCTCCTCCTCCTCCTCCTCCTCCTCCTCCTCCTCCACCTCCTCTTCCTCCTCATACTTAACATTCACTTCAGTGTCAAGCGATTAAGTTCAAAAAACAAAAAAAAAAAAGAAAAGAAAAGAAGAATCAAAGGAAGGAACCGTCTTCGAAAATGAAAAGAAGCGACAAGCGTGATAGTAATTTTTTTGACAAAAAAACAAGAGCCAACCAAAAAATGCACGACACACCAAGAACAGAAAAAAAAAAAAAACGAAAAGAAAACCCAAAAATTTTGTCATCTCTTGCCTTGATCTTCGTCTGACACTGAAACGAGACGGTCAAACGAAAAGTGGTTGTTTGCATTTGTTTTTGTGTCCTCTTCGTGTCTTCTCGGAAATTCAGTGGTTTTTTTGAGAAGGGGGAAGAAAAACCAAAATGAAAAAAAAATCCACTTATGTGTGTCCAAAGTGGTATCATGGCGCGCGATTAGGCGGCGAGTATTCCCCCAGCCGACCAAGGGAGTGCGCAGACAGTGCCAATTACGGTTGAAAGGTGCATGGCCGGATATTCGCCGGAGTTTAGGGATTATGGTGATGATAAATTTTTTGGCATATGCCTTATTTCATTAAGGTCGACGGTGTGGTCAGGCGCAGTGGAGGATGGCAGGGGTGTAGAATACGGACTGCGGTGTATGGTGAGAGGACGGCGAGATTTATTGACTTTGTGCAGTTTTTCGGCAATTGTCCGGCGAGAGAGATTTATTCAGCGGCGTTTTGTTTCGTTTCGTGTTTTGGTCCTTTCGACTTAAGTGATGTTTTAATTGCTTTGCTTTGATGCAACATTTTGACAAGAGTTCACATCTGACGGTGGTCAGCTTTGAGAGAGTGAGAGAGAGAGATAAAGAGAGAGAGGGAGAGAGTGGCGCGGGACTGAGAAATCTCTAAAACGTGCACTTTCCAGGACTATGTTGATGGTCGCTTGAAACCATGGGCAGCCTCTGCTTTAGCTTCTGTCTGCAGTGCACACACCGTCGAAGGGACAGAGAAATGTCCGACGCCGTAGCTAAACACGCCCGCTTTGGCCTTCATCGATTTGTGATGCATTTTTGCAAGATTCCAAGCACTTTTCGCTTTGCCAGCTGTCCAATAGTCGCTGTCTCTGAAAAATCACATTTGACATTCCATTTACAGCCCCTTCGGAGAGGTTTGTCCTTATTCGCGCTGTTTGCAAGTCCTCAGGATCAATTATTGGTTCCGAGTTGCCAATCAATCAATGAATCATGCCTGCGATTCCAAGCCAGGAAAATGCGGGGGAGCTACCAAAAAGCAAGCATTTCCCCCGACCCAGGCAACGGTTTTCCTGGTATTTTCGAATCCTGGCACTCGCCGTGGATTAGGCTAAGCTTGGCTAAATTGTTAACCTTTGTCAAAATCTTGATTAGTGTCTTCAGATGATTTTGAGGAAAATTTGCTCATGATCCTCTTGTGACTGGAATTCCCATGCCCACGACAATCGTCTTTCCGTGTCCTGATTCACAAAACTCGTCTAAAAGTAAAAAAATGTATTCCTTCAGCTCATGTCGGAATTTAGAGTGCTCTTCGAAATGACTCTTTCTTCCGATTGCCAGCCCACTAAACATGGACTGGTGAAGGTGATTCGTGTGAATATGTCCAAAAGCGTTTCTTTTTCTTTCTATTTGGTGCTACAGTCCGGCGTGGACTTGGGCCTTAAAAGACAAGCCTAACGCGATCTCTGGCTAGCTGTCTCAAGTTCCGCATGCCAGGTTGGTTGTGTCCTTCTCCACCTGGGTGCTCCACCTTAGACACAAGTGTCGTCTGTTGCGTTGTCCTTCTCCACCCGAGTGCTCCACCTTAGACAGAAGCGTCATCTGCTTCGGTGTCCCTAAGATTCAGAGTCGAAGACTAGGCCTTAAATCCAAACAAATCCGATCCTTCGCTCGAAGTTCAATCCGTAGAGTCACCTAAGGAGCGCTGACCAGAATTCATTTTTCGGTCTCAGGAACTGAAACTGTTCGTGTTTGGAATCATGTGCTCCACTTGAACTGTTCCGACTTAGAATTGAAATCGCTCCGTGCACACTTTTTGGATCCAAGTCTACATGAAGCGCAGTATGCCAAGAATCAAGGTATTCCTCCTTGATGAGATTATGATCATTTAAAGACCACTCGCACACTCCACCGAACAAAGAGCGATCAAGAAGAATACATCGAGAATAATGGATTTCTCGATAAGCTTAGTTACGGTTAAGCGCATCTCATCCACTTTTTGGACCAAAGTCTTTATCGAGAGCAATTTATCAAGAAAAACATTTTGACGATCGTTTCTGATCAAAGTTGAGACGGAACTGAAGGAGGTGCACACACGTTTGCCTCTGATTCTGATCAAAATGTCTGCCTTCAAGGCGTACACACCCAAGCAGACCCAGAGAGTTGAGGAAAATAAGTTCGAAGCGGACCAAATAGGAGGCCTGCTAGAAAAGAAACTAAATTTAAGGCCATGTACGCCGGTAGGTGGACCAAACCTTGGAGAAATGGTTCAAAAATCTAAGTCAGAGCTTTAAAAAAAGTCCAATTTTTCCAACGAAGCACAAGAACTCAACCAAACTGGGGAGAAAAGTTTCATACGTCAGCTGGACGAACTCAAATTCACAGCTTTTGACAGAAGACATGAACTATGACTGCTGATCGCAAACCATCAAGGCATACTTTTGGGCGTTCTGACTTCGTCAAGGTAGGTGTACCGATGTTTTCTGATCTGATTTGGTTCTGTCTTTGTTCGAAAACAGAAGCGATGTTGTTTGGTTATCAGAAACTGATTCCCCCAAAATTTGGAGATTGAGTGACTCAACAATTCAGTCTCAAGACCAGCCTTGAATGCGCGCAACGCCTTAAGACGATACGATATTTAAATGGCTTCCAGTCAGAAATTGCTCACTCGTGGTCGAAAGATCGAAGAGCTTGGACCGGAACTGCCATCATTCCGTTCAGACGGTCACTTGTAGACTCTCAGCCCGTGGACATCTTGTCAGGAGGTAAGACTGGATGTCCAAAACTTGTCAAAACCTCAATTGATCAGACATCAATCGCACACTCTTTTCTTCATTTGGTGGTCATTTCAGAAACTCTCTGTTTATTTTGAACACACCGCCGTGTCGACGTCCAGATTTCCAAATTTCTTCGACACAGAAGATCCCCACCTGGCCTCGTCTGGGGCCTAAAAACCTCATTAATCAAGAGGTGGCATCAGCAGTCTAATTGGGCTCAGCTTAAATGGGTGCTTAGTTGGTGAAGGACGTGCTGGAAGCGCCGGAAAGAGATTCATGGTCGTGGAAACCTTCAAAGACACTGACAGCGGCTCGCTTTCCGACATCCGCAGTTCCAAAAAGTTGAACTTCTAAATTTTTGGAAAGTTTCAAACACATCCGACTGCCATCTGCGACACTCCGCAAAGTTCGTTTGAAGTCTCCGCGAAGGCGCACTACTTTTGGCGCCTAGTCCGAAATGGCCATTCGCTAATTCGACTCCGGAACCGGTACCAAGTTACGGCAGAGCTGAAGTTCTGGCCACCCGACAAACCAGTGCCACCCCGGAGTCAGAGTCACGTGTGGCAGCACTGATGTCTTCTGACATAACCCCGCTCTCCAACGGGAGGCAGGTAAATATAGAGATGGTTCCGTTCTATTCTTGGAAGCGTCAAAAAAGCAGCGATTACTCAATCGTGGCAAGGAATCCGCAACAACACCTGCCGGAAGGCTTGCGAAACGGCTTGGCTTGGCAGACGCGCAGACTCAGCAAGACCACGTTTGCTAAAAATTTCGAAACCCGCCTTATGGGGATGGGAAACTAAACTCTCTAAACCGCTTCCAAATTGGTTGCCGAAAAAGCATTTCGCTGCTGAGGTGGCGTCGCGGTCGCAGTGACTCGGCGCAAATGTCCAAAATATTTTCGACTCAAAAAAATGAATGAAAAAAAAAAAAAAAAAACAAATTTCACCCAAAGCAGCCGGGCGGAGTGTCATCAGTGAAAATTAGAACACCAAGTGAAACTGCCGCTGACTCTCTCTTTGTGGCGTCCAAGAATCGAAAACCCAAATGAATCCGCACCTGAGCCGAGGCAGAGAAGCCCGGGCCCGAAAAAAATGCAACATTGTCACGCGCCACAAGTATCTTCCGCACATGGTGCGCACGCAGCTAAAGGCTCGCTCGGCTACACCAACAACAGTAAGGCGTCGATTGGGAGTGTATTGCTCCCGTGCGCGGATTCCGTTGGATGGTACCACGTCGTCGTCGATGCGGTGACGATGGCGGTGGCGGTGGCGGTGGTTGTGGCGACGATGATGAAGACCATGCTTACGGTCGGTGCGTTATGCACTCCGGTCACGTTCCGAAATTTTCTATGACAATTAATGCAAATTTTTGAGCCGCCGTTGGACATACCTCTGGCAAAGGAAGTACTTGTCTGGGCGTCCGCAGTAGGTGGAGAGGAAGCTCTCACAAAATGAGTCCTAAGCCGAACTTGCATCCACCTGCCTCAACATAGTGAGGCGTCTCTTTATGGAAGCTAATGTGTTTGTGTTTGTGCTTGTCTTTTTGCAGAAGAACATGGCCATAGTGCAGGAGGAGGAGGAGCCAATGCTCATGCTGGCAACTGATGAGGAAACGAGGCCAGAAATGATGATATCCAGACTCAATCTGCCGAGCAATGCGACATCGATCCGAGCTGACATCACCGACGGCTTCTCTTGCGACAACAAGACCTACGGATACTATGCCGACGTGGAGAACGAGTGCCAGATCTTCCACGTGTGCCTGCCGGTGACCTACGCCGACGGAAAGGAGAACACATTCCGCTGGAGTTTCATTTGCCCCGAGGAGACCGTGTTCAGTCAGGTAAGTCGTTTAGTCTGCTTCTTCTGTTCACATTTCACTGAGTTTTTTTTCCCCAGGACTCCTTCACGTGCATGCGACCCGAGGACATGTCCATCGATTGCGAGGAGTCCTTCAAGTACTACGAGCTGAACCGGAACTTCGGAGTTGTCGAAACCGAGGACAGCCTGACGAGCGCCGAAGAGGAGTCGAACTTGGAAGATATTGTGAGGCAGCCACCGAGCTTGGACGTTGCAGAAGACAACCGCCAGACCCTGATTTCGAGCATCGTGAAGAGGCCAATCGTGAAGGCTCAGAACTCGAACCGCAGGAAGACTCAGGCCAACAGGATCAGTGTCGAGGCCCAGCGCAAGAAGATGCAGCCTTTGAGGAAAACCCCCCAATCCGTAGTAGCTGCCCAGACCGCAAAGCCCATGGAAGAGGAAGCCCCAGTCGTAGCGCAAGAGGCTGAGCGGACCACCGTCAAATATCAGCGATTCACCAAGCGGCCCAGCACCATCGTCAAGGAGCAGCAGCGTCCAGAGCCAGTCAAGCCAGAGCAGCAATTTGTCCGCCAAGACCTATTCACCCAGAAGAGGAAGCGCCCGCAGATCTACCCCGGCACCAGGTTGGAAGCGCCCGTGCAAATCGAAATCCAACCAGAGGTTGAATCATCTCTGAAGACAAACATCGCAGTCCAAGCCGAACCCGAACCAGTGCCACAAGCCGAAGCTCAAGCGTCTGAGATCGCCGAAGTGAGCATCAAGCCCCAAGAGGAGGAGATCGCAGAGCCAATGCCAGTTGAGGCCGAGAAGACTGAATTGCTATCTGTGCAGAACGAAGAACCAGTCCTTGTCCAAGTCCCCGAAGAGACCGCCCAGGTGGTGCTCGAATCCGAGATTGCCCCCATGCCTGAGAACACACCGACCCGGGCTGAGATCATTGAGATTCCGATTCAAAAGGCCGACGAACCTCTGCTTGTGGAAGAGCCTGCAGTCGTTGTTCCCATTCCAGAGGAACCCATGCCCGTTGCCGAGATAATGGATCCCTTCAAGGCTGAAGAGGAGGTCATGGCCAGCGAGGAGCAACTCGCCGAGGAGACAATGCAATCAGAGCTGACCAAGTCCGTGGAAGTGATGCAAGAGCCTGAGCTTGAGCAAATGGCTGAGAGCACAGCCGAGGAGGTGCAGGAGTTGGCTGCCCCAGAGATGCCAAAGGAATCAGAGAAGGTGCTCCTGCAACCCCTCAATGAGCCTGAACAGATGGTGGAAGAAAGCGAGCCGGAAACATTGCTTGACGCTGTCAAATCCGAAGATATGCCAGCAGAGACAGAGATTGCTGCCGCAGAACCCGCAAAGACGCTGCTTGAATCAGAGATGCCCGTGGAATCACCAGCTGCCGAGTCGGAGATGCCCGCAGAGTCAACCATTGCCGAGTCAGAGATGCCCGCAGAGTCACCAGTTGCCCAGCCAGAGGTGCCCGTAGAGTCACCAAAGGCCGACCCAGAGATGCCCGTAGAATCACCAATTGCCGAGCCAGAGTTGCCAGCAGAGTCACCAATTGCCGAGCCAGAGATGCCCGCAGAGTCACCCATTGCCGAGTCAGAGATGCCCGCTGAGTCACCAGTTGCCCAGCCAGAGGTGCCCGCAGAGTCACCAAAGGCCGACCCAGAGATGCCCGCAGAGTCACCAATTGCCGAGCCAGAGATCCCCGCGGAATCACCAATTGCCGAGCCAGAGGTGCCTGCAGAGTCACCAATTGCCGAGCCAGAGATCCCCGCGGAATCAGCAGTTGCCGAACCCGAGTTGCCAGTGGAAGCCGATGTCCCAGCACCCGAAGCCGAGGCACCAGCAATGGTTGAGTCCCCAGTCGCTGAAGATACACAGGAGATGGTGAATGAGGCCCCTCTAAGAGTTGAAGTTCCTGAACCAGCGCCAGAAGCCGAAGACGCCATGCCTGAGCCAGAGACGCCTTCCGAAGCTGAAGTCCCCGCCGAACCAGAAATGCTGTTGAAATCGGAAATTCCCGCCGTCGAGTCTGAAATGCAACCAGAAGCCGAAGTGATTGAGCCCCAGATCCTAGCAGCAGAAGAGAACCCAGCCCCTGAGATGCCTCTGCTCGTGGAACTTCCCACTTACATGGCCGAAGTCCCAGAGAAGACCGAGGACGAGTCTGTTCAACAGCCAGAGGCACCCGTGGAAACTGAGGCTGAACCGGAAGCGGCCGTTGAAGCTGAGGTTGAAGCTCAACCAGAAATCCCCGAGGAACCAAAAGCTGCTGAACTCTTAGCCGAAGCTGTGATGCCCGAGGAGACAGTGGCAGAAGAAGCTGCAGTTGAACCAGAAGTCCAGGAAGAACTCAAGGCCGTCGAGGTCCCAGCACCCGAACCAGAGGCAGTTGACCAACCCAAGGAAGATGAGATCGCTCCAGTCCCAGAGGAAACCCCAGCAGCACCAGAAGCCGAGAAGCCTGCAGAGGCTGAGGTCGCCCCCGAGCCAATGAATGAACTTATCCAGCCTATGCCAGTGGAGGACGAACAGCCAGAGCCAGAGAAGATCAACGAGCCCCAGCCGGAAACCGAGATGTTGAACGCAGTGGAACCAGCTGAAGCTCCACTCCCGGAAGCTGCTGAGGAGGCTCAACTTCCTGCCGCCCCAGCCGAATCACAGACCAGCGCTGAAGAAGATTCGTTTGCACCCTCTTCCGAAGCCGAAGATGCCCAGACCTTGATTCTTGACTTCATCTCGAGTCTTGTTAACTCGGAGAACTCCAACTTGGAGGGTATGAAGGTGAATATGGATGAGCTACCATCGGAGAGTGCCCCAGAACTAGAAACCGCTGAACCAAGATTGCCAGAGGCACCAGTTGAGGCACCACTTGAGGCTCCACTTGAGGCACCAGTTGAGACACCAGTTGAGGCACCAGTTGAAGCACCAGTTGAGACACCAGTTGAAGCACCGGTGGAGACCCCCATGGAGGCACCACTTGAACAAGAGCAGCCCAAACCTTTGTACATGCCATTGATGCAAGGACTAGACCAAGGCTTCCAAATCCCAGTTCAAGTTATCGAGAGTCCAGAACCAGAGCCAGTGATGGCAGAACTTTCAATCGCCGAACAGCCACACCACCCACTCAGCATCGACGACGTCGTCGAACTGGTAAAGGAATCCCTGGACACCCCGGCCGAGAAGGAGAAACTCGTTCAGGAACCTGAAGCCACACAGTCCGAGTCTCAGGCTGAGTCTGAAGAGGTCAGGCCCATCTACCACAGGTTCATTGAGGTCGGATCGAATCTCCTCAAGTCGGAAGCTCTAACCGCTTCCGATGAGGATGAGCCCACGATTGTTTCAACCTCCAACGATAACTCGATGGCCCAAGACGACCAAGAGAACGAACAGCCAGCCGACGATGACGCAGAAGTGGAGCCCGCGGCGGAGCTACCAAAAGCTAGCGAGCCTCAGCCAGAGCCTGAACAACTTGCCGCCGCAGAACCAGAGGCTGTCCTCAACACCCTCCCACAGGCCGATGAGCTCCCATCCGAGCCAGCATCCGCCGAGGCAGACCGCCTCTCCATGAGCCGGAGTTTGAACCGCTTCAAAATGGACCCCAGGAAGCGGCGTTTCCTCTTCAGGTCCGATGCCAGTTAGACTGAATCTAGAATGTAACGCACTCACACGACACGAAAACGAACACATCCAGCTTCACGCGCTCACTCACCCGCACACATACACACACACACAGCAACGAACCATCTTTACCCAGCGAAGCCATAAATAATCACCTTAACGCGGAGTTAAGCGAATCTAAAGTTCATAGCTAAGTTTAAGAATTCAGTTAAAAAACAAATCAAAATCACACATTTTTTTCGCCTTGTTTTGACGCGCCCATATTTTTTTGTTGAACGAAAACGATAGGAATCGAGGGGGAGAAAGAGAAAGAAAATTAGAACGAAACACAAAATGAGCGGTTTCTGACGTGCAATGCAAAATTTAGGTTGACTATAATTCATTCCTTATAATTGACTTATTTTATTTTATTCTTTCAAATGAACTTCTTGACCTGAATTTTGTCCGTGGACAGCCTGAAGAGATCAAAATCCAACGAAACACTGCATTTTTGGTTTCCTTAGTTTTTTTTTTTTTTTTTTAATTTCCTATGTTAACTGTAAGTCGAGAGATTTTAAATGAGAAGATGAATAAATTATTGTTTAAAAAAAAAATGGTGTTTGTTTGCTTTGCTGTGGTATTGGCATCACTGGTGGACAGAATGGGAGTCGTTTCTTGTGCTGAGAGTGGGTGTTGGCATCACTGGTGGTCGCGCGATCTTAATTATCCCAAACTTTTGACAAAACAGTCTCAGCTGACAGTGGTGAGTGGTGGGTGGTGAGATCAGTGACCACGTCGCTTCAGTTGCCATTTCGGTGCGCGCACTCCATCCAAGAGGCTTCATCATTTGTTGCTTAATTTCCTACACTGGTTGAGGGTCCAGATTCACTTTCCGATCAACTTTCATTCGACCCGTCTCCACCTCTCTCTGATCACTGTCAACGGACAGAGGACTAAATGTCCTCAAACTTAGCGGGTCGGAGCCAGCCTACAAATTCGAGACGACCTCCCATCGTTAGACAAGAGTACCACGCACAACCTGAGTGGTTGCGATAGAAGCTGGGCTTAGTTCCGCCACCACTGCCGCAGTAATTATTGCCTACTCTTAGGATGATTAAATGCGTACCAACTAACTACAGTAGAGGTGATCTAATGCCGACTTGTTTCGTATCAGTTTTCAATTCATTTATAGAGAGCAACGGTCTGTTTGGGCTTTTCTTTTGGGGGGTGGGGGGTTATTCATGTCTCCTCATATGGAATGTTTCTCAACAGTCATTGATCTTTACTAAGCCAATACAGCTTGGTCAGAAAGCAGTACGCCCAGTACCGTCAGCGTTTGCTCAGGTTCAGACCCTCCGTGGGTAGCATTTTTCATCTTCATTCCAAAGGTAGACGATGCAGCATTACTGTCAGAGCTTCGGCCGCAGCCGACCGTAGAGGTCCTGTGTTGCCAAAGCATGCTGTTCGTTGTACGTTGTTGAGATTTTTTCTTTTTTCTAAGGGCAGGCCATCTTACGGATCATTTGTGATAGAATCGGGCGAACTATCGCCGTATACCCCCAAAGCATCATTGGTTAGAGAGACCCCTTTTTGCTGCTGAGTTTGGGCTGTGTTTGGGATCTGAGGTAACATATAAGTACTTGGCGCTGGTAGTTGGTTGATCGTTCAGACGGGGAGGGATAAGTTGGGTATTTTGGTTCTTACAGTGAAGAGCGTCAGTTCCGTTTTGTTTGTGTTCATACCTAGGCCGCATATTTTTTTGTTTATGTTGTGTACAAGGCCATAAGTCACAAATCTCCTGTCACTCACATTCAGTACGTATTATGTCGCTACAAAGGCATCTACATGTGACCGTTCTAGACGCGCTCGATCGGTGAGGATAACGACCACAGTTGACTGTGGCTTTCTATAAAAAATGATACTCATTTTTGAATCCACTGGAAATTCTACATCAACGCGGCGAATATTTGTCAAATAAAATCAAATCAAAATGGCCGACTCGTCGGTTTCGGGGAGAGCACTATAACTTTGGCGCCATGAATTGATAACGGTATTTTGTAGAGGCATTAAAAAATCTGTGTATTAAGTTGTCCCTAACTCCGAAAAGGGGTGCGATGGGGTGTACATCCTCCCAAAGTAAAAAATGATAGGTTTTAACCCATCTACAAAATACCGTCATTATATCTTGTCGCCAAAGTTATCGTTCTCGTACCTAGGGCTCGTTTGGTGATCGAAGGAGGACAACTAGACAATTAGTTGGGAGCTAGCCTCAACATGAGTTCGTTGCAAGAGTGTCCAAAAGCAGACCCATGCGCCAACGAAGCAGAGAACGAAAAGTCTGCAGCAGTGATCCCAAAACACCTCTTCCTTTTCCTCTCATGTTGTAGAGCTCAAGTACTACTATAGGTCTCGGAAGTTAATGAACTCATGTAAATTAATGTGCACTCGAATCATTATTCGAGTGTCAATCGATTAGAACATTATCTCAATTCTCAAAACTATTCGAATGACTACTAACGAACTGACTACTAACTACTATCACAAGATAATTCGAACAATTCCTGAGTGGAGTATTATTTGAGTTCCTTTCCTTTGAGTTTCTCTTTCATTCTCCTTCTTATCTCTCAGATTTGTAGTTCTCGACGAGAACTTCTTGTTACATGTTCTCGCGCTGAAGTGAGGCATTTTTCGAGTTGTCTTGTGATAGTGCTTAGAAGCGGATCAGATCTTCACACTACGACAAGTCCTGGAAACACCCTTAAGATGCAGATCGACACCCATCACCAATTGGCGATTTCAACGCTGCATATGGCATTTCTAGTTTTCAAAGTCCTACCAACCTCGTCGTACTTAGCAGGAGGACGATGGAGGACTCTCACTGCTCCACCAAGGTCGGAACCGAACTCTCCGATACCTTCAAAGTCAAAAAAGGATTTAGACAAGGCGACGCGCTGTTATGTGATTTCCTCAATACCATCCTAGAGACGATCGTGCAAAGCTGACTGGCCACGATCGTCCAAAAGTCCGAACAATTGCCGACCTACGCGGACATGTCGCCTGTGGTGTGATTGATAGAACACAGCGAGCCGTCAATAAGGCGTTTGTTAGCATTGAAACGGAAGCGGCAAAAGTAGGTCTGGCAGTAAATGAGGGTAAAACGAAGCACATCGACGAAGGACGCACAACATCGACGAATCGGCCTGAACGTCACTGCAGGCAGCTATAGCTTCCACGGACTTCATCTACCTCGGCCCCGCGGTAAACGGTATAAACAGCATTAGTACCGAGATCAAACGCAGAATAACTTGCAACCACTGATTTTTTGGGCTCAAAAGTCAAATGAGTAACAGAGCCCTCTCTCGGAAGACTAAGCTGACTCTGTATAAGACCTCCCCGTCCTGCTATACGGCGAAGAGGCATGGACTACATCTAAAGCGGGTGAAGAGGCTTTTGGAAGGAGAGTATGATGATTGAACATAACTTCCACTCGGAGGTCTTAATGGAGGCCTATTGTGAATTCCCTCATTTGTGGAGTGCACATTCTGTTAAACCTCTCTTGTGTCAAGTGATGGCTTTAACCATCCCGTGCTCTTTACGAATCGTAGAAGATTTGATATATTCGCGTTCGCTAGGTGGGTAGTGAAGGGGCCTTCTAGAGAAAACCAGCACATTCAGGCCATGTTGGTCCATTGTGATACCCCCAGTCAGGCTACTCCCACCGGTCGACAACGCCAGTGATCTCAACGAATCCCACCAGATTTGTAAACCAGATAAAAGCGTATTAACTTTGCTTCCACTGGGATTCGAACCGGGGACCGCACTCACCAGGGGCAGGCACTGAACCAACTGCGCCATCCAGTGGCGTTCGCTAAGTCCGCAGTCACTGTGTAGAATCGTTGGCCCAGCGAAGCTAGTCGCCGTTTCTGGTGAGCTGGGCAGTGGCACAGCAGTTGTTGGATCGTTTCGGTCACTTCCTCGTCACCGCGACTCCGACAGAGATCGCTGGATTCTGCATTCCATTTCCGGAGCATTGCAGTGTCCTGTGATCACCTCGATCGAGATCCTGTCCACCGCCAGAAGGTCCTCTGTTCTGCCATTGTCAAGCTCTGGCCACGTTGATCTGTCCATTTCAGACCCTCGTTTGGCCAATTCGTCTGCTCCCTCGTTCCCTGCTATTGAACAGTGATCCGGGATCCAGCAGAATTTGGCCTCATGGTAGAGTAGCGGCAGTTCATGACAGTCCAGAATCTCATCGTATCCCTTGACTTCAGTACAGCCTGGCTGTCAACAAAGATGGTGAGATATCGGTTCTTTGAATGGAACTTGGCTGCCTTCTCTATTGCCAGATATTAAGCGGGTTGCGCCATTAAGCGACATGCTATTTGAGGGTCTTGCGCCGGGACAAATTGTACAAAACAGACAACTGCCGTCACGACCGTGCAACATTAAAGGGTTTGTGCTAATATCCGTGTTCGACAAAAACCCGAAAACGCACGGTGGCATGCCAAAATGGCTCACACGACAATAAAGGCCCTCCTCCGTCCATGCACTGTACCCAGAATGAGTGCGATCGCAGTGTCACAGATCACAGCCGCAGTCTGCATGCAGGTTGCGTCGCCCATTCGTCTCAAGTGCACTCCACAAGAGTGCACGAATCTTTCGAAATCGGGGCTCACTCCCCCGTCCGCCGTGCCGCCGATTGAGGAAAATTAACTTGTTCAGCCGCAGCATGTCGCCTCGCTCGTATCTCACCCAAGATAGCCCAGCCTTACACTCACCAAAAAAAGAAAAACAACAAAAAACAAAAGCAAAACTAAACAAAAGTATCGATAAGATAAAAACTTCGCCGCTTATCTGCTATCTGCACGTACGAGTGTTCTGCTCTGTGTGCCAGTGTGTATTCATCATCGAAAGGCAAAAAAAGCTGAACAACAAAAAAAGCCCCAAGCACTCGCTCGCCAACCGACGTGTTAGTGCGGTGCGCGATTGAAACTCACTCAGTCGGTTCCACTTACTATCAGCCTTCGGGGGTACCTCACCAGTGTTCACCAGTCGACAATCGTTTTTTTTTCGGTTTTCGGTCACCAAGGAAAATAACTGAAACAACATCGCTTGCAGCGGCACAATTCCACAGAGGAAATGCAAGGCGTGATATTCTAATTACACCCAGGTACACAATTACACCCAGCGGCCGATGATTAGGCGCACCCGCCTCCGCACACCGCCCGTCGATCGTCGTATCGTCAGTGCAGCACCTATCGCCTATCGATAGCAAACGAATGGGGGCTCTGTTCAAAGGTGTTCCTCAAAAACTAATTTACGGGGCTCATGGAAGACCACCGTAGTCCCACACATCCCCAGTGGTGCTTGGACGAGTTGGTGTGTGTGTGTGTGTGTGTGTGTGTGTAATGTTCGTGTTGTTTTTTGTTTTGTGCTCCTCGCATTCTGGATACGGTTGAACGTACACGGGTTGGTTCAAGTGAATGGAATTGTCTGTGCCCATCTCCGATTCGAGGCGCGAGACTGGCGGCTGCTGTCCGAGCAAGGCTGTGCAGATGAGTACGGCGCGGCGGCATGTGCATGCATGTCAGTGTGTACGTGTACCGGCCCCGTATCAGTTCCATCGGTTGTTTTCCGTTTTCTAATTCAAATTCAATTTGCCTCCCTCCGCAGAGCGCCGCTCGCATGCGGGCACAGGCTTTCCATTTGCAGCACTGATCCTCATCCGAAATGGTCATCATGGCTGCGGACTAGCCGTATTCCGGACACATACGGCCAGTAGAACACACACGCCGGACACACCGAGTCCGACCGAGTACGAGTCAAAGTAGGTACGCAGAGCGCATACCGGACAAGAAGGGAAATTTCATTCTCATTCATGTGCTTCTGCCGGGGCACACAGTTCGTGGATCGTTTACTCCGATTTTTCACAGTTCCTCTCCGGCCGGCAGACCGGTGCGGTATCGGTTTGGGGCAATCCGATGAGTGTCATTTTTGAGTAACCGCACAGTTGCCTCATGACCACTCGGCCAGCCGGAAGGTAGTTGTTTGCCGAGACGATCTGCTGCATATCTCGATGGCCATCTGTGAGTATCTAAAAAGTGTTCTCTCCCGTGTTCAAGTGCAAGCATACGATCCCTCTGCAAAGCAGGACCAGACAGTGATCTGACTCATCGCTCAGAGCACAGGCAGATCGTCTGACGTCATGTGGAGTGCTGTGTTTGTCGGTGTCGAGAAGAAAGTGCATTGGACTCTTGAATAAATTGAATTTGAAATTGAAATGTAGTTCAACAGCGGTTCGTTGTTGTTGGCGTTCGTCCCGTTTCGTACGTGACTCATTGTTAACCGAAGTGTGGCCGCATAGACTTGAATTAGATACATTTCGTTCGGCGCATAGATGCGTGCACACTCGCCGCGGGGGTGTTGGAATTTGGAAGAGCCCACCACCGCGGTGCACGATGTACAGGGCCGACATTAAGTAATCCGAGTTAAGCACTCGAACTTTGAGTATCTTATCGGTGAAGTGGTCGAGATTGCAGATCGAGATGCGATCTAAGTGAAACACTAGCGCGTCAGGAAAACAACTTACTTCGGACAACAGTGCGGGTGGTAAATAGTGCGACACATCACGTGTGTGTGAGTTTGCCTGCGATGACCGATGACTGATCGTTGATCTCATCAGCGGATCTCGTTTCAAGCCTGCGTCATCCCAGGTATCGTCGAGCGGGGACTTTTTCTTTTCCGTGATAAAGCCAATTCCACTCGAGCACCAAGTGATTCCGACGAGTTGTTGAAAATTGAATTTCCTCTCCTCTCGTTGCAACACATCTTATTAACGTCTTTGTTTACCCAACAGGTGCATGATATTTTGATTGAACACACTTGTTCAAATGAGTGCTGGCGACTGCGAGTGAGCGAGGGGAAATCTGAACGAAAACAATCAACACAATGACGGCTGCAAATGCGAACGACTTGGAGGCGCAGGTCAATGTGGAGGACTTGCCTATGGTGTTTAAGGTTAGTTTAATTTTGTTCTATCTTTTCATTTGTGTCACACTTCAAACGGATGTTGGGCTTGTGTGTGGCAACATGTTGCAGTTCAGTCGAAATCGTTGGTGACAGAACCTGCACTGCGAGTGTTTGTCTGAAAATCACACTAGACGTCGCTTTGAATGCTCTGAATCCGTCTTTCCCCGCCAGGAGCCCAAGCTTTGGAGTAGCTTGTTATCACTTAAAGTATGTCAATCTCCGAATTGAGGAGAAGCTGGGCAAACTCAAGTGGTACATACGTCTGTCATGAAAGTAGGTCACGCAGCTGACTGATTGTTTATGGCCAGCTAAGCCCTTTACTGCCCGCTTCCTGTCTGAAGCGGTAATGTGGCGTAGTAATGAACACAAATGGTTCCGCGAAGTGATGAATGACAAGAATGTTGCTCGTGTACAATCACCGGCAGCATCAGCATCCGATGTTGTCTCGATTCGATGCCTGCAATGCGCTCACTTAGGACTCCGCACCCAGATCTCTTCACCCCGCGGGACTGAAGTTAGCTAGGGTTGCCATGTGTCCTATTTGTTAACCCCGGTGCGGAACGTGCTACAGCGCTCGTCTTCTTTCTGTAATGTGCTTTCTTCAAAAATCATCAAAGTCTAAAAATCTTGTAGAAAACGTAAAATGAAACCGATCTTATTTTGGCTCCCATGTGTCAACCCTCTTAAGCTGGAACGGCTTTTTTGTCAGAGTTCATAGACCTAGTTCTTCCTTTTTTATGTTGTCCTCCTTTTTCCTCTTTTCAAGGCAGATGATATGGAGGAGATGTTCCGAGATTTTTAAAGCTGTTTGTGCTGGCTTTGACTATGGCAACCCTACCGTTAGGTATTAGTTCGCGGGGCTTGTTGCTCTGTCGCCAGACTTGTTGCTGTGTGCCATGCACACAATAATATTTCTGACGGCCTCTGTTCATCCTATTGTGGCACGTCAGGTCACTCCTGCCATTCCCCTCGCACACGCCATAGCCCCCCCAACCTCCCTACCCTGCAAAGCCTCTACAGTGAAAAATTAGTGTTCCGGATCCTCCTCAGTGCTCTGACATTACGGGTAGTGAGCCTATTTCTTGTGTCGGCGATAGCCGTCTTGCACAGGCAGCAACTCGGTGGTAGTTGCATTTGCCTCTCAAAATTGATGGATGGGTCCATCTTCCTTTCGTTAAGTTGGTCCACCGGTCTTGCCACATGGCTTTTCAGGCAGGCCTCTCGTGGCCTTGTATAAACTTTTTTCTTGACGGTTTGCAGTTGGCTGGAGGTACGCCCTTTGCATCTCGCTCTCCTACACAAGCTGATTCGTTTGAGATGGCTCTGAAGCCGCAAATTGTCCTGAACGCGCTGAGGCCGCTATGCACCGACTCCATTTTCTCGTTGTTCCACTTTAAGTGCTTCCGTCGAAACGGGGGCAGCGTGCAGGAGGGCCAAAGTAACCACTCTGGATAGTAGAATGTCTACATATATGTACAAGCCCACCGACGTTGTACAGGAGCCGGGACAGAGCTGCATGTTGGCATACTTAACATGTGTCTTAAAGCTAAGCCTGTTGTCAAGCATTATCCGAATCACTACAGGCCCTTGAATGGTTTCCAGATTATTCACCAACCTCCACCTTTGACCCGACTCCCCCAGAAGCCTGTGCTTGGCCCTGTGGTTGTGGGTTGCAGCAGTCGGGCAAGTTCTCAAGAGAGTACAGAGGCATGTCAACCTTTTAACATTGTTGAGTGTCTCTCTTGCACTGATCGGGTTGGTTCTTTTGGACCATGCTATAGCAGAATACATCCATCTTATCTAAGCTTCAACTACATTCAGGATCTGCCCACCAAGCTCCGACAAATCGTAAGAGCACGTGTCGCTTTCCTGGTTACCTCTTCTGTGTGTTTTTTCCAGATGAGTTTTCGGGTGAGGATTGCTCCTAAATATTTAGCTTCGTGGACTAGAGCCAGTGTTGTGCCCGACAGACTTATTGATTCTACTTGCTCCAGTTTTCTTTTTCGTGTGAATGGTACTATGGTGGTTTTTGGAATGCTGTTCTCATGGTTTGTCAGTGTCTTTAGAAGCTCTTCTAAAACTTGGCTTCACATGAGAGAAGGTAGTACACCTCCTTGCGGACATCCCCTTGTCATGTTGACTCTTATTATGCCTCCCTGATGTGAGAGTCTCCGCTGATCTTGTGCTCAGGAGTTTGTACCTTTCGGTACTGTACTGTACCTACTAAACCTTTCGGTTTACTTCTTTCTTTTTAAGATACTTTTATTCGTTCCTTTTGTTTGCGCATGCTTTGAATGGAGCTGGAGTTTGTGATATAGCGGGAATTTTCTACGAAGTTTAATCGCAAATTTCGATTTAGGGAGGTTTTCGACTTACAGAGGGCAAGGAGTCGTCTTCTGGAGTGCAAAATATAGACAAATTTAAGTCTTGTGCCTAAGTTTTGAAAAATTTCTTCGACTTCTAGCAAATTCGAGTTATGGGCGATCGACTTACAGAGGTTTGACTGGACTTCAAGGGCGCTTTCGATAGTTTCCAGAGGACCTGCCTTCTCACTGACAGTAGTGAAGAGCGGTTGATTGTAGCACATCCTCCAGAATGTAATCATCGTTTTAAGGAGAAACAAAGCAGCCTGTACGGCAGTGCGCAACTGTGGGATGTTCCGTGTACCCAGCCACCTTAGGAGTACATTTGAACCTAGCGGAATGAATCTATGGACCTTGTAGGAAATGTCATCATATTGGCAGGGCTAAGAAAATATTCGCCCCACGCCATAAGTTTAATCAGGTTGTACAGTCGAGTCTCAGTCATAATTTGAAACTCAATTGACCAGAGACAAATTTCTATTTACCGAGAGTTCAAAATAACACGAGTTTTAGTAACCAAAAGGGAGGGAGAAAAAAATTCACTTAAACAGGAGCTTTACTAAAATAAAGACTCGGGATTTAGACACGAGTATGATAACTTTGGCGCCAAGGACTGTTTACGGTATATTAGTAAACCGATTTTTAAATGTTCGTTTGGGGTTGAAAACAGGCATTTTTAACTATGGAAACGGGAGTCCATCTCAACCCGTGCTAGGAGCAATTTTAGAAAAAAAAAAAATACTTAAAATGGGAAACAATATTAAAACACATTGGCAACACTTACAATGAACTACTCTACAGAATTTAAAAGCTTGAACTTTGTTCATCTTTTATTTGTGTGAACATTTCTTGAATAATTCGCATTCAAATTCATATTGTTGATTAAAAATGAAAAAAAAAGTTTTAATCACAATTTTTCAAAATTTTGACATGATGTTTTATATTGGCTTTCTGTGGCCAATGCTTACATCAATTCTGAATCGAACACAAACAACCGAATTGTTTTATGTCTTCTAGTTGTTGTGAGACTTGAAAATGACTAGAACGATTGGGTCCATAACTTAATTCGTGCGGTTTTTTTCGTTTGGTCGCATATTCCGAGCGTTTTTCGGCTACTGCTCTCTTCGAACGTATTAATTGTGTTCGGTAGCGTTGTCCATTGATGGTTTCACCCGGTTTTAGCAGCTCTTAATACAGCACACCCTTCTGAACCCACCATCGGCTTTGCCGTGATTTGGCTGGTTGGCCAAGCCAAAATCACCACTTTTGGCACGTTCGCTCAGCTAGCGGGTGTTCACCATAAACTTCCAACTTCGGCAGCAGTTGTCTTCATATTGAGGTGATGAAGAAGAACTCCCCGCAAAAGCACTTCTTCAGGCAGAAGGTTCGACATATTTGAGTGAAAAAAAAAAGATTGTTGTTTACGCTTCAAATGAATGACATATACCGAAGTGACGTACAATGACAGTAGCATTCCAACGCATGTTCCAATGGAATAATAAATACAGATTTGATCTCACTTTGCCGATCAATGTTGAGTTGATGATAGGTTCATCGCTCTAGATTTCAAATTCGGTTAATTACTTTATTGTAAGTGTAGCCGTTGTTTTTTTAAATACTTTTTTTTCCATTTTAAGTATTAAATTGTTTTCTAAAAGTGCTCCTAACTCCTAAACTGGACCCCCTTATAAAATACTGTTAACATTTCTTGGCGCCACAGTTATCGTATTCTCCCCGTGATCTTTTATTCCAAACATTTGTGCAATCATTGACAAATGTTCTTTTTGAAAAGAAAAGTCCGTAGCTAATATTCTGTTGAATGACCGTCATCCCTCTATCATTGCCCAATGGATTTTCGACAATGGTGAGAGTGTAAAGTGTGGTCTTTATCGGTTTGGATCGAACTACCTAACTAACGTAGGGCACGGATGCCATAGAAGTCTGCCAAAAGAAAGATGAAGAGGCGAAGAGCAGGTCACGAATGCCATAGAAGTCTGCCAAAAATGAGAAACCATAAGATTGGTGGTCTCATTGAATCTGAATTTATTTCCTAAAAATCGATCCTAAATGCTAATTTTTCCATCAGCTTTCCCAATGCATGTCGATAAAGAATGAATCGTATGCCATCATATTTCGGTTGGTCAATTGAGTCCCGAAAATTCAATTCCTAATTTCCCACATACACCTAATGGCAACAAAGGGCACACAGTGCAATGGGCTACGATGGAGCACTTGGGCAACGAACGTAGAAATGTTTATGTTCCAATTCTTGCTGCATAGTTTCTTATGGCCTCAGGTCAAGGTTTTCGCTTTGTGACTAATATCATATGATATGTGCAATGTAGGACATGTGTTGCTTCTTTGTTTTCGTGGGTACACTGCAAGAGCTGAGAACAGATTTTCACTTGTGTCGCTTCTGACGTGGGATGGCATGAGATCTCGTTTTGCTTCAAATTACCGAGGTGACCAATTAATAATGATTTCATTCAATTTCGCAGATCTGTTTCTTCGAGGGATAAATGACACCTGGTTTATGTAGTTACGTCCCAGAATTCATCCGAACCCAGTTTTTCTGTGATCACTCTCGTGTGACCCCATTTGGGTTTCCCCTTACCACCACAACCTAGTGTAATCAAAAGTTCTTCGTCGAACGTGAGTGCAGACAAAGCGCTGACACGGTTTCCACTCCTTGTCGCAGTGTCTTATCAAAACTGATAAAACTTGACAAATACCCCTTTGCATGCTTTCGAGATTTATGGCACCTTAATCTGTCAGAATGTACATCTTATGGCATGCTTTCACTTGCGTAGGAGCACTCTCAAGTTTATGACGTGATTTCGCTTTTTGAGTGCCGATGCACCTAAACTCACTTCATTTCTTCAATCGCAGGTGTCCGAACTCGGCATTGGTCTTTGTTCATGGTTAGTAGGTGCACAGCGCATACGATCGGAAGGAGATTGAAGAATTGTCAGTGTAAAAGTGCCTCTGGATGGTGTGCACCGCAACTCATTTCAACGCACAGGGTCTTAGCAGAGAGACGCCGCACAACAGATATGATGAACATACTCGATTCGCACCTCTTCCTCTGTGAACTGAAGATAGCCTGCAGATCGTCGTCCGAAATCAGAAGATTGCCTCCATCATGTGCGACGGCATATCTTCGTCACTGAACTTGGTGCTGTTGACTTATCTCAGTTTGAGTGTGGTTCACCGAATTCGGCCTACTTGACGTTAGAATATAGCACAGCCTTCCTTCGCCTTCTTCTAGGGTTCGATGCCAACTGAGGGCGGTAACTACACGTCGCCCGGCCTGCATGTCATGTTGATCATTCCTCCAGGGATTTGAATTTGTTTATTGGCGGGAACACCTTCAAAATCTTCAAGATCGAATCTAATTCCTCCGACGAAAGCTAAGAAAGCCTGCATAAGTCTAGTCATTTTTGTGTTCTCCTCACGAAGTCAATAACATTTCGCCTTGAGTATGTTTCCCTTCAGGGCCTCAGTCTTGCTTAACGAGTGACTTCTACATACCTCTAGGAATAATTGTCATTTTCCCAGAGTCATTGAAAGACTAACGACAATAAATTAGTCACCTGCGCAACTGCTGAACGAAAAAAAATGTTGCCAAAATGTTGCCTTGCATGCAGGGTGTTGCTGCTCCACCGCTGAACAAACGTCAAGACTTGTCTTCAATCTGAGATCACCTACGTTTGCATTTACCTACGATTCCACTCGACTTCTGCAGTTGTTGCTGCTCCACCGCTGAACAAAGGGAAAGATTCACCAACCCGCGGCTTCAATCTGAGATCATAGCCTCAGTCACCTATGATCCCACTCAACTCCCACTTAAATGAATTAAATTCCAAAAATCAATGACTATTTAAAATCCACCGGAAATGCCGCCACATCATCTCGCAACAGTTGACATACTTCGATTTCGGTGTTCATCTAGTCACTCATCACCTAATTACACATTCAAATGGATGACAAATCCGGGGTTTCACGATGCGGTGTCTCGTTTTTGCATTCCAAACTGTTGTTCCGTCACATACGACCCGTCACGCGTCGTTTGTCAAAATTGCCATCGACTGTGCCGCAGCATGAACAGCGGCGGCGATCGTTCTCAATCCAAAGTAATCTAACTATCCACTCGTATGTACGTGCCGTTACATCCGGTGCACACAGCGGCTATGGTTTGGGGGAGGAGGTACGATTTCCTCTTTTTGTCTGCCTTCGTCGACTGTGTGTGTGCGTGAGTGTGTGAGGTTCTAGCGATCTGCGCGATTAGTGCCATGTGGCAGCACACAGCCATTGCCCACTGAAGCGTATCGGTAGCCCGCGGCGGATACGAATTATATGCGTTCCATGGTCATTACCTGGGCGATAGGGGAATGCCTGTCTCCAGCAGGAAACTGACGCTATTACGATGGCTAGACATCTATTTTTTTTATGCTCCTCACTTGAGGAACATGGGTACGTCTGGACATGTTTGTAACGAGGGTATTTTCTCGTTGGTTTTTTTTGTGTGGTTCCTTGGAGTGAGATGTTGTCTTTCACTTTGTAAGCATTTTACATAATTCTCAAGTAAGTACTTGAATTTCCGGCGATGCTTCTAGTCGCTTGTTACCACTTGGCGCAGTGATACCACACCAATGAGAATGTTTCTACGGTTGCGTAATCCATACTCTGAGGGGCTTTATTTTGTGTTCTCTTTCATACAAGTCAGCGGTGGCTTTGCAACGAATTTTAGAAACCATGGTTCGTTAAAATTGAAGTGTCATCAGGGCGCAAGTTTTTTTTTTTGGAGCGCCTCAAAGTAGGCAGTGCTTGTGGCACAGTTAGAAAATAAATACTTCGCGTTTATTTGTCCACAAGTGTGCCGATAGTTCACACATGACGCTTAGATGAGAAATGCTGTGGGTGGCAGCAATTGCCAGCAATGACCTGTGTCCATTGGCCTTGATAGGTGACACATCTCTACCGTGAGACCGTCCTATTTCCAAAACAAACCAGATGCATACACATCTGAGAACTTTAGAAGTGCTAAGCCTACTTAATTCGCCCAGGAGAGTTGAATAGTCTTCCTTGCTAGGGCTAGGCACTGGTAGAGCAGATGTCGAACGTGGGCATCGGTATACCTTCTTCGTCGTTGCCACTTTACAGAAGTGTATTATGAACGATGCCAAGGTGCAATCCTTGGGTGCCCATGGTAAGGATTCCCACCAACCATGCGTCAAATCCTAGCAAAAAACCTTAGCATTTTGTGCAGCGTCGGCCTTAATGTCTGCATAAAGGAATGCTCTTGTTTCCGAACTCTCTAGTTTTCCATTGCCAACAACATGGTCTCAGTACACAGCATTCACTGGTGTTCGTTGGGATACCGGACACAGTTCTGATTGGCGCCTGACTACCGCTACTCGGACTATCGATCACGTTACTGTCCGAAATCACCTATTTGAGACACAGCTGATATCACAACGGATTGCCCAACTGATGCATTTTAGGGAGTTTTAGAGTTATTCACGAAATTTGCGCCGTAAAGACGCCAGCAAATGTTATGGGGCGAGGGAGGCAGAAGTCTTGATTTTTGGTTGGAGTATAGCAGCCACCGTAAACTCTCGTCTCTCACAGAAGACCCCATATGATCCGACTCGTTTTTGAGCCATCAGTGCACCGGGCCGCCCCGACAGCTAACGTTTGTCCATTTCAGGATTTGTATAGGCTTACGGATGCCCTTACGGCGTTCGGCTGTGTCACACTCAGGCCCATGAGAAGACATGGTTCCAGTTGCATGCTCGTTCATTTTGTAGAATCATTATGGGTCTTATTTACTTCTCTGTCGTCGGGGTCAGACACTGGCGTGCACTCTGGAACAACACAAACTTGACTTGCACTAGCGACCCAACTTGTTGCTTGTACTAGAGGTTCGGTCCTCCTATCCTTCTCTTGTGTGTACCATTGCTGGTCATGGAAGTTGCCATTCTATCATTTACTCTTCTCTTGGTGGTGTCCATCGAGTGGTCACTTAACCACTGGTGTGTTAATGTGCAATGAGACTCCTCTAAAGTAAAGAAACATGCACATTGCGGTGCACTTTTTTCAATGCAGTGCTCTAAGCGACCCTACGACCTGTCGAAGCTTGTGCCGGGATATAAAGATCTTCAAGATTTTGGTCGAAGCCTTCTGAGTGACAGCAATCGATATGTGGTGGGGGTCCCCTTCAAATAATTTGAGTCAAGGAAAGGCAGACGGCCGATTGTAGTTTCGTCAATCCCGATGAATTACGTCCCACAATCTCTAAAATGATATTGAGCGGGCCCCGACTGGCAAAACATTTAAGACCTGAGCTCAGAATATGTTGGAACAGCTCTGAAAGGAGGCATGGACAATCTCAAAACTGGATGAACTGCTGGGTCTTTTCGAGAGAAAACGTCTGCATCTTCATCTTTGGACCCGTTTGTTTTGATGGCATTTGGAGGAGGAGATTCAACCACAAACAGCGACATGACCCTAGTCAGGCGTCTACGTGTCCAACGCCTAAGATGGATGGGCTATGTAAAGTGTGCAGACAACTTAGCTCCGAAGAGTCTTTGTTTCCGAACTTGATATCCGGCGTAATCAGGGCCAGGTCCATTTGGAGGTTTGGCATTTGATTTGCTTCAAAGCCATCTCGTGTTGCCTATTCGGTTACTGTCCTTTGTCGCAAAAGTTTGCTCATAGCGAGGGGTATCGCCCTTCACTGCTGTTGGGGCTGTTGGCTGGTGGTGTCTGAATATCTCGTCCACCTCAGAGTTGCCTGGAATGCCAACGGGTCCATGAAAAAGCGATGAACGACAGTTTGATGGCAACCAACATCTTACTTCCAACCGAATTTTTTTTAGTGATTTATCAACAAAAATAACGTGAATTTATTCAATTACAATTTCTCTTTTTTTCACTTGCAGGTGAAGTACGTCGGGTGTGAAGTAGCCCGCGGCCTCTGGGGCATCAAATACACCCGTCGCCCAGTTGACATAATGGTCGGCGTTGCGAAGAACTTGCCACCGAACAAAGTTCTGCCGCACTGCAATCTGAAAGTGTCCACATCCGGCGTGAACGTCGACATCACATTGCCAAAGTCCAGCATAAACAGCTGGAGCTATCCCATCGACACGATCTCGTACGGCGTTCAGGACCTCGTCTACACGCGAATCTTCGCGATGATCGTGGTGAAGGATAACAAGAGTCCGCATCCCTTCGAGGTGCACGCTTTCGTCTGCGATAGCCGAGCCATCGCAAGGAAGCTGACATTCGCCCTTTCCGCTGCGTTTCAAGATTACTCCCGTCGCGTGAAGGAGTCCGGCGAGGGACACACAGACAACATAACCCCGACCCGACAGAAGTTCGCCATTGACCTGCGCACCCCAGAGGAGCTGCAGGATGGCATGGAGGAGGAAACCGAAGCCTAGGCGGTCATCAGCTGGATCGTTGTAAATATTTACTGTAGATACGTGAGAGGGTGGCAAGGACAGCAGAACGTTCGTGTACATTTCAATTCGACATACAGCAGAGTATTCCAAAAAATTGTCAAAAAACAAAACAAAATCCTTAATTAATTGTTTGTAGTTACTTTGTAATCCTTGTGTTTTTTTTTCTTTGTTTCCTTTGAGGACTCGTCGTGTGCTTTTATATTCTTGTGACAATATGTATTTAATTTAAACGTGTTTTGTATGAACTAGTCGTTAGATTGTGTCTCTAAGCGGGCCGGAGCATGTAAAGGATACCAAATCTTGTTAAAATAAATGCCTTCATATGGTGCGTGTTCTTCCAGATAAGAGCGAACCAATCAAGCAAGTGTCTTTGCGGAGACCTACTCCGTTTGTTGTAATTATGTCGGTAACGCACATTAATGGGGCCCATAGAAGCCTGTGGCAAATTGTGCCACAAACAACTTGTTCTAGAGTCCATGAGGATGAGACCGAAAATCGCGTCAGTTACCATACGAAACGCTTGCCAAATGAGTTAACTGTTCTCAGGGAATAACCAATTTCACAGGGGCGCATTCTGAAGCCTAACAAAATCACAAAAGAAGGTGACCAAAAATCGGCGCATTAAGCTCAGATGATTCCATATGAGAGAACTGAGTTGCTTCCTATGGGCATTTTTGAGTGCTTATGCGAGAAATTATCGTGCTCAGCCTTGGCAGGATTTTGTGTATTTTTATCGCAGATGAGTACATTTCGATAAAAAAACACTCATTGAGAGTCGTCTTGGGTATCTGGCAACGACGTAAGTTGCAAAAAAATATGAAGGGGCGCCAAAGGTAGGACTTGCTCAGGGCGCTCATTTGGCTCGGGCCGGCCCTGCCCTTGACAACTGTCTGGTTTGTCAACGCAATTCAGAATAAAGTGAGTCGATGAAAGAAAAACGGTCGCAGTGAAGTGACCCAGTTTCAGAGATAATGGAGGGAGAGATATTCGTCTTTCCAGTGGAAAACCCTCAGTCCATCGCAGTTGTGCTCTCAAGTCACGCGCTTTACTTTATTTTCACGCACACTTGTTAGAAGTATAGAGCAACGCAATGGTGTTAGGCGAGAGTAATCAGCTTCGCTTAGCTCACACGTATTTACAGACGCCTGTCTGTTGAATTTGAGGGCAAGAAACATCTTGGGACGTTGCGTCGCCTGTGTGGCATGCAGCCCCACCTTGTTGAAACTACAGCTGGGGGATGTTGTCATAGACGTCGAGCAAAATTGGTCCTCGTCCGAGAAGATGGTTTTTACCAATGTGTGTGCACTACAGCGGGACTTGCACAGACCTCATAGTCAGCCATACCCAAAAATGGTGACCATCATCTTAACGAAATTCCACATCGCCGCACTCCTGAATAAATTAGAGCAATTCATCACACCGGGCATTGATCGATAAAGCAATTTGACCACCAACATAATTGTAACCAGACGCCAAGCGAACACGACAGTATCGACTCGTCCTGTGAGAGGGAAAGCATGGAGAAAATATTATTAATTTCGACATACTACCTGTACTCGCTTTTTCAACTTGTGGACTTTTCCTTTGACAGAGAGGAGCACAAATTTTCTACTCTGTCACTGGTCAACACGATTCTGAGGCACCTTTACTTTTTCGTACAATTTTACTGCTCATGCAACAACGTCCTTAAAACTAAAGGATATTTGGATGGCGTGTACATTCTTGTGACGTTCAATGCGTTGCCGCTATTTGTGTACTATTGGTTCTGTACGAAGAACAACCAGACAATTGCACACCTCAACAGACTGCTTCAGTGCATCCGCAAGATGCAGAGGCTAACCCGAAAAAGATTTAATTTTCGGACACCCATTCACGTGGCACTTCTGACGATTGTGGTTCAGATGATCTTTCTTTGTTGGGCTTTATTATTAATTCAAGAGCAAGTCATGGTTATGGTGGTGCTCATCATATCCATGCATCCTTACGTGCAGATATTCATTGGAGCTCGCGTGCCAAAGCGCGATGCTTCTCGATCTAAACGACAAGCTGCAGGGATTTTTCGAAGAACTTGGGCCCTACCAGCACGGTGCAATAATCGAAAAGAACTGGCGCATGATGAACTCGCGACATACTGTCGACTGTCGAGACTGATGGTACCTTTTGTTGACATCTTGATGGGTTACGTTGTGGTAATCGCTGGGGTAACCGCCGTCGCAGTCATACAAGCATTTCACGTCTATAAGCCATTTTTTTGGACGGTAATATCAGTTTCCTATTTATTGGGCCTCATTCTCGCCATAAGGTGGTATCAGGGGATTCGATTGGAAGTCGCTCGCACTACGACCATCGTCAATAATTTCTGGATTAGACAGGACTACGAGCTGAGGAGGGATGTGAGTATGGGTCTTCCGACAAGTGGTGCATTGATGTGGTAATTTTCAGATGAACAGGATTCACAACCAGGCAGATGTCGTGGAGCATAGTCTGGCCGTTCATCTAAAGCGCATCGAGACATTGTTTCGCCAGACCGGCAGAGCGGTTTGGGTAACTTTCGCTTTGTACATGGGCTCTAAAATACCGCCCAAAAGCAAGCTGACAGAATTTTGAAGAAAATTCACATTCGACTTGAGGTGGATTGGGTGCCTAGATAGGGTCGTTGGATAGGAAAAGAGATTTGAATAAAACTGCAACGGTGAGCGGTGTCAATTTGATTCTGGTTTTCATGCGAGGAGAAGCGTTTCGTTCAAATGGCTGCCTCGGCTTTGCTCTATCCAGTACGTACAGGTCCGAATATTTGGCCTCTTGTTTAGCTGGCTTGTTAGCGTGTAGTAAAGACTTGACGTAATCGCTTGTCCTCAAGTCGCGTGATCGGTGCATGGTGAGAGCTCGACGTGAGTCGCCTTCTTCACAACCTCGAGCGTTGCGTCGCGGCAACTTGTTGTCTTCTTCCTAGGGCGGTACAGTCCGGGGTGGACCTGGGCCTCACTCTTCATGCCGATCATTTTTCAGCTGGCTCCAGTTTTGCACACCAAGACTGCTGAGATCCTCTGTTACCTTGTCACACAGGTTCAGAGGCGAATATTCTTCGGGCCCGAGCTAAGATGACGCTCTAAATGGCCTAACCCGCTTAGGCGTGGCATCCGTACATGCCGGGCTAGACTCATGTCGCTGTACAGCCCATACAGTTCGTGGTTCAACCTGCTTCTCCAAATGCCATCCCCACTAGAAACTCACAACGGAGGCTAAGTATCGAGGCGTGATTCTTGACTCCAAAGTTCCCTGGAGAGGAACGTAAAGGAAAGGCTGAAGAAAGGATGAGGCTTCCAACCGCACATCATACATTGGATGTACACAGCAATCACGAGACCCTTTATAACTTATGGGACCCTAGACTTGGTGGACTGCCAGCATCACAAAAAGGTCAGAAGCTGTTTGTACAAAGGGAGCTTTCAGAAGCATGGCGCAAGCTGGGTTAGACATGATACATCATCTCCTTCATCTGGACCTATTCATAAAAAGCCTGCACTGCGAAAGCTTGCTCAGACTAGGGGAGTCCCGTCTGTGGAAGCAAGCCAACTATGAACATGCAGCCATAATCAAAATAATGTAAGACCTGGGAGAGGGACACAGTAACTCCCGACACCGGGACGTGGCTTTCGAACGCCTGACCACGAGATTGCCCTTTTCACCGACGGATCAAAAATGGACACAGGTACTGGGGCCGGGTTCTACTCGGACACCATGCACAAACAAAAAACCCTGGCATGTGCTGTGTCTTTCTTGCAGAGATTCTGGCAACAGAGAAGGCAGCCAAGCACATTCAAACAACCGATATCCCACCATCTGTTATCATCATCCTTGTTGACAGCCGGGCCACACTGAAGTCAAAGGATCCTTTACGATGAGACTAAGGGCTGTCATGGACTGCCGTGACTCACTATGGTCCATCAGTCACCAAAAGGTCAAACTCTTCTGGGTCCCGGACCAAAGTCCAATGGCAGGCAACGAGAGAGCAGACAAATTGGCCAGACAAGGGTCTGAAATGGACAGATCTACGTGGCCAGAGCTTAAAAGAGGACGAGGAAAAACAAAGAAGCTTCTGGCGGTGGACAGCAACTCGATCAGTGTGCTCGTCGGAGTGATCACAGGACACTGCAATGCTCCGAAAATGGAATGCAGAATCCAGCGATCTCTGCAGGAGTCGAGGTTACGAGGAAGAGACCGAAACGATCCAACAACTGCAGTGCCACTGCCCAGCTCTCCCGAATCGGCGACTAGCTTCGCTGGGCCAACGATTCTACACAGTGACTGCGGACTTAGCGAAAGCGACTGGACGGCGCAGTTGGTTAAGTGCATGCACCAGGTGAGTGGGGTCCCCGGTTCGAGTCCCAGCGGAAGCAAAGTTAATACACTTTTATCTGGTTTACAAATCTGGTCCGGTCACCATTTGCCATTGGGATCACTGGCGTTGTCGACCGGTGGGAGTAGCCTGACGGGGGGTATCGCAATGGACCAACATGGCCTGAATGTGCTGGTTTTCTCTAGAAGCCCCCTTCCCTACCTATATATATATCGAATCTTCTACGATTCGTAAAGAGCACGGAGTGGTTAAAGCCATCACTAGACAAAGCAAAGGTTTAACAGAATGTGCACTCCACAAATGAAGGAATTCACAATAGGCCTCCATTAAGGGCTCCGAGGGGAAGTTATGTTCAATCATCATACTCTCCTTCCATAAGCCTCTTCACCCGGTTTAGATGTAGTCTATGCCTCTTCGCCGTAGAGCAGGACGGGGAGGTCTTATACAGAGTCAACTTAGTCTTCCGAGAGAGGGCTCTGTTACTCAATTGACTTTTGAGCCCAAAAAATCAGTGGTTGGCAAGAGTTATTCTGCGTTTGAACTTGGTACTGATGGTGTTTATACTGTTTACCTCGGAGCCGAGGTAGACGAAGTCTTTCGAAGCCGCTTCCGTTTCAATGCTAACAAACGCCTTATTGACGGCTCGCTGTGTTCGATCAATCATGGATGATATTGAAGAAGTCATTTAACAGCGCGTCGCCTTGTCTCAATCCTTTTTTTACATTGAAGGTATCGGAGAGTTCGTTTCCGAGCTTGATGGAGAAGCGAGAGTTCTTCATTGTCATGCTACTCAGTATGACGAGCTCGGCAGGAATATCAAGACTAAACATGGCGTTGTATTACTCATCTCTATGCGACTTTGAAGTCGACGAATAGGTGGTGTGGGTTGATTCGCATTTCCTGTGTCTTTTACAGGATCTGCCGTAGTGTGAAGATTTGGGCGATGGTGAGAAGGACGACGAAAGGTTTTGCTCGTACAAAACGACAGAAAAGAAATCTTGAACACGATGTTAAGGAGACTGATCCCTCGGAAGTTGGCGCAATTGAAGGGTTCTCGTTTTCTGTGGACCTTGTTGAAACCACAGCTCGGATATATCGATTGAAATAGGTGCCGATGATGTAGCCATGCCATTATCCGCAGTGAACCTTTATGGACGCAATGATTCTTGTTCGGACACATGTGGATTGTGTTGGCCCCCATGACGGTTGACTATAGCTGATTAGGCAAAAATGTGTCCCGTCCAAGCAGTTGATTTTTGCTGAGAATTAGCTAGCTCACGGCGTTGTCACCCGGCTTCAATTCTGGCGGCATCTCAATCTTTTACGGATGAATTCACAAGTCCAACCACGAAAAGATACTGAAACGACATTTCTAGGTCTCCCCGAACTTACCTCATTTCGCACTAATCCCCGCCTGGCTGGTGGCTTAACGCCCAAAAAAGTGTACTCACGTTCAAAATTGTCCACGATGGATGCAACGAATTGTCGCACAATGAATGGTGACCGATCCCACGACGAAACTTACCGTGCTTATATACAACTGAGCCGGCATATTGATGGTTTTTCACGTTCGGCAAGCATGCACGATGGTGCTGAACGATATGACAAACCTTACTGACGTATTTCGACAGCTGGATGTCATTGGAAAAGTTGACAGCAGCTGAGACACAGCAATTTGACAAAACTAGCAGGCGAGGGGAGGAATGGTTCACAATGGGGGAGTTGAGGGTAAGCCATCTTCGTGTTGCAGAAGACTGCTCACAACCTCCCAGATGTAGATGCAGCGAGCGCTCGATAGGTTTGTGGCCGTATATGCTGCTGATGGGAAGAAGGTTAACGTGGACGAATTTGGGGTTATGGTTATTTCCAGAAAACCTGCTCAATGTCCTCTACGTGTTCTCGGAGTCCCAACGAAGCAGGTGGAAAAGCGTAAGTATTTCGAGGACTTTTTACGGTTGGTGGGAGGCGTAATGCTTCAATGGACGGCCATGCTGGGTCTGCATATTTTGAAACAGCTTGGACGATTTTAAACCAGGAAGCGTTGTTCAACTGCACAAATGTCCGGGTTGACTGTCTGGCAATTCAGATGATCGGCTCCGCAGCGATATTGCTCGGTAAAGAAATATGGCAGTACACACAACAACTCAATGTTGAGTAGCTTCTTCTTACAACGGAAAGGGGTGTGCCTCGATGGTCTGACCACGTGGCACGACCTCCGAAACGTGCCGTGAATGCTATTCCACCAGGTGTGCGAACGCTTGACAGACCCAGAACGAGGTGGTGTGTCCAGGTCAAGAGTCGATAAGAGTCGATGGCGGAGGATCGAGTGGCCTAGAGATCTCTTGCGCTTATTTTTCCCCCGCAACCTTTAGTGGATCCTGTGTCAGTGAAGTTGAGAGGACATGACGAACAGATACTTTTTTTTTTTATCATCGACATGTCGGACAAGGTCCAAATGATGACGAGACAAACAATGCATTTTCCAAATAAACTCGCATCGGGCCCTGAACAAAGAGGAATAACTTCAGGCTCAAGTTGTAATTGAGAGATGGAGCCCTCACTCGAAAGACAGTTGACTTGGTAGAAGACTCGCATCTTTCCAGTCCTTTTCTACGGCAACACAGGGATGATTCGGTAGACAAGTTCTCTGTGCAATCATTGGTTCTGTGGAGAAGCATTGTGAGGGGACATGAGTCTAACGCGCAAGTCTAAGGAGGATAGACCGAGTAGAGCACATGAGCAACGTGGCTCGGACCGGTAGAACATTCGAACTAGAAAAGCAAACGCGCCTTCAAATTAGCACAGATAAGTGGAGAATGACGTCAATCAACTGAGTGAAAGTGCGAAGAGGCTTGTTGGTGGACGCCCAGATCCAGCCCAGATTATGCAACGAAGACATGTCAACTTCAATTGCCCAGACTAACCAGCAGAAGTGTTGTCACGCTTCCTAGTAAAAGCAACAAATCACAGACATTCACCGGCATCCAGACCTGCATCCACATTTTTTTTTATTTCTTCAAATCTAATTCTAACTGTCTTCTAACAAGCTTCACAATTTGCTTTCAGTCGGAGTCCTTGCGCCTATGTACAAAGCGAAAACTATCCAGACCGCTCTGCTGGTCTGGCGAGCCACTGTCACTATGCGCTTCAGATGAACGGCCAGACTATACTCCACGATATCGGCCTGGTTGTGAATCCTGTTCATCTGAAAATTACCACATCAATGCACCACTTGTCTGAAGACCCATACTCACATCCATCCGCAGCTCGTAGTCTCGCCAGATCCAGAAATTTTCAACGAGTGTCTTAGTTCGTGCAACTTCCAGTTGAATCCGGTGGTACCACTTTATGGCGAGAACGAGGTCCAAGGAGGGGAATGCATAGAAAGCTGAAATTATTGCCCACAAAGTCGTCTTCGGGAAGTTCATGGCTTGTATGACTGCGAAGGCGGTTACAGCAACGATGAGCAGAATGTAATCCACAAAGGCGCTAGTAAAAGCAACCATCAGCTTCGACAGTCGAATGTATGTCGCGACGAACGCCTTAATGCCGCGCCTGTTCTTTTCGATTATTGAACCGTGCTGGTAGGGCCCAAGTTCTTCGAAAAATCTCTCCAACTTGTCGTTTAGGTCGAGAAGCATCACGCGTAGGCAAGCGAGCTCCGCGCAGAGGCACTGTGTTTCGGCGAACACCCTCGCGAAAGGATGCATGAACACGATAAAAATCACCACAACGACGATATCCCCTTTATAAAATTTTAATAAAGGACATAACAAGCTAGTTGTCGGGACCACAATCGCCAGAATCGCCAGTCGAAAGGGTGTCCTTAAATTCATTCTTTTCCGGGTTACACTCTGCACCTTTTGGATGCACTGGAGCAGTCTATTGAGGCGCTCAATTGTCGCCCTTTCCTTCGTGCAGAACCAATAGTGCAAAACTAGGGGCAACGCATTCATCACTGCAAAAAATAACACGCCCTCGAAATGCCTGATGATCTGCAAACTGATAACGAATGCAATGAAGGACGTCAAGAAAAAGTACAAGTGCTTCAGAATCGTTTTAACTGGTGACAGCGTAGAAAATTTACTGTGCACTCTGTCAAAGGAGAAGTCCAGAAGGCCAAAAACTGAGTACATTAAGTACGTTAGAATAAACACCTCCTTGTGAGATGATGAAACGGTCACAACACGGTTCTTAGGCATCCTTTCCTGTCACAGGACGAGTCGACACTGTTGTGCTGGGGTCTGGTTACAAGTAAGTTGGCTGTCTACTTGATTTATTGATCGAAGTCCAGTGTGAAAAATTGTGTAATTCATTTGGGAGAACAGTGCTGAGGAAATTCGTTAAGTTGATGGGCGCCATTTATACGACTGACTGTGGGACCTGATCAATTTCCGCTGAAGTTCTTAGATTACTCACAACTAATTAACACTTGCCGTAGACCGAGAAACCGAAACAAATGATAATTGACGGCTGACGACTGACGACTGAAGACTGACGACTGACGACTGACGACTGACGACTGACGACTGACGACTGACGACTGACGACTGACGACTGACGACTGACGACTGACGACTGACGACTGACGACTGACGACTGACGACTGACGACTGACGACTGAGGACTGACGACTGACGACTGACGACTGACGACTGACGACTGACGACTAACGACTGACGGCTGACGACTGATGACTGACGACTGACGACTGACGACTGACGACTGACGACTGACGACTGACGACTGACGACTGACGACTGACGACTGACGACTGACGACTGACGACTGACGACTGACGACTGACGACTGACGACTGACGACTGACGACTGACGACTGACGACTGACGACTGACGACTGACGACTGACGACTAACGACTGACGACTGACGACTGACGGCTGACGACTGACGATTGACGACGGACTAATACCGACAGCCGATCATTCATCATCGTCATTTCTAGTCTGAAGTTGCATCCGATGCTTGACCCTGCCAACAGATGTGCAAAATAATGTTTCTCGATTTAGGTCGAGAGTCGTTCAAGTAAAGCCTTTAAGTAGCTCAAGCTGTTCGGAGTTTCGTCGTCTATGTTCTACAATCCGTCCGCACTTTTTGTTCCAGTTACACTCCCAAACAAGTGCCAACATCTTTATTGCCTCTGTTTGCATTTCACCAGGTACGGTTGGAGCGCACAATGAGTCCCACTTCAGCCAGAGACAATACCTATTCACGCAATGGCAGCGCGTTCAGTGACTCCGCAGAGCTTTCGCTTTTTTACTGCACTCTCCCAGCAACGCCAACAATAAGTGACTTAATCAAACACAACAAGTGGCAATCTTGTTCAAAGGGGCGGCGCGGCAGTCGCTGTCTGAGGCTGTCTGAGGCCAGAGCTGGCATCGATCGTTGGCCCAAATCTCTGCTCGCACTAGAAAAATAAACTCGGCCCACCGCGGCCACTGTAAACGGATTAATTACCCGAGAGATGAGTGAATGGCACTTGAGTTGATTAAGATTCGTCGGTTTTTTGGGCGGCTGATACGGGGTTGAATAATTGCGAGATCGCAGATTTGGTATCATGCGATGGTCAATTGTTTCGCAATCGCTGTTATGCGGGCTAAGCAAATCTCAGAGTGGACTGCTCGTTTGGATTCGGTGGCAAGCTTAGTCATTTGACGGCACGGCGCGGTTGGAAAAGAGCCCCCACGGTGGGGGTTGAGGAATTCAAGGAAATACAACTTTTGCGGGTCGAGGTCATGCTGAAGGTGATGGTGCACATCCCACAAGAGGGGGAGTCTCGCGTGCACATTGTGCATGGCTTCGTCAATTTGGACAACTGCATTTCAGATCAGTTCACTTTGATTGGGATTTTTGGCAGCCTAGTGTGACTTACTCTGGAGACGTGGAACTGTAGGAACTGTTGTGGATTCGATCAGCTAATAGTAGTGATCGCTGAGCTAGTAGAATTCGCGAGTACTTCGTCCGCTTGGGAAGATTTCGTTTCAACTCAAAGATGGATATCAACGAGTCATGAACTGCATGATACGATATTGGTGGTTTTATCCCCTACACGAGCCATTTTCTTAATTCTCGCGTACGCCTTCGGGTAGTTCATGCCTTGCGACGCCGGTGACCCTACGATGACCAAAATATAATCCACAAAGGTGTCAGTAAAAGCACCCATCAGCTGCGACAGTCAGATGAATGTCGCCACGACTGCCTTAATCATGCACCTGTTTTGTTCGATTATTAAAGCGTGGTTGTACGTCTAACTTGTCTAACTTGTCGTTTAGGTTGACTAGAATTGCGCTTAGGCAAGCGAGCTCCGCGCAGAGGCACTGATGAACCCGAACCCCTACATGATGATTGATGATTGATGATTGATGATTGATGATTGATGATTGATGATTGATGATTGAGGATTGAGGATTGAGGATTGATGATTGGTGATTGATGATTGATGATTGATGATTGATGATTGATGATTGATGATTGATGATTGATGATTGATGATTGATGATTGATGATTGATGATTGATGATTGATGATTGATGATTGATGATTGATGATTGATGATTGATGATTAATGATTGATGATTGATGATTGATGATTGATGATTGATGATTGATGATTGATGATTGTTGATTGATGATTGGTGATTGATGATTGATGATTGATGATTGATGATTGATGATTAATGATTGATGATTGATGATTGATGATTAGTGATTAATGATTGATGATTGATGATTGATGATTGATGATTGATGATTGATGATTGATGATTGATGATTGACGGATGAAGCCCATGAAGTGAACTTCGAGTTCTGCATTCGAGTTATCCCTCCCCATGCCGGAAATACTGACGTCAGTCACACTGTATGACCTTCAAAGGAGGAATCAAGGCAACGCTGTGGATATAACTTAAGAGCATCCAATCCATGGCGGCAATAGACAGCCCTGAGCTCATCGGGTCCTGAAAGACAACAAAGTAAAGGGCAGCGCTTGATTTGTCTACCATCCATCAAATTTAAGGAATCTTGGGAATCCTGGACTTAGGGCAAAATGCCTACTCCTGGCGGCAATATTCCATTGGACCTCACAGTCACATAACTTCCTCCGGACACACAGCCGCCATCATTTGCGAGTTGATCTCGCTCCCATCGTCTCCAAATACCAATCAAAGCTCATCCATTCAATCCATTCACCGCGTAGCCCCTTTCGACATCCCATCACCTCCCATCCGTCAGACATCGACAGATTAAGGTTGCCGAACTGTGGGAAGCGAAAGATCACAAAACACCACTTTATCCGGTAGTAAAGACATTACACCTTTTCGCTCCATTTCCACTGATGCATGCTATCTGTGTGGCTACGTATCTGTATGTCATCTCAATCAACGACCCAGGAAGAAGGCAGCACACAGCGCACAGCGCACAGCGCCCATCACAAAACAGCTCATGTAACATTTAAGCTTAATCGCTGTTGCAACATCGCCCGAACTCTGGAAAAGTAAGTCAAGAAGAGCACACTTTCGTTCCGAATGTAGGTGAACCGCCGCAAAGGTCTCCGCAGGTCTGGGGAGTCACAGGCACACCACCGTCACCTCTAACAACAATTTTCGTGTCTTGTTAGTCGCATTAGGCAAACAATTTGTCCGCCATTGTGTCGGTTTAACTCCGCCAGCTCACTGGGGCGACTCATCGCCATCGTGTGTTACTCGCTCGTATCTTATTTTCTTCTCGGTTTCTCCTTTGCTTATGCTGAACTGATTCAATCGTTAATTGTCCATGGGATGAGAACATCAACATCAGAAAATCACAACATCGCGTCGTCGCTGGAGAATTCCCACGTTGCCACATGCAGTTGGCGGGGCTCACTGCCGCTGGATGAATGCGATTTCGACAAGCGAATTCGAAATCTTTGCTTACGCTTCTGATGGCGTGGCGGCAGCGGAGCGACTGTGCTGGGGCGTAGAGGGGCGGTGTAGGAGGTGCTCATTCCGTTCTTCAATTAGAAGCAGGGCCCATCGCTGGGCAATGAAGTTGTCAGTTTCATCAGAACGACGGAGAATCTGGCCGGCTTATCGGGTGCATCGGTTTCGACTGAATTCGTTTGACCTTCCTCAATTCGGATGCACAATAACTAAGAACACTTAGCGTGGTGAGGAAATGCATCCGACACAGATGCGACGCGACCGATTGCAGTCAACTAGTTTTGCGGTTGCTATCGTGAGGAAGATGAGCCAATTGCTTGCAACACACTGCATACCGGTCTGGAGTCGGTGGACGGGGCTGGTGATGGGGTTTGGGTGCAGATCTGCTCCATCTTGGCGTGCAATGATGTGCGGGATTTATCGAGCGCCGAACGCCCTTCGAACACAACGTCAGTCCTCCAATCGAACAATCGCCGGAACACCAGGGAGTGATCGCAGACCAGCCGCAGATGCATGAACTGCCTCCCACAGGAAGTCACCTGTTCGCACTACATCAAGTCGGAGTCCGAGTCGAGATGTCTAATTAGCTCCGGAATAGGATACTGACCCCAAGGTTAGCGCATCGCAATAACTTACCAACTTACCACCGACTGCTCGATCCATTTGCATACACTGCCACGGAACACCAATTAGCCTCGGTGGCTAACAATGAAACAGTCGATGCAGGTAATTGCTTCGATCCAGCGGATTCGAGCGGATCTCGAGCCAAACGAGATGCCACTGCCAAGCTGTGCAGTTGAAGCACATGACGGCCTGATGATGGTGATGTCATTAAAATGCCACTGGTTCAGGTCCTCCGTCGCTGCGGATGGTTCTAGTCCAACGACTGAGGGAACTGCTCCAGTTTCGCGTTTCGCGAATGTCAGGCATTCAGCATTGCAGTCTGCAGTGCATAAATTTCATGTTCACTCTCCGATTGCAAGTGGGAACTGTGCTTGCCTATCCACGACACACTCGCATGCTGATGGTGAAACACAATTGCGAACTGGGAAACCTGACCAAGCTGCCATCATTCGGTTGTTTATTGATCGTCAGTCGGATGCTGGCGGTTTGACTTTGAAATCAGGTGCAGTGGGCAGAGAGAGAGAGAGAGGCCGTCTAAATTGCCAGAGTCTTCGAATGAAGTCGAAAGAAGGCTGGCGCGGGGAATTAAGTTATGTTTTGTCTTACAAGGTTGATCCGGTTGTGGCGGCCGATGGGGACTGGTTCCGCTGGTGAAGCGTTCGACGCGGGTATCTCTGGGGGGCCATCGTTTTCTTACCCAGATGGACGTTGAGTGACGATCCGCATTGACAAGAGTTACCACAACTTCGAGCCCATCACTTTGACTTGCGAGCGGAATCATCTGAGGACAAGAGACATCTGTGCAACGAAGAAACCTTCCCAGAGGCAATGTCGCACTCATCCCTTGGTCACACATTTGCGCCCGAGGTGCAGATCACAGTGCGAAGCCGACTTCAGCTCACTGCCGCGGAATGCAAAGATTGACAAATCCGGAATCCAGTTGAGCAAGCAAGCAGCTCGGCTCCAGTCTCATTGCAGAAGTAATTACTTAAGCTTTGGGGAAGCGTTTCACTCCCTCGCAGCGACACAATGACAGGCCAATGCAGCTCTGTCACATTTCCCACACACCGTCGCGGCCTCGCCATGCCTGCACTTCACTCACAATACATTGCAATCCGATTTGCTGGTAAGTACGGCTCCAATGCCTTGCAGCGCGCCATCAAAAGCCCATCTTCACTGATTTTGAAAGAGGTGCGCAGCCAAAATTAAGCTCGGCGACCCATTTCAGAGATGTCCGAACAATGCATCAATATCTCACACTCTTGCAAAAAAAAAATAACAAGCGCAGCAGCGAGTGCGATTAAACTGCTCGTTTGGCAAGTTGCCACACGGCGCGGTGGGTTTCGTCAACGCTTTCCTCGCATCTCATCTCATCTCGGACTGCATTTCGCCCAAATGAGTTTCATCTTCTTGGCGGACTTGCAACACCCGCACTCGACCCCCGCGCTAACGATGTCTCATTGCGGCCATTACGACGAATTAATATTTTAATTATTTTTTGATATCTTCTGGCTTTGGACGCGATTCGAGACACATTCACAACGCATGGCGGCCACTAATGGCTGGCCTGCCATCAAGACCGCCGCTGACAAGGTCGTCTCGGCACGCATCGGATCAGATCACGGCGATCGGCGTGACCTGGGGATTGTTCTGCGCCTGCTCTCTGAGTGATGAGAATTCGCCGCGTTACACAATCTAGAAGACGACGACGATGACGGGAACGAATTACCTGCCACCGAATGGGGGCCAAGGTGACGCGAGCTTATCGGGAATTGGTGTGTGGACGATTTGATTTCACTCTCGCGTCGATTGAAGCGGAATGAAGGTTCATCAGGGCGCCAACAATGGGATGCGTATCTGATGATTAAAAATGAAGCATTCATCTGCAAACAAAAGAGCTGCGCTCCCACGGTGCGGTAGGTGGAAGATCGCTGCCGATTGGTGGGCGTGTAGACGGAGGATCTGTTTTGGATCTGTTTTTGATTCCCTTGCGCAATCTCAGACGATCACGGCTTCGGCAGACAATGGCTGATGGGGGGCCTTCGCACAAACACGTGTCAGGCGGCATGTTAAATGATTTATTTGACGGTTTTGCAACACTCTGCCCTCGCACTGGACGTGTAGGTCAAGCAAGAAGCGCGTACATTTTTCAGATTGTTTATGATCACGATGTCGGTGGATCGTTGTGTGCGGCGCTGCGTGAGCTAATAGAAAACAATCGCTGACATTGATACGTCGAGAGGTGGGTGATGGTCACGAATGTCTTGGGTGCTTCAACCTCTGCGCCGGTCGATGGGATTCTGTTTGCTGACACTCGGTTCTAGTGGTTGTCCTGACAAGGGGTTTCTTTTCAAAGCAAACGAATGCGGAACCATTGTCGAAGTGGAAAGTGGAACAAGGCATACGCCGTGAAGATGGCAAACTTGATGAGTTCATCGGTTTTTTGCGCGCATTTCATCCTTTTGTTTGCTTTTGCAACTTGACCCTGATTTTGGGGACAGAGCGGTCTGCCTTTTTGTGCGAACATGCGCAAATATTTATCCAACGCTGGCGAAAGGTTGTATGTTTTTCAACGTCGAGTAGATGATGGCGTTGTTCCATTTGGCAAAATGGCGATCGCTTTGGCAGGGTCCTTTGGTTTTGGTTCACCAATATGAGGTCGGGCACATACAGTGAATCAAGAAAAAACTGGGACTGTCATGATTAACATTTCTGAGACATCACAAAAATAGCTTGGTTCCAGAACTTCTCCGTCTTATGTACAATAACGTCAGCCTATGGCCCTATGGCCTTTTAAACCTTAATTATCAGACGATTTTGTACATTTTGTGGTTGGAATTCTGAAGTCTGTCTCAATCCAAAGTGTCGTTCAAAGTTTTGAAGGTCTTTCACTTTCAGGAGCAAAATGGAGGGAATCTATAGTTTTGAAGAACTTTAATACTTTGTACATCGACTTATTGGGTTTATACCTTAATTTGTGCGGTTTTTTTCCCAAAATTTTAAAGTTTATTTTAGAAAAACATGTTCAGTAGTATTATTCAAAGTTTTACCCATCTGAAGCTATGACTTTTTCCCATCTTTCTGGCAATTTGTGGATCCCATCCCAAAAGAACTGAAACCGGCTTAGCAGCCGAGAAGAATCAATCAAGCCAATTTTTGATATTCTGCTCTGATGTGAACCTTATTTCAGTGAGGGCGTTCTGGATCGACCGGAACGAAAGGTAGTCAGAAGGGGTAAGGTCTGGGCTATAAGATGGGTGGGGTAAAACTTCACATCCACTGTTTTCCAAATAGTTCTTAACCGGAATAGCAACGTGGGGCCGAGCATTGTCATGATGGAAAATTATTGCCTCGTGTCTGATCGCATATTCCAGGCGTTTTTCGGGTACTGCTCTCTTCAAACGGATTAATTGTGTTCGGTAGCCTTGTCAATTGATGGTTTCACCCGTTTTCAGCAGCTCATAACACAGCACACCCTTCTGATCCCACCAAATACAGAGCATTACCTTCGCGCCATGGATATGATGTGGCTGGTTGGCCAAGCCAAAATCCCCACTTTTAAATTGTGCAAACCACTTTTGGCACGTTCGCTCAGCTAGAGCATGTTCACCATAAACTTCCACTAAAATGCCATAACTTTCGGCAGCAGTTTTCTCCATATTAAAGTAATGAAGAAGAGCTCCCCGCAAAAACACTTTTTCAGACACAAAGTTCAACATATTTGAGTGAAAAAAAATTATTGTTGTTTACGCTTCAAATGAATGACATATACCGAAGTGACGTACTTTCCAACGCATGTTCCAATGGAATAATACAAGTTACGCCATCTCTTAGCAAACCGCACGAATTAAGTTATATACCTAATATACCAAAGCCTGGACAAAAACCACAATTCAGTAGTTGTATTCATTGACTTCAAAAAAGCTTTGAGTCAGAAACAAATCCTTAGACAGCTGAATAATATTGGAATACGAGGTCAATTATTAGCATGATTTGAAAGCTGCCTAAGTAACAGGGTATTCCGGGTAAAAATTGGTGATGATGTCAGTGACGAAGAAAAGATCGAGTACGGCGTCCCGCAAGGTTCAAAGCTGGGTCCGCTGCTTTCCATCATATACGTCAACGATCTACTGTCAGTGTTCAAGCATACTACGGGTTATGCGTATGCGGGCGACACAGCGATCGTAGTTAGCCATAGGATCGTTGACGACGCAGAAAGATATGAGCAATTTGATTTCAATGCAGTCACTGCTTGGTGTCACGACAATGGATCAGTTATCAACGCACTTAAGACAAAGGTAATGTAAATTCGTCCGCCGTATATTCTCCGTTAGATTAAGTTGCATGAAGTAGATTGTTTGCACAGAAATAGATACGACGGAATAAAAGAAGATGATGACAGCACTGGAGTTATAGAGAACGTGTCCAAATACAAATATCTAGGTCTAAGGATCGACAACAACTTCAAATGGATCTACCATATGGACGACTTGAAGAGAAATGCAGTAGTCTCCATAATTTTCGAAAAGTACATGCCTTGTTTTGTCAAAAATTGCATTGTTCACTTTGGGAGTTTTCTTGATCATTCCAGAATTAAGAACCAATGGCTCATAACATCGCCTTGGACATGGTGCTGATCTGATGCAAGCCTGCTCGCCCGACTAGAGGGTGTCACAAAGTTGATACAATAACTCATTTTGGCAGAATACTCCGGCTCAAGTAAACATTCGAGTGCTTACCCCTTCAAGGAGAAGCTGGTCGTGCTGTTGTTTGGCACAAGTCTGAAGTGGTAACTGCTCACATTACTTTCCAGAGGTATACCTCCTTACTTCCATGGCATGATGACATAAGGTCCAGCAAATTGCTAGTAATTGAATTGTTTTTTGGGCTGGACAGCAAGAGACATTGGGTGTCTTTTTAGTGTGCTCGCATGATCCGTTTCAATTTGCCCCCTAGCCGCGAATAGTGTAAACTAATCTCTGGATCACGATAACGACCCCGGGCAAGATCTGGATCTTTTGTTCATTTATTTCATTAACGGAGAGTAGATTCGTGCTAGCAACCGAAAAGTAGTTCACTGCGCTTCACACACTTAAACACCAGTTTCCGGGGCGGTTTAGCCGATTAGGATGCTTTATCGATCCTCTAAGGGCTTTCTAACGAATAACTAAAATTAGACCAGAGATTCTAGCAGATTTCTGACATTTTCCTTCATCTGAAATCCAACCCTTAACAGGCTGTGAACTCATTTCATTCTCAATGACTATCGTCCACACATGTTCTTTACAAAACTCCTCAAGTTCATTTTATTCATTTGCAAAAACCTAAACGTTTCCACTTTAGACGCCAGACGTCTTCACAAAATATGAGACATTCTGTAGGTTCGTCTTGCAAGTCACTCTCGAGATTGTGAAACGGATCACCTTAAGGCACAGTCCTCCAGCTAACCCCGCACTTGTCAAACTCATTTACGTGATCTGTCGAAGCGGCTTAATCCCCAGCCACCACTGCACCGGTGACATACTGGGAACTATGTCTCCACTCAGATCAAGTGTCCATCCACGGTGAAGACTTCCAAGGCACAAGCAGCCGTCCCAACCAGACCAAAGGCCAGCTTACGCAACAGCCGTGACCTAATGAAACTTAAACGAAACAAATGTTCGGCGTCGCGCTGAGAGCGACCCGTCAAAAGGACATTTCCCATCCCATCCCATTGACATCGTTCAAGTGGTTGCGGCCTCTTCACCAATTAATTGACATTCAATGCCCGAGCGGTCGGTGACAATTTCACAACCGGCCCACCGCTACAAGTGCCTTTGTATCTAATACCCGAGCAATCAGTGGGCGAGAGGTGTGAGAGCGAATCAGAAAAATCAGAAAAAATGTCGCAATGCCCCAATCACCGTCTGATGGATACGAAAATAATGCTCGGAAACAATCGACCATACATCACGGTAATCTCCAAATGAATTGCCGGCCGATTACATTACCATCCAATGGATGTCGGATTAATACCTCATCCACTACAATCAACTGGCCAAACAGCGCCGACTGCGCCAAGCGTAATTCCTCTCCAGTCCAGAGTGTGCGACCGCGGAGGAGCTCCCGAGATTACACACGAGCCATGAGCATTATCACTCAATGATCCACCGAGATTACCAAATACGAGCCGATGCATGCGTCGCGTTCCTCTTTTAGGGTCACCTCGGATCTGCGATCGCATCTCGGATCCGCTTCCACAAAGGCCTTCGCAGCTAATGTGGTGGTAGGCTGCCAAATTGTCCATCCATCGACCGGGGCGCTAGGGGACCCAATGGCCTGAAGCACCTCACTGCTACTTCACTTCACCGCCGCACTGGAAAGGGAATTTCTCACACACAGCGCGAGAAGAGATGAAGGTAATCCACAGCGACGATTGCGACGTCATAGATGGTGCGCTCGCGCTGTATCGCATCTGCTTGTGGTAGGAGAGCCGCAGCGAGCGTCTCTCACACCAGCTTCGGTATAAATAAAAATGTTGTCTGATTTTTTGTGACTTTCGTATTCGAACTGGCTAGAGATTCGCACGTGCATCCAACTCCCCCGAAGAGTGCATCCGACGCTGTCAATCGATCCCTGAAGCTCTCTAGACTCAAGACGTGTCATTCAATCGTTCGCGATCGCTAGGATCTTCCGCTTGAGTTTTCAATTTCAATCTCAATCGTGAGCCATTCGAGTGTGCCGCCGAATAAATTTCGTGAGATTCATCGCTGTGCGCTGGTGCCCTGAGTCCGTTTGTCCGCGTGATATACTGTGTGAAGCTTAACGTGTTTCCTTTCTAAAATCCAAGAAGTCTCCCTCGCTCGGTCGCTCGTCGTTGTAATCATCATCATGTCGGTCGCTGCTGCTGGTGTTATGGCTGGATCGCTGCAGAAGAAGATCGCCTGTGTGGCGCTGGCAATTGGATTACTTGTTGCCATGGATATATGTGTCAGTGGAGTAAGTATCGTGCAGTGTTTGCGGTGAACTAAGTGGGATGTGAATCTCAGGAAATTAATAACCCAATGATTGTGTTGTTGTTACACAAGTATCTTGCAGATTTGCTCTGTTGTGTGTGGCACTCGGAATGATTTACGAAGGATATTGTTGTTCGTGGTGAAGGGTGACTCTCGGTTGGGTCCGTCTGCGCTGTGGGGTATGAAATTTATCTAACGTCGGTCGTGCCAAGTGCTATTATGCAAGACATCGCTGCGAGGATCTTCACCATAAGTAATGGTCTTCTCGGCGAACCATTGTCGGTACCGGAATAAGGTATCAATGTCTTGTTTGGGTACTTCGTGAAAGCTAAGCACTGCTTGGTAGATTTCATATCGCTTTCGAAAAACCATCCTCGTGGGAAGAGAAGAGAGACACGTGCAGAGGCATTTATTCGGTGATGGGGTCCCGCAAGTGTATGCGCTTTGTCCTGTGCCTTTAAGGTGCATGGACTGTAGCAGATTTCGGTTGATTTCAACTTCTTCTGCAGAGCTTATGAGAGTCGTCTTATGAGAGTGTCTCACAAATTATCAAGGCCTGACTGTGATAACAACGATCGTCTGAGGATGTCGCTTAAACAAAACAAGGATGAAAAAAGGATGACGTCTTAAAGATATCATATCGCCTTCATCACGTCAGTTACTGTAGACGACATAAACGATAGACAAGATGATAGTTAATGAGTGACGTGCTGTAACAGCGTTGAATGGGATCGACTGGACGATAACCGACTGAAAGGTTACGTAAGAAGGGCTCTGACAATTGCCGTAAGTCGTCCGAGACTTCCTGATGAAAATAAAAACCGACTAGACTGTTTTTCAAAATTCATATTTAATGCGCAAGTATTTTTGATTTGGAACTCTGAGCAATGCCAAGTATTTGTATCAAGGAATAAACCCTTTTTCGTTTCCCTTCTGAAAGTAGAATTCTAGCTTGATTTTTCTAAAAACTCCCCTTTAGACCGTAAAGCTCTCAGACAGATCTACAATTCCCATGGATTCTCTACGGGGTTAAGATCAGACGGATTGTGCTCACTTTCGTTAAACAAATCCCATCCACCGTCTTTATGCATTGAGTTCCTTTAGTTTTTTGCTGGACTCCACATCGTGTTGATTAAAGGATTATCAGGCCTCTTAAGCAGGACCAGTCTATGCTCTCACAAAGTGTAATAGAAGAAGTGGATCGTGAGATCTCAAACGCGGCGATCGATGGCAGCTTGAATTCAATAAAAAAGACGAATGATGCTGTCACACGTTTCTCAATGCTCTGTAATTTTTCCAATGTGGGAATAATTCGAGCCTTAGTTTCGGCCAACGCTGTATATTCACCGGGTGAGTGTGTGTTCACTGGGACCACCGTAAGTGTGCACAACTCACTATGTTTGTAGTTGTGGATGCTCGAGCTCCCAAAAGCGACGCCGTTTAGCTTACCAAGTGTCGTCCCAAAGCTAGTTTTTGGGATATTCGGTGCTGGTGTCGAGTTTTCGTACGGACACGATATCTCTGCTTGTTGTAGGCTAAGTCCTTAAATTCTGGAACATATTTTTGGATTTTTGATCAGCGACTGACTGCAGTCTCAGTATTTCTCCCTGGGCCTTCTGCTCGACGGACTTGCAATTCTGATTAATTTTACAAATGGAGCCAATTTTGTATAATACAACAAATTTTGTTTTTACACGGCTATCTATCCGTGTACGTTCCGGAAAAAACCGTGTAAACACTTTTCGGTGCCATAGACACTGTCAAAAATTATGAGAGTATATGAGTATATTTTTAGAAATTCGATTTACATTAAGAACTTTCTATTCTTTATGAAGTACAGGGTTTAAAGTATTCCCTAACAAAATTTCTGAAAGATTTAGTATTATTACAAATATTTTTCTTTGCAACTTCTATCAAATAGCTTTTTCTAATCGTTCTAATTCTGACAAATTCAAGCAGCCTAAGCAGTTAATGTGCAATTATAATGTTTATAAGACTCCCTCTGAACATGTTGCTGCTCATGGAAACGTGTAAAAACGGGTTAATTCGTTGTCCAACCCGTGTCATTTCAAAACCGTGTAAAAGACCGTGTCAAAACAGAATTGTGTGTATTCCCATGCAACAAGAAATCTAATGGAAGGAAACAGTGACAGTTTCACCACCCTGGGGTGGAGGTGAAATAATGATACCGACAGTTATCATATCATATCGTTGACATTGACCGACCCAAACGCGCTAACTAGTTGCCTTGCTAACTTGACCTATCCTGTGGGTATAATTGAAGTTTGGCCATTATTACTGAAAATGTGTATTTCTGTTCGAAAATACTGAAATGGTCCTCTTTTTAAAATCAACTTTTGCCGATTGCCCTCATTTCACATCGTTTGTATGCAGATCTCTTAGAGCTACTGACACTCAGAGATTATTCCTCTCAAAAGTAAGCTTCTCAAGCCTCGTCGTCAAAAGACCGTAGGTCCCACCCAGTCGTGAAAGAACAAAGCACGGAAAAAACAAGTGGTTTTCGGAAGGTCGGGCCTTTTTTCCATTTTCCGGGCTATCGTCATGACACTTTGTCTGTAGCCATGCCCAATTTTCAAAAGTTCCTTCTGCAAGTAAAATCATCGTACAGTCACCAACGCATTGTTCCGCGAATATCTTCTGGACTGCAGTAAAGCGCTAGGACAGCATATTTGTGTAATTCAGGTCTTCGCCCGCCCAATACTTTACGCAACCGATCAAATATTTGTCCACTGTTAAAATCACCACCACGCTTGTTTTTTCCAATCTGCAACTCATCGATCGCCATCCACAACCTGAGCTCAACGGGTTGGTCCCTTTCCTTATCTTTATCTATCCCATTCGAGCTCAAGTGGTTTCGAGCTTCGAGCGCATCGTCATCTGGAGCTTTCTCATAACTACCTCATAATAAGAACATGGGAGTCGATTAAGCCCGTTGAGGGCCAGAGGATAGCTTCTTAGCAACCAGTCGTATTGTGCTTGATATTGTTGTCTCACAAGTGGATGGACCGTTGTGTGCCGACTCCGAACGGGAAGCTTTTTCTACGCAGCATTGTCAGTGACTCGAAAGAGGTGGGACCGTGACAATATATTTTCTCGTACCGGGAATTGAACCTGGATGGAACGATGGCTCAAAGTAGCTAGGGATCCACGCACCAACCTACAACGCCACTGACGCCCGTCCCTATCTCAAGGGGTTAGTTAACGAGTAACTCCTCGGCCTGGCATAGAAGCGTTGCATCCCTTGGCAGAAGGTTCTACATTCGCGTCTGTGTCTGTAGGACAGCAATGTGGAACACATTAAGTCATCTGTATAAATGGCAAACAGAGTGCTTGGGATGTCTGGTTATTTTTGAATGCATTTCAAGTCCTGCCTTTGTGTACAACTGTAACTTCAAATAGCATAAATGGGTACTTGCTGTTTGATTAAACTATGCGAGGTGATGTCTAACTGCTTCTATCACGATGTTAAGCAGCTCAAGTTCAAGCTAAGACCATAAGCTAACTACTTACCGAATTTCATCCACCCAGCCGTGATCCGTCTATTTTGATCTAAGATGCGTTAGCCGTGATCTAAAATCAAACATCTTTCGCATTTATTGTATAACATTAGTAAAATGTCACTTCTCCATTTTCTGAGCCCTTCAAGATCTTGTCCTCTCTAAAGTCGCTTTCAGTCTTAAAGTATAAATAGGTTAATTAAACTTTGTACCTGTTCAACCGTTAGCCTAAACTCTCTCAAAATCATGGCAGTTTAATAACTCGCTAAATCTAGAACAGGCTAATTTTGAGCAGGATATTCTTTCACCACGATAGGGACCTGTTCGGGATTATAATGTTCTCCTCATAGTTTGACGCAGTCACGGAAAGAGTCCTACTATTGTACTCCATTTTTTGATTTAGCGATGGTATGGCCACATCGTCATCTGGAGCTAGCACAAAACTATTTCATAATAATAATAATATGGGAGGCGCTTAAGCCAGTTTTTCTGAGTACGCAAGTACATCTCTGCCATGTTTAGTGCAATTTTTAATTCTTTGTACAAAATTGATTTATTCCTTTAGTCCATTCTTTCTTATCTTCACTAAAAAAATCTGTGTGCGATGAGAGCATACCCTTTGCTCAATTGCTTAGAATCAAAATCTTCTCCACTTTGGCTGAATGAGTCCATTTGAATATTGAACTCACATCTGAACGTTCTTGTTCGCGATTATTTCGCCTAATTTTCACTTAAAAACGGACATTTGTTGGTTGGCGCTGTGGTCGGGTCTTCATCTGTTGTTTTAAATATTTTGGGTAATAAATTAACCATCCGTCCAGTCACAGAACAAAAATTTAAAGCACAACAATGTTGCTGTGTCAAAGGGTTGTTTTTTACAAAAAGGTTGTAGTACACATTTCACAATAACGGTTGGTTTATGTTAAGACACCATTTTTAACTTCGTATGCTTGGATCCATTTAAAAGAGCCCAGTCAAATTTGGTCTTTTTCAGTACGATTGAAAAAAGTCGATTTCCATCGCTGGTCTGACGAATCTCTCTCTATCTCTCTCTCGCTCTCTCTCTCACCCCCTCTCTCTCTCTCTCTCTCCCTCTCCCTCTCTCTCTCTCTCTCTCTCTCTCTCTATGGCATGACTAGACTTAAATTGTTGTGATCATGAGGAATTGTTGAATTCTTGTTGCTTCCACACAGGAAACTTTTTGATCTCAGGACACAGGAGATCCTCTCTCTCTCTCTCTCATTTTAGTCTTCTAACACATGTGCAGCATGCTTCCACAACCCAGCATTGAGCACATAAAAAGATTCAAGTAATTCGAAGAGAAAATGAAGAGATACGAATAAGTCAAGCACCCCCCGAGCACACGAGACTCGGTCTACCCCTAGAACGTCTCCATTGCCTACAAGATTGAAAAGTCTGCGACAAATTCAGCGTGTGTGAAAGCCGCCTCAGCAATTAACGTGCAATTTTAATGTTTATAAGACTCCCTCTGATCATGTTGCTGCTCAACTTCTGTTCTGCGATTATTTTTTGCCGGCTGTTTCCCTTTTTTGTTTTTTGGAAAATGTGGTGTGTGTGTCTTTACCCAAGTTGTTACATCATGATAAATTCAACGACGCGACACCAACATTTATCGCTTAATGACAGTGTAACTAATCGACAGCGATGACCACTCCATTCAAACTACTGATTAATTTGCTATTTTGAAACCACAATATTCACACACGGTCTTCAGCATCCAACTGAGGACCGTGTGAAGCGTTTAGACATGGCTTGCGAAGGAACTTTTTGGCACACACTTGTGGTGGAGGATTGGAAGGCCACCAGTCTCACCATTCTTGTTCCATTTCGCGAGCTCTTTGTAACAGATGTAGCATTTGATTTACTTGCACTCACGAATTCGATCCGTGCAAAAATGTAAGTTTTTGAGAAGGGAATGTGAAGGCTTCACTTTGGGAATTCGTTTAGTCCTTAGATCGTGAAGATTGCCACTGGCAATGGGCCAGTAGCGCGAGTGAATTCTTTCTTTTTTCTTCTTCGTCTGATTCGTTACATCGAACTTGTCAGTTGCGAATCTATCCAACTTGAAAAAAGTAGACCACCACCCCTGCTCTGGCTGTGATGTGGTCACAACGCTCAAATGTCTGTGAACCGAAAATAGTGATGCCTACCTTGTAAGACATCAGCTATTTGGTATTCAAAACTTCACAAGAAAGCTTACTTACTTACTTACTTAAGGTGGCGCTACAGTCCGAGGTGGACCTGGGCCTCAACCAACAAGCGTCTCCAGCCAGCTCGATCTTTAGCTAGCTGTCTCCAGTTTCGCACGCTAGTTGGTTGAGGTCCCTTTCCACTTGCGTGCGCCACCTGAGTCGCGGTCTTCCTCTACTGCGCCGTCCCTCTGGGGTGGATTCGAAGACTTTCACAAGAAAGCACACCTGGAATATTCACCATGGTGTGGTGAATTCATTTTGATGTCAAAAATTTGTTATTTTCACTCTCTTTTTCTTCCTTTCTTCTCCCACACTGAGAGGACCATGTGAAGTCCACTTCAGCAAAAAAATGTTGTCTCTATTTCCTTCTTGTGATGTGCTCAAGAGAACATTGCAATCTTGATGGTACTTCTGATGCTCGCAAGCTGTGAAGCTCAGACTCACCATTCTCTTGTGAGGCAGTTGTGACTTATGACAACAGAGGTGTGCCAGAATACGGGTGCAAATACGACAAGCCGCCTAAGAGGTAAGGCTCCACAAACTCCCAGGCGTTTGAAATTACTAGTTAGTCAACGTTCACTGTCCCAGACTGTGTACCAGAAATGAAGCATAATAGAGATGCCCAACTTCACAGCTGATTGACCCCCTAGTCCATCGAATTTCAGACACTTTTTGACAGTTATTCATGCATTTTTCACGGTTATTCACGAAATAACGTCAATGCCGTGGCGCTAGAGGCCAGGACATAGCTTCTCAGCAACCACTGGTGCTGTGCTTTCTATTGTTCTCTCATAAGTGGAAGGCACCGTTTTGCACCGACTCCGAACCGCCAATTTGAGAACCTTTTTCTAGACACTTGTACTCTTTGAGCGTTGTCGATGAATCGAAAGAGGTGGGGCCGTGAAAAGTATTCCGGGAATTGAACCTAGGTCACGTAGGCTCAAAGTCGACGCACCAGCCTACAACGCCATTGTCGCCACTCGAGGCAGGTACTCGGAGATGAATTGTAGAACTGGAGATGAATCGTAGCTTTCTCTGAGATTAGATTAGCTTACTGGTGGCGACTGACACTCAACAAACTTGGTCCAAAATCACCCCGAGTTGTTGCCACCAGTGCACGCTTTGTGGTGAAACTCTTCAGTGGACAAATGTGAATTAATGATATACGGGGTCTCACGTTGGCCACACGGTCGTGTGATTCGATGAAATGGCTGAACAGCCAGAGTGATGCTTACCACTGACTCATGTCTGGCCTAAGTACGCCACTGACAATAGCCGTTGGTGCAGCATCAAGAAGAGTGCCAGAATGATTTCTAACCTACAACACGACACACTTCATAGTCCGGCCGGAAGAGCATCACCATTCGAAAAGAAGAACTCCACTTCAGCTTGTTCCTGGATAGCCGGACTTCGTCATCACCTCAGCTAATTCCTCAAGATAAATTCCCAAAGTACGCCAGCTTCGTATAAAATAACCACCCGGAGTATAGAACCACTTATTGATTCAACCTCAAAACCCCAAAATCCTATGGAGGAAAATTCCCAAGCGATACGCCACAAGTTCGTGTTGCCCTCTCCGACTACGACTTTCGGAAGCAGGTTTCCACGGTTAATGGACACCACTACACCACACATCATTTCATTATTATGATTGCAGCATCTTGCAATATGTGTCAGAGTAACACCAGTGCTTCATTGTACATCCTTCACCCCCTTGCCCGCCCATCATTTTTGTTTTATCTTGCATTAGCCTTGCACGCCACAGCCCCTCCACCTGTGGCTGCGCAACATTTGTTTACTCCGATTGTTTCATGTTTCGGGTGCCGCTGCCGTACGCCTCGACATTTGTCTGGCTCCCGCCCCCGCCACAGCCGAGAGAAAACGAGAGAAAATGTTACACAGTCCCGCGCTCCACACAAGCTGCCACTCATAAAAGTGAATCCAAGAAGAAAGGCAAAGCTAGCAATTCTTAGCCTCGCCTCGAGATAATACAGTTTCTCATCCCGCGGTGGGTGGCAGCATTGCCAACGACCTGGCTACACGAACGTCAAGCAGACGTCAAAGCGGGACGGGGATTCCCTTGCATATTTGATCAGTTTTGCAAAACAGTTACTTTTAATTACTCACTCGAAAAAAAAAAATAAAAAAAGTAGGTACCTCGTGGATACATGGTTCACGGCATGCACCGCGTCTTGCAATACGCCTCGGTTACAATGAATGCAAAGTACATCTGGGAAGGAGGGTGTTCGCAAGGTGGCCGCTGCTGGTTAGTGGGGCATCCCACTGGTGGCGGCGCTGTTGGAAAGAAACGATTTTGAAATCGCTTCGCTTGTTTTGGGGTTTTTTCTTCTTGTTGTGAACGCATGAGGGATTTATAATTTTATTCTAGGAGTTGAGCCAAGCGTCGAGTGATGGACAGATGCATTGGCGCTGCAGCGTGTGCGGTAACTTGGCTGAACCGTTTTGTGGTGTTAAGTACTCGCACTCGGTGTAAGGTGGCTGAATTCGACTGGATTTCGAGAGAAGAAGATAGGCCCGAAGGGTGTCGAGGGGTTCAATGTGTCTGCATCGGAGGCCTTTGCAGTTCTGCCAGTTTGAAACACTCCCATGAACACAAGCGGCGTCGGGATATTTTATAACGTCTTTGAAACGAATTGGTTCTTGACTCATTTTAACGCTAATGTACTAGTCGCAATAATGCGTTCTTGAAGGAAGTATGCCTCGCCGCTGATCTTGGGAAATCACTAGGGACCTATATACCCGACATATCTTTTTTAGGCAGGTGCCTAAATGTCACGGACAGATGTTCTCGTTTGTAGATGCACTTTGGACGTAATTCTCCCGAGTTTGTGTACATTTTTGAGCGCATAAGACTGGTCCGTTCCAGCTGTGGCGTAATGGGTAGACTCCTACGCTGAGTGTCTTGGTTCATTTACCGCCACGAGCGAGTGCCATAATTCACGGCTGTTGATCTACAACAACTGTGATTCAAAAAGAAACCGAAAGATGGCCCACCGTTCACATGTAAATGCATTTAAGCACCCCAGGAGTTTGTTGGGGGAACTTCGGACCGATTTCCTTTTGACAGCAGTGTGAAATGTGCCGGGGAACAATGTTTGGATGAAGAACAAACGAATTGGAGGCTAACGGCGATTGAAAGTCACGGGCTCTGAATTAACACGTTATAACCCCCATTCAGACACTTCAACCAGATTAGGTATGATTTAGATTATTTTAAGGATTCGTCTAAGGGTTTGACCATAACTTCTCGGTACTTAACGAAAGTAGCCATCGTTGTTGTCAAATTTGTGCATCCATACTTACTTCTGGGAAATTCAAATACTAACATTTGTGTATGTAGACATCGTCTCAACTTGTTTCCCCTTTCGCAAAAATTAACGAAACTCAACGAAACTGAGCGATGTGGTTTGGTCGCAGGGTATCATTGCTGTCATTTCGATTGTCAAGCTGGATTTAAGTGGATTTATGCTCATTGTGGTTGGGGCTTAAGGTTAAGAGTAATTCAAAGTTCCAGGGCATAAACGAACGTAGTAAGCTAAAATTACCGAAACTCAACGAAACTGGGCGATGTGATTATTATGGTCACAGGGTGTCATTGCTGTCATTTCGATTGTCAAACTGGATTTAAGTGGCTTCATGCTCATTGTGGTTGGGGCTTAAGGTTAAGAGTAATTCAAAGTTCCAGGGCATAATCGAACGTAGTAAGCTAAGATTAACGAAACTCAACGAAACTGGGCGATGTGATTATTATGGTCGCAGGGTGTCATTGCTGTCATTTCGAAACTGGATTTAAGTCACCATTATGCTCATTGTGGTTGGGGCTTAAGGTTTAGTTCCTGGGCATAACCGTATGGCCAGTGTTTAGAAAATAAGATCATAGCGTCCCAGTGTTTTGAAAAGTGCTTACGATAGTTTTTTGTTGCTTGTGTGTGCAGCCAAAAGGACACTAATACTCTCACAAATAAATAATGATCAGCTTTTTCATACACTTCCACCACAAAATCATGTAAAATATGTTCTCATCGTCTCATCTGGACCTTTTCCTGTGGGAAATGACCTTTATGATAAATACGGTGTTGAGTGTTTGAGTTTAGCGCCAATTCTTATTACTGGCTTTCCCGTCCATAGGCGTTCGATTCATATGATCGTCTAGATACCCACATTTACTCTCGCAGCGACCGCAAATTTGTTATTTTCAGCTGACCTTGCTGTGGTCGAAAACGAATTCAAGTCCTTAGGTTACTGATCGATCCGAGACGATCAAATTCGATTGACAAAATTAACTACGATCGTGCGAATTAACAAACTGCTTTCCGACTCTGATCGACCACCTCAAGCCAACACTGATCCACTGTCCTCCTGCGCACATTCAATAACCTCCTAATTTTATCTTGCCAAATTGTACCACCTTGGTGCTAGAAGGACAGTTCAAAAATGGTGCGCGATCTTAAATGACACTCCTGTTGGAGTACTCGGATATGGACCGATTTGTGCCAACAAATTGCGGAGTTTGATACATTTCTTATAAAAACTCCAATTCTCATATTTCAGCAAATTGATGGCTATGTTGCCGGCGAAGACTACCCCGCCTACGAGACCGTTCCGAAGGGCCTAGCGTTCAACTGCCAAGGCCGACTGCCCGGTTACTACGCCGACACAGAGACTCGTTGCCAGGTAAGCGACTCTCATTCCCGTTTTCAAATTCGAATTCCATTCAAATTCCATGTCCCCCTAGGTTTGGCATTGGTGCCTCCATTCCGGCCACCAGTACTCGTTCCTCTGTCCCAATGGCACCGTCTTCAATCAAGCCTACCGCGTCTGCGACTGGTGGAACAACGTGAACTGCGAAACATCGGAGCAACTCTATCAGAACAACGAGGAATTGTACCGCGTCGAAACAACCACAGAGGCCATTTGATATCAGGCCACCCACCGTCGAAATTCATCCACAAGCAGAGCCAATGCCACCGCTGCCAAATCTCGAACAAACTCCAAAACTCACCACCACCTCATTGCCCCAAACCGCAATCAGCAATACAGTCAGCGCCAGAAAACCACCCCAGCCACGGTGTCCCGTTCAGCAACCAAAAATAGTCTTAGAGGTTCAGTCAAATACAATCGAAAACAACCACAAAATAGCGTAAGCCATTCCAACCACAAGGATGCCCGGCCGATGAGTCCTAAGAACCAGCTCGATGCGCAGAAGCTGAAGGACTACAAGAGCAGAATCAAAAACAGATACAACATCGATTACGATCATTCGCTCGAGGACGAATATGAGATAATCGAGGCCATTGAATGAGGAGGCGATCGATCCGGTCGCAGGAGACACGGGAGACGGGACGGTGTTACTTTTGTGCATGATAGTGTAAATTGTTAAGTTTTACTTTAGATAACTTCTATTTGAATAGCGTAAGTGTAAATTAAATGATTGTACAATAAATAGTGAATTAAACCACATCGAGTGAGCCTGGGAGTATGCAATCGAAACGTTGGTGGTTTGGGCATGTGCTTGAGCTTCGCACGATCGCCCACGGGTTTCGTGGGAAAGCTCGTTTCGGTGACGGCGGCGCTATGGAGGGGAAGCTCTGTGTCGTCGTGACACTTGGGCCAGTCAGTTTGGCAGTTGTTCTTGTTTTGTTTACAAGTCCGTCTGCGGCTGGTTTGTCAAGAAGTAAGTGGTTTCGTGTTTTTCTGTTATTTTTGTTATTTTTAATCGCGAATGCAAGCTTGCATAGCTCGTGGCAATTTGGCTGTGGATTGAACGTGTCTTGCGACGGGGTTAGCTTACAAAAACTGTGCATTCCATGGAAATCTCTGAGAGACAGCCGTCAAGTGAAATGGTATAAACTTCACAGCAACAGGTGATCGCGCAACTGGTATAAAGTCTTAGCTCAACAGTACGGCTTCGAATACAGTTTCGTTTTCGGTCAAGTGGTCAATGTTTTGCTTTGATTTTAGACAATGGTGATGTAAGAGGCTGTTTCAGTGCGATAAGGGAGCCATTCTGCTTTAAGGGCACTCTGTTAGGATGTTCTCTTCTGAAAAATGTCATTCAATGACTCACTCGATCTGTGTAAAGTTTGGTGGAAAGACTCAGTTGTTTGGCATGCAAACTTCGCCTTGATGTGAAAGAATGAGGCTTAGCAAAAAAGTTGTGAGGATGCCATGGTCGTCAGTCGATTTGGATGAGAAGTGCTACATCGTCAGAATAAAAGACACTTCCAGTGACTGATCATATGTCATGAACGTTTAGTCTTGAACCGTGAAGCAAAGGTTTTCAGTGAGATCAAGGACTTGTTTTACGTTTAATATGTCTCATTTGATCGTCTTTACTACGCTTAACTATTTCAGTGCTCTCCATAAAAGAACGTTCATCGAAGGGACACGCAAAACGAATATGGTCGTTTGACTTTGCGACTTCCTTAGTCTCTAGGCCTGGGAGCCTCTCAAGATGTGGTGAATTTAGTGTGTTAAGCATTAAATGGCGTGTTTCACTCAAGTTTCAAGAACAAAACTGGAGACAAACTCCTTTTTGGCTAAAAATCGCTAACAAACGTCTGCGCTACCAGTTAAATCGATCTGAGTTTCAGAACCCAGCTTCGCCTTGGAGGCTTCAAACCACTTAACGTATCGATTGTGTGGTTCGTGAACCTGAAATGAAGGGTGGATCCCTCTATGACCAGTCGTATTGAAGTTTTGTGGTCCGTCAACTTCTCAAAGTTAACATTTCTGTTGAATGAATTTTCTCCCGACTGCAGGATAGATTGCAGCGTGTATGAAATATGACATCAGACAATTGTCCAACATTTTCTGCGATACAGGCAGTGCCTGTCCTCTTTTTACCGTGTTTTCCATTACATCACACCAAAATTATGGATCGACAATATCTGGAAATAGCATCTTATTGAGTGTAGTTGTCGCTTGTGTGGCGCTTGTCCTCAGATTTTCGGATCCGGTTGTTGCAGACCATACTCCGGCATGATGGTTGTAGGAGCTGTCACTTGTAATGTAGTTTTTTTAAAGTTTTCATATTTTCAGCCTTTCGTTGCTGCAAAGGTCGCTTTAACCTGTGTGTCAGTGCGAGTGTGGAACGAGCGAGCGATAAGACTTCTAGGAGACAACAATATTGCAGAGTCATCAGACTCGCTCGAACATCCACGTACCGTCTCGTCTCTATCCGTGTTTTACCGCTATTTTAACAAGCGATGCTCAAGTGAACTTGCCAACTGCATTCCTCCTCTCCATGAATTCACCCGCAATACCCGTCTCGCCAGGAATGCTCATCAGTTTACCCTTGAGCCTACTTTGGGACGCACAGTTAAATTTAGAGACTCGTTGTTCAGCCACACGACACGAATATGGAGTGCTCTTCTGCCTAATATTTCCCACAGAATACAATCCGCAGATATTTAAAACCAATGTGCACAGGCACATCCTCTCCCTTTCTCCCTCTACACCTTCGGACCGTGCTGTGTCGTGAACCCGAACACTTAAGGGTATTAACAATAACCCGAGCGAGCGCAAATTTGTTCCGTAAAATGTCCACGCGACGCCACTACAGAATAGCTTACGATCATAGGCGAGTGATAGGCTTAGGAATTCAAAAACTGAATAAATTTTTGTACGACTCTCCAAGGGATCTTTATGATCACAGAGCGCGTTATAATTTGTATCCCAATCTCTTCAACTCGAGTCCAGTCATGCAATCAAACTCGTGCCAATATGTCTGCCGTGGCGTCTCACTGGATTGTGTGTGTGGCATATGTGGCGCGGATCAGAATTGTTTTTTTGATGTTATTGTTTATAGCTTCACGTAGACTTGAGGAAACAACACCAACAGAATGAAGGAAAGAACTTCATTCATCTGCCTTGTGTCGTGACTGGTGATACACTCCGGGCATGGAAATGATCTTCAATCACACAGGACGGTCCTAGAGCCAGATTACTCGTGCGTAATTTTGTCTGTGCCGAGTACACGAACTTGTTTCGATTCCACAAGAGTTACAATAAGGGGACCCTTTTGTTGGAATTAGTTCACTCTTTTGTTGTCAGTAAAGTGGGAAAAACTCAACCAAATACGTCGTCACAGTTGTAGACTGGTCATGTGCCGTAGACTCGAATTGCTGCTCAAGCATGCTGAACACTGGCTGAGACTCGAGTTGCTGCTCAAGTACGCTGTTTTTTCTCACAAGTCGATTGTGCGTACACTTCTTGCTGTGAGTTTCTCTCTTCTCAGTTGTACTTTCTGGACCAGTCAGTGAATTGAGGGAGATGGAGGAGTGAAATTTTAAAGTTTAGCATGAGTCCACCCACCTCATCATCACCTAACAGCCGTCACTGACTTGAAACCGCCACAGAATTGGAAAGACGATAAATATTGAAGTTGATGTTGCTGGTTGAACCTATCTTTACAGAGTGAGAAACTGTACGAAAATCTAAAATTAGAAAAAAGTGGGAAGTGCTGGTTGAATGGTTGTATCTACCTCCGCACCAGCACCAGTGGAGGACGCCAACGAAACCGGTGTCGGACCAAGACCCTTTGCTCAACGGACTTCGTTCGAACCCGGACTGTAGCGCCAGTAGAAGAAGAAGTCAACGAGAGGCCCAGGTCCACCCGGACTGTAGCGCCAGTAGAAGAAGAAATCAGCGAGAGACTTTCTCAGCCAGTCTCAGGTGCTGCCGTTCCCTTCCGAGAACCCAAGTCAAGTCGTTGTACATTTATGGGATTTTGTCTAAGACCAAGTAGGCAGCTTCATGGTGGCTATTCACCGCATTTGCGTTCTCTTTTTCCGCCTCTTCTTCCACGTAGTGGATGCGTCCTAGCATACCGCCTCCTTCTCAGAACGATGTTTGTCCTCTACTCCAAAATTCAAATGTTTCAATTTCTAATAGATGTGCTGAAATTGAAGCATGCTCTCGCCCTGGGCCATGGAGTACTTCTCATCAACCAACTCCTACACGCGACGCAGTCTCTTCACTTCAATGGCCGTCTGGATGCATTTAGTTCCGAGATCGAGGACGCTGCTACTCGTCTCGACCGGTTTCGACCTCGAACGGCCTCTTCTAGGGTACACCCTCTCCATGAAGCCATTTCCAGCGAAGTGTTTATTGCTTCTGTTGAAGTTTCCTTGTGTCCTCCCTCGTTTTTATCGATCCCGCTACGCACGATGGTGATACGCCACACATGCCTCCTCCACGACCGCCGAACACCTGCAAGGATATCCATAAATTGCCCCGTACGCGGCGTGATTATGTCCGCTTTCCACTCCACCACGTATCGTGTTTCTAATCACTTTCACTCCTCTCAATGTCGAAGACGGCACCCCGACTCCTGAAATATCATTTCGTTGTCACATAAAAAAGTTGAGGTCATAATTAAGACTGCTCAACAGTGCCACAAGAGCACTCGACGGATCCCGCTCAGTCGGCTGCAATAATCATTCGGCAATTCAAGAAAGTGATTCAATTTGAGTCACGAGCAACGAACCACTGCCTTTCTAAAGAACCATGCCCGTTTGTGTCTGTTTTGAGGCGTGTAAAGTCTACATTAAGTCGCAGCAAATCACGGTGGAAAAGTAGAGCACCATGTGCACCGGGGAGACTATGTAACACAGCGCGGATAGATACTGCCTCCGGCAGTAGGTGCAAACAAGCCACTCTTCCTGTTCGACACACGAACGCGAAAAGTATCTCAACAAAGACCTAACGCGCCACCACTCTCCGCCGCAGATACGAGTACTTCAGCCGAGCTTTAAAAATGAAAACAACAATTAGAGACAAAGCTGCCACCAGCTCGGCTCAGAGCCGCGCTGTTTCACGTCGATTACCTTCGGTATTGGCACAAGTCGCGAATACGAATGGGGCTACATGCCTGATGCCTCACGCCACCGCTGCCGCTAGAGCTTCTGTCCCCAGCTCAGTCATAGAAGTCACAAAACCTGAAGCTTGGAATTCGGCTTCAAGAAATAGCGCAGTGCGTCCACACTGGGCGCTGTGATGGGGTGAGCAGAGTGAGCTGAACCAGTTGCTGTTCTGCATGCGTCAACGAAAAAACAAGTTCCCCCAGTCGCCCACCCACACCCTCAGCCCAGTTCCGCAGAGCATGTCGGTTGACACTTCAGCCGCTGTCAAACTGTGACTGCACGATGCACCCCAGAGGTGTTCGCGCGACAGTTGCCATCGAACGAGCGCCCAATTTCGGTGGGCACCACTTTGAATTCGAATTAATTGGCGATTGCATAAGCGGCCGCCTGTTGTGGGCCGTGATTGTCGAATTGTCAGCGACGGACGCGATTCATAATTCCGTCGGTCATCGAGCGGAATTGTGCAAAACTTTGAGGGGAAAATTGTCAATTAAGGAAATTAAATTCGAAATCAACGAGGCGCGGGATTCACTTCCGTCTTCGGGCCGAGTTTTGGGGCGTATTTGGAAATCGTCTTGAAGGCGGTTCGGGGAGGGGTGCGCAATGGTCCCCAGAAGTCTTTAAAGGCCGGCGTACGTGCAGGCACTGAATGGGTTTTTAATCTATTTCCTATGGAAAACCTGTGAAGGCCCGGTCACGTTTGACAGATTCATAAGCGAACGTGGGTTCCTCGCGTCAACTGTGGTGAGGCAATGCGTTTTGTAATGCAAGTGGTTCTAGGCGGTGGCGGAGGCATTCGGAATATGGGACGTGCCTGGATGGGGATGACCCGCTGTCTGATGGGCCTTTCGAGGGATTCTCACAAGCGCATTTGGGCACCGAATGATTTGACTGTGGGCGCCTATTCGACTAAGCGTGAGGTTGTGTAGACTCACGGGTGGTCTTTGTTGTCGGAAAATGCTGAGGGTTCACTGTTGCCCATTTAGGGAATAGTGGTGAATACATACCCAGTTGGAGAGTTCTTTGCGAAGTCCGCACATTACGAGGATTGTTCGTTATGTCCCATGGGGGTGACATCGGTCAACATAGGATTTTTGTACGTAGTCTACTTTCAGCGCAATATGCTTTCTCCAACTGCATAACCCTCCAAAAATATGATTTCTCAAACTCAGTAAAATAGATATTTGTTGCACCGTTTTTGATGTCTGGACACGTTCGCCGGCCACCACTATTTTGAGTGTTCCTTCATTTCTGGTGTGGAGTGGTGCTTAAAGAGTCCACCAACTGTAACCAAAGGACGCAGAATTTCACATCATTTCAGGTAGGTAGGGTGACTAGCACGTTTTACTTTTGAGCCTTGTAACCAGGCTCAACGTTGACCTTACTGCGTTTCCCCACTCAGTTTTGTCAGTCTCGACCATTTTATAACCATTTGGTGGTTTTGATGCGTTTTAGGATATCCTTGATATTTGCGTTTCTCTGACCTTCGCTGTCGTTAAAAGACGGGGAGAGGGAGAGAGAGATGGAGAAAGAGACAGAGAGAGATGGAGAGAGAGAGAGAGAGAGAGAGAGAGAGGGGGGGGAGAGAGAGAGACATTCAGAGAGAGAGAGGAAGTCCTTAGCCTTGATAATTGAGCTTCTGAGACCTTCGAGGTCTTTAAAAGACGGGGAGAGAGAGAGAGAGAGATGGAGAAAGAGACAGAGAGAGATGGGGAGAGAGAGAGAGAGAAAGAGAGAGAGAGAAAAATGAGCTCGGAACTGTACACGTACCGAGGTAGTGCAGTACTGTTTCCTGTTGATCCGCATCCATGCAGTTTATGCAGAAATCATTGTCGGGCGCTCCAAGTATTCAGCAGTTATTACGCCTACCAATCAAACTACAATCCAAACCAGTTATAACGACCTTCAAGGGACTCACGAATTTGGTTGTTATAAACGACCTGTCGCTGTAACCTATATCAGGAACTTCTCTGTGTCTCAAACCATATTAGCAGAGCATTCTCAACCTCAGAGACCTCAAAACTTAACTCATTACTGTTTCAGCGTTTTCCTATTTTCATCTTTAAAACTGTGGATAAAGAGGAGTGTGGAACGGACTATTTCTTGGCAATGGCAATGTCTTTCCTACTCTCCAGCTTCCAAGTTACCAATCAAAAATGTATACCTGCTGTCTCTCTTTAAACGTGAAGATTTTTTCGTATCTGACACCTTTTCCAATGCAACTTGCAAACCGAATAAAATTAACTTGTCACACAGACAACTTTGCACTAAGTTGAACAAACTCAAACGAAATAATAAACACAGACAACAAGCAGTAAGCTCTAAGATGTGTGAAATTCCATGTACACAGATGCGTGCGTAGCATCTGCACACAAAAAGGTAACGGTTTCGGAAAAAATTGCCTTCGCTCCAGCAGCTGCGTCGATTTTAGTCGTTGTAACCAATATTTGATATCAAACAAGGAGAAAAATAGGTCGTTGTATGCGATACGTCGTATTAAGTGATGTCGTAGTGAGCGATTATAATGGATCTCAGCCTGCAGCCGGGACCTAAGAATTTGGACGTTATAACCGATATGTCGTTAGCGATGTCGTTATAAACGCGGTTTGACTGTAATCTAATTCCTGTCCAACTCAAAGTCTTACTAATGTCCACCTACGATGGCTGCCGCTTATGGCGTTTGTCAGTAGCCATGAGTGTTTTTATATCAGTCCGTGATGGCGTGTCTCCTGATTCTGTGACAGTGGCCCAACGTCCTTTTCAAACACTTGTGCCCAGGGACCGAGAATACGGCTTGACTATCCGCTTTTTTACCATCCCATTGAACCATGCGGTTTCCAGAGCCTTAATAAGCTAATGCCTTATTTTTTTGATTTGATTCAAATTGTTATCATAAGATAGTATGCAACCAACAAAGAATTTGCAAAAGAAATAATTTTAGTCCTTCCTTGGTAGAAAGAGGTAAAAAATCCCGTCTTGGGTTTCTAGGCGACGAAATGAAATTTGAGAAGACTAAAGTATTCCTGATAAGATAATATGTATTGGACGTGTTTTTCACAAGCGTATACACGATTAAATTATAAGTGCAAGAAAACAAAACGATCATCGCCGCTTATAAAAACTTGGCAGCACTGATGACATTCATGACATTTGAGACAGGCAGCTGTTAAAGAAAAAAAACAAAATATATTAGAATTGAAAATAATTTGGAGCAAATGGTAATGGAAAATAAAAGTAAGCATTTCCGTGATTTGACGGAAATCCGACCGAAGACGGATAAAGGTGGGTGGGTGAAGGTGTCTACTCAAAACTGTTTGCTCTTTCCATGCAACCCAGGAACACACTTCTGACTATCTTAGAACCTGTTCGAATATCTGCGCCGCAATCAAGTCCCAAGACAATGCCATTTTCCTTTGGCTGCCACCTCGTATGGATTTAGTGACCAGGAAATGGAAACATCACAAAAAGCTTTTGGTCTCCCCATTGATGCATTCATTGCACGAACTAATCGATGGGCACATAATTCCATCCAAAAGCCGATAAGATCTTTCAACCCATTGATTCATTTCTGCCAGTCTCTCAAAAACAATGGATGACTTACAGCAAGACACTTGCACTATTATTCGACCCAGGATTTCCGTGATTTGTGCTGACAGTTAAAGTTCTTATTTTTAGGCGTATTATCGCTTGTATAAAACACGCCTCATTCATCATTAATTTTTTTTACAATTCTTTCACTTTGATTTTGGTAGAAAACCTTGTCTGCACGAAAAAAAATTGTTTTCGTCCACGAGTTGGTATTTTCGGCTTTGAACGAACTTAGTTTGATTACAAAACGAACTGCAGCCTTGAAATAAGAGATTCTCAAATTGCAAAAAACGTAACCGTTACCTGTTAACACTTGCAAACGTAATGCCCGTTCATAGGCGGTGTTAGGCATTAGAAGGTTGAGCTTAACTTGAATTGCAGCTTAAAATCCCAGTTTAATTCATTTTTTATCCACCGTCAGAAAACGCTGCGCCCATCATACGGATAATGTGTTTATTCCCATACCCGATAACCCTCCCAGGTACCCGGGTATTACTTGGCTGCCAAAATACCTTGTACACGTGTAGTTGTGGGTACCCGCAATTTTCTGCGTACCCGTAAGGAAGAAACAGAGTCTCTGCGATTGCCAGCCTTAGCAATGAAAAGAAGGTATTGTCTAGGCAGACACTTCTTCTCGGAGCTAGAGGCATTAAGCGGTGTCGGTTTGAAAGACCTCCCAGGATCCGCACATGAATCTGGCTGGTTTCAGAATTGCAGTAGAGCTCATGGTGGTTTAGTTGTCATTAACATGTTCACAATGGGCCCAACACTTTGGTCTTAGGTCGCCTTGGTATCATAGTCCAGATGTGAAGCCGATAAGCGCCCATAGTTTTTTAAGATGCCCGGTGACCAATTAATGAGCATCGACACTGATCGCTTAAGATTTACTGTTTTTCTTCCATATTTTTGCTTAGAGGCAGAGGGTTCCCCCTAGCTCTCTGGGAAAGATTCTGATTTTTGGGGGTACCACAAGCATGCCGCCGTCCTTCCCCACGCCACAAGCAACTCGCAACATCAAACTGACTAAAAACCACCTAAACTCAGTTTCCACCGACGGCAACTTTGATCTTAAGTCGAAATAATGATGTAGCACTATCCTGAGAGTCGAGGCTATGTAGCCTGACTCAATTATGCCGAAATCGCACGACTGTTGCAAATTGCTCGGCTGCGCTTGTTGCTCAGCGTTGAGTATAATTTGTGGTTGAATACAAAGATGGCGGCATCTCTTCAAGAAGCATACCACTCAATCGGCTTCGAAGTGACGTCCACCAATTAGCCGTGTTTTGACACGAAGTGACGTCCACCAATTAGCCGTGTTTTGACACGCTTTTGCCCACTTTCCTCGATATCCTTGGACTTTGTCAAGAAGACACCGAGTATTTGAATTCGGCTTACTTCAGTCATGAAACTTAGCGGTTTAGTCGTCTTTGTTTCATTTTGATCTGACGATGTTCCCAAGTCAGTCCTGCCGCAGCAAAACACGAGCTCCAACGTGGCTTCAATTTCAGAGTACACCATGAACATACTTCTGCTAATTTGATGGGCAAGTTTTCAAAGGTATTTCGCCTCGATTTGAAACGTGTATCGGCTACAATCAATGACAGAGCGCAGTGCCCAACAATTAAAGACCATCCGCAACTCTCACTCATCTGACCCAATTTTCGGCTTCATTTTTGCCACAGACTTTAATTTCGCTGACTGTTCCATTGAAGCACAGAGAGCAGACCACGAAAAGTCTTGTTGGTTGGTCAATTAGATGTGTATGACTTATAATTGTTCAAATAACGTAACTCTTTTCAGGCGTATGGGTGGAATAACGATGCAAATGTCTTGCTGTAAGTCATCCATTGTTTTTGAGAGACTGGCAGAAATGAATCGATGGGTTGAAAGATCTTATCGACTTTTGGATGGAATTATGTGCCCATCGATTTATTCATGCAGGGATTGCTTCGATTGAGGGACCAAAAGCTTTTTGTGATGTTTCCATTTCCTGGTCACTAAATCCACATCGAGGTGGCAGCCAAAGGAAAATGGCATTGCCTTGGGACTTGATTGCGGCGCAGATATTCGAACAGATTCTGAGATAGCCAGAAGACTGCCTCTTTGGTCGCTATGGTTTCTGCTTCTGAGTTGCATGGAAAGAGCAAGTAGTTTGGAGTAGACACCTTCACCCACCCCTTCTGTGTAGGTGCACAGAGGATCGTTCAGCTTCTAAATGTCACACTTCCATTCGAATCAGGATGGAAATCGTTAGGATGACAATTGAATTCATGGAGAATAGTTCATTAGCCGATGCTGAGTTCAGACCTCAGTCAAAGTTTATTGAGTCTTAAGGCTATACTGGCTGCTACCAGTCCACCGGCGGGATGTTTAGTGCTGCAGACGGAGAGCTTCTTGACACCTTGCTATATACATTGTCATCGAACTCGACTGAGTGTGTTCCAGCTTAATTTAGTGCTGTCCACCAAACTGAGTGGTGATTCAAATGAGCATGCATTCTTAGAATTTGAAACCAAACTAGAATAAATTATTTTTTTATTGATACAATCCATGACTGGGATATAAACAAATAATTCACCATTTTCTCAAGTCAATGATTAATGCATTCAATTTCTAGCAATCACTGAAGTCAATTGAATTCCACTTAAAATCGGTTGAAGTCAGGCGGATAGCATATTTGTCCATAGGCTGAATTAGTGGTGTTACAGTGGGAGGCCTGTGCATTTCTGAAATGCTACCATCTAGAGTTTGAAGCTCACCCTTCAGAAAGGATGGCTGGTGCGTTGTCCAAAATTAATTATGCCCGTTTTGGCGAAGAAACAATGGAAAATATTGAATCCAAATTCTAGTCCTTAACAATTTAAAGATACTAGGTTTCTGTGCTTTTCCCATGACGAGCGGTTTCATTTTACGGTGACCTCCTGTGGCATTAGCACAAGCCCGCAGCAGTTTTTTCCGGAAGGTCTGCCAGTGCAGACCTGTTTCATTAGCGTTGTACAGTTGTTCAGTTGTTTATTTGGGCAAGTGTATGGCACTAATGAGTTTTAAAAATGTGGCTGCGTACTGAAAGGTTCAAAAATACAAACACATGTGCTCACTTTAGGGAGATTTTTTGGATCAATATTCACTATTTACTATATGCCCAAATTCACAGCTGATTGACCCCTAGTCCATCGCAGAATTTCAGAGGCTTTTTGATAGTTATTCATGAATTTTTGACAGTTATTCCCGAAATAACGTGAATGCCGTTCTCGGATTGGCCAATTTGGTTTTAGAAAACGACAAAAATTTTAAGGGGCAAGAGAGTGAGGGAGTTTGGCCTCTCTATCATACTTCATGTCTGATTCACTACTTACTATACTTCACTGTATCAATGTTCACTATTTCGAGCGTCGACTGTATGTGCAAAAATGAAAATTAAAAGTGTGTCCTAAAAATGCAAAAATATGCCGAAATGGGATATGAAAAAATGGGTGTTGTGAATAAAAACTGAGAGGACACTCCGAGTGAAAATACATGAGTCGAGTGTTTTTTCGTTCACGGAAACACTAAATTTTGTTTGAATAAAAAATTTCCTCAAAGTAGGTTCTCTCCCTCAAGTTGACGTTTGGAAGCTAGAGTAAGGGTGAGTGCAAAGATGGGTAAAGGTGGGTCCAAAGTGTAGCCAACAACGGTTTCAAACAGAAACAGACGAAAGTCAAATAACTATAACTAACGACGATCCGAGGACACGGGATAGTTTCAAGAACCTGTATAGATTCAAGTTTCATAACATGGCATGCTGGAACCCGTGGTGGTGCCTTGCCAAGAATTGAGAATTCCATTTTTTGCACATCTGACGCTATGACTTTTTCCCACCCTCTGACAACTTGTGGATCCCATTCCAAAAGAACTGCGCCGGCTTGGCAGACAGGAATGAATCAAGCCAATTTTTGATATTCTGCTCTGATGTGAACCGACCGGAACGAAAGGTAGTCAGAAGGGACAAGGTCTGGGCTATAAGGCGGGTGGGGTAAAACTTCGCATCCACTATTTTTAAAACGTGGGGCCGAGCGTTGTCATGATGGAAAATTATTGCCTAGTGTCTGGTCGCATATTCCGGGCGTTTTTCGGCTACTTCTCTCTTCAAACGGATTAATTGTGTACGGTACCCGGTTTTAGCAGCTCATAATCCAGCACACCCTTCTGATCCCACCAAATACAGAGCATTACCTTCGTGCCATGTATATTCGGCTTTGCCGTTGATTTGCCTGGTTGGCCGGCCACTTTTAGCACGTTCGCTAAGCTAGCGCATGTTCACCATAAACTTCGACCAAAATACGATGACTTTCGGCAGCTTCGGCAGTTTTCTTCATATTAAATTAATGAAGAACATTTTGAGGCACAAATTTCGACATATTTGAGAGAACAATAAATGTTGTTGCTTACGCTTCAAATGAATGACATATACTGAACTGACGTACAATGACAGTAGCTTTCCAACGCATGTTCCAATGGAATAATACAAGTTACGCCATCTCTTAGCAAACCGCACGAATTAAGTTATAGACTCAATATTATTTTAGATATTATTTAAATAATCCATTTTTGCTGTTGAAAAAACGGAACAGTTTTATTTTGCTTACTCCCTTCGAGAGCAAATCACTCCCCTCTAGGCCTTTCAAATACTCCTCAGCGAACATTTGAAACGGCAGCCCTTGTCCATGTCCAGTACAGCAAAATGCTTTTGTCTCTATTTCCTCCGTGTGATGTGCTCAAGAGAACATCACAATTTTGATGGTTCTTGTGATGCTCACAAGCTGTGAGGTTGTGAGTCACAATGCGTTCGTGAGGTCCTTATGGCACATCACAGGGGTTTGCCAGAGAATACGGGTCAATATTATATTATTTCATCTTCGTCCTCAAAGTCGTGTTTCTTCATTTCCCGCTTTACATACCCGCATCACCATCTTAGACCAATCGGTGTATCAAGGGTCCTCTTGTTGGCTTGTTTCCCACTCAGCTTCCACAAGTAGAGGGCTTCTCTAATTTTTGAAGGGTAATGCATTACTTTCCACTTAAGCTCAAGCTGCATGCGTAGCCTTTTCAGTTACAAGTCGATGCCCTTTCTGATCCCTTCTTTAATGGGTCCTTCGTAATCAACTTGTGGAGCAGGGTTTGTCAATCCCAAGGGAGTCATTCCACTCATCCATCCGACACTCATCAACGCTCAGCAAAGTCATTGATCTCCTCACGCGAAACCAAAACAACTCTCTTCCCCCTGGGACCCACTCAACACTTGTTGCTTACCCCTCAAGCGCCCAAATGGACTTATCTATTTATTCTTTCTCTTTCTTGAGAGACTCTCACTGTCCGTCGCAAAATTGTCTACTTAACCCCACTTGTCGCACTCCAAGTGCACTCCAAGTCTCCAACCACACCTTCGCTGAGCATTTCACTTGGCCCATTGTTGTTTTGCTCCAGAACGTCCACTCCTGAGCCTGCCTGACCCACTTTCATGTGAATTCAAGTCATAATCTCACTTTCTCAACATACCCTCCAGTCGCACGGTCTCACTTTTTTCTTTATCTAATTGCCTCATATGCCGTTTATTTGCAGATCAATGCCACCTGAGACACACACACACACACCACCCACGACGCCGTAAACAATAGATGAGCACACTCAGCGGCGAATGGAACCAAAACAATTGCGTTACCTAATCCCTTGCATAACGCAGTCATCTTCACCGTCTTCGCCAACCCCTCAGGCGTGCGTCGTCGGCGCAAAGCCAAGGCGAGCAGTCGAAGCGAATTCCACTCAGCCGAGTGTTCTTCCGCGTAAACAGTTGAACACAGTCGCAATAAGCGTCATCCGTCAATTGGTTGATCACGTCTGTGCACTAGATCGGAAGCCCGTGCAGCAATGCCAGTTATTTTGGATTCCGACTCCGAGCCCGAGTCCGTGGGGCACACGGAGACTGACGAAACGGAGAGTGAATCCAACAGTGAGGAGGGCTACTTGGAGGAAAGCGACACGGACACAGACGCCGAGTACAGCTACCACATCGAAGACAACGACGACGAAGACGAAATGGGCTTTGACGAGGAGGCTGACTTCCCCTCCGATCTGGGCAGTGATGAGGCTGAAGACCTTGGAAACGAAAGTGACAGCGGAGCCTCCGAAATTGACCGGCCATCGTCTTCGTCAGCGTCGACATATTCCACGGCGTCGATGAAATCGTCACCGCCTCCCTCGACATCGCCTCCATCGTCGAGCTGCAGCAGGGTGCAAATGGTCTTGCAGCAGTTGGCCACCGTGTTCGTGATCTATCTCAAATTCGCGGTGCTCACAGTTCTCACCTACTCCGTCGCACTGTGGTATGCCCTCAACTTTACCGACCTGGACGCCGAGCCTGGCGGCAAGTCCTCCGCCACCGTCGGCCCCGACGTGCTGGACGACGGCGATACCTGCCCGGCTGGCTTGGTGGCATAATCAGCCCAGCCTCCTCGTCTTCTTAGGCTAAGTTGCAGAATGAGACTGCCACTCCACACATGCCTCCCCACGTTGCGTCGACGACAATGCGGCCAGCGCTGTGCGTACAGCTGCACCCCCCGCCGAATGCAATGTGCAGCAGAATCGAACATAAATATGGAGTAGATGTGATAAATAAATAAATAAAACCGCTTATTGCGTCACACTAATGTGAAAGTTGAATTTTTATTTATTTTTTTCCGTTCGTATCTGTATCTGAAATCGTATGAATTTGGAGCGCGCGGTGGAGCGCAGCGCGGCGCGGAGCCGCTTGTCTTTGCGGCGGATTGTGTCCGCTACCATATGACTGGTGACTTTGTTTCTGGCCGATGTGGAGCGATGTTAGCTGCTCGCTCTGGACCGGACAAGTATAGTGTGCGCCTAGCCGCGGCTGTATTCATTCATTTTGCGGTTGAGTCTGTCTCCGGGCTGGGGTACGACGGCGACGGCGTGGCGGACGGAGATCTGTTGACAAATGCGAAGCTTTGCATTTGTTGGCAGTATCTCAAGGTATTGGAGCGGAAATATTCAACAAGCTTTCGATCGAGACAAATCGTGTGCCGCTTCGGGCGATGTGTCAGCGGTGTGAGTTGCTGTGCGGTCAATTAGAATGTCCACTTAACAATGGCAGAACAAGTTATTGAATGAAGGAACCTTTTTATGTCTCACATTGGCACATGTCGCTCACCAGTTTTGCGTGCATGTCTTTCGTCGTTTCGTGACCCATTGCATGGAATTAAAAATGGGCCGCTTCTCAGCTGAGTTAGAATGTGTTAATAGAATCGTGGCTGCAATGACGTAGTGGCTAAGACCGAGGTTAAAGTCCCGGCTGCAACTGCTTTTATATTTGACGGGAACAACTGTCACGAGCCACTAACAATGTGCTGTCAAGAATATGTAAAGTCGGCATGGGGCTGTGAGTGCCTTCCAGTGAAGATTGAATCTTCTGATTCAGATAGCCCGCCGACTGTACTTGGCTTGAAGCTAGATCATAATGCTAAGAGCGAAGCACTCTGCGAAGAACGGAACGAGTCTATTGGAGTTCTTTCGGCTTTGACTTCCCTTGCCCAAACTAACAGAATCTGTCGTATTTAAACGCATCTCACCGAGATGTGGTTACGCTGCGGGTGTCATTTTCATCATCTTCTGGTCCGCATAATCCACCAAAGGGGTCGCGGGAGATTCCCAGGCAACTCAATCCGCCGCCATCGACTCTAACTCATGAGGAGTTATGCCCAAGCGTAACCAGGCGAGGTTTTGGACTTGGTCCAACCACCTCGTCCTGGGTCTGCCAAGCGGTCGCCTACCTGACTGCATCACATTCAACGCCTCTTGATGATAGGGACATTTTTGCCTCGTGACCAAACAACCGAAGCATAGCCCTTTCCGTTCGAAGAAGCAGCTGCTCAACTTTGAGTGTCTCGCGCACTGCCGTGTTTCTCACCCTATCCCGCGAGTTATTCCCACAACAGAACAAAGAAATCTCTTCTCAGCAGCTTGCATTCGCGGTCTATTTTTCGGTCATTGTCCAAATTTCATGACCATAGGTTAGAGTTGGAACAAATACTGACGCTAGCTTTGCTTTGACTCCAAGCTCGGCCTTCCTGAGTACAGATTTGTCAAGTTATTTGAAATCTGAACCCACTTGATCAATCCCACAGGAATGTGCAACATTACTCCTCCCATCACTCGTGAAAAAGCCCCCAAGATACTTTAACTTGTCCACATGCTTCAATGGGACCCCACCAACGAGTAGAGCCTGCGTTGAATAGGCGTTTTGGAAAAATACCATGACCTCTGATTTGTCCACGTTAACCTTCCTCCAAGCATCAGTACATACGGCCACAAACCTCGTCTCGTTGAACTCTCATAATAAGTACAGGCGCGTGCCGTGCTGGTCAAGCAAAAATCGTAACATTCTGTCTCTTCAGTGGTGGACATTCCCTCATCAGTGGAAAGAATTTATCTGTGACGAAGCTTACCACTTTCCAGGATTCCATACAAATGAGGTAAAGAGTCTCAGGGCGGAAACTTTCCATAAATCTGGTGTGTTAAATTTTTCAGAGATTCCATGCATCCGTTTCGTATACCCACACGAAGTACATTCTCGTATCACGGAAAACCGATCTACACTTGCTTTGGACCAACTGCATTGAGGAAAGGTATCCAAGTGAGTTTAGAGAGAGCTGCAAGAGCGGAGAAGAGGGTCATAATAGTTGCCTGTTCCTCATATCTGCAACTTGCACTGAAGTCATTGTGGAATAGAGCCGTTTTGAAGGTGTGGCATGATAAAATCCAGCGCTGCTCGGTATGGTCAGACCATATACGCATTCAGGCAGCTCTCACTACTTCAGCACCCAAAACTTGCCACCTGATCGGGACAGTGACAGTGCTCTGCAGTGTTGTCCTCTTCTCCACGGGCGTCGCAGAGGCCAAGTACACTTAAATGCTTGACGAAGGCGTGGTGGCCCGTTTGTACGCCTGTAAGTGTTTTCTGCCAAAATATAACAAGAATGCCGTGGATTAGTCTTACAGACGTTATTACCCATGCGCTTGGTTTGCCTGCATTCTGGAGAGTCATGCCGCCTCTGATTGTGTTCTCGAGAGGCCTAACCGTCGATGGAAGCTCTAACCAAGGACACAGGTAGACCCAGCGCAGGTTCAGGTCCTGCGAGTGTCTCCTCTGATCCTTGTATAGCAAGTGCATTGGCGATCTCATTTCCATTCCATTTCTCATTCTCGTGGTGACCCGGGATCAATTTCAGAGAGGACGTGCAAGCCTGAACTAACCTGGAAGTGGTTAAACGATTGAGCGATGAATTTGATCCCACGATGGAAGCCGATGACAGCTGGGCTGTCACTACAGACGCAGATACTTTTCTCCTCCCACCTGTTCTTCACAATATAGATCGTGGTCATTAAGATCGCACAGGCTTAAGCTTGGAAAACCCGCGCAAATTTACCTAATGAGGTGTGCAGTCTAGTGATGTCGCCCTCACCGGAAGCACCAGCGCCAGATTCTTCATTGGATTTGAAGCCATCCGTAAAGATTCGAGTACATTCCTTTCCCAACTCAGATACTGGCCAGAGCCAGTCCTGAGTGCAGGAAAAGTCGACAGACGGAGTCCAGACGGGTCTTTCTGGTGATAGATCCCAAGACTTACCCAGAATCCCCTTACACTGCCAGAAAACTGACAACGCCTTGGCGATTTTCGACTCGATGTTTTCATTCCAGAGAAGTTTTTTTGTCTAGAATCTAGACTTAACTTCCAACACATTTTAAGTTATTGCTTGAAACCAAATTTTCTGTAGGCCTTTTTATTTCTGTGTGACTTCGGAGGCGCAGCTTTAAGCAAGAAGTCATGCACGAAGCGAAAACTGGTCATACATAAAATACAATCTTAACAGTCACCAATTTACCAGAGGCCTTACGCGTATGAGGTAAGAAATATGTTGGCAGCGCAACTCGGAATGATGAAGATATTTATTGATGAAACTCCGTGCCTGACAGCTGTAGCAGCTTAGATATGATAACAGTGTATCGTCTGTCGAGCTATTTCCTTCAAGACCAAACTGTAAAGGAGTGACTTAGGAAGACGGAGAGCTTTAGATCTCAACATTGTTTTCTGTGACAGCGTATTTGACTATTCTCGGTTGCTTTGAGGTTAGTTTCAAATTAATAGACTCACGCGGAGTCTACGTTTACCAAAACTTGGTTCAATTCGAGAAACTCAACCTTAAGCCATTGTCAAACCACCATTACATCCGAAGAGTATGTGAAACTTCAACAAACAGAGCCAGCCGCGGCGGTCCGGCAAGTCTGTAACACGAACTGGAAATACCAGAGAACATGACTTGCACGGAAAATAAGAGCCACGGTTTAGCCTTCCCATTTTCAAAGCAGTTCCATTCATTCATTAGAACATTCCTTTATTTTCTGACGTTGAGCTGAGTTCATAGCCACGAGTGGGGGACATAGCGCCAACCTTGCAACCTGTCCCGAGAGTTCTAAGTAAACAAAAGAGTTGGTGTACGAACCTGATGCCCAATGAGCCAAGCTTGAAACAAGAAAATCCTTCTGTTTCCAGCTCTTTACTCACCACAAAGTAACAAAAAAAAACTGCTCGACAAATAAATCAAATTTTCTTTTGTTGTTGTACAGACCGCAGTAACAGTAAGCTTTTTCTCCTGCCGCCGAAGCCAAAGAAAATATGTATCTCGTCTACAATATAAACGAAACCAGTTTAAGCTCAATCGTACACCACACACAAGTACACACACAAAGTCGAAACAATAACCACCAAAATCACCAACAGCAGTGGCAGCAAACTCCACATGCATTCGGATCATGATCATGTCCCATACAACGACCATGCCATTCCAAGAGCCTTATGTTCAGTATGTTCAGCATTTAACAGTAAAGCGTTGTCGTCGCTACCCCCCTACAATCCACCAACACACGTACACACACGCACACGACGTCGAATACATCAAAATGATTTTAATTCGCGATCACATCGCGCACACCATCGCACCTAAGCCGAACGTCGTACCTGCGACTTGGGTCTCTATCTCCCACCGCAGCAAGTCTGCACGGTAACTTCAGTCTGCAAATAGGCAGCAGAGTGATCGGCGTTTGGTAGAAAAGCACTTGGTAAACGTTCGAGAAATAATACACATCAAATTTTTTTCTTCAAAATTTTTCCTTCACCTCCACACACATCCGTCGTCGGGTCGAGTTTGAGTTAAGGAAAAGTACATTTTTTCGGGCTTAGATCGTGTGGCTTAGGGACTCCCAGAGAGAACTGAATTTTTGTTTAATTTGAAAAATTTGTTGTAGAGTTCGACTGCGACACGGGACGAAGCAAATTTTCTTTTCTGTTTCTTTTCTTGCTTGCACTTGATGCGCGTTTTAAAAAATTTCTATTTTCTTCTTTTTTTCGACAAATTGTTCATAGTTGAGTGAAGTTTTGTTGCATTTTCATTTCTTTCGCTTTCCGCTGCTGTCCTACCTTCTTTTCGCTCCTCTTTATCATCCAGCCATTATCACCGTCATATCTTCCATTCAACTATAACTTCTTTTTTTGTTCTCTGTTTCGCTTCCAGTGATTGTCTGTGCAAAAGTGTGTAGATTTTCCTTCGCATGCAGTGAATGAGATAAAAGAAAATTTGAAAAGCAAAAAAAAAGAAAAAAGTTTAAAGAAAGCAAATATCGCGTCGTCGTCTCGAGCAGTTGGAAAAAATCAAATCGAGCGGAGACTGGAAGAGCGCGTTGAAAGTGGAAGAAAACTCACTCTTGGATTAATTTTGAAAAAATCTTGTTCTCCAAAGGTAAGTCGCACTTGTTTTGTTTTCTTTTTTACATAACCCCCGGCCGCGATCCGTGCGCCCGAGTCGAACTCAAAGTTTTGAACTTCGTCCACCACCCCCATCGCCTGGCTGTCGGTCTGCGGGTCTTATTCAACGCCACTCGGTGGCCCTCCCTTCAGCAAGGTTTCACCGCAGCGAAACAAAAGCCAGCGCAAACAACTCCGAGCATGCGAAAGGTATTATTTAATTCTCCGACTCCCCAGACATGCGGGCTGTGCCTGTGAACGATGATATTTTGTTAATTTGTCCGACAGGTTTAATTTGGTCGAAAATACCAGTTGCCCGCCGTGGCACGGTGGCGTGGTGGCGTGGTGGCGATGTGTTGCAATGCCCTCCGAAATGGCCAGTTTTCAGATTAAAATTTGTTTCTTCTTTTTTTTCGTGTGTGCATTTGTCTGGCTCTGGGAGCTGGCAAACGAGGTGCCAATCACTCGTGTCTGTGTCTGTCGATGGTGGCGTATGCTAGCATTTCGACGCGAAAGCATTTCGCAAAGACATCATTTTGACATAATCTCAATGCAATCGTGTGAATTTGGGTGATTTATTCAAATGGCTGATATTTGCTTTTGTCTTTGATTACGTGGCCAGGCCTTGGGGGAGTCTTTTATCAAACTTCACTGAATTGCAGCAATCCACCACCGCCTCGCCGTCAGAGGAGGAAGCTGCAGAGAAACCAATCAGAACAGAGCCTTCGTCTCTGAAGGCCAGTTGGTGGGAAACATAAAAGAAGCTTTTCGATTTACTGCCCGATTTAGATGTGTTAACATAAAATTTGGAATTCGGTGATTTTTTGTCATAAAACCAAAAACCTCTAAGGAGCCGGCATTCACTTCGGAAGTGTGTATTCGAAGGTCGCTCTGTATCTTGATGCAGGTGAATTTCAGTGATTTGGTGCTTTTCCTAGGAATCACTGTGTTACCTGAGGCGTGACAACAGTTCAGCTGGTTAGTCTAGGCAGGCTAAGCGAACAATGGAAGGTTGACATGTCTTCGTGTGGCTCTATAATCTTGGCTGGATCTGGGAGCCAATCAACATGTCACTTCGCAGCTCCACTCAGTTGATTGACGTCATTCTCCACTAATCTGCGCTAATTTGTCGGCGCGTTTGCCTTTCTAGTTCCAAGGTTCTTCCGGACTGACGTTGCTCTTGTGCTATACTCGGTCCACAGACTCCCGCGTTAGACTCATGTCCCCGCACAAAAAATTCTCCACACAACCGATGATTGCACAGAGGACTTGTCTAACGAAACGACTGAGGCCTTCATCAGCCGCTGTCGACATTCGTTGTGTTGCAGAATGGGAGGAAGATGCGAGTCTACTGACTAAGTCAACTGACTTTCGAGTAAGGGCTCTATCCCTCAATTACAGCTTGAGCCTGAAGTTATTCCCCTTTGTTCAGGGCCCGACGCGAGTTTGTCTCGTCATCATGTGAACCGACATAAAAAAAATAGAGTCAGTCCCGCATCTCATCTCAACTCCACTGGCCCTCACTGGCCCTCATGATCTAAGGAGGTCTCGGGGGAAAAGCAGGTCTCCAAACCACTCGATTCCTTCCAACGCATCAGGACCAACCACCTCGTTCAGGGTCTGCCAAGCGGTCGCCTACCTGATGGAATTGCATTCAAGGCACGCTTCGGAAGTCGGGACATTCATGCCACGTGACCAAACTCAGCCCTTTCTGTTCGAAGAAGTCGCTGCTCAACAATGAATTCCTCTCGCACTGCCGTGTTTCGCAGCCTATCACGGCGAGTAACTCCCACAACAGCACGAAGAAACCTCGCCTCGTGTCACTTCATCCATTCACTGGGGACTGACTTTCACATCGTTATCCATGCCATTTGGCTGGGCTTCAAGTCCAAGATCAATCATCTTTGGACGTCATTTGTTAATTTTGCATAATCTGCAATGGCACAGTGTGTGCTGTGTTACCTCAAACGAAGCAGAAAGAATGAAGGAGAATGAAGGCCCTTCACTAAAGCCTTTGACAAGTAATCCGGAATACCGCTCGATAAGCCATTCAGCCCGTTTCACTTCAAGACGGGGTTCGTGAGCTAAGCTGGACAAGGGAACAAATGCTATCCTCAATCGGAATTGTTTTATTACTTCGTTGTCAGTCCAGCAGGAGACAGCCCAGACAGACCCAAAACGCCACGGCCACCAAGAAGGCATGATATGAGTGCCTCTGCCATGACATGAGTGCCTCTGCCGTGATATGAGTGACTCTGCCATGACATGAGTGACTCTGCCATGATATGAGTGCCTCTGCCATGATATGAGTGACTCTGCCAGGACATGAGTGCCTCTGCCGTGATATGAGTGCATCTGCCATGACATGAGTGACTCCGCCATGACATGAGTTCCTCTAAAAAAGTTCGGGATGAGATCCTACATGGGATCTTACAGAAATCAGGACCTTCTCTGAGTGAATTCCAGACATAAGGCCATATTGTCATTCAGCATTTTTCCATGTTAACCCATTTGATGGGAGCACGTCAATTTAAGGCCGTCACATTGTCTCGCATGCCAAGAGCCTTCGCTCAAAGTCAGCTCGGAATCACAGGTCTGTTAGCTTAGACTCGTCAATTTAGCAAAGACTCAATCCATGTAGTCCGCCACAAACTGTGCGAAAGCTATGAAAACGAGCGAATGCTTCTCTCGACGTGCTGCATATTAAGGAGGCTTAAGCCTCCCTTGATAGGGCAACCAGCGAGTGTGTTCGTTGTTCCTGCAAAATGTGCGAATGGACTTGAGTGAAGGTCTTCGAGGATGTCAGTGAAATTAATGATGGGGAATAAGACGCTTAGCTTACATTTTTAGGAGTGTATGGCGTCTTTTCCTTCCACCGGCCTTTGATAATTCAAATTCAAAAGTATAGTACTTCGAATTGATTTTGCCAGACGGATAGTTTGGTGACGTTTTTAGTAACTCCTGCAGTGATGTTCGTTCTCCGTGTCGAGTCTGTGGGACAATGCATCAGCAGATGAGCACGTCTAAGGTGGCGCACACAAATGACGAAGGCCCTCAACCAACTCGGTGTGTTCTAGCCGCGGACGGCTTGTGTCTTGATATAATAAGGAGATGTATGGCAGTCGGAAGACGGCCAGTGCCTAACTTCTACGGCAACCACTTGCGTTGTGTTCTGTGGCTGACAACTACAGTTTTACCGACTTCGAACCTCCATGTTTGCCACTTTTCTTGGCAGTTATGCTTCTTGGCAGTCGAGACAAGTCCTTTGAGCCTTGACTCGAAGAAAATTGTCTGCCCGAGTACCGAGTATCGAACCAACATACCATAGATTCAAGTGCTTAGGAGTCGACGAATGCACCACATGTGTTGCGTCGTGATTTGAAATCAAGAACAGCACATCTCCGGCGTTTGTTCACACCCTTCTTTGTCCTATTTTCTCTGATGGAATCTAGTGAATGTGACTAAATGAAAAATCTTCGCCTCCCACAAGATTTCCTCTTCTTGGTGATTAAGTTACTTCTGCATGATTCAACGATATCTTACTCGTTTGGTAACTTTCCATCCATCATCGGCGGGCAATTAATAAGCCGATGGCGAACGCTGACGGTGCCCGTTTATCCGCAAATAATTAATAGCCAATATCAGTAAGTCATGGTGCAGTGCAAGATGTCGGGACTAAACTAGAAAAATGCATGCATTAAGTGCCCCGCAAGTTGCTTATAACCTGTTGAATTGAGCACATCACTCAGTGCGCGAAGTTTCATCGGCTGAACAATCCTTCGAAGAAGCGTATGCAGTTGAGTTGGACAGAAATTCAAACTGGAACCCACTTCGCCAGGTCACGCTGCCTGTCAGAGGCATTTGCTATCTCTCTGACATTCTGTCGGATTCGTCTGAAGACATAGGAAAGGTAGAGGAGCTCTTTGTTAACAACTACCAAACAGTGTATGCATTCAAAGAAAGTGGATCTACAGGACGGGCACTTCATTAGCAAGAAATTCGTCTCGTAAGCAATTGTCTTCTTTCCAATTGTATGACTTGAAACAAAGCTTGTAGCACCACCAATTAGTCACAACTTGAATCCAGAAACATATTCAGTTGTTGGTTGGTTGACAGCTGTGTCACTTAAGTATTCGCTCGATGCGCAATGTCGCTGTAGAATAGATCAAACGATTTGGAGCAGGGACATGAACTTTTGATACACGTCAACATGTACTGTATCGCTCGTGTAATTAATGAGAGAAGGATTCACGGATACACGTACACACTGTAACTCAAAACATAGCAACTTTTGACTCAGATGAAGAAGAGAGAGAGCGAGAGAGAAGTAGAAGGCTGAACTCAAAGGAGAACAGGCATTCTGATTGTGGACTCTGCAGCAGGATAGTCGAGCTGTGAAAGAAGTGTATGGGAATAAAGTTGTTTAAAATTGAGTTACACGAGAGAATTGATTTTACATTAAATTGCTTAAATATTCACGGTGCCTGGCTTCCTACATGTGGGTGCAGCGTGGTAACTTACACCACCAGTGTAAGTGGTGTGCAACATAATACAAATTAACTCGGAGCACAATTTCACGTGTAATAAAGATTCACGTGTACATGTGGGTTCACTTGAAACGCTAGGTCCTCCTGTTGAACTGGCACAGTTTCTGGACCAGTGTGAGTGGTGTGTAACATAACATTAACTCGGAGCGCAATTTCACGTGTAATAAAGATTCACGTGTACATGTGGGTTCACTTGAAACGCTAGGTTCTACTGTTGAACTGGCATAGTTTCTTCCTGAACCTTCTTGTTAGTTATTCATTCGATCAAACTGTGGGTGGTGTTTTCCTTTTAGAATCATTTAGGTTCCCATGTGCCTCTTGCAGTGTCGAGAAGGTCGAGTTTGTATCGTAAAATATAGAACAATTTTATAAAAACTGACAATGTTTTCTGGCAAATGTTCACATTGGCTGTTCACAGATAGTCAATCGGTCGATCACATATTCCACCACGTTTTTGCATAACTGCGCATGAAAAATCCTACGGGACAACTTCAGTGTCCTTTCAGATGTTGCAGGCTGGAATCTCCTGGCAATCGATGGATTTGTGACATAATTTGTACCGACTTGGTGGCAGCACCATCAATGATCCAGGTGGGTTTGGCTATAAGACACAGCGGTCACGCTTACCTACCTTCTGCAAAGCGAATGACAAAATTTATGTTTTTTCTCAGGGATTGAATCATTGAGGAAGAAGTGGTGGGTACTTTGGAGGCTTTCATGAAATCAATTGAGTGTTCAAATACAACAACACGAACTTATTTATAAAGCGTACATAAAACAAAACGAAAACATTAAGCTGTTCGAAGGCATGTGCTATTTAGTGATTATTATCCGATGTACTACGAGCTTTCGAAAGGACGCTAAGTGCGTGCAATTCGCCTAAAGACAAAGACATGAACTTGGTCCTGATTGCAACTTCAAGAGTTCTCTCGGCTGTCGCACTTAGATCAAGTTAGGCGCGTTGTGATAAAGGATAATCAGCAAAATTATTCGAACCTTTTAATGAGCGTACAGACAAAGTCGTCCAAAACACAGTCAAATTAATTAATAATTTTCAATCGATCCGAAGGAATGGAGTTAAACCAGTTTTTCTGTGGACGCATCAATTGCTTTCAAACGTTAAGCGGAGAGTACTTATGAAATATACAAACGCGGCCCAGTTCATAGCGGCGGTAAACTTACAAAAATTAGCCGCCTGAATTCTTGAAAGTACCCTTCATACACAACACTGGCCCAAAACTAAACGTCTACGACCGTTGAATCGCACGATCTCAGCGGCGAATTATGAGTCTCTATTTCGAGAATGCCAGGAGATTTGTTGCGCAAAAGAGTCATTGCGTGCGCTGGGCCTCCTTTTACCGAAAATAAACTTCGTCGCGTTCATACAGAAATTTCTGGCAAAAACCCCGTCAACATTGTTCCCAATCCATTGCCACGGCTAAAAACAAGACTAGTGTTAGAAAACATAATACAGTGGAACTTCTCTTTACGGACACCCCTCTATAGGGGACACCTCTCTTTACGGAAAATTCGTCATGGTCCAAGCATAAAGATATTCGTGTATTTCAACCCCTTCAGAATGGACACCCCTACATAGCGGACAATCATTATGGTTCCACTGCTGTCCGCTATGGAGAAATTTGGCTGTAGTTGGAATCATACTTAATTTTTTTAGTAAACTAGTCTCAATTATTATTAGTCTCGTTCGGAAGGCTCAACTTAATGCGGTCAATGAAAATATTGTTTCTATGGACTCATACGTATTTTTTAGTTGAATAACTAAATATAAGAAACATTTCTCCATAGCGGACATCAGCGGGACCATCATGATTGTCCGTTCTGAAGGGGTTGAAGTACACAGATCATCAATCATCACAAATCATGCCGGGACCATGAAGAATTGTGCGTAAAAAATGGTGTCCCTTTTAGAGAGGTGTCCGTAAAGAGAAGTTTCACTGTACAAGTTATCGAGCAAAACAGCCGTTAGTGCATAGAAACATGTGACTGACCCGCATCGTCTGTCGAACAACCACGAATAAATAAACTGTCACACAAGCAGTTTATGACTGTGCCGATAAGACGGTAGTACCAGATCGACTCATCAGTTTGTCAAGACTCACTGCCATACGGCGTAAGGTTTCGTGTATTTAGGGAAATAGAATAGTTTTTAGTTGAAACTGCTTGTCCGAGCGACTCGGTTTCTTTAATAAAGTTTTTTTTATTGTTTCGTAACTAAGCCCATCTGTGAGTTCTGAAACCAACCTTAAAATAATAATTTGCAGTGAAACTTCTCTATAGCGGACAACAGCGGGGTCATGATTGTCCGTTATGTAGGGTTGTCCAAAAAAGAAATATCTTCATCCTTGGGCCATGACGGACTGTCCGCAAAGAGAGGTGTTCCTTATAGATGGGTGTCCGTTCTGAGAAGTTTCATTGTATATCCCTAACCATTGGATAGAGCCAGTATCAACTGTACTTGTCACTCTTTCGCTTTCAAACCTAAAACTCTTGCGTCTCGTACTAGTCTTGTGCGTCCGCGTCAAAGAAAAACTCCTCCTAGCTGACCCCCTAATTCGTCCCAGCATTGGATTTTCCTCCACATTGACGTTGATTAGTTACAAAGATTGTCAGTACTTTAACAGCCTTTTACAAAACTCACATATCCTGTGTGGCCTACTCACATCCACCGCATGACTGCAGGAAAAGTACCAGTCAATCACTGCCAGTCAAAATATGATTAAGTTGGCAGTATCTCCAATCAAACACTCAAACAAACCCACCACATCCAACCAACAGCTGGGCTCGCAGGAATGTAAGTCTTACGACTCCTCTTTTTTTCTGTCAAAATCGGACAGTGATCGGGAAACAGTGAGCTCTGGAACTACTGCCTTTGTAAACAAAAATCTCAATCGGTAGGAAAATAAAACAGCGAACATCAAGAATAACTCACAGAACCCTCGACTTTCATTCAAAGAGAGGCATTTGCAAACATTTTCAGTCGACCCATCCGCTAAGATCGAGCAAAGCCGAAGACATGTCCGACCGCAAGGCAGTGATCAAGAATGCCGATATGAGCGAAGAAATGCAACAGGACGCAGTTGACTGCTCGACGCAGGCACTGGAGAAGTACAACATAGAGAAGGACATTGCTACGTACATAAAGAAGGAGTTCGACAAGAAGTACAATCCCACATGGCACTGTGTGGTTGGCAGAAACTTTGGCTCGTACGTGACCCACGAGACGCGTCACTTCATTTATTTTTACTTGGGCCAAGTGGCCATATTGTTATTTAAGAGTGGCTAGATAAATGCAATAAATAATCGAACCGAGCGATGGTGTGTTGGCTCTGCCTCAGCGTGGTTATCTCCAGCTCAGCGGAGACATGTTTATACGTGCGGCATCTGGGCATCTCCAGGCAGACGAGCGACGTAACCTGCTCAGCACCCACGGAAGTGAGTTTCCACTTGGTGTTTATCTTAGATCCGATATCTCTTTCACCGACATCCCGTAACAACTTCATCGTTCGGAGGCAGAGTGACGTATCGGCGGCTGTCAGATGTCGAAGATTTCCCGACGTCCCGGTGCACCTTGCTGCCTGATTGCCCTTCATTGATGGGTGCCAACCAATCACCAGTCACTTGATCAGAGCCAAACCTCCGAGGAACTCAGGTAGAAAGTGAAATGCGGCGACGGTGTTATGCAAGCGGCTGAGCTAATGAATGCGAGCCACACGAAAAATATTATTCAATCGACCTTGGGTCGGCCGATGCGGCTCCGAGTCGCTCTTAAGGCGTCTGTATCAGTTTCTTTCCCCCACCGCCGCCCCTCGCCCACCCCTCGGACGGAGGGAAATCCAGTTCTACTGCGAATAGGCTTAGTAAGTGTCAAGTGATGAATATGAATTCGTCGCCATAAGCACCGCGAACGACCTTTAAAACCTGTCGGATGCAAATTAACTTAACCGAATCAGGTTTGGCATGCAGGTTTGTCGAATTTGATTGCCCGAACTTGCACGGCGCTGGTGAGATCTGCAGATAAATGTGTTTGTTTCTTGTGTCGCCCAGACAAAGAAAGCGGTGTGATGACGGCTCTCGGCTGGAGTCTGTAATAGATTTTCTTGGAAATTGGCCGATTCGCTGGTACCTACTTGGAGGACGGTAGCTGGTTTCTGGTGGAATGTCAATTGTCTGGTTTGACACCAGATGCTGGGGGACTAGTGCTGGTGCAAGAATTCGTTTTTCTGTCGTCGCGGTGGAAGGTGTACCTGCTTGCACAGTTGCTGATTTAATGATAACCTGCCATGAACTGTAGGCGCGACGTGATGTACGCAACACCAGCCACGGGGTCAACTTGTGTGTGCAATAGCTTGACAAGACATGGATGTACGATTTCATGTCTGTTTGGATTTGAATTGGGGATAGTCGTTAGCTGAGAAATGCGAGGAGGCATGTCAGCCATTTTCTGAACTGTCCCAAGAGAAGGACCCAAGGAAATCACACGCTCCGATTCTCGAGGAAACATCCGTGTCAATAATGGAAAACGGGTCACAACCGAGTATGTGTTTAAGTACCTCACATTGGGCTTGGAGGTAATCAAGGACTTCGTCGACCTATGTTGTGAGGGCAACAGAGCGGTGAACAACAAATGAAGTGGGCTTGGAAGGAGTACATTCACTTTGAAGAAAAAGGACGTGCTATACGGAGCAATGTTTCGGTGAAGAAGTTCGACAAACTGGACTGGTCTGGACTGGACTGGCATGACTTAAGGTAGCCTTCTATGAATCCATGGTCTAAAACCCCTTCATTTAGAGCGTATAAGCAATATGAAGGTCTTCCACTCCAAGCCAGACTGCAAAATCAACTTCCTGTGTGAAGATATAGAAGGGCAAGAGGTCGTTCATTTGGGAAAGCTTGCCTTGGGTGGCTGATGTAGAGTGCGAAGGTGTGTTGACTCCTTCGATAGTAGACCCCGACATGAACAACTTTCAGTTCCCCATCACTCATGTGAGATGAACAGCATACGCACAACGAGCCTAGAGGCTAAGCCCAGGTCCACCTCGTAAGCCAAATGTGACTATGGGCAACTTTCAGATGTTGATGGACCTTGTTACGCACGCCTGTAAATGATGAGACTTAAGTAATCTTTTGAATATGATTTTGAAGACGTCGGAATTCGAAAGTTCTCTCAAATGAGCCCACCTCGCTAGAGGACAACAGCACACTCCACATGGGTAGTTGCTGCAGCAGGTAGGCAACCTCGGGCTGTCCCAAAAAGGAAGAAATAGTTTGACTATGCACATTTTTACTTCATCTACCAACACTGGCGTTAAGACGTTCAAAATAAACTCAACCTCTTACCGATTCCGTTCCATAAATGCATCAAGAGCATCTGTTGATTGAGTGTAGAGGCATCGAACTCTGTGAACGCAGCCCGTCTACGTTTACATCGCGATTTGGGAGCTATATATGATCAAACAATTCCGACAGACTGAGGTAGACGATCTCAGATCAGATAAACACTGGCTCTGACTGACACGCCTTGTTGCGTTATGTTCGCCAGAAAACCAGATGTTTTGCAGTGTCAGCCGGTCTGCAATCAAATTCTTGACATTTGCAGATGTGCCCAAGGGTCTTCAGAGATCGCAACAACAGAAACCAAAGAAAAACGTCTAGGATTCGTCAAGTTCATAAAGCTCTAACAAAATGGAAACCCTGCACTTCAGATTGGAAATATTTTATGAGCCTACACCTATTCTACTCCAGATGCCATTTCAAGCAAACTAAGCTGTCAAACTAATTATTCTGGCTGTAATGAGCGGATCTGCAGCAGCTGTCTGAATTTCTCGGAGCATGTCTGTACGCAACTCGCTTTAATGCCAGAACCACAATGCTGCGAAACTGTCATCTTCCAACACTTTGAGTTGCTTCAAAGACAAAGTCCAAAATTCTACGACGTTCCATGATTGTTAAAAAATGAGAGAAATCAGAGAAGCGTTAACTCAACTTCAATCTGTCGACATGTTCAACATTTGCGTAAGAATTGCGTTCAGCTGACACTTCTTCGTCAAATTGACATTTTTTTGTGTAAGCTGACACTTGAGACATGAAAACTGCTGAATTCAGTGGATGCCGGGAGGTCTCAATACAGAGTTGCAGCTGAGTTGTCATTACAACGCATGCGTTGACAAACAACACCCGCCAGAACGCCAGCCAGAACGCAGTATTGCGTTTCCCACTTAACTCTGAATATTCCAACAGTCGCCTGCGCAATGACTGCAAGGTGTGCACACCGGTGCAATTTTGGCGATCTGTCAGACTTGCATCCGACAAAGTCTGTCCGACTTATCCGACCATGTAAACCAACATCAGTTTCCATTTCTTTCACATTTAAATATGAATGCAAATGTCCACTTAAGTATTTCTCAAATTTGTAGCGTATTTCGAACGCCATCAGTCTCACCAAAGTGTTCAAAAATGTCAACAACCTCCAGCTGTCATTTACGCTTATTTCAGCATTAAATCCTTTCACTCTCCCAGCCGTCGACGCCATCATGGCAATCCATTTCATTAAGAAATGATGCGTTGACCTTTCCATTTCGTTTCGCCGTCCATTAAGTGTGTTCATGAGGTAGAAATTAAAAGAACATCCACATTCACGACGCAAGCAACCGAGGCAAGGTTTATGCAAATTTTCCTTTGTCGCGAATGAGCTGCAGAGATAGGCAGATCTTCGCCCCGTGAAGACGTTATTTACTGTTTGAATTTTGAATAGCAAATACGGCTTAAGATTAACATAAATCTCGTGTTGAGCAGAAAAAAGGGAGAACTGAAACGAGCTCTTCCACCTCGCATCACGAATGCCACACCGTATGATTGATGGACGCATTTGCAGACACGTCCGAAAGTATGAGTGGTGGTTTTCTTCGCCTAACGTGGTTCTTCGTATTCCGCCGTAAGGAGTTTGGAGAAAATTAAGGCGAGCGCTGACATTTGGAAAATGGGTGCATCCGAGCAAACTAGGTTGGTCGTAAGACTGTGGGGCGCACTGCAGCTGCAAGCTGCTTCAGGTGCTCGGATAAATGTCAAATGAGCTGTTGATCTTCTACTAATGGGTCTTAACACTTGCTTAAGAATAAGAGTCACCGTTTGAGGAGAAACTTGCCGAAGAACTACTGTGTGTGCACATGACTGCAGCGTTGCTCTCGATAAAAGACTTTAAGGGTATGCGAACGTGCTCAAGATCTTGTTTTGATTTTGACTCTCGGAAAAGACCCTCCATCTGAGGTCCAGTTTTAAAGGGGATCAGTACCCGAATTCAGGCCACGGTTTTATTCTTTTGTCCAAGACTTTTCAAATACAAACTTTTAAAATAGACGTAAATTGTGAATTTGGCAGCACTGTTCGTGGTGATTGGATGGGGAATTTGTAGGGGAACTAGTTGAGATCAGTGGGTGTTGCCGCTTGAATTTTGAAGTGACTGGGGCACGATATTTTTCCGATTCTACAAGTGCGTGTAGCCGTTTGATGGAATGGTGCAAGCACTCTGATTTGGGCGGTCTACGTTCATGGTGAAAAACTCAAGCTCGTGGACCTTTGGAGTCAATTTATCATGAAGAGACTCATTCAAGGCAATGCCAGTAAATTCTGTGAAGTGATTTCGTATACTTTGATATTATGTTATGTGCGCAACGTCTACTGGTGACGAGGATGAATTTTGGTTGCAAAAAGGAAACTACTAGATCTCCGCAACTGAAATGAGGACTCACTGTTGGGTGCGGTGTATTTGTCGTCATTGACCAGTTTTTTCAAGGGTGAACGTGACAAGAGCGTTGGATTCTGTGGAGAACACTGTAGGTAGATATCACTGCGGATCAATAATCATCATTCCCATGAATGTCGTTGAGATGGAAGAGCTCTAATTTTAGGAACACGAAGCTAAATTCCATACAACGCGGGCTACAAACAGTGATCTGGAGGTTGCGATGATCTTTGCTGACTGCATCATCTCGCAAAATGTGCCTGGACGAGGTTACATCATGGTATGCCTATGGCCTTGTTGTTGTGGTTGTGGTCATGTGCGTTGACTCTCCGCTCTTGAACCTATGGTGTCTTTGTTTGATTCCCGGAAAGACAAAAATCATGTTTACGGCCCCACCTCTTTCGAGCCACTGACAATGCTCAAAGAGTATTCATGTCTAGAAAAGCCTTCGCAATTCGAATTTGATTTCCCCAATCGTGTAGAAGTGGTGTTACCAGACGGGTCTCTTGAGCTTATTCTCTAAGCTGACTGGAGTCAAATGAATTGATTTTTTGCCGAAATGGGTTTGAAGAATCACAGGAGCGCGGGATGAGATGGAGCTACAACAGCTGTGTGAACATATGTGAGCCCATAATGATCTGGACTGACCCATGTTAAATGTCAGTCATTTCAATGAAGTCCTTTATTGTCTATGGATGATTTTTGAGTACATTATCTTTGATGTTCTTGACATTTCGCCAGCAGATGTTGATGGCTGTTCACGACGATCTTTGTCTGCAACGCTTTGATTGTGACTTTGAAATCTATGTGGACTCGTTCGTGACAAATCGTGCTTACCAAATGCCTTCAGCAACGTTCTCTACGTTTCTGCAGCAGAAATCGAATTCTGTAAAATAAAATTGAACGCATCATGTTCTGTAGTCTAAAAACTATATTCACGTTTTGAAGAAAGGCACATCTTGACACGCAATTTGACAGAGATGTCAATGTGTTTACTCAAAGGACTGGATGACGCAGTACCTGCCCTTGTCGACGGTTCGAATCTCAGTGTAAAGCAAAGTTAATACGCATTAATCGAATCTGGTCCAGTCACCATTTGAAGTGGGGATTAAATCGGCTGCACTAGCACTGGACGGTCGGTGGTAGTAGTAGTCTGACTGCGAGTATCACAATGGACCAACATGGTCTAAGTGTGTTGGTAAATCCACTAGCAACCCCCTTCCCATACTCATACTCAAATACTTGCCAGAATCGAATAGTCTGCATTTTGTAAACTCATTATTTGTTGATCACAAGTCGATATTCCACAGTGGGGAACAACAGACGGAGTTATATCAGATGTCATTTCAAATCGTGATCCTTCACAAAACTGACTCAAGCGTAATCCCTCTTCTAATCAAAACGACAATGTTCCCTCTTCATGTCATCGAATGCATTCACAACTTGTGGGCCTCTGGCAGCAGTCATTCATTGCACAACACTTTGAAAGTAGACGTTCCCCGTCAAACACAGTTCAGTCGCAATGCAGTGATGTAAATCTTTAATCCCTAACCATTTGTATCCTTGATTCTTTGCTGATCATCTGCCATTCTAAAAAAGCTAAAAAAAATACATGACAAGACGCCTCTCACTTTTCGCAAAGAATAGACATATGACCTGCGAGACAAATTGAAAGGCACGACTGACACTCTGCCTGCTGCTGCAACAGTTGCATAATCATTCACTGAGCCATTTAGTAACACTTCGTGCCTATTTACCGGGTGGTGTGCCTTTCAAAAAAAAAAACAAAAAAAGGCACAACAAAAAATTTGATTTCTCAAATATCACATCTAGCGGTACTTAGTTATATAAACCCATAATTAGTATTCAAGTTCGATGGAGAATCGTGCCACTGCCAAAAAGAAAACAAAACCCGGCCACAATGGCGTTGGAAAACGTCGCTCGCTCCACACACGTTCCGCCTCCGGCTACCCTCGTTGCCACGGCCTGCAGCACTACACTCATTCAGAGTCTACCTCAGCAGATGCGACATGAAATGAAAAAAAAACTTTTACTTTACGGCAGTCTTTATGGCTAATAGTAGCTGTACTGTGCGCGCAGTCCGGCATCGAAATTGATTCTCATTCGGCATTCCATCGAGTTACACGGCAGTTAATTGTTTGAGATATGAGAGATATGCTTTTCTTGTTCGTTTATTTCCAGAGTTTTTCACACAAAAACGAAGCGTCGAGAAATTTCACTTTGACGCCTTGCGATGGTGGTTGCCCCGCGACTCATTATGCCGGCCGTTCGTGCACTCGGGCGTCTTCAATGAAGACCTCCGCTGAATGGCGCTCAAAACTATTCGATAATCGGCTGCTAATGGTGGACACTTATGCTTGAAGTTTTGTTAATTGAATTTCAAGAAAAAAAACGAAAAAAAAAAACCCTTAGGTGAAGTTGAAGTATCTGTGATTTATCTGCCAAGTGAAGACCGGGCACTATTACGAGTACCGGTGGAATTGGTTGCACAAGAGCGTAATGCGATTACACCCAGCTCACGTAACATGTTATTAGTGATGATATTCAGAGTTTTCGTGTATTTGACGAGACTTCGGCTGTGGGCTCTTGGGGGGGGGGTAACAGACTCAAAATGCTTTATTAGCATAATAAGCGAAACAGATACGCTGTACGGTAAATGAGTACGTGCTTTTAATGTGTGACGAGGCAATCGAAGAGGCTTCTTCTTCACATTTTCCCAAAAGATTTCGGGAGACTGGTGTCTTACGTTCGTGAACTGATAGACGTGCAGTAGCTGTAGGAGTCCAACGGAGGGTCAAACTTAAAGTGAAGACCATTTTGGAGTCTGACCTTTTCTAGTTGGGTGGAACTTGACGGACACAAAGGGTGCTCTTGAAGCTGGAGGTGCGTGAGAAATGTTGCAGCCTTCTGAGTGAGGCTCTTCTGTTTCTTCGTTGGTATTCTGATACCCCCAAAACTACGCAGCCAAAGAGTGACCCTATAGCTTTGATCAGAGATGAAGAGATAGCCAACTTCTACCTCTCTTGCCACTTCAAATTTTCGACAGCCATTTTTTATGTCGTTTTCGCGAACCGAATTGACCAATCAGAGAACGGCATCCACGTTATTTCGCGGATAAACGTACAAAATTCACGAAACACTGTGAAAAATCCTCTCAAATTCGTCGAAGGGTGAGTGGGCAATCAGCTGTGAAGTTGGCCATAAGTCCCTCACTTCGTCTGATTTGTAAATCGAAAGAAAACGAACATTTTTTAAATTTTTAGTTTATAGGCAAAGTTGTATTTTAATACATTTTTCGGATGATTGGAAATATAAGAAATATAAGATCCCTCAATCCCTCAACCAAGTAATCGCTGACCATTCGACACTTATCGGGCAATAACTCGGTCCTCACATGACGAATATTCGCTTACAAAGCGTCAAGAGTTTGCCCATTGTGTGCATATACACCAGCTTTTGCATAGCCTCGCAAAAAGAAATTGAACGGCGATAAATCAAACGACTTTAGTGGCAGCTGTCCAGTTCAAGTCACCAAAACGCGAAATGACTCCTTGACGAAATTACACTAGACACAAAATATGTACCCATTTTTTTTTTTTGCGGTATGGACCAACTGATTTAAATCACATGTCTGTCACATTCCTGGGCTTTGACTTGATACTTAACGTGACAATAACGGTCACGCATTGCTCGCAGAAGTCTGGACCAGTGACATCACTCGCAAATCACTCATCCACAGCGACTATTTGCGAATGTAATGGCCTTTGGACAGTTACATGCCGAGTTTTAGTTCTCCTCATGCGTCAATTTTGTTTGAAACAATGACGGCATCCCAAAAGAAAATGAGTTTTTTTTTTTAATTTGTCGTTCTAATGGTCAAGCATTCAATCGGCGTATGCTCTACGTAGCCTGTGGTCAGGGGCCTTCATTTCTTGAGTGAGCTTAACTCAATGAACGTGAATATTGAGACCTGATGAGTAATGAGAGATACGTCACAATGTGCGGTAAGACGAGCCCCGATGATGTGTGGTCGCATTGAAAGCGATATCTTTGGAACTTCGTCAACACCTTCACATAGGGCAGTCATATTTTCTCAAAAGCGTGCATTTCACTGGTGGATGGGCCGCTTCAAAACTTCGTAAAGCGCTGTGTGGACATATGCCTCATCCTGTGACGGTGAAATATCAGGAATATGTCAACTGCAGGAAACACCCTTTTAAACACGGTAAAATCATTTTAATATCCAAGAAACTGCATATATTTGCCACATTTTGGGCATGAGCATACATAATTTTGAACAATTTCCTGCAAAACGCTGCCCCTGTGTGAGACCTTTTCGGAATGAATTGCTAAATCAAACTTACCTCAAAACAACCGAGAACTGTCAAATCAGCTGTCACAAAAAGGAATGCTGCCAATTTAAAGTATTCAGCCCTTAAAAAATAACACCCTTTATGAACAAAAATTTATTTTATTTCTTCGAGAAAAATTACAAAAAGAAAAAATCAAATTCTTTGGCGACACGAAATGGCAATCCACATTTGCAGTTGACAAACTCTGGCTATGATCGAACACTATAACGCGCATGAGTGTACATGAGCAAACTTTAACGAACTGTTTCGTCATTTTTACGAAAAACACATACTAGCCATGCTAGCCACATGCTAGCCATAATGAACATGTACGCGCATGGTCATATGTGGGAACTTCTTCCCGTGTTTGCTTTATTTTTTTTTTTTTTTGTGAAAAGGATAATTTCTCATGTTTCCAGATCGTTTAAATATGCATGTAAACACGAATTATAATTCAACATAAGCTGATTTGTCCATTTTCAGTTCGTTTGCAACAACCATCAGCTGATTTGTCCATTTTCAGTGTTTACACGAATTATCAGCTGATTTGTCCATTTTTCATATTTTCCCTTTCAATTGTAAACTTCGCATATGCGGTGTTCGAGCGCACTAACTCATGCCTAACGAAACATTTGTGTGGTTTGTGGACACAATATGACAGCTGTCAAATTCACATATGCTCAACGAAATGTTCGCAATCGTTAGTACACGACATTATAGGATGCCTCATACGGGTGGGTACATTCGCTCACTCACCCATGCGCGTTTGACACTAGCCCATGCGCAATGCAGTTGAGCCTTAAGGTTTGCGAAATTCGCAGTTCGCGGCTTATGTGTACATCACGTGACACAGCCTCTTCGTGTTCCGTTGCCGCTACAGTCGGGCCAACGGAACAACTGAGTCTCAATCAGCAAGTCTCTCCAGTTGGTAAAGTCTTTAGTCAGCACCCTCCAATTACGTACTCCAAGTCCTCTGAGGTCCGTCTCTGGTAGATTGCGTCATCGGTTCCGTGGGTATCCTCTACTGCGTTGCCTTGGGCGGTGTCAAAAACAGTGATTGAGCTGGAAGGACAACAGTCCATGCGCTCAATACTTGATTGAACCTTCGTATCACAATTAAATCGACGCAAACATGACCAGAGATTGAATGAAGCACTTTCCAGTCTAGTTAAGGCCAAGGGCTTCTGTAACGGTCAACGGTGTTTTCTAAGTTAAGCTTGGTCCTACGAGGGACTACTCTCGACTCTTTGAGTAGTCTCTCGAAGAAACCGCGATTAGAAAGAGTTTGCGTTTATTTCCGGTGTCGATGGTATTCGTACAGTTTACTTGACAGAATGGTTTTGAGTGGCCCTAAACTGCAGAGGAGCCCCAAGAGATCGGACGATTTAACACGAAATTTGAGAATGCGTCTGGAAGTGGGTGTCGCGTTTGCTAGCACCGAACCAAAGAACACAAGCCGTCCATTCGAAGCTCTGTTTGGAACTGTTCAAGCGAGGTGCGGACGTAGTCCAGAGTGACCAAAACGGCGTCGTCGAAATATCCAGGGAGCGCTGGAATGAAAGTATCACTCTTGAAAGATTAACCTTGATGAATGATGATGTCGAATTTCATGATGTGTCAGATTTGCATATCCAATCACGTTTCAGAACTCCTTCCAGTCGAGTGAGATCAAGTCTCGAACGAACATAACAACCGTCAGAACGACAAGCCAAACCAGTCTCTTTCAAATGCTAACTCACCAGAAATGACTTCGGTGTGGCGTCTTGAGCTGGCATCCAATTAAATTAATCATAAACACTTGCACTTGACTACTGCAGTCCCTCCATCGTACACGTTAGTTAAATTGGTTAGCATCTGCAGCTAAACGGCGACAAGTGCTCTTTTGTAAACGCTCTCATCAGACGTTGCATAACCGCACGTGTCGTGGCCAAGTCGGCCGCCGTGGCCATCTTCAAGTCATGACGCTTTCTGACCTTTTCGTCTGAGCAACTGGTTTATCTGCTGCCGGTTTGTACTCGTATATTTCTTTTGTTTTTCCCCACGGCTTATTAAATATTCAACGGCAATATTTGGAAAATTACCCACAAGCAGGGAAAGACGCTGAAATGGGTCAGGGATGCTGAATAGCGTGACAAGTTGCTCTACTGTCGGTGGTCCATCGTAAACTATTCAAAACCATATTCAGATCTATTCATTCGAGATCTAGTTTCGCAAACAGGATTGTGTGCACAAGATTTCAGCTGAATTACCATATTTAGATAGTTGTCGGTGTGAGGTTAACCTCTTGACTGAAATATTAGCCAAGGATGTTCGCTCTGCTTGCGACGAGGTGTGACATTGCATTTGCTCTGGCACATGACTCAGGCGGTGTGACATTTGGAATTATAAACGGCTTGCGATTATCAAATGACATGGGATGTGTTCGGCAGAGCAGCACTCACTTCTTTTGGATTTATTGCCGAGGCTTGGCACGCAGCTGTGTCCACATGATTTTATCGGCTCCTGTCTCAGTAATGAAAGGGCCAGCAAAACGCGATTGCCTATGAGTGACACGCTTTATGGGGAGCGTTAAAGATCTGCTGATATTTACTACAAATGAAACCGTTGATACGCAACTTTAATAGACGTCATTACGAATGTTACGAGCTTTTTAACACGAGTATATGAAAAGGTAGATTTGTAAAAGCTTATTCCTTGAGTGTTGTTGAGTGTCGATGCGATGAAGTTCTAAAGGCATCACCCTGTTGACTCCTTGCTGTGCGCGGTCTTCTGTGCATGATGTACACATCCCTTGTAAGAGCACCCGGTGTGCAGAGCTTCTCGGAATTAATGTGAAGACGTTTGGTAGTCTGTCTCCTCCGAGGACATGTAAGAATACTGGGTGCTACCATAAATGGCGATAGAAAAGTTATATAAACGAGGATGGAGTCCAAAAGTTTCCCTTGCGTTTCTTAGACTCAAGTTGATAGAGTTCCAAAATCGGTCTCTGGTCTAAACTTAAGCGGTATCAGCCGTGAGTCTACGATTAATCAAACAAACTTGTCCGACTCTTCTTCTTCTGTTTTTTGCGCTACAGTCCGCAGTGGACCTACGACTCAACCAACAGGCCCCTCCAGCCAGATCTTCGCCAGCTGCCACCAGTTGTGCACACCAAGTCAGCACAAGGTCAACGAACCTCTCCACTTGTGTGCGCCATCTCGTTCGAAGAAGTCCTCTGTCGCGGAGTCCCAATGGCTCGGAATCGAAGACTCTTTGGTCCGGAGCTGTGGTGTCCATCGCTCTACATGACCTAGCCACCTTAAGCAGTGGATCCGAAGACGCTTAACTAGGTACATGCCGCTGTACAGTTGAATCTTCTCCTCCAGACGCCATCAATGCAGACAGGACTAGTGATCGCACGCAGAGCTTTTCTCTCAAAACGACCAAGAGCTTCTTCATCAGCTTTCAGTAGCGACCATGTCTCATGAGCATGACTGGGATGATCAGAGTGTTATATGAACTCAGCTTGGTTTTTCGAGAGATGGCTCTGTTACTCAATTGCCTCTTGAGCCTAAAGAAACTCCAATTGGCAAGAGTCGATAGTGGTGTTATCGTAAGACGAAGTCCTTGACTACCTCAAAGTTTCTGCTGCCCATTATGACGCTCTGTCCGAGACATCGAAGTTGTCCGAAGTCGTCCTTCCGTGATGACAGCATGTACTTTGTTTCTCCCTGATTTATTGTCAGACGCAATTTAGCCGCTTTCACTTTAATGCCAACGCCTCATAGACGGCACTCTGTGGTTGTCCAACCACGTCAATGTCGTCCGCATAAGAAAGCCGTTGAACTGACTTTTGGCAGATCGTGTCTCGGGTGTTGACGTTTGAGTGTCGCACGATCTTCTCAATATTGAAGATATCACAAGACACCGTCGCCTTGTCTAAACACGTCGCTTGAGTCTTTTTCAGAAACTGCGGTAGTGTGAAGATTTGGTCGATGGTGGACTTTCCCGGCCTGCAGCCGCACTGGTACGGACCTATCAGATTATTGACAAATGGTTTCAGGCGTTCACACAACACGGCAGATGTTAGGGAGACTGGTCCCTCTATAGTTGGCGCAGTCTTGTCGAGCTCTGGCATCTCTTAAATGCGGGATGGGAGCCTTCTTTTTGTGAAATCGTTGTGAGGTATTAATTTCTCGACAGTGTACAATGTTTGGTCACTAGATACAAGGGATTTCCACTAGTGGATCATGGATTAATCTTTGAGCATACCGTGTGACATCACAGTGATCCATTGTGCATCTTTCAAACCACCCCAAGCTGCCTATTTATATACTATTTGCAGAATAAAGCCGCAATATTGCTAAAACCTTTTCAAAATTGTCTAGACAGCGTCGAAATGATATTCGACAAATACTGTATTCCATTACTAACCTCAGTCGTGTTATAATTCTTGTGACAGTAACAATTCCCACTACTTCTCACTCAACGAAGAGTTGCCCTCTTGCGAGCAGCATCAGCTTGAAGGACACCAGTTTTCGAGTGTCTATACACAATCACCAGTTGATCAAATCGGATAGGGGCTTTCACACTTTACGAATTGACATCTGATCTCGCCTAACATTCGAGGGACCAAACGAATCCCCTTAATTGCTAGTTGTCCACACAAGTGTCGTGTATGGGCCCTATTACTGTGCTGTTTGAGAATCTTCACATGGCGCATCGCATGAGTGAGTTTTGGAGCACCCTTTATTTGTTCAAAATTTGAACGTTTATTTAAGGAAAACATGTACAAAACTATTATTCAAAGCATTACCCATCAGAAGCTATGACTCTTTTCCCATCTTTCTGGCAATTTGTGGATCACATCCCAAACTGCTCCGGCTTGGCAGCCAAGAATGAATCAAGCCAATTTTTGATATTCTGCTCTGATGTGAACCGTATTTCAGTGAGGGCGTTCTGCATCGACCGGAATAACTGGTAGTCAGAAGGGACAAGGTTTGTACTATAAGGCGGGTGGGGTAAAACTTCCCATCCACAACCGGAATAGCAACGTGGGGCCGAGCGTTGTCATGATGGAAAATTATTGCCTCGTGTCTGGTCGCATATTCCGGGCGTTTTTCGGCTACTGCCCTCTTCAAACGGATTAATTGTGATCGGTAGCCTTGTCCATTGATGGTTTCACCCGGTTTCAGCAGCTCAAAATACAGCACACCCTTCTGATCCCACCAAATACAGAGCATTAGCTTCGCGCCACGGATTTCGGCTTTGCCGTTGATTTGGCTGGTTGGCCGGGTTTCACATTTGATTTTTTGAGCTTGGGGTTGTTGTAATGGATCCATTTTTCATCACCAGTAACACTCCGATGCAGAAATGACTTCCTTTTGCGGCTTTCCAGCAGCATTTCGGACATGCAAAACCGCCTTTGCTGCTTTTAAACTTTTGAAATGGCTGCTTGAGTGGCACCCAAAGATTCTGCGAGCTCTTCTTGTGTTTGGCAACAATCTTCATAGAGTAGTGCCTCCAGTTCTTCATCTTCAAACTTTTTTGGCTGCCCAGAACGTTCATCGTCTTCCAAGCCAAAATCACCACTTTCAAAATCGTGCAAACTGCTTTTGGCACCTTTGCTCAGCTGGCGCATGTTCACCATAAGCTTCCACCAAAATACGATGACTTTCGGCAGCTTCGTCAGCTTTCTTCATATTAAAGTATTGAAGAAGAACAAAACACTTTTTCATGCACAAAGTTCGACATATTGGAGTGAAAAAACTATTGTCGTTTACGCTTCAAATGAATGACATATACTGAACGAATAATCCGCAACGCAACCCCTTAATAGAATATTATTTTAGGTTTTCCACCTTGTCGATTAGCAGTGAAGTGTCAGTGACATTTGAAACCTCCTTGGGGTGACTTCCTGCCATATCAGTCATTTCACAATAGTATAGAGGCCGTAGCTGGAGGAACCTTCACGGGATGCAAAGTATTTTATTTAAAAAATGAGTAGTGAATGATTTGGTGACGAATATTTAATCAGGTTCAATTTATGGTAACGTTGATACAATGGGCTTATAGCCGAAATAAGAAACGTGTACTTGAGACTGCAATGTACTGAGATATCGTTGGAATACTGCGCCGCCGTAGACCACTTCACTCTTCGTAAACCACTATTTTGCTTGTCCAGTTCTACTTTGTCGAGTGATTTATAACGTCACAGTACACTTCCACCATCGGCAACAGTGCTATTCTCACTCATAACAAACGGCCGGCCCGTAGAGAGCTAGGATCAAGCTAGACCCAGCAAGATGTCTCAAAACTTGCTGTATTATTCGTCTGTCCATTAGGGGTGATTTTTCTTCTCACTTCTGAACATCTCACATTGCTGATCATGGTCGAGAAACAGCCTTGAATTTATCATAAACTCACTCCCCACTCGACAACTTACTTACTGTCTTGTTACACCACCTACCCATTGAAGGCCTGAGACTTGGCTAAAGACGCACTGCATGCCTGATACCCCCGATCACAGTCACATTCCTTCCATTTGGGTATCATCCGAGTCCTCATACAGAAGGTTCAGTGTTCCTTTCCTCTCTCAAACCAGTGCTTGATTCTACGACCTTATCTTTCCGCATTTGTGTGTTCTTGCGCTCGATGTGGGCGAGCGGCATGGGACTTCCGGACCACATACACATTTGTGCACAGACTTCTCCATTCACCATCCTCGCAGACTGGTCCATATAGAAGATCCTTCACAGTCTTCACAGACGCCAACAATCAGCTCTGCTTCTTTACTCGATGGTAAAGCTTTTGACGAGCTTAAGCTTGGTCCTTCGAGTCAGTTTTGACCCAAATTGCTTAGACAGACCGAAGACCCAACGGTACCCAAGGGCAATTCTGCGTCGTATCTCCACCACATTGTCATTCAAGGAATTAACGTGGCTCCTAGAGACACAGTCTTTCGCTCTCTGGTGGATCCTGACGTTTTGTCTGAGGTGTTAAGCGGCAGACAGCGTATATTTCTCTGCTCCTGATCCTCAACCACTGTAAAAACCGTTCCATAGCGGCAAGTCGAAAGCGAGCGTCTATGTCGACTTAACGCGGAAGTCTTTGAACCTCCAACCTTCACCGCCTGGCAGATGTTCATGACACATGCACGTTAGTATCTCTCTCAATCTCGAGACATCAAGCCGCCACAACCTTCGGCTGAAGTGAATCCTTTCTTCGCGGAGTTCCTCTGAAATAAAAACAACACACTTCTGCAGCCACAGCACGTACCTGCGAAGCTTCTCACATAATCTCCCGGGAAAAAAGCTCTTCAGACTCACGCCTGTCTTATAATCCCAATCTCCGCTGGCTTTTATTCAAGTCAACAATCAGTTATTACCCGCATGCGCTGTGAATCCCAAATGGAACTCCACAAACCGAAAAATCGACTAAAATAAATAAAAGAAGTGTAAACCTCAAAAAAAGAACCATAAAAGGTTCTCTATGAGATATTGAGTGAGACGCAGCCGAAGAGAACGAAGAGGCGAAAGACGAAGAAAGGTACACGAAAAGAGATAAAAACGAATGAAATAAATACCGAAGCAAGGCTAACAGGTGAACGCCTCATTAGTATTGCGGGGAGCACCTCGGCCTGCCAGCCAGTGAACAGTGAACACAAAACGATCGCACACTACGTCGTCGTCGTCGGGTCACAGCAAGGGATTCTTTCGGTTTCTCTCTTGCTCTCTTGCGCTGCGCGCCCCGGTCGGATTGACAGACAACGGTGCAAATGTGACAGACGTTCACTCAGTTCGAAGAGATCAATGACATTTGACGTTGCCACGACAGTAACAAGACGCCGCGCCGCACCGCTTGCATTGAAAGGATCGGCAACTCAAGTGAATGCGGTCCCGGGACGGGATGCACGTAACGTTGGCCCGAGTATGCAAATGGATGAATGATCATATTTTTGGCACATCAACCAACGGTTTATTGTCATTGTTTGAAGCTGTTTTTGGTGCGTTTTTGACGCAGAGCGAGTAAGCTTGTTTATTTTTTGATAAAAAATAAACAACAACAGAGGGTCCCTGCGATGTGTGTTCACTGGAATGTGCGATGTTTGTCAAGACTGGCAAAAGGCGTCAATAACCTCTCGGTAACGTGTTCGGTTGAAGTTGAAGCAATCCTAAGAACCTGTGCGAGTAAGCGGGGAAATAAATCCAGTCAGCATTGCAAATATTACATTTTGTGGAATTCAACACGCCTTTGAGAGCTCACTCGTTTTGAGCAACTCACGTTCGCATGCTTGGACAATAATGTCAGGCCCCATGTAAACAGCCTGAGGAATTGGGTTTTTCAATTTTGTCCAACCTCATCTGTTAATCGCAGTCCCTTCACTTTTATTATGTGACACTTCACAGCAGCATGTGCGACACATTTTCATGTCAAGGTCCCGACTTTCGCCAACTCGATTGCACAACCGGTTAGCCACGATCTGAGACTGGTCCGACAGACCAATTGAAGACACTTGAACGAGCTCAAATCGGCTCCCGAAACCCCGACTGTTGCCCATTCCCACCGCATAACCTTGTTTCGAGGCAGCTTCAGTTGTTCCCACTACGAGAGAGCTCCCACCGTATGCGGAACCAATTTGCCAACCCAGTTTCAGTTTCAGTTACACAAGACAAAGCCAGCAGAACAGCAGAAAGAATGCCAGGCTGAAGTAGACGTCGCCAGGCATATTTCCCACAGACGACCAGACCGAAAGGAAAAACCCCGCTCCGGACAGAAAATGGAAAAAGCACGAGCGCCTGAGAGATAATTATCTACCATCGAAACCATACAATAGGGTCAACAGTTATGTGCGAGTACCTGAAATGAAACACGACCAGATCCCACACACATTAGCATGGCTACCCTCACGATACCTGATGCCATTTCTATGCCACTCAAGTGTGAGCACGAGTTCCACGAATTGATTCCGATGTCACCACATATGAGGCTGGAGCTGTTTTGTGGTTTGGTTTTGTTTTTCTTTCCCGCCGCCTCCCACCACTCGATGGGCACTGTCTCTGCACTTGACCAGTGTCTCCAGTGGTGGCTATCAATGCGGAATTAAAAATTAGATAATCCGGCACAGCACGGCGAACGCGTACTGAAGTCAGAGAAGAAAAACAAAGCGACGACTGGTTGCAACATCAATCATAAGGCAAGCGAGTCTGTAGTCACAGGGGCTCCGCTCTGCCATGCCGATTTGTTGTGCGATCTACAAAAGTATCTAATTACGCAGATTTTGCTGTTTTTGTTTTCATTCCCTGGTCGTAATGGCCAACACCAGTCGATGAATATCGATCGATCCGCACTCGGTTGGACGGACTTTCATTTTCACGGGCTTTCAGTTGCAGGCACTATCTGCTCAGCTCACTCTACGCCAACTCACTTGTTTATTGCCACACAAATCACCAATTGGTGATTGATGAGACTTTACAGTGTGTGCCGTGTGCCGCGTGAGCTATGCACTGCGTTACCGCTGCTGCTGCTGCCCAGTCCAAGTGTACGAAAGAAAAAGATTATTTATGCACGATATGCGCTTGGATCTGCTTGCGAAGCCTCCATTGAACGCTCTTCTCTTTTTTTCTGGTTTTTTTGGCAACTCCACGCCGAACTGAAAGTGTTTTGTGGCAGCTCTGTGGGGGGCATTGGTGATTCCCAACAGGCACCATGAAGCGGAGTGAATTTGCCAAGTTCCAGCTTAAGTTACAAATGGCGACTAATTTGAATGGGCTGAGGGGAGAGAGCGCCGATATTACTTAATGTCAAGTGATTTTCTGGGGAAGCACATGCCGGGCATTCTCTGGAAGCTTCCGTGGTTGACGTTGTCTAGTGGGCACTTTATTGCGGTTTCACTTGGTAGACAAGTGGCAATTGCAATGAATGAAGAGGAAGGTAATCCGTTGCACACACAAGGGCAGTTCGTGACGCACCCTGTGTCATGCGATGAACTAGCTCATAATCCTGCCCCTGGTTTGAGTGTCCCTCTTATATAGTTTCTTTCACTTCAGACCAACTGGGCACGTACACACGAGCACATTGACAATGGATCTATGTGACATTGAAAACCAGCAACATGACTATGGAATCTAATTTGTCAATGACATCATTCAGATATCCTAACAAATTACATTTTTACTGCTTAAGGCCACGTTGTCTAATGTTCTCGAATAGCGTCCGATAATCGTGTTCATGAGAAAACAATTGGCGCGAAACGTGTTCTGAGTGACAGTCAATTGGGGTGTGTTGACATGTGCTCATCTGTCATGGCGTGGCAGATGAAGATGTCGAGTGAGTGAAATGATGTTCGTTGTGGCGCACATTCACTCGAGATGTTTCATGGATTCGATCAAATTAATGGTTACTCGTTAAATTTGTCAATAAGACCAAGCGGTCAACAATAATTAGTCAAATAAAAACGAAATGTTTCCCACACATGAACAGGCCTAAGCAACTTTTGTATAGAAAGCCAAGGTGTAAGGAAAACAATGTCTGCTGGACTGACTTGCCGTGGGCGCGGACATTTACATGTCATCAGAAATTTAAAGGCAGACACGACTTAGCACGCTTAAAAACAACAAACCTACCCAACAGAGATGGCCGAGTAGACTACATGAGGTAATCTACTCGATTAATTACACCTAGTTGTTCGAATAAGCAACACGGACGACTTGTTTCAATCATACGTGTGGATGTTGCTGTCTTTTGAGAATGTTTTCACATTCTTCACTTACAAGCACAATTGAACTGACGTTAAATTGACATCTCACCTTCATTTTGACACTTTTTCTACGTCTACTACAAAGTACCGCAATGAGTAGCAGACGTAACAAATGTAGTCATTCCAAAAACGTGACATTTCTGCCATCTAAAGTTTTGGCTACCTTCACTGCACATTGTGACATTTTCCAACATAATCATGTTTTGCATTCTTCACATTTGGTCTACACGAAACTGAATTGTGATATAAGCTTAAGACACCTCTGTCGAGTGTCGAAAAACGGACCCTGAATGAGGTCACAAAATAAAAGCAATGGCGCTCTTGACATGGCACACCTTGTGTTCCTTTCAAGATGATGCATGGCAGTCTGCCTGAATTGATTCCCGCGTTTGCAAAAGCGTTGCTGAAAGTATTCCATACGCTTTCAGCTCGAATTTTAATTCAATTATTAGGTCTATTCCAAATTGCTGTGAGCTGTCAAAAGCCGTTTCATTTGGTGATTTTTTCGTAATTTCTCACAGAAGGGAGTGCTCATGAGAGAGTCAAAAATGTCCCCACTCTACGAATTTCTATCGGCAGAAGGCGGTCAATTTAGCTTGACGTTTTGTGAATTCTGTGAATTTATACGAAAAATCGTTCCACAAGTTTCTGCACAGTTTCTCTCTCAAAGAGAGGTTCTTACCACCACTCCCGAGAATTCCCTCAACTACGAATTTCTGTGCACAAATCAGTTGGAACAGGCCTATTAGTGGATTTGTCGATTTATCTTATTTTCCCCTTTTTTTGTGTTTCATCTGGGTCATCGGATCGATCTTGTTCATGCTTAACGAAACTTAACGAATCGTTCGTGACTGTGTACACTCATTTTTTGACAGTGTCTCATGTTCCCTGACGCCTTTTGTATTTTTTCCCCAACGTTTTAGACGAATGTTATGATGACATAAATGTGGACGAATGTCGCTGATGCCGCCGCCAACTTGATCCGTCATAAAAACTTAACACCAACACAAAGGCTGAGGGGAGTAAATTCATTGATGTAGGAGCTCAACTGGGATGTAGGGAGGCGACTTGGGGAATTTCGTGATCAGAAAATGAGTTATGTTGATTTGGCAATGACTCACTCGACCAGTCACCAGTCTCTAGACCAGTTGACAAAGCCTGCACTCGACCAGTCTGAAGTAGTGGTTATCAATGTATGAAATCGTGTGCCTCTACAGACTAAAGTGAAATTGGATCCAGCTTCTATGTGCACTCACTAAATTTAGTGAGTGCACACTATCGATGTGCACTCACTAAAATCCCGATCAGAAATGCAAAATGTACTGAAGTTGTACACATGTGTTTACAATCAAGCTGAAGAGTCAAAATGTTTCGTCTACCGCACTACAAGTCTGCGGTTTGGTTGTAACGAGCGTTCACATTGACGATTTGGCCCTTCAAGCACGGCTGTCAAGCAAATCGTCATGACAAATTGTTGTGTCTGAACGCCCCTATATACAATGCAGGAAATGTGTTCTTGAGCTTATTTGTTATGGCGGATACGCTACATTTGCGATGTTCGCAATTCGTAGTGAGCTTACATGAGAGGCCCTTTATGAAAGGGAGAGCGACAAATGCGGCCCACAAGTGGAATGCATCACGTCGGTGATGGAATTAGTCAACTTTTAACTTCTTGCGCTGTTGACAGATGTTTCCACGGAAGTTCATTCGAGGGCTCCTTATTTGTCTGTCTGTACGATGTTTTATGAATGAATACGTTTTGTTTCATCATCATCATCATCAGATACCCGCATGCTGCACTAAAGCGGTCGCGGGGGTGAACCACGAGATCTCCAGGCAACTCGATCCTCTGCCATCGACTGTAACTCATCAGGAGTTATGCGCAAGCGTTACCAGGCGATTTTTTCGACTTTGTCAAATCACCTCGTCCTGGGTCTGCCCAGCGTTCGATCACATTCAACGCCCGCCTCGGAAGTCGTGATGCAGGGTACATTCGTGCCAAGTGACCAAACCACCATTCGAAGAAACAGCTTCTCAATGTTGAGTTCCTCGAGCACTGTCGTGTTTCTCATCCTATCCCGGCGAGTAATTCCCTCAACAACCTCATCTCACCAGCTTGCATTCGCAATCTCATTCGTACGGGCATTATTTCTTGACCATAGGTGAGAGTTGGAACAAATACTGAGTTGAAAACTGCAAACTTTGCTTTGACATCAAGCTCGTCCATCCTGAGTACAGATCTTACAAGCTGTTTCAAAATTGATTCAATTTGACCAATCCTACAATCACTCGTAAAAAAGACCCCGAGTTACTTGAACTTCTCCACCTGCTTCAATGGGACCCCACTAACGTGTAAAGTGTAGAGCCTGCATTGAACAGGCTTTCTGGAAATGACCATAACCTCCGATTTGTTCACGTTGACCTTCATTCCAGCCTCAGCACCTACGGCCGCAAATCTAACGAGTGCGCTGGAGCTCCGTCTGGGAAGATGTGAGGATCACTAAGTCATCTGCAAAAAGAAGATGACTTACCCTCAACTCTCCAAATGTGAAACATTCCTCGCCTTGGCTGCGGTGCAACATCCAGTCTACATATACAATGGAAAGGAGAGGTGACAAGACGCACCCTTGTCGAAGTTCAACGCCCACGATGAAAGGTGTTGATTTAGCACCCTTAAGCCGATCACAGCTGCTACAGTTTGTGTATAGAGACTGAATGGCCTTCAGATGAGGACCATATTCATGCAGAACGCGCCAGGGCTTACCTCAAAGGACTGGATCGTAGGTCTTTTTCAAATCTACAAGACAACTGCAGGTGGGTTTGGAATACTCCCAGGCCTTCTTAAGTACCATGCTTATAGTGAAAAGCTGGTCGGTTGTACCTCATCCTGTGCTCTACCATAGCTCTAGAACGCACTTCCAAGACCTTAAGGTAGACTTTCCCGGTGGGAGACTTAAAAGAGATATGCCTTTACGTTTTGTTTTGTTTGCAATAATGCCTAATAATTATTTTGGAACTTAAAAATGTCGAATTTCTTAGATCTGTACAAAAGTGGATTGCACACGCATCGCACTGTTGGTTATTTGCGTTGCGTGCAGAAAATTGTCAGTGGGAACTAAGCGCACGCACGCAGCGGATTCTATGTGCTGGAGCTTTTCAGAACAAGCGATTCATCAATCAGCAAAGAATTTCACTCATAGCCGAAGTTTGTGTAGAAACCAAATGAGTGTCGTCTATTCAAATCTGGACTGTAAATTTATTTAAATTTTCTTCATGAATTTTGTCTTAGATCGATGACTCCAGTTCTCGGTGGTCATCTCTGGAAAAACACCAAAACTGATCCATATTCATGCTTAACGACTACTTACACCAGGTTCTAATCAAGCCTCACTCACCTTTCTCACCCACCTTCTCCTCACCTCGAATTCTAGCCAAAAATTCGTCCAATTCATTGGCCAATTATGGAAGCACTCTCACTCTGCTTCGGGGCCATGACATTTCAATTCAGTGGACTCATCTCCACAAATCATTTCCAAATAAAGAACTCGCAAGATTGACTCATAAAATATCAAAAACAAATATAGCTAGATAACAATCGAATTAGAAAATAAAAATGTCGGACGCGGAGAAGATTCAGATGCTAATGGTCGTGGGATTGGCGCTCTCGTCAACGCGCACTTAACCTTTTGCTTGTCAGAGCTAAGCCCCTCTTATGGCATCGTAATTAATTTGATGCGACGCGTTGGCGATGTTATACAAGCGAAAAGTGAACAGTTATCTACCAAAATTTGATATTTACATAAAAGCAGATAAACTTCGCTCAACAGACACAGAAACCATTTCGATTCTCAGCCGGGGTTCTTGTTCCGTCGGTCGTTTCGTAACCGCGCATAACCTTGATCTTTGTCATTTGTCAAACCGAGGGTACACGCTGCTTCCGATATGGCGAATGCAAACGACCACAGACTCTGAAGCCGAGATGGTGCAAAGACAGACGATCGGCGGATGAATGCGATGCGCTGTTTGTGATGGACATAAAAAACTAATTCATTAGAGAAAGTGGTGTAATTAAAAATCATGTGCTGTGCCATACTATCAGGCGTGCACATTTGCATTGCATAAGACGTTGTGTAATTTTATGCGACGTCTGAGGCAGCCTCTACGGTTTTATTGATACACGATGGGATCGGATTTATGGTCTAGTTTAGTTTTGTTTTGTGTGTCACTTCATTTCCGTTTTCGATTTGCATGTTTTGAGTTCCACTTCTGCCACATTTGTAGGCTTAGTTCCTCGATGCTGTTGCGTCACCAATATTTAAATAATGATCTAGGCGTGGCACATTTCAACATCAATTTTGAACTGTTTAATAGATATTCAATGTTTTGAAAAGTATTTAGGCCCCGGCACATAGAATACCAGAAATGAAGTATTTTACAGATGCCCCACTTGACAGCTGATTGACCCCTAGTCCATCGATGAATTTCAGACGCTTTTTGTTATTCAGTTATTCACGAAATAAAGTAAATGCCATTTTCTGATTGGTAAATTTTGCTTTAGAAAATGATTTTTTTTTATTTATTTCATCTGAAATCATTTATGGTTATAAACGGTGATTTTTCAGCTATTATCTTTTTGGCAACACTGGTTTAAACAGCTGACGCACGTTTCGTGTTTTGTTTCACTGTCAAACATCTTCAGTCTGGTCTATAATTTAACCATGAATCGTCTTACAAGCGAACAACGCTTGCAAATTATTGAATTTTATTATCAAAATGCGTGCTCTGTTAAGAAAGTTCATCGCGACTCACATGTGTTCAGCGACGAAGCTCATTTTTGCCTCAATGGGTACGTAAATAAGCAGAATTTTCGATTTTGGAGTGAATATCAGCCAGAAGCATTGCAAGAGCTACCAATGCATCCAGAAAAAGTCACAGTTTGGTGCGGTTTATGGGCTGGTGGCATCATTGGACCGTACTTCTTCAAAGATGATGCGAATCGTAACGTAACTGTGAATGGTGAGCGCTACCGTGAGATGATATCCAACTTTTTTTTGCCCAAAATGCAAGAGTTTGACTTGCATGACATGTGGTTTCAACAAGGCGGTGCCACATTCCACACAGCACGCGCAACAATGGACTTATTGAGAGGCGAGTTCGGTGAACATTTTATTTCACTTTCGGGACCGGTCAATTGGTCGCCTAGATCGTGCGATTTAACGCCTTAAGACTATTTTTTGTGGGGCTATGTTAAAGCTCATGTCTATACAAACAAGCCCGCTTCAATTGACGCATTGGAAGACCACATTGAAGCATTTATTCGTGAGATACCGGCCGAAATGTTGGAAAGAGTATGCCAAAATTGGACTAAGCGGATGGACCATGTGAGGCGCAGTCAACATTTGCATGAAATAATCTTCAAACATTAAGTTATATGGACCGTACTATCGATTCAAATAAAGATTTCATGCATTTTTCTGAATTTTTTCAGATTCAGAATCTTTTTTGAGGAATTTCAATGTATGAAAAAGAGCAATTAAAATGTAAACAGGCTTAAGACTGTACTTTTAAAATTTAATCTGTTATCCGCCAGATCCAAGTGTGGTCCATATTCATTAAAAACTCCACTTGACCTTGTGAGTGGCCACATTTTTCCCATATTTTGCGTTATGAGATCTCATGAATAATATTTGCCGAGTTCGATGTGATCTAGCAGGCAAATGCATCAAAAGAAGAAGACTAATACACTTTACATGGTAGGGAAGTATATCCTTAACAAACATTACGTCAAGAATAATGCGTCTAGTTGCTAGGGATTTTATGCCAAGCAGCTGGCACCTAGTCTTATAGCTCGGGTGAAAATCCCAATGCATCTCAAAGAACAAATATTTGGTGTATCCCGTAGTGAAGGCGGGATTCCAGACTACACCAGACAAATTCAAGGAAGGGCCTTACCAAGGAAATGTAAAGTGATAAACAGGCGAATGGATTAGTAAATCCTTTGGTGTTCCGCTTTGTGAAACCTACAGCTGAGTTGGCTTTTGATAAGATATGGGAATGTGTGCGTGATATGAGAATGATGAGTTGAGCATGACTCCCGAATCCGAAAGAGCAACAGACCTAATGGAATACCTGAATTGCAGAGGATATACTGATTTCGTAGACGACATTGAATGGCATTTCTTTAAATTATGATACAAATCGTTATTTATGCAAAAATCAAATATATTACTTATATCACACTGTACAGTGATCCGTTTAATTGAAGCTCGCTTAATTGACTTTCCCATTTAAATGAACGAAAAAAGTGAGCTCGAATATTTCCTATATAAGCTATACACGTATTTGCACGGGTAATTGAATCGCGCAGAATTGATTCACCCGCTTAATTGGTCTTAGAGTTTTGTACCAAACAAGCTGAATACATCCAAAGTGTTCGGTTAATTGGTCGCTGAACGAACAATTATTACAAAATACTAGCAAATTGTAGTAATTTGGAAGCACTGAAATTGACAGCACTGCACACAAGATGACAGCAAGCTTTAGTTTGTCATTGCCATTCGAAAAGCGCGGTCCTTCTGACAAAACGAAGATGAGTGGCAACAAAAAATACACAAAAACAGAAATTGCAAATAATAAACGACTCCAAAGACAAGAGTAAAACCAAGGCAGAATTGTGTGAAAAATATAAATACTCCCTCAGTACGATGAATAGGGTTTTACGGGATGTGCAACAAATTGAACAAAAATCTCAAAGTTGTGAACTATCTCGCAAGCGGGAAGGAACCGGGTTTTGCAAAGAGGTGGAACAGACCAACATGGTTTGGTCAAATGAGATCCCCTGGAGCAGCTGCTTCTCCAATCATCATAATGGAAAAGGCAAAGCAGTTTGCTGTGAACCTTGATTATACTCCAACTGTAGGAGAGCTCGATCGTCGATGGGTTATTTGTAAAGGTGTGTTTTTTGCAGGGTGGCTATGGCGTTGGCAAAAGCGACATGGAATTGGTGGGGAAAAAATGCAAGGTGAACAGCCTTCTGCAGATTTTAAAGGCGCTCAATGCTCCCTCGTTTCTTAGTTGGGTTTTTTTTACCCAATTTTTTTATTTAAAGAATTAAGCGAATATCGTTTAATTGCATGAGAGGCGCAATTAAGCGAGTTTTCGTTATTTGAATGCACGGATAATTGATCGCGAAAATCTGACAAAATGTTGGGTTCAATTAAGCGGGGAAGACTGCAGTATGAGACAGTCATTAATATTTTGTATGCTCCTGAAAATGTTCATGTCATCCGCATAAGAAGCACTTACTATGGTTTACCGATCGAATAGTATCATCAATAAAGATTATAAATAATAGTGGCCCTGAATAACTACCTTGCGGTATGCCCGAACTACATTTTATAATCCTAGATAACGAATTTCCGATTTTGACTCTTTGAGTTCGGTTTATAAGAAAAGAGAAAGTGCAGCAAAGGAACTGGGACCGAAACCGTAAATATTGAGTTTGTTAATCAACTATGAGTGGTTAATGGAGTCAAAAACTTTCGACAAATCTGTATAAATAGCATCGACCTGATTGATTCTTCCATCTCATTAATCACGTATATTGACCAATCTGGTGGAGGTCGAACGACTGGATACAAAACCATGTTCCGCATCTGAAATGTGCTCTTTAATTATAAAATCTAATTTGTTTTTCCAATGCCTTCGAAAAAGACAACCACAAATGGTTGTCAAAAAAAAAAAGGGGCAAGAGACGTAGAAGGCATCTCTATCATACTTCATTTCTGACCGAAACTTTTCACTCGCATTGGGGGGTCAGTTTCGTCAACAAAAACGAATTCTGTGTTTGCTTGTGTTGCATATTCTGATCATATTGTGGTATATATTCTCAATTGTAGTTCCAACGTGTTGTAGAAGATCAGAGAAAACATAGATTGCAGCCTGAAAACAACCTGAATTGCAGCCTGAAACGGCCAACTTTAAATGCATCTGTTCTTGTGTTTGAATCGTTCTTCAATTTGTTTTTTCTGGTCGTATATGATCTTTGTTGTGGATGTCAAAATCACCACTTTTCAGACTCAACGTTCTCGAGTTCTTTGGGTTCGAATATGTCCAACCTAGATATCCGTACGTAATCGGTGGCATTCAGGAGCAGTGTTCTCCTAAAATGAAGACAAAAATGATGCAATTCAATTGCCCGCAAATGGTCCTCACGCTCCATATAAATGTTCCAGTCACACAATATTCAATCACAGAGAAAGTATAAAAATGTAGTCACAATTTAGCTCGATACCTTTAGCCCGGGAGTCCAATTCGCCGTCATTTAATAGGCTCCCAACTCAGGGCCCTCAAAACAGGCATTAGTTTGCTTCAGGTTTGGAAGCAGGAACAGTCTCTGCCGAATGACACTTGCCTTTTCAGCACTTTGTTATTCTCCAGCGAAGCTTGTGTAACTTCAACTTCAAGTGGTACCCAGCATCATTGCCAAACGCTGTCTTTTGATGCAAGGTCTCCCTCCACTTCTGTTGGTCGTCGTGTCATCGGTTAAGTTTGAATCAGCATTGAACCTTGCGACAAGGGTATGCTTTACCATCTCAATCACAAACGACTCCATTTTCATGAGAATCTCCTACGACGAGTATAAGGATACTTGAACAGGCTCGCTTAGGTCTAGAATCTGATGAGAATCTGATTATGTGAAGCGCGAGTTCAGTATACGACGGCATGACTGCCGAGGCTGGACCATAGTGACCTCATACAACAAATACAATTCCAGTCCCCAGCAAAAGTGAAGTACATTCCATCGACATGCGAAAGTTCTTCAACGTGTCCTAGGTTCAACTTCCAGCATGAGCATGACTCCAACAAAACATTTCACCTGTCACGAGTGAGTTACACTTTTCCCAAGATCTTTTGCCCAAAATGCAAGAGTTTGACTTGCATGACATGTGGTTTCAACAAGGCGGTGCCACATTCCACACAGCACGCGCAACAATGGACTTATTGAGAGGCGAGTTCGGTGAACATTTTATTTCACTTTCGGGACCGGTCAATTGGCCGCCTAGATCGTGCGATTTAACGCCTTAAGACTATTTTTTGTGGGGCTATGTTAAAGCTCATGTCTATACAAACAAGCCCGCTTCAATTGACGCATTGGAAGACCACATTGAAGCATTTATTCGTGAGATACCGGCCGAAATGTTGGAAAGAGTATGCCAAAATTGGACTAAGCGGATGGACCATGTGAGGCGCAGTCAACATTTGCATGAAATAATCTTCAAACATTAAGTTATATGGACCGTACTATCGATTCAAATAAAGATTTCATGCATTTTTCTGAATTTTTTCAGATTCAGAATCTTTTTTGAGGAATTTCAATGTATGAAAAAGAGCAATTAAAATGTAAACAGGCTTAAGACTGTACTTTTAAAATTTAATCTGTTATCCGCCAGATCCAAGTGTGGTCCATATTCATTAAAAACTCCACTTGACCTTGTGAGTGGCCACATTTTTCCCATATTTTGCGTTATGAGATCTCATGAATAATATTTGCCGAGTTCGATGTGATCTAGCAGGCAAATGCATCAAAAGAAGAAGACTAATACACTTTACATGGTAGGGAAGTATATCCTTAACAAACATTACGTCAAGAATAATGCGTCTAGTTGCTAGGGATTTTATGCCAAGCAGCTGGCACCTAGTCTTATAGCTCGGGTGAAAATCCCAATGCATCTCAAAGAACAAATATTTGGTGTATCCCGTAGTGAAGGCGGGATTCCAGACTACACCAGACAAATTCAAGGAAGGGCCTTACCAAGGAAATGTAAAGTGATAAACAGGCGAATGGATTAGTAAATCCTTTGGTGTTCCGCTTTGTGAAACCTACAGCTGAGTTGGCTTTTGATAAGATATGGGAATGTGTGCGTGATATGAGAATGATGAGTTGAGCATGACTCCCGAATCCGAAAGAGCAACAGACCTAATGGAATACCTGAATTGCAGAGGATATACTGATTTCGTAGACGACATTGAATGGCATTTCTTTAAATTATGATACAAATCGTTATTTATGCAAAAATCAAATATATTACTTATATCACACTGTACAGTGATCCGTTTAATTGAAGCTCGCTTAATTGACTTTCCCATTTAAATGAACGAAAAAAGTGAGCTCGAATATTTCCTATATAAGCTATACACGTATTTGCACGGGTAATTGAATCGCGCAGAATTGATTCACCCGCTTAATTGGTCTTAGAGTTTTGTACCAAACAAGCTGAATACATCCAAAGTGTTCGGTTAATTGGTCGCTGAACGAACAATTATTACAAAATACTAGCAAATTGTAGTAATTTGGAAGCACTGAAATTGACAGCACTGCACACAAGATGACAGCAAGCTTTAGTTTGTCATTGCCATTCGAAAAGCGCGGTCCTTCTGACAAAACGAAGATGAGTGGCAACAAAAAATACACAAAAACAGAAATTGCAAATAATAAACGACTCCAAAGACAAGAGTAAAACCAAGGCAGAATTGTGTGAAAAATATAAATACTCCCTCAGTACGATGAATAGGGTTTTACGGGATGTGCAACAAATTGAACAAAAATCTCAAAGTTGTGAACTATCTCGCAAGCGGGAAGGAACCGGGTTTTGCAAAGAGGTGGAACAGACCAACATGGTTTGGTCAAATGAGATCCCCTGGAGCAGCTGCTTCTCCAATCATCATAATGGAAAAGGCAAAGCAGTTTGCTGTGAACCTTGATTATACTCCAACTGTAGGAGAGCTCGATCGTCGATGGGTTATTTGTAAAGGTGTGTTTTTTGCAGGGTGGCTATGGCGTTGGCAAAAGCGACATGGAATTGGTGGGGAAAAAATGCAAGGTGAACAGCCTTCTGCAGATTTTAAAGGCGCTCAATGCTCCCTCGTTTCTTAGTTGGGTTTTTTTTACCCAATTTTTTTATTTAAAGAATTAAGCGAATATCGTTTAATTGCATGAGAGGCGCAATTAAGCGAGTTTTCGTTATTTGAATGCACGGATAATTGATCGCGAAAATCTGACAAAATGTTGGGTTCAATTAAGCGGGGAAGACTGCAGTATGAGACAGTCATTAATATTTTGTATGCTCCTGAAAATGTTCATGTCATCCGCATAAGAAGCACTTACTATGGTTTACCGATCGAATAGTATCATCAATAAAGATTATAAATAATAGTGGCCCTGAATAACTACCTTGCGGTATGCCCGAACTACATTTTATAATCCTAGATAACGAATTTCCGATTTTGACTCTTTGAGTTCGGTTTATAAGAAAAGAGAAAGTGCAGCAAAGGAACTGGGACCGAAACCGTAAATATTGAGTTTGTTAATCAACTATGAGTGGTTAATGGAGTCAAAAACTTTCGACAAATCTGTATAAATAGCATCGACCTGATTGATTCTTCCATCTCATTAATCACGTATATTGACCAATCTGGTGGAGGTCGAACGACTGGATACAAAACCATGTTCCGCATCTGAAATGTGCTCTTTAATTATAAAATCTAATTTGTTTTTCCAATGCCTTCGAAAAAGACAACCACAAATGGTTGTCAAAAAAAAAAAGGGGCAAGAGACGTAGAAGGCATCTCTATCATACTTCATTTCTGACCGAAACTTTTCACTCGCATTGGGGGGTCAGTTTCGTCAACAAAAACGAATTCTGTGTTTGCTTGTGTTGCATATTCTGATCATATTGTGGTATATATTCTCAATTGTAGTTCCAACGTGTTGTAGAAGATCAGAGAAAACATAGATTGCAGCCTGAAAACAACCTGAATTGCAGCCTGAAACGGCCAACTTTAAATGCATCTGTTCTTGTGTTTGAATCGTTCTTCAATTTGTTTTTTCTGGTCGTATATGATCTTTGTTGTGGATGTCAAAATCACCACTTTTCAGACTCAACGTTCTCGAGTTCTTTGGGTTCGAATATGTCCAACCTAGATATCCGTACGTAATCGGTGGCATTCAGGAGCAGTGTTCTCCTAAAATGAAGACAAAAATGATGCAATTCAATTGCCCGCAAATGGTCCTCACGCTCCATATAAATGTTCCAGTCACACAATATTCAATCACAGAGAAAGTATAAAAATGTAGTCACAATTTAGCTCGATACCTTTAGCCCGGGAGTCCAATTCGCCGTCATTTAATAGGCTCCCAACTCAGGGCCCTCAAAACAGGCATTAGTTTGCTTCAGGTTTGGAAGCAGGAACAGTCTCTGCCGAATGACACTTGCCTTTTCAGCACTTTGTTATTCTCCAGCGAAGCTTGTGTAACTTCAACTTCAAGTGGTACCCAGCATCATTGCCAAACGCTGTCTTTTGATGCAAGGTCTCCCTCCACTTCTGTTGGTCGTCGTGTCATCGGTTAAGTTTGAATCAGCATTGAACCTTGCGACAAGGGTATGCTTTACCATCTCAATCACAAACGACTCCATTTTCATGAGAATCTCCTACGACGAGTATAAGGATACTTGAACAGGCTCGCTTAGGTCTAGAATCTGATGAGAATCTGATTATGTGAAGCGCGAGTTCAGTATACGACGGCATGACTGCCGAGGCTGGACCATAGTGACCTCATACAACAAATACAATTCCAGTCCCCAGCAAAAGTGAAGTACATTCCATCGACATGCGAAAGTTCTTCAACGTGTCCTAGGTTCAACTTCCAGCATGAGCATGACTCCAACAAAACATTTCACCTGTCACGAGTGAGTTACACTTTTCCCAAGATCTACCTCCCACTCGACATGGGTTTTTACTGGTCAAACAGGATCGCATCGACACTCGCTTACGTCGCATACTCCACTGCAGTATGCAGATATCAGAACTGTCCCCTCATAGGTGCTCCATTATCTGCGGCTCACAGCTGGAACTCAACCTCGGAGATTCTCGTTTTTAACGACTCAACTTTCGTTTTCACCTCTTGACTGAGGCGAGTGGTTTGGCTTCACCTCGATTCGACGGCGCGCCACCTTGGTGCACCCAAATGTCGACTGATGTCAAATCCACAGCAGTCCCTCGTGAATGAAAGGGCCCGTCGCGCGCGTCATCTGGGAAATCACTTTTGTTCTCACAGCCACACGAGTTACCGAAAAAAATTCCACGCATTAAGTTGCTTTCATGTCCCGGCCTTCATCAACCGCCGCCAATGGGTTCACATTCCAACCTGTTGAGCCGCCTTCCTGGTCGCGACCGACGCATGGTGTGCTATGTCACAGCCGTCCGGCTGTCAGGCTTAATCTACAGTAGCGACTAATACAATCGTCAACCGCTAAGAGATAGCTCAAACAACCGGAAAGCTCCGGGTGCCCGTGCAGCAGCGCCCGCACTCGTCAATCAGTCTCCGCAGAGGGACCAGCTCGCCGTTCAAATATTGAAAGTTATTGAATCGTGTTTTCGCTTAGATCCACAAACACAACAGTCGACCGCGTCGAATCAGAACCAACCGTCCTTCGAATGTAGGTAACGAGTTTCGCGCGGCTTTGTTGTTGTTGGCGGCGGGCCGCGCCGTGGCGTGGCGTTGCTCAATCAAAAGCCAAACCGATGCCGTATCTCGCAGCAATAGGACGCGTTTCACAAGACACAAGAGAGCAAAACACAAGCGAACGCAACCGCTTTCAGCTAAGAGAGCACAAATTGGTGGTGTTAGATAATTGGTCTAGATACGCGCTGGGCGCACACATGCGCGCCCGCTCTCAGCTGACGCGCTGATGAAATGGAAATGTGTTAAGTTAATTAAATTTCTGGTTGGCCTGGTTAAGGGGAGGCCTATACCGGTCGGCATCGGCCGTGTCTTCCTTTTGGAAAGTCACTCTCAGCACCGGTTTGGGAGTGCGGCAGCGCGTGCGTGTGTGTGGGCATGTCTCGTTTTCTGTTTATCGGCGTCAAGGATCTGCTTTGGGTGCTGCGTTGGGCTTGTTTTCCTCATCTCCGGCAAAGTACGAAAAAGTTATGTCACCCTTGAGATGTTTTCGCTTTCTTTCGATAACCAGCCTATGGTGTGGTGGCTTATGTAAGGAAAGCCACTGAATCGATTGCCGCGAGTGTGCGTCGCTGCCTGCGAGCGAATGAAGATGAACGCTGATCGCAAGTCGTGGCGGTGTTCGAGTGCTTTGGGTAGGTGTTGCTGTTAACCTGGTTATTGAATGGATTTGTTTATTGTTTCGCTGTTTTGCTTTTTTACTGCATACCGAAGTGTTGATTGAGCCAACGGAGATTTGCGTTACACAAAACCCACTGTCACTGCGTAAGTTTTGGTGATGGGAATTAATCGTTGTATCCTCTTGCTAAAGTCGTTAGATAATGGAAGAGGATGATGAAAAGTGCACACAATTTTGAAGACATGTGAATGCGGCTGTTTATCTTTTGCAAACTGTCAAAAAAACTGCTGTCAGCAGAAATTGAAGACGTTCCGACGACATTAACGGCAATTCACTGGATGCTCCGCCTGGCGCCCTGCAATCTTGTTCCCAGTTAAGAACCCATCAACAATTTGTTTGTTCTTTATCTTCTTCGAGTAGAACAACAGTCCAAAGTGAAATTGAGCTAAAGACTTAATAAAACTCCCAGATCCACCGCTCCTTACAGACTTTCCAACACGAGTTGCTTATCCAGACTGTGTGCTCTTTGTGATTGTCTACAATTTAGACACAACTTCGTCGGAACTGTCTCGCGCATTATCACACGCACAATGTTAGCTCGAATACACAATCAAATCCAACCTTTGTCTCACTGACTCAGTCGTGATCAAACGATTAAGACCAACCAAGGCAATGTCCTGCACAATCCGAGCATCGCATCACAGCGTCACCGTCCCGAGAGACGAACACGATCATCTTCACGCCGCATTCACGTGTGCTCCGTCAGTAAATCTTGTCTCCGGTTAATTAAAGCTTTTTTTTCAAAAAAAAAAAAAAAAAAACGAAATTTCAAAGAAATCGAAAGCGTGAACGTTTTACGCTGAACACCTCACCAACAAGCAGGCATCTTGTTCGATGCAGTTGGATGTGGGAAGGGAGCCGCGATGTGCTGTGAAAGACACAAAAGAGGTCGTTATGCAGCTGAAGTGTCTCACAAGATGTTCACTGGAACTGGCTAAAAATAAATACCACCAACCGACAGACAGACAAGTCGACGAGTCGAGAGGATGTGTAACTAAATCGAATGCAAACAAGCAGATCCAGGAATGCGCTGGCGAAGCTGCCGAGAATTAAGAGGATTTCAGTGTTGTTCTAGGAATCGGAACGTCCCACAGTGCAACTAAAACGGACACTGGCTGCCAGTTAAGACTTTGATTAATAGCGAACGTAAGGGACGTCGAATAAAGAAGCGTGTTAAGTGAACTGATACGAGGTGAGAAGACAGCAATGCTCTACACAATCGTGCACACTGCGCCTCCATCACAAGGGAACAACTGAAGTTCGTTCTGCGCTGGCATGTGCCATTGTACTCACACCTCCAGGTAGTTCTGGTTCAAGGATAGGGGATTGACTTATGACTTGAACACGGGATCTCCAACTGTGATGTCCGAATGCAGAAAACGGCAATCAGTGAGTTATTCACATTCGCCTCCAAGTTGTGCACATGGAAGGAGTGAGGCATGATTTATTGGTAATCCACTTTCAGAGAAGCCAAATATGGACGCGAAAAGGTTGCTTGCTGGACTGCACGCCTTACTGGGGTGAATGAAGCACTGCATTGTAACATCCTTGAACTCGTTGTAGGCGACTCCATAAAACATCCATAAATGCACAATGCGTTTTATGACCCAGGTCGATTTTGATCGGGCGCCATTTCGTTTTGAATGACAATTGTCAGTCTAAATGTGACTGTCGCAAGGGGTGGTCCATGCCAAACATCGTAATTGCAAAACTTTATTTAAATAGCTGTTCCAAGTCGACACAAAACGACATGACACTCGTGTATGTAGCTGTGCTTGTAAACAGAATTCCAAGCGCAATCAACTTGTACACCTCTGTGCACCACTTGGAAAGGGAGAGTGATGACTGGTCTACGGACAGAACCCGAAAAAGTAGGATCACTTGCTCGAAAAACTAAATAGGAACAACTAACAGCCATTGGAGTTCATAATTGTTGAACATTTTGCTTCAAGCCAGCACGACTCTCCATTGAATGCCATAACAAAAGTGAACGCAAGCCGAACGCAGAAATTGCGGAATGAACACAGCAATCGTTCCCCGAATCTTTATTACACGGTTTACAACACCAGAAATAAAGCCAATTTAACGTCAATAAAAGCAGGTAACTGGGTCTTTCGCTCACAGACGCGATGGTCTTGTTATCAACAATTCAGTAACGACTGAATTTAGCTCATTGAAATGCATATCACTGGATAGGGTAACTAGTAGACTTAGATTCGCTTAAAGTACCTGTAAGTGGTCAGGAGGTTAGAGCATCCGAATATTTGTGAAGCTAGTTGGTACATGGGTTGAGCAGCAGCGAATGTGTTCGCCCTTGCTTTGTGAAGAAAGTGGATGTCGACAAAACGACTTTTGATGTTTCAAGATACACGCCGGGGAAATGAAAGTTAAATATACAATTTCTTGTCTTCGGCAGCGCTTCACGCCACTTGAGGTTGGAGTTCTACTAACCCAACTAAAGGGTGATTTTTTAAAAGCTGTAGGAAAGTTTTTCAAAAAAAAAAAAAAAACACATAAAATTCAGAAAAATGCATGAAATCTTTATTTGAATCGATAGTACGGTATAATTTAACATAGCCCCACAAAAAATAGTCTAAAGGCGTTAAATCGCACGATCAAGGCGGCCATTTGACCGGTCCCGAACGTGAAATAAAATGTTCACCGAACTCGCCTCTCAATAAGTCCATTGTTGCGCGTGCTGTGTGGCATGTGGCACCGTCTTGTTGAAACCACATGTCATCCAAGTCAAGCTCTTGCATTTTGGGCAAAAAAAGTTGGATATCATCTCACGGTAGCGCTTATTCACAGTTACGTTACGACTCGCATTATCTTTGAAGAAGTACGGTCCAATGATGCCACCAGTCCATAAACCGCTCCAACTGTCACTTTTTCTGGATGCATTGGTAGCTCTTGCAATGCTTCTGGCTGATATTCACTCCAAAATCGAAAATTCTGCGTATTTACGTACCCATTGAGGCAAAAATGAGCTTCGTCGCTGAACATAAGAAGCTCGCGATGAACTTTCTTAACAGAGCACGCATTTTGATAATAAAATTCAATAACTTGCAAGCGTTGTTCGTTTGTAAGACGATTCATGGTTAAATTATAGACCGAACTGAAGACGTTTGACAGTGAAACAGAACACGAAACGTGCGTCAGCTGTTTAAACCAGTGTTGCCAAAAAGATAATAGCTAAAAAATCACCCTTTAATAGAGTCGATTGTGCACTAAAGGGAGGCATATTTCAATGCGTTGGGCTGCATTTCGTGACATTTCGGAAAACAGAAACGGAATGTTCACGAATTTCTGCATTTTCATAGAATTTCTGCGAAAATCGAGGAGTTGCGCGAATCAAGGGTTGTGTAAATCGAGTTCGTACTGTATACAAAATTTAGCCTCAAATGTTTGTCGCCGATTCACGCCTTAACGCATTTACCGATTTCAACCAAACTTGCACACATCCTTAGAATTGGTCTATAAATGGTTTGTATGAAGTTTGGTTAAAATCGGTAAACAACACATCGTGTGTTGTGCGTGCATGAAAAAACCCCTGAATTTTTGTGGATTTAGGGTTTTTTTCCAAGTATTATGGAGACAGACAACTTCTACCACCCTTTCCATCGCTGACAGTCCTGGGCACGCTGCTTCCAGTCATCAAGACCAAGCTGTCTTATTCATCCGCGAAGACTTGGTCTTTTTACCGGAAATTCGGTTTTCTTCTCGGACCAGGAGGCACGAATTCGAATACCCTCTTAGCTGGAGCGTTAATGTCCATGCGTTCGACTGTCTCGGACGCCAGTGCAATCGACGGATTGTTGCTTTCCGGACTACATTCATATCCTGGTACAGCTCGTAGAGCTCTTTACGATACTACGAATGCTGTGGTTGTGTGCATCGATTTGAAACCCGCTGGCTTGTGTGTACAAATTTGGTCGACTACAGTCTTTCTTTCCGTCACCACAGTATTAGAGAGTTAGCCGCTAAGCTCCGCTGCTACGAAGATGTCCACGAGCATAAATGGACAGAAGCGCCTCCGAGTGCTGCCCACGGTGTCGATAGAAGTGATTCTAGACATGATTCTAGACAGTGAACAAGCTGATCTTGGAATCTTCGTCTGGTGTGAGAGACGACGACAAGAACGTACTCACTTTCTACACTCCGGTGCGGCCATATCTAAAGTTCGTGCATACAAAACGTAAGAAGCACGTCATTTGCTGCGTTTTTAGTCGGGGCAAGTTTGGAAAACCAAAAGATTGCCAGTCAGTCCCAGATGTCTCAAACTGTCACACACTTCCTGTGTGTTCTTTGCTTGTTCCACGAAGATCGTACTGACCACAAACAAATTAAAAATCCCGCACAATAACTATCACCAACGAATTCTCCACGATCCATTGCTCGCGTTGGTCTACCAGGTACCAGGAAGTGCTTAAACTGAGCTTGTTAAAGTGGTAAATTTGTCTGCCCAGTGGCGCAAAATACCAACAAAACACAATTGTGAACGAACACATTACACACGCTTGACATCCATGTCACATATCCGCATTCAGACTGACAGTGTGTCAAATTCATTCACCTTTTAATCTCCATCGCACCGAAATGTCAATTTGACACACTGTGCGTATGAGTGTGCCACTAGACACCTGGAAAAGTAAAAGTAATAAACATAAATAGTCTCAATTCACGTTTCGAACATGCATCATGATCAAAAATGAAAAGAAGAAGAAAAGGCAAAATGTTGAAGTGCCAGTCCAGTTAATTGCTCCCATTTCTTGGAACAACTCACCCAGCAACACACTTTGCGTGGCGGCAGCTAGAAGCTGTACCTCGCTCGTCAGAGATTTTCTCTAGAAAGTAAAAGCATTTTGGATTTTCTCAATGGAAGATATGCATCGCCAGTATGCAGGCACATGTGTGTGGCGTCGAGCTAATGACCGAAACCGAAAATATAACCATCGACAATGACGATGCACTCATGTTGCCCCAACCGCCGAGGTTGGTGTGCTCTTTCAATTACTCGCCTGTTGAAAGCAAACGGTTTGCTTGTAGATTTTGTGTGTGTTTTTATTTGATTGGTCTTTTCCTCATTATTAATTGGCTTTTCCTTTTTGTTTTCTTTCAGTTATTTCCACTCCAGCCGCACGATGAGAAGAGCCAAAAGATGGCTTCTAGTTTTTGCTGGTAAGTACTTGCTTCGATTGTTTCTTGCAGCTCGGTTCGTTTTGGTAACCAGACTGCATTGAATCTGTGTCGAGTGCGAATCAATGGATTGTGACTGCAATGAAAGTACTGGAGAATGAACTCTGGCAGAGCTGCGAGAAACTATTTTCACTTGGTTTGTGAGCAATCATTTTCCGACAGGGAATACGTCTACGACATTTGACTACTTCGAGCCAGAAAAGATGTATGAATGAGAAGCCGAAGTTCTACCACTCTTGCCCCTTGAAATGTTTGACAACCATCGATTAACAAATCGCCAAAAGCCAAACTGACCAATCAGAGAACGGCATTTACGTTATTTCGTGAATAACTGTCAAAAAGTCACTCAAATTCGTAGATGGGCTAGGGATCAATCAGCTGTGAAGTTGGCCATCTCTATAATACTTCATTTCTGCTTCGATCTGTAGGCTTGATTTCAAGGCTGTCAACTACGATCGTCAATCGAAGCTTCTGCGGAGTTCTTTTTCGTTCATGACATCGTTTTCCTTAAATTAGTGAGCAGAACTTCATCACCCTGTAATGGCTTAAATGTGCTTGCTCTCTCCAGTCAGCCCTTAGAGGTCACAATGGGCTCAATACGTTGGTCTGCCGGGCCACAGGGCCGTCTACCTTGATTGTGCCCAAATCTACCACGTTCGGCTAGTCTCCCCATAGGTTACCACTCACAGAGATAAAAGAATGCTAGCTTTTCTAGTCGCAGCCAGTTTTAGTAACAGGAAGCAGTCAATTCTCAAGCAGCCAACTCTCTGTCAATAATAGTCAGTTTCTCAAGAAACCACCAACTGACTGCCATTCTTGCGAGATTGTCAATATCGTTCTCCATTTTGTGAATTGGCTTACAACAAATTTTGCATTCCTATATATTGCCTGCATCTTGTCATTGTGAATGGAATGTAACACCATTGAACTGTACCTGTTTTGCAGCAATTTTCGATTTCGACAACTAGTCCTAACTTGTCAAATATTCGATTTCGAAGCATCAAATGTTCGCGGATTGTGTCTGAAAGCCATACCTGGGGATCCATTGTCCAGTTCTCGCAATCGCAATCCTGTCACAGTGTCACCATGTCGATCCCTGGAATAAAACACGATGTGTCACCGTGTCACGTCTTTAGCTACAAGCATCAGAATTAACGGTGGCGGTGACACCTTCTTAATTATCGAACATCATTGGTCGAATACGTGTCGTTCCCTGATTGGTCACTATGCAATGACAGTGTGTCGCCGTGGTGTAGTGGGTTGGTGCATCAACTCCCACGCAGAGGGTGTCAGTTTCGATCTCCGAATTTACCAACATTCATAATTCAGGGCACCACGGTCTTCGAGTCAGTGACAATTCTTAAAGAATCTAGGAAAATATTCTCAAACTTCTCCCTTTGGAGTCAGCATACAATTGTAGCACACACAACACGGCGGGTTGATGTAGAAGCTAGGCCCAGGTCCACCTCGGACTGTCGCGCCACCCATATAATTACTATTTGTATGCACCTATGACCACATGGCACACCATGCAGTCACTTTTTCAGATGTAAGAAGCCTGGGCTGCCAACAGAGTGAGTATCTACGAGGCCTGTAAAGTACGATAAGATGTAAGACGCCCATAATCTGGTAGTAAAGCGCGAAATGTTCCTTCTGCAGAAACACTGTGTTTGTAAAATCATTTCACAAATGGTGGGTGGACAATTGGTGGTCGTAGTGGCCTCAATGTGCGGCTATAATGCCCATTTCACAATGCTGCGTTGGTGCGTCGCCACGTTTCTCAACCCACACAGTTCAATGGTTCCAAGGCATTCACTGCGTCGTGCTATGTTTTTGATTTTTATAAGAAAGTGAGAGCAACGTAACTCTCTCACCAAAATCTTTTCAACATGCTGAAAAATGTTGGTGCTTTCTGACATTTCCCTGCGTTACTCCACAGATATCGGAACCAACGCGTAGTCGAGGCACCAACGCTGCATTAAGCTCACCGAATATTTTCACTCGATCTAAGTCAAGCCCTTAGTCTTAGCTAACAACCCAACCACTTTGAAAGATTAAGAGGGCAAAAATGGAGACACTATTGCTATTAGATTCATCAAACATTTGACTTACCGGCCATTTGAAAAATGTGCTATTTCATACATAATTGCATTAATGTACCTCAAACCATTGTTGTTTCATTTATTTTCCCTTTCCTATCATTCTCTTCTGGTCACCCTGTATTCCACTTGCCTCTTGAAGATTAATGGCATCGTTACATTTCCCATCTGATGGCATGCGTTGATGAGGTCTTTCATCGTTGCCTGTAAAAGGTTCGTCGGTGGACTCCAGAAATGAAGTATTATAGAGTTAACCGACTTCTATCTCTCTTGTTTGCACCTAAAAATGTTTGACAACTGCTTTTAACATCGTTTGCCAAACCAAACTGACCAATCAGAGAGCGGCAATCGCGTTATTGCGTGAACAACCGTCAAAACGTCAAGAATTACTGTCAAAAGTCGCTCAAATGCGTTCTTGGACAGGGGTACTCTTCTCTGGCACAGTGCGAGTCTCGATAATTCGAGAGATCGAATTAACGAAATGGTCGTATTAGAGCTAAAGACGAAAACGAAATAGTACAAGCGGCAATAATTTAACACAACGGGCACTGAACTGCATTATTTTGTAAAGAAATTGTGAAAGTTCTTGGTCAAGAGCATTGTCTATGACAACCAGTGACAGAGAATACCTCGTCAACTACTTCCATTCTGAGTTCATGTTGAAGCAGTGTACACATGTTTGACTTTGCCCCCTTTGATGTGACGAGTGGAATTGGCTTTGCCTCTGATTCGTATCGTCGTTTTCATAGTTGTTGCTTCAATTGGAAGCTCCCAAAATTTCGTCGTCCCCGCAGACTTCTGCATCATCGTCAAAATGTACGTAAGTCATCGAAAGTGACAGATTCACAAAAGTTAGTAAGAAGGCTCCATCCATCCTGCCATTCGAATTACTGAGAGGAAACTGGGTACCGATTTCGGATTGCAGCGTGTTTGCGTGGGTGGCCGACTGAGAATTTCTTCGATGTAACAAGAAATCTAAAAAATTTCCAAGGTACATAACGATCGTTTCCAATTATTGAGAGTCGACTGTGTCTACCACACCCGTGTCAAACAGTTGTGTTCAACAGTTTCCTGTGAACTGTCAAATCCAGCTGGCCAGTCAATGTATCAGTTCCTGACGTATTGTTTCGTTTCGAAATACAGATGAACTGAATGGTTGTCAACAAGAGTGTGAGGAAGTTGGGCATCTCTATCATACTGCTGAGCGAAATCACGCTTATGTCAAGCACCAGTGTCAAGGAAGACGCCAGATTAATTCCAGCCAAATTCAAGCCTTCATTTAGTTTTAATGATACAGTTACTTTGACACTCGAATACAATCTTCATCAATGTATTTGTCACATTACACCTAGGTATGCAAATGATTCAGAGAATTCAGAAAACTAGTAGCAATCCTCACAACTTTGCACTTGTCAAATCATTCAGGCATGTTTGCTGACTCGTTGCAAACATGCCTGTGATGCGTTGTGATTATCAATTTCACGTATAATGATAGAATCAATTAAAAACCGTTTCTCCTGTGAAGCTAACAGAACAAAGAGTCATTCAATTTGTGGGGGGTATCACTGACATTCAAAGGCCTTGCCGTACCCATTCGCCTTCGGTATTGTCGACTTAGAAATGTTAATTGACATTTCAGTCGATTAACGCCCAACGAATCTTCGAAATGTCAAAGATACAAGTGATATCAGCCAACACAAAAATTATGTATATTAACCGAACCTGTTATGCGCTGTGCTCGAACGAATCGTCGTCGTACACCATCATCGCCGGGCCTGTGAAGTGCAAATGCAAACAAGCCCGCGACACTGGACGAAAGTGACAGTGCCACCGTAGGTGTCACCAATAAGTGTACCCAAACCGAAAATGTTCTCAAATTAGCACTAGTCTATCACCCGTCCTACTTAACGTGTTTTTGATTCAACTTCTATTTATTTCCAGCTCTCTTGGGACTAATGTCGCATGCGGGCGCGTTGAGAGCGTCATCGTTTATGTATGGTAAAACGACGACGACATCATCCACAACCACAACTACATCCACCAGCGAGGTTCCAGAAACGACAGCAGCCGTCGTTGAAGAAATAATCGAAACGAAGGTCAGTACAAAAATAATTCGCTTAAGATATTTGATGCGTCGGTTTTTTTTTTTTTATTGCTTGTTGACATGGCTTAAATGTCAAGCAATGCAACAGGTACCATTAATGTTTGTCACCGATGATGCACGCATACCCGCACAGCGGCGTAACGTCACTACAGACAACCACACCCTGGAATTGATTGCTTTTAGCCAAACAGACGGCCCCACTTGACGGGCTTGTCCCACTTACACAGAGACCCCCATATGGTCCACTCACCGTTACTTAATACGAATTACGAGCAATAATCGCTGTCTTGCTGAGCAATACCGATTGTGCCAATCTACTATGTACATACACAAAAACGTAGGTGGGCGCAGACGTCTGAGGCGCGGCGGTGCTGGGGTGCGCGGCATGGCGCAGTACCATGCAAATATGTGTGCGCACGGGTACCTGGAAGCAACAATAGAGTTTACAGGCAAGAAGGTCACCCTCCGGATTCGTGCGGTTGCGCATTCGGTGTAGGCGGATGGAGTTAGCAAGTTGGGTAGATCTAAAGCTTCTGAAATTTATTGCTGCTGTGCTGGCGATGAACAAGCACGTGGACGATACCTTTGGCCTTACAAGGGCGTTGATTTGCTTCCGACAGGCACTAGTTGGTGGCAATTCTTCTTGTGTAGAACTCGATTGAGTTGCGAGGTAGGTCACACTCTTGAAAGGTTTCGTTTTGAAGTTTTCGAAAGTTGTGCTCTTCTCGGTCGAAGTTCTTGTGCTTCCGCAGTCAGACTCTACTAACGGACAAGGTGTTTCTGGATTAGCTTGGCGTTACAAATGACTGCGCCTAACTAATTTTGATTTCCGCTTCTGCTTGCCTACTCGACCACGGTTTATAGACGATTATGATGCTTAAGTGCTTATGTTCTTGGCTGTATTCAATTTGGATGGACAGCTTTTGGTTTCACCAAGGTCGTTTTGTTATCAGTTTTTGTTTCGTAAGGAAGGTCAATGATGTTCTACTTCGAGCACAAAGTGACTTAAAAGTGCGATAGTTTGAGGTTGTGTTCTTCAACAACATTAGTAACCCTCTCACTTTGCTTTAAACTTCAATGAACAAACGTTTGTGTCTGTCTTTTAACATCAGACCTCTCCTGTATTTCAACGACGACGTCACTGTCTTAAGTGATGTCTGCACACCGGTGAGATGTACCATACTTACGATTGCTCAGGGAATCTGTACTCTTCTCTCGATATTTCTATTATAAATCTCTGGTACAATACTTACACACGCTCTGTTTGGCATTTAGAACTGTATTATAATCCGCAAAGCAACTGCAGATGGTTTGACATAGTCCAAAGCCTTCTGTGAAAAGCTGGTCGGCTGGTCCTACCATGACGAAAGCCGCACTGTTCATCCTGGACTCGACTTGGTCGCACCACGTTCCCAGGCCACTTGAATGACACGAGAGGGCCATAAAACTCCCTCTTTACCTTAAGCATTTCTGGCCGGATTTCATCCCAAAATTCACTCAGTTTCTAAGATTGCCGATAATGGCATAATAAGCATTATTTTTGTTTTGCCTCACACTGTGTGCAGTAGGCAGCTAAGCAGTTTTACTAAATTCATTGGTGAATCGGTAAAAGAACCGATTTCATTCACTTCTCTTAGTCAAGCTGCCTGAACCTTGGTCATCATCGTTGAGCCGATGAGACTCATCGTTAAACAATATTTGAAGAAGCAGACATCCCTCATGTACCTCAATTTTAGAAAGAAAGCCCTTGCACCTAAATACCTGAGGACTGATGTGCGAAAAAGGCAGAAGTCGGCATTCTTGACGATTCTTGCGTTAAGACCAATCATATTTACATTCTACCCTTCATATGAAACGATTCACTTCTAACTACTTTCCTCTAGCGCTCTCAGAAGTTGCCTTTTTTCTGATTCGTAAATTCTGATTGTTGGAGTCTATGACAGTTCAGTTTAATACCGGGTTTTAGTCCCTGGATCGTTTGTAAGGACTAAGTGCACTCCCTTGCGTGGTAGCACAAACGGCCCACGCTGGACTACATGTGACTGCAGTCAGCCACCTTTACCTAACCTTAACCTAAGAGCGATTCCTTCCCTTAATGTCCCTTACCTTAGTAGTCTTAGTCAAAATGTTAGAACGTGGGACGATTACGTCTGGACAAAATGATCGCAAGGTGCGCCAGATGCGATGTTCTAGATATGAAATACGAGTGAAAACTGATCACGCATCAGCTGGCTGTTGTTAAATAAGATGTTGCTGTAAAGAGAGATGCCAAGTCTAAGGAACAGACTAACCTTCAACTTCTCCAACTTGGAGCTGGACCTCCACCAACAAGCCTCTGCAGCTAGCGCGATCTTCTTTATCCACCAAAACTGCAGCTAACTCGATCTTCTTTCTCCAACAAAGCTGGCCATTCGCTCTCCCTTTTTTTTCGTAGGCGAGCCATGTCGCATGAGGCACTTCACAGCTGATTGACCCCTAGTCCGTCGATAAATATCTGAGACTTTTTGACAGTTATTCACGAGATAACGTGAGTGCCGTTCTCTGGTCAGTTTGGCTTTAGAAAACGATATGAAAAATGGTTGTCACAAAGGGGGAGGAGAGGTAGAAGTTGGCCATCTCTATCATACTTCACTTCTGACTTCACCGTTGGCTGTGATAGCGTCAACATCAAGAAGCGGGCAACCAGCAACCAATCAACGAAGAATGCCAAAAAATGACATTCAATAACACTTCGACTCTTACTCTCAATACTTACCACAAACGTCAAATCTCATCTCCAACTTTTCAACCGACAACTTTTCTCCGACAAGACGTTAGTTTGGACATGGATTTTTGTGCCTCCACTGGATTTTCCCTCCACTCATGTTCATGAACAGGGCATGGTCATCTCCAATGGAGACGACGTGTACGAAAGAGCTAGAAAGAGGTTTGCTAATCGGAAGAAAAATAGTCCTCACTTCTTGCTCCAAGATGATGCCAGTTCCGAAAACTTAACAACTCGATCAAGTTGTTGTTGAGTAAAACTGATTTTGTCTTCCTAGCTACCTGCAGTGGTAGACGTGTGATTAATGGCTTTACACTTTTTACGGCGCTGCGCTTCATGAAAATACAGGATATGTCTGATATGCACATGCTCTCCCCGACTAACATAACTTTGAATGTACGGAGTTTTTTTTTATTTATTAACCACTGGCTTTACTCGGCGCGCCTTGCTACGCAAAGTATAAAATTCAAGTGCAAAGTTTTGCATGAAACAAAAAAAATGTGAGCCAAAACCTTCTTCGCAGTATTCTGAACAAAGTTGCCAAGGACATCAGTCTCATCTCTTACCATTTAAGAGTCTATAAAGGACTGAAGATTTCTATATTAGATAGATTAAACATCATTTGATTCGTTTCCCAGTTTCTCAGCATATTCACCAATTAGACAACAAATCTAAGCTTGAAGTCTTAATTTCTATTTCAGCCAAATGTAACAACAAAACCGTCAAAGAAACTTACCGGAATCCCACAAATTGACTGGGTATGGGATCCCAATCTGCCGCGTGAATTGAACGGGTAAGTTCAAGGAATTCCTTTTAAAATTGGCCAAATAAATGCTCACATATTTCTTCATTTTCAGATACAACTTATCGTCGTATCCATTCTTCAGCACAGTGCCACCGCCAGAGGAGATCGCATTCAGATGTGATGGACTCCACGATGGATTCTATGCATCAATCGAATACAAATGCCAGGTGAGAAAGAAAAATTGCGTGTCTGATGTAAATCATCAGAGGTTCCCCGAAAACAATGCACAATGGTTAGCGCGTTGGGGTTTTTTCTCGCAAATTAATTAAAACCTAATTTGTGGGCATTTAAGGTTAAACGCAACCTTGTCCAACATCACTCGGATTCGCTTGGGAGGGAATTAAATTCAATCGAACCGTGTTGGCTGTAAATCAAATCTCGAAAAGGTGTTAATAACCAATTCTGGAGGTCGCTGACGGAGTAGGAGAATGACTTCCGTTAGATATGCCCTTCGAATTAATTGACTTTGGCAGAAATGGACGATGAGTGGGTTGCTGTTTTTGACAGCTCTCGTAAACATTATCAGCTCACCGATGTAGATGCTGGAAACACTCACGAAATCATTGCTGATAGTCAGAGATAGTGGAGGAACGAGATATCCAACTTCGGCTATTTTTACCCCTTGACGGCATTGAGCCGTCAAGAAGAAGAGTGTATTGGCATTCTCTTGCATTTCACACATACTGCTACAAAGTTCCGGGCTCCAACGCGTATCGTTACATCGTAAAAAAACGCTGTCAGATGAAATCAAGTGGGCAAGAGAGGTAGACATGGGATACCTCTAGCCTGCAGATTTATTTGACAGGTATTCACACATTTTTGACAAATTGATGTCAACGTCGCTGTCAAACCTTCAGTGGGAATAAATACAGGAGTTGGATTTCTCGAAAAATTCTCCCCTCTTGATACACTTCCCGGACTCATCAGGAGCAACCCATAAGGGACGTAAGCAGACATAAGTCAACATAACCAATCGACTTAATACACAAATATGATACACTATGAACATAAGGAATATTTCCCTCAGTTTCGTTAAGTTTCGTTAATTTTTACCTTAACGAAACTGAACGAACTTTTAAAATCCCCTTAAAAGCGAGATTTATCACACTTTACGTGTGTTAATTAGAAATTTGTGTTACTTCCGAGAAACAATCATGGTTAGCTCAAAACTTGACGAAGCGTCTGACTACTTTCCATTCGGTTCTGACATTAACGCATGTTTACGTAAATCAATTATGGCTCGGCCTTTAAAGGGGCTGCAATGCTCTTAGATGGCAAAACAAAAACAGACATTTTGTGATATTTTAGCAGGTGGACACATTGTGAGCGTTGCGTGTGAGCAAAAAAGCAAGGCCCATGATCCAAAAATTCTTGTCAAATGATAGCAAATCCTAACTTCAAGCTTCTTCTCATTTCAGGTCTACCATCATTGTGTTTATGGAATCCGTCACGACTTCCTTTGCGCCAATTTCACAGCATTCGATCAGAGGACATTCATTTGTCACTTTGTCTCCGATGTGGACTGCAAGAATTCAGAAAAATTCTGGAACAGGTAAGTGACTCTAATTCGCTCGCAGTTTGAGCTAAACTGATCTTTACATCTGCGTAGGAACGATAATCTGTACATGGCGACGACAACAACGACTACAACCACCACGACAACACCTGCTCCGCCCACAGTTGAACCGGAGTACAGACCGCGACCACGGAGACCACTCAGACGTCGTCGTCCCTCGGACTACTACTATGACGAGGACTACGATGCAGACTATTACGAGGAGGATCGGCGTGTGAACAGACGCCGAAAGCAAAGACCACGTGGTCGTCGGCCAGCGGATTACGATGAAGACTACGAGGAGAGGCGGGCATACAGTGATGACGAGCCAAGGTAGGTTTCAATGTCAGACTCACAAATCTGACAGCGACTGATCGTTTTTTTTTCTCCAGGCCTGAAAAGCGACCAAAGAATCGCGATCGATTCCGAGACTCGGTCGAGGAGGACTATGTGGACGATCGCCGCACGAGGCCCAGACCACGACCGAAAGCTGGATCTGTGGGGAGACAGGGTGACGTTGTGGAGCGACGCAAGATAGCAAATGGCCGCAAAGGACCAGCTGAACGTCAGTCAAGTCTTGACGAAAGACGCAGCTTGAGCGATGACCGCGGTGACAGGCCCAGGAATAGGCTGGATGATGCGGCAGACTTTCCCGAAAGACGCCCGATAGCTGGTGGCAGGCGCCGGCCTAACGGCGAACGAAGACCAGCCCCCATTGATGATGACCTCGACCGACCCAGTCGACGGCCAGAAGCAGATCCATTGGTCGAAGATGAGCCAGTTGAGCCAAAGCCCGAAAAAGAACTTGTCCGCCCATCAACCTCTGCTGCTGGTGGAAGTGCGATAGCTTCAATCTTTGACCGACCACGCGTTCCCCCGAGAATTGCGAGACCAGTGCCAATAAGTGAAAAGAGGAAGTTTTCGTATCCCGGGCAAAAGACGACCACATCAACCACTGCGAGCCCTCTGACCGATGAGTACTATTACGACGATGAGTACGATGAGTTGAGTCCCGCCAAAGATGCGCCTGCCGTGGACACAGCCGACGAGAAAGATCCACCTCGTCGCAAGATCCAGGATGAACTAAACTCGCGACGCACGGATGATCTTCCTCTCCGGCGAACACACAGCCAAACGAGGCGTGGCAGCGATGAGTACCCCAGAAAACCTGGCAGGCCTTTTCAGAGAAAGACTGTAGAGCCAGCTCGTAAGCCGAACGATGACTACGACTCGGTACCTCTCAGTGACGAGCTAGACGAGAAGATTCCAGCAAGAAAACGGCCGTACTCCGGTCGCCAGAAAATTGTGGATGATGTCCTTCCACTGACCGATGAATCAGAGGATGTGCCCAAGACTCCCCTCAGAAAACGTCCAAATTCTGGTCGCGAAAAGCCAGTGGATGATGTCCTTCCGTCCATTGACGAGGTAGAGGAGAGGATACCCGCGCGAAAGCGTCCTTACGCTGGTCGCGAGAAGTACGTCGATGATGTCGCTGCGGATGATACCCGTGGAAATAGACCTCGGGGTAGGGACTCACTGCGCAGGCCTCTGAAAAAGGAGGACCCTGTCATTGATGACACCCGAGAGCAGCGCCTTCCCCCCATTCGTCGCAGGCCACAGGCTCCGGAGAAACAACAGCCCCCGCCAGAGCCAGTGGACCCTGTAGACGAGCCCGAGGCATACGATGAGACTGTGGACGAAACTGCCCCGGAAAAGGCTCCTGAGGGCGAGAAGCCACAGCGAGAAGGGCGGCCCGTTGTCCGCGTTGTGAAGCGTCCCTTCCTGCCATCTCGTGGTGGCAGCCCCTATCTGGCCAGAGGACTACAGCCCGTAGGTGCCGCCCTCAAACAGTCCACCACAGATAGCACCCCCATCGATATGGGCTCAACAATTTCGGGAGTTCGCCTCCTGGAGCACGGTGCCCCAATTCTCAGAGACAGTGCAGACAATGCTGATACAGCGAACACCAGGAAAGGTCCCAGAACCACCTTACCACCGCAAGTCGAGTATCCTAAGGCCACTCTCGACGAATTGTATGAAAACGATTATGACGTCACTCTAAACGATGCCCTTAATCCTACTTTAAAGCCCCTCTCTTCCAGCAATCGCAACTATTTAGGTACGTTCCACAAAAACGAACGAGCTGGTTACTCGGCAGCAGGCAGCAATAACTACAACAACGGCGGCGACTCCTACTACTCGTCCACAGACGTCCGAAGGCGTACCCTGCCGGCACCACGGAACACACGGCAGGAATTCCGAGGAGCCTCACGGATAGCACAACACTTTTACGAGGACTTCGAGTACTAGAGTGGATAGACACCGCCTTACCACCGCTCAATTGCCTGATATCCCCTTCGTGCGCAAGGGTTCCAATTCAACACCGTTGTCACCGTCTTCACTTTAGCATTCAACCGCCGTCGAGACCACTTAAGATTTTTGCAATAATTTTAGGAATACAACAACAAAACGAATAAATTGTAAATATATATGTACTGAGTATGAAACTAATTTTTGAGAACACATTGAAGGCGCTGATGTCCAGCTGTGGTTTTTTCTACAAAAAAAAAAAAAAAACTAAAGAAAAGAAAACATAAATAAATACTCAAGAGTCGTGATAGTGAAAGACAGACTTTCTGTCTTTGTTTTTATTTTTAATGATTTACTTCCTCCTTTTCTCTTTCTCAACTCTGTTGTTTTTCCTTCTGTTTAATGAAATTGTAAATTATTAAATAGTTTTGTTTATTTTTCTACACCCTTAGACGAAAGAAGAAATGTTTTCCTCTGTTTTATTATTTTTTTTTTGCAAAATTTTTACGTACGCTTAAGGATAATAATAGTGCATGTATATGTTTGTCTATTTATGTCGCCGATAAGACTTGATAAATAACTTTAAATCGAATAAAGATTTGTAAAGAAAATAATTCTAAGACAATTACTGGGTTGTGTTCATTTTCGAGGTAATCTGTTGAAGGCGGAGATCTTGGCGAAGATCTGTAAGGGATCGCGAACCGATCCATCTTTCAGGGCCGCAGAAGTGCGTTGCCCTGACGTTCCGTTTTTAAACGAACTCATTTTAGGTAGGATAAGATTCAGCTGTTTGGAAAATTGTGAGACCAGTTGGAGGTGCTTTGCTTGGGCGGTAGAGGGATCTTAGTGTAGTGTGGCTGTAGACCAGAGAAGTTCACAATAGACCAGATCGTCACACTGCGTGGAGAAGTCCAGATCGACACTCATCACATATTCGTCGATTTGAAGACCACTTAGAAGTACACAGTCATGTGTAGTTTTAAAATTCCCGTTAAACTCGTCAGCTTGTGCAAGATGACGATGACTGCACCAACAGATCGGTAGCGAACTCGGCGATGATGTGTGACGTCAACAATGTTCTCGGGAAGACAGTTGATCGGAGAGAAGGCCGAGCGGATAACAGTGACGAGCGTCAATTCAGACAGCAGAGGCGAAAATGGAGCTCTTGATGAACAAGGGAAACACGAGAAACATGTGAAAAGGGCATACTTCATCGACGTGGCACTTCGGGCGCTTAGGCTCGCGTCATTACCGAGATTATGCCAATTGATGATGTTTATAAATGCATCAAGACAAATAGCTGAAACACAGTGCTGCGTTGCTTTCATCTTTCTCGAAGCAATTGAAAGGCAATGCCGAAAACAATGTGTCGTGCTACGTCACTATTATCTTGTCTAAACGCGCACAGTCTCAAGAAAGCATTTTTCGTCATATTGAAAGATGTGCGAGAGCTGCTGTCAGCCGAAACTTCTCTTACAAATTAAGAGTTTTATATTTGAACGAAGCATGTGCATGGTTCAAGTCCAGTGGAGGCGGCTTGTTACTGAGGTAACACACCTCAGTAACAAGCCGCAGGTAACAGGCCGCCTCCACTGGGCTTGAACCATGCACATGCTTCATTCGCGGTTTATGAAGATGGGTGAAAAAATCTAGTGGAGAATCGGCGGAGAATCTCGATTTTACGACATGGTATGAGCTCTATTCAAAATTTGAACAAGAGACTTGACGGTTTGTGTGAATGGAGTGGTAAATAATGAGATTAAAGGAAGGAGTGATAGTGAAAGAAAAATATTCAATCACTACCTAGTTGGAGATGTAGCATTCCCGCGAAGCCGTACTTGATGCGACCTTATCCAGGGAGATTGCTGGATCCTGAAAAGCATTTATTCAACAAACGATTATCCCGAGCTCGTCGTGTAATCGATGATGCTTTTGGTATCTTAGTGGCGAAGTGGCGCATACTTGGAACAACGCCTACAAACGCTGACAAGATTGTAAAAGCAACCACGACGCTGTTTATTGCACATATGAATGCGTGGCTACGTGTGATGAGGATGGTGACATCCTTGCAGTAGGCCTTTGGAGAAGTGAAATAACGCCGCTTTCTCAAAGTTGCCTTGTAGGAGCTCACAATTCATCAAAAGTGGCTTTCTCAATGAGAGAAAAAATAAAAATAAAAACTTATCTAAATGCCAACAAAATTTGATGCCTGAAAATCGAAACATATAATTTTATAGAATAAAATACTCATATATGAATTTTTTAATTTTTATTTTCAAAAGCAGCATTCACTGCGTTAAATAAAACTGTGTGCACTTGGTTTTGTGCTGCTTCCGGCAGAGCTTCGATCCTTATTGCCATCGCAGCCATAAATGTTTCGTTGTATGTCTTCGGTGCTGGAGCAGCATCTGGCCAGTCTGTTATCGATTCCTTAACGTCCTTTAGGAACTCGGAGAAGGATTCATTGGTCTTGTTTAGCATTTTGGAGATTTCGTCCCACTTTGAGTTCCTTTTAAATACGTTTTTATACGCGCGGGACTTTGTGTCGTATAAAAACCGCTCCTCTCTCACTAAGTTAATTAAGTTTTCTTCAAATGACATCTGAAAATAAGTCATTTTTATAATATACTAGATTTCGCACCCGGCTTTGCCCGGGTTTGCTTCTTCAACCGGTACTTTACGTGGAGTGAAAATATAGTTTTTTTTTCAAAATATCCTGAAGAAATGTGTTTAAAATGGTTAAACGCCAAGAAAATTAAACTATCTATTATTTTTTATTATAAAACTTGTTTGTAGACTACATTTTTTGTTTCAGAAACATCATCAGCGACAATGTATAACTGTCCTGGATCCTTTGCCCTCGGCATTGCAACGTTCAATTGGCCGTGTGAGAAGCATGCATTTGTCAAGTCCAGTCCAGGTACTTGTACCATTAGCGACTGCCCTTGCTACTGTAGGAATTTTTGGGATGAAAACGGTTTTTCCAGCCGAAGGTCCGAAATGAGATGAGATGAGATTTTAGAGATTTAACTATTAGTCGAGATCCATTGCAAAGTTTCGGTGGATCTAGGTTGCGCCGCAGCATGATCGGTGGTCCGATTTTTAATTCGAGTTTATGGCTTGGAATCCCGTTCGGATCAAGGGAGTTTAAAAACTCTACTGGGTAGTTTGTAGATTCATCCTCATTGACGCATTTGTCTATGGAGTAGTTAGTAGTTCCAACCACTTCAAAGAATTTTGAACCATGTTGTTGATCATATCGACTCTGACATTTAGTGGTGTCAAAATTGCTCGTTCCTGTAGCCAGATACGTTGAATAATGTTCTCTTTGATACTTGGATATACATGGCATCGTTTTGTCGCCTCCATACCCTCAAACGGCCGTCAGACCCAAAAATGTTATGTTTGGATTCGTCTGAGAATATAACAGAACGCCAGAAGTCTGGCGTTCAACCGTTTTTTCGGTTGATTTTATTCACCAATGGTTTTTTCCTGGGTGTGCATGACTTGAACCCCTTTTGAACTATTGTTCTCCTCACCGTTTCTGGGTGGACTTTGATGTTACTGCGTCTCTCAAGGTTAGCACTCGCTTGATTTGCAGTTATGAATGGTTCTTGGTCCACCATCCGCTTTATAACACGATTATATCTTTCGGTGAGCTTCGTTGGGCGGCCTGATCTTAGCTTTGATTCGACCCGTTCGTCGTATCTAAAGCGATCAATTGTTTTTTGACTTGTTCTTGATGTTTCCTTTGATATTTCCGTACAGGACATTCCTTTTTCGACGTACAAATTTATAATAAACTGCCGCTCACTACCACTTAACTCTTTTCTTAGCCATTTTTACCGTCCTTTTTTGAAAAATTAAAAAAAAACAATAACTTTTTCTCGCGTCAACAACGTCAATGCACAAATCGACAAGCACGCTGTGTCAAGAAACAATTACCGTTGCATATACAGTGTTTAAAGAAACAGTATTACCAGCTGTGCAAACTTTTGAGGAGTGAATTTCGGAACTTCTTTTGGTTTTTGTTATGGTTTTTTTTTTTTTTTAAATGAATAATAATTTTTAATTTATTTTTTGAAAACTAAAACCTGAGACGTTGTTTTATTGGAATTTACCTTTCAAAAATATTTTCAGCTTATATTAGGTTAATGACAGCCATTTTTTTCCAAATTGCATCATTGTACACAAACTTTTGTGGAGCACTGTACGCTGTTGATGAGATCATCCAGTGTCGGTACAATCTTGCAAAAATCTTGAGATAGCTTGATATTTCCCGTTTGATCATTTGTTGCAATTTCTCCATTGCCAGAATAAATGTTTACTCCGCACTTTTTAATTTAAAACAATAATAAGACTGCTCGAACCAGAACTCAGAGAAGAATTTGAATTTTCTTTTGTCATTGATGCCTATCCCAATCTCTCATTCACATCCCTACTCACAATGAGTGCAGTTCGTTGACTGTGTGCATACATGTTGAAGTATGAATTATCACTGTGTGCTGCAAAATATGAAAAATGTGTGTGTATATATGGAAGTTACAACACACTGGGGGACGGTGATATCCACGACTACGCAACTTGAAATGGTCTCATACCGGATTGATGCAACCACCATTATTTTGAGAATTTTATTCCCGTTAAAAAAGTGCTCGTAACGTATGTCGTATGTCGTACCGACTTAAAAATTGTCACATTCAGCATCTAAATTTTGGAATGATTTCTGTTGAAAATTTCAGAGCTCTGCGACGTGTAGTTTCGGAGCCTTTGTCGGTCAGGTACACAAACTTTCTACTTCATAGTTAAGATTAAACATATTTAATATTGCAATAGACTTACAGTTCAGATCTTATTTTTTAAACTTTCGAAACTTCCTCCTTGGTCCGAATTGAAATTGATTTTGTCGTTAAAATGTAGTCAGCTGTTCGATAATGACATGCTATGGTCTTACGTTTTACCATCCTCTCATCTCTCTCATTTTGAACTTACGTAGGTCGCCGCAGTATTCTGTGCATGGCCATTGAATTGAGTGCGTTGAAAGACGACGCAACGCGGTATTGTATTTCAGGCATAAAAACACATATAAATAGAAGGGGAAGTCCCTTGTTAATTTTTTTAAGTTTTCGAAAAAGCCAGGCAAGCACAAAACTGTCTTAATGTGGTTCCCGTTCCAGTCCGCCTAAGTGCTGCCAAGTGCATGGCGTTGGTCATATTTAGATGAACTAGTGGCACGTAGCCGTAGCACCTAAACTAAAACTCTTCCAATCAAGCCGTTCGCATGTATTTTGTGCGAACTTATTAATGCATAATATTATAGCATTAGTACCAAGAAAATGTACACAAACGGCAACACTTCATCCGTGCTGCCTTTGTTCCGTTCCACATGTCACTCGTCCCACTCATCTGCCAACAAACATGTTTTGACAGCTCGACATAAGTGAACAAAACAAATCGTTGTTATCTCGAATTGTCAGATTCCAATACAAAAGCAAAAGATTTATCTCAGATGATCAAGTTCCTTCGCGAAAATTTATTCGCATTGACTACGCTCTGTCGGTTTTCAAAGTTATTTCCACGCAAAGTGAAATATTCTCTTTTATCTTTTTGACTCAGTGCCCTACCGACGAATAGCAACAAATCGAGTGCAATTGAAAACCGAAAAAGAAAATGTTCAATGGTTAGAATTAGTTTTTTCGTTTCGTTTTTATTTTTCGCAGAGAATTGAACATATTTTTTTGCGCATGAATAGTGAACATTACATATGTAGTACATGGACTCCTCTTGATTCAGTTTCCTTGTTTTTCTTTTTCGCTGACGATGCAGAATTCCTTTCAACAAAACACTTATCTTTTAATTGTTTCATAATTATGTGCTGTGCTGGGTGCGGAATCGTGGTTCATTGCTATCATTAGATTTGCGTTGCATAAGTTGGAAACAAAAACATAAAATGTTGAGAATCGTAGAAACTAGTTGCGCTTGATGACTAACCACCGCATGTGCACATACATATATATTAGCGACTTCATCATCATCTAAAATCTTTGTTTGTTTCTCATTTGCTATTTTAAAATATTTAGCTAATTGCATGCAATGAGAAGAAAACAATTCTCGCCCATCGTCGTCATCTCCAGGAGCACCCAACCGAGTTGCATTCATCGTGGAAAGCACAGCTTTTATTCTAGAATGTTCATCTGTATATGAATCACAAGACAATTCCATAATTCATAAATTCATCAAGACAAAGACTAAACAAATCTACGACGATCAACTGACTGACGAAAATCAAAGGGAAAAGGGGGGCAAAATGGCTTGGCTGGGCCTCGGTGCAATAGCTTCCGGCTTCGGTACATATTCATGCAATTTCACTTACTTCAGCTTTCTTTCATTTTCTCCTGCGTCGGCCTGATTTTGATGAACTAATTCTCATTCTAATTCGTTTACCTTGTGCAGTTTTTCAACGGCTTCTCGGTGTTGATAACCCACCGAATAAGGTTCTTGAAATAAAAAGCGAATCATTGGGCACACTGCAAATCGTGCTTCGCGATGAGTCGATGGTTCTGTTCGAACCGCCCGTGAATCAACTTGAGCGGAAGAACGTTTACTGGGAAATTGTCTTGCAGCGATCATGCAACGATTCAAATACTTCATCGTTCAGTTTGTATCGGGCGCCTACACGAAAAGAGGCTGAGGATAGATTCAATGCTTTCGTACATAGACTTCCGACCTATGTTAGCATTGTGAGGGAGGTGAGTAACAGCGCAACACGGCGGGTGTGAGTCACGATAAATTATGCATGCTTCCATTTTCAGCACTACAATGTGAATGGACTGCAGAAAGTGTGCGACGCGCTCGCCGAGAATCCATCGTGGTCAATATCCCATCTAGTGGCTTACTTCAACCTGCCCGAGTATGTCAGCAATCCGAAAGTACTGGAGTTCATCGATTACGCCGATCACGAACATTACATGTCGCCATTTCAGGTGGGTACAAAACGGTGTGTATGCAAAACCATGTGTGCATACACTCTGCTCTAACACAGTTGACTGAAATCTAATCTTGTCTAGCGGAGAGATCAATGCTAAAGTCGTTAGACTTTGATCGCGGCCGGCGTTCTGCACCGGTCGCTAAATGCCTTAAGCTTTACGCTACAAACTGATGAGATAATTATTATCTGAATCGTTTGAAAAAAACATTAACTTTATAGAGTTTCGTGTGAGAGTTCTGGAATGCTTAATGACTTGTGTTAATCACGCGTATGGGTAGATGTGTGCTAGGCGTGGACGAACTGCGTACATGCACCTTTGGTGACAAATGCGACACTCAATTAACCGCATAATGCTTAGGGCGGAGAGAAAACCTACGAATTTCCGGAGATATGTGTTTACTGTCTTTGCGAAAGAGCTTCACTTGAATTGAATAAAAGAAAATTGAAAAGAGGTCACGGGAAGTGACATTTCTAACTGGAATTCATAGGCACTGGCCGCCGTCTTATGCGGAGAACGTTGAATTTATTCGCCCAAACAAACAAACCTTGAATAGTGGAAGTTATTCGGTCTTTTTGAACATACGTGTGCTTGGGATTCCGACATCGTTTGTCGTTGTCCGCATTGCCTATGGATCCGCATTTTTCTCTCATTTTCGATCTGCGAACTTTGCGGCAATCGGTATCCGTCGTCCACCACTGTCGTGTCGTCGTTGATTTCGTCATCCCTCCCCCACTTCTTGGCCTAAATCATTAGCACACGAATTTGAGACAGAACACTTCTAATTTCAGCTAGCGGCCAAAATGGGAAACCTTGAAATGGTCAAGACCCTCACACCATTTTGCAACATCGATCATTTGGACAATAGTGGCAACTCAGTATTTCATTATGCAGCTAGTACGACCAAGGAAATTATAAATGTAAGTCCATCACCCTCCTCTGCCACGCGAAGAGACCCTAAATGCCCCTTTTTTCGATTAGGTTCTCGCCGAAAAGAGCACAGCTAATTTGAATCACTGCAACACCGACGGCTACACTCCACTGCACCTTGCGTGCCTGTCCGACAAGCCGGATTGTGTTAAGGCCCTTCTGCTAGCCGGAGCCGATGTAAATCTTCCAGCGAAAAACATAAGCAAAATCTACAAGACCACCACTCCGAGTTCCGTGGCAGAGTTCTTGAAAGTGAACGCAAACAAGTTGTACACGCAGGACATGAAGTACGGCGGCACACCCCTCCATTGGTGCTCCTCGCGGGAAACCTTGCAAGCCCTGATCAACGAGGGATGCGATGTGAATGTGCATAACTTCGATGGACGAACCGCACTTCATATTATGGTAACTAGTTGATTGCAGAATATATCCGCAGGAAGTGTGATCAATTGACTGCTTCAGGTTGCGAGGAATCGATTTGAATGCGTGGTCACGCTGCTTGCTCACGATGCCGAAATCGACGTGCCCGATAGGGACGGCAACACTGCTCTACACATTGCTATCGAAAAGAAGCTGGTACCGATTGTGCAGTGCTTGGTTGTGTTTGGATGCGACATTAATTTGAAAAATAAAGATGGTGAGTTTGGGGCACTGTATCACGGGCACTGTACTAACTGCTTTTCTGTTAAGGTGTTACTCCACGCCACATGGTTGGCAAGGAAGCGAGCGGCAGCAAGGATGACGAGATTCTCTACATCTTGCACTCGGTTGGTGCAAAGAGGTGAGTAAAGGAGATCAGATGCACTTTCGATCTGGTTTTTATTGACTTTGTGTTGTAGATGCCCGGAGACGTGTAAGAACTGCGCTCCAGGTTGCAGCTCAAAAGGCACTTACAATGGCATTCCACCAGAGGCACCGGAATCTGTTGAGCAACGTGAACATATCGAGAACATGCTTGCAACGACGAGTCGCCAAGCATACGGCCTCTTTGGCTCAACAGGCAACGGCCGAAATTCCATTCCCACTAAACCCATAGAGTAAGATCGTGGCTCTGGCTCTGATTTGGCTAAGCGCTCTAAATGGATTTTCTTCTAGAACACCAGTTGTTGTCGATACCGAGAAAGAGCAGAAGGGACAAAGCGTCATGGATACTTTACTTGCAATGTTCACGACTAAGGTCAAAGCTGAATCACCGTCTAAACCAGGTTGGTAGATAAAAAAACTGCGCATGACGAATCGACATAACCCTCCTCTGTTCCTCAAGCAGGGTCCCCATCGGGGAGCATTGCAGGTGAACAAGTGGGTGACGCTGCAATGACGAGTGCGAGCTCATCTCCAACAGCTGCTGCACCAAACGAGTCATTTAAAGGAGAAAAACCGTACGGCCGCGGTCGGCTGCTGTCACTTGATGGTGGAGGAATCCGTGGTCTAGTTCTGGTTCAAATGCTCCTGGAAATCGAAAAGATCTCTCAAACACCCATAATCCATCTGTTCGATTGGATTGCTGGCACCAGTACGGGTGGCATTCTAGCCCTTGGCCTTGGCTGTGGCAAAACGATGAGACAGTGCATGGGCCTGTACTTGCGCATGAAGGAGCAGTGTTTTGTCGGCTCTCGTCCATATCCCAGCGAGTTGTTCGAAGCAATTTTGAAGGAGAACTTGGGCGAGTACACTGTCATGACGGACATCAAGCATCCAAAGATTATGGTTACCGGCGTGATGGCAGACCGGAAGCCGGTTGATCTACATCTCTTCAGGAACTACACGAGTGCCAGTGACATCTTGGGAATTGTAACGCCAATAAGTAAATTAATGAACGGGTCTTTTGAGGTGACTTTGATTTGATTGTTTACTCCCTCTTCCCCTCAGACAATCGTCGCATTCCACCGCCGGCACCAGAATCCCAATTGGTTTGGAGAGCGGCGCGTGCAACGGGGGCTGCACCATCATACTTTAGGTAAACGTTGCCTGTTCAGCATACCGATGTCGCTTTCATTTTTTGTGTCGTTCACAGAGCATTCGGACGTTTCTTAGACGGAGGACTGATTGCAAACAATCCGACATTGGACGCCATGACTGAAATCCATGAGTACAACATGGCTCTTAAGAGCGTCGGCAGAGAAGCAGAAGCTATTCCGGTAAGATCATGTGAGGCCAGCAGTTTCTCGGAGACTTATTGAGTATCTTCTAGGTATCCATTGTGGTTTCCCTGGGAACCGGAATGATCCCAGTGACTGAACTAAAAGATATCGACGTATTCCGCCCAGAGGGTATTATGGACACATTCAAACTGGCATACGGCATCTCAACTATTGGTAAGATCTAGACACGAACTGCAGTTGAAACTCGCTGAATCTTGTCGTGCGTAGGTAATCTCCTTGTTGATCAAGCGACAGCTTCAGATGGTCGTGTGGTTGACAGAGCACGTGCTTGGTGCAGCACCATTGGAGTCCCTTACTACAGGTATAGCTGTTCTTTTTGCCGTCTATTCATTTATCCCATCGTCTCTCTTGTAGATTTAATCCTCAGCTCTCAGAAGATATTTGCATGGACGAAAAAGGCGACCAGAAACTGATCAACATGCTGTGGCATGCAAAAGCGTACATCCATCAGAATCGCAACAAGGTCATCGAAATGATAAATCTCGTAAAATAGCGCATAGGAAAGTTTTAGATCGTCTCACATCTGCACCAATGGATTTAGCATTTTCTCTAAGGGCCAGCTCGATCTAAAACTCCATCCATCTTGGCCATGCACCACCAATCTTTCGTTCATCCAACTCATCAAGTCCCCCCCATACTTCTCGAATGTATTACCCCTGACCAATGTCACCCGCATGACAATATGTATACAAACGGTAGGTAGACAAATACTTCTCATTCGACGCCTTAGAGTAGCTCAGATCCCAGCAAAGGAAATCCCCAGCGACATGACACGGTCAAATCTCTCATTACATTGCAACATCATTCTTGCATACAAGTATCTCTTTATCGTAAATGTGTGATAAGTGTTTTCTCTTCGTGCTGGGTGTCGCCTCTGTCAATCGTTTGCTCCTCCAGCCAGGGCGTGGGTTTCTAGCCGAAGTGACATTCCGAATTTTCTTTTCGTTTTTTTTACTGCAACAGTTTGGCTTCCAATGACCTCCTCTTTTCTGAATTCTTGTGCCTGCCGCCGTAGGCTGGACCGGAAGACGATTGACAGAAAGATAACCAACGCATTTGGAACTGAAAAAAAAAATGAATACTTTTTCTATGGAATTTCCCCAAAGTCGAGTTTTAAATATTTTAAGTGTGTGTGCAATGATACTGTAAAAATGACATACGTATTGTGTATGTATGCATATAATTATTTAATAAATGTTAATGAAAAATAAACATGGACAGATGTGTCTTCCGTTTTTTTTTATTTGTTGTGAAGTGGAGAGCAAGGACGTGCCTCTAATCTCCGCGGAATCAGGAAGAGGAAATCAAAGCATGATCGATCAGTGAGAGTGCTGCAATGTGAGGAAACCCTCACAACTTTTTCGGGGAACCCGATATAGCCGGTGTTCCAGACTGAAGTCTAAAAAATCGGCTGATGCCGCTAAATGTGTAAAGCAGCTGGAGATGATTCGGTTAGGTATGATCGGAGGATCGATCTCAGTTTTGTTCGCGGGATCCACAAGAAATGAGACTACGCTGCGCCAAATATAATCACTTACATGGGCGTCTTTGATATTTTGTGTGAAAACCTGAAACCATTTAACAACAATTTGACAGGCCCGCCTGGACAATGGCCAACTTCAGGGGGCGGTCTTACAAAAGTTCGTACAACAGTCAGCGGATAATATTCACCCAGAGATGGACTAATTATAAAAATATTAGCTGAACTCTGCCCGATCAATGCAGCGAGCCGTCAATGAAGAGTTTGCTGACATTAAGACGGAAGTAGTTGAAGTGTATCTGGCGGTGTTCGAGGGGAGAACGAAGTATATTCTGTCCTCAAGGGAGGATAACATCGACGTCTTGGACTGAGCATCACAATGGGCAACTATAACTTCGGGGTAGTCAGGAATTTCGTCTACCTCTGGTCCACAACAAACAGTACAAGCAACATTAGAACAGAGAACAAACGCAGAATTTGCCAACAGCTGTTTCTTTGGGCTCAAGAAGGATCAAGCTCGCTTTATATAAGACTTTGATTACTTCAATTCTGCTTCAAAATCAGAAGTCCTTGGCTTCTTTCAGAGATAAGGTCTGCGTGCGGTTTTTACCTCAATTTGCTTCGATGGCATCTGGAGAAGCAACAGGGTACGTCCAGGTTTAAGTACCTGTCACCTCAATTGGCGTGCCTATTTGGAGACATCTAGCAAGAGACCCTTCCATGGAAACAGTTGCATATGACTTTGGCCAAAAGCGAAGACATAATGCCGTAAGTCATTGCCCTTGCCATGTAGTTTCCCTCTAAATCCACTCCCCATCTTCAAGTGAAACTTAGTCAAGAGCTCGTCTGCATTTGCTTGTTATTTTATTTAAAAAAAAATCAAGGATTTACAATTATAACTACTTATGCGCTAAGAACATAGCCTCGACAGTACCCTCCCATCAGTCTTCAATGACACACATAATGTTGATGCCGCTCTTACCCAAGTTTACCCCTTCGAGCAAACCCTCGTTGTTCTGCTTCATGTAAATCAAGAATTGAATTATCACATAGAACAGGTTGTTTCGATCATAAACACAATTGTGGATCTCCTTGTCGCTGATGAAATTGAACTTGGGATTCAGCAGATTCGTGCACAGTATGGCGCATCTTGACTTGTTCGTCACATCGGCTATTGTTTCTCTGGCGGATTTCTTGTCGCCAATGATCACGTAGCGATTGAAAAACGGCCGACCTCCAGGCTGCGGCAAAGGCATCAACTGGCTGTCCAGATACGTGCAGAACATGTGAAAAAGAATCTGAAATGCGCGAGTTACAGCGAGTTTGACAATGATGAAGGGATAGGGGTTTGTGCTTACGGCAGAATCCGTTGGTAGGTGCTCATCCCATCGTTGGCCTTGATTTGAGGAGCCGCAATTCCAGCGGTAATCAGCAATGCATGTACCTTTGGCGAGATCTAAAAAAGACATTAGGTCTTGATCATTTTCAAAAAGCTGCGAGGTTATGTTAACCTTTTATCCTTTGAACGACGTACTCCTGGTTGGTGGACATATCAAGGAAGGGGACAATGAGAGGGAGCATTGGCACATACTGATTCACAAATTGCTGATTTTCCACAGTCTTCTTCAAGCGTTCCAGACCAACGCTGCCAATCTGCATGTCAGAGAAGCCACGCATTTTGAAGGCATTGTCAATGTTCTTGATCTCGTACTCCAGACGGTTGAGGATGGTAATTGACATCCACTGAAAAAGAACGATATGAACTAATGTTCGGTACATAAACTGAGGCTTACTCTTCTCAAGTTAGCGACATATTGTGACAGTTTCTCCGAAGATATTTTCTTGATGAGATCTGAGTTCCCGTCCATGTCACTTACGCCTTCTTCTTTGTTGGACTGCTTGTTCTGCGATGATGGTGCTGTAAAGGAGCCACTATTTGAACTGTTTTCGTAATGGGAAATGAGCACTTTCACTTATGTACCTGTGGATGGAGACAGTTGATAGAGTGATGTTTTGAGAAGGTTCGCTGCAGTGTTGCAGTAGTTCCAGAAAGAATTCATTGATCCAGGATTGCAAGCAACGCTGACGTCGTGGGTCTCTGTCATGCTAAACTCCTTTTGTTTTGATACCTCCCTAAAATGGAGGTTTGAAAATGGCGGAATTGAGCGGGATAAGATGTTTTGTGGTTCATGTACCTCAAATAGTGCTGCAGACCCTTTTCATCGGTGATTATCTCGTCTCGGGCATACTTCATATACGGGGACATGAATGAAGCATTGCTGCTGAGCTTGCTTGCATTGAGCGACGAATTGTGTTGCATAGACGAATTCCACGATGTGTTGTGACTCGGGCTTAGGCTTGTTCGTGGAGGTGTCGTCCGACTGTAGCTCCAGTTAGGTGAACGAGCTATTGAACAAAAGTAAATATAATCCGCCGTGTTAGTCAATTATTTCTGCCTTACTATCATTAAATGACGAATGCCAACTCAGAATTGTCGAGTTCAATGGCGCCGAAGTTGGGTCCTCTTTGGGTGGGTTCGGTTTAGACGCCATAACAAATGAAGTGTCTGCAAAGTAAATTCAATAAGCGGTGGAAATATCTGAATTGATTCCGCTCTACCATTTTCGTCGAAACCAAGGAGATTCTTCTGTTCTTTCGTTCCCTTCACTGGCTCTTTGCCGAGCATGAACATCATATATTTAACAAAGTAACACACAACACTCAACGAAAGAATGCCAGCCGCGGCATATTCAATGTAATACCACTTCGATACGGCAAACGGACATTTGTTGGCGATGTCAAAGAGAACAACAGCAAGAAGGATGATGTTAATCGAACCCCAAATGAGGCATTCCCTGGCACGTTTTGCGCGAAGTTGGAGATCAAGACTTTGAACAACAACTAAATTCGGCTTCAAAGGTGTGCTGTAAAATGGAAACACTGATAAAGGCAATATTCGTTTTGGGAAACGCAGAAAACTTACCAGAAATTTTGAGTGCATTTCATTTTAATTCAACAAATAGAATGAGAGTGATTGAAACGATTTTGGCGAACATCTGTGAGGAAATTTGCAAATTGCCGCTTTTTGAATTTTTGACAGCTGTCTGATTGCTGCACTCTCAGTTATGCCAAGTCTCGCTTGAAATGAGTGCATTTATTCTAATTTCTTGTGACTGTTGGTAGTGTGGCATCATTTGTCGCTGGTTCAGTCATAATATATTATTTTTTATGTTCATAATACCGTAATAATCGGTATAATCGCGAATAACAAGGTCAATTCAAAGTTAACAACATTTTTATGCGTAGCCAGATTTCGACCAGGACGTGACATAATTTTCATTTTATTTGATCATGGACTGTCCATGAACTCTGTTGACTAGGGAAAATAAGTCCAAAAACACGTAAAATCGTATGGAATCCAGAAATTCGAAACAATTAACGATGCGAACATTTTAAAATAAAATCATTTCATTAAAATTCTTTACATTAACCAAGTGAACACACCCGCTTGCTGTCTCCTGTCAGTAAAAAAAGCATGAGATGTGTCAAATTCTGCGAAAGGAAAGTACGAAAAAAAAGTGAAATAAGCCAGCGAAGAATAAAGGGCGAGTGTCAGTTGTGTAGCTGTGTGAAGGATTCTTTGTAAACTTTTTTTTTCTCATAGAGGAGATGCCACAGAGCACTTCCTAAACTCATATTTAATAGTTGCTACTAGTTAAAGTATGAAATAAAAACCTGTGGCATAACATCGCAATTCATTCATCAAACCCCAGGCAAGTTTACAAACATTCCGGAATTTCTCAGCACTTTTCACCGTCTCCGATCGAATCCGGCTCTGTGTTATATATCGTCCAGTAGTGTTCATTTGCACCTTCCTGTACACAGCGCTATGCCAAAAATGATTAAGCTATCACATATTGCGACCTCCAGTCACCCTCGCGACCATTAAAAGAAGAATAAAATAGTTAACTAAGGGTGTCACAATCTGGAATTACGGACACCACAAAGCAGATGAAATCATCGCTTCCACCCCTCTGCATGACAATAAATCTGTTTTCATTTCATTACAGAAGACAGCGAGAGCGGAACATTGCAAATTCAACAAAAAGTTTATTTTTGGTTTGCGCTACAAAATAACACGCGGCCAGCGACATGCAAGGTTCTCCAGATGCAAAGAAGCCCTGCAAGGGTATTCTTAAAACCTCCAGCAGTTTCGATCGGCATTCAGGGTCAGGAGCAAGGTACACACAATTGCGTGCTTTGTTTGTTTGATTGTTGGATTTTCTCCTCTTTGTAGCTATCGCAAGAGTGCTAAATTCGACGAACTGAATGTATTACAAACCTATCATCCACCCGATAAGGATTATGGTCACATGAAAATCGAAGAGCCAAAAACTCCGTACAACTATGCCGAGACAGATCCAGAGCACACAGATCAGTTGGATGCGGAATTGTTGGCCGAAAAGTGAGTCAGACTGCAAGCTCAGTGTCATATAGCGATGTATGTGATTGTTGTTTGTTGTTTTTATTTATTTTCTTTCTCTTCTCAGATTGAGATTGGCTGCTAGCGGCGGTCGGATGTACTCCTTTGATGACGATGATGAAGATTCATCGGACGATGTTGGTGAAGAGACTGAAGAACAGAGGGGTATGTATTGATTTGCATTTCATTCAAAGTGTAATCATTCCCTCGAAGTTGTGCCTGCCGATAGGTGATCTGTTAAATTTAATGGCGTTACCGCTTGTCCTTGGACAATCAAAGCTCACTTAAGTGTCACGACATTTCGACCAAAAATACTTCACTCAACAGTGTGAGTGTGAAATAGGTTGTTTCTTTCTTCGATTGTTGGTGGCTCTGCAGGTGTAAAGTGCTGCCACAGGTTGACGTTCTACCATCATCGCATACATTGTTCAGTGTTTATTCTAAATTTAGTTATCTAAGAAATTCCTTCGCACATGACTTGAGCGGTAGTTAAATCGATTTTCGTGCAATCGTTTAGGCGCTCGCTATTGTGCTGGTGGTTCACAGGCACCAGCTAATGAGTAAGTGTTGGGTAACGATGGATATACCTATTGCAGATTAGGCTGTGTGCTTAGCCTTCTGGATTTGAATCAATGACGAGTTGATGTGTTTACCAGTGAATGAGTGGGTGTTTTGTATACAGTTTATTTATTTCGATTTTTTGTTTTGTTTTTTGCTGATGCGGGATTTGTGAATTCGAAAAATGGAGACCAACAGTATTTGCTTTGTTGTGACATGAAGTGTACATGTGTGATTCGGTGCCTTATTGTGTGCAGCATGCCTAATTAGATTTCGAGTTTTTGTTTAATCGTGACTTTTTCCAATATCCGACCACAGCCGAATGCTGATGAAAGTACAGCAACAACAGTAGAGCGCATATCATCTAGGTAGTTTAGCAAGTTTATTCAACTTCGTGGAAATCAAACACAGGACACACTAGTCCTGTATGGGGTTGCGGAGATGTGCCTTTTGACAAATGAAGGGCTCTGCAACTGGAACGTTAATAATAAAAGTTATTATTGCATTTTTTTTTTCAAACACACCCGCAGGTCGGCGTAACTCCGCATCTTCACATCTGCTTTGTCTCTTTGACAACCTAGGCGATCCATGCAATGTTAGCCCCATTCGAACCGCTTAATCAATAGCGCAAATTGATTTTCTGACTATGAACTACTCTGATCGACGTGATAGCACAACTCGCCTTTGTAACAAGCCACTTGTACATAACCCAACTTACTTACTTATTTATCAGCCCCACGACCCTTGGGGGCTCTGAGCCTGAGCAAGAGCTGCCTTCCATCGCTGACCGGCACGCTGCTTACAGTCATTAAGGCCAAGCTGTCTTGCGACCGCGATGACTTGGTCTCTATACCGGAAGCTCGGTCTTGCCTTCATTCTCGAACCAGGAAGCTCGTCTTGGAAGACTCATAGCTGGAGCGTTGTGTCGCTGATGGGTTCGATGTGACTAAGCCAGTGTAGTCTACGGATTTTTGTCTTCCGGACTGCATCCACATCTTGGCGCAATAGTTATCTCCCCTATCCCACGAGTGCGTTTATATTGGCTGAAGATTCCCTTTGTATTTGATGTTTCTTGGCTGAAATGGCTGCCTATTGCACGGCAAATGTACTAGCTACAGCTTGAAGAGTTCGTAGAACCAATGTTCATGCCTAATACGCTATCTAAAACCAATGATGCCCAAAATAGCCGTGGCATGTTGTTTACAGTCAATTAAGCAAGCGACAGTACAAGGGTAATCAATAAATCCGTTGCTTCGGATGTTGACCCCGGACAGTCTGATAAATTATCGCGTACGTCTTTATATAGTAAACAGCAATTGTTCACTTTCTTGCCGTTTACTCCCAGATTGGAGTGTGATAAACAATCACGTACACTTTGACTGACTCAAACGACTTGGGATGTCTTCTGACTTGGCGCTGTTAGCTAAAAATTGACACGGTACTCAAATCTTTGACGGAGGTGAAGTACTTACTGATTTATTTTGGAAAAAGCTTTTAGGAATGGAAGTGTAAGATCTCCTCTGTTAAGAAGGAAAGTAGAGTGCATCCGTAAACAAAGCAAAAAACGATCGGCATTGGAGGAAATCATCAGCGGTCGTAGCGTTGTTCGATTTCTATATCAAACTTCCCTGCTTGGATTGCACAATTATTCGGGGGCCATGGAGTATCAAAAGTCGATAAGATTGATAGACTTGTCTGTCTCCTCGTGTCGATTTACGTCTATACTCGGCAACAGAAATGAAGTATGACACCACACACACTTCATTTCTGCTCGGCAATATGTCCAGCAATTTGTCACATTTTGGAATTCCTAAGCCAGTTGCATCACGCGTCTTTGTGAGTTTCCTGTCACCAACGTCCGACATTTTAATCCAATTCATCAGCAGCACACGTCCATTAAGCTCTCAGTCATCTGATACACGTCACATTGAACGAGCAAAAGGTTGCGTCTGAGCAAGTAAACAATTTCATAAGATAACAATGAAGCTCACAATTGATAAGTGCATTCTTCTTATCATTCAATGAGTGTTCGTGATTTAGTTGTGGATGTGAATTGATGTTGAAAATGTATTCTATCTCTCATCTTATCGAGTGTATCGTTTGTTTTGTACTTTCAGCTCGAAGACTTGAATTTGAGAAACGCCGAAAAGCTCACTATAACGAATTTGAAGCCGTTCGACTGGCTCGTAAACTTATAGAAGAAGAAGACGACGACGACGATGAAGACGATATTGATTTAGCAAATCAACAGAATCAATTGAGTAGTATCACAAGTAATCCTTCCACGAGCTACAAAGAAATGGAGGTGGATATGCAAGAAGATGCTCAGAATACCTCGCCATCATCCGAGCACTAGTTCGCAATCGTGTATCTTTGCTGCAATGGACTTCTTATATATTTATTTTATATCTCACTAAATTAAAAGTAGAAGAGAACATATATACTGCAGATATTTTTAAATACCATTTTTATTTAAATATTTAAAATTCAAGAGAAGAAAAAAAATAACAAACAACTGATGAAGAAGAGAATGAACTCAGAGAGAGAGAGAGGAGGAAGAACAGGCTACTATGATGAACCAAGAAATGATTTTATGAAGTCTGTACTTTGCTAGTGTATCTTAAGCGAAAGTTGAGGAGTATGCAGATCTCTTAGTATTTCATCACAGTGTTTATAGTTTCCTGGGACACTTTGAACAAAGGATAGTGATTAGGTCATCTATCGGAACTTACTACTTGACGATAGAGTCAACACGAATCGAATCGAGTGAGTCCTGTAGTATTTAAGTTCGAAAGATAAGAAAACAGAAGTGCCACGATTGAGCTTAGAGCGTTCAAACCCTCACCACGGTAACTTGACGCGATTTTTGTTGGTTAGGAGACATTAGTTTCAAATAATTTTCTCTCTAAGATTTCTACGAACTTCATTGGTACGTTAGTCATGTAAGAGGTTGATTAAACTAAACTAAGGAGAACAGAACAGTTTCTAGTAGCCCCCCGTGCATGGGGGCTTACATATCACATTTTGATGATTTACTAAATTCACCGTTCGGCACGACATGTGCTCATCTATAGCTCAAGAGCTGAAGCTACAAATTGTTTTCTTTAATTCGTCGATGTCACTTTTTTTTTTTTTACAGTCAATCAAGAAACTTTGAAACTTGTTCTTCCAGAATTTTGGTTTTAAGTAGTTACTGCACTTCAGAGACGTAGAAATAGAGCGATTGTATTTAATCATTAACCATTTAACAATAGGGTTGTCTAATTTAAGATTCAGCTAATGTTTACGGAAAATAAAACAAATTAATACGCCAATAATTCAGTTCATGCATGCGTGCAAGTGAAATTCACTTGAATTGTTAGATATTTAACTGTAATTTCGTGTCAAACTAACTAAAACCGAAATTAATAGACATACATATGTGTAATAACAAATAATATGATTCAAACAATAAGCATTCAGACATTTAACCAGAATATTTTAAAAGCTATTGTGATTGCCCGGATTTCATTTAGAGAGCGATTTAGAAATGATGAATTTTTTTGAAACTATTTAACAATTTTATAAACCTCTGGTACAGTTATTTGTCTTTACATAAAATTTGAATAAGTAAACGTGTTTTAAAACAATTATATCAACCAGCATTTCAATTCAAATGAGAGTTTCTATTTGAATGTCTTTGGCACTAGAAAAGGCGAAGGTCGGAGTGCTGTGTTAACTGGCCACAAGGGCTTTGCTGTCGAAATCGGAGAAGGCATCGCGAACACCATCAACATGTTTGCCAGTTGTTGGTCCTCATGGAGATCTCATCAAGGGAGTCGATTTGCCCATTGGCCATAGGTTGTCCGTTAAGGGCCGATGTTGATTTTGAATAAAGCACAAATTATTTAGGAAATTATTGTCATTTCTTTTTATTATGATACGCGGGGCGTTCAATATATTCTCGGCATCGGCGTGAAGCTGTGGTTGTATATATAAATTGACTTATTTATCAAGTAATACTATTATTTTAGTGCATTCATGTAAAATTTCATATAAATGTGAGTCGCGTTTTATCTCTCATAATGGCAACTGAGACGATGACGGTGAAAATTGAGCATCGCGCTGTAATTAAATTTCTCACTAAGCAAGGAAAAAGTCAAAAAACTATTCATGAAGAGATGGTGGCTGTTTACCAGGGTTCCGCACCTTCATTATCAACTGTGCAAAAGTGGTCAAGTTAGTTCAAGAGAGGCAGAGAGAGCATTGAAGACGACCCTCTCTCCGGCGCCCCGGCTACTGCTTGTACGGGAGAAAGCATCAAAGAAGTCGAAAAACTTGTTCTTGAGGATGCCCGAATAAAGGTGAAAATGATGGCAGAGATCACCAAGCTTTCAATTGGTACCATTCACACCATTCTTCATGACCATCTTAACCTTTCAAAGGTCAGTGCAAGGTGGGTGCCACGAATGCTCACAGCAATTCAGAAAAAAATGAGAATCGCATGCTGTAGAGAGCTTTTGCAGATGTGTCGTGAGAATGCTGACGGTGTTATGGATCGAATTGTTACTGGTGACGAAACATGGGTCCACCACTATGACCCTGAAAGCAAACAAGAGTCCAGTGGCATAAAAAAGGAACAGACCCCCCGCAGAAGTTCAAAGTCACTCCGTCTGCCGGGAAGCTCATGGCCACAGTTTTTTGGGACTCAAAGGGAATCTTGCTCATTGAGTACAAAAAAAAGGTAATACCATCAACGCCACATCCTACGCTTCCACTTTGCATAATTTGCGGGGGGAAATTAAAAAGAAAAACGGGGTAAACTCGCAGCGGGTGTGTTGCTTCTTCATGACAACGCTCCTGTTCACACGGCGCGAGGTTCCAAGGCTGCTGCTCGAGATTGTGGTTTCGAAGAAATCCAACACCCACCCTATAGTCCAAGGTCTGGACTCCTAGTGATTATTTCCTGTTTCCGAATTTGAAAAGAATGTCTTCGTGGAAAAATGTTTTCGGATGATGAAGAACTCAAGTCGGCAATAAATGGGTATTTTGCAGAGAAAGAGGGAATTTATTTTTTTTGAGGGTTTAAAAAAGCTTATCTCAAGATGTAACAACTGCATTGATGTTAGGGGAGATTATATTGAAAAATAAAAACAATTTAAATTGAATTCGCATTTTCCTTCATATCGATACCGAGAATATATTGACGCCCCTCGTAATATTGGTATGGTTCAATTATGTATGGAACAAAATATCGGCAAATGGCCGCCGCGACCTCGGCGGCACACCTCCATCCGATGGTCCATATATTCGATGACGCTGAAGCGTCTATGCCGTTAATATGCCGAATTATCTCATCCTTTAGCTCTTCAATTGTTGCTGGCTTATCGAGGTACACCTTTGCTTTTAAATAACCCCAAAGAAAAAAATCCAACGGTGTCAAATCACATGATCTTGGTGGCCAATTGACATCGCCACCACGTGAGATAGCACGGCCATTGAATTTGTCGCGCAAAAGAGCCATTGTTTCGTTAGCTGTGTGGAGAGCGGCACCGTCCTGTTGAAACCACATATCGTCCACATTCATATCTTCCAATTCGGGCTATTCGGGCCAGTTCGTTATCATTTCACGATAGCGAACACCATTCACAGTAACTGCCTGACCGGCCTCATTTTGGGAAAAATACGGCCCGATGATGCCGCCAGCCCATAAACCCCACCAAACAGGCACTCTTTGTGGGTGCATTGGTTTTTCGACAATCACTCTTGGATTATCGTTCGCCCAAATGCGGCAATTCTGCTTATTGACGAATCCACTGAGGTGAAAATGTACCTAATCACTGAAGATGATTTTTTTTTGAAAATTGATCATCCACTGTTGCCATTTCTTGCCACCATTCTGACCATTGACGACGCTTGAAATGGTCAAGAGGCTTTAGTTCTTGAGTCAATTGCACCTTGTAAGCGTGTAAATGCAAGTCTTTATGTATAATGTTCATCAACGATGAGCGTGAGAGGTGCAATTGTTGGGCACGACGACGAGTTGAGGTGGACGGCTCTTCAGCCACACTATCGCGAACAGCAGCAATATTTTCTGCAGTACGAGCTGTACGCATGCACTGGTGTTTTCACATCTCCTACAGACCCGGTTTGCTCAAATTGGGCGATTAAATTGACCGAAAAAATCACGAAGTGCACGATTGATTTGAACGCCCATTTTCATAATAAGCCTGAATAACTCTAACGCGTTGCTCGATTGTGTATCTTTCCATGGTTCAAATTGAGTTAGTCTGAAATTGAGAAATGTCAAATGAAATGCAGAAAAAAACTTGACGTTTAGGTGTAGTTCACATTCAACATCGGCCCTTATAAAAAAGTGATTTATTTTTTCAAAAAATCTTAAATCTACCTTAATACAAAAGCAATAACTGCACTTTTTTTTTGCCGACATGTGCGTCGCTTATTGCGTCAAGAAGCGCAGGCAATGGAACTGCGGTGTGCTGATATTTGAGCTGCTGGCCTTGGTGGAGCGGGGCAATGCTGCTTCAATTACAGTTGCGAGGCGTGTAGGCTACCTTATATGAAACTAATAGTACTATCACTTGAAGGAAATGTTAGTGCACCATCTAGAATCGTACAAAACAACTACATCAATGAGTTCGGACAAATATTACGCTCTTTTTTCTGAACTAAAAGCTGGAGGAACAGAGTGATTGAGTACATTTTCTCACATTTTTCGAATCAATCTCATACTAACGTAGAATCCCTGCCTTTCTCTCAACTTGCCACATGTTGTTGAATATGAATTGTTGAATATAGGTTTCATATACAATGCTATTGGTATTTTTCTGGCTTTAGAAACCAGCCACAAGGGAAGTGTCGGTTGAGTTCATAATTGCACTGCACAAATTACTTTCTCAATAAAGTTATGAACACAAATACTGCCGCAAGTTTGCAGCAAGTTTTTTTTTGTATAATTTGCTTGCGCACAAGGATTGTTAATACCCTCAAGAGTCCGGGTTTAAGACACAGCACGGGCCGAAGGTGTAGAAGGGAAAAGGGACATCCTCCCTTGTGTACATTACAGGATATTTGATATCTGGGGGAAATATTGGGCTGGGAAGAGCATTACATATTCGTGTCGTGCGACTGACAAACGAGTCTCTAAATTTAACTGTGCGTCCGAAAGTAGGCTTAAGGGTAAACTGATGAGCATTCCTGGCGAGACGGGTATTGCGGATGAATTCATGGAGATGAGGAAAGCAGTTGGCAAGCTCACTTGAGCATCGTTTGTTAAAATAGCGATAAAATACGGATAGAGACGAGACGGTGCGTGGATGTTCTAGCGAGTCTAATGACTGTAATATTGCTGTCTCCTATAAGTTTTATCGCTCGCTTTTGGATTCTATCTAGGAGGTGCAGGGTGGTTTTGGGGGCACCAGACCAGATACGAGCGTTGTACTCAAGTTTGGGGCTGATAGACGCCTTATAAATTAAAGCCAAATCAGAACAGTTGAAGTATTTCTTGCACCGATTGTGGAGACCTCAACATTTCGCAGCATTTTTGGCGACCTCAAAAATGTCGTTCCAACTAAGACTTGTGTTGATACACATTCCAAAGTTGGAAAGTTTTTCGGTTTCATGGACATAGGTGCCATTCATGGATAATGACTGATTAACAAGGATTCGCTTTTGTGACAGCAGACAGCATTGAGTTTTTGAAGCATTGAATTCCACTCGATTGTTCTTTCCTCAGTTAATTATGCTGTCATGATCGGAATTCATTGCTTAACATACGCCAATTCTACGGCCGAAGAGCGGGGTCGTGAGTCTTGAAACGAATATGAAAAGCAGAGTTTGCTGTCATCTGCGAAGGATTGGATTAGAAGTAGCAGACAACAGGTCATTTATAAAATTGAGAAAAAGTGTCGGAGGCGGAACAAAGCCTTAAGGAACACCAGCATTTATTTGGTGGATATCAGACTTGAACCCACCCAAAGCAACTTGAATCCATAGAAAAGGAGATTCATCGATACTATAGTCACTCATTCTCGATAAGAGAGCTTGACGCGAAACTCCGTCAAGTGCCATAGAAATATCAAGCGCATTTTTCATTCATTCATCATCATCATCATCAAATATCATCTTGCTTTCGCAGAACTTATACAACATTATACATTTTAAAATAAAATCTAATCGAATTACAAAATCCATTAAATTGTAAAAAATCTATTGTGAATAAGCTTGAAATCAAAATTGTGAATTATATAACATTTTCATTATAAACTGGTATAATTCAAATCTCGCACCCGAGGGGCCATATTGACCAGAGATATTGCAGAAATGAAGTGTAATAAGTTGCCCAACTTCACAGCTGATTGACCCCTAGTCCAACGACGGATTTCAGAGATTTTGACAGTTATTCATGAATTTTTGACAGTTTTTCACAAAAATAACGTAAATGCCGGTCTCTGATTTGGCTTTAGAAAACGATATAAAAAATGGTTGTCAAAAATTTTAAGGGGCAAGAGACGTAGAAGTTTGCCGTCTCTATCAAACTTCATTTCTGGTTTTTATTCTCCATCTTTTCTTCACAGTTTTGACATTTATGTTCATACAATATCTCCCATCAATATGGCCGCTAGGGCGCGAGATTTGAATATTATACCAGTTTATATTACAAATGTTATATAATTCACAATTTTGTAATTCAATTATTTTTTTTATAAAATGTATGATGTTGTGTATGTTCTGCGAAAGCAAGATCGTTGCGCTTGATATTTATAAGGCATTTGACAGAGTTTGGCATCAAGCTCTCTTGTCGAAAATGTGTGCCTATGGCGTCGATGAATCTCTTCTTCAATGGATTGGAAATTACCTTTCGAACCGTTCAATTTAAGTTGCTTTGGATGGGTTTAAGTCTGATATCCATCAAATAAATGCTGGTGTTACTTAAGGCTTTGTTCTGCCTCCGACACTGTTTCTCATTTTTATAAATGATCTCTTGTCTGCTACTTCTAATCTAATAATAATAATTCTTCAAAAACTCAATGCTGTCTGCTGTCACTCAAGCGAACCCTTGTTAATCAGCCATTATTCATGAATTGCACCTGTGTCTATGAAACCGGAAAGCTTTCCAACTTTGGTATGTGTATCACTTAGCTGGAACGATCACATATTTGAGGTCGCCAAAAATGCTGCGAAATGTTAAGGTTTCCTCAATCGATGGAAAAAATACTTCACCACTTCTGATGTGGCTTTAATTTATAAGGCCTATATCAGCCCTAAACTTGAGTACAACGCTCGTATCTGGTCCGGTGCCCCCAAAACCACCCTGCACCTACTAGAGAGAAGCGATAAAACTTATAGGATACAACAATATTGCGGAGTGATTAGACTCGCTCGAGTTAGGTTCCAGAGACCACTTCCTTTCAGTCCCGTTAGTCTCCCCACTCCACGTCTCCTCTCCAAACCATAATAATCGTATGAGATAGCAGGAGTCATGTTCCCAACACCACTTCCTCTCATTCCCATTAAACTGTTCCACATCATTCACCCGATCCCATCAAGTAAACGCAAACATGCACTGCTTACACATTTGCTCAGGTGAACGATCACTCATAGAGCCCATGCATTATTTGTATCAGCAATCCCTACTCGCGCAAGGAATCATATGACACCACAAGACGATAGAAACATTCAACACTTTGTATTATAAATACTTACCACCTGTATTTAGTCGACGCCAGTCAGTCAGCGATTATGTTGTGAAGAATTAATAAAATTGTATTTTTTAAAAACTCAACCGCCAGTTCTGCATTTGTAATTCTCGAACATCGACTTACCGCCCCTTTATTTTTCGTATTTTGTCGCTATTTTTACAAACGATGCTCAAGTGAGCTAGTCAACTGCATTCCTCCTCTCCATGAATTCTCCACGTCTTGACAGGAATGCTCATCAGTTAACCCTTAAGCCTACTTTCGGACGCACAGTTAAATTTAGAGACACGTTCATCAGCCGCACGACACGAATATGGAATGTTCTTCCCAGCCTAAGATTTCCCACAGAATACAATCCGCAGATATTTAAAGCTAATGTGCACAGGTACCTCCTCTCCATTTCTCCCTCTATATCTTCGGCCCGTGCTGTGTCTTGACCCCGCACACTTAAGGGTATTAAGAATCCCCTGATCGCACGCAAATTATAGAAAAGAATAGGTGTTATATTATTATAATGGTAAGCGGCCCCAATGGCGAAGATTACCGTTTTGAAGATACTTGCGCAATTTGGGTGTCTATAAGTTGCAGAGATGCTCCGAGTGTTTGCGTAAATACCGGCGAAGACGCCGCACTTCATCTTTGTACATCAGTCTGTGTAGTGTGTAAAAACACATCCAGGATGACACATATGCGCCTGCTACCCCGGTCTGCTCTAGCAGGGACACAGCGCATCGACACATTTTGAAAAATCCAATTTAGGTTGAATGTAGTCTATTCGAGGCCGGCTGAATTCTCTAGGTATGGAATCCAGGATGCAACTGTGGGCAATCAGCTGTGGAGACGAATACCACTCCAATAATAATACGAAGTTGATTTCTGTTTCTATCCATTCTCTCGTTCCGCTCACAAATAAATCAATTGACACAGTACAGCTTACAACTTCACATTTATTACAATAAAGAACAACAGAAATGTATTACAATGATGTTAAATGAGGACTTAGATGTCGCTATCCTTAAATTTATTTGCATATGTATATGCTTGCATTTGCATGAGATTTTGTTTTGTTTTGTTTTTTTTAAGATTTCGTGATGTTTGCTCTTATTTTGAATTAAACTCAAAATGGCACAAAGCTGCTTTAATCGTCTTTACGTACTACTATCTCTCTCAACTGTGTTTATGTATCTCTGTCTATATAAAAAGTGTACAAATTCCCTTATCCATCAGTGTCTCTCTCTGGATCTGCTATTTTTTTTTAAGCTCACCTAAGGGGGTGTTGGCCATGTGTCGTTTGTATAGCATCCTTAACCATCAAAAAAAATTGCTAACACAAATGTGCATAGGTAACCAACGATGTTAACCACCTCAAGTGAGAGGGTATTGTTCTGATGGATATTCGATAAATCGTTTGAAAGAAAAAATAAATATTCAATTAAATGTAGAAAGCTTCTTCATACTTTCTTTTGTTTCATCATGTCGTTTCGAGTTTAAGTAAAAAAAAAAAATTAATAACAATTCATTCGAAATCGATGTTAAATATTACAAATATCTTTATTGAATCATCCTCTTTTCAAAATGAATATCTTCAACTAGGGTCTTGTTCGTTGTATTTGGTGCTAATCAAGATCGTTGGCTCTCAAAAAGGCTGTGTTCATCAATAGGAGTTATTTTCTTTTTGTTTTTTACTATTTAAAATTGAATTGTTTTTCATTGTTTGCGCTTTACTACAGTTGGTTAATTCGATTTAAAGCTCGTTATGTGATTAGTTATTCGTTTTTGTTTTCCTTTCTCTATATCAGTTAAGACTAAGTGTACAATTTTTTTTGTATTTTTTTGAGTTTTTTTTTTTCATCATGCAACAACAAAATAATATAACAAACGTATTAGTAGAGAACACTAGAAAATAATTGGTTATGGCGTAACAAATAAATATATTAATAAATTATTTAACAAAGTCTAGCATAGTTCATCGGGATATATACTAAATGACTGTTGTAAAATGTCAATGGATTGGGGACTGTGACGTCTGATGGACCCCATTGGAACGGTGTGTGGGGATACTCTTTCAAAGGACGTCGCTGGTTGCGCTTGCTTTGTTGTAGATGTTCTTACTGTTTATAGAATTACCGTGATGAGAAGCGGATCCATCGAGATCCTTGTAAAAAAATATTTGATTTGTCTATCCCTGGCGAGCCCCTCTTTCCGATGAAGCATCTGTCACAGTCCTCAGCAGAGTCATTTTTGCTTGTTTCATTTCACATGTCCTTACTTATTATAGCTTACTAGACGAAAAAGAGTAATTATCGAAGGTGTTAGTGGGTTAAAATAGATTTTTTTTTTGTATTTTTTTTTTCATTTTATATGCATTTTGTGGTTAGTTGTTCGTTTGTTTGGTTGTTAGATATACAGATAGTGTATCATAATCGTCCATAATCGTTGTCCGTGTTGTTTGATTTTAATAGTCGCCATAAATGTGTTGGGTGCCCGGGGGAGTCTTGTAGCTGGGGTAGTGATGGCTGAGAGCATTCTTAGCGAAGAACTGGGTGTAGTCCTGTGGATGACAGGACGTTAAATTCGTGTACGGAAAATTGAGATGCATTGCATTTACCTTATTGATGCGTCTTGGTCGACATACTGGTCCTTGAGCTATTCTACGACGCTCATCATTTTCAGCTTCTGCTTGCTCCTTGTATTCTGGTGGTGGCCACTTCAGATCTCCGCGCATGTTTGCTCCTCCTTAAAAAATTAAATAAATGAGCATAAAATTGACTGTCAAAAGTGCAGAGAGAAAGCAATATTTGAAGAAATTTCCAAGGAAAGCTAGACATTTATATTTTGTTCGTGTTACCAGGAATGGGATGTACAGCGACACGCGTCTGCGGATTGAATGTCTTAGGTGGCAGGAGCATTTACGGTGCATTGGTAAATTGGCCAAGAGCCAAAGAGTCTTCAGGCTTGTGGGACAACATACAAGTGGAGAAGGATCCTCCCATCTGAAGGCTTAATGGCTGAGGTACATGTACACTGGGCCACTTTCCCAGGTTTATGGTTCATGCTCGCCAAAAACACCATTTTCATTTGCACGGCATCACGTTTCTTGGCTACCTGACAATGCTTAGGAAGTGCATCCAAATCGGAATGACAGGTTAGTTGGCTTGGGCCAGCTTTTTGGCATAAGGCAATCGTACAAATGTCTGCCAATGTGCGAGCAGACGATGACGTTCCGATATGGCATTTAGTCTAGAAATGTTTTTCAAGCTTCCCCAATGTCAAACTTGATCAAAGTTTTTGTAAAATTCAAGGACACTTCCACTCATGATAGGACAAGAGCACGTCCATACGAGTGATTTCTAAAATATCTACAAGCAATGAATGAAGTTGCTTATCAGACTTGAACAGCCCCTAGACTCTTAAAATGCGACCACAGATCGTGCAGAGCTTTAAGATTGGTCGAGAAACAATGAAGTTTAAAATGCTGGCTTCTACCTTAGCCACATACACAAACGGTGCCACCTTTTGCCTTGATGTAAATTTCAATACATAAAAAAATGCTGTCAATAATAACGATCCTTCAGAATACAGCATAAGATCTATAGATGAACTACTGAATCACGGATCGTTTTCTGTATGTGATTGGTATCCTGGGCAAAGGCGAGAAATGCGGAAGATGAAAACCAAACTAAGACCTGCGCCATCTGTGTTCATAAGGACAGATTCAAATCGAACCACCGCAGACCAATCGTCAGCTACTTTGTTCGCAAACGTCATATACGAGGGCCGTTCAATATATTCTCGGCATCGGGGTGAAGCTGTGGTTGTATGTATAAATTGACTTATTTATCAAGTAATACTATTATTTTAGTGCATTCATGTAAAATTTCATATAAATGTGAGTCGCGTTTTATCTCTCATAATGGCAACTGAGACGATGACGGTGAAAATTGAGCATCGCGCTGTAATTAAATTTCTCACTAAGCAAGGAAAAAGTCAAAAAACTATTCATGAAGAGATGGTGGCTGTTTACCAGGGTTCCGCACCTTCATTATCAACTGTGCAAAAGTGGTCAAGTTAGTTCAAGAGAGGCAGAGAGAGCATTGAAGACGACCCTCGCTCCGGCGCCCCGGCTACTGCTTGTACGGGAGAAAGCATCAAAGAAGTCGAAAAACTTGTTCTCGAGGATGCCCGAATAAAGGTGAAAATGATGGCAGAGATCGCCAAGCTTTCAATTGGTACCATTCACACCATTCTTCATGACCATCTTAACCTTTCAAAGGTCAGTGCAAGGTGGGTGCCACGAATGCTCACAGCGCCTCAGAAAAAAGTGAGAATCGCATGCTGTAGAGAGCTTTTGCAGATGTGTCGTGAGAATGCTGACGGTGTTATGGGTCGAATTGTTACTGGTGACGAAACATGGGTCCACCACTATGACCCTGAAAGCAAACAAGAGTCCAGTGGCATAAAAAAGGAACAGACCCCCCGCAGAAGTTCAAAGTCACTCCGTCTGCCGGGAAGCTCATGGCCACAGTTTTTTGGGACTCAAAGGGAATCTTGCTCATTGAGTACAAAAAAAAGGTAATACCATCAACGCCACATCCTACGCTTCCACTTTGCATAATTTGCGGGGGGAAATTAAAAAGAAAAGGCGGGGTAAACTCGCAGGACAACGCTCCTGTTCACACGTCGCGAGGTTCCAAGGCTGCTGCTCGAGATTGTGGTTTCGAAGAAATCCAACACCAACCCTATAGTCCAAGGTCTGGACTCCTAGTGATTATTTCCTGTTTCCGGATTTGAAAAGAATGTCTTCATGGAAAAAGTTTTTGGGATGATGAAGAACTCAAGTCGGCAATAAATATGTATATTGCAGAGAAAGAGGGAATTTATTTTTTTTGAGGGTTTAAAAAAGCTTATCTCAAGATGTAACAAATGCATTGATGTTAGGGGAGATAATATTGAAAAATAAAAACAATTTAAATTGAATTCGCATTTTCCTTCATATCGATACCGAGAATATATTGAACGCCTCTGCCATTCCTAAAATCCTATTCAACTTGCAGTGTTGTGAGGTCAATACGGATGTCGAGTGCAGTGTAAACAGCTTAGTACGACAATCCTTTTAATGGAATGGAATTGAATTTAGTCGTTCTTCCGAGTGGAGGAGACCTACAATGTTATGCCGAATATGACGCGACGGGAGAAGCTTTGTCTATTCAGCTATAATCTTGGGGTATTCTAACTGACTGGAATGGAAAAGTACACTAGACGACCAAATTATATGCTAAATTGTCTACGGGGTGAGTTGCACAGGATGTTTAATGACCAAAAGGTGGTCTCCTTCACAAATTCCGACACACTGATTCAATCCATCCGTGAACTGATACAAGGACAACCTTGTCTGGTAAGTCAGTCTAGGTGTGTTTTTCAAAAGTCGACGTAAGGCATGTTGACATTCGACCATCAGAAATTTAGAAATTGATTTGGCTTGGCCGGGGATGAGGACAGGTGCCGGAACACAGTGCTATGTATAATATGGGTGGCACTACAGCCAGTAGAGGGCCAGGGACTGGCTTCCCAGCCAACCCTGCTAATGTTCTCTCACGAGTAAAAGGACATTACAGTTTTTATGCCGACTCCGAATGGCCAAATTCAGACAGTTACACTTTTCGAGCGTTGTCAGTGACTCGAAGGAGGTGGGGCAGTGAATATAATTTAACTCGTACCGGGAATCGAACCTAGGTAACGTCGGCCCAAGTGCCTAGGGGTCGACGTACCAACCCACAACGCAATGGCCGCTGCGGAAACACCGTATAATTGTGAAAGCGCTCATTCACAGAGAATCTTGGAACGGTTGTCAAAAACATTTCATCGGAGTGACCATAAATATCCCACTTTATGTCATCTTTTTCTTCATTTGCGGACACTGCAGCTCGAGATGGATGTGGGTCCCAATCAACTCGTTAAATGATTTAGTTTTACTTTAGGCGAACTTGGCTGACTGGTCAGCATCTTTCAGGGATGCCTAGATCTCGGGCACGTACCCAAAATCTGGAGAACGACCACAGTGGTCTTCATACCAAAGACTGGGAAATGCTCTCACGTTTGACGGACCTAAGTTTATCATCCTTTCTTCTAAAGACAATAGAAAAACTGATTCAAGAATTCCTTCGATATAAAGTCACAGACAAACTGTCAATCTCTTAGCATTCCTATAACAAGGGCAGATTTGTCGAAAAAGCCGTACACTTGCTTGTTGACACAATCGAAAAATCCCTCGAGCAGAAGGAATTTATCCTTGCTGCTTTTGTCGACATTGAGGGAGCCTTAAATAATAATGAACCCGGGATCGAATGACTCGGGATCGAAATGTCCATAGTGGCTTTTATTCACCATTCGAACCTTCGTGAAACCACGATCCGAAAATCACAGCTCCCCCTGCCCCTCCTTTGCGATTGCTGAAGTTGCTTAAATTTTACCCACTGTGTAGAATAAACACCCAAACCTGTGCACTACCATATCGAATTTCAAATAAATTTCAGGACTAACTTTGCCATTCGACATTGCCACAGACGCCAGCGCAGATACACCCACACGCCCTTCGTTGTTCCTAGTCTCCGGGCAGTCTTCACCTCAGACTGCAATCGCTGGGGCAAATCAATTGACTGTTTTTTTTTTCTCGGAACCAACTCAATCCGAAAGATAAACGAACGAGAAACTCACTGTATCCTTGCAGAGGGTGGGCAAAAGGAATGAGACGTACACCAAGACGAGGACAGGTTACGATGTGGAAAAAGAAGCCACACTCGAGCAGGACCCAGTGCACCGTCATTTGCATAACAAAAAATTACAGTGTACTAGCAGTTCGCTTTGCAAGGAATTAAGTACTCCAAGGGAAAGGATCTGCAAAGCATTCAAGTACTGGTGCGGGTACGGATCCGGAAAGTTCCCTTTCGTTTCAATTTTCTTCTCAGTTTCACTGCCTTCAGTGTATTCATTCGACATGAAGTTACAGACAAACTGTCAATCTCTCAGCATGACAGGGGCAGATCTGTCGAAACAGCACTACACTTGGCACTATAGAAAAGGAACGAATTAACACTTACTGCTTCGGTCGACCTTGAGGGAGCCTTTAATAATTTTGAGCCCCATGCAATAACCTCAGCACTCAATAGGCTCGGGATCGAATAGTCCATAGTGGCTTTTATTCACCAGCTTCTCAATAACAGAGCGATCAGCTCGAAGCTTGGTGAAACCACGTTCCGCAAATCTGTGAATAGAGGTATGCCTCAAGGCGGTGTACTCTCCCCTCTCTTGTGAAAGAACTGCTCGTGACACTGGAAAGGACTGGGTGCAAGGTCATTGCTTCGCAGATGATATTTCCATCACTGCAATGGCAAACCTGATAAGTTTGTACCCACGATCAGGGATATTATGCAATCTGTTCTCTCTAAGCTAGCCTAGGCGTCAACCCAGAAAAAACAGGCCTAGTCATCTTTACTCGGAAGTACAAAGTCCCTGACTTTGATCCCCCCTCATTATGGGGGGACGCTTAATGATAGCGCGGAATTCTTACGTCTTATGTTAGACAAGAAACTAAACTGGAAGCTTAATATCAACAAACGTGTCAAGAAAAGCCTTCACAGCTCTCTAGGGCTGTAATAGGGCCATAGGGTGGAAATCGGGACTACGTATGGTCCACTGGCTATTCGCTTCGGTAGTCAGACCCATACTGCTGTATGGTGTCGCAATCTGGCGGACTGCACTCGAAAAGAAAATCAACTTCATACCAATCGCCAGAGTGCAGAGGATGGCGTGCGTAATTATCAGCGGAATATTAAGGACTACCTCTTCCGAAGCTCTAAACATACTCTTTAACCTGCCACCGATAGAACTAGTTCGTAGGCAGGCAGCAGCTAATACGGCGATAAGACTGAGGTCGCTGCACAACTGGAAAGAATTTCGGTCTGGACTTTCGACGATTCCCAGTAGGTATAGTTCTATACCCATGGACACAGACCTCTCGTCCCCTAAACTCCTTTTCGAGAAAACTTCTTAACCGTCATCCCTCCCAGATCTTACTGGGAGTCTGAACACCAGACGATGGATGGTCCTCTGCGAATCTTCACAGATGTAAACAAACTAAACATTCACCTTTCCTTCCGGTTACCAAATCACTGTAGCGCCTTTCAGGCTGAAACTATAGCGATTAAGGAAGCTCTGTCCTGGCTAAAAAACAATGTAAAATAAAACACAGGTATCATCATCTGTTCCGACAGCCAGGCAGCGATGAAGTCTCTGAACTCAGTCACTTTTAACTCAAAGACCTCCCTTAACTGCCACCTATCTCTTAACGAGATGGCTAAGCATTTTAACATCCAACTTATGTAGGTGCTGTGGACACTGTGACATTTTAGAGAATTCCAAAGCGGACGAACTAGGAAGGGCATACTTTCTGTACTCCTTTCGGTTAGAGACCCACCCTCCATGCTACTATAAAACATCAGCTAAGGCTGGAAACTCTAGCTCAAGTGAATAGCAGATGGGCTACTGGCACAGGATGCCTCGTTACCAAACAACTCTGGCCTACGATCGACCCTAAGCGATCGCTCAAGCTGATTAGTCTAAGTAGGCTGAATCTTAGAACCAGCATTGGCGACATAACAGGACATTGAAATCCACGCCTCTAGACTAGGCCTTTCACAATGACTTCGGCAGAGGTTGCAGGGACGAGGATGAGGAAGAAACCATTGAACGCCTGCTGTGCAGCTGCAGTGCTCTCTCTTCCCGCCGATTCATGCATCTGGAGGCCTACTACCTCTATAATCTGGTTGAACTGGGCAGCATTAGTGTCGTTTTGCGGAACAGATCCGCGTGGTAGCACAGTGGGCCAATTTTGGCCTAAGTGTGGCTGCTACCTTTTTCACGCAGCAGTCAGCCACCGCAACCTAACCTAACCTGCACGAGCTTGGACTGTTTGGAAAGTGGCAACGACTTCCCAATAAAAACCCTCATAAATATCGCAATTGAAACATCGCTCGGTTACTTCAGAGTCGCTTTGAACACTAGTGCGCCAGGATTTGTACTGATCCGTCTTTCAAATCATACTGAACTTGAGCAACCTTCACCTAAGACATTGTGTCTAGACTCTATCGGTCGTTGTACCGGGGCTTCAAGGTCCTTCAAACACTGAATCACTCAAAAGGAATTCTGGACACCCAGTCCTATCTGCATTTCTATACAATTCTGCGGTCACTATGACGAATACGTAACTTTTTCTTCGAAAAAATCACTCTCAGGATAATTGAAAATGCACTATGGCGTATACGTACTCAGTATTTGAATTTGAAATGTACTCACCTCCAAAACTAGCGGCGGCTGGTTGAGATGTATACACTGGAGCTGGCTTCTGAGTGATTGGGGCCTCCTTGCGCAGGGTTATTATGCCAGGACTCTCACCGCGGTATTGCTGTTGTTGCAACTGCTGTTGTTGTTGCTGTTGTAGTTGTTGGGGTGATGGTTGATACTGCTGCTGCGACTCGGGCTGTGAATAGTAATTATATTGGTTGTCAATTGGTTCAGATTGCTGAGTATATTGCTGCGATTGGGGTCGCTGATGCGACTGATAGTACTGCTGTGGCACAGCAGCCGGAACAGCGGCTACAGCAGCAGGAGCAATAGGAGCAGGAGCAACTGGTTGCTGTTGCGGATGTCCGTAATAGGATGGTTGACGATCGTTATTCTGAATTTGATTCACTTGTGGTACAGATGGTGCCCCATAAATGTTCTACATGATGCATATGTGTGTGCGTGTGTGTTTGTTTGTATACGTGTGTGGGTGCATATGCGGATGAGGATGGATTGTGTATGATGGTCGAGCGAAAAGGAGGTTGGCAGTGTTGGTGGTGTCGATGATGGATATAGACGAAACAGAACAAAGATATAAACAATTTTTCTTAGTACAACGTTACAAAAATAAGGTTCGATTTTGGATTCAGAAAATTCGTGGTATTAGTGTTGGCTGGGGTTAGAGAAGTTAGAGAAGAAAAACGAGCACTGCGCAGCGTTTCTTAGCGGTTAGTTGAGCGGTTAGGAGGTTAAAGAATACACATCTTGTCCGGCGGGAGGGTTTGGAGTTCACGATTAGTTGGGGTAGGAGCGTCTACGATTAGAAGCAACTCGTGGGAAGGCGGCCTTCCCGTCGTCTAGCAAAGCTGCATTCAATTTTGTTTTGCGACTCTCATTGTCTCTGCGTTTTTGCGCGCTAGTAAATCTCCAGAAACACTTTCGTGCAGAATAGCTTGCACTTTCGTGGCGATACCTGCTGTTGTTGCTGGGGTCCTCCATACGATGGCTGAGCAGCGAATGGTGGCTGAGAGGCCTGGGTAGCCTGTGGCTGTTGGTAGTTCTGTACGTAGCCAGTACGCGAGGGCACCGGTGAGGCTACGTGACCCCAACGGCAACGGGGTGGCTCATCAAGTAGCTGAGGGCCGCCCTGCTGTGGATAATCAGTTGGGGGCTGATATTGCTGCTGTTGTTGTTGTTGTTCTGGCTGATATTGTTGTTGGTATTGTTGCTGTGGTGGTTGCGGTTCGGGGGAGGGGAGTGGTTGATACAGCTGTTGCTGCTGTTGTGGTGGGGACTGAAGGGGATATTGGTAGTGTGGTTGGGCTTGGGGTCTTGGTGTATTGTTAACCGGCCCAGCGATTCCGCCCGCAAAGGACACAGTGGAACTGGGCTTGCCAGCTGCCGCCGTTGGCTGGGAGGGTCTCTGCTGCAAGTAGTATGGTTCCGGGATATTGTTTTGCTGTGATGATGGCTGTTGCTGTTGCTGATTTGGATATGAAGCTTGATAATTCGGTTGAGATTGAATGTAATGACCACCCTGCGAAAAATGGGGAAAATGATTTCTTTCGATTTTTTTCTGTTTTTTTTTTTTGATTTTTTGTTTGTGTCGGGACATTGTGACACACTGACAGGTGACAGGCGGGGTTGACACCACAATTAAGCAGGATTATACTTTTTTTTTTGGTTTTTGTGAGCCTCATTATTTTGGCCCTTGTCTTCCTGCACATCGGCGATAAGTTTTAGTGTTTTCTAGGACGTATCAGATGACTGTGGTCTTGAGAGATTTACCTCGCAGTGGGTTAGATTGAAGTGTTAAGTGATTTATTTCAATTAAGCCAAGGTTGTGCAAGGAGATTGTTGATTTTTTGAATTTGTACAGATTCCAAAATGACATCGAACGGGGTACTGAGCGTTACGAGCGAAAGCTTATACTTACATTCTTATGTACAATCTACAATATTTTACAGAAATTCCTATTCCTCGGTCCAGACTACATAGTGTGCGGATTTGAAGTAGGAACGGACTGATGTGGTTGTGACTATAATTTTTTTTGTGGATTAAGGGGTGCTTGTCATGGAAAAATAGATTCTTACGATTACATACAATTGTTAAGGGGTCTAAGTGAAGGGGGAGTACTGATGATGATGAATATTTTGGGAATTCAATTAAGGAGTTCTTCGTACTGGCGTAAACTCTGTCGAACGGAAAAGTGCAAGATAGTAAGAAAAATGTATTCGTTTGGCTTTGGCGTTTCTGGAAATACATCGGACTTGCGGGTGGGTTTTCCATACGCCCGACATGCTTTTCCATGATCACCATCTCATTTCAATGCTGTGCAAAAAACGAAGACGCTTAATCACGCAGCCAACTGTTGGACAACTTGGAATCCTCGTTATTGAATCGATTACACAAATAGCATAGTGGGACATCGTGGCATCATATTGCTTCGAAGTTGTGTCGTTAAAAGAAATCATGTGGTGGCTTCGATATTCCGCCGATAAATATTCGAATCAGAAATGAGGTATTATAGAGATGCCCAATTTCACATCCGATTGACCCTTAGCCCATCGACGAATTTGAGAGGCTTTTTGACAGTTGTTCGTGAATTTGTGACAGCTACTCACGAAATAACGTGAATGACGTTGGGTGTCAAACATTTTAAGGGACAGCAGAGGTAGAAGTTCGCTGTCTCTAAAATACTTCATTTCTGGTTCGAACTTATTTTTGTTTAAAATGAAGTTTAAAAAAATTTGGTTTTAATTTGCACCGTGTTTCTCCGGTCTCGGTGCTTACCAAAGTAATGGTGCATGGAACAAAATATGGTACAATATAAAATTTCACCACAGCGCTCACAAAACAATACTCTCTCTAAGTGTTAACTCCCAGCGTCGCTTTACACAGAAAATGTTTGCTGCGCGACTAAGGATCATCTACCGAGTTTGCATCTCATAGACTACATCAAATAAACAATAATAATTAAAGAATAGTGTCTGGATACATTTTTTAACCTCCAGTCGAGACAAGCTTAAGTCAATTTCGTGTTTTTATACACCGAGTGTTTAGACACCTTGTAATAGGTTCATTACAACCGTTGTTGGTTTTATGCCTCTTATCGTGTAGTCAATTTCTCACAAGAAGAGTTTTTGTGTCCCGAAAACCTTAACTAATTCATTTCAGAAAACCTTACATTACGTTAGACTTTGCAACTGTGTAGTTATAATGTAATGAAAAATGTATTGGGTCTATAACTTAATTCGTGCGATTTGCTAAGAGATGGCGTAACTTGTACTATTCCATTGGAACATGCGTTGGAAAGCTACTGTCATTGTACGTCATTTCAGCATATGTCATTCATTTGAAGCGTAAGTAACAATAATTTTTTTTCACTCAAATATGTCGAACTTTGTGCCTGAAAAAGTGTGTTTTTGCGGGGAGTTCTTCTTCATTTCTTTAACATGAAGAAAACTGCTGCCAAAAGTCATCGTATTTTGGTGGAAGCTTATGGTGACATGCGCTAGTTGAGCGAACGTACCAAAAGTGGTTTGCAAGATTTGGCTTGGCCAACCAGCTAAATCAACGGCAAAGTCGAATATCCATGGCGCTAGAGTAATGCTCTATATTTGGTGGGATCAGAAGGGTGTGCTGTGTTAAGACCTGCTAAAACCGGGTGAACCCATCAATGAACGACGCTACCGAACACAATTAATCCGTTTGAAGAGAGCAGTAGCCGAGGCAACAAGGCAATAATTTTCCATCATGACAACGCTCGGCCCCAATTTGCTGTTCCGGTTGAGAACTATTTGGAAAACAGTTGATGGGAAGGTTTACCTCACCCGCCTTATAGCCCAGACCTTGCTCCTTCTGACTACCATTTGTTCCGGTCGATGCAGAACGCCCTCGCTGAAATACGGTTCACATTAAAGCAAAACATCAAAAATTGGCTTGCTTCATTCTTGGCTGCCAAGCCATTGTGGGATGTGATCCACAAATTGCCAGAAAAATGGGAAAAAGTCATAGCTTCAGCAATACTTTGAATAGTTCTATTGTACATGTTTTTCTTAAATACGTGTTCAAATTTTGAAGACCGCACTAATTAAGTTACAGACCCGTACTAGACCCAATACGATTTCGCTTTCTATTCTCGCTTATAACTTGTGACGCTCTACTTGATAAGTGTTCTATTTAGTAGTTCACAATTGACAGATAACCTTTCCGGCGACACTCATTCCGACGGCTGAGATCGATCGCAATTCGCTGAGTAAAAATAAAATTAGCTCGACACACACACAATTGTTGCGTGAAAGTATGCGACTCCATTAGGCGCGCAATAAAGTGCGAGTTGCCAGTGCTATAAAATCGAACAAGTTGCTCGTGCCTCCACCATAAACCATGTGACATTAATTCAGAAGGACTTCACCTACATTTTTCAAGCCCGCTCCACGTCGGCCCCTCGATACAGTGACCAACGAAACTACGGCCTTACAACAGCTGTACTCGGGCAGAGGATTGAACGGGTACTCGTACTTTTGTGGGATTGCATCGTAAAAATCGTAAAACCGCCTTCTAACGGTTATTGCAATCTTTTATGCGAAGAAAATTAAACAAAAATTTATACTTATCATGAACGAATGCAATCAACACATTCCCTCTAATCCTTCCTTTGTACGTGTACAAAAGCCGGAGGCGGCACACCGTCACCACCCCCAGAAGTAACAGAACAGCACTTGAATTGCCCACGCAGCCGGGTATCCAATGGGGCTGGGGCCAACCCCCTCCCTCCATACAAGCCCACAGTGGGATTAGAGGGTGCGGCATCTATGACGGCGCAGAAAGTTGCCACAGGATAAAACAGTTTATGGCATGCCTTTGAAAATTATTACAGTTATTATGTTCATTATGATTACAGCTATCATTGTCTGCGATTTTTATCGCTTGTTGGGCTGCTGCTGCTGCTGCCTGTTTTTTGTGCGAAAACGAGAGCCCCTCCTCCCATTGCCTCGATGGAGCTGAAACCGCAAACTCGAAAGAGCGTGCAGTGCGCGCTGAGGCCACTGCTGCTGTTGCTGGCAACGTCGGCATCGTCCCAACAGCCAATGCTGTTTAATGCATTTTAATAAAGCTCCTCCAGGAAGACCCCTGTCGCTGCGTCAGTGGCTTCCGGGATGGCAGGGGGAGGCGAAGTTGTGTTCCTCGGCCGTTCGTTTGTGTAACTTTTTATGGAAAATTATAAAAAAATCAAATTTCCATTGTTATCATGGGGCTTTATGGGTCTACAAGTGTGTGTATAAGGGCTGCATTCAGCCCAAAGAGTGTGGCTGTTGCTGTGGCTCCTCCGCCTCCCCTGACGCGCTGACTTCCTCGGCATGTAACACGCGATTTTAATTTTGCGACGGCCTCTCCCTCTCCGGCACCGCAGCGCGGCACATTGCCTTTATGTTCTCAAGTAATAATTCCACTTTATGATTCCTTCCATCAGCATTATAATCGACATGGCCATCATCATCATCATCGTTTGAACATAATCATTTCCATCGGTGTATCGCTGCGGCGGTCGCAGTTGTGTCTTTGCCGCTGGCACATATGGCGGGTCCTCCTCCGTCAGAGCCCCTGATATATCGACACAATAAAACAGTCATTCGTTTCAGTTTTGAGTGCGCACCCACTGACGGGACATCTGCACGCTCTGCGTACGGACAAGTTCATCAGCGTTTGGAGAGTGAAAGTCCTTTAAAAATTAAAACCCATTAACGAACATGACCGGCCAATTAGGCCAGCAAAAGGGAGAGATAAACAATGCGAGCTGGTGCATGTTTGACTTGGACAATGTCCGACGTGTCAGAATTTCAAAACGGCATAATTTATACCCTTCACTGGGGAGGCACTCCGCGCCGTTTCCAATGTTTTCATGGTTAATTCGAGGAGAGCTCAAACTATTGTAACGTTATGCATGTGTTTGGTTTTTGAATTATCGAAATCACAACAAGTCCATTTCGAGTTGTTTTGGGGGGGTGAGCGGGTGCACTGAGGTGGCGGGCCAGCGAACTAATGTGACATGCCTCAAATTGTGTGGTGTACGATCGAAACAGAGTTCACGGAAAATAATTGAACAGTTGGCGTTGGCATTTTAGTCGGCTTAGTTTTCTAGTTGTGGCCATGGTCCGTGTTGCTATTGTGTGCAACATTTTGTTTGAACAGTTTGGCGGGGAGTGTTTACACACGTTCTACAAAACAATTTATCTTAATTGAGTTCAGCATTAATTACTTGGAGCTCTCCGTTGTGCGATAAGCTGTCATTAAATCATGTTCGTTGTGTCTTCCCTGACAGAGTGGCTCAAGATTAACTATAGAATGACCAGTTTTTCAAATTGTTATGTTTCAGCAACTGTCCCGATTACCAAGTACATCCAGCTGTCCAAATATTTAGTAGGCTTTGCCATTTCATCATGCATTGCTTCACACTGTGCGTGAGTACGAAATAATAAAGAAATTATAGTTCAGTTGTAAGTAGGCAACGTGGATGTCGTCGTTAGGTCGGTCATCATGGCTTCCATGTACACGCAGTTAGTCTCTCCGCAATAAGTTTGAACGTGATCGAGTGGACCTCAAGACGCCAACCAACAAGAGAATGTGGAAGAACATGGCCGACATATAAGGCTGTGAGTGAGTTAATTAGTCGGAGAAACGGATTTGGAAAAAATCTCTTTTGCAGTTTTGTCAATAAGCAAAATTGGAGTTATTGGAGCGAACTGAATCCACTGGTTGAACAATCATGAATGCATCCACCAAGATTGACTTTTTGACTTCAACTTCGCTTCGCCCTTCCATCCCGGAAGCCACAGACGCAGTGACAGGGGTCTTCCTGGAGGAGCTTTGTGCTGATGGCGTGCCAGCACCATGAATCCGTATTTCTTTCGAAAAGAGGAAGGACATCTGACATTTACCGGCACCGGTCTCAGGTATATAGCGATATTGAACTCGTTTTTGTGTATTATCTTAGTCACTTAATTTGACATTTGTCACCCACACTACGTATACCCTTAGTCACATTTCATGAGAAAGTCAGACAGAATGAGGGGGATTTTGTCACTTGCCGTCGAGAGACGAAGAATAAATGTGTTAAATGGAATCCAATCCAAACTCAGAATATTTATTGAAAGTGATCAATGCGCCATTTTTAGTGTTTAAATTGAAGCCCCACATATAATCATTTTAAAAGGATAGTTTAACCATTATGTCTGTAGATCGGATCACATTCATAAATGCAGACAACGAAAGTGTGCATTGCCCTCATCCATCAGCTGTCATTCAAATGGAATACACACATATTCACCAATATTTCCAAGTTCTGAACCAAATGGATCCTCAAAAATAGCAAATGCAATTTGAATGGTTTATTGCCGCCACACTTGAATTCAAGAATACGGTTTTTGATGTGATGTGACAGAAAAATGAGAGCATAATGGATAATATATCCGATTTGTGGTTCTGACCAGAGATAATGGAGGACTCAGATGTCCAACTTCGGCCATTTTACCCCTTGTCCATGTCGGCATTGAGTCGTAAAGAATAAGAGTGCGGTGGAATTCCCTTTGCATTCCACACACACTCTTGCAAAATTCCCGGCTCCACCAAAAACGCTGTCAGATGAAATCAAGTAGGCAAGGGAGGTAGAAGTTGGATATCTCTATCCTCCGTTATCTCTGGTTCTAACAAGACTGTTGAGAACTCGTACAAGTTATCTGCGCGGGAGTTTTCCCCAATTCCGCCAAGGCGTTTCTATCAGATCTTACATTGGTAACTGTCATGTTGACAGCTAGTGAAGTGGCAGAGTTCAGACATTACAACGGCGCTATATAAAACCCAAGCGGCAGAACGCTCGAAGTTGTGAAGGAGAAATTTGGCGACTGGTTCATCTCACGGTGTGCGTTCATCAATTGGCCGCTGCGATCATGGGACTTTACAGCATTCGACTGTTTTGCCTGGAGTTACGTCACTGATCCTCGAACGCAGTTTACACTGCCCAGTTTAATCTGACTCAGACAGGAAATTGAACTCTAGTAATATGTTGACAGAAGAGTAATATGTTGTATTAAAGAAGTGTCGGTCTAAATGTACACATCTATCCGCCAAACAATATTCGTCAGGACCGGGAAGTAAAAATCGCACTATAGCCGAACTAGCACAGGCTTTGAATGATACTGTAATTCTTGAATCGAAGTGTATCGCCTAAAGCGACGCAACTATATCCGTTTTCACGAGATCCCGAATTCGTCTGTCATCAAAAAAATTCCACATAATGAATACGATCACATACCACTTCAAAAACGATGCAATGAGCTTATTGAATTGAAATTCGCAAGACTTTCCCAAAATTTGTCTCTGCAAGAATAACGAAAGTAGAGTCGATTTATCTATGATGTAGGTGCGCATCGATTATTGCTGCGCAGAAGGGGCTTAGCCGTTCACACAGTAGGATGGACACGATCTAGTAGATAAATTTAAGTTAAGATATACCTCGATCGCTTTATCGGCAAAACGAATAAAGAAGTGTTCCCAATCTTAATGAAATGTGTTTTTTTAATGCTTCTTGTAGTCTACACCGGTCTCAGCCAAGCCGTCGTTCATCTCTAGATGTAATGGCTGAAAAGTTGAATATTTGACTACGTTTTTGACATAAGCTCAAACTGTGAAGCTGACACAATTTTGCTAAGCACGCGACAAATCCTGTCGATCACATTCAGACGCTGTGATTTAGACCTCTTGTTCAAACAGTCCTAACACGATGTCTTCACTCGAACAACCGCCAACAGATTTTCAGGAGTGATCCGACATAATCCGTGGGCTCTAATAAAACGCCTATCTCTTCTAAATTGATCGCGTGGTAGGCGTCTTCATTGTACACTGACAAACAGGGCAGCAAGCGATGTGACTCTGTGCATTCAGCAAATGTCCTCAGGCATTATGTAGCCTACTTCTAGGATCATCTAGTGCATTCAGCAAAGGACTCCAGCAAAAGTTTTCCCGATGAGGGAAAAACTGAAGACGTCCAGTTTCTCAGGCTGCTCAGGCATTTACACTTTAGCCTACTTCTAGGATCATCTAGACAGTTCGGAGGACTCCACCATATCTGCATCTTCATCGACGAGTCACATTTCAGAAACAGAGACTCTAAATCTGATTCCGAATTACGTAACTCGAGTTAGGTCGCAGTCGCATTCAACCCGAATCCGAAATACCTTCACAAGCTGTCATTATCCTCGACCGGAAATCCTCAACCCATAAACACGCACCCACTCTGTCGTTGCGATATGTGCAGTATGTACGTGTGTGTTCGGTAATCATAATAAACCATTAATTACATTTCTGTCCAGCCTACTATAATATACATTTTCGCGTTTCCGATTCATTTGTTGGCAATATTTCCCAGCGCTTCCCGCACCGGATATGTCCACAAGCGGACCCAGCTCCGGCTCAGTAGTGCATGTCTGACATGCATACCGTGAGGCTTATGGGGAATTCACAAACAGCTTACATCCTTTTTGGAATATGCGAGACGACGCACACACATGCGTATGCCTTGTGTTTGGTGTGAGAAAACGGCCGGTTGTACATGGATTTCTGTTCGGCGCTCCATTTTATTTAATTCAACTCCGGGCCGCGTGTAAACACGATGCTTTCTCATTTCGTTTATGGACGTGAATTCATTTTACTCAAAAGTTATGGCACTGCCGTATTTTATGTGCATCGAAACTATTTCGGGGTAGGGTATCGCTGCGGCTGGTTGAGAATTGAGCTGTGGCATTTAATAAATTGGTGGCGCTACAGTCCATAGAGGGCCAGGTCCTGACTTTTCAGCAACCCTTCGGTCGGTCTCTTACGAGTGGAAGGGACCTGCCGGTTTTACGCCGACTCCGAACGGCCAATTTGAGAAGGTTTTTCTAGGTGCTGACAGATTGTTCGTTAAAATCTTTGTCTGGTCGCCACATGCCTCAGCACGTCCAAGGAATCCATACTTGACAAGTATGGATTCCTCGGTATTACATGCCCCATTTCACAGGATTACTGCCAACCATCGAGATCAGACCCTGGAAAGAGATGTGCTGACCGAGACCTTCAATCTCAAAAAAGGCATGTTTCTGTAAAAGTGACCTCTGCAAAAGTGACTTCTTTAAAATCTTTCTTCGGAAGGCTAGTCAAAACCCACAGTAAATGTTGGCCGGCATAGTCAGCTGCCATTGGCCGTACGTAGCGTGCAGTCAATGATTAGTTCGTTAACATTGAGATGGAAGTGGTTGAAATAGGTCTGGAGCTAGTGTCGTCAATAATGAAATCAGAGGGCGTCACAATGGCCACCCATGACTTTGAAATAGGCAGGGACCTCGCATACCCTGGCTCTGCAAAGAATAGTGTCCACAACGTAAGTACCGAGGTCAAACTCAGAGAAAGGCTTGACAACCCGTGTTCCATTGGACTCAAATTAAGTAATAGATCACTCTCTCGCAGACCAACATGCAACACATTGATCACTCTAGTACTCGGCCCAGAGGCGTGGACAATTTCGAGATTAGATGATAAAGTTCCTGGTGACTTTGAGAGGCCTTTGACACATGTGCATGTGATCTTTGGTCCTGCGCCGATGGCCACTGCACGAGGAGCCTTAAAAATCCCAATTTTTCGGTGGCTGGGGCAAATAGACCACAAAGGTAACTTGTCTACGGCCTTTAGCGTCTTGCTCTGCGAGCATGTGGGACAACGCAGCAGAAGAAGCTCGCGTTTATTGTGCCGCACACAGTTGTAGAAGGACTCGGTGTGCACAAGTGGACTGTTGGATGTGTCCACTTGGCGCACACACTCTACTACCATCGGAGACGCTTGTTGGATGAGCCCCAAATATGCTATGGTTTCTAAAATTGGCCATACAATAGTCCTAGCTTTTTAGGAGCACTCCGTTCGTGCCTTTTCCGCCCAAAAGTCACAGGACCTCTTCGAAACATTGGCTTGGCTTTTATGCACTCGTCTATCAACAGGATAGCCAGCCCTGCAAAGTGACAGTTGCCACAAGCAGAACGCACAACTCAAGGGAGCCTGCAGGCCTATTCGTACTCCACAGGCCTGAGTGACCATCTTTCTGTCGGCGCCTTAAAGCTTACCACGATCAGAAGATGTCCACGCGACTCAGCACTCATCCTCAGCACTCCAGCCTCAAATTGCTAGGGTATCCTTCGCCAGCCGCAGAGTGCTAGCAGTAAATTCATGAAGCTTCTGTTGTTCAACAATTACAACATTATTTAACATTTCATTTATATTCACAAAATACCTCATTGCACGGATGGCATCCCCATCACGATGCATTAAGCCCTGCCGAGGCGACCGGCGACGAACACGGCCGCACATCCGTATTGACGCCAGGCCAGGCTCCGCATTAAAGTTCAGTTGAACTGAACTGATTTTAATGAACGACATGATAGATAACTTTCTTTGTCCTTGGACGGAATAATTGAAATTAAACGAACGAGTAGATAGCCACGTCATGTTTTACGTTTCATCTAGATGCACACGTTTCGACGGGCATTTTTTCCCCACCTGACGGCTGCGCTGCCCCCGTTTGCACGCACATGCAACTGGGGAGGTGTGCATTCCGGGGCGTCTTGGGTAATTTATACGGCGAGGCCAGGAGTTGATGACTTCAAAAACGTGGACGTAACGCGCGGATTTATGCATGAAAAATTGCAATTTTATTGCAAAAATGAAAATGATTCATATTAATTTTGTTGCATTTTTGATGTTTTCATTTTGTGCGCATCAAGCATCGAGCAGAGGTGCGGCGCGGCGCAGCGCCTCTGCTGGTGGTTTATCCACGTCGCGTGGGACAACGGTGGAATCATAGTAATCCCCGAAGTCCTATGCATGAATGTATGGATGCAGAGGGCTGAAGTTGATGTAGTTGGACAATTTTCCGGAATAACGTTTACCAATCTCGTTAAGTTAATTTAAAAGTACAACAGCCGGGTGTTGGATTGGATTGTGTGTGTGTGTGCGTCTTTTTATTCACGTTTGCGGCCTGATGGAATGGCGCTCTACGGAAAGCCGTGATATAGTTGGCGTGCTAAATTGGATGGAGGCCGTGCGGACGTGGGCTCTTTTGTGCTGAACCTTATTTATTTTTCATTCACCAGGATGTATCGAAGCATGCAGTTTTTTGTTTTTGATTTTATATTCTCAGCGGTTTGTGGTTCGTTTTGTTGTTAATTGACTGTGAAATGGAATGCTTTAGCAAACGCTGACTTATTCAATGTAGATTGAATCTTAAATTATTGATAATTCTCCCATTGTTCTTTTCAATTGCGCAAATTGTTTCCACAGAGCCGTATTGTGTCCATATTTGATTTGCCGGTGATACGATGAGAGCGGCTATCATTGCTGTGACAGGTTGCAATATACTGTTTGTATTTCAAATATTTGCGCGGGGAGAGGATGCCCACTGGAGCCTATGCCTCGCAATGCATGGTAGCAGGAATGCTGTAGAATGATGGGGCGCTACCACGTCGACATGGGGTGATTTTTTTCTTTGGAATACCTGGCTGATGTCATAGTTAAGTGATACAGCAGTTTAACTGCATTAGGGACTTTTCTATTCTTCGAAACTATGTAGACTGCATGAGGCCTTCGGGTCGTCGTAGAGTTAGAGCATGAAAATCTTTGAAGGAGATGACTTGCTGGGGCTTGTAGATCTCCGAAGCAAGTAGTCTCATTTCTGTGTTGGAAAAAGCGGCCATATGGTGTATGCATAAGAAAATGACCGGTAACGGATCCATATCTGACAAGTGCGTCAGTTACCTCATTACAAGCTATGGCCACGGGATAGGGGACCCCGCATAGACAGACCATGTGCAGTCAGCGAAAAGCTGGAGACATTCGTGAGAGTATAGGCTTAACATGAATTTTGATGTCAAAATTATGCTCATGACTATCATGTCAGCCTGGAGGTAGACATAGATCTAAGCGTCAGATTGACAACTTCCTTGACTACCCCTTGAAAGGAAATTGCAATAAATCGGAGGTCTGATTCAGTATTTGATTGTTCAAAGCGTCGGATAACAAGTTCTTACGTGTGTGACCGAATTAAGAGAGAAACAATGAACAATGAGCAAAATAATGCCTTGAGCTACGTGTGTTAAAACATTTGAGAAAATGTCAAATGTATGCCGAACGCACTCATTATCGAACCTGTTGCAAAATGAGAGAGAGATGCGGTCATCTGACACTTCTCTTACAAATAGAGAGATTAGATCTGTTCCAGTACTTTCTGCACCCAATTGAGAAGTCTGTCATTTTTAAGGAGTGGGTGTAAAAATCTCAGCGGGAGGCAAAATCTCAGCAACGTACGGGAACACAGTTGTACCAATTGTGTAAATTATGTCATTTAAGAAATGTCAAATCAGAATTCTCACATACATGTGAATCTGGCATACACTTGTGAGTGCATTGATTTGACAGAAGACTAACAAACTACCTACCGAACAGAAATCATGTATGAAAGAGACTTCTACCTCTCCTGCCCCTTAAAATTTTTGACAAACATTTTTATAACGTTTTCTAAAGCCACAGAGAACGCAATTTACGTTATTTCGTGAATAACTGTCAAAAATTCATGAATAACTGTCAAAAAGTCTATGAAATTCGTCGTTGGGGTCAATCAGCTGTGAAGTTGGGCATATCTATAATACTTCATTAAAATGAACAGGAAATGTTTTATTCTCTCGAGAGAGCGCTCGTTTGGCATAAGACCCATATTTTTCTCATACGGGAACAGACTTTCGTAGATTTTCGTTGTTTTGTACTGTTTATTTTGGGTAGGGGAACGCACCTATTTTCTTCCCAATTGAGAGATTTTTGTGTCAAGTCACATTTGTAATATGAAAACAGCTGACTTAAATTGATTTAACTACAAATCGACAAAGTGTAAGATTTCATCCGATGTTTGAGAGAGAGAGAGAAAACAACATCCCGGTTTTAGCAACATATAGACGGATGGGTCAAGGTATCCGTTTACGCTGAAGTACCTAACGCAAGGGAATGACGCAATGACTACTTCAACGCACAGCTGATTTCATTTGGCAGTCTCAAGTTTCAATTGAAAATTGGTTAAAAATGCGCAAATAACATGCATGTTTTATTAGAAATACTCAATTACAAAGTCACAATTTGACTATTGTCAACACTGAAGGAGAGAGAAAAGTTAAAAGTTGAGCAACTACTCTATGTGTCATTTCCCATAAGAATACACACAGTTTTATGCATCTGTCAAGGTATCACCAAAGCTGACGCAAGTAAATATTCCATTTCCCCCAGCCTTAAATCATTTCTAAAATATTAGGGAAATGTCAGCTGTTCTCTGCTCTTGCGTTTGCCCAAGTTGCTCTCATCTCTCTCATTAAAAGAAAGTAAAGAACAGTAGCTTGACGCAGTAATTTGGAAATTGCCTTGATATTTATTTTGAAGACGACGGTAGCACTGCAGTTTTGTGTTTCAGCCATTAGTTATAGATTCGTTTTCCAATCAGTCCACTCAATCCTTGTAGTAGCCCTTGTAGTAGGAATTCCTCGGAGAACGAAAAAGGCTTCAGTTTTGGGATTTGATATTTTCAATCTTGTCATTTTTCACACTTTGTAAACGTGGCTTCATATCGTTGTTGGGATTTTGAGAAAAACGGAATTTTAGCCAGATCCAAAAACGTTAAGTGGCGCCATCTCTATGAACAAGTTAATGGAACTGACTGAAACCTTAGAGGAGTTTTTCTCGAAACCATGCTTTTCGGAGTCGGTGATCAGTGAAGCTTGAGCACCGATTTTGCGATCAGAAATTTTGATTTTATATTTTTTGGAATTTTATTTTTTTTTATGGCCGAAAATGCTTAACACTCTCACGGGCCGGATACTAGACATGCATCTATCCTGGACCAAAATACAAATTTTGGCTACTCAGATGCGTTAGATACCAGCAAACCTTTGCTCAAAAAAGTATCGACCGAATGACGAATCCGAGATGGATGATCGAAACCACGTCTCTGAAGTCCGATATATCCTGAACTGTGTCATAAAGCAGCTTAATATCTTTCTAGAGATTAATAATCATTTGAGTCATTATTGGAACCTTCCTTAAATGAATGCACGGAAAAAGTACATGGGCCTTCGGCGACGATTTTTGTAGAAGAAGCTTAGTCAATGATGAGGAGAAAAAAAACCATCTCTGCGCCTAAAATTTAGGTTCTTTCAGACGTAACCATCAGCAACCACTTTTCCCATGTTGGATCTAAGTGCATCTTCCGCAAGGTGGCGCCACATTAGCCACTTTTCGCTATTCCGACTGGATTTAAGTGTGTTCTTTTATGAATTGAGTTGCTCGTCAACGTGTATGCAAACGTGTAATGGACTCCCCACCTACACTCTGTAAATTCCATTATAAAAAGAAACAGCCATCAGTTACAGGGAATGAGGCCATAGTCCTGCACTTCGTTTCGCATAAAACATGTTACCACATCCGGCATGATCCACCAAATAAAACATCCAGTACCTCGTGCATTTCCACACTCTCCAGCCTTCACCTGCTTCGTGTCATGACCTTTAAATGGGCCGATGCCTGTAAACAAGATCATCAACATAATCCAGTAGACCGTATAATTAAATAAGAAATCACTCGGCAGTCGGCGCCGTTAAATCCATCATAAACAGCTTTACTGCATCTCAAACTAAACTATAACAACTCGCAGAGGTCATATTTCGAACGAAACGCTCTCATAAATGCGAAAATGATCCCTCATTACGCAGCTGAATAGTTTCGAGCCGCGTAGCAATGGATGATGCCCCGCAACGAGCACCACGACATCGCCGCGCCGCCGATGCGAAGCGATACGAAACCGAAATCGAAAGTAAGCATTTTTTGTTCCAATTTTTTCATCCACCCAAGGAGCCAATTATAAATAAAAATACACTCACATCGCACTCCGCATAATTCGCTTGGATACCGTACATCTGATCTGCAGAGAAAACCACTAGAATCGCTTGCGAGAAACGAAAACTCGAATAATTAATTCCGTCTGAGAGGTGCCACCGCAGCGCGATGATAATGCCGTCCTCATGTATCCACGTCGCCGGCGAGCTTCCCATGAGAAACTATCGCAATAAATCCAAACTACCGTTTGTAGTTTTTAATTACATTGTGAGCTGGGAGAGAGATGGATTCATGTCTGCTCCTATTTTCCGGATTATTGTATCTTTCATTTTTGGTTGCAACATGTTACATTTTGCGATGTATCCGGTCGTATTTCGAAAAAAAGAAGCGTGCACATCAATGCATCGGTTATCAGTTTAAGTGATGACATGGTGCCGCATCTGCTGGTGTGGAGACTGGCACACGTTAATCGACCTTAAGGACATCGTCCGGTTCACACGGCTCCTTGTGGGAAATGTGGAGGTGAGGATAATCGGTCGGAGGAAACACGCTTGTAATTCTTTTCATCAACCGCCACTAATGGACGCTCGAAGAGTGGGAGAGAGAGAGAGAGAGTGTGCAGGGAGGCAGTAATATTTTTATACCTCAACCCATTAGCGTAGTTTCTTGTTCTCAATTTATTTGTAATTCCTGTTGTGTTGCGCATAAAGCTAAAAACCGTGAATGGTGAGAAGCACTGAAACAATTGTCATTTACAGATGGAAATACATGTATACACAGGTTCGGCGGGTACAGTGTGTCCAACAAGAGGGATGCGTTTTAAAATTGACGAACAAAAATGGCGTCCGACATTGATCGGTGTGATTCGATAACTGTCATAGCGCGGCCCGCCTTAGAGGGGCTTACCAAGCGAATCATAAATTACACTGGATGTCCATCCAAACAGTGGGTGATGCATTTAGATTTTTTTTCCAACAGGTTATGTATTTTGACATATCCCGCGTAGGTGTACAGAACACTTCTATTGAGACAATGTGTGACGATGACATTTCATGTCATCAGAAATTTATGAACGGATATTCGTTTTGCTGATTTTTCACTTTTTTATACGTTAAATTGAATTACGATGGTAGCTTAAGCAACACATGTGTCCAGTGTAAAGAACGGACCATAAATGAGTTCACAGACTAAAATGATGGCGGTTTTGACAAGTTGTCCTGCACACTTTGGTTCCATACAGTATGCCGCGCAACTTCTAACATGGTGTCGTAGTATTCTTAGTCGGTGTTGTTTCACAGGTCATCATGTGAAGGCTCGCACTTCAACTAAGTTTCCAAATTATTCTGCTTTGTTACGAAAATCGGCGTTCTGTGAAATTGCCTGACCTTCTGGGCCCATTATTCGCCCTTAATATCCGTCGTGACACATGCCACTGTGACAAATTTGTATTGCCTTAGTCACTTTATGTGTGGAAAAAGGACATGGACTCTTCTGCAATGACTTTTGTAGAAGAAACTAAGTCAATGATGAGGAGAAATAAAAACATCTCTGTGCCCAAAATCTAGCCCAAAATCTTTCAGAGAAGTGACCATCAGCAAACCACTTTTCCCATGTTGGACCTAAGAGCATGGGAAATCACCTTTAGTGACATTTAAGTGACTAAGTGCATACAAATTTGTCACAGTGACATGTGAAATGTAACGAAATGTCTGGAAAGACTGTTTTACATTGTTGTATATATATTAAGTACACCACTGTTTATTTTTTTTCTTTAGCTACCACAGCAATTCCTAAATTTAAGTTCATAATATGTGTGTGGTCTCTGAGGCCGGTGGTAGGTTAAGGGACTAAAATATACCTTCTGACATGATCCACTAAATTGGTCGATGTTGTAAACCACGCACGAGAGATCTCCAGGCAACTCGATCCTCTAACAGGAGGTATGACCAAGAGTAACCAGGCTATTTTTTTTTCTGTGGTCTTGTCCCAACCACCTCGTCCTGGGTCTGGCAAGAGGTCGCCTACCTGATGGAATTGCCTGATCCTGATGATGGAGACATTCTTGCCTTCTGACCAAGCTACAACGTGGCAAGTTTGAAATTAAGCAAAAAACAGGTATTCCTGAATCACTGTACACTCACTCATCTTCTTGATCACATGTGGTGGAGCCAAGTGGGCCAATCAGTGATCGTCACGTCCAACACTGAACATTGTAGGTGAAAATGAATGTGCATTGGGCGCAGATGGGTCGTTTCAATGCCGCTAAATGTATCACGATTTTGGAAGGCGGACTTTTAATAACTCTTGCAGAATGTCAGAATTAACACAGCGTGTCAGCAAAGGGCTCGATTGGCCACCACAACTTCCACATTGACTATCTTTGGGTTGAAGTCAAACGTGCCATTACAGATTTGTCCAAGTTTTGAAAACGCGCTCAAACTACTTGGCAAAATATTCATCAAAATCGATGCAAGATCGTAATTGAATGGTGGATCACGAAATACTATTGGATAGACTTTTTCAATTTTAGAGGGTGTACACATAGGTGGTTTATTATCAAAATGCGTGCTCTGTTAAGAAAGTTCATCGCGCGCTTCTTCCATTTTATGGTCAGTTTAGACGAAGCTCTTTTTTGGCTCAATGGGTACGTAAATAAGCATAATTGTCGATTTTGGAGTGAATATCAGCCAGAAGCCAGAAGAAAAGTCACAGTTTGGTGCTGTTTATGGGCTGGTGGCATCATTGGACCGTACTTCTTCAAAGATGATGCGAATCGTAACGTAACTGTGAATGGTGAGCGCTACTGTGAGAAGATATCCAACTTTTTTTTGCCCAAAATGCAAGAGCTTGACTTGCATGACATGTGGTTTCAACAAGACGGTGCCACATGCCACACAGCACGCGCAAAAATGGACTTATTGAGAGGCGAGTTCGGTAAACATTTTATTTCACTTTCGGGACCGGTCAATTGGCCGCCTAGATCGTGCGATTTAACGCCTTTAGACTTTTTTTTGTGGGGCTATGTTAAAGCTCGTGTCTATACAGACAAGCCCGCTTCAATTGACGCAGACAAGGAAGGAACATTGAAGCATTTATTCGTGAGATACCGGCCGAAATGTTGGAAAGAGTATGCCAAAATTGGACTAAGCGGATGAACCATTTGAGGCGCAGTCAAGGTAAACATTTGCATGAAATACTGTTCAAACATTAAATTATATGGACCGTACTATCGATTCAAATAAAGATTTCATGCATTTTTCTGAATTTTATGTGATTTTTTTGAAAAACTTTCCTATAGCTTTTAAAAAATCAACCTTTACATGAAATAAAGTGAAAGTGCAAAAACAATCCATGTCATACGAAGTATTGAGCAGTGTCAACTAATCGAAGAAGTGTCCTACTTCATAGCTTTTTAAATTAAATTTAGTCACCAAATAATTGCGAACTATACAATTATTTTTTTATGCTGTCAAAATATTTATTAAAAATCATTTGCCCCTGTCTTGTTGGACACACTGTACTTGCATTTAAGTGGTCGATTTTACACAGTCATTCTCCCCACATACATACACATGGCTAAGAGGAAACCCCTACCACACATTACTAGGCTTTTAATGCAAGAAACAAATTTTTTTTGTTTATCTACAATTTGCACACGAACGCATATCCTCTCAGAGGCAGACTAATGAAAAGCTCCCTCGGGAGTACTTAGCATCCCTCTTTATCTGCAGCCATATATGCATCTGCATGCAACTAACTATTCTTTGAATTTTTTTTCTGTTTTTCCCTTACTCTGGAAACATTTAAGCAAAAGTTGAAAATATGATACCAAGCAACAAAAAAGAAATTCATAAAAGGAAACAACGAAAAAATGAATAAATACACGAAGCAAAGAGATGTGATTGTATTTATACCTGGTTAGCTGCCTGGACTGGCGATGCTCCAGGTCGCTGTTGGTGGTGCTGCGGCGGCTGTTGCTGTTGCTGTTGGGACTGCGGGTATGGCGGCTGCGGTGACGGCTGAGGGGTGAACTCTCTTATTGTTCTACTTTCTGTCACGGGTGGCCAGGCAACACGTTTATAACCTGGAGAAGGATGCAAAAAAAAGATATCATATTAATATACATTTTTCCCAATTAATTTGACATGCAAATAATCTGTGCACACACACGTACAGGTGCATGCAGATTCTTTGGAAAGGGGAGGGGGTGGGGGCGTAGCAGATATATATTCGTTAATTCCTGAAGTTAAGTTTGCATTTAACGCCGCTGACAGCAAAAATTAGTTTCGTGTTCTGCTATAAATTAATTCTCAGCAAAGCAAAAAAACAAGAAGTGCGCAAAGTCGCGAAGGATTATGGAAAAAGTCGCAGATGAGAGAATGTTGGGTTCCTGGAATAAGTGAATGGAAATGGAGTGCTCTCATAAAGAGCGCTTCACTCCTATATGGTTGCACACGAATCGTTTAAACCAATGAAAGCAGATGAGGCAGTAGGTAAAGCGAGCGCCACCAGATTGCAGAGCACAGTTGGCCTGTGTGGTTCGGAGCGAGTGTCGGATTTGGGAATTTTTCCTTTTTCATTTAAAGTTTTTGATGGAATGTGAGAATGGGGAAAAATAACGATAGGGCATCCTGGTTCCCGTCATTTGTGGATAGCATTGGTCCATTCCAGAGGAGGCGTGAAATTCTAATGGCACGAGTTCCTCGTGACGTGAGCATGGAAGCGGTTCGCCTTCTGAGCATTCTTGCAGAGAAGGGTGATCAGATAAGGATGCCAGTTTTTTTCAATTGCTATGTTGCAGCAACGACTGGTTGGCACAGTTGGTAAAGTGCCTGACCTTGGTTAGTGGGGTCTCCGGGTCGAATCCCACACAAAGCTAAGTTAATACGCATTTATCTGATTTTCAAATCTGGTCCAGTCACCATTTTCCGTTGGCACCAAATAAACGGCACTATCACTGGAGTGCTCAATCAGTGGTGGTAGTCTGACTGTGGGACAACATGGTCTAAGTGTGCTGGTCGGTTCACCAGCACCCCCCCTGCCTACCTAGCTGTGTTGCAGCAGCTGTCAAGGTTACCAACGACTTCCAGCTGTCAACACATCAAGGTTATCAACGACTTCCAGCTGTCAACATTTAGTAAGGTTTGCTATTTCATCATGTCATGGTTCACACTTGCCGTAAGGAATTCATTAAGAAATACGGACGTCATCTCGGCTTCGGTGTCCATTCAATTACCCTCAACGTATACTCTCTCTTTTGGACTTAAAGCCAGCAACTAGCCTGAGATAAGTGCCAAATAAGCCAGTATCGAAGAAGACTGGGAACGAACTGGGCCGAAAGTAGTAGTAAAGTTCAATCTGGCTTATTTTGAGGTTGGTGAATATTATGATCAACAGCAGAATAACTCCTGCCAATCGCTGTGTCTTTGTAGACTTCAGCTTTGAGAGAAACTTCAAAGTGTCTGCATATAATGGCCGAGCACGCACTGCTGTCGGTTTTATTTATTGATGAAAATGAGCAAAGACGAAGACAAAGCTGACAATCTGGCTAAAGAAAGAAGAAATGAAAGAATTACGAGGGTTCAATATATTCTCGGCGTCGGGGTGAAGCTGTGGTTGTATATATAAATTGACTTATTTATCAAGTAATACTATTATTTTAGTGCATTCATGTAAAATTTCATATAAATGTGAGTCGCGTTTTATCTCTCATAATGGCAACTGAGACGATGACGGTGAAAATTGGGCATCGCGCTGTAATTAAATTTCTCACTAAGCAAGGAAAAAGTCAAAAAACTATTCATGAAGAGATGGTGGCTGTTTACCAGGGTTCCGCACCTTCATTATCAACAAAAGTGGTCAAGTTAGTTCAAGAGAGGCAGAGAGAGCATTGAAGACGACCCTCGCTCCGGCGCCCCGGCTACTGCTTGTACGGGAGAAAGCATCAAAGAAGTCGAAAAACTTGTCCTTGAGGATGAGCGAATAAAGGTGAAAATGATGGCAGAGATCGCCAAGCTTTCAATTGGTACCATTCACACCATTCTTCATGACCATCTTAACCTTTCAAAGGTCAGTGCAAGGTGGGTGCCACGAATGCTCACAGCGCCTCAGAAAAAAGTGAGAATCGCATGCTGTAGAGAGCTTTTGCAGATGCGTCGTGAGAACGCGGACGGTGTTATGAATCGAATTGTTACTACTGAAAGCAAACAAGAGTCCATGCAGAGGCATAAAAAAGGAACAGACCCCCCGAAGAAGTTCAAAGTCACTCCGTCTGCCTGGAAGCACAACTCACAGTTTTTTGGGACTTAAAGGGAATCTTGCTCATTGAGTACAAAAAAAAGGTGAAACCATCAACGCCACATCCTACGCTTCCACTTTGCATAATTTGCGGGAGAAAAATTAAAAAGAAAAGGCGGGGTAAACTCGCAGCGGGTGTGTTGCTTCTTCATGACAACGCTCTTGTTCGCACGGCGCGAGTTGCCAAGGCTGCTGCTCGAGATTGTGGTTTCGAAAAAATCAAACACCCACCCTATAGTCCAGACCTTGCCCCTAGCGATTATTTCCTGTTTCCGGATTTGAAAAGAATGTCTTCGTGGAAAAAGGTTTTCGGATGATGAAGAACTCAAGTCGGCAATAAATGGGTATATTGCAGAGAGACCACATAATTTTCCCAAATTTGATGTCATCTTCCATTCCGCCGTTGTGTACTCACTAAAATCTCAATCGGGAATGAAAAGTGTACTGAAGTGGTACAACACGTGTTCACACCTAACTACAAGTCGATCAATCAAGCTGAAAAGTCAAAATGTTTTGTCTACCGAACTACAGGTCTGCGGGTTGGTTGTAACGAGCGTTCACATTGACGATTTGACCCATTAACCACTGTTGTCAAGCAAATTATTGAGTGTGAACTCCGCTCAAGTTGATTTGACATTTCTCGGTTGTTTCAGGTTCTCGGTTTTAGGTTGAAATGCAATGAAACTCAAACTGAAACCACTTTTTGAACAACATTACACTTCAAAAAAGTCATCGTTTGGTGCGCTTTGTGGGATCATGGGTGACTACGTTACAGTGAACGGAGACACGATCACTAACTTTTTCGCGCAACACTTGGACACTTGCCCAACTGTCAACACGTTGTTGCCAAAAACGCGTGAAAATTGGCGTTCACATGACCGAAGTCATAATCAAACATCAATGCCATACGATCAGTGCCGTCATATCTGACAAATAAATCCAATTCTGTGTCTTATTTCAATTTAAAGTTATCTTTATAGGACTTCCACAATCCCTGTCCGCACTATGGCGCGGTGACATCGCGACATTCACAAGAGTAGATGAAGAAGACCGTAGTTTTTTTGAGAGTGAATCTTGGTCCGGTCTTGCCATTTGGAGAGGAAGACTCAAGCATGGGCTGTGCAGCGGCATCTGCAGTTTACCCAGTCATCTACGGACTCTGCGCTTGAGATGGCTAAGCTGTGTCTGCATTGCTGTGTCTTCGACTCCGCTTCAGTAGGACAACGCAATAGAGGACGAAGTGAATAACAAGTGAAGAAGCCCCTCAGCCTACCTGTCGTGCTCAATTTGGTGGCAGCTGGAGGAAGATCGTGGAAGCTGGAGAGGCTTGCTGGTTAATGCCTATGTCGGACTGCAGCTTCATAGGAAGAAGAGTGTTCCCATCGTTTAAGGATTTCTGGGCACAACTAAGTAGATAGTTAAAGACCATCCGACTAATTTGAGCTCCGTTTTAATTTGAGTGACGATCGTTTTAGAAACCAAGAGCCAGTATTCAGAACAAATGCAATTAGAGCTGCATCTAGTGTAGGCTATGGGATTTCCTTTCCTACACAGATCGACGTTGGATCGACCTCTGGATCGACGTTGAGACATGACAGGAGAACACCCACTGTTGTCCTCTACGGCTTGATGGAATCAAGGGTATACATTTTCTAATACCTGATCGTTTTGCTAAATGTAGGTTAATGGAGGCTATTTTATTTGTTCGCCGATGGAATGTTCTTAAAGCTGCGCACTATTCTGCTTTCAGGCACAATATGGCACACAAGGCGTGATGCAATCACCATATTGGATCACTGTAAGGAGAGATCATGAGTGGAGGTTCCTCCCACCGCGTTGCTGCCGACATACACCAGCTCATAAGCCATTTGATATTCAGAATGCGGTTCCTTTGAAGCAGCCACAGCAGACACACGAAAGAAATATTCACATTCAAGACACGAAATTATTTCCTCCAATGAAGCTTATTTCGAAGAAGAAGGCTAACATCTTTAGAAGCTATTAAGTTTTATGAACGTAATGTGCGTAACCATCACAGATCGATACAGTCTGAGTCATGCCTTATTAAAAGTGAAAATAAACAACACCGCGAAGTGGAATGCTCCAAAAATTCCAAGAAGTTATCCCACGATCTGAAATAAAACAGACACATGTTCGGGCTGACAACATATGGAATCAGTTCTCAAACGATCAGATAGAAATCCTGTGCAGAATTCTTTGTGGTGTGCTCTAAGAAAACTACTTCAAATCATCAAATGTTTTCAAGAAAATGCAATGCCATTTAATTACTGTTAAATTACGCTCAGCGAATATGAATGTAAGCATAAGCAAATGCAGCTGTCAGGGCATGAGATGATTCTCAAAATAGGATTGTGACGGCCTTCTGTCACGTTGTCGCACTGATTTGCTGGTGGTTACACGCTTTTTAACCTCGCCCGAGACCGACATCATTCAATTCGGTGCAACCTTGTAAATAATTTAATCGAATGAAAACTCTCTTGTTTGGACACCGACCGTCGGACAATTTTTGTCCGCTCAAGAGGAGTGTTCGCCAAAAGGAAGGGGTGTGGACTGATTTATACAGATTTTTGTATTAATTTAAGATTGATGAATAGTCAAGCAAAAGAGATCTACTTTGTCAATGAATAATGTCTTTACATTATGTACTAAAATTTTGTAATTAACATACGAAAAATGTGTTTTCTGCCATTCTGATGTTTTTCAGTTAAACGAGCAGCAGACAAAAATCGCAAACACTTTATTCGGGCAAATCCCCAACTTTGGGGTTTCTATGACACACACAATTTGGGATACACATTGTGCACATTCGTTGCTAAGGGGTTCGCGTCCGCCTAAGATAGGCGTTTCTCCCAATTGATACAAATATTTTGTCCGCGTCCGGTTAAAAGGACCCCCAAGAGAGAGGTCCAAGAGAGGTTAAAAATACAGAACAAATTGGTTTAAGAGAAAATGTCCACGCAAGAGGGGTGTCCGCTTAGTAGGAGTGTCCGTTAGAAGAGTTTTGAGTGTTCATATATGAAAAAAAAAAAAATTCCACATACGCCCGAGTAGTGTTGTAGCAATCATACAAGAGGCACTACAAATGTCCCAACACCTCAAAAAAATATTTGTCACACCTCCATTTTTGTGGTGTGACTGCAGTATTAGCAAAAATCAAAGTGTGCGCTGATTCATTGACTACAACTGTCATATTGATGTTTAGTTGAGATATTTTTGTTCCTGTTGTCATTTATGGGACACTTGTAAGACAATACAAAGGCAAAGAAAATACATTGTACACTTAAGTGACAAGTTATTTAAATTTATCAATTATTCATTCACATTTGTGCCAACACTTGCAAAGCCATCCAAATTACGACGCATGGAAGTCACTCTTATGTGACGAATGTTACACATCAGATGATGTGGGACATTGTACCAGTTCACTTTCTGAAATGAGTGCCTCATACAAACTCTGTGTCCTACTGAACACTACTGCCGACTGTTAGCATAGTACAGGGTGGGCCAAAGAAGACCAACCAATGATAAACACTAGTAGCTTTTGTTTAGTTCCAACATAAGTGTATTCTTGCAGGTTTTTGAAAGTCAAACGTTGCTGTACGTTGTATACGAAAGTATCTCTCACAGCCTCTACGATTAGGAGTGTGTTCGGTTGCTTAGATGAACAAGCAGAACTGTGGATTGTGATGTTCCGAGAATGCATGGGCAACACACCAACATCGTTTATACCCACTCACTGCAGACACTGCATACGGAGCCTACAACCAGAACCATTACTTGGTGTTATGGAAAGCGCGGGTCAATGTCTGTATCGAGCAAAATGTTGGACATTTGTCTGAGGTCATACTTTCTACGGAGTGCATAAAAATGTCCATAAAATGAGAATAAGAGTCAGATGTATTAAGCATTGGTAGTTCTTCTTTGGCCACCCTGTGCAATCTGATCAACCCTAGCCTCTATGGTAACCACTCATTTTGTGGGTGGTCGTGTTTAACCACGAGTGGAGGCGTCCTGCAGTAGCCTCGACAGCAACCACTCATTTTGTGGGTGCTCCTGTTCTACCACGACTGGAGGTGGACTGCAGCATTATGCCCACTCTAAACTGCGAGGATTGAGAAGTGTTTTCTAGTTACACTGTCACTTTTCAGTGCCTTGAAAGTGTTGGAAACGGGACTGGGAAGGACGAAGTTGTGCAGCTGTGAATTTTGAACCCCGCATAGGAGCAGGCTTGCGACTGCGATTCTATGTTCAAGTCATGGCTGCCATGTTGTCATACGTTCTTCCAATTCTCAGTTGCTTGGAATCTCTCTATGGCCTGCTGCACAACACAAGCTCTCAAGCCTAATCATCTAGACTTGATAGTACACTAGTACACCATTTTGAGTGCTTGATGGCTTCCTGTAAGTCTTAGAGGAGCAAACTTAGAGGTCCCCGTCATCCATAATGGCTTCATTCACATAAGCCATCTGAATCGCTCCAAATCAACTTGGTTTTAAACCACCAATTGGCTGTAAAAGACATAAACGGCTAGATGAGAGAATAACACAGAAATATGAAAAACCTTGCCTCAATTATGAGGTACGCTGTTTTCGACTGTTCTCTGTAGTCAGATACTAGAACTTTAACAAAAGTAAAAAATGTTTTTGCCACCCAGATCCTCCTCCTGTTCTTATCTGTCCATTGGCAAGAGTACATAATCTATGAAGTAGAGAAAGAAGTCCCTGCCTGTGAAAGCTCCCATAGGTGGGAGAGCGATGGTCGCAACACTTTTCTTCGGCTTAAGGAATTGTCCGTCCACAATTTTGTTTTAACATATCTTCTTGTTAAATCCTGAACAAATTATTTCTTCTGCTGTCCGTGTAGTACACAAACAGACTAATAGCACATTTCCACCAATCGAAATCGCCAGATTTCATAAAATGTCTCCAAACCTAGTAGGTTTCGACACACAGTATCGGGTTTCGAAATCACTCGATTTCACTGACATCTATTCGAAACCCCCTAGAGTTCACCCGTCCGTGAGAGGTTGTCCAAACGAACAAGCCTACAGAGTGAACAGCAGTTTATTTTTGGTCATTTTGGTGTTCATTTCCTCATTTTATCTCTTTATACTCCCTGGTGTTCTCACACCATTATTTCCTGTCAACAGACAGCGGTTTTGGTGGCCATTTAAAAATTGAGAGCTAATGACATTAGTTTTGGCAGACACTTATAAATTGACTAATGACTCGAAAATTTATCGCTAATGACATTTGAAATCACTTCAACTCGGTGGGAGAGTTGCCTATTGAGGTTTCAATATGAATTCATTCAAATTACGCGATTTCTGTTCGCTGGGGACCGAAACGTGAAATGAACATGACGACAGAACAAACAAGATACAACAACAGAACACAGCTGCAGAAATAAAATTTGATACCCATTTGAGTGGAGACATTTATTTGATGACACGTGCATCACACACACACACTGTGCTGTTGCCACTTTCCTTGTAAAGTCAACTCTTTTGCCTTTTTCGCTCGCATACCATACAAACAAAAAAAAAAATACTGGCAAGCTTTTCTGATGACTGTTGCTATCCCTGTCCGTGTCCGGGTTACGGGGTGTCCGCTAAAGGGAGTAAAACTGTATAGAACTTCAATTCAAGATCCGCGTTCGTGAGGAATTGTCCGCTCAAGGATTGTCCGCCTAAGAGAGTTGTCCGTAATTGAAGCGTTCACTGTAATGCGGTTCTAAGTGAAGCTGGACAAACTCCCAAGTTTTGCTTTCGAGTGGACGCACTGGACGGAACCTAGAATGGTACACCGACTCGGTACGTTTGACAAGCCTTGTCGAGGTTTTCACTGACTCGGGAATGTTGGACACGTGAACAAAGCCAGACGGAGAAGATGATGGATTCTAGATGTTGGAGAATCTAGAATAGAAAGGAAAATGGAGTCTGCTGGATGTCAAGTGAAATGTGACTGTGATCATGCTAAAGATGGAAGGGAGGGGAATTGCCTCGTGTTCGGAGAGATGGCTGTTTGTCTCTTTTGAAAACAGCTTAGAACCCAGCAGACTGGGTTTCAATGGCATATCCAAGCGCATGGATCAAAGATCGGTTGGAAATCCCTCATTCCATGATCTCATGTCGAAACAGGAAAAAAACACAATTTCCCCCCTTTTCCCACAGCGATCCGATTCATATTTCAAAGTGATCACATAAACAAAGGAACAAAAAAACTCGAATGCATCGTAAACAATCTGATCTATTTCGATGAGGAGGGATGAATCCCAAAATAACGCTAAATGCATACACACGCCTTTCGGACAGACACACACACTTTTTTCCGAGGAAAATAACCCGCCACGTGGCAACCGCCAAGACTATGTCAAAACAAAGAGAGCCAAAAAACGAAAAAAAAAGAAGAAACAACGTCCAAGTTTTTGTTGAAAATAACATGCGCAGCCACACATCACACCATTGCTCTGGAAATTCTAATAATAACCCCAAGATATTTGTGTGCCCCAAAGCCAACTGATGTTCGGCCAAACGTTTGGGAGCGCACAGGAAAAAATCGAATCTCACGAAATTTACAAGTTGTGTGGCGCACACGAAGGCGAACTGCACGTAGTCATTAAAAAAAAAAAGAAAACTTTGAACGCATCCCTAGCGTTCACATCAGCTTCGGCAGCGCAAGTCATTAACGTCCTTTTCAAACTTTTCAACAAAATTTAATATTGAAATGGATTAAACAACAGCAAAACAAAATCACACAGATTATGTGTGGCTATAATTTTTTACGACATTTTCGAGTCACTCTTAATTTAGGTTCGTATAGTTTCGCTCCGTTTCACTTAAATAAAAAAAAAATATGGTAAAGTAAAGTATGGCAGTAAAAAGGCTCCTCAAAGACGATAAAATATCACGAAAAAAAGGGCAACTTTACACAACTTTACGGGGGAACACCCGCTGCTCCAGCTGGCATTGCGCGTATCCTTCGAAAAACGAACGAACACAACGGTGCGGTAATAAAAATCAAATTAGCTGCATGCGCGATATCCTTAAGGAGACCAAAGAAAACAAAGAATAAATAAATACGTACGTCTAAAAAGCGAAACAAACAAACAAACAAAAAATGGTCAAATTGAGGGTATAAGCAACTTTATGGAGCACATTTGGTTTTGGTATCGCAGAAAATAAAATTTCATATGAACACACCTTGAGCACAGGCACACCAGGATACACGCCCGGGTAATGAGGTCGAAAACCGCACTCAAATGCACAGAAACACCGAGTTAGAGGCACAGCGACTTGAGGAGATGTTCATCGCCCGAGATACAATTTTCTTTCAGTTAATTTCGGTTTTTTTGTTAGACAGAGTTTTTTTTTTTTTGATAGACACACTTTGCTCCTGCTCCTATTGCTGCCGCTGCTGTTACCCGATGACGAGTAATCACATAGAGTATACCTTGCCGGCGAAATGGGGGCAATTCAGCTGCCGTTCAGGTGCTGTCTATGTATCTCTTCCTCATCTGAGATCGGAGAACCCGAGAAGACCATATTCTCTGGCTGATTACTCATTTGAACACACATTCAGCACACAAAGTGCCCGAGCGAAAGAACGAGAGAAGCGAATGAATTCGTGCATCTTTCGAAAGTAAGTCCGTGCTGATGATGGCGATGAGCGATCCTCCGTACGCCTCCAACCAACGAGTGTGTTCCCGCTCACTCTCGCAATCTCGTTCCCACTGATTAGTTAGCGGGTTGCGTTTGCGGTGTTACAGAGCTGGCAGGAAGATGTTTATTGCGATTGCGATCATTCACAGATTCTCGGGTGGATGGGTATTATTTTGATGGGATCCAACTCAACCACGTCGTTTTTGTGTTGTCTTTCAACTCAAATGCCACACGCAGGGATGCGGAAGCGGGTATTTTTACTGCCAGCATGTGGGTGGTGCTGACGAGATGGGGAGGTGCATTTCGAGTTGCACTTTTAATCGCCGTTCGAATGAATGCGCTGAGATGTGAACGGCAGATGAGTGCTGTTGCTTTGCATTGATACGAGTTCGGAATTTGAAAAGAGAACCGCACAGAATCGATTTGAGTGATGGATTGACGGGACGCAATGTGCCGTCGGCCTTGTTGGTCGTCTGCCAAAACCGCAAAAATTCGTATTTTTAGGGACACTCTCTCTCGCTAGGTAGACGCGTGTAGAAATTATTGTGATCTTGAACTGGGACGATAAGGTGGAAGGGAAGTAAAGTTGGCGCAGAAGTCATTCACTCGCCTGTAGGTGGCTAGTAAAAGATAATCGAACGACATGAAGTGACGTCGACACGTAGTGTGTCAATCTCATCAGTGAATCAATCTCATTTTCATTAAAACCTACTGGCGCCGATATTCGCAACTCAGTTGACGCGGCAGTAGGTCGGCAGATTTTAGTGCTTCGCTCACCTTAATTTGACAGCGGCTGAAACGCCTGGCGCCGTGAAAAATACGTTTCATTGCGGACATTAAGTTGGGGAGTTATGCTCACATTTAAAGTCATTGGAGCAGTCAGTTGGCATTGTGTCATATTCGAGGGGGAGATATGACCGAACCCCACAAGCTGAGTCAGAAATGCTGAGTCTCTTGCGAATGGTCGGGCCGAACATTTCCACACACTTAGCCATGCAGAGGAAGGCGTCATTGAGGAATGCTTTCTGGCCCCAATTGGATTTCACGCTTTGATTTAGTGGTTGCACTTGAAACACTTCTGGACTGGATGGATTTCGAAATATGTTCGAATGCCGAAGATTCGCAGTACAAATACAGACATGAAATGGTGGAAATTTTCCACTTATCCGCAAGCTGTGCCACTCACTTTGACTTACGCCGATGGTGGCGGACATAAGTAATTGAAAAATCGTGAGCTTTTAAGAAAAGCTTCTTATTCTTCTCCACAGTTCGGGGTGGACCTGGGCCTCACTCAACACGCCTCTCCAACCCGTCCGATCACTCGCCAGCTGTCTCCAGTTTCGCACACCAGGACGGCTGAGGTCATCCTCGTCTTGTAGGCGCCATCTTGTATGTGTGCGTCGTCTGTTGCGTTGTCCCACATGCTCAGAGTCGAAGGAAGGCTATGCCGACTTTGCATACATCGGCACTCATTCACAGTCATCGCCAACATCTGCGACTGCAAGGATAATGCACTAAATTTGATGACAGATTTAAATATTACAAACTGCACGCTGAGGGCTCGGGGTTCGATTGCCGTCACGGGCAATTTTCGAAATTCACGACTCCAGCTCTTTCGAGTCACCGACAATGTGTAAAAGGTATACCTGCTTAGGAAGAGCTTCTCAAACTTCGTCGTTAATCATTTCTTAAAGGCTGTTCATGATGAACAGGATCTTGAGCCAGTGAACATTCAGCAGCGACGAGCAGATGTCTCCCGAAGGAGTCCCGAGGAGTAGGGGAAATGGAAACTGAGGTTGGATGCCAAGCACAAGTATCCTACAAGATGCAACGAATGTGTCCTGGTTGCAGTGGGAAGTGTTCCTTGGCCCTCTGGCGAATCGCACAAATTGGTGCCGAAGTAGAAAAAAAAAGTGCGTTGTGTAGACCTGTTTTCGTGAGGATCGCTGTGCTATGAGTGGAATTGAAGCTGGTCAACAACAACGATGATGTAGAGCGACAAAATGAAGCCACGGTGTTTACTGTGACAAGAGCTTGACAACGACGATAATGACGAGATTGTCAGGGACGGCTCAATGTCTGGGAGGGGGAACTGCTAGCCGAACGCCGCCACAATGACTTAGTATAAGAATGCACTCGACGACAGAGCTGTCAACAGAGAAGGGCGCCGACGGGACGGCTTGGGTCATCGTTCAAACAAGGATATCATTTTGTTCGTTTTTTTTCTTATTCTTTTTCTGTGTGTTACGTGTCAACTGTCGTCTATTTTTTGAAAACAGACGCCGACATACTTGGGAGTTTTTTTGGTGTGTGCACGTGGTGAGAACATGATTTGCAGCAAACTTAAAAACGCACAGTTCATGACAATGGCCTTAGAAATCATCGGAATGGAGCAATGATTTACTCCTTCGCATATTTTAAACCACCCTTGCCGATAATCTGAGTAAGTTTACCGTTAATCTCGGGTCTATCGTGAATGAATTCAGCCTCGGTCACAATTATCATTCTGCAAGGTCACCCAGAAGGGAGCTCATAACTTCTTGTCGTGTTAGCGTGCCAAAAAGCTCGTTAACCAGTTAGAACAGATTGGATGTCACGGATATAGTAGGTATAGGTCGTACTTCGCTCGATGACTCAAACGTTAAGAAAATCTTTGCAATCAGCAATCTTTTGGTATTCGATTGTGAATGAATTCAGTCTGGGTCACAATGATCATCGGAAGGGAACTCAGAACTTCTTGTCGTGTTAGCATGCCGAAAAGCTCGTTAACTGTTAGAACACCATCGTACTTCGCTCGATGACTCAAACGTTAAGAAAATCATTGCAATTAGCAATCTTTTGGTATTCAAATGTCGATTTCTTTGTATGCCCCTCAGCCGTGTCGTGCTGAGCATACACAGGCCTTCCCTGTCCTTGGGGCATTTTCGACTCCCTCGTGAGTTTATTCAGTGCTCTTAATGAGTATGCGAGCATCAAAAATTCTCATCATTCCATGGGAAGTTGAAGTATGAGGAACCGAAAGCTTCCAACTATGTGCCTCACTGAACCGATCATCAACATTTCAACAGATCCCATGAAACACTGCGACTGGCTCGAGGTCAGTAAAGAGCCAGAGAAGTGGCTGTGGGGGCTCTGCAAGGATGCACTTAAGTCATTCAGTCAATCACTCATCATGCATACAATGAGGCCACTCCCGTTGCCTGCAGTTATTAATTCGCAATTAATAGTTTTATCGCCCCCCAAATACGGTCTGAACACATTGCCAGACTGTCAATAATCATCGCATCAACTCGGATTAATTAAATAAAAACCAATTCATGCGCCCACCACCATCCAACATATTTCTCATGTTTCCCATTTTATTGGCGTTTTTTCCCTCCCGTAATTCTCGATTTAATTGACTGAGTTATCGCCTAGCCCCCATCGCTCAATCCGCACATGACATATCAATCCAATGAAACGAATGTGTTTGAGTACAATTCGCATTTCGCCGAACTGAATGTGCACGCACACAGCCGCGCGTGTTGGTGTCGGGGATTTAGCAGAAATTAAACAAAAATATATGTAAAATTCATTTGTGTCTATTTTCGTTTCGCACATTCGTGTGCATAACCTTGATTCAGATATTCGCATTTTTACCTGAGCCGCCGAGTCCGATGGAATTTTAAATGAAACGAAAATAACCCGATTTTGCGAATATGAGCCACTATCTGCTCAGGCTCTGGCGCACACATTTTTGATCGGCGAGTCATTTTTTTTCGACTCATGCTTGGTCTTCTGACACTTAGCAGGTGCAGCGTGGACCCAAAAGCTGCTAGGGCCGCTTTTGCAATCGTTCGGCTAAAAATAGAAGAGAGGTGCAACAAATATGATTTAGACTCATGCTGTGACACAAGCCAGCGTGGTGTCATGATTCAGCGAATGCATTCATTGGATGACATCGTTATGGTGTTGAACTGAATCCTCAGTCGGAGTGGGTTACGCGGTCCACGGGACCGCCGTTTGTGCCCGAAATAGATTCGTAAAAAATGTTGTCACTAGTTTTTTTTTGTTTCTGGGCTCAGAAACTCTGTCAATAGTGCAGCGATTATTTTGTGTTTTATTTTTATTTTTTGTATCTGTAACTATGTTGCGGTTATTTTTGGAACGGGTCATCGACTTGGGCGTACAAAAATATTCCCGAACACTTTCTCTCCGCAGTATGCACTGAGGTTCTCTGCCGTGCGGCAGGCAGAGTTGCAGCCGAAGGTTGCATACACCCCTCTGGGAGCAAGCTCTGGTCTTCTGGGTGTTTTTTTATGCTTGTCTTCATGGAATGCAGACATTATCCAATTAAACTGATAGCGTGAAGAATTTTTATAGATTTGATCGTTTGTCTGGCTGTTCTTTTCGCTTTGTGGGGGCTTTCGACAGAAAGACATGCGATCACACACACATCCCGAGGTGGGCGTAATTGCGGGTAATAAACGCACACTTCTGTCGGGGAAAATATTACACGCACTGAAGAGTGTAATTATTTTATTCGAGAGTTCCCTGCCAAAAGCTAACGCTTCTGTGCTGCGTCCGGCTGTCGATGTGAGTTGACTTTCGATTTGATGGCGGATGCTGTGAGTGTTTGATGTCAACTTGAAGCGGTAGACATTTTTTAGTTTTCTTTTCGAAGGATGTGTGCAGATGCTCATTTGGGATGTGCGCCCAAGTGGCAAGTACATGACTCTTGAACACACCCGCCGCACACTCCCGTACCAGATTGTGATCCATGACTGTCCCATATTGTGACAGAACTGTCTGTGTAACAATTTGAAGGATTCAATATTCCAGTCATCAGGGCCCTATATATATACCTACAACAAATTTGAGAAACAGAAATCTTACCACAAACGAAGTATCATAGAGATGGCCAACTTCTACCACTACTGCTCCTTCACATTTTTGACAACCATGTCTTGTGTCGTTTCCAATCAGAGAACGGCCTTCACAATATTCCGTGAGTAACTGTTAAAAATTCATGACTAACTGTCAAAAAGTCTCTGAAATTCGTCGATGGACTGAAATTCTGTGAAGTTGGGCATCAATGAGGAATCATACAACAGAAGTTTCAGAGTCACACAATGTATGTGATGTATGTTCTGTGAAATAGATTCCAGGTGGGTGGTTGCTAAGGAGGATGGACCCCCTCTACAAAGAATTTTTGGTGAATTTCTCTCAGACCACGGCACAAAACCAGCCGAAAAGACCATGGCCAACCGAAAGTCACGGTACCACTTCATTTGGAAGCTTTATTTCACGCACACTTTTACAAGTGGTGTCTGTGAAAAAAAACCCCATTTGTCCTATTTTCTAATTTTCATCGGTAAAATATTCAATGTGACGTACCAATGGTCAAGGCATTCCAATATACATCCAGTTAAGCGAGTGTACCATCTGAACGCAAGCTACTTTGTTAAGCTCCGCCTCCTTGGTGAAATATAAAGCTTTGAAATAACGCTCAAATAAGGAACACTTTTTCAAGAAAATGATCTAGTACACCTCATGTCGGAGGGGAAGACTTTCAGCTGTTCGAAAGGATGTTTGATAGAAACGCCCAACTTCTACCTCTCTTGGGCCTTACAATTTTTGACAACCGTTTTTTATATCTTCCATTGACAAGAGAGTATGGCCTTCACGATATTTCGTGGGTAACTGTCAAAAATTCATGAATAACTGACAACAAGTCTCTGAAATTCGTCGATGGACTAGGTGTCAATCAGCTGTGAAGCTGGGCATTATAGAGAATGCTTCATTTCTGCTTGAAGCCCCCTCTTACGTATTCACAGACGCTGCTAAACAACAAGCTGTCATAATCCTTGCAAGGGCAAGAGACGAGGCGAAGATGCATATCTCTTAAGTGATTTGGGACCACAGCCGACTATGGTTGGCACTACTACAATCATTTAAGCTTCTCCATGATTTTTCTCTGCCGTCCAGTTCGAATATGTCGGACGAATTTTCCATGGGAAATGTAAATACACCCAGACTTCGTTTTATTGAGAAACTTAGTGCTAGGCATTTGCGAAAAGCATGCATTCCTCCCGTTCTTCATCCATACATTCGATCCAAGGTAAACTGAGTGGAAACATACCCAAATCCCTATCCATCACCATTAATGCCTGTGTACAGGCGATCCCGAATGCGAACCTGCGCACTAATCGATGCTGGGACGAGTGACGCATATAGTTCACGGATAGTGCTCGGGATGAGTGCATACGTTCTCGCTTTGCGGCATGCCTTGCAGTTTTGATGTTTCGCATGACTAGAGGTATCTAAATTAGTCTATCACTCGATTGCTTGTTTTGAGGCCTTAAAACTGTCACACATTTTTTTCTAGCAACCGAGAACTGAATTTGAATGCCCTTCTAATCCTGTTGTGTGTCGGGTCGTGTCTTGTAAGATGAGGCACCGTCTTGGATCCACATGGATTCCAGTCCACAAATTCTATAAAATTCGGTAAGACTTTAGTCAAAGCCGTAATAACCGACGACAACGTTTGCACCTTCCTCAATTTGGAAGAAGTATGGACCCAATTACATTGCTTGTGCGTGCAGTGAATGAATACTCACTTCCGCATGTGCGAGAACTATTTTGTTAAGGTATCTACCGCGGAAAGAATGAGTGTGAACGTTGGTTATCCAAAAGCTGGTGTTCAAGAACCCAATCGGAGAATGTTCTAGGCATTCCGTGGTCGGGACTCTCGGTATCGGATGCCAGTTTGGTTGGGATGTCAAATCTGGACCACGAAGTGGGAAATCCCTTAGATGCACATGGTAGGCCACTGGATGGCAGATTTTCTTAAGTGCCTGTGCTTGGTTTGTGGGGTCCACGGTTCGAGTCTCTGTTAATACACTTTTATCTGGTTTTCAAATCCGGTCGAGTTCCCATTTGCTGGCATCAAGTTAACGGCAGTATCACTGGCGTGGTCAATCATTGGTTGTAGTCTGACTATTGGACCAACTGGTACCACAACGGACGAACTAGGGGTGCTGGTGAATACAGTAGCATCCCCCTACCTGCCTAGACGGACATGGACATTCATCTATGTCCTGCGGCTTGACATTGTTGTAGACTCCCTTGCCATCAACGAATGCTATCAGACGGTGATCAAATTAAGCAAAAATTAAACATTTCCACAAATACAAATTTCTTTACAGTAAACATGTTGTATGGGAGAACGTCAAATCTCATGTCCAACTTTTGAACAGGACTCATGCCAAGTCGAAAAATCAAGATTCGACGACGCGATGTAGGCTTGGGCATGGATTTGTGTGCCTCCACTAGATTTTTTCACATCATGTTCATGACCAGGGCATGGTTCATGTCCAGTGGAGACGATATGCGGATCCACGAACCTCTCCAACTCCTCTTCACATCATGTTCATGACCAGGGCATGGTTCATGTCCAGTGGAGACGACGTGTTACATGCAGATCCCCGAACTTCTCCAACTCCTCTAGCGGGAAGGAAGATAATCTTTGTATACTGTCCTTTGACGGTAAGAGAATGTAGCCCTCTTAAGGTATCATAACTATTTTTGTTTCCTCCTACGTTTTCGGTATACAACCACGGTCAAAATAAGAGGCTCGCAGCAAGTTTCTAGAATGCTCTATCCTAGTCGAGTAGAAACATGTCCATTGCCTTCCATTGACTTCCACAGAAGTCGATCATCTTGGTGGCACCGTTCATCACATTCACCATTAGCCAGCAGGTGAATATCCGGGAAGGTTGCGGTGCCACCACTTCGGCTAAAGCAGCCAGGAGTACTAGGAGACTCTGACGTGATCCTTCTGATTCGCTTTCCCTTATTGCTGCTATTGATGTTGGCGCAGACATCCTTGCAGACTTGGCAGTTGAGTTTCGTGGTTTTGATTATTTGAGAATGTCCTTCTGTTGGTCTCAGTCATAATGCCTTTTCGTGCATTTGGCTCTATTGAAAAAAATCTGCTACAATTGTGGACCATGGTGAGTTCCACGCATTCAACAGAATAGTGGTGACTTTGAGAGGGATATTCAGTCGGAGACAAAGAGAAGAATGGTGCAACACGACTTTGAAAGGGATCTTCATTCGGAGACTTGCTCACGGTGTCCTTGTAACGTAACCAGTTCATTACTCAATGAGAATTGTGTTCGTGGTAAAATCAGAAAAATCGATAAAAACCACGAAACAAGATGGTGATGACTTGGGAATACATTTTCCATTCCGATTACGATATTGTGAGAGATCGATAACAACGTCAAGCACTTCCACCATCAATCTCGCATAATCCGTCGTCAACGCCAACTGGATAGTGAAGAGACCGCTTAATCTGAATCACATGTCCACAGTTTGCCCAGAATCAAATGGAGTGGATTGCAGATTGGCGATGCTCCAACATCAACATTGTTCGACCATCAAATCACTTAAGCCTCGTCGTGGCTCTTCGACAAGGCTGAACAATCAGAATGTGTCATCCCTTTCAGACGGCCATCCCACTCCATCGAACATTCATCAGACTCTGTCGATTAACCAACCTCATCAACTCAAAATGTCTAGATTAAATATAATTTAAGTTATAGACGCAAAGACCACTGCTTAAGCCATGCCAATGCACACACAGATCCTGAGCACACTTTGCCGCATAAATCTCCGGACGGGGCATCGTTTCGAAGTAATTTTCGGAATCATGTCTCATCCGAAATTATCACTCAAGCAAATAACCGCAAAAATCCCACCACAGAATGCGAGCACAGCCCTCCCACACTGCCGCACAGCACACGCTGACATGGGTTCATATTTTTTTGTTTGCTGTTCCTTATTAAAAAGGATGTGTATCCCTTTCCCCGCAGCTTAGCCTTTGCTCCGGAGCTCTACGAAGCTCAGTCATAAAAAAAATATCCACACATAGAAAGAGCCGAGTGAAATCTTAACCGAGAGCTAAGTGCCTCGTCTTTGTGCCTTGAGTCCAGATGACATGCACACATCCGCACCGAGGGACATGTGTGAGTGAGGGATGGAAATTAATTAATATTACATGCTAATGAAATTTTAATGTCTTTGCATTTTAATTATGAAGCGGACCTCCTTTTAATGGAGCGCCCAACGACAGACTGGAGGACATCGAAATAAGAACAAAAAAGAGAAGAAGTGGGCGAGAAAAAAAATCCTATTATTTCAAGGATACTGCGTTCTTGAGGGTAGCACGCTTCCACGCCCCCAGGGGTTCTGTTCGGCTGATGATGGAGGAGGCTGGCGAATGGCGGCTTAGTGATGTTTTGGTTTATCACTTTCGCTTCATAAAATTATGTTAATGTCTGAACGGATGCTTGGGCTTCTTTCAGCGACGAACAAGCGATAAATTAGAGAGAGCTACGACAAAGTTCTTGTCAGCGTTGTGGCCTCGTTCAAGGGGCTCCTTGTTCAGGCTACAAAAACAGAAGCTCAAGGTCGAACGGGTCTATGGGTACAAAAGCACGGGCTGAGTCTGGGGTGCTTCGGTCGGGTGGTTGTTGGGTTATGAGATAACAATGAGGACAGAATGCTTTTGAATTGATTTTTATTAGAGTTCTGGAGAAAATCGTTAAAACACAAGCCGCGCGGAGGGCGGAGGACACTTGTGGCGGGTGACGTGGGAGGAAATAAATTATCCTTAAAGAAACACATCGTTGATGTTGGTTTGCTTAAGCAAATGTATGGATTTTCAGCCGGCTGCGTTCTGAGGAATTTCCCTACCGTAGACAAATATTTATTTTGTCCCCGCTGACTGAGACGTGTGCAACAGAGCAGAGACTCACATCTGTGCAAGCATGGAGGTTGCAGTGGCGCAGGGGAAGGGTGTACCATGGTCCAGTGGGGGTTTGAAAAGGACCAAACCGTTCAATCACTTCCAGCAAACAGCCACTGAATCGTGAGTGGATGTTATGATTTGAAAGGGGAAGATACTGCGGCTGTTTAACTGTCCAAAACGCAGGACAAGGGAGAGCCACTGATTTTATTGTTCGGAGGATAGCTTACCTTTGAGAATAAGCCAACGAGAATCAACTGCCTGTAGCAAGCCTCCGCAGGGCGACAAGCTGTTTAGCCATGACAATCCATGACGGTTGATGGAGTCACCGGTAGTCTTCCGAATCCTCAGAAAATAATAAAAAACACGTGGCTTTACACAAACTAGATAGGTTCTCGACAACTGGATAGACCACCTTTGCGCCACCCGTCATTTGAAACGATTAAAAATTTTGGGTTGAATTAGTGGTTGCTTTGGACTCACTTCAGAGCTAACGAACATGGATGCAACAACTAAAGTGACCACAACAGAGACGGTCGAAACCAAAAAGTGGATGATGCCTAGGTACGCTGACCGGAACAGTAACTGAAAGAAGCGTGTATTCGATCACTGCTAGTGCATTCGTTCACTGCACTGCTAGGTTATGTCACAATCCCGTGCACGTTTGATGATCCCGACTTGTCTCAACTTCCTCTCTTCAAGGCATCAGGTCGAGCAGAAGTGAGAAAACCGGAAGCCCAATCAAGGGTAGGTAGAGTAGGGAAGGGGGCTGTCAGTGAATTCAGCAGCACACTTAGACCATGTTGGTCCATTGTGGTACCCACAGTCATTAATTTGACAGCCGTTAATTTGTTAACAACGGAAAACGGTGACTGGTTCAAATTTGAAAACTAGATTTAGTTTGCTTTCACTGCGATTCAAACTGGGGACCCCACTAACCAAGGGCAGGCACTAGACCAACGGCGCCATCCAGTCCTGATCCCAATGAGAGGATAACTCAATCTTTGTGCCACTTGGTCTGGAAGTATTTGTTGATTGGTTGATCACCTGACATGACGGAACAACAAAGCACGCGATGATTTATGGAGGAAAGCAGAAGGCCAGGATATCAACCAATCTGTCTACAGGCACTGTCCCGAAAACAGTGGCGAGAAGCATTAACAAGCATGGCTGTTGGAGAAGAAGAACTATGTAGATTATGGAGAGAGAACGGGCTTTTTCATGAATGGTTCAGAATACAGTCAGCGGTCAGCAGTCGCTGGTATTAACATAAGTAGTCGAGATCATTGATCCGTCATGACTACTTTGACAAGTAGTGGGGATAGATCAGAGATAATGGAGGATGGGGATATCCACCTGCGATCGTTTTTGCTCCTAGTCCACACCGGAGATTTAGTAGTGTTCCCTTGTATTTCACACATACTTTTACACAAACCATGGATCTACCACGCAGTGGCGGCCGATTCGTGGATTTTAGTGCGAAAAAATGGCGGCAGATTTCTGAATTTACCCGCTTTCCAGGTATTATTGTGCGGAGGATGTGTGACTCGTATCTGTAAGAGCGTATATTTATATGTATTATAAGGACATTCGTGAATAAAAATGTAATGCAACGCCCAATGAACTGGATCTATTGAACCTCAATTTAATTCTTAAGTACGTACACAGCCTAATCTTAAACCACATCTGACAAATTGTCTCAAAAAATTAATTCCACTCTATACCCTCGTGAATTCAAATGATTTGGTCTATAACTTAATTCATGCGGTTTGCCAAGAGATGGCGTAACTTGTATTATTCCATTGGAACATGCGTTGGAAAGCTACTGTCATTGTACGTCATTTCAGCATATGTCATTCATTTGAAGCGTAAACAACAATCATTTTTTTTTTACTCAAATATGTCGAACTTTTTGCTTGAAAAAGTGGTTTTGCGGGGAGTTCTTCTTCATTACTTTAATAAGAAGAAAACTGCTGCCGAAAGTCATCGTATTTTGGTGGAAGTTTATGGTGAACATAAGCTAGCTGAGCGAACGTGCCAAAAGTGGTTTGCACGATTTAAAATGCAGACCAGCCAAATCAACGGCAAAGACGAATATCCATGGCGGGAATTTAATGATCTTTATTTTTTTTGGGATCAGAAGGGTGTGCTGTGTTATGAGCTGCTAAAACCAAGTGAAACCATCAATGGACAAAGCTACCGAACACAATTAATCCATTTGAAGAGAGCAGTAGCCGAAAAACGCCCGGAATATGCGACCAGACGAAAAGCCGCACGAATTAAGTTATAGACCCAGTATATTATTTTTTTATATTATTTTTTAATTTGAGCACACAAAAGGGGTACTAATACCCTTAATTGTCCGGGGGTCAAGACACAGCACGGCCCGAAGGTATAGAGGGTGAAAGAGAGAAGAGGTACCTGTGCACATTGGTCTTAAATGTCTGCAGATTGCAGTCTGTGGGAAATATGCTGGGAACTGATGAGCATTCCTGCCGAGACGGGTATTGCGGGTGAATTTATCAGGAGGTGGAATGCAGTTGGATATCTCACTTGAGCATCGTTTGTTAAGATAGCGATAAAATACGGATTGAGACGAGACGGTACGTAGATGTTCGAGCGAGTCTAATGACTCTGCAATATTCTTGTCTCCTCTAAGTTTTATCGCTCGCTTTTGGATTCTATCTAGTATGGGCATGGTGGTCTTGGGGGCACCAGACCAGATATGAGCGTTGTACTCAAGTTTGGGGTCGATGCACGCCTTACAAATTAAAGCCGCGTCAGACAGGGTGAAGTAAGTCTTGCATCGATTAAGGAAGCCTAAATATTTCGCAGCATTTTTGGCGACCTCAAATATGTGATCGTTCCAACTAGTGTTGTGTTGATACACATACCAAGGATGAAAAGCTTTCCGGTTTCATCGACATAGGTGCCATTCATGGATAATGGGTTCGCTTGAGTGACAGCAGACAGCATTGATTTTTTGAAGCATTAAATTCCACTCGGTTGTTCTTTCCCCAACTTATTATGTTGGCAAGATCGGAATGCGAGTGCTTAACATACGCTGGCGGGGTCGTGAGTCTTGGAACGAATATAAAAAACTGAGGGTGCTGTCATTAGCGAAGGAATGGATTTGATTATAAGTGGCAGACAAGAAAGAGAGTGTCGGACCCAGAAAAGGGAACTTGGGGAACACCAGCATTTATTTGGTGGATATCAGACTTGAACCCATCTAAAACAACTTGAATTGAACAGTTCGAAAGGTGATTTTTAATACGTAGAAGAATTCAATCAATCGAATCATTGATGCTATATTCACTCATTTTCGATAAGAGATCCAAGTTCCACGACATTGCTCCACTTCAACGCCTCGTTCTGCCAAGGTGGTCAAAAGTGGTTTCTAGTTTCAGAATCGATAGACAATGCATTCAGCTTTTAGAAAAAGATGGAGACACTTGGAGCATTTTTCTATAACCCATCAAACATTGAAATGTGGCTTTACTGAAAAGTCCGGTTTAAAAAATTGGCCAGCAATATGAGGCGGAAGATTCTGTTTGAAGGTGGACTCCAAAGTACATAATTTAATTAAATATGCCACATCAAATTTGCTTAAAAAGTACGTAAAATGTTTGTAAATTTCAAAGTCCCAACTTTGAGGTAAGGGAACAGCGAATCAGCTCATCAAAAGCCAACAAAATTCTGGCTTGCTAGGCTCTCATATTTGTAAAATCGGAAAAAAATATTCTCTTGTAGCGGCGTGGCGTAGTAGGTAGGTGTGTCCTGTGTCGACTCCTGTGCTGGGGGTTGTACGTTCAATCCCCGAATTCAGCAACAACTACGGCTCCACCTCTTTCGGGTCACTGACAATGCTCATGGACTACTTCTGTCCAGAAAAAACTTCCCAAAACGCCGTTCGGAATCAGCATAAAACTGCGAGTTCCCTCCAATCATGAGGGAATAAGAGCACCCACAACACGAGGGAGGAACTGTAGAAGCCGGGCCCAGGTCCACGTCGGACTCTCGCGTTATAGTTACCACTGGAAACAATTTTCTTCACGAGCTTGTCATGTTGGAATGGAAGTTTGTCAATCAGGCAATGGGCGATCCTCTGCGAATTTACAATGAATGGATTTACAATGATGGATTGAAGAGTGATAAAGCGGCAACAACCCAACTCAACTAGTGTACTGTCTTTCAGGCACAAACCGTGGCAGTCAAAGATACACTGTTGTGGCTTAAGAACAATGTGGTGCCCGAGAATCATAACTATCCCCTTCGCTTTGTTGATCGCAATCAAGTCACGGGACAATGTCATTTTTCATCAAAAAACTCTGGGCTGTCCCTTCACTCGATTGCTGAGGATTTCAACATACTGCTTATGTGGATGCCGGCACACCGGACTCATCGACATTCCGGCCAATGGCAAAGCTGTGGCGTCTCTAGGCGTGGTCTCTCACCAAGGACGCCGGCACACCGGACTCAGCGACATTCCGGGCAATTGCAAAGCTGTGGTCTCTCTAGGCGTGGTCTCTCACCAAGGACACCGGCACACCGGACACAGCGACATTCCGGACAATGGCAAAGCTGTGGTCTTTCTAGGCGTGGTCACTCAGCAAGATGACATCCACCTTTCGTGCATTACGCTACGGCCCACCATCTTCTAACCTTCAATCAAAGACAATGGCTGGGAGGCACCACGTTTCTTGGAGCGAAAGGAGAAATGGGCAATACGTAATCTCCAAAGGTCAACCTGTCAACATGGCACTGTGCAATTGGCATGCAAGCCAGTGGGATGTATCTGGAATAATTTCTGCATAAGCTGTCGACTAGGAGACAGACATATTCCCTAATCTGCTCTTGCAGTGATGTGGCTTGTGGCTACTTCTTTAAAAATTGAACCAAACTGAGCATCAGTAAAAGCAGGCCGAATTGCGTTAACGCGTCAACTTGTTTGAGGTTCGGAAGTAAGTCAATCGTTGCGGTATCACAATGAGCCTATACTGGCCCAAGTGTACCTGCTGTCTTCAGTCAACCATGTTCACATGCCCTAACTCTAGACGTTTTCAATGGGAGTCCGCTTTATGGCACACTTCACAGGTAAAAGTCGGTGAACAATGAACATCGCCCACCGTAATTGTCCTTCCATCAAAAAAGCGCCCCAACACAGTCACCCCAGATTGTCTCAAGTGCTTGATAGACTTGAATTGCCAAGTTAATCCAATTCAGAAAACTGGGCTTTAATAACCAAAGTCAAACAGGAATCCGGAGAATCTCTTTAAGAGATTCCGCTTCAGCCTTTCAAGGAACGAGCATAATCCAAGCAATCTCCACAATTACACTTAAGCTTCAGCATGCTTCCAAATAGACACATCCGCCACTTGACTTATTCCACTCAGCGAACAAAAACTAAAGCAAAGCACAGCAACAATTTGAATTCAACCCCGCCCCATGCCGGCACATAATAGTGCAGTCTTCAGCTCTCGCTGTTCCATCTACGACGAGAGATATTATTAAAAATGATTAAGGACACGGTAAGTAGAGAGAAATAATAATAAAAACAAAGAGGAACACGACGCAGAAGACAGAAACATCCGCCGCCAACGTGGCTTTAAAGTAATGTAATGAACGGGGCAAACAAGACAGACTTGCAGACGGCAATCCAGCTTGTACCCTGAAAAGGACTCAGCGCACAAGAAAGAACTAGTCCACTTTATTATGTTCCTTCCCTCCCCCTCCCATTCAGCGTAATGTACTTAACCGACTTTTTATGCTTTCCATTCATCCGCATTCGCTCTTTCTCTCTCTCTCTCTCTCTCTCTCTCTTGGAAGGCAGAGGACTAAATTCGCTCCCAAACGCTGCTTGGAAAGGATTACAAAACATGTCAGTCGGAGGAGACACCGCTGCAAGGGGCGGGCGCTGGGAAATCCACAAACTAACTGGGGTCGCATTGGTGAGATGTATTTGATTATACACCCTGTGCCGTTGCTGGTGGAATTCCTTCCCAGGTTCCTTGTCCCGCCACTGATGATGAGGGAAAAAAGAACCAGAGCCAAAGAAGAAACGCTTCCTTTGAGGCATTAGGGATAGACAAGTGAAAGACTTTCTAGATCTTAATTACCTCCAAGAGGTGATTCTGTTTAGTATTAATTTGAAATTAAACGGGTCTCCGGCGCAGAGTGGTGCTGGGGTGCATATTTTGCGAAAAACGCCCCTAATTGGCGGTAGTTTTGAAAAATGGCAAAATTATGTCAAAGCTGTTGTGAAGCAATTTAGGTTATTAAGTGGGGCTGCACCTGTCAGCGGTTTGGCGTTTTATGTAGGGGACGTCAATCAAAGTGACGCCAGCACATTCATTCAGCCCTCAGGGTGTATAGGGCCGCCTTGAAATGCCGCGTATGCGGAGCAAAAAATTGACATCTATGCGAATTCAGGTGACACCAAACGTGACGTGTGAGAAAGGGTTGAAACGGTTCATTAGCCTGATGGATGTGCTGCTAATTATTCAGAGGTGTGAATGTCACCGACTGAGTCCTTCGTTGCGGACCCTTAGGTGGCATTTCTTACAGGGCTTGCAGCTGTTCGGAGGTGTAGTCAACATTCAAGACAGTTGCTTTCTCTTGATGGCCGGCCTTCCATCATCTCCTGGGTGCATTGAATGTGCGGCCTCTCTTTTGTGATTAAGAATGTAAATTTATGTTAAGCTGGTTTCTGACTGAAATTTCGATCACAGACGTGCTTCTACGAGATACAAGGGGCTTCAACGTGTCCTAATGATGGTTGCGCCGTGGAACTAGCAAGGTGCAAGGCCAGTTATACTCTCCATAACCATGGTCAAAGAACTGATCAGTTCCCATTCAGCTCGGTTGGGAAACATATTTCCAATTGTCAGAGGCGACTTCTCGTCTGCAGTTCGCCCAGCAACGAGAATAGAGACTCCCATCACCAGGCCATGTGGCAGATCTAAAATCGGCCAAAATCATCTTTCGACACACCGGATGATGTGCTCAATTTCATGTGGCAAGACGTCCTGGATAATTTCACTCACGACCACCATTTGAAACAAAACCTGAAGCATTCAAGAAGTCTATCGATGACGTGCTCATATCTCATACACTCCTCATCCAAACAAACCGAGAAGCTCACCTAATCCAAATTGTACACATCGAAGCCCAGAAAAATGCTACAGATCCAACAATGTGGCCTTTGTCGGGGCCATGATGGTCTGAAGCGTTTCAGATAACAAAGGATGCGAAAAAAACAAACGAGATGCGTCCGCCCCCACTTTCAAATGTTTATTTTGCAAATCACTTTTCTAGTCCGCCATAAACCTCCTGCTCTTTAATGGAGTTGGACCATCGCATGGCTCTTGTTTGTTTAGGAATGAGAATGAGCTCTTCATTGAGACCGAAAGCGAAACTATTTCTGGAGCAGCGTTCGTAAACTTTTAATCGAAAGACTTTTCGGCCATCCATCATCGTTCCGCAGTCAGATTATATCTACTTTTTGTTTCTTCTGTTCTCGATAAAAATTAGTGAGCGCCTGTGCTGTCAGATGGAGATACCAGCCGATAGATGTTTCGCGGTGGAATGTGAACAGAATGCACGGGGATTTCTAGTGACATCATCGGGATATGGGGTGGTTTTTGATGTAGTTCCCAGACGTGCACTCCTTGTCATATTGATTGATGGACGAAAGGGTCGAAAGGTACGTGATTTTTTCTTGGTACAATATGACGGTGTGACGCACAGCTCGTGAGAGTCATCCTATCAGCATTTTGTGTTGTTTGACAAATCATTGAAGGGATGTCCTGAGCACGAGCCATTTATTCAACTGAAATGCTGTCGGCTATTGTTGACCTAAATAGTCTCGGCGAAATTATGAACTTGTGGGAAGTGACCAGACATGTGGCCGCTGTGGAGCAGTGAGTAGGCGCGTCGACGGAGTTCCAGGCCTCAGCACCGAGACGAACAGCTCTCAAAACTCTTGACCCATTTTTTATGTTCAAAGAGTACCGAAAAGCATTTTTGCATTTAGAGTCTGCAGTGATCCCCGGTACTCGTGAGAGATCAACGCGAGTGGTTGGTTTGAAACTGGAACTTGGTCTACTGATATGATACTCGTACCCAAAGTAAGGAGAAGGATCAGTAGAAACGGTTCTACACTCACTGGTGCGAACTTGTGGGATGTGACCGGATTTCGATGTCATTCCCAGACATGTGGCCGCCGTGGAGCAGTGAGAAGGCGCGTCGACGGAGTTCCAGGCCTCAGCCTAGAGACGAACAGCTTTTAAAACCTTTGGCCCATCCTCTATGGAGTCGCTGACGATACTCAAGGAGTACCAAAAAGCATTTTTGCATTTAGAGTCTACAGTGATCCCCGGTACTCGTGAGAGATCAATGCGAGTGGTTGCTTTAGAAACAGGAATGCACTGTATGAGGTTTGGAATTGAAGAAGGACTGCTTCACCAAATGCCTGCTAGTAGGGCTATCTGTGCACAGATGGAATCTGTCAGTGTTTTAAGGCTCATCAGAAGATGTGGGCGTCCTGTCTGAAAAGGTAGATGTGCATGGCGTGGCTGGTGCATGCCATGCCATGCATGCGCCGGCTTTGCTACACACTCTCGGCTCTGAATTTCCCACAGTCTTTTCACAAAAAGTTCAATGACAGGACTGAATATATTTTGCTGGTAGACTGAGAACTACCTCGGAGATGGACTTGGAGCGTCTTCAATCTAAGATTAGAGCTGAATGAAAAGGGGACAGATGCATCGTTGAAAATCAAAGAGCTCATTATATTTTGAAGAAAAAGTGTTCTAATGCCAATTGGCAGTCATTTCACCCCCACTTATGAAAGTGAACGAAACATAACGAATCGAAGCAAAGTGGTAATTATGGTTATAGAGTGGGCAAAAGCCAACAAAAAGTGGTTTCTTAAAGAAAAGTGAACGAAACTTTACGAAAATTGATTACTTAACGAAACTGGTAATTATGGTTTTAGTGTAGGCAGAAGCCAACGAAGGTGGTTACTTTAAGAACAGTCAACGAAACTGGTAATTATGGTTATGTGAGGGCAAAAGCCAACGAAGATGGTTACTTTAATAACATTGAACGAAACTTAACGAAAAGTGATTACTTAACGAAACTGAGCGTTTATTCATAGCTACACTAAAATTAAACTCAACGAAATTGAACTGAGGAAGTCATTGAAGTATCACAAAGAAAAGTGAACTGGTCTGCCGGCGTGAAAAACGTATATTTCTCTACCAGTCTACACCAGTCGTTCTACCAAAACCCCTTTCCGGACCGGAAACCCTAATAAGCTCCTTTTATTGAACGGATTACAGATTCTGTTTCTTGGCTGGTATTATTGCAGGACGCTACTCTTTGAGAGATCATGTAGACTAGGCGTCATCTGACTTCTGCACGGATGCGGAGATGACTGGAGGCAGAACATACTCCTGCTCTATCGTCTCGAGAATAAAAGCACTCAAGTTAAACGTCTTAAGTAAAGCATCCATCGCCGGTTTACTTACCCTCATCTTAAGCTCCGAACGGTTACGAGTGAGTGAATTCAAACGAGTGGTATGACAATGAGTCAGTTAGGTCTGAGTGTAACCCATCGGCAGTCTCCGCCTAAATACCTGGCTAAGTGGGGTACGGGTGCTCAAGACAGTCACCTAAGTGGATCCCAGATCCCTCAATCAGTCAGCCCCTCAGCGGTCACAGACACACCCTTATGATTTCATATAGACACAGTTGAAAAGCAGATCCGCCGCTCATGAACTCCAACCTAGTCTTCCTGCTCCATGGCAGAGATGAATGGAAAGTTATAAAGTCGGAGGTCACAGCGTTCGCGTTCATGCAGAAAGGAAAAACGTTGGATCTTATTGTAATCTGTAGTGTGCCCTCTGTTGCAAATCTCAATAAGAGTTCGATTCCCGGTACGAGCAAAATGCTTTCCATGGCCCCTCCTCTGTCGAGTCACAATGCTCAAAGAGTCTGCCTGGAAAAAGCTTCTCAAAGTGGCCCTTCGGAGTCGGCAGAAAAACTCTAGGTCCCTACCACTTGTGAGAGACTCTTCGCACGTCCAACACTAGTGATTGCTGAGAAGGGAGACCCCTTGCACTCTACGGGCTGTAGCGGCACTCATATTAATGTAAAGACCTTTGCTCATAGCTCACACATAAGTTGATCTATTCAATTCTAACATCGACCCGAAGTCTCTTTAGCTTACACCCCTTCAGTCGACCAACGGCATGATGCACACAACCAAGCACGACACTCCCCAGGTCACCCCAAATGGCAACATTAAAAAAAATACTTTTAACATCCCAGACGTGCGTGACATTTAACGAATTCCCGGATCCTGCCAATGAGGACAGATATTCCAAAACGCAATCAAATTAAATCCCAAACTGACTGTCACTGTCGGGCAGCTGAGTTGTCCTCGCACGTCAGCCAAGTCAACAAACACTTATGATGTAAAAAAAATCACGGAATCAATTCAATGCATCAGTACACCGAGAAGGACACAAACGAAACACCTCATCACAGATAGGATATCAAACAAAACGACAGCGACAACGAGCAGGACAACGAGGAGTCTGACTCTGACTCTGACTGTTACTTTGACTAGGAGGACGCCCAAGGAAGTGCACGAACACTGGAGAGAGCGGTAATAACCCATTCCGGGGGACAAATTGGTAACTTAATGCGCAAGCAAAACCAATTGAACAGCGGTGACAACAAACAGTCCACCCGTCAACGGACGACGAATTACAGCGAGACAATGAAAGACGACCAAGGACCAACAACCAACGAGCAACACCCAACGAGCAACAAGAGTACCTGTGGTGGCATGAAAGGGCCCTGGAAAGTATAAGCACGGCGACACGTTATTATATCTTCGATTGAGGACGTCGTAGTCGTCGTCGTCATCACCACCACCGGCGGCGACCAGATCGATAGTGCTCGTTGTCATCGATTGTAATGACGGGACGGACTCCATCAGGTATTCAAAGGGTGGCGGCTGCGAGAGACTACGAACCTTGGTGGCAGCTCCGTCTGCTTTTCGATTTCTGGCACGGACTGGCCGATCGGCTGGGTTCCTTGAGGAGTCCACAGCCGTATCGTCGATGGGTGTGCGCGACGCCACTACTGTTACCAGTCCAACGTCGTGAGAGTCCAGGCCGTTCACGTGGCGTTTGAAATTATTCATCGGCGGCGGAGGCGGTGGCGGCGGTGGTGGCGGTGGAGGTGCATCCCGGCAGTATACGGTTGCGCTGCCTGTCGATTGCACACCAGCCTCAGTGGCGGTCTTATTTATTGAGCAATGCTCGCTCGTCTGTTCGAACGGCTTTGGCCCGAGAGCTAATTGCCATCGACCAGCGGTTCGTTTCGGGTGTCCTGTGACATTCTCCACATTACCCGCCCTTTGTGCTCGAGTGCAGCTGCTGTCTGGAGTCGTTGCTGCTTCTGCTGCTGGTGCCGTGTCTGTAATTTCGGACTGCGGCCGCACGGAGGACGAGGCCTTGGCGACCAGCTCCTCCTGATCCTTTTTCGTTACTATGTATCCGGAGAGGATGTTTTTACTCAGAATTATCTCATCGTCACGGTGCGGTTGATTGGCCACCGACTGGCCGTCGTCCGGCTCGGTGTCGGTGAAGGGGCTCTTGGCCGTGGCTGTTGTCGCTTCCGATAGACTGCTTGGACTGCGATTATCCGCCTCGGTGACGTCGACCACAATACACTGCGACGGCGGTTCCGGTGTGTGGGTGGACACAATCACCGTTTGGAGGGGCATTGCGTAGTCGCGGTACTCGTCGACAGCTAACGCCGCCGATAGATTGGATAAGTCGCGGAGAGCCTGCTCCACAACGGGCACGTTTTCCACTTCGGCGAGTGACGCGTCCGTGAGCTCGGTACACACGCTGACAACGGGCGGTCGCGGCGACGGGGAGCGTGCGGCGCGGAAGATGCGTCGTATCGCTGTCTGCAGGGGTGTCTCCAGTGGGGGTGCATCCAGCAGCACCAGACTGGGCGGTGTCAGTGGCAGGTGGTGCTGCTGCAGTCGGTTCAATGCCACCTTGGCTTGCATCATGTATCTGTCGATTTGCCGAAGGTCCTCCGTGATCGACTGCTGTATCTCTCCGCACTTCTGCTGCAGGCGGGTGCTCTCGATTCCATCAGATGTCGGTGCTGGTTGCGATGGCACCGGTGACTCCTCCACTTGGATGGGGATGACGGTGACTTTGGGCTGCCGCCGTTCGCGTTCCTCCGCCTCCGCGGTCCTGCCCTCGCCGTCGTCGGCATTCGGAAATGGACCGAACAGATACTCGCCGTCGGTGTAGTAAATACCCTTTCGACGTTCCTGCTTTGTCTCGCATCCTGATGGAGATTTGTGGCCACGGCTATCCGATGCCGCAGCAGCAGCGGGTTTGCCGTCATCCCTTCGGTATTTGTCACCATTAGAGGGGCGGTCCCTGGCGCTGCTCGCATCCGTATCCCTTTCGAATTTGTTTTCATTTCTTGTTACTGTCTTGTTACTATCGTCTTGCGGTGGGGCGGCGATATTTTCTTGTTTGGCCCGTAATTTCTCATCGTCCGCGCTGCCGGCAGTGTGCGCTGTGGACGACACCAGCGCGACGTCGCCTGGCTTCGGTGCGGTTTCGGCTGTGTCATCAATCAAATCAATTGACCTGAGGCATGTCGGGGATGTGTCCTGGGGGACCGCTCGCTTCAGAGTACGCTTGGGACTTAATTGCGGCTGAGTGTGATTGCGACGGTTGAGTATGCCTTTACGGTCGTCGCTGGTATCGTTGTCAATTGGACGGACCTGGCTGCTGGGATGGGCGTCATAACTTTTCGTTGGTTGACGCAAATGTTGCTGGTCATGGGTTGAGGTTCTTTCTGCGGTTCTCTTTCCGCATGACAATGAAGAGGCAGTCGACGTCTGGCCGGGCTTAGGCGACTTTCTCCGGCCCGAGTCAATTATACGCGGCGCTGCAGGCTTGGCCGGTCTAGTGGTTTCGCTGGAATCGCGTTCATTATTCATGGGACTGGGCCCGTAATTAATTTGATTGCCGCCTACTGGTGGCGACAATTGGATGGTAACCGTTGACGACGGCCTCGTGCTTGTGGCAGTGGACGCTTTTGATTTTGTCTCCCCATGCGGTTTGCTGACACTCCGGTTGCGGGGCTTCAGGGGCGGCAGTCGATGTCTGGTCGTATACCGATCCAGCGAGGCTGTCTGCGGGCGGCTTGTGAAGTGTGATGCCGGCTTGGCCGGCTGATACAAGGATTCCGAGCTCCTCCAGGGCTTTTCAGGACTCAGGGGGTGCTCCCCGTGCTCCGCGATTTCCTCAAAGTAATGTTTCCGCGGCTCAACGATGCCCACGTTCTGGTACTCAGTGCGCCTGCAGGTCCCCCTCTGCAGCTCTGTGGGAGGCACTTCTGGCGTTCGAGGTCGCTCCTTGAAATCGTCTGCCTGACAAGCGATTCCTTCGAAGAATTTCTTCTTCGGCTCGAGGATGCCCACGTGCAGGTGCTCCACATGCTCAGGCAGACTGAAGGTCTTCACGTCGGCACCCAGCAGCTGTGTCTGCTCGACGGGAGGCCATTCTGGGGTGCGGGACCGCTCATTTATGCGGCGGCTCATGTCGGCACTAAGGCAGTCACCAGACTTATGCGGCAACCTCTCCTCCGCCACCTCGTCCTGGCCATGGTCGAACCTCCTGGCAATGCTGTCGATTCTGTGTTGCTTGCGAACCCTCTCATCGAAGTGAATCTCATCGGAGGCGCTGCGTGATCGGTCGTGGTCAGCCTGTGGCGGTGGCCAGCTGTGGTCGCGACTGCGGTGACGTGATCCGCGCCGGTTTATTTTAAGAACCGTATCACGGTCAACAATGACACGCTGACGTGGACGACTCTCACGGGTATTTTTACCCGCCTGCTGACGGTGTTCCCTGCGGCCGACTTGCGGGAGGGGAGAGACGGAGATTTTTAATAAAAATTTTCAAAAACATTTCATTGGGGTAATTTTAGACACTCTTGGACATTCTGTTGACTGTTCTGTTAGCTGTGCGGTGCTGTTAGATTGGTTCTTCTTTGTTGCAAGAGAGTGTGTGGTGGGGTGACGTGACTCATGGGTGGGGTGAATGGTGAGAGGCTATTTTCGGCAATGCAAAGGTGTTTCGGGACGACCGCTGAAAGAGGATTTGTGCTTTTGGTGGATGAGTGATTCATCACGCCGCCGAAGGTGGATCGATCCGATGCCAAGTGAAATGAGAAGTGAGTGGGTGAGTGGGCATTGGGGCGGCGGCGGCATCAAATGGACTTGTTTGGTTATAGCATATGACTGATGAGCAAATTAGAGGTGAACAGGTGCATGTAGGTATTTGACTTTAACGAGATTTGCTTGCCAAATACTTGACGACAGGAGGGGATGGTGAGTGAAGTCTGGCTATTAGCGAAGCATGACACATTTGATGGGCATGAGGAATTTGTCATGCCTCTTGTGCAGTTCGTGCAATTGCATCTTGGCTGCTGATTGAGTGACTTCGAGAACAATTGTGTTCAAGATCTGTGAAGACAACTAGTCCCCGAAAAGGGGTTGAAATCAGAAACGTGCGGGGAGTATCGCTATTCCGACATATTGCAGCCAAAAAAGGGGGTTGCCTTTGGGGTGCCATGCCGTATCAATACGGGAAGAGTGTAGTTTCAAAGTAGTGACCATTCTTCGGCTGTCGTCGCAGAGGCAGTTTCTCTTCAAAATATTGGCAGTCCACTTTCGGATCGTATGCTTGTTCGTGTGTGGTCTGGATTGCCTGGACACAGGCGGTTTTGTATGTTTCTGCACGCCACCACAATAAACGCACACCCTTGGAATCATTTTGTTGCCCCACTTCTTAGATACTGTCCAACTTGCCTCATGAAACCGAAAGTGTGTTTAATAAATCTACACAATTGAATCTATATTTCCAAGCTGCTGGTGCATGCTTTTGTACTGAAAAGTAATTAATTTGGCGTTAAACCACAGCAAGAGTCCTTCCTCCGGAGCGATAATTTTGCTATGCTTTTATATTTCCTGACTTGATTGAAATTTGTTCAGATTAGTAGCCCTTGCGTAGTGGCCGAAAGAGATGAGATGAGATTTCTCAGTGCTGTTGTGGGAATAACTCGCCGGGATAGGGTGAGAAACACGGCAGTGCGAGAGGAACTCAACATTGAGGAGCTGCTTCTTCGAACGGAGAGGGCTATGCTTCGAATGTCCCCTTTATCACGACTTCCGAGGCGGGCGTTGAACGCAATTCCATCAGGTAGGCGACCGCTTGGCAGACCGAGTCTAAAAACTCGCCTGGTTACGCTTGACTCCTGATGAGTTAGAGTCGATGGCGGAGGGTCGAGTTGCCTGGAGTTCTCTCGAGTGTGGTTTACAACCGCCACCCCGTTAGTGGAGCATGCGGGTTAGAAGAAGATGATGATGTTGATGATTAGTAGCCCTACTAAATGATCTAAATGCAACCTCGGCTTTCAGTTTTCTCACATCTCTCTTGCCACTCAGTTTTGAAGACACTTCTGCGGCAATAGCAAGTTCTCTTGTCCTTTGACCGCATATCAGTTCTTTGATTTTTCGTCCTTGCACTTTGGGTGTACATTCCTTAAATGCCTTCGAATGCCGCCTGGAATTCGATGTCATGCTTGATGTTGGGACTAGGCCATAGAACTCTACGGCATGTATGTTAATCGTAATTTATTTGAGTGATGTGAACTCACAAAGGGAGTACCTGAGGGCAAAAAGTCAAAATGGATCTTGAAAGGCAACATCCAGGAGAACATTTCAAGTCTTTTTTCCGGTGCGTACATTTTAAAAAGTCTATTCTAAGTCGCTATGTAATAAAGGCAAATAAGCCTGAGACCTCAAACAAACCGCAGATGGACTTCGGGCACAGGTTGCCTCACTACCAAACGCCGAACGGTCCTTAACGATAGCTCAGCTCAGCCGAGCCGAAGCTCAGATCTCTCATTGGCGTTCTAACAGGACACTGCGCCATCGGAACTCACGCCTCTAGACCAGGCCCTTCCTTTTAATGATTTCTGTAGAAGCTGCATGACCGAGGATTGGTAAGACAATGGGCCTGTGCGGCTGGCCTTAGGGTGGCTGATGTCAACGTAACCTAACCAAAGGCCTTCAAGCCGAACGCTGATGTTAGGCAGCCACTTAAACGTAACCTAACCAAAGACCTTGAAGCCAAACGCTGATATCAGGCAGCCACTTCAACGTAACCTTACCAAAGACCTTGAAGCCGAACGATAATTACTACCACTTGCTGATGTCATACAAGGTTCAATCTTTCATAGAAAAGACGCTTTAAATAAAAGGCAAGAAATTTAAAAAAAGGAGGATGGCGTTGCTGCTTAAGCTGATATTTTACATTTCTCTTGCTGAAGGATGTTTGCTGTTTGAGAAGTCACACAAGAGAAAATATCGCTTCCAAGAAAAAAAACAACATGTAGCTCGATACCAAACTTTTGTTACTCGGACGACTTTGATTTTTGAATTAAGTTCCGGCAGAGTCGCAAAATAACACACTGCGCGTCGTTGCGCGTTATTAGCCCCTCAAGGTATTTATCACTTGGCTCACGTGGTTTTATGTTAGGTTGGGTTATAGTGGCTGGCTGCAGAAGGCAGTCACACAGATTGATTCTCCCTAACATTTAAGACCAGTTGGTGCTTGTGACAAAGCGATTTAGCTGGCTTATACTGACGCTTTTTAGCTCATTGAGGTTGTTGAAGCAGCTCATTGAGGCCCCTAAGTAAGTTGACAGCGCTCTACACGGGCAGAGTAGATGATCTGTGGTTGAAACCTCCTCTTCATCCATGCAGCTTCAACAGAAGTCATTATAGGGGACCCCCAACCTACGGGCATGGGTGCCAATTGTGCAGTGTCCTGTTATGACGTCGGCGAGCGTCCTGAGTGAAGATCTGCTGAGTCTTAGTAGATTGAGTGATCGTTTGATATTAAGCGATGGCCACACTTTCTTTGTTTTAAGACAAGTAGTACCTTCTAACCGTTTCCGATAATTGTTGATTGTGTGGATTTCTAATAGATGGTGAGCTGTGGCGATTGGCATGGAAGGTGGAACACCTCCTATTGTTTGGGTGGAGGATGTGCCACACCTAGCGAGTTCGTCGGCTTTGCAATTGCCCGGTATGTCACAGAGTCCCGGCACCAGCTTGAATGTTAAAATGAGACAGCCTGCAATTAAGGGATGTTTTCGAATCATGACATTGTCAAGCGACTTGATTGCGTCCTGACTGTTCGCACAGAGGGTGATATCTGGTTTTGAATATTATGTCGTTCTTAAGCTCCTGGCAATGAGTCAGGTTTTATGTTTGTTGTGTGCTTTCACATTTTGTAAGCGGACTATGTACTCGTGAATAGTCACTTCACAGCTGCAAGACCCAAAAAAATCGTTATTTTTCGGTAATGTTCGGGTTTTTGGGGTTACGCCACTTTTGCACCGATAGCCTCATACAATACATGAGACATTTGTTACAAATACAAGCTATTCCAAAATTTGAAAGCACACACCGAACATTTGACAAACTGCAAACAAAGCCTCTCTCATTGCATCGGCCGCAATAAATTGCACGATTCAACCCCCACTCGGTGGGTTTTGAAATCGTTTTTCGCAATATCTGCGGGTCACTAAAAAATTAAAACTGAACCGTCAAACGCAGTCCTGTGGGCGAAACTGCTGAAAATGTATTCACTCAGCCCATTCAAATTCACACCCACTTGCAGCGACGCGTAAACAAATTCACTCTCGACTATCGCAACTAATAGAAGTAGGGGCAGTAGCAATTATAGAGTTTCTATCTATTTGAAGCGTTGCGATTACTGTGTCAATAATTAGGAATTTAAATTTAGCTGTTGCGTGTTTGGTGAGTATGCAAACTATTGAACACATTTGCGGGCATTTGCGGAAAGGGCAGTCGCTTGGAAAAAGTTCCATGAAACAGCATTAAAGGGATACGCACTAACCCATCCGACTAACCCATAAAATACAGAGTTGGTTCGTTTCACCAATAAGAGGGTCATTCCGCCTTTCGACCCCCCGTCCATTGAGGGTACTACGCTCATCCTAAAAGAAACTGTGTTTTATCCTAGACAGGAAACTCAACGTAACTGAACAAACAAAAAAGGCGGCCTGGATGCACGGCAAAAAATGGGGTCCTAACAGCAAAATGATACTGGGGATGTACACAGCTATCGTCAGGCCTATCTTGACTGTAGGTTGGAGGCTTGTCCCAAAGACTCCAACATAAAACTGGTAACAAGCATACACAGACGCGCATGTCTAGGTGTGATAGGAGCGACCACCACTCCTACTGCGGGCCTCTAAATTATCCTTGATCTCCTGCCATTGTACCTCTTTATGCAGAAAACAGCTGCAAATAGCGCCATCAGGATTATTCAACCCAATAGCTGCACACAAGCTCCAATGGTCAAGCGAGCATTCTAGATAGAAACGAGTGACTACCTCCTCCTGTCCCTTGACTTCGTTGCACCATTTTGGAGTCATTTAGCAACGAGGTAGGAGTGGAACTACAATGGACCCATCTACAACTCGACATCCATCCATGTCCACACGGTTGGGTCGAAGATGAACAAAGGAACGCACAGCGGGCATTTTTTCAGAATTGTTAAACATCAGGCTGCCTGACTACAGCAGTGCTTTTCAAGCGGAGGCCCTTGCGGTCAGAGAAGCGGCCAAAATGATATCATTGTTGCATTACCATTCTAATTGACAGCCAAGCGACAATTAAAGCAATTTCGGCTTTAGAAATCAAGTCCAAGATAGTCGCGAAGAGCTCAAGGTTCTTGGCACCAGCATTCGATCACTCTTTGTTGGGTCCCAGGTCACAAGGACATTACTGGCAATGATGTGGCAGATGAACTTGCCAGGAAAGCGGGCGAAAAGGACCCATCAAAGGCAATCGCATGTATTGATCCTCCACTGGCTAAGGTCAAGAAGAAAGCGGAAGACACAACCATGGGGATAGCTAATAGAAAGTGGGACCCTTTACCCACTTGTGAGACCACCCCACTATTATGGCCCAAGTACAAAAGTGCAAATACTGAGGAACTCCTCCAATGCAACAGCACTAACTGGCCACAATCACCTGAAATACCACGAGCAAAAAATGGCATTTACCCATGCAGACGCAGAAGAAATTGAGGACACCACATGTCATTGCCCCAGTCTCTGTTTCGTGAGAGAACGAACACTGCGAGACTACTTCTTCCGGAATCTTCATGATGTAACAGGGATCCCACTAACGTCTATTTTCAGGTACGTCGGAATCTCTGGATGGCTACAAACAACAACAAAAACAGCAAAAACGAGAAATGATGTCAGGAAGGTCTTTGCACCCCCGCGGGTATCACAATGGGTACAACAGGACCTCAGTGCGGCGCGGATCCCCAGCGTCAACCTGCTCACCCACCTACCTTCTGCTAGAAATATGTTTTAATTGAATTAAATTGAGTGAGAGCATGGATCCCAGCTGACATCAGCTCTAAACACTGACCACTGCCTCGAGGATGCATTTGATGGTTTATCTGTGTCCCCAGTTTGAACATTTTTTGCTAAACACGTCATTTCTAAGAAGTCCTTATCAATATGCTTCATACCACGTTGTGTGGAGTGCGAGTGGCTGACTGCAGAAAATGGCGGTGCGAGTCCAGTTGTGATACGAAGGGAATCGCATATCGGTCAGTTTTACACTGACTCAGAAGAGGTTAAACTGTCGTTACTCTCAACTGTCCTATAACTTTGAAGGAACGAAGCCCAAAGAGCGTGTCGTCGTGTACCGGTAAGAGTGAAGAAGAACAGCCGGTGTACCAAGCGATTCGACGTGGCAAATGCGATGTAACAAATGCTACCCCACCAGCGAGCGAGTGCGTATCTTGCGTGTGCCCCGTGTGCGCTTTCTTTTCAGTTTCCTTGCCTGGCCAAGCACGTGGACGTGAACTCCCAGCTGGTGGTGGACGACCGGACTACTGTTGCCCCGATTGCATGGCGCAACGGAGCAGCGGCACCAGCAGCACTTGCAGGTACCTACACAAATCATTAGAGACTTAATTTAATTTATTGCACCTTGGGCCAGTTGGCTAATCAACCACTCTCGGGGAGTGTGTCCATCGATGCACACTGATGCGAGGTGGGATTGCATTGATTGGGGGAACCAAAGAGCGCATGGTCGACATTATATTCCTATCGCAAGAGCCGGGCCGAGACACTCTGCCTGTGTAGTCAAATGTATCACAGAGAAGAGTCCTTCTGGCTTCGAGAACAAACGCGGTGGCGGTAATGAGCATAAACTCCATCTGGCAGTTATTTGAGTGTGGTCGCTTGCACAAATGCAAGCAATTCTCGTTTCCATGCATCAACATACAAACAAAAACTCTTGCTACAAAAAGAAACTTCCCAGTGACTGCTCAACACTTCAGAGTCCGTTCATTTCATTGCGAAGACATGGCCAACGCCAGTGACAGACTCTGCGAGTAGACCTCAAATTAATTTAAAAATTTACCATCACTGCCCCGTACATTTGTCACTCGAAATCTCACATCTATTAGGTTCACATAACTCCGGTATTGATCTGTGTGCATTGCCCCGGCCGACGGACGAAATCGGCGTTCTTGACACATGTCAGTGAGAGGAAATAAAATTGAACTCATCGCATGCTGCTCAAGAGATTTTCTCTTCAACCACAACACAATACAGATCGGCCGGCACCCGCCCACAGCCACCTAAGTAACCCCACTCACCCCTTTGGTCGACGCTGACCACGTCGAACTGTGGCTGTAGCAGGAGCTCATGCTTTATTCATTTGCGATTTGTGCTGCCGTTCCATGAATCAAACATTTAATAACTTTTCATCCCCAAGACCAGCAAAGCACTTTCACCTGCCTGCCACACCTCGCAGCACCCACCATCGGGCTCTGTGCGATGAGAGAGCAACAAAGGGATGGAATGAGGGCATGATGACCGAAAAAAAGGAAAAGAAAAAACAATTTATTACTTTCCATTGAAATCGATAAGCTCCGGCGAAGATTGAAGAAGCTGAACATTACCAACGTCGCCTGTGAGCGTGCGGAAGATTAGGATCCGCCGTCCCAGCCGCCCCGCCCGCCCATACTGGGTACACAACGGAAAATATGATCAACGACTTCACGGACCGCATGGGCCGTAAACCCAAATAAATATTTGAACCCATAAAGGAAGCCCGTGTAAAAATAGGCTCCGGGAGCGTATAAAACGGAGGTCGTAGGCAGGTGAAGGGCAAGTGGAAATATGCGAAGGGAGCGTGTTCCTCAGCGGAGTGCCCTTAATTGATAGATCCACCGAACGGAAATGGATGGTGGGCGGAAAAACCGCCGCTTCTTCAGCAGAACTCAGCGCTGCCATCATCATCATAGCCATCATCGTCGCCGCCAACCAGCCAATAACTATCGGGTGGCCTGAAGTTCATTCCGTGGGTTGCGCTCCGAATTGAGTTATCCCGAGATGCAGGCAAGTCGTCCGGCACACAAAACAGACTCTCACCGCAACACAGGCGAGGGTGGAGGTGGCTATGGATACCAGACGCTCTGATTTTAAAGCGAACCAAGGCATCCCATCGCAAGGACTAACTCACGGGTAGAAAGGTTTGCGAAAAACTTCCCCCTTCCCTCTGCGGCGCATGTAATGTGCTCCTTTCCGGGCGGAGATCGTAAAGTTCCCTTTCATATCCTCAGATGGGAACATCGAAAATCAATAACACTCTCAACCCGAATAGTTGAGGGTCCGTCCGCAGTTAGCTGCGAGTCAAACTTACACAGATAGCACTTCGAACATTAAGGATATCCTTCCACTTTGAGTGGTTGAGCTTTAAAAATTGACCCAAACCCAGCCGAAGGTCCCATCGACTAACGAATGCGTACGATGTACTCGTACGTCGACATCGTCATCGCAGTCCGGATGGGATGTGGGTATGCCTCCCCCACCCCGCAAACGCACACAGCTCTCTTCGGAAATACTGATAGTGTCCGTCGGCAGCAGGACACACACAGACTTACGTTTTATTGATTACACATTCGGGATATCTGCAAGGATATGCTAAGACTTGGAGCATTCCCTTATTGGGTGGGGGCTCAGCTGGTGTACGTTGCCGCCCAGAAGAAGAGTAAGTGATGTCCATTTGGACGTGAACATTAGCCGGGTTAATCCTTAATCATATACGTACATAGTAGTTGTGGCGTACATTAACTTAGTCCGTGGGCCTTGGTCCCACTCTCCCACTCCCTGAGTCGCCAGGCTTAAATGCATACACAGCCTGTGAGAGGAGTGTGTGCAGCTCTGTTGGCAGAAGACCATGGCTTATGGCATCGAGTGAAAATAATCCACTCCTCTGTGAAGTGGGTGATTCCAGGGTTATCCTCTGATTTAAATGAGGTTCATTATGGAGGATTTTTTGTCCTTTCCCTCGATTGCTTGCCCTCCATGTGGCCGGCCTTTTGAGCGATTGTCGGAGCTGTGTTGTGATGCGAACTGGTGTTTGTTTTGAGTGTTAAACAGAAAAGGTCATGTGTACGGGTACGTGTTTAGGGGGATCAAGGGCTTTTACAACACTTACCACCATATTGCTCATTTTCCTCCTCCTCGAGGGCCTTCAAAACCGCCGAGTTGGCCAGATTGGATGGCTTAATGAGTGATTCGTCTACTTCGATCCTGAAACGGGAAGAATGCTCATTAATTGCGAATAAAATACAAGGTCTAAGGTAGGAAATGGAAAATGTGATTTCAACTCAGCATGTCCTCCCCAAATGCGAATGACAGCTGGAGCAAGGCTGTCTGCTCGTTGAAACTCAGAAGAGGAGATCTATTTCGGTGAAAACAATTGGTTGTCGTTGTGAAGATCTTCGGTGAGAGAGTTTTAGACGGTCAGTGGATTCCACATCGATTGTACCAGAGAATTTTATAAGAAGACATTGTGAAAAAATAGATTAGTTAGAACAGCCTTTCAAGCACTTTTACAGGATAGTCATAATAATTGAATATAGATGGCGCCACACAGTCCGGAGTGTACCTGGACCTAGCTTATACAACAACCACTGGTGTTGAGTGTGCTATTGTTCTGCTACGAGTGGCGGAGATCTACCGTTGTATCTCGACTCTGAAAAAAGTACCCCTTTGTGGGCATTGTCAGTGACTCAAAAGAGGTGTAGCAGTGAATTATGAAAGCTGCTTGATTTGTGGATTGAACTAGAGCCCACGGGGCCAAACTTCCCACCGCCATCTCCTTACAAGCGGATGATCAATTGAGGAAAACGACAACACATGAATTGTTTGAATGAATTGTTTTATAATCTTTGTACTTTCAAGCCATGTCAAATTTATTACTTTTAATAATGGACGAATAGTAATCTTTCACCGTCAAAAAAAAAAAAAACTGCGGTCACCCAGACGAGTTTGTAAATTAAGAGAAAAAAACGACTCTGGGGCGTATGCGTAATATTTTCCATTTAAAGTCAGTGGTCCATGGGAAGCAACTCCAATCGGTGATCAAACGAGGAACGCTTCTCTATTGATGTAAGTTTGGGCTCAAGCGGCTATTGAGTAACAATCTCGAAGTACCTCTGTGAAGGTTGACCAGATGGCAAGCTTAGTTTTCGTTATATTTTGTCCAAGTTAACAATGGCATCCAGCTGCTAAAATTAGCGATACGTCTTGTAGGTGCCTCGTTTCACGTCTGCCAATTCTCTGCACATTGTCAAAAAATAGTAACGAATCTGTTGGAAATACGCAACTCGACTTTCGTTCTAAGGTTGGTCATCATTGTGACTTCAGCGAGCAATTCGTGGCTGAGCGTGAGTACACTTGATTGGATTTTAAGCCTCCAACCACACCGAAATTGGAAGCAAAAGATGTCGTTATTTCGCAAAAGATGTCTTATTTTGCGGCTGAATTTGGGCCTACTCTCGTATTATATTGTGCTAGGACTTGGTTGCAGAAGGACCATAGACAATTCAAGGACCATAGATAATTCAGTTAATTCGCTAATTGACCTGGAAATGTAAGACCGTAATTCGAATTTTGGCCATAAAATCCAATCTTCTTGGACAAGCTCAGGGGACTTCTTGCCAAGCGTGACGAAACAGAATCCACAAGTGTTCGTCCAAGCATCAATGCAATCACAACGATTGATCACTTTTTTGAGGCGGTTTATGGGATGACGGACCTTAATGCTTTCGCAATGAGGAAGGTGACACCGATACCGTCTACTGTGTCTGGTGTAGAGTTATGTTAACCGACTGTCTGTGGCCAAAGCTCGACATCAATATCCGAGTTGTGGCCCCAACAAGATTGCGCTACATGCCGCACAATCGATGGGATGATGTTGTGAAGGAGACTCGATTATTTTTTCTGAGGGTACGTCGATCTAAGCTAACAACCCAACCAACTTAGACGAGCTCGAAGCCAACATTCGAGACGCTAATGCCAAAATAACGCGGTACATATTTGGGTAAGTCGGGAAGAAATGAAAAGCCTGAGCGCTGGACTTTTTCTGCCCGTTATTGTTTTATTTGAATTTCTTTTGCTGTAGTTTTTATCTGTTCACCAGTGCAAATATCAGCGCGTCGGGTAAAGCAGTTGAGGACCCTATTGTAAAAACGTTCAGATCAGTGCATGTGCTAATAGAGTCAGCCTAAAAGATGGCAGTGTATTTTTTACATAAAAACATGCCGATCATGCCGATTAGACTAAACGCCCAATCGACTAAGCGGGGGAAATGTTCGCATTCACATGTTTCCCATTTGTGACGTTTGCGATCCGCATCAAATTGGTTGCGAATTCTTAGGAAGGAAGATGCGTTGGTGCAACAGAAAGTAAATTTAATATTTTAAATGAACAAAATTAATATTTTTTAACACGGTTGCTGTTGGTAGCAATGTGTGGTGCCATGAAGAAAAAGGTCACCTTCACACAGGTCTCCTCAGATTTGAAGGAAATTAAATTCCAAGAAACCCTCTTCGAATTAATTAATTTTTTTATAGTGTTTGCAAATCTTCATCATTCACATTGCATTAAATGCTAATGTTGTGCAGTGAAACGCTAACATTATTGGGTCTATAACTTATTTCGTGCAGTTTGCTAAGAGATGGCGTAACATGTATTATTCCCTTGTTATTATTATTTAATTGGAACATGAGTTGGAATGCTGCTGTCATTGTACGTCATTTCAGTATATGTCATTCATTTGAAGCGTAAACAATAATAATTTTGTTTGTGCCTGAAAAAGTGTTTTTGCGGGGAGTTCTTCTTCATTACTTAAATATGAAGAAAACTGCTGCCGAAGTCATCGTGTTCTGGTGGATAAAATTCCAAAAAAAAATTTTTTTGAAAAATGTATCCATTACTACAACCAATCAGCCAAATCAACGGCAAAGTCGAACATCCATGGCGCGAAGGTAATGCTCTGTATTTGGTGGGATCAGAAGGGTGTGCTGTTTTATTAGCTGCTAAAACCGGATGAAACCATCAATGGACAACGCTACCGAACACAATTAATCCATTTGAAGAGAGCAGTAGCCGAAAAACTCCCGGAATATGCGACCAGACACGAGGCAATAATTTTCCATGATGAGAACGCTCGGTTAAGAACTAATTGGAAAACAGTGGATGAGAAGTTTTACCCCACCCTTAGACCCAATATGTACGAAACTTGATGAACGAATGATATTCCGGTATCGATAAAATATCCTTCGCCCTTATTTTCCAACTTATGTCTCGGGAATCATTTTGTTCCCCTTCTAATTCCATGAAAAAACCAATTGTATCCATAATATTTTGTTAACACTTTAAATAAATGTTCTTGAGAACATGCAAATTCCAAATTGACCAAAAACAGCTGATTAGAGAATGGGCCGATGATGTGGTTCATTCGACTGATTCCATAATAGGGTTTAACTGTGGATGCGAGTCGGATGTAGACCCTCCGCAGTCGATCCGGCATGAATGTAAGAGTTTGCGGTGACCAGATACAGTGGACGCTCAGAAATTAGAACCACTTTGTTCCTGGAGTATTTCTAATTTCCGAAATGTTCTTAAATTTTCAACTTAAAACAAATGTTCACTTAAAAAGTGAAAACAAACCCAAACTACCTCCAAAATGTGTTATTTTCCCGCAAATCTCATTTTCCAAAGGGAAGGTGTTTGTTTTTTTTACATTTACAAATGCAAAGAATTATTGTGCCACGAAATGAAACATGAACGGTTAAGGCTAATGCCCTTTGTTTGTACTTCTTATGGTCGCGCTTCGCTCTGATTATCGACTGTCCCCTGCACAGTCACTGTCGTAGGCTTTTATGCTGAAACAGTAGCGTTACACATATTTGACATTTTTAATAAATTACATTTGAGAATCAAAGATCCACATGCCAACGCGAAGGGAATCACTATAATTTGTTGAATTCCCTTTTTATTTTTGCTTGTTGAAGCAAAATAATTAATTCTCCTAAGTGCACAAAGCTAAGAAAAAAAAAAAAAATAATAACCTCAAGTTGTAATTTAAGAGCATTCAATGCATTAAAGCTCAGTTTCGAATTTCTTTAAATTTAACATTAAATTAGAGTTTTTGTTTCTCCAGGTAGCCCGTCCGTTGTCTCCGGCGCTGTGGGTTTCCGGGTACCCGCCGACATGCGTATTACGCAAATACCCGGATACTCGGGTAATTGTCGAAACAGGCACTACACGGTTAGGATCACAATATAATAACTGATATAACTGATGCTTAGTGATTTTTATTCGACTTTTACCCAAAGTTACTCAGATTTGTACATATATTCAAAATTAGCATGGAAATCGATTCAAAAATGTGAGAACGTGTGCCATTCATGCGTTTCAAACAGTAAACCACGCTCAATAAACCACATTTAATTATCAAAGGCGACCATGGAAAGGGCTAAACAATTCACGATCTGGGTGACTCATTAGACTCCTCTATGAGCACAGCGTTTCAGTGAAGACACAATCTTCCAGCTAATCCCACCAATCCGTTGGAATTCAATTCAATGAGTTCGAAAACTTTAAAGCGTTCATGCACATCTCATTAAGCAGCTTGGGTGTTCCTCTGCCAATCGCTTTGTGAATAATGGCACAAGACGACTAACGTGAGACTCTCCTTTGAATTTGCAGGAGAACGAGCACCGAAGGGCTCTGGAAGGAGGAGCGAGCAGCACAGGGTTGGGGCATGTACAAGTCACGAGATTTGTGGCGTCACAGGCAGTGCACCAGCAACCTGGAGCGAACACAATCCCCTTTTGTTTCACCAAGTCGACCAACACAATCGGTGACAAAGTGTGGTAGGTGCGGGCGATGGGTAGATAACACAATTAGGGACATCTGTGTCGCCCCCCAGGGACAGATTGACTTTTAAACTAAGGGTCACTCAACCCACTAAAGTTAATGATCCCAAAAGGAAAATCATTCCGGCAATCTGAAGCCACACATCACCGCCATTAACCAACCTTGGCCTCGGCACAATACATCAAGCCCAAGTCAACGGCGCCCCAAAATCTCAAAGAGTAACATATCAAACCAGGCAGCAGAAAGAAACGGAATTACCATGTAATTCTGTCCCATTAGTCCCATGGGGCCACCTACGGGACCGCCTCACCGACCGACCCCCACCGGACCACAGAATCGACCGACAATACCCAAAAACCGAAACCGGGTCCCATTCGATTTAATTAAGAAGCAACATGTCTTCCTAGAGATTCCCAAGAAAATTATTTACACATAAATTATTTGGTCAAGGGGCAAAATTAATTAGAGCCCCATTCAGTGATGATCCTTCAGGGAGGCCAGTATGGCTAGAGGATATTTATGCGCAGCCGGGTAATCAGGTTTTGTTCTGCTTGGGTTCGGCTGCTTTCGGTGTGACAACGTTTAAACGAATTGCGTTATCCTTCAGCAAATTCCTCGGGGCACAGCACGAGCATCCTCTTACGGTTGTTTGATCTCTCACCAGGGGGTTCTAATCTATGTCCGTGTGTATCATCTAAGAAATTTCAATTCAATTCCAGTGATGGAATAATTATCCACTTAGAATAATCTTTCACTAAGGCCCACACATTGGGGTTATCCTTCGAAAGTGGTCGGGCAAAAGATGACTCTGATGGAGACGGGGTTTCAGAGTGCCATCACTCGGCCCATTTGGTGCCCATCAAAGAATTGCTCCGGCAATGTGTGCTCTAAGTGATTTCAGCACAAATATTCGTTTACTCTGTGAGGTGGATACACACACACACAGGAAAGGATTAAATGCGATCCATTGGCACATGGTCACTGGATCCACTCGAACGCTGCATGTGGCGATGGCTTGGAGCGAAAATACACACTCGTGTGGGAAGCACAAGATGGGGCATAATTTCCGACCGATTAACCAAATGAATTTCGTTTTCATTTTCTAAAAAGGTTAAGATTTCTCTTGAAGCACATCGCCACCCCTCTCACCGCACAATTTTGGTGTGGTGTTGCGTTGCAGGCCGGGGCAGACACACACGGATGCCATTTCGTTGGTGCCACACTGACAGGGCTGAGATTATCGCCGTATCACTGAAGGTCCTGGTCAACCCCTTTATTTAGCATTTTATGGGGGAATGGGTCTGTCCGAACCGAGTGGTTGTAAATCTCATCAAACTTTTAGCCAAATGAACTTTTCCCTCGCTTGGGGTGAAACAAATCAGTGAAGTCGAGTGCAACAGCTCTAGAAATGGTCCTTGATATATTCATCTGACTTGAGTGGTCGGGCTAGTCAGAGGGGGTGGCAGGGGGTTCTTAAAAGTTTCGCACCACCATGTTGGCCGGGACTGGGGCTGAATACAAATTGGTGTACCGCCAGACATGGCAGACTTGTAAATAAAATTAGCGGTGAGGTTTATTATGAGGCACGGCCACACCTGATGGCACTGGAGTCAGTTTCGGCCGGCTGGTGGAGTGGTGGCGCTAGGGGTGGAATTTTTAATTCAAAACTAATTGATTTACGAGCCATTTTCAGAGGTAATTACCGAACTGTGTTGTGAATACATTGCAGTGCGTGGAGCAGATGATACAATTTAATGAGTCGCCCCAGCGGTGGATGGTGGCACTTTCAATCGGGTCTTAAGTGGATGCTTGGTGTGGGGTTGGTTGGAGGGTGGTTTTTCTTATTTGACACTAAACGGGCTTAGAACTGACAAGAAATTGTTTAACAGGGGAAAAAGCAACTCTCCGACGTAGGATTTCTTGCAACGACCTTGTCGCTTGCACAAATTTTGTTAACGAGCTCTCACAGCATAATTGATCAAAGAGCTTTAGAGCTTTAGCTAGTTTAGAATTCAGACGAGTTTTGGAACAAATCTCGAACAAAAGTGTCATGAAATAGGTCCAGTTGCCATGGAAAGATCTTCCGAGAACTGGAGGAACATAGAGTTTTCACTTGAAATTGCTTTAAAATTCTTCAAGTTCCAATAGTATGAGCTAAGACTGGGATTCTAGGAGTGAACATTTGTAACTATCTTGTTTAAGTCAACAACCGGGCGCCATGTCAGAAGTTGGGGTTACTTGTCTTGTCGAAAGCTGTTGATCAAGCAAATTGATTATTCGGCATGTCTTTCAGTCGAGGTGAAAGGAAGGTCTCTTCATCTGTTGGCAATTAAGCCAACGTGTTGGGCACCATATTCTGAATAAACCTGGATAACTTATGAAGAATTTAGGAACGTCATCATACTTCTGTAGGGAATCATGTCTCTGGAGTGAACGTTTATCCTATCTTTACTCTTATCCTTAGCCGCTTAGGAATATTTTAGCATTTATTCTTGGACAGTTCTAAAAAAAGAAAATTCTTACCAACAGGTTATGGCAGTCCGGAAGGCAAAATCCATCGACTACACAGACTTGGCCATATCGAGCGCATGGACACCAAAGCTCCAGCTGAGAGAGTATTTGAAATTAATCCTCTTGTTTCGAGAAGGAGTGGATGATCGAATCCCCGTATAAGGTCCCAGTCATCGCGGGCGCAGCTTGACTAGAAAAAGCGTGCTGAGGACCTCTAACCACGGAAGGCATCTACTGCTTAGGCTCATACTATCCATGTGTGGGAAGCCTAATAAATAAGTAAGCATTCTTAGGTCAGGAATATTTTGGGGCTGAGAAATAGCTGACGTCCGTGGTGCGTCGGCCCCTACGCACTTGAGCCTATGTTGCCTTGGTTCGATTCCTGGTACGCAGGCAAAATAATTTTAACGGTAGAATTGTCTAGAAAAAGGTTCCCAAATTGGCTGTTCGGAGTCGGCATAAAACTGTAAGTTCCTTCCATTCGTTGGAGAACAATAGCATGCACAACATGAGTGGTTGCTGAGAAGGTGGGTCCCAACGGGCTGTATCGCCACCACTATTATATATTTTATAAAAGGGAAAAAAAAGAGATGAACTAGATATGTTGGATCATTGACGCTCCTGCGTTTCCATTGTTAATTCAGGACCAGACGCTCAGTTGCCATTCAGTCAACAAAGTACAGATACTCCATTATCTTCGAAAAGAGTTCTGTGCAACATCGGCATTAGCAATCACTTTGAGGTTTCACTGCGACATGACAAAATCAGTTTCAGTGGCTTGGTCTTAATCCGAAAATGGAATCCACAGTGATTAGGGATCTTCAAGAGAAATTAGAACCGCTCTGTCTATAACGTAAGCACTTAAAGGTCTTGTAGGATGTAAGTGTAGGATCCACCCTACGTGGAAATTTGAGTGTCGCTGTAAACAGTCAACGCTGGACTGAGACGTCCATCAGGGTAGACTTGAGCCCTAACAAGGTAGGGTAGAGGAGGGGCAAGCACACTTAGACCATGTTGGTAGATTGTGATACCCACACACTACAATCACTGATCGACAACTCCAGTGACAGTGCCGTTCATTTGATCCCAACGGAAAATGCTCTCTCGACCAGGGTTGGAAACCAGATAAGAGGGTATTAGCTTTGCTTTTAATTGGATTCGAACCGGGGACCCCAATAATCAAGGACATCCCCTTAACCAACTGCGCCATCCAGTCATCTGGCCACGATGTCTTGTTCGATTGCTGTTTCCATATCCGAACATCATGTTTGCTGAAGCCTCTCTCCACTTGTGTGTGACGCCAGCTCTGAATACCTACTTTCAAGCGTTGTGCCACATGCTCGAAGTCTAAGAATCTTCCGACTGGAGTCGAGTTTTCGGCAATATCTAGGTAATTGATCAGTGGACGCCTAACTGGACTCATGTCGCTTTAGTTTTAGAGCAGATTTTGTTTGAAACTTGTTTTTATTCGAGATTATCAAGGGATTCTTCTTCAGCTTCTGACATTGCCCATGCCTCTGGAGCTCGTGGAGCACAGAATAGACAGTCAGACATAGGTTCTTTGAGACAGGGCTATACTGATCTTTGAGCTCTCCCGCGGTGCCGACTAAGACAAACTCTCTGTATACCTGCCCAGAAAATCGATAACCTTCTGGGACTCAGATTCGTATTGCAACGTCTGACCATCTCGGCAGCTGTCATGTAAACGCATCTCTGAGGAGAAGACCAATCGCTTCAGTGCCATCCGCGTCTACTAGCAACTGTACTGGCTTTTAGAAGTTCATGTCTCATCTGATACAATTTCGACGGTAGGGTAGGGTAGGGAAGGGGGCTGCTGATTAATTCACCAGCACACTTAGACCATATTGGTCCATTGTGATACGACTTTTACCACTGACCACTCCAGTGACGGTGCCGTTTTTTTGATCTCAACGGCAAATGGTGACTGGACCGGATTTGAAACCCAGAGAAAAGCGTATTAACTTTGCTTTCACTGGGACCGGGGATCCCACTTACCAAGGGCAGGCACTTAACCAACTGCGCCATCCAGTCGTTTCCAGAGTGGCCGGTAAGGCATTCTCCGTTTGGCCCGGAATAGTGGAGAAGAATTGCAATGGACTTGACTCAGTCGTATGGCGCATTGAGCGAAATATGCTGGCTGTTAGACTTCAGCTCATTCAAGGCAATCTTCCTTCATCATGCTCGGAGCAATGAAATAATAATAATAACAAGTGTCGAGGCTAGAGCCTGTAGAGGACCAGACCCTAGCTTTCACAGCAACTACACGTCTTTTGGGTGTTATTGTCCTGGGGCAATTCTCTCTCTCTCTTTCTCTCTATTACTCTCTTTCTCTCTCTCGCGAGTGGAGCGACTCCCCCGCTTTACGCCGACCCAGAGGCCAGAACGGCCATGTTTGAGAAGCTTTTTCCTGCCAGCTACACTCCTTGAGCTTTGTCTGTGACTGGTAAGGCTGACATGCCTTTTTTCTTAACAAAATTAACTTAAGCTACACCCACTGCAAAACCGCTCAGGATCTAGTGGCAAGTCTGTAACAAAAAACCACTTCAACAGAACAGAGTGCTCAACGACTGCGAAATATGCATGCACTACGAACGGCGAGCGGAATAATTTGAAATCAAATTAATAACCGCTAGAACATATTTGCCATCCACTCATGGCTTGATTAAAATTTTCTCAATTTATGTAATTTTTTCCTCCGCGGACCCCGATGCAGGTCAAGTGCGCGCCGCACACTTGATTACACGCCCCGCATCACAGAAGAGCGCATCAGCAGCAGCGCCCCATTTTAGCCATTTTTTGTTCATCGGCAAATCACTAAAATGCGTTTGTTCCGCAAATTAACCTCACCATCCCCGCTGGATGATCCGCTTGGCCTCACCCATTCACCATTTGAATAGCAGCGGGCCACAGAAATTATACGTTCCAGGCCGCCAAAGACAAAAAAGAGAATAATTGGTGTCAAATTGATTGCAATTTGTTCGATTACTTAATTTGCCAAAGTAATTGAAATACAGTGCATAAATTCGATTTGCCGGTGCGAGTGGCAAATCGCACACTGGCGTGTACATATATGCCCGGCGAATGTACATATGCACTCAAAGCGAATGGCGTGGCGGGTCAGGCTGGACCGGGTAAAGCGGCTTACCCGCTGAAGGCGGCGCGCGTGCTGCGCTCACATTAATGTGTAACACACACTCACTGCGCGGGGATGCATGCCAAACGGGATCGTGCACACAGAACGAGAAAATACAAAATAAAGTCGCTTTATGTAAATGCAATCAATTTAAATTAAATTGCTTTTGCTCATTGTTATCGATTGCGAATTGGAATCGTGTTGAACTTTTAAATAAATCATCGTTGGAGCGAGCGATGACGACGACGACATCAATGACATCCCCGGTGGCGGCCGTGGGGGTGGCTTGACGACAGCTAGCTCTGCGCCATTGCCATAGTGCCCTCCATTGTGCTGCTGTCTAGGCGTCTTGATTGCAAGACGGCTAAGGGGGTTTCCTCCAAACGTAATCGAATCAATCGAATTTTCCGATGGGGCACAAATTGGCATAAGAAACGCCAACGTTGAGTCGTGAAAAGGGGATGGCCAGGGACTGGGGGCGACTGGGAGAGCCGCCAATGAGATGCGTGGGAACCGGCGCAACTGTTTGGGTCGGGATTCTCGGGTCTGGCTTAAGGAGTTTTCGCGAATAAATGAGTTAAGTAAAGTGGATTAAGACGACAAGGAAGCGAGCTTTAAATGAAAAATGTGACGGATTATTGTCATTACCTCGTGAATTATGTGTGCCCTGTCGATTGGTCATGCAGATTCGATGCGGGATTGAGTGCGGAGTGAAGGAACCAATTTAAAGGCATTCTCCATGGCGAATGATGATAATGATGTATTACTGTAGCGATAGGATTCGATGGTGGATCGCCATCCGGAAAGAGTACGAAGGCCTAGAAATTTGAAATTCTCTGAAATGCCACAGTGTGTCGGCACCCTCATATCTTGGATGTTAAAATACTGAATGTGGCCAAATTCATCTTCATAGATGTGTGCGGTGGGGGCGTGCAGTGTGATGTTGAAGCGAATGCGAAGTTTGTCCAGATGAGTGTCACTGTGAGACGGTGATAAACTGTTTCATTCGCATCGCCTATCGCGGTCAAACAGGAAATAGACTCGTTTGATATTTCGGAACACACACATTCCAGTGTGTTTGGAGAGGTTTGTGTGTGTCTGCACAATAAATTCGATAAATTAGGACATGCGGAAATTAATTTGTTGTCAGGAGTTGAGGATGTGCGAATGCATGGGAGGATGGTATGATCCTTTACTGCGCGGTGGTGGAATACCCTCCATAAACATGCTTTCAAAACTTTAAAATTAAAAGACGATGTACGTAGACTTGGATCAGGAACGGTACAGTTCATTAGCCTGACCTCCTCTATATTTCGGACACTTTCACAATATTACCTCTGCTGTCCGGACAGAGTATTAAAACGGGTACACATTTCGACTCTGTTCCATGTGCATGCATACGTATGTGCGTTCATACAATTATAGGAATTTCCCTACTAGTTCTGTCACTTGCTCCTAAGTCTAGACACTGTGTCACGATCTGCAAGGTTACGTATGTGTCTGTTGATTTTTCATGCTCTGTTGTATTTATTTATTTGCTTCGGTTAGGCAAATTTTTCATTATTATGAAGTTATTTCAAGAAGTTTCAGAAGACGTTTTTTTTGTGGTTGCGGCTTGCACTTCTCACCAAAGATAATACCTAGCACCTTGCATAATTATTTTACATGTAACCCCCAATTTCGGGATGTGGACAAAACTTTACTGTAAGATGCTCGACTGCCCAGATTTCAAGAACCCATTAGAGAGAAAAAGAAGACCTACAGGGACTGGATTATCTTGGGGGACTCTGCTTCTCGTGACCGGTAAACTGAGGCGCTAAGAACTTGCAAATTGGCTGTGCGAGCAGCTAAAGAGTAGTCTTGGAAGGAGTTAGGCGAGAAGTTAGCAAGCGACCATAGATTTGCGAAAAGGGTTTTCTGGCAAACCATTCGCCGACTCAGAGGAAGCAAACTGAACATCATCGAAGGAGTCAAATCCAAAGATGATGTGTTGGACATCTTACGCAAATGCTGCTCAATCCCGAACAGGGCACTAACGATGGCAGACCTGTAGTCTTGAGTCTGGCGGAGAATAGTCCAACTGTGGAGGAAGGCATTTTGGTGATAGAATAGGTAAAAGTTGGATGAAATCCGGCAAGAAATGCTTAAGGCAATGGATGATGGAGATTTATGGTTCTGTCGTGTCATTAAAGTGGCCTGGGAACGTGGTGAGACACCTGGCGATTGGCAAATTGGGTGATTGTCCCACTTTTCAGAGGGGTGCAAAAGAGACTGCTTCAACTACAGAAGCCCGGGAAAGTCTACGCTAAGGTGTTGGAAGCGCGTTCTACAGTGAGTATGGTCAACGATGGATATTAATTCCTTTTTTGTATATGTCAGTCAAACTCGCCGAAAATTGTATAGATTTAGCTGCAGATGGAAAGCTGAGAATGGAATTCAATTTAAAAATTATTTGTTGTGTCGACTTACTTGCTAAGATCACAACTGCCCTGGGACCAGATTGAAAATGCCCAAAATTCAACAAAGATACGATCTAAGAGGCATGTCATGAGTATTTTGACATATCAAAGAGCAGCTCACACGATCTACTGTTGTCACAATTTCTGGATAAAGAGAGTCCGGATCTAGCAAACGAGGCAGCTTACTACCATTCATACCTACCACTACCACTTCATACCCTTGTGCAGTCACATACTCTTCAATGTCTGATATTGAAACCAAGAGGAGAAACATGCTAAAATTGGAAAATGATTTAACCTAAAAGGCGTCAAATATTAATCAAAGATTCCAATGTTTATTAAGACATAAACAGGCACTATGTCGCACTAAAAATTAATATGTTTAGTTTTATTTTTTAAGACTTTCACAAGACTTTTGTTTATTAATCTTCAGGGCTTGTGACCGCGACCCCCCAAAGTACTCTTGACGACCCCTTTTTTGAAAAAAAAAAAAAACAGCTTTAGAGCAAGTTGTTTAAGACCATTCTCTTAGAAAATAAATCGTCGACCAAAAACTAATGTTCCAAGCTTCTTTTCAACGCATGACTGGGCCATAAATCAATCTCTTGAACTACAAATGATGGTCGTTTTAGTGCCAATGACACCCATGCGACACCCAGATATTGAAGCACGCTGTTGATCAAGCAGTGCACAATTTTCTGACGGATTTGCTGCATAAGGCAATTGATGAGTCAAATGGACAACAAATGGACGACATTTTAATTGCAATTGACAAAATAAACGGCTGTTAAAAGTTCAAGTTAATTTTATCCGTCCACACTTCGTGACTAGTTCAAAAAAAAAGCAATTCAAATGTATAGTCTTCGAATAGAAATAAAAAATAAAAAAAGTATAAGTAGCGAAACCGTCATAAAGCGTTAATATTCTTCGCAAGGAGTTACATAAACTCTAAGAAATATAGTAAAAATAGCAAAAACCATGTAACAAAACATTTTCTGCTATTGGCTGCATCTTGGACTACATCTGCTTGCTGGTGAGACTTTTGCCACCTTTTTACTGTCTCGCATAGTTAAACTTCCTCTAATTCAGATCGCTCTCCTGAAAATCTTTCCTACTTACTCGTACATTCACTCAAAAGTCTATAATTCGTCAGACAGGAGTGCTGAGTCTGGTTTCCTGCAAATCACTTATATCTACGTGAGACATTTTGATTTGGTTGCCGATCAGAAAACCGGATGTGGGTGTACCGGATGCATGTTGGTCCTTAATGGAATCCAGCAGGAGTTGATTGCTCAGAATCCAAAAGGTCCCAAGGTGCCGCCGTGTGCATTATTCCTGACCATCGCGTAGGGTTTAGTTTGGCCCAACATCGAACAGAATAAAAACATCCTGGAGGGGCTGAAGTCAGCCTATTCAACAGGATCGGGGCATCATCAGACACCGCGAAATGGAAAAGAACTGGGAGTTAGGCGAAATAGGTCGAGGACACCTTCACCAGTCAGCAGTTTCCTAAAGCGGAGTAATACACAAATGACAGTCTAGGCACAGTCAGGAGGCTCTAAGAAAACCATGGACTATGAATCCCGTAGAGGCAACAGCTTCAGCATGCAATGACCACGCACTCATTCCATGGAGCATGTCAGCTGTTGGCTGAGATTATGAATCTCCAGCAGCATTTTCTTTGTTATTTTAATGGGCATTGCACAATTTCTGCGCAAACCTATGTTGCTGAAATTAAACTGCCACTGACAACAATAACATACCGCGCGTAAGTAACGCATCCCTTTGAAAATCCCAACACAATTCCGCACAATAAGCGATTCTTCTCGCCGCTTTTAACCATAATTCATAATTAAAACGAATAAATACACGGTAAATAAATACATCGCTAAGTACGCGGTATTTAACGGGTTGTTAATGAAGACACAATAAAACCTATAATTGTTATAAAACATAACAACAAGGGACGGTGCCGGTCGGCTTGAAGGATGAAGAGAAACAAAAGCACGAAAAAATGTGAAATAAACAACAAGAATTTTTTTAATTATGGTTCTGATACACTCGAGGGTAATTATCAAACCGACGCTGTGATTGCAGCATCGACCAACGGTTGACTTAATTCACCTCTCTGCCGTGATTGTCGGCGCAACGGCTTCACTAAATTAATTAGCGAATCGCCTTTTGATTGCAATTTGCCCCCTGCTCTGGCGTGGGTTTATTAAATACTGAACGCATCCATACACGCAAATATATGACGCTGTGCAGGATGAATGTGCTAGTTTTTTGTATTTAAAACTATAAACAAAGCAATTAAACGTACTAATTGAATGGTGTGCAGTTGCGGCAGTGAATATCTGACATAGCCAGTGTCCAGGAGATGGAACTTGAGCCGTGAGTGCGACTTCGACAATGAATGCAGCAAACGAAGTCCGGTGGGTGAATGGAGTTTTATTTGGTTTTTGTGCATTTGGTGGTGTTTGAGATTCCAGCTGGGCCAGTTTTTTGGAGACACTTTGAGTGTCTGCCTGCTGAGCTGAGTTAATCCAGACAGACTGAGAATTGACACCAATCCCAATCAAAGGGGGAAGATGATTGCACAATATGTCAACTTGTAAAGGGAAGGAAAGGAACGGCGTGAGGTGGTGGTGGAAGGAAAACAATTTGCGAAGACACATTATGTATCAACTGTGCGTTAAAATGTTCGGCAATCTGTTAGAATCAGATTCGGTAGATGAAATAAAGAAACATTTTTATAAAAATTCTCATTCCTCGAAATTCTTGCAGGTGTAAATTTAGTACCAAAAATAAGTGCCCCTTGTCTTTCATACTGTTGTGTCTGAACACAATCAGCATTCGAGCGAGTAGCTAGAAGCTATATTACTGTTTCCCTTCACTACATCCCGGCGAAATTAACCTTTGTTCTTTTGCCGCAACATTCAACACGTATCGAAGTAATTCAATTTTGTTTTCTTTTTTATTGTATGAATTACTATTTAAATTGTTTATTGATTTATATTGTTTAACATTGATGAACAAAAATTGAATAAATAGTAAATAGTATTCTTCACATAGTCTCTAGTCCGGAGGATTGAGAATTTGACAACTTTCCGGCCTTCGCAGCCCCAGGAATTATTTCGGTGGGAGCCAGTCGTTATCCTCAGAAAAATTTGATACCAAACTCAAATAATTTAAGAATAGCTCCTAATTAGCTTGAGTCCAAGCAACGAGTAAGGGTAAAATTAAACCTAACTCACATTGTGCGAGTAGTACAGTACTCTCAGCAGTAGAGAAAGAAAGAGAAATATGGCAGAGCAGACACCACAGCAATGTTATTCGACAATTTTGCTTTACGTTTTCACATAGTTTTTTAACTTGCTGAATTTTTACTGTGCTTATGTAAGAAACGAAAAAAGGTAAAAATGTAAAAAAAAAAAAACAAGGAAAATAATCCAAAGTGGGCTTCAAAACAGAAGATAGGAGTTGGATCTGACTAATCTGTGCGGCTTCCAAAAAACTATTAGCTATTATCTTTTTTTCGATAAAATGATTACATACATGTAGTGGGTTTATAATATTTTTTATTTTATTTTAAAACTAATACAAGTGAAAAAAATGATTTAAGATCGCGACGAACCGCCGTTCTGCAGGCCAGAAATGAACTGCCTCTTATTCCACCATCAGCTCGTTTCTCACCATCAGCTCATCCTCTTGATCCCAGCCAATCGAACTCAGCATATTATGCCATGTCCGCAGTTTCAGGGCTAACCTAAACAAAGCCCATCCGGTGCCTATCCCAACAAGAATGACTATTGCCTTTAGTAGAGTTGTAGTATGAGGACAACATTGCTCATATCACTTTGGTTTTTATCCCTTTCCAATGCATGTCAACACAAAATCCCTTCATGACAAATCAACAATGTTCTCCTCGTAATTCAACGAGAGTAAACAAACTCCGATCGCCTGGGTCAGCAATCGAGCGGATGATTCAACGGGAGTAAACAAACTCCGATCGTCTGGGTCAACACACGAGCGGATGACAACTCATTCTACTATAATATTCAATCCAACCGGTGGTCCTCGATCGTAAATTGATAGTTGTTTAATCAGCATTTCTGCATACATATACAGCACAGTTGGCTGAAATCAGATTGCATACAGTCAATAAATCTCATGTTCGTACATAGGATAAAAAGTAACTTTTTCCGATTGATGCAAGAACCGCAAACACTTTTAGTGCTGTTGGGTTGTGAAATCAAGGACCTAACATCTACTGTCAAACACAAAAAGGCACCATCCTTCCACAAAATCAGAACATTTAATCACAAAAACCAAGCAAAAACAATTAACAACCAACAAATTCATATTCGTACATACAACATATGAACCAGAGTTATTGAATTTTGATTCATCTGTAAAAATGACTTTATTCCAAAATTCAAAGCCCTTGAATTGGTGCTCTTTTCTGAAGTTGAGGCATTTAACTCTATTTACAGCGCTTATGAATGGTTTCTTGCGGGTAACTCTAAAGTTAAAACCGGGTTCCCGAATGCAATTTCTTCGGTAAAAATTCTTTTATTTGCTGACGCAACTTTTCCGCGAGTTTTGGTGCACTAGTTAGTGGATTTGTTTTTATTTCACGCACGATAACACGTTTATCATGAGTGTTAAAAGTTTCGCCTGTGATGTTTCTCAGCTTATTCTCTATTCTATTTTCCATTGTAAATCTTTGAACTAGTTGATGAACAGTAGAACATTGTCAGGCGATTATTTTCAATACTTCCTTTAAGGACTTTCCATTGCTATATTTGGAAAGTAAATTACTATGCTTAACAATCATTTTTTTAGGATCAATTGACATTTCACATTGTTCCATTTCCACTTTGTTTTTTTTTTCGAATTCAAGACTCACAAGCGAACGTTTAACGGACAGAAACACATTTGTCATAATTCTTAACAGTTACTTGTCCTTGATTTTGCGAATAAAAAAAAAAAAACAGGGGACGATTTTGAATTTGTCCTGATTTTGTAGATAATGATTTTCAGATGAACCATAGTGCTGATAATGTCTTACAAGCATTATGGTATCTCAATTTGAATGCAATGATTAAATTTAGTTTATGACTAAGAATAATTGGTGTTTCGAATTCATCGGAAAAAATGGTACAGTTTTGGTTAAAAAGTGTGTTAAAATAATTTCGAGCCTAATGTACGAATAAGAATTTTGCTGACTGTACATATCTAATCCAAAGTTTCTCATCATTTAAGGGTGGCTGACTCCAGCAATGCCTTATTCAGGAATAACCTTGTTATTGTTTTATTTTGCATTATTTTCCTGAAACTTAAGAAATTCTGACCCAACAAAAAACGAGATAAATTTGAATTATCTTATTCCTCTGATTAACGAACGATTACAAAATTGCCTTTATTTATTTAGATTTTGGCAGATTTTGCAATGCCTCTCATTTTCTCTCATTTTGCTCAGTAATTTACATTCTTTACGCCTTCTTAATTTTTTACGAGTTTTTTATTTACCATTTTTACGCGTTTTTTTAAGTTGTTTACACTTGCAGTGAAAATCGGTTATAACGAACTTAAAAAGTCCGGGAATTTAATTCCTTATATCCGACATTTCGTTAATAATAATCTTTGGTTTTTAATATTTTAAATGTAGGTACTTTTAGATTGCTTCGATATTTCCATCGGCGCCCGCAGAGGGGAGCAAGGTGGCTGCACTTGCCACCCCCCACCTGGCATGGAGATCCCACCAATATTTTGTATTAAAAAAATAAGCATAAGAAAGAGAGAGAGAGACAAAAAACATGTCTGCCCCCCCTGGAAAAATTTCTGTGGGCGCCTATGGATATTTCGCTATAAGCGATGTCGTTATAAGCGGTTTTCACTGTAAAAAGTAAACAATAGTTTATTTTTTTTACACAGATTTCGACATCACTGCACCACAGTCCACAATGTCGTGCTGTAAGAAGAGCGTTTTTTGGCATATGCCTGCATGCAGCGTACAAAACAACAAAAAGACGAGATAAGCACTCCTTCTTCTTGTATAGCCAGGGCATGTTCAGGCTCATGGGATTGTTGCTTGACAATAAATGGCTTTTACCTTCTGTTTTCATGCTCGGTACAGCCTGCATAGGTGTAAGCATGTGACTCGGGGCGGCAAATATCCAGTCAAACTGATTGCAACTTCTCCTCTAACTCTCTAATGTAGGCTTGTGTAGTTCACGAACGAACTAGTTCAAAAAACAGCTCCGACAAGTGGACTGTGTGAACCAGTTCACAATGTCACTTTATTTTAGTCTTTAGGTCAGTAGTTCACCAGACTCTGGTATACCTTACTCTGCTACTTGTGAATCAGCAGGAATCCCCGAACTAAATCGAACTGAATTGAGTGCTTTCCTTGATGTGTGCTTGGGCATTTGGCTTTCTCATCAGGGTTGTTTTTATTTAAACTGCGTATGGGCATTGTGGTCATCAGGGTTGCTTCTGTCCGCAGTATCGTTGCGTTGCCAGAGGTGTATGTGTACTCGAATGGAATTTAAAAAAATGTAAGTATGTACAATTGAATACAGTATGACAGAGGACAAGTAGAAAAAAGACGTTAATGTATCATCTCTTTGCCAACACTGCTCTGTACCACACATCGTCATCTCCCACACAATTAACCCGCACTCAGCCCTGATCTGAATCAGATGTACGAGCTCAGAGGCAATGGGTAAACTTCAGCTATCCACACGTAAACGCTCAAACAAATGAGCCACCTAACAACTGTCTGTCACCGGGTGTCGAACAAGAGCGATTCAGCTGGGCTCACAGCCCGTTTTATCGACAAGCGTTTTGTAAGCAAGCCCGCAATTGAAAATCGATACAGAGGTCATCGTGAAAGTTCACCACTCTGGCCATCTGCATAAATCGATTAGATCGTGTCTCGCTTGAGAGCAGACCCTCCGCACGCCCGTGCAATAACTCAAGACCATCAGTTGGGATGGTTGTCTGATGGTGGTGGTCTGTGTAAGATGAGACCGTACTGTGTACTGTACACCACCAATTGGTCTAGGTGGCTGAGCGTACCCCACCCATGGTTCTGCGCTCTGCCACAGCCAGAGCAAGTGCTACTACAAGACCACTAAGCTACCAGTTTCCAACTCCATTTGTCCCGCTTTCGAAAAACGCCCATCCAAGCGCCATATCTATAGTCATTTATTATTATTAGACCAATCTATCCCTTGTGAGGTTTTATGTCTACCCAAACAGACCGCTCATTGCCTCGGATCCGTTCTGCTGCTGCTGCCCTCATATGAGTGTGTGTGCTGCGGGGTGGTGGCTGAATGGGAGTCGGGATACTCTCGCTCCATGAAAACTAATAAAAAATAATTACGAACCAAACTAGAACGCTGGATAATACAATTCAATCCGACTTTATACAGGGGACTACTTAAGCGCTATATAATGGGCGAGGATGTCTCCCCTTGTGGGTCATATGTACATTTGCGCATGGGTTTGTGTTTGTGTTTGTGTTCGTGTTTGTGTGGCGGGTAAGACATACTGGCGTACACAATGTACCTGCATTGGAAAGGATTATCCTAGTGGAGACGGAAAAGAAAGAAGTTTATGTCTGCCCTGCATGGAGACACCCAGCGTCCGCCTGCAGCAGCCACCACGTCGTCGCCCGCAACTCACAACAGAGTGTGGCAATGTCGTTTGTGGGATCAAGACGGGATATGCCCGACAACTCTCGGTCTTTGCGCTCTTCAAAATGATTTTGATAATTTTGCGCCTCGTTTTGTGCCCCGTGTTCGTCCGGTTTATGCATGGATCTCTATCTGTGTGCGGAATGTCCCTTTTACAGAATTTTTACTGTTTTGACGTAATGGCCGGTTAGAGTGGCCCAGCAACTTTGCGCAGAGCGCTCTCTGATAGTTCCACGAATCTGCAATTAGGATTTTATACTCTCGTCCTTAAATGCTGCATGTTTGGCTCCAATTCTTGCGTGTGTGTGTGTGATTTTTTACGTTAGCTTTTGTCCTAGGACTCACAATACACATAATGTGCTCGGAATGTCAGGTTTTAAGTGTCACATGAAAAATTTTTATGTCGACCCACAAAAGTGCACTGTAGTTGGTTGACTCTGTGCTCTGTGCAAACTGATGCGGGGACTGTCGAGAGGACGGACTTTCGAGGGCCGGTGTGAGCGAACGAAATGTGAAATGATGACTCCCAGTGGGGTGTTTAAATGTAGCGCGGATAGACGTACGTACATATACTACGTGCATGAACACCGACACACTTCCGGTTTGATGGAATGATTTATAAAAGTTAAGTGCGTTTTTGTTGGGCCATCGAGGGGGCGAGCCTTCGAAATGGACGTCAGGTGATTTGGTGCCGGGTCGCTGTCACTTTTCAAATGACATTTGTGTGTTATTCAGTATCGAATTTTTGGGTATTCGGCAACAGACACCGCGTTCGTTACATTCGATCAGGCAGCGGTGGCGGGCGCATCCACATAAATTAAATTGCTTTTGGCAATTGTTTTTGATTTATGTGAGCGATATCTTTTTACGCGGGGATAAGTTGGAAACAGATTTGCCATTTGAAAGTTGATTTTTTTTTGGCGGTCGGCGTATGATTCATTGGGAGGGGGCGTGGCTCGAGCGAGTGCCAGTTCGTGGTGGAGATTTTATTGGCCATAGTTTGCATAGTTGGTCAGGTGGCACTTGATGGTACTTTGGTAGAAGCTTTGGGGCCATTGGTCAGATGAGTTGGCAATTTAAGGGCGTACGGTGTAATTGAGTGTCGTCGAGACTAAATAAGGTGTGTCTGTGTGGACGCATGGAGGATTGTAGGCATTTTGGGGACACGTGGTCAGAAATGGAATGTGGATTGTTCGTCGATACTCACGATGCTCAGTTCACGACAGAAGCAGAAGCATAAGATATTTTCATAACTTCATAGCCACTTCAATGGTTGTGCTTTCCATTTCGAGACGACGAAGTTGAAAGAGGTGGATTCCTAACCGGATGACACAGTAATTCCCTTGAACGCAACCCGTCTGATTTTGTTGATTTATATCTCCATCAGTTTGATGTGGCCTTAAGTATGGTGGATCTCTTATCGTTTCTTACTGAATTCATTTCGAAGGAGCTACTAGCCATGGTTATAGAACAAACAAAAATTAACGTAAGGAGGCTTAAGCTGGTTGAAGCAGTCGAGAAAATACACGACCCCAATGAGAACTTCGCTCGGTTTTGTTAAGTTTCGTTAAGATTCGTTAAGTTTCGTTAAGATTGGTTAAGTTTCGTTAAGTTTCGTTAAGCTTCTCTTTAAGTTAATTCAAAGGAATGGAAATCATTTCAGGCATGAATGACAGTTGCTGTTGGAGCATGCGTAAAATATACCGAACCCTCCAAAGGGCATTGCGTCAATTGAAAGATTACAATGAATAGTACAAAGTGCAACCTCATAAGCGTCACTTAAGAGGCGAACGTGTCGAAAACTTCAATTTGACATGACCAATTCCAAAAAAAAAAGAAACGGGATTAATTCCATATGACCGTGTACTGTAAATCGCGAACGGATAAAAATCCGCCCAGACGAAAAGAAACAAACCAAACTGAGAATCTACTTTGCACAGCCACGGAAAAGTGGTTCGCACACCCACATCCCATGCGATTGAGGCATAAATGAATATATCTCACGATGCCTGCGGGCATCTATCCGTCCATTCGCGTGTAATGTATTCAATTTTGCATGCATTCCTCCACACGGCCGTACAGCCGTGATCGTATCTTCAACATTCTGGCCACGTCCAGTGCGTGTGTATCATCCCTTGAATGCCCTTAAAAACAATTTACACACACACAGCTCGATTGTGGCTTAATGCACACAAGACAGACTCCACGCGCAGACACTCACTCACCGGGAGTACCAGCATTCGGATTAATTCAGTTACGATATTGCCAATAAAACCCAACGATGAGATCATTTAAAGGCCATTCGAGTGTCCTCGCACAATGATATGCCCTCAACTCACCGATCTGGGCGGGAGGGGAGCGTAATTAAATATTTCCAAAGGACCCTACATGATTGATTCTAGCGAAATTGATTAATTTCAAGTGACACGACATAAGTACGGAACATCAATACCCACACTCACACCCACGCCAAAGTCAAACAACGCATCCAACGTAATCCTGTGAAATTGCATCCTGCCGACGACGTTGTCTACGGGGCCACCTACCTGTTTGCGCCGTCCGCGTCCGTGCGCATACCAGCAGGACCACCTGCTTGTCAACTGCATTATGATGAATTTCAGCAGTCGATACGCCCGAGCATGCATCGAGCACAGCTCTCAAGGACCACAACACAATGAGCGGCTGGCCGGGTGGATGGGTGCTGCGAGGATGACTCTCGACTGTGCGAGATTGAAGGAAGTGTCAACCGGTAGAACGCATTGTACCCGACGTGTATGTCAACACATGTCGCGATTGGGAAACCATTACTCTGCGGTCGATTAGTGAGTCAGTCAGAATGCGCAATTTGCATTGGCAGGATAATGGCATGCACCCAACCACCACCATCTCGACCACGTGGGCCAGGGTAATCACTGCAATTTCATAATAACCCAACACATTAGCATCATTTTATGGGTTAATGAAAGAGTCCACCCACATGGAGTGATCCCCCGTCACACGTCACCCGTCGATGGGGCGCCCTACTTTGCATGGACCGAGTCCGATGGCACTGTTGCGGCTGACGATTATGATGATGACGATGATTACACGCAGCTAATGGTAATTATTGGCTTATTGAAACACCGAGTATTGAATTTAATAATTCAAAGATTGATTGTCTGCAAGCGGGCGCGTGTGTGTGTGCTGGGCAGGTGAGTGCATGGAATGAAAGCCCACCACCAGCCCCGCAACATAATTCAAATCGATTACATTAGCCTTGCTCGGGGAATAGGTGGTAAGGAGTTTCGGTTTGTCGGACGCAACACATCGTAAACACTCGGATTAGACGGGAGTGGATTCTGGAATTATTGCATGTCAATCAGTTCGACAGAAGCTTCCCCCAGACCTCGGGGGGACGATGGAGAAGGATGAGTCCATTTATTTGATGAGCTCGCTTGTTGGCACCGTGATTTTGAAGTCCATTTGTGTTGCATCAGTCATTAAGTGGGCGGCTTTTGTGGACGAAGGCCGTCGTTCCGAAGTGAAGGTAACATAATTAGATACAGAAATTACGTTACACGTCCATTAAGTCTGACATCGTCAATGATGCATAGCGCTGAGCAGAGAGTGTTAAGTGATTAAGCGCGCGACGGACAGGATGATCTGAGTGATGAATCCATTGCGATGCGAATGGACATCTTATGTATTCAATTTGAGTAGGCGTTCGATGGACTGAACAAATGTGAAGTCAGGTGGACAGGAGGGCAAGGTCCACAGTTGGTGTAAAATGCCAGTCATTCAAAATTGCCGACGCCTGCTTAAGCTGAAGTGTTGAAGTGCTGGTGTTTTTTTTTTTGTTACAATGAAGGACTTAGGTGGGGTAGCTGACTACTAGCAAGTTGCAGTGTAGGACAGTTGCTAGATCCATTGATCGATTCTACTCCGGAAGTGGTGGAGCTGCGAAGACGGCTGCTAACTATGCAGCGTTAGCTTGGCCAGATTATGGTTGAAGTAAGGCCTAAGTGACTTTCCCTAAGTAAGCCTCTAAAAGCATATTCTTCCTCGTCTCTGCTGCTCTCTTGCAGAAGTAATCACAGGGAAGACCTGATTTGGAGGCGTGATTTCCAATGACAGTGTGACTAGTGATGACACAAATAAGAGTTCAGAGAATGTTACTGCAGCACCAGACCAGACATCGCTGAAAGGATGGTAAAAATCAGGCTTGTCAGTCCTTAAGGCCTGTCGCAGTACTTGCGGCCAGTTGACAGCGTCATCGCCTAGACATCAATGCCCATCAAATTGTGGAATACTACTTAGGCTTAAATGCTACAGCATACTTTTAGGCGAACGGCGTAAATGCCTACGAAAACACTACCTTCAAATAATGAGGCGGCATTGGAAGCCCAAGAAAGGAAGCGGACCAGAGAACCGACTTTGAGCTACACACCATCATTAACAACAGCACCTGCTGGAGCAAAGAGCGTTGTCTAATCACTATACTAAGTGACGTGTTGAGATCGGAGGTTAAGCACTGTGGTCACACACATTTCGTCTGCTGGAGTAGGCTGTGTGTGTAGGAAATTTGTGCTCTTGTCTAGAGTTCTCCTCTTTGTGCGACGCTACAAGCCATGGTTGACTTGGGCATCAACCAAAATTTCCCTCCCACTACCGTGATACGTGCGAACTTGCCGGCAGATGTGCACCCAAGTTACTTGTGATCTCATAAATCCAGTGATTCTGCAGATTCTCCAAAGTCCCATCGCCACTGAATCCGTCGTGACCTTCGTTCGCTCTCTGAAACCACATACATTTCAGACATGTCATATGTACTTCAGCTCACAAATCAATTTTGTGCCAAAATTTGTAATCGTGTGAAAGCCTCCTGGATCCAATCAAATTTCTGCACCATCTTCACTTCGTGTCGTGTAATGAGATTGCTGTTAATCCAATTGGCAGCCAGCTTTCAGAAGTCACTGCCATCTCCTCATCCGTGGCAGCCTATTCGACGAGGGTAATTGAGTTTTTCTTGGCAATCTCCTTAATTGCCATCTGGGCGTGGGTTGCATTCGAATTTCACAAGGTCATCCCTCGCGTTGGCTTGCACCCTTCAGATGGCATAATTCAATCGTTCTCCCAAATAGTCGTGCCGTAGTGCAGACTGCAGGATGCGCCGAGGGAGGTCTATCAGAAAAATTACCAACGATTATTACCACTTTCAGGATAAATTTATTCCCACCCGGTATTTGTCAGACTCTCAGGCACTTCTCCGCGTCTCTGATTGGGAATCTTCAAAACCAACGTCGTTGCCTCCATCTCATCGTGGGCACGTTGGATAGACATCCGCCACCAAGACGGCTACACTGTTATCGGTCATACGTACGCCGGATTGAGTGCCAAAGTGAAGAATGAAGCACTCTCCATCCGCAAGGACTATTATCCCGCCGTTATCCATCGTCTTTATTTCTCTCATTATTTTCTTTTCGCCAGCCCTTGTCAACGCGACTGACGCGGTGACGTGACGGGCGGTGGGTGATGGTTGGTGCTGGTGGCCTGTGCTGGCATGAAGCACAAAATTTGGTTCAATGGATGGTTCTTAATGAGTTGGCAGATTCTACACGAACAAAAAGAGGACTTTTAAAATCTGCTCCTCAATATCGGCAAATTGCAATCCTATGCTAGTGCTTGACGGCGCTTGGTGGTGTTCGCCGATGCCTGGCGATGATGGCGGTGCAGTGACAACACCACTTAATCCTTAAACCGCAATGAGAGTGTAAATTTTATCCTGTCTGCATGGCGTGGAGAGTGCATAGGATGCCATTCATGGATTATTGATCCGGCAAATCTGGAGCGCTTGCAGGCGAATGTGTCGGCCTGTGAGGAGCGAAGCTTTGAGCGCTGCAACGCGTGCTGGTATGCTTATCGATGGAAGATTTAAGTTATCCTGCAGCGTTCGTATTTTAGGTTGAAGGATATAATTAATTTCGTGGTAGAATGTGTTGCGTTGTTGACGGTACAATGACACGAATCTGGTGCTCGTACCGTATCGGCATATTGAATCGCGGACGACGCGACTAGTGGAGAATGCGTGAGGTGGTGAAGGATCATTTATGGGTGAGTGTGTCTCACTGTGCGCTTGATGATGCTCTTAAGAGAAACAGTGAGATTGTTAGAGAAAGTCCTTGGTGGTGATCCACAGACTTCCATAGTCGCCAACATGGATAGAGTGGTCCACAGATGAACATTGGTTGGTAAATGTGCGGCTCACGTAGACCAACGTGCTCGGTCCATTGTGCGTGCCCATGTGACCATAGACAAGGCTCCACATACGTCCACAGTCACACAACTTCACCCAAACTTGTCCACAGTCGTAGACTGTCCTACACAATTGTATACAGCAGTCCAGGGCATCTCACTGATGTCAAAAAACGTTACAAAAACACCCACTATCGGACTTCCACGAACATCCTCAGACATTCCACGTCCATGGCCATGCGGGGTCTTCCAGGGCCATAGAAAACCGTCCAGAGTTTCCTTAATCCATGGCATACGTCCTTACACATCGAGCCATAAATGCTATAGACGCGTCATTACGATGCCCGGATACTTCATGTTCGGTGAAAATATCGTTTCTTTTTTTCGACCGACGGGCAGAAAGTTCACCGCCACCCCTGCCATTTGAGTAACTTATTACGAATTCACGAATTCCCTTCACCCACACACTTCCACTCCGTCGATTCGTAAATATGTGCTCGCAGGACGAGAAGGAGATCCCACTGCCTCATACTGCCAACGCATGTGTGGATGCAATACAAATGTGTACCGAAATATGAGCGTTATTAGTTTTATTATGTTTAAGCGAAATTTTATTATGGACGCGGAAGGACTCTCACGTAGCGGCCAACGGATTCCTGGCATGTGCGAGATGGACGTGTGGTAGCCGGAACATGACCGAAACCGATACGTTATGCCTGCCGAGGCAATTTTCGGGAGCAAAAATGACGGGCACTGGAAGGAGCTTGGTTCTGAAACAAACATTATGTTGGATGCGAAGTGGTCAGTTGTGGTGGTTGGCAGTTGAATGGCGAGGCCAAACTGAACGCAAATAGAGCAGCGCACGAGTGTGGAAATAAATAATGCCCACGAAGTGGGGTCGGCACACATACCTCGGATGCTATTTGTAGCCGCATCTGTATGACATGGGATGCGTTGCTGGAGTACACGGCATCTGAAAGTTAGGCCAATTGTGAGGAAGGTTTTCCATCTGATTAGTCTCTTGCGACCTTTTCGTTTCGTGTTGGAAAGTCTATACTGAACATAATTGACGGTTATTTGGGTCTTATTTTTTGATTTAGTGTGAGGGTATGTGGCCACTGAGCCGTGGAACAAATCCATTTTCATGTTCACAGTAGAACACATGTCGTGTCAACAATTGTCAGTCGAGCGGGGTCCCATGAATTCGTATGTTTCTTTCTCTCGTGACAGTTTCTGTGGAAGCGAAACACCGTCCAGACATAGATTAAGGGACGAAGATGTCCAAACGAATTAACATTGTCCTCAAATCCAATGGTTCACAATAGTCGTCACTGACATTTGTCTGAAATCAGCCCCAGTGGGAGGTAGTCATTCACGGGAATCTGTTGATATTGAAAGTAGCTAACTGTACATTGGGATGGTTCATAGACCTTCACAGCCGTTCGCAAAAGTTATCAGTCACATTTCTTTGTAACAATTCACAATGGGAAATAGTCATTCACAGCAGTCCACAGGTGGTCAAAGTTCAGAGTTGCCTTCGTCGAAAGATATCCATCGCATCAGGAGCTACAATCATTCTATTACAAATTTTGTTAAATGTAAGTTACTGTATTTCACAGCCACGCGCATAGAAGACCTATTTGTCATTTGCTTCCCGTAATTCATAATCACTCCCAGTCGTTCATATTTGTTAACATACCCGTCAGACATCCGTTCACAGTCATCGGTGTTTTGCGGAAACTTGCTTGCTTACGTTGCTAGGCGTTCACAGTAGCTGCCCACCTATCCTACTCATCCACAGTCGTTATTAAGATTGGGTCACAGTCGTCGGCAGATGTTCGCCTTTTTCAGTGACAGTCGGTAGGTGTTGTCGATACACTTTCACAGTTCACACTGGTACCATATGAAGCAATTGTGAATGGCGTGTCAGGGACTGTGATCGTCTATAGGCGCATATGTCATCGTCGTTTACAGCCATCGGTGCTCGATAATTGTCTCTTGCTAAGGTTGCTCACCCGTAGACAGTCATTCAAGGTTTGAGAAAGTTATTCACAGTAGTCCAGAGAGCTCGATCACAATAATCCTTTTCACTTGACAACTGTAACTGACTGTCAATGATTAACTTTACAATTGTTTTTGGGCGATGATAGTCGGTCACAGTCATGAACATCCCACAGACTGTGAACATCAACTCAACTGGTAACAATGGTAAACAAAAGTGTTCTTTCACAATGACCACCAAGTGCGAGTCTACCAATGTGCACCAACTGATGTTCACAATTCTGCTGCTTGCCTCCAGTGACATCTAAATCTTGGCAATAACTTGCTGGACTTTTCAACAAGGACACTAACTAACCCCTTAATGTGTAAGCAACTCAATCGAAGACCGCCAATGACCGCTTTCGAATTCAATGAAATCTTTCGCCCGTTTTCCTTGTCTACACATGCTTGCCACATATTGTTGAACGTCGAAAAGATTCGCCGTTCCAAATCTCCTCTTAATAGACGCCTCTCACAAATCCCCCCTTCCCCCGGTCATCACAATTCATTCGGAAACATTCATCCGGCAGCCACAACGCGATCAGCAGACACGAGCGTATCAAAATATTTTTCGCAAACAATCATCCTCGCGAAGGGAATCCCGATGTTATCCGACAAAAAAAAAGCAAATATCGCGTCCGAACCATTCGCTCCGTGATGAGCGGGCGAGAGAAAGAATAACATAATCCGCCTAAGGACGACTGACAAAAATACACAAAAAAAAAACAAAAATATCGACAATATCGAAAACGAAGGCATTGTCATAGCGACAAGTGCAAAAATATCCTTCTCGACTGTAACGGCAGGCAGACAAGCAGAGCATACAACACACCGTCCTGAGGCGGTGTTGTGTCATCGCCATCGTAATCGCATTCGAATCGTCCTAACCAAACAGCCATGTGCACACGGGTACGTATGTTACTGTATCCTTCGACAGCATCCCCATCACCGCTTCTGCAGGTCTCTCGGCGAATTCCGGAAATTGGAAGCAGGAAAAGTGAATGTTTTTGAAATCCCTCCTCTTTCTCCGGGCCGCGCATACCTCGGAACGGGCCGCAGGCTGAGCAGATCCTCAGGATCATCGGTGATTGGAAAAAAAACGCACGGCAATAAGAATGGGGACGACGGCAGTGGAAAAAAGGCGAAAATAATTCCAAGCAAGAGAGTCGGTTGGTGAAACAGGGTTTTGACATCTGTGTAGCGTAAACGAACGCATCCCTGTCACAGATTTCCTGGGCAGATAGGACGAGTCTCATCGGGCTTTCCTCCTCTCCTCCTCACGTGCCCAGTGTGTGCCGGTCTAATCCGCAAGGTGCATCAACCATTTCAGGTGGATTTTGTTTCGACTCTCCAGTGTCCGGCATGTAGTGGCAGTTTAAGCAACATCGAGAGTGTCATCCGGTGAATGGCATGAAAGGAAAATTCCCTAAGCTCTGTTCACTGCCTGGAAATATCAATGTTTGGGCTTTGTGTCCATGCACAGGATTCTATCGCATTCTTATGCCGACCAGGATCGATTATTATTTGCCTTCGTCGGAACACGTGTATGTCGCTTCAAAGGGGCGGTTGGTGGTGCTGCACATTCCAGAGATTGAAAGGATGTCCTGTGGAACACCTAATGGAAAACGACTTTCGAGTTGCGACCGTCTACGGCCAGGCCACCTTTGATTGACCGAAGCTTACCCGTAGCTGGAATAAAGTCCGTCCTCGGTTGGGTGCCTTTCGAGTGTTAATCGAAATTGGATTTCGAACGAGAAAGTGCCATCACGATAATCTTTATAAAAATGGCTTCGAGAAATGCACTGTGGGTGTGGAAATAAATTGCGATGATTGTGAACGTTCGAGACCGGTTTGCTGGGTTGTTTCATTAAAGGGGCATCAATGTGTGCCGGTGTCGATTTTAATGCTCCGGTTCGGAAGACTCGTTGAGATGGGATGAGTTCAAGCGCTCCAACGCTTTTTTAAATCGTATACCCAAGCCTTGTGTGAAATGGAACACTTCTGCATTAGAACCTATCTTCGAGAATAACTTCGCAGCCAGCACTTCCTATAGATCGGAGTCGATTTTCAGTCTGATTTGCAGGCGCACAAGGGACTCCTGCTAATCTTTACTGTCTAGAAAAAGCTTCTCAAACTTGGCCGTTCGGAGTCCGCATTAAACTCGTGATAGAACAACACGCGTGGTTGCTGAGAAGCTAGGCACTACGGGCTGTAGCGCCACCCATATTATTCTATATCATTATTGAGTGAGGGTCAGAGTCTTTATGGGTCAAGGGCTTTATAAGCTTAATGGTCAGAGAAAGCCGTCGTTCAATGGACAGGACAAAACGTCACGACCGACGGATACAATGTGTCCTTGTTGTGGGCCATTGTGCCTGCTGGACTGGTCTCTGCCTTAAAAATCATCATAATACCCTCGGCGATTTTCATCAGGCTCAGAAGGGTTTGCATTGTCATATTGTTCTCCATGGTCATGGTGGTTGCTTTGATGTGTCCTCGTTCGGCACGAGATAGAAAATATATGAAAACAATTCCAAGGATATCCATATTTTCTTCTTCTTTGTGTGGAGTCAGTGTTTTTATTAAGGTTCCGTATGGAGGACGAATTATCCGGCGACAAGGCATGACTCTGTCACGCATACAAGCCGGTTTTACTCCCATTTGGTGCTTGTTGTGTTCTCAGAATTGAAGTTCAATTCTTCGAGAATAGCCTACACCTAAATCCGAGTCGTTCAGAAGTTGGAACAAATAAATTCCAAACGTGAGTGCTCGACTGTGGTGCGACTAACTCGATGGCGTGACAGCGTCATGCCGTCTGTCGTCACGGCATACAGCCCGGTTTTACTGCCAGGACACGTCAATTGATATTTCACATCAAAAGGCAACGATGAGCTCAATGATTCATGCGCCTCAGCAATATACCATCACCTAGGTTATGTCTTATGGAAAGTCGACAACAGTTTCAAGACTAGCTACTGTAACCAAGGCCACACTGTATCCGACAGGCACATAGTGTATCAGAGGGCTGTTAGGTCAAACTTCAAGGTGAACAAAGTAGAGGAAGATCTTCTAGCTACGAAAACCGATGGATGGTGGCAACTGGACTGGATAAATAGTGAATTTCTGAAAATTGTAATCGAAAATGATTTCATTACCTCGACCTCCACGCAGTCAGTCCAAGGCAGAGTTTTCAAAAGTTCAAAAATGCATCTGACGACTTCACACGTTTTCAGGCGAAACCATTCACAGCTTCCTCTCATTTTCGCACCCCATGCAACCACATCTGGCAACTACTTCTGCAACCATACTGGCGGCTCAGTGGTGTGCTAACATATTTCACCCGACCGACGTGCGGGCGACTGCTGATCCAGTTGATGACCTCAATGTCCACTCTGCCATCAACCAAAAAAATAACTCCCAAAATGTAATTAGTCGAAACTGTATTCGTGAGCATGATTTATTCAGTTATCTGTTCCCTACAGCAGTTCCACTTGAGGACACGGACCTCATTGTGATGTCGCCCACTCGCTCCCTCGCCTCTCTGCCGAGCGCACACTTCAAAGGGATACAATTTGGCAGGAGTTCCTTCCTTATAATTATGCAAATCCACTCAAATCTAGATATTAACGGTAATTGGCGAAAAGGAAAAAAAACTATGTACATTCACTAGTTCGTCGTTGCCATTCGCTCTGCTGCAAGGACAGGCGCCTCGGAATGGTGACATTCGGCGGATGAAACAACGATTGCGACGTCCATTCCCGCAGACAGAGGGGGGACGCCCCCGTCCCATCGATCCAGCTCCTATTATGTCCCGACAGTTGAGGGAATCGATGCTTGGAGGTCATTATTTGACTGCGAGTGAAGGAGTCCTGTGATCCATTCGAGACTTTCATGCTGATTTCATGCTGTGACAGATGATTCTGAATTAATTCCAATTTTCCACCGTTCAGCAGTTCCATGCCTCTCTCCAAGGAGCAACTAACAAGCCCCACCGCAGCGCAGACAAAGCCAGCGCACGATGCCAGTCCCGGATCGGGTGCCGCAAACGAAAGGGAATTATAACGAAATAATTAAGCTAATCAGACAGCAGCTATCTGCGGTGGATAGCAACTATAAATGCCAACTTCACATTAACCAAAGTGGTTGAATGGAATTTAAATGAGGCGCAGATGAAGTGGTTGACACACAAAGGGCTTGCGCCGCCCCACCGGGTCGGGTGACCCTGGGACTGGGTTTGTTATTCTCGGGGTGATTGTAGCATGAGATATGAGGAGGTAATTTCAATTGAATGCCACCATGTAGATCCTCGGGGGTGAACTCAAGGGCGTCAAGGGTGACACAACTGGGATCCCAGCGCCGGCTGGTCTTATCCGTGCGGATCTGTGTCAGTGATAATTTTCATAAAGTTTCGAGAAATATGGACTGTAGCACACATTCTTCTGTGGCGGAGGTTTGGTGGCGATGCTATCTTTCAGTTAAGAGCTTTCAAGGACTCACGCAATCAGTCATTTATTGAGATGGAGGGCCATCGTGTGGATCCTTGAAGTGTCGGCAATTGATGAGGACAACATCGGTTTTAGTATTCGTGTGACGTCTCTGTCTGACTGATAGGGAACGGAGAAAAGGAGGCCATGGATGTCGTCCGAATTTTCAATACGACGCTTAGGGTCGTCCTAGGTGATTAGACATACGCGTTCTAATCAAATCGAACTGACGTTGGATATATAGACGGTGGGTTAGATCCATGTCGTCATACATTCCTGATTTTTGCGAGCCTTTTCTTCCAGATGTCACTAATCCAAAACAAGACGCCTGGATGGCGCAGTTGGTTAAGTACATGTCCTTAGTTAGTGGCGTCCCCGGTTCGAATCCCAGTGAAAGACAAGACAAAATGCTTTTATCGGGTTTCAAATCGGGTCCAGTCACCATCACTGGAGTGGTCAATCGGTGGTAGTAGTCTGATGTGGGTATCACAATGGACCGCAAATTGGCTAGCAGCCCCCTTCCCTACGCCATCCTACGCTAAAACCAGACCAGGACCGTATGCAACACTGTTGAATTTCATTTTTTTTATACAATCGCGCCTTAAATGAGGGCTGGGGAGAGCACTGTACTACTCAATGGCATGTTGACCAAAGAGACAGTGTTCACTGCAGAGCGAGGTAGGCGAAGGCAAAGCTTCACGGTGCGTTGTTTTGGACCAGTCATCGACGTTTTGTGTCAACTCTTGAGGACAACACACAAATTGCTTCGAAAACGCCTCATTGACTGTCTCGTAATTGCCATCACAGGCAGTTGTAAGGGCTTCCGTAAGATCATGTCTGTAGGGCTAACATGTGACGTTTGCACGATTTTGAAGAATTTTGATAACAGTCACGTTGCCTTAATCGTTTCTTTGAAGGTCCCGGTTACTAAGTTAATGGTCAACATAGAGCAGAGTTGACGTACCTGTTTTTTCATCATCATCAACTTCTGACCCGCAAGCTTCACTAAAGGGGTCGCGTTGGTAAACCACGCACCAGAGATCTCCAGGTCACTCGATCCTCCGCCATCGACTCTAACCCATCAGGAGTTATGCCCAAGCATAACCAGGCAAGGTTTTGGACTTGGCCCAACCACCTCGTCCTGGGTCTGCCAATCGATGGAATCGCATTCAACACCGGCCTCGGAAGTTTACTTTTTTTTCTTAAATCGGGATCCAGTTCCAACTGCTCCAGAAGTTAATCAGAGAGCATATGGCCTTGTCTATAGTCGTTCGATGCCGTAGAAGTGTTCACTGACTTTTCACTGTTCCACTCGAATACTGAAATGTCCACTGGGAATGTCGACAGTGTAAATGGAAGCAAAGAACCACAAGGGACCACCGATTTAAATAAATAATGCCTATTATTGCACGTGTTGCTCGGTTTTGTAACTTTTCATGGTTTTAGTGTGTCAGCTTGCGAATAAACGGAATTGAAGTCGATTGGCAAAATTGCGGCAAATATTTAGGCACATGCCTTGACACGAAGTTGGGGTTTAGCGAGCACATTTAAAGGACAACATGCAAAATTAAAATAAGCTACTGTGTCCTTTAATAAACCGGAAATCTTCCCTATCCATTCAAAACAAAATCTTTGTAAATAAGACTATTATACTAGCCATTTTGCTCTACGGCCATTTTGCTCTACATTTTGCTGCCAAGTGTGGGGGAACTCGTCAAAGTGTCATATTCAAAAATTGCTGTTATCGCCACGCTTGCCACGTTGGACACTTGTGACCAAATTTGGTTATTATTTTTTCTCTTGGTCCCCATTTCTTTTCCATTTGGTAATTTTTTCACGAAATGGAATTTAATTTTCACGCAACCTAAAGCGCTTTTCTTTTCGTCTCATGTAAGTGGCGCATTAATTTGTTTAATTGACGCACTGAACACATGCAAAACACTGAAAGCTTTCATTTCCTGGAAAACTCAAAATTGTGTGTTTGAATAAATCGCTAATGCACTTTTCGCGCTGTTCTTGTTCTTGGCGAAAGCAAAATATACACAATGGATAGGTAAGTTATAAAAAAATGCTTAATACCTATGTCCCTCATATTTGTAAGGCTAAAATAACATTTGTTATGGTGAAAAAAAGCACGAAAAGAAACAGAGCAGGAAACAGAAAAGGAACTAAATTAAGGATTAGACTTAATTTGGACACCATCAGTCACCTTGCTGATAAGAGACTTGTAAATGAACTAATAAATTAATTTATAAAGGGTGATTTTTAGCTATTATCTTTTTGGCAACCCTGGTTTAAACAGCTGACGCACGTTTCGTGTTTTGTTTCACTGTCAAACGTCTTCAGGTCGGTCTATAATTTAACCATGAATCGGCTTACAAACGAACAACGCTTGCAAATTATTGAATTTTATTATCAAAATGTGTGCTCTGTTAAGCGACGAAGCTCATTTTTGGCTCAATGGGTACGTAAATAAGCAGAATTGTCGACTTTGGAGTGAATATCAGCCAGAAGCATTGCAAGAGCTACCAATGCATCCAGAAAAAGTCACAGTTTGGTGCGGTTTATGGGCTGGTGGCATCATTGGACCGTACTTCTTCAAAGATGATGCGAATCGTAACGTAACTGTGAATGGTGAGCGCAACCGCGAGACGATATCCAACTTTTTTTTGCCCAAAATGCAAGAGCTTGACTTGCATAACATGTGGTTTCAACAAGACGGTGCCACATGTCACACAGCACGCGCAACAATGGACTTATTGAGAGGCGAGTTCGGTGAACATTTTATTTCACGTTCGGGACCTTTCAATTGGCCGCCTAGATCGTGCGATTTAACGCCTTTGGACTATTTTTTGTGGGGCTATGTTAAGACTCATGTCTATACAGACAAGCCCGCTTCAATTGACACATTCAAAGACAACATTGAAGCATTTATTCGTGAGATACCGGCCGAAATGTTGGAAAGAGCATGCCAAAATCGGACTAAGCGGATGGACCATTTGAGGCGCAGTCAAGGTCAACATTTGCATGAAATAATGTTCAAACATTATATTATATGGACCGTACTATCGATTCAAATAAAGATTTCATGCATTTTTCTGAATTTTATGTGTTTTTTTTTTTTTTGAAAAACTTTCCTATAGCTTTTAAAAAATCACCTTTTATTTGTTTATTTATCTTATTGTTTCATTATTTATTTATTTATTTATGAATTCATCTATATAGTGTTGTTATTTGTTTATTAATTAGTTCCTCAATTTATTTTATTTATTTATTTACCTGTTTATTATATATATTTGTTATTTTTATTATTTATAAGAACGTTTTTTTTAATTGGAGGTTTTTTCTCTGTACTTTCCTACAAATTGATTTATTTTAATTTGTTTCTAGTTTTTGACTATCGAGATAATATTTCAGTAGAGAGATAAACTTAAAGCAAATCTCTGTAATGTAAAATGTGCGATGATAAATCAAATGTAATTGTAGTACAAATAAGGAATGGTTTTAGTGTATGAAGTGTGAGGTCATCAAATTCATGGTTCAGATTTGACATTCAAATGGTCCAGTCCTCCGAGACTGAGCCTGTTTAGTTTAAAGCTTGAATGTGTTGAAATCTCTAACTTTTTTTACCTGATTCTGTAGGGTATTCGTGCATGACTTGAAGAATGTGCTCGACATAATGGTCTGAGCATAGAACAGAGTCAAAAACTAAAGGGAATTCGAAGAGGCTCTCTCTGTTACAGATGCCTTAAGGCTTATCCATCATCAAACTGCATGCTTTGCAGAACACATGGCTGACAGTAGTGAAAGTGCTGGAAAAGAGCAAAATCTAACGGTTTCATCGGCTCCTGATCTCATATTTTTAATTTATATCTGCCTATACTCCCTTTGCAAGTACGGTTCACTCAGGAAGGCATCTGTACACGTACATCTGGCGGTTGGGCGCTTAAAAGTCAGAATTTGCCAATTATTATCCAACGTTATCTTCGGTTATGAGGCTCATGGTTCGGGGAAATGAAAACCCTCAGACCAGTGCATCTACAATAATTCACTAAATGGTGAGCAGTTCTATTTTGGCCCATACTTCTCCGAAGACAAGGAAGGTATGTACTATGGAAGTCGTCAATTCTCATCGATACAGGCCAAGTTAGTCCACGTTAGTAGCCTCAAATCGAAGGTATGGACTTGGAAGACATGTGGTTTGTGTTTTGGCAGTATCAACTTTCCAGTGGCCAGCAAGTTTGAATGGGTTCCTTTTGGGGTGTCGTGTCCATGCACATAATCCACGCTTTGAACACGAGTATAAACAAGTCCATGTCCTGGATATTCTATACCATTCATAATGACAACGTTATCGCAATCTAAAAACGAAATACATATTGCAACAAATAACATATTGCTCAACAGCGTGTTCCTTTCAGAGATCCAAATTGAAAGCATGTCACCAAACCAATGCCCCTGGCCCAGATGAGCTGCCACAAGTTCTGCAAGTACACCGGCATCAAGATACGCTTCCCAAAAATACATAGATCCACATCAACGAGGACAACGTTACACTTCTGAATTTAAGACATACTAGTGAAGGACTGGAATTGATACTTCACAGTGCATTTAATTATGCAGAGCTTGTAATGCAGGCGAGTTGTCCAGAGACTCATGACCCATTCACAGCAATCACTGCAGTGACGGCAATTTTGCTCATCGACGTGGTAATTAAATCTGAATTGAGCTGAACAGTTAAATAATATAGTTAATTTTTGCAAGCTTAACGATGACCAGTGTGAAGTGAATACTTCATTTGGTAGCCTTGATCTTACTTGACCCTGTTTACTGAATGAATCAAGTCACAATTTCAATTTGAACTGGGCTGTTGGGGAGAAGATCAGGTAAAAAATTATTTAACAAAGCACTCCCCGATTAACGAAGGTTTACAGAATAACCGATGAAATTGAAATAATCTTTGAAGAAGATAGCGGTATACTGGATACATTACTTGATGTCTTCCAGTTCTATGATAACGAGTGGCATGGACGATTGGCATAGAGCTTGAGGGTTTAAAAAAACAAAGTAGTCCAGAAGTTTTAGGACGTTGCCTTTGGCTTTAGTCACGGAGTCCTGCAAGTGAGTGTTCTTGGTCCTATTTTTTTTGTGTTTGGTTGTACAGTAAACAGTTGCCCTAGGCGTCTGTTGTGGTAATTCAATGTTCAGTTGGGTTGTAATATCATTGTACTGGAATAATGTGGGTTGCGTGGCAGTCGGAGGTGAACCTGTGCCGAGCTTCAGCAGCAACAACTTCCGTTGCGGGTGACAAAGCTTTATTTAGAGTGGATGTAAACCTACAGTTTTATACAAGCGGAATATGAAACCATTTTTTGTATAGAAAAAATACAGTATTGTAAAAATTAGGGAATTACAAAAGTTGCCCGATCCACGGATTGAACCTAGAACACTTGGCGTAAGAGTGGGGTACCCACACACTGTGCGACCCAGTTGAGAGACAACAAAAATATGCAAAGAGCTCTAAATAATGTGTGTGAACGGACGGAACTTTTGACTCTTTCTCCTGAAAATACGAAAATACCCAATTTAGAAAGAGACCTACCGATCGCAGTCCTGGTCAAAGAATAGTGAATTTTGTTGGAGTTCAGGGTCATTGCAGCCATGCAATACTGGAAGCATTGGACCGGAAACACTTTGTTCGCAGACTTCAAAGTAGAAAAAGAATTTGATTTCGGGCAATAAGAAATTGCCGCAACTAACAACCTTTATAGAAAACTAGCTGAACCCTGATACATTTCGCTGTGTCACATATTCGTTGAACGACAATCTCAAGTCACTGACAGTGTTCAAAGAGTATAACTGTCTAGAAAAAGCTTCTCATTGGCCATTCGGATAAGACTGTAGGTTCCTCCTACTCGTGAGAGAACAAAAGCGCGCTTGCTGGGAAGCTAGACCCTGGGCCTCTACGGGCTGTAGCGCAACCCACATTCTACTGGTCGCACTCGCAATCGGGGCCAGAGGCTCTATCGCCTCCGAATGAGCGCCACAGTGTGACCGCATTTTAATCATTCCTCGTTTGATGCACTTGCTGATAAGCAACAAGTGTGTCGGGTGACACGATGGCGACTTCTACTTTTCCAATCAGAGCAGTGGCTACATCGTGGACTTCTACTATTTGTCATGGAATCTCACAATTCTGCATTCACTGGTAACTGATGTGATGGAGGAACAAGGATATACACTACAGACAAATGTATACTGCCCCAGAGAGATAACCTTTCGGAACGGAAGCTTTTCCGCAACGCATATTGATATGATTGCATCGCTTTCAATGTTGACTTGAAATTGTGACACAACATTCCCCAGAGACCACGTGTTTTGTTTTACTCATCTCGCACAAGCACACGACCATGGTAGACAAACAATAGCGGCAGCCGCTGGAATCGAAAAGCGAACACTAACGTGGCTCTGGGGACTCTTGTGTCAAAATTTCAGGTCAATCGGTCAGGAACTTTTTGAGAGATGTGATAGATGTGAATTTTATTGCTACGTGCATATGGGCAAGTCGCTCCATGTGTGTGTGCTCCAAAGTGAGTGTTTTTTGATTCACATCTGATCCCAGCCTTGCCAGCCGAGAAATTTTAAGGACTCCTTCACAATTAATCATGTCCGTCTGAAACATCGAGAAAAACTTGTGACATATGTGTTAGGGACCAGGAGACGTGGAAGACGACTATGCCTGAAGTTCTTCATATCACGAAGTATCTCTCTAAAAAACCAACAGTTGTTTAATTGTACTTTAAAAAAACGAAGTAAACATCAAACTCATTTTAGAGATACACTTTCCTCATTTCAATTTGAAAGCGAAAATGTTTACGCGCACACGCCCTCGCTGTTTTACGACTGTGCCCCTTATCTGTGTCTGCCGTGTCTTTTGATAGGGAAATGTTTGCTTAGCTTACTCTGCTTACTCGCTTCTGCAGATAACATGCACTGAAATTGTTCGGGATATCTGAACTTTATCTAAGCGGTCTAACTACGTGTCTTCGTTTAGAACCAAACAGATGAACTTACCTGGAAATAAAAGAAAAGAAAAGGAAAACATAATGAACTAATATTGCAAACAAGAAATCATAGAATTTAGTGGGCTTACAGGGCTCCTTTTTTGAAGCTAAAAAAACAACAACCAAAACCTTGAACTTCACATAATTAACCTTCAAAGAGGCTAACCCACTACCAAAGTCAGGGATTAGTTAAGTTCTTAATTAATTGCGAACAATTAAAATAAAATTAGTTTTACTAAGTTCATCAGCATTTATACATTTTTGCCCCTCCGATGGCCATTAAATCCTTGAATGTCCAATGACCGTCTATTGCCAATAAGGCTCCTAAGAAGAAGTTCAGTAAAGGTACAGTTTAGGCTTAGCGGCCATTGTCATTCAATCGATTATTCCAAGAAAAAAATAATTCTAATATGAAGAACGAATCAGGGAACTGGAAAAAAAAAATGCAATAGCAGCTAGGGTTTAAATTGTAGAAGTTATAAGCACTTAATTTTTACGCCGATTGAAATCTTTAAACACGTTTCCTGAGAAGTACGGAAAACCCCCTGGTTGTGGCTTGTGACCACAGACATAACAGGGGAATGAAAATAAAGTCTTTTTCTTGTCTCCATTAAACAATAAAACTTTCCTCCCCCTCAGACGACCAGAATCAGTCAAATTTCAAAAGGAACTATCGGGCAAGTGTCAACCTAAAGGTCATTCGAGGTCAATTACAAAAATGCAGGTCAACTTTCCAGACGCTGTTCATTCGAGTAAAGTCGTCCGATCGGCAGACAAAGTCACCTCAAGTCCATTGTCATCAAGCATTCACCGCCCAACATTCACGAATTCATCCGCCCCCTGCCCTCCACTCAATTTAATTAAACCTCCGTGCTCCTTTGTGTTGCCCCGGTGGAGCACAACTTTGTTCAGATGCAAATGTTAAGCCCTCTCCTTGACTAGAACTTCAGAACTCAACGCAAACCCCGGAACATGAAAAAACATCTTCACAGAGGTTATCCTATTTTTTTTTTTTTTTTTTTGCAGTTCAAACTTCGAACACTGAATAGCCCGGCAAAGCGAAAGGGTTCAATTGTACGAACAAATTAAAGTATCCTTTCAGGCAGGCACGGTCCATCAGCATCTATTCACCGACATGCTGCCTGCTGCTTGCCGCCACAAATATGCGGTGCGCATCGTTGCATTGAATTTTCGGTCAAAAGTGAACACTGAACAATCCAGGGGCACGAGAAAAAAAGACGCAAAAAAAAAAACAATCGCAAGGAGCAACTCAACGAATTGTTCAAAAATGGGTGCATTGCGAGCGAATGGAAAAAGTCTCAACGGATTGAAATTTATTCCAAAACCAAACGTCGGGGGAAAGGAACGAAGACTGTCTCCTTGTGCGAGTGAGCAGCATCGACAAGACGAATTCCGAGAGCAGAATCAATTTGTTTCACCGAGGCCATTGTTCGGGTTCGCGAGAGAGACCTGCAAGTGGGACGCAAAAAGTATCAAAAGCTGAACCATTTTACCTTGTGTCCATTCATTGATTGATTCGGTGTTTTCGAGTTTAATTGGACGAACAGATGAGATACTTGTCCAGCACTCAGGTAACCTGCGCGTAGCGTAAACGGCTCCAGTCGAATGGAGATTCGCATTTTTTTCTGCAGCTGCAACCTGACCGCATCCGATGACAGCAGAAGTGGACCACCACAGGGGTTTATTTGCAATGATGAAATGCGAAGTCCTGTTCAATTCATTCAAATGGATTTCGCTATGAATTTGAAAGGGGTTTTTCACATGACACGGGGGCGAGTTGCCATGACGAGAGTGGAAACAGAGGGAGTTCAGCGCATCCTTGTTGGGGTGGTGATGCCGGGGAGTTCAAAAATTCCCATTGTTCGGGCGACATCAGTCGAAATAACGATTTTTCATTCCCGATGGAATTTGTGCAATTTTCGATTATGATTTATGACCCGAGCAGTGCCATTCGACTCATGTACTTGACATGTACTGCTTGACATGTGCTGCGAAATTGTTAAGTAGTTTCGCAGTAAAGTGCAAAGTATTCATTGCCAGTCACGAGGCATTTGTTGCACAACGGAAAAATGCACTACAGACCAGATATTCGCACCAAGCGAAAAGTAGCGAGTTTCGAATTCAATCATACGCACCAACTTTCCTTTAAAGCCGGATACAACAGCATTCATCACAACCCGAAAAATTTACCCGTTTTATGTCGCGCCACGATAACACACACCCCGTGCAGTTCATTGAAACCTGTACCGGATTTCGGAAGGAGATCCGCAGAAGTGTGATTTCTTCACTTTTGTGCAGGGAAGGTAGTGCGGCGGGCTGTTGTAGACACGCAAAGCAGTCAGTCCAAAGATTCGTCTACGCAGATGTCGTTGACGGGGTCGTGCGGTCCCACGGTGCAGTTGTGGAAGCTCTCACGGCAATTGAGAGACAGACGAGGTATTGGATGTCGAACAGGACATTACTATCGACTGCTATAATATTGAGCTAGTAATGGAGTTCCACCAACTCTACTGTGATGGAGATCCAACCTGGAATTGCCTTCAAAAAAACGGAGGAAAAACGGTTGCCAACTGGACTCAAGACTCCTGAACTCGATGAACCAAAATCATGCTTCGAGGCGCTTATTTTGTAGGTCCTGCTATATGGAACCGAGAGCTGGAAGTTAAGCAAGAGTCTTCGTTCTTTTCTGAACCTAGCGGAGCTTAATTCAAAACTCAAAGTCGTCAAACAGGGTGATTCTTGGTCCCTTCGAAAGAAAAATTCTTCGTCGAATATGGTCCTGTCTTCGAGGAAGGTGAATGGAGCAGAAGACGTGACCACGAATTCTACGAGCTGTGCGAGGATGTGGTTATAGTCCAGAAGGCAAAATTCAGTTGACTGCACTGACTCGGTTACATCGAGTGAATGAAAATGCTCCGGCTAAGAGGGTCTGGTTCGAGAAGGAGGGGTAAACTGAACCTCCGGTGCAAAGACCAGTCATCGCGGACGTAAGACAGCTTGGTCTTGATAACTGGAAGCAGCGTGCCCAGGACCGTCATTGATGGAAAGGGAGGGTTATTTCAGGCTCGTACTCTCCAGTGTGTTATTTTCCGAGTCTAGCGCAATTCAATTCAAAAATCAAAGTCATCCCAATGACAAAGGTATGGTATCAAACGACAGGTAAAACTTCGGGTCTTAAGTCCGCTCTGCAAAACCAAATTCCTGGAGATTGCATTTACCATTGAGAGACATCTCAAACAACAAACTTCTTTCAGCAAGAGAAATGTAATGGCCCCATTCTGGCAAACCTCTGTGATGTGTCATAAGTCACAACCACAAGTGAAGTATGAAAGTGCCCAACTTCTACCTCTCTTGCGCCTTAGCATTTTTGACAACCATTTTTTACACCGTTTTTTAAACCTAAATTGATCACCCACAGAACGGCATTTACTCTATTTCGAGAATAACCGTCCAAAATTCTTGAATAACTGTCAAAAAGTCTCTGAACTTCGTCGATGGACTAGGGGTCAATCAACTGTGAAGTTGGGCAACTCTATAATACTTCATTTCTGGTCACAACTGCCTCACAAAGAGTGATGAGCCACAAATTGAGAGGTTTTCGTATTCTGAGCAAAACCTCACATCTCGTGAGCATCACAAGAACTGTCAAAGTTGTGATCTGCATTTGAGCGCATAAGATGGGGAAAAAGGAGAAAAAAAGGGAAATGTAATAACTTCAAGGACATAAATATTTTTTTGAACTGCAACGTCGAAATATTTTAAGAAATTTATAAAAAAGGACTTCTCCCTTCGCATTGGACGGAACATGTTTCATCAAATTCCTCGAAACTCCGATTATTATTTATTTTGCTCCATATTTTTTGTTCTCCTACATTGAGGGGAAATGTGGAAAGAGAGCTAAAAAAACTAATTTTGGCATGAAAACAAATTCACCACACCATGGTGTGTGTTTTCTTGTGAGCTTTTTGCGAGAGTACCAAATGGGTCAAACCTCACAAGCGATGCATCACAATTTTCGCATCACATACATTTCTTAGTTGTGACCACCTCACAACCAGAATAATGCCATAAAACATCTGTTGCATTACATGACTCTAATTCATCGTGTTCATATGAAATAAATAGCAACGCTACTCTACTTTTTTTTAAATTCAAAAAATATTATTTATTGTAAGTTTGCACCTTGTACGACTTCAGGAGTAATTATTGTTTGGCTGGAAGGCCTTAGGCTTATCCATTTGTTTTGCACTTTGCGACTTTGCAGCGACTTTCAAAAATGTACCCAACTGGAGATAAGGCTTAAAATATTCTCCTGGGTCTTGCCTTTCAGAATCCGTTTTCACTTTTTGCCCACAGCTGCCCAAGCCATACAATTTTTTTTTAACAGACCTACCTCGTGCTCTTGCAATGAAGGTTGCCGTCTCATTCCCACATCCACGGTAAATTTTTGTTGAATACGGTTATTAGACCCCGTTATTGCAACATTATGAAAGGGTAATTGCTTTTAACAGACCTACAGTGGTGCTCAGAAAATTAGAATCTCCACGCTCGGCGTAATGTTTTGGTGCCAAAACAAATAGCTTGGATTACCAATGATGGCAACATAGTTGGAACAATTTTTCGAAACGCTGAAATAAGCTCCGAAATAACATGGAATGCCATTGACCTCATCAACATTTCCGAATTTTACTCGAAGTAATATCGAGTGAATAAGAAATTGATGCAGATATCTTTGGAAGTTATGCCACTGAAACGAAGACTTATCATTGGAATAATGCCTGGTATTATATGCCTGCAAGCATAAACAAACTTTTGACTAACACAAAAGAAAAACAATCCATGCTTGCATATTACCACCAGGACAGCTGTCCGAAGAGGCCCAAGAAGCCAGCAATAAGGAGTACAGACGGTTCCGAGAGCATTTCAGCCAACAGTCTTCAAGACAAAATTCCAATAGAGATGTCATTTCTGTCCTCGGATCTATATTTATCGAGCCGAAGTATAAAGTGCAACCGAGAAATAAATCCACTACATTTGAAAGTCTTGCCCTGATAAAGGCTCCTGAAGAATTTCCATGATGAAATGATGATGAAAGCGACTGATTTCTGATTAAAAAACGATTAGATTAATAAGGAAAATAACGCAAGTCAATTGAAATTCATAATCTTTTATTTGCGTTTTACTTATTGGATGTATAACTTAATTCGTTTCGCAGTTTGCTAAGAGATGGCGTAGCTTGTATTATTCCATTGGAACATGCGTTGGAAAGCTACTGTCATTGTACGTACGTTGTACGCACATTTGAAGCGTAAGCAGCAATAATTTATTTTCACACATATATGTCGAACTTTGTGCCTGAAAAAGTGTTTTTGCGGGGAGTTCTTCTTCATTACTTTAACATGAAGAAAACTGCTGCCGAAAGTCATCGTATTTTGGTGGATGGCTCTGTATGTGGTGGGATCAGAAGGATGTGCTGTATTATGAGCTGCTAAAACCGGGTGAAACCATCAATGGACAACGCCACCGAATGCAATTAGTCCGTTCGGCAGTAGTCGAAAAACGCCCGGAATATGCGATCAGACACGAGACAACACTCGGCCCTACGTTGCAATTCCGGTGAGGAACTATTTGGAAAACAGTGAATGGGAAGTTTTACCCCACCCGCCCAGACCTTGCTCCTTCTGACTAGCATTTATTCCGGTCGATGCAGAACGCCCTCACTGAAATACGGTTCACATCAGAGCAGATTCATTCTGGGCTGCCAAGCTGGCGCAGTTCTTTTGGGACGGGATCCACAAATTGCCAGAAAGATGGGAAAAAGACATAGCTTCAGATGGGCAATACTTTGAATAGTACTATTGCACATGTTTTTCTTAAATAAACGTTCAAATTTTGAAAAAAAAAAAAAAACCGCACGAATTGAGTTATAGACCCAATACAAAAGGGTGATGGATGGAAAAGGATATCTTGAGAGGGGCTTGTATCAATGTGTTGACGGCATTTTGTTCTGCAACCTTTTTCCAACACATTGCTGTAGATTTGAACAAACTCGGTTCACTGGTCTTATGGTTACAGACCTGTACATCCATGAGGTTTATGGAGGATGGATTAAGTGGGGTATGTTCACCCTAGCTATGTCCACATAAGGTTATAGGTCGCAAAACCTTCATAGATTTTAATTTATACTATTTTTGAATAAAAAAACCACAGTAAGTCGACACTACATCGATGCCTACATCGAATTAAGTTCCGCTAGATTCGCAAAATGACACACAGAGGGTCGTAGGCGTGCTAAGTAAAGATAACCACCAAGTACACACGGACGCAAGACTACTTGGTCTTAATGACTGGAAGCAACGTAGTCAAGCTCATATCTTCGTGGACTCGTAAGTCGCACGAATACGAAAGTCAATGACTTCAGTAGTACCAAAAGGAACAGACGACAACCTTGCTTTAGAAGGCATCCACAGGTGGATGTAGAGTTGAGGAGGTGCGGTGCACTGAAGAACGCTGGATGAGTCTCAAACTACGTCTTCTATGTCCTTAACTTTAAAATAGTTCTTCATATGATGTTCTAATGAAAATAATTCGATTTTAGAGTCCCAAAGCAGACAAGTTAAGTGACTATAACCTTCTCCATGCGCTTGTCATTCAATTTATGCTGACGTACAGTGAAATGTAAATGGGTCGACGGCTGGCTTTACTAACCAGATCCAACTTACGCCCTCATTCAGCTCACATTAAAGGCCACACGCAAGCACCCACATTATTTTAGACTTACGTGCCTTAAATCCGCCATCCAATGTGAGGGCTGGTGAAAAAAAATTGCCCGCATTTTTTGCGCGGTCGGGTCATTCATAAACTACGTTTCCAGTCAGTGGATTGTACCTTAATTCTGTAATGGATACCAATTACCACCATAATTCTGTGCGTCTGTATTTTTTGAATATTTTTCAAACCACAATTCACCACGCACATCAAACCACATAGACGCCACCACAAACTGCCGCATAACAAAAAAAAAAAAAAAAATCGCGAAAAAACCCCTCCGAATAAAGCAAACAAAAAACGGTACAGTTGGAGAAAAAACTCAAACAAGAGACGACCAAACGAGCTTTAAATAATTGATGATTGCAATTGAAAGATACACACCAGCAAAGCAACAACAACAAGTTGCAAAAAAAGTATTTAAATACCAACACACAACAATGGGGTGGGCTAACAATGCCGTGGGTGCGGATGAAACAATTTGAAATAAAAATCCTGTTTATATCCACACCACGGCCGCAATTATTGGCGGGAATGCAATTACAGTTAAAAAGGGCTTGGGCATTGCGCTGTCCAGACAATCAGCGCCGATGGAAGGGGGTGCATGGGATTGCCTTAACGCCATCTGCCCAGTTCACCTGAATAGCGGATTAATTGTGTTGGAATTATGGAGGGTTTTAGTGTGCCTTCTGAGAGCTTAGTACATGCCGAAATCTGTTATTCGTGTATATTTGGATGCGTGTGCACTTTGTGGCTCGGCGATTATGTAATGCGAACGATAATTGAATAGGTGCAAGGTTGACCGGCTTCGAATCCCATTCGCAGATCAATCTGCAGTTGCTGTTGGCTGGAGGGGGTGAGAAGCCTACTTTTAAGCGTCCCTTTAAGCGGATTATGATCGAAAAATAGTGGTGAACAGGTAGGCAGTGTGTAGGACTCAAATGCTGTAGGGTATTGTGTCTATTAATATGAATCACTATTTCGTTTCCTGTTTCACTTAATTTAAAGGTCTTTCCGCTTGACGGGGATCCACATGTGATTGTGAACTAGTGGCTGACTTAAATTGGACGCATTTTCACATTTTCTAGGCCCCGCAAATTTTGCGATGAGGTTGTGTGTAAAATACCGAAGCGGTGCTGTGACCCCATATCGCTCTGTGTTAATTCTTGCCGCCAACAAAAGGCGCTTAGAAACATCACCTCAGCCTTCAGCGCTGTCATGCATCGGGACATGTGACGACACCAAAGATCTGGCGTTCATCGGTATTCCCGGCTAAGACCACCTCCCTCGGATGTCATTTCTCGGTTTATTTTCTTCCGTGAATTACATCACAGACTTCAGCTTTGACTGCGGCGCTCTAACAATAATCCTGCGTGGACCTGCGGCTTAGTTTCAACAATCAGTCGTTTTGGTCTTTGTTGTTGTTCTCCCATGGATAGAATACTTTTCTAGACAAGTCTATTCTTGTCGCTCACTCGAAAGACTAGACAAGGAGGATTCTAGGCAAGTCGTCGACGGATGTGCATACCCACTACGAACACTTTATCGTGCAAAAGTGCATACAAATTTTACTTGTGCTGACAAATCAATGCTTGCCAGTTAGGAAGGTAGGGTGACTGCTTGATTAAAAAGAAAATCACGCTCAAGAAGCCATCAGAGAGAAGAGGAAAACCTGCAAAGACTGGATTCTCTTGGGGGACTCTGCTTCTCGTGACCGGTAAACTGAGGCGCGAAGAACTTGCAAATTGGCTGTGCGAGCAGCTAAAGAGCAGTCTTGGAAGGATTTCGGCGAAATGTTGGCAAGCGACTATAGACCTGCGAAAAAGGTGTTCTGGCAAACCATTCGCCGACTCAGAGGAAGCAAACTGAACATCATCGAAGGAGTCAAATCCAAAGATGGTGTGTTGGACATCTTACGCAGATGCTGCTCAATCCCGAACAGGGCACTAACGATGGCAGACCTGTAGTCTTGAGTCTGGCGGAAAATAGTCCAACGGTCGAGTAAGGCATTTTGGTGATAGAATAGCAAAAAGTTGGCAAATCCGCCGATGTGAATGAAATCCGGCAAGAAATGCTAAAGACAATGGGTGAGGGAGTTTTTTGGCTCTGTCGTGTCATTAAAGTGGCCTGGGAATGTGATGGCAAACTGGGGTGATTGTCCCACTTGTCAAGAAGGGGGACAACAGAGTCTGCTCCAAGCACAGAGGCATACCTCTTTTAAGTCTCCCCGGGAAAGTCTACGCTAAAGTGCTGGAGCGTATTCGAGAGCCATGGACGAGCCCAAGACTTTCATCCCATTAGAAGTACAACCGGCCAGGTTTTTTACTTTAAGAATGGTACTTGAGAAGGCTTGTGATTATACCAAGCCCGTCTACAGTTGTTTTGTGGATTTGGAAAAGGTATACACCGAGTTCCTCGAGGTAAACTCTGGACTGTTCTGTAGGAGTATGGGGTTGATGGCGCCCTTCTGAGGGCCAATCAATCTCTAAACACAAACTGTAGCAGCTGTGTTCGGGTGAACGTTGCTAAATCAACACCTTTCTGTGGGTTGGACTTCGTCTTGTGACCTCTTCTTTTCTGGTTGGATGGACTGGATGTTGCAGCGCAACCGAGGCGAGGAATATTTCACATTATGAGAGTTGAGGGTAAGTCAACTTGTTTTTGCAGATGACTTAGTTATCCTCATATCTTTCCAGACAGAACTCCAGCACGCACTCGATAGGTATGTGCTGATACTGGAGTGAAGGTCAACGTGGACAGATCGGAGGTTATGGTCATCTCCAGAACGCCTCTTCAATGCAGGCTAGTGGAGCCCCAGGAAGCAGGTGGAGAAAGTTAAGTATCTCAGTTTTCACGAGTGATGGGAGGAGTAATGCTGAGCTTTCTAGTAGGAATGGTCATGCTGGACCAATCTGGAAACAGCTTGGTAGATCTGTAATCAGAAAGGCCGAGCATGGTCTCAGAGCGAAGCTAGCGGTTTTCATCTCAGTATTTGTTTCCAACTCTCACCTATGGCTATGGAATTTGGGTAATGACCGCACGAATAGGATCGTGAATACAAGCTGCTGAGATGAGCTTTCTTCTTGCTGTTGTGGGATCAACTCGCCGGGGTAGGGTGAGAAACACGGTAGTGCGCGATGAACTCAACATTGAGCAGTTTCGATCGGAAAGGATTATCCTGTGGTTTGGTCGCGTGGCACAAATGTCCCCTTCATCATGACTTCCGAGGCGGGCGTTGAATGTGATTTCATCAGGAAGGCGACCGCTGGGTGTACCCAGGACGAGGTGGTTAGACCAAGTCCAAAAACTCGCTTGGGTACTCTTGGGCATAACTCCTGATGATTTTGTTAGAGTGGATGGCGTGTCATCGAGGTGCCCGGAGATCTCTTGTGCGTGGTTTACCCCCGCCACCCCTTTAGTGGAGCAAGCTGGTCAGAAGATGATGAAGATGATGATCAAGCTCACTTAGACCATCCGGTCTATTGTGCTGTCACGCTCGGCTTTATGTCTAAAAGCCATTTACCCTTCGACCTTGTTGTAGATCCTTGTGACCCATTTATTTGCCATTTAGTGGTTTTGAAAATTTGTAGCATATCCTTTGGATCTGTGTTACTCAGATCCTCAAGGTGCTTGAAATATTATTCGCCTAGTAGTTTTCTTCTGCTTTCTGCAAGATCCGGGCACGTCCCGAGGCAGTGTAATGTTGTTTTCTCTTCTTCTTAACCCATGCAGCTTCTGCAGAAGTCGTTATATGGTGCCCCAAGGCTACTGGCATAGTTGCCTACGAGTGGCCAGTCAGCATCCCTATTACTTTACTGATAACCTTCCTGTCTAACTTTGGGTGGTTATCAGTCCTTCCTTGGTTAGGCATAGGCTAGATCGCTTTCGATATCCTGCTTTCGATATCCTTTTTCGCAATCGTCATCAATCGCAAGAATTTATTTCATGTGTTTTCAGTGGATGGTGGGGTGTCTCCTTATCTAGTGTCATTGGCTACCCGCACACTTTCTTACTAGTTCATCAGCTCTTTCATTGTCTTGTGCCCGGGGACCCAGCATAGGGTAAGATTGCATCTGGCAGCTACCTCTCTAAGAGATAGACGGCAGAGTTTTACCATCTTGGGGTATATTGATGGTGTGTCCAGAGCTTTTATGGCCGCCTGACTGTCTATGTACGAAACAGTAGATCTTCCGTCTATTGGGCGCATTGATAGTCGGATGGCTGCCTTTTGAACAGTTCTTAATTCCGCATGGAATTGACTGCAGTGGTTTGGTAGCCGGATTGCCTCAGAGATCTCTGGCAGACTGACATAAATGCCTGATCCCGTGGCATACACTGCAGTGCTTCGGCAGCCGGATTGCTTCAGAGATCTCTGGCAGACTGGCATAAATGCCTGATCCTGCGCCTTCTTCCTATTTGGACACGTCAGTGTAGATTTGCCATGCAGATGGGTTACATACTTTATCTTCGTCCCATTCTTCTCTTGAGACGAGCACACGTTCGTCGTGCGCTTTATTTCGAAGTCCATAAAAGGCGTAAGATAATCTGTCTCCTTAAAGACGTTCGAGATTTGTAATATTACCTTATACCTTTTTCCGTGGGCTGCGTATCCCCACATTGTTGTCCAAACTAGTCGAATGGCATAATTGAGGCGGCCAATTCCCCAGTCCAAAGCGAGAGATTTATTTCGTCTAATTCCTCGCCTTCTTCTTCAAGGATTGGCGTGCGGTGTGACATGTGTCGCCGCCTTGCTGGAAATACATGTCGACACGGTTCAGCTCGTTAATTTGGGTAAGAGAAATAGGGGTTGCCATCGATGGTAAATTTCTTCTCATGACCATCTTTGAAAAAATGCACTCTAATAATACGACCGAACAGGATGTTGCGTTTCAATTTGGAAGACTGTAGTCATTTGTAGGACTAGACTAGGTCGGAAGCAGCAGTAATGCAGAACAGATATCGACGTTCGCACAGTTCACTTGGCGGACGAACAGACAAATGGACGGGAAAGTCTACAGGTGTACCACAGGAGAGCGTATTGGATCCTCTATTGTTAACAAAACCCCCAATCGAATGTGACTTAAGTTGTGAAACTGTCTTGCCGCGCTAGACTTGGCCCTTATATCCCAGCAAACACTCGTCTTGTGTGTGCTTACGTTGGAGAAACCTATGGACTTGTGTGGCCTGTGCATACCGACATTTTGGAAAGCTTTTCTTGGTAGTCACATTTCCTGAGCATAGTCAGAGAGGTGACACCGTTTAAATGGAAGCTCTTGTGCCCGGAATTGAACCATGAACCTTCGGTTTTAGATGCGAATAGTTCTTCTTATCTCGAGAACTACCTTTCTTGTGGAATACTGGTACTCTCCCGAGTTCGTACATGGAATCATTTACAGCGAAGAATCATATCACCCCCCTCAGCTTGACCGGAGGAACATTGAAAAATGAATAACTTACAACCACCTCTGCTGACAGAACAACGCTGGTAACTCGCATATTCATGCCCCTGGAATCCACCAGCATCCCAGACACGTTTGTGCATCTCCCCGCGGAGCATATCGGAAACTCTTGCCTTCACTGGCGGAGAAATATTTGATTTATACTTAAGCGCACACGTACGGCAATCGTGCATTACCATTCAGCGAACGCGTTAATGTCCCACAAAAGGATAACAAAGCGAGAACACTGAGAACGGAGCACCGATCAAACAGGGACGCACCGCATTCGATGCTGCGAGCAAACAAATTCGAAATCTGCCGCATTCGGAACGAAAGGTTTTTCGGCGGCCTACGGCGCCGCTGTACTAGCAAGTGCCAGCGCGAGTGTCTGTACCCTTCCTGGCACAAGCAGCAGCAGCAGTCCGTCACGTTCGAACACTTTGACTGCACTTCATTGACATTCAACCGCTGGAGGCCATCAAAACATCAAACGTATTTCAGTCTAGCATTTAAATCAGTTGTTTACTTTTAATGGAATCAGTTCAAAATCGGTCTCCAGCACGTAAGGCCGTAAGACGTGTGTGCGGCATGCGGCGCTGCAGTGCAGCGTTTAAGTCCTGAGCAAATGTACGGCGTGGGGACCGTCCAACATCCCACTGCGTCAATCCGCAACAGCCGTCCCGCGGTACTGACGGCAGTCGACGCGAGAATCCTCCCAGGACAGATCGTGATGTTTGGAGGAGAAAATTTAATTCCGTCACGTGGTATCCTTTATCACCTGCCTTTTGTCGAAATCCCTTTCGGGATCTAAAGGATTCAGCTGGCGCTTCCGCTAACTAAACAAAATGTCATCGCGAACTTTTGTCTCATTCGAAAGCCAGGGCATGCCGCGGTGGCGGGTGGGGAAAAGCGCACACACTCTGCGATGTAAATAGTCAGTGGATTGTTTAAACTGCTGTGTGACTGACATTCCGGAGCAGATTTTGTGGACAGGATTGAAATTCGTTTTCACGAGGATAATTCAGTTCGATGGCACTCTTTCGACCTTGGTGCTGTGCTGGGGTGTTGATCATTTCAGATGGAAAAATCATCTGTCTCTTTTGGTGGTGCTGTGATTTTCGCAGTCGTTAATTTTTCACCGCAATGCGAAGACGCGAAAGCAGTTCGTTGGAATTAGTCGCATGGGCAGCTCAGAGGCGCCTGTGTTTGTCGAGGATGAAGGCGTGGGACCGAGACACTGTGTAGTATGCTGTGATGTCGTTACGCGTTTTAGTTGCTGAGCAAGGATTTAGAGAGGCATGGATCACATAATCTGCACTGCAGTGATGTAGCCATCATTCTCGAGCCTCTCGTCATTCTACAACATCTCATCTCATCCTACTTATGGTATGTAAGGTATATACACACAATCTTTCTTCAGATTTGAGCGCACATAAATTTTAATTGAATTGAAGAACTTTGGGTGTATCATAGCAGGAGACTAGTACTGCGATCATAAGGATCTATTGTACTTCCTTCTCTTGGTCTTGGACCTTAGAGCTGCCTTCGGAAATTTGGCGACTCCCCTCGATGGGATTTCTTGGAATGATCTGTTCATCGTTTTGAATATTTCGCTGGCAAGTGGAGGACAGTCGATTTGTATGTGCTCCTTCGATTCTTTCACTTGGCTACAGTGCCCACAGATTTCTGCACTGGTAAGGCCTATTCTATGAAGTTGGCAATTGCACGCCCCGTGTCCAGTTAGTCCTCCGCATAGTAGTCTTAGGTCTGGTTTGTTAAGTTCTAGAGCATCTGTGGATCGCTTGGGATTGCAGATGTGTTCCATTATACTTGAGTGCTTGATGACCTCCTAGTGACTTAAAAATGGCTAATTGGTTTAATGGGCACATTTGTGTAGGTGAAGATTAATGACCGTGATGCTGAATGGATTAAGAGGGACGGTGGATCTAATTAGACATGATCATGAACAGTTTATATGTAAATGGTGAACTCTCGTGTAATTAGATTCACGTGAAACTTGACATAGTCGGATGTCACGTACTTTTTATGTTCAAGTACGCCCGTGACATTGATAAATATGTGAAAAGCTTAAATGTGAGTGGGGAACTCTCGTGTAATTAGTTTCACGTGAAATTTGACATCCGGCTACGTGCCTCTTACTATTTATATTCATGTACGCCCCTGAAATTATATCACGGACTATGTGCAATGGGCTATCAAATGTTCAAGCACACATTTGTGATGCATGCACATACGCAGTCAAACAGTCAATGAATGCATGCCATTACTTGAGCACTCATTTCCTGGTCGCTGCTTTCCTTGACCGCTCAGTGCAGTGCAATTCACCAAAATTCATTCAACAAATTTTCACATCGCACGCAGGTAGTTGGGATTTTTAAGAACTTTTTTGAATCGCTTGATATGCTTCCACGTTGGGTATTGTTGCCATTACAGGTCAATCTTCCGTTTTGGTGCAGGGATGTACATGAGAGATTGATCCGAACGGGATTCCATGCCATAGACTGGATCTAAAAATCAGATCTCCGATCTTCCCACTGCGCAGCCTTGATCCACCGAAACTTTGAAATGGAACTCGACTAATTGTTAAATCTCTCAAATCTCATCTCACAGACTTTACGGACCTTCGAATGGAGAAACTGTGTTCATCCCAAAAATTCCTCTTATTCAACTCACGTGCCATTCTCTTTCAAAAGTTCACAGTTTTCTGTCAGCTTATCGTTCGCCATTATGATAACTGGACGAGACTTGACAAACGCGTGCTTCGCACACTGCCAATTGTTCTTTGAAATGTCGTAGCCATCAAGTCGTTTAGTCTAAACGTTAGTTGTTAGAATCATCAAATGGCTATAACGGTCAAAAATATCTAAATGCCCTCTTTGGCTCACATTTAAAAATTCAGAAAGTCTTGAATTTCTTGTTTTTCTGTTAAAAATTTACATAATTATAATTTAAAGTAAATTTTATTAAATAAAAATAATTCATTTGGTTTTGTAGTACATTTGACAAAGCTAATTTAAAGCTCTAATTTAACCACGCATTGAATTTTATTTTTTGTATAGCTATGCTTTGAATTAACGAATCTAACATAAAATCCAGGCATTTCCACTTTTTGTTAGAAAGAATGTGTACTCGCGGAAGAGAGTGACAATAGATGGCGCAGTCCCTTTGCCGGAATGTCACATTCATGTGAAAATGAACTCAAAGAAAGCAAGTGATCCATTCGCGTCTTCCTACCCACTGTTCCCTGGGGTTTCGATTTGAAGCTAGCAGAGGACAGCACAGGAGCGCCAAGATATTCTACTCTTTTGACTTGTCTATAAAACTTCTCGTTTCGATTTCGCAGACAATTCTGAGCTTTTGAGGAAATGCGGCCAATTTTACTTTCAAGAATTTTTGTTGCCAACATTGTGCCGCAAAGGTAGGTTTAATAGTAAATGAGGGCAAGACCAACATCGACGTCTTCGACAGAACGTCCCAGCAGACAGACATGGCTTTGAGTTAGTCAAGGACTAGGGTCTACCTAACTTTGGAACCGCTATCAATTCAGAAACCGACGCAAGCTCTGATATTTAATGAAAAATAACTCTTGCCAATCGCTGCTTCGTTGGCCGAATAAAGCAATTGATAAACAAAGCAATCTCTCGAACAGCCACAGTGACCGTCTGTAGGACCTTAAAAACAGAAGCACGGTCTGAGCGTATTAGGTTGCTCTTGCCTGCTTTGAGAGGAAAATTCTTCGGATGATTTTCGGGCCTGTCTGCATTGACGGTGAGTGGAGGTTGAGATATGACAACGAACAGTACGAGCTGTTCAGCTGTTCAGCTTCATCGACATAGCCAGAAGAGTGACGATCCGGCGCTTGAGATGGCCAGGTGATGTGGAACGAATGGCAGCCAGCCCGGTCCGGAAAGTCTTCGAATCCATCCCCGTGGGCAGACGCACTAGAGGAAGACCGATACTGAGGTGGGGCACACAAATGGAAATGGACCTCAACCAACTATGCGTGCGCAACTGAAGGCAGCTAGCTACAGATCGAGGTAGCTGCAGACACTTGTCGTGGCCAAGTCCAACTTTGTTCAAGGATTTAATTTTTTTCGATTTTTGCCTTCTAGTTTAGGGAGCTGTGGAAATTGCGACGCCATCCCTAGAACTTGCTCGAGTTTTGCTGTGTCGTCTGGTAAATAGTTACACTTGATCAATCGGTAACCCGTCAAATACGTGGGGAGACACCAAAATAGCAGGGGTCCAGTGGACTCAACGAAGAGGTGGCTGTGATTCTCAGCAAATCCGTGACATCTCTCCAGAAGCTCTTGGTATCGATAAAGCGCCAAGAAAGGAACAGTAAAGGCACTTTGGCACGAAAACGCTGCAAGAAAAGAGCTATAATCCCGAAAGACACATTGACTCGACAACGCGTCAAGAAAGGAGCCGCAACCCCGAAAGACACTTTGACTCTGAACGCTTCAAGAAAGGAGCCGTAAGCCCGAAAGGCACGCTTCAAGAAAGGAGCCGTAACCCCAAAAGACACTTTGACTCTGCAACGCTTCAAGAAAGGAGCAGTAACCTAGAAAGACACTTTGACTCTTCAAGGCTTCAAGAAAGAAGCCGTAAGTCCGAAAGACACTTTGACTCTGTAAGTCGTCAAGGAAGGAGCAGAAACTTTGACTCGACAACTCGTCAAGGAAGGAGCAGAAATCCCGAAAGACACTTTGAATCGACAACTCGTCAAGACATTGACTCGACAACTCGGCAGCGAAGCAGCAGTGTTTCTAAAACAAGATCCTTACTCATCAATCCAATGATCGAGCAGTGACTCGACAGCAGAAATGCTGTCGGCGGTCCCAGTGATCCTTCTCTGTCATATTGTATGACACCTCAGCTCACAAATACTTCAGCTGTTGCAGCATTCGCTATTCTCAGCACATGTGACGATCATCACTCAATGGCAAGATTTATAATTAGATCACACAAATGTCCGTGAAACCAGAAGCCAGCAGATCGTTCGTTAATCGCCCACTGATTCACCTGCCATTGCCATTGACGTGAATCACTTTCACGGGGAGAACTCGAGTTCATGGAAACGGGCAAATGCCACCCAACCATCGGTGGGGCAAATTTGGAATCAACACCGCTTGCAGCATTCCGTACACCCCTCCCCATCCTGCCGCCCTACACACTCACTCACGCGTAGAATGCGAAAAACAAACAGAATTCCACTCAAAAATTGTCGAGATAAATGGGAATATGAAACTATTTTGAAATTAAAACGCATTCCACCATTCCCTCCATCGCAGGATAATTAAAATACATAACTACGAAGAGACGCCCAACAGGGAACTGCGCGTACTGACCGACTGGATTGCACACGAAATTCCCTCCAGTCACGAGCAGGGCGCGGTTTATCTCGGCGACGATAACAGACAGATACACCTTCACTTCATTCGAAAAGATACGACTGTAAGATATTCGGAGAAAAGATACACAAATAACTATGCAAACTATGTACGTACATTTTTGCGTTTCGGGTTTCGTTTTTCATCATCGATGCGGCTGTTTGGCTTGAAATGAAACAAAAAAAAGCAAATACGTATGCACGCGATATCACAGCGGAATTGCGATCTTTCCTCGGCAGATACACGCGAAAATACAAAAGAATACTCGGGTTTGTTTAGTTTGATACTAACGAAATAAGCTCGACATTCGCGAGTATTACCCACTCGAATGGATAAACAATAAAATACTGAAACTCACCGAATGATACTCGCGAATGATGGGGCAAAAAAAAAAAAAAGAACGCCACTAAACAAACTCAACCAAAGTAGCGACCAGCTGTTTCGGATCTCACCGCTGTTGGTGTTGGGCTCCTATCACACGAGCACACAGGCAGACTCAACTCACGCTCTCTCTCGCGACACTCGGTGTCGTATGGTTTTGTGCAAAAATACGGGTATTTTGTAAATTTATCTGCAAATGGAATCTGAGTCAGCACAAGTAGTCTCTGCAGCCACCTATGCGTCAGTCGTATCTATCAGATGATGTGTGTTGTGAGCGGATCACCTAAACCACACACTTTCCCACACCACTGCCGTACGGGCATGCATCTCACACCTCTTACTGCAAGTAATCGAGAGCAAAAAACAAAAAAAAAAAAAAACAAGAAGAAGAAAACCGATCTTATGCGTGGAGTGCACCGAGAAGAAGAGTATCTTCTCATTGCTTTCCCTTGATTCGATACACGGGCGAACTTCAGTTCACATGTGTACTTGCGTCTTGTATTGTTTTCTATGCGCCGCTCCGTGCACACACTCTGGGTGAAAATGCATCTCAAACACAATTAAAGATAAGTGATGTTCCATTGGATTGCCACGGCACGACACAGCAGACGCAGTTCTCTTGAGGAAATCTGGTGGAATTTTCGTTACACAAGACCGGGCAATGGGACCGGGCAATGTGTGCCCGCCGCCTGAAGGGCACATCATCATTTGTTTCGCTTTGAAGGTGATTTCTGTGAGACTTCCTGGATAGAATGCGATTCAAGAGAAACACAGAAAAACACAAAAAAAAAACCCTCCATCGAGGCCGAGGGAGAGGAAATAAAAATCCGATGATGCTCCACTTGGCAAATATTTGCCAGACGTGTTCTACAATGTGCATCGCATTCAGTGCGCTTCGTTCGGTGCGGTCTTTGTCTGGCTGATGTGTCGCGCTATATAAGTAGATTGTCGCGTCGGTCGCATGGCGAAAATGGGTGAGTTTTCCCCCGTGCTGTGCCATTGATGATGGCGCATTATAAAAATAGCTTATGGGCTAGAAGATACACCCGATGCCGCACGGCAAGGCGCACCACTTCTTCGCATCGACTTTGACGATGCGGCCAAAGTGATTTTGATTTCATGGGATATTTGAGATACTACGTGTGCATGTGGATGTGGCAGTCTGTGTGCTTGTGGCGGAGATGTCTTAAGTCCGTAAGGGGGTGGGGCAGGGGTTAAGCGAGACGTTTCGATCAGATTGTGGTTGAACCTTCCTCCTCCTCATTTGGATTGCTGGCATATTCAATAGACGATTCATCGGATAGAGATTTGCACTCGGGGGCCCTCTTAATAGGTCAGATGTGAGACGAGATAAAAGAACGAGGATTGATTCGATGTTCGGCGCTGGTGAGTGCTTGCAAGATGGGTGTGTGTGCTCTCGAACAATGAAATGAGTTTTGCAACAAACAAATTAGTTTGGGGCGGAATGCTAATCCATTGGGGCGTCTCTGGTGGACAGGAGCTGAGGATGCACGATGCAATTGTTGGATGATTTCCAATAACGCAAAGATACGTGCGCTTGGGGGTGAGGACTGGCCAGGAGATAAGTGACCATGTAAGCGTTGTGAATTGGAACGTCTATCGGCTCTGGATTGACCTAGATTTGGCATAAGCTAGTTGCTACTTCCAGGGAGGATATTGCATGCGAGCTGAGCAGACTTTTCATTAAATACGTCCGCTTGAGAGTTCTTTGTAAACACGGCTAATTATCAGCCGTTGTGGAGTGTTCTTTGGAATTCTGCAGATTGTCAGCTGCTTGGGCTCAAGAGCGTTCTTATTAATAGAGCCTTACCTCGAAGAGTTTTGTTTGAAGAAGGCATTCGTCGCGCTCCTGTGCGTGGGGACAGAGGCATGGGTAATCTGAAAAGCGTGCGATCTTTGGCGAGACAGCGAGATGAGTCTAGGCAGGCTACAAATGGTAAGCATGCTGGGGCATAAACGGTTTGACTCCGGCCCGTCTCATCTTCGATGACGAAGCAGTGGGACAGCGCAGGAGTCTATGACTGGACCTAGGGTGGCTCACACAAGTGGTGAAGATTTCAACCAAATTAGTCTAGCCGGCGATCACTCTAGCTAGAGATGCTGCTTGGTTGAGGTGCAGGTCTACTCCGTCGTCACAAGCAAAAGATGAACATCCCGTCAATGGTTCACCGGTGGGGAATAGCCACAGTCGCCGTGACGTAGTGGGCATGTATGTCACGTCGACTCCTACTGGACCTATGGTGCTTAGTCTCGATTCCCGGTACGACAAGCAGTTTTTACGGCGCCACCTCTTTCGATTTACTGACAAGGCCCATCGAGTATCACAGTCTAGAAAAAGTTTCTCAAATTTGGGCGGCGGAAAACTGGTCGATTCCACTCGCGAGGCACAACACAAGTGGTTGCTCTAGCAGCTTGGCCATGAAGCTTCTCCAACTAGAACGCTCGGAAGCGGCATAAAACGGGGCCCCTCCACTCGTGAGAGTACGCACAACACAAACCGTGATAAGTTTGTGCATGACTGGCTGACGGGTGACCCGTACAGCCAGCAGACAGGTAGAGATTCGTGCGAAACTAAGGAAATATAGCCTGGTAGCGGCTAGTTTCTATGAAGACGCAGAAATGTCAATTCGCAGATCAACTGATTTGCGCATCGCCATAAAGCCTGACCGGGTTATTTTGTCGGATTAGGCCCTACGTACGTATAATGCCAACGCAAACATTGAAACTGGGCGACCATAGACAACGTCGTGAGCTCGATGATCGGTAGCTGGAAATGCTGGCCGGAGATCCGGATTTTGTCCAAAAAATCATCTTCAAGGGCGACGCGGTCCCCATTTTTGTCAAAAGCCTTCATTGAAGCGAACATGAGTTCGACCAAGCTTACACAACGGTTGTCTGTTTGCTGGCATTATCAGAAGTTATTGCATTCAAAATGAGGAAGGAGGCACCTTTTTCAATCACGATCACGATGGACAACATCGATGTACCTGAGCTGCGGTTGCAACACGACGGCGCTACATGTTGTACAAGCGAGGCATTGCTCGACGTCGTGAAGCAGTTGGGTCCGCTAATGGCGAGCGCTCATAAATTGATCGCAGCCATCATTTGACTTGACACGACTCAATTATAGTCTCTGGGATACGTCCTTTATCTTTGTTTGGAAGTGAACCTCATTGGAGGAGCTCGAGAACAACTATCGAGGCGATATTGCCGAAATAATGCCGCATATATTTGGCCCAACCGCTTGCCAACGAAGCCGAGGAATTCCTTTGATGGTTCATTGCGTAGCCGTTTTTGCCACTCACCTTGTAACTTAATCTAGTCCTGGTCCCCGTCAGTGGTTGGATAGTCGGAGAACGACTTCATGTACCGGGTTTGCCTGAATCGCATTGCTCAAGTGCGGGGGGCAGGGTAGCCGTGTTTCTGGTAGTTTCGTCAGTTTCACTCTGTAAAGCCGGTTCTCTGAGACACAGCATTGGCGCATGTTAAGCTGTTCAGCCGTCTCCTCAAGAGATAAGCGAGGAGACTTGATTGATTGACTTGGTTGAATGTCCGAATACCACGTTCGGCGCTTCTCTAATTGCCTTAATTTCTTCTAGAAAAAACCGGATTATCCAAATCTCGTCCATTTATGCATAGTCTATGAGGATGTAATCACTGTCCGTCAACAATGTTCACATCGATCTAGAAATGGGCTGGAAGCAGAATATGACCAATCAATTGGAAATCACATCCTTTCCATTCCAGTACGACTAGAATTTTCAGTGGCATCGCACCTCATTAAAGTCGACCATCGCTCGTCGAATGCCTCTTCATCTAGACCCTGCACAGTGCCTTTGATGGAAAATCAATCAATCAATTAAGTAAACTATTGTTCACACGCTGTCTGTGTTAATTATCGCCAAAACCAACAGATCCAGCGGCCCGATGACCCGACCGGCCTACAAACGGGCACGTTTCTTTGATCGCTCCCCACGAAATGCACATTCAATTATGCGAGACATTAATTAGCAAAATTCACAACGACCAGCGCGGCCCCACCGAGTCAAACTTAAGCACACCCCCAGGCCCTCATATCGCACGCCCTGCAGTCACGTGTCAACTTAATTGATATGCAAGCATGGCAGCATCTCCTATGACAGCAAATATGCAATGTCATCAATCCTCGCTTGGATAAGGGTGTGAGTTACGGCGCTGTCGAGCGGTGATAAAACAGCTCTCCGCAATTTATCGCAATTAAATTTCAACAAACAAACAAATCGCATCGCCAGTTGATGATGCACTTCTAACGTACGGTCACACATTCGCCATCTTCGTTGGCACACTCGACTGGGCACTCAGCTCGAATGGCGAACGACGATGGGCGAAGGGCCAAGGGCGAAGGGCGAGATCCCAAGAGATACTATAAAAGAGCGGACGTTCTTGTCAACAGTGCTGTGTGTCCTGTTTGCCCACTCGAGGTCGGCAAATTGAATCATTCGCTGTGGTTCACGGACACCATTGCAATCGCCATCGCCATCGCCATCGCCGCCGTCCCCGCAAATATAATAATAATTGTTTGGCAGTGATATAGCCACACTCAGACACACGTATCCGCACATCCTTGACTGGCTGTGAAGCGAGTCGAGAGCCATTCGGTGACGGGCGAGAAAAAAATGTTGCTCATACGCCAGGTAGACCAACTCTGCCAACTGTGTGTGTAGATGCACTTAATCGAAAAGTCCTTGGACTCGAAGAGATCCATCTCAATCTCAGCACAAGACTCGCCCGCCCCCTCGTCCCTTGTTCGTGCTTGCTGTTTACAATCGATTCCAACAGAAAAATCGCAATCAATGCGATTAGTCACCGAGCCGGGGGTGCATCACGTAAACCAATCACAGGAAGAACATCTAGAATTTGTTCTTTCTCTGCTCTCATCAGTTCCTTCCACCTCTCGGTTACATCATTGTTTGTGCTGTTGTGCTCGTGTTGATACGGGTGCACAGGCAGAGACTGTGCAATCACTGCGAAGTGTCTTTTCACTTTTCAGCGATTATTCCCTCGAGGTAAGAGAATGAAGAATTGAGTTTCTCGAGTGGTATTTGTTCAGGGAGTGCAACGTAAGGGCTAGCCCTTGTAGCAATCTGCTAGTGGAAGGGACCTAACAATTTCTCGTTTGTTAATCAATTAACACAAGCACACACGAACGGGCGATTGGGCAGTGCTGTGGGTTGGGCGGATTAGATGGACTGTTTGAAGAGAAACGATTCGATGTACACTTGGTGAATATTTAACAAATAAATCGATTTGATTGAAAATATGATTGATACCTGATATGCTGGTGTGGTAGGCTGGTGAGCTTTGCAGAGAGGAAGATGTGTGGCGAGGGCTTGGGGGTGACAAGCACTGGGAAGGCTACTTGTGGGTCAAACACAAGGTGGCTACCACTCGTTATCAAGCCTCTCTCAAGTAGACATCTCGCAGTAAAAAAATCTAGTCAGATAGTTGCACAACCCTCGGCAACGAACTGAACGATACTTTCGACGCACGGGTAGGTGACTTCTTCAACGTCGTTGTGGGGAAGATCATGTTCGACTCACACACCAACAATACAGCCAAGATCTTGCAGAACGTGTGTAGACCTTTTCGTACAAGCGCATGATATTTGACGTGTTTGGCAGAACACAGCAGCTGGTGTGGATTTGAGACGAAAGCGGTGAGTGATGGGTCTAGCAGTGGAGAAGAGGAAGACTAAAAACATGGTCTTCCATGTGTAGGCCTTCCTTCACAATGCACATACACCATCAACCTCTTAAACAGAATGTCGCAAGGGGCGCCTATAACTGCGAGGTAGTCAGGGACTTTTTCTACCTTGGATCCGCATTAAGCAGTACAAACAACGATACTGTCATCTATTGTTTGTTTGGAGTGACAAGGCAACAGATTAATGTAGCCGACTCTCAATCAAGCTGACTTCATATGAGACAATTATCATTAAGGTCCAGCTGCACGGCGCACAGCCCTGGGCGCTGTCAAAAGCGGATGTAGAAGTTCTTGGTGTCTTCGAGGTGCACGATACATTTTGCGTTGATGACAACTGGATGAGAAGATTCCACCACGAACAGTGTAAGCTGTACAGCGACATGAGCCTAGCCCGGATGTCAGCGAATCCAACTCTAGGAAGACTGGACAATGTAGATTGCGTGGGCAACTGAGCTCCAGGACGAAGGGAATTCGAATCGGAGCAATGCAACAGAGGAGGTCCACGTCTAAGGTCGAGCACACAAGCTGAAAAGTACCTCAAACAAGTTAGTGTGGGGAATTTAAAGGCTTTGCTAGCAAAAGACGGCGTTAGCTGGAGATTCTTGCTGGTTGAAAACCATATTCACCCTCGACTGTAACCACGCAGAAGGAAGTAGAAGATTTCCACAACTCAATGATCTTATGGCTGATGCAATAGGGAAGCTCAAGGTATTGTCATGTCAGCTTATGACGATTTCCCTTGGTACGAGTTTATAGCCACACACTGGGGAGAAAGTGTGAGACTCAATTGGGGTCTTTGATGGAAGTTAATTGATGTCCAATATTAACCAAAAGATATGGTCTCTCATCCCAGGACGAGATTTGAAAATGTATCGGCCAGCAACAAGTGATAAGTTATGTAACTACTTATCAACTTGCGACATGTAATAATAATGGTGGTCGATATAGCCCGCAGCGGGTCTAGTTTCTGGCAGCTGCAGTGGGTACCTAGGACACTTAGATAAGCATCCGTCACACATCTGTGCCGCGTCGCAACTACCTCACAAGAGGATGGTGAGTCAAGAATTGTGATGTTTTCGCATTCTGGGCAAAACCTCAGAGCTTGTGAGCTTCACAAGCATCTTCAAAATTGTGATGTTCGCTGGAGCACTTCATAAGAACGGAATAGAGACAAAAACATTTTTTTGTTTACATTTGCAAAAATATAATGAGTGCGAAGAAGTCAAATAGGACACATTTTTGGCATGAAAACGAATTTGCCACACCATGGTAGCTACTCTTGTGTGTCACATCACCGTTAGACACCGACACACTCAGGCCCGAATAGTATTTCCAATGAAGGGATTTAGTTGGCAGAAGCTAATCGGATGCTGCTCATTCAATCGAATGCATATCACTTACCTGCTTCATTATGGACTATGAGTTCCTTGCGATCTCGAAGCAGGGACCTCGAATTTGAGCGGTCTCTGTTCTTGCGCTCGGTGTGACCAAATGTGGTAATGCCTTCTTCCCAGGAGTTTGCAGAGGTAAGACCATCTCATTCCTGGTACGCGTTTCATTTGGAGCATCACTAATAGTTTCAACATTTGCTATTTTTAGACTTGCTGCTTGGTATAGCCTTTGCAAGCTGAGGTAAAAAAAAAATACAAAAGTACATATCCTGTTCTAGCAATCAGTTTACTGAGATAAATAGATAGAGATAGAGATAGATTTATGGTACCTATTCATCATTACAAGTTGTGGTTTTCTTTTTCTTACATAAATCGTACGAGCATGGCTTTTGCCGTCTTCCTGGTCTACTGAGTTGAATCTATGTCTGCTCAGGCGTGTATTAGATAGACCTCTAGAAACATCCATCAATTTAAATATATGCTTTTACTGCACTTGATAACCGTTTTCGACGTTGGTTTGCTTTGACTAACTGCCTTGGAGCTATTTAGTCATATCATACCTCATTTAAACACATAAACTCGCAACATTCCCCCTTATTATCTTAGACGAAGTGACAAATTGCCAATTCATATCAATCAACCTCATATCAAAATCTGTATTCTTGAATTCAAGTGAGGCGAAGAAAAAACCATTCAAATTCTTTTCCCAAACTAGCTGGCAGCACATGATGCAGATTTGTGTCTTCAAGTGGGATCAACTTCCATTCGGTTGTTATATTTGCTAATTCTTATAATTTCGGGATGCCTTTGGTGCAGGACTCAGCTGTATTGGGTCGTGTATTTGCTATAATTCGCAGATGGACTATATTTAATGACAGCCCAAGACAAAGGACAGATCAAACGTACCGCTTTCTTAAAAATATATTTTCCAGGGTGTGATTGATTTTTTTTATAACTTGCACGCCCACAAGGTATTGTCAATACCCTTAAGTGTCCTGGTCCAAGACACAGCACGGGCCGAAGGTGTAGAGGGAGAAAGGGAGAGGAGGTACCTGTGCACATTGGTAATTGGACTGGATTTAGAGATGTACTCATATTGTTGACTTGTCGTTATTCAATCACTAACTGTGAACACATAAATTGACTTTCCACAATTGCCTCCCCACAAACGAACTTCAAGCAGCAATGCAGCAACAAATTTGAGTACTACACCAAGTGGGGAAGTCGTGTCAACGCTGGGAAATCTGTACTTATGTGCTTAAGAAGACAATCCCGAGGTGGATGAGGATCAGCAGCCAAATGTCGGATCATAAAGATATTGCCCCCTAACGGTACTGAGATATCAACAATCGAAAGAGTGAAGTAGCTTGGGGTTACCATCACGGAAAGGTTGAAGTTCGATAGTCACTCGAAACTGACCCCTAGGAAGGCAAACCTAGGATCCATCGCATCTATTCCTTGATGCGCAAACAGAACGGGTTAAGCCAGAGGACAAAACTGCTGCTATACATGTAGCTTATACAGCCGATATTAACGTACGGCTTCCCAATGGCACACCATCTCTTAGACCAGCATGACGAAGCTCGCAATTTTTAAAAAGAAATTACTGCGAATATGTACCGGACTCACCTTAGTAAGAGACCGTCAAAGGCACCACAGCAACGGGAAGCTTTACGACCAAGCACGCATCATGCCCCTACAACAGTACAAAGTGACACTCTTCGGAAAGCAGCTACTAAACATCAACAAGCATCCTAACGAGGAAACCAGGAACCTGAAAAACACAATCCCAGGACAACGATACCTCAGCGAGTTAAATCTTTCTACCAGAGCAGCAATAACAATCACCATCGAGGCTAAGTCGGCTACCACATCACCACTCCATCCCTAAAGGATCACCATGGAAACACGGAATTTAACAACCCGATGTAAGCACTAGACATTGAAGGCCATACAAAACAGACAAAAAAGTGACAATGATACCAAAAGTTAAATTAACCAATGTACATCGGTTGGGCTGCTAGTGTTGACCCGACAACCCAATCTTTAGTTTGTAAGCCTAGTTGTAATCTCAATAGGAAACATTATTTGTTCATGCCTGGATTTGATTGGGTGTCCAAATTCAATAGCTAAATTATCCTAGACCAGACTCTCAATTAGGTTGGTGTATATGGCTTACTATATCAAGCATTTGTAGGTGTGGTTGTTGCATTAGATAGTTTTGACATGTTTCTGCAATGTTTGATTCGTGTCTGTCATTCGATAGGAAACTTGTTAAATTAATTCATTAATTAATTCGATTTTATAATTAATTCGGGCAAACCGAAGATTGTGACCATATATAATTCTGAATATATTCATTAACAATTCAGGTTTTACGATGAATTATTAAGCGTCTACGGTCGTTTTTTGCACTTATTATTTAAGCGTGCATACGCTTGCAAAAAAACACACATATTAATTGACCTTCATTCACATTAATAAAAAATGGCTCAATACAATAGGCGTCTCATACAAAAAATCAAGTGACAAAATATCTCCCGTTCTCTAACTTTTTCATAAAATGTCACTACAATACACACGATCGCCAGGCGGATGACAAATGTCACATAAAGTGACTACGAGAATGCACATTTGGGTGACAAAAGAGTGACAAATATTTTTGGGTGACTTTATCTCCTATCGACAACCTACAATCCACTCACATTAGCCGGCTTCAAAGGTGAATGGCAACTAGATAAACTATAGAGATAAACTCCTTCATCTTTCAACCGTCAATTGATTTGAAAAATATGACCAAAATTACATGGGGATGTAAAACAAAATATCACAGTCCCTCATCACGGACATCATTGTATCATATCTTGAATTATATCTTCCTACCCTCGTTCCACTGCTCCGCATATGTGTTTCCAATGAATTGAGTTCAGATAATTCAGAATATGTTGAATGGCAGGCATTGTCGGATGAGGTCTTACGTCATTTTGCATCATGGGCAAATTAATTTGGAAATTGCTTAAAGTGTGAGGGCACTCCAGGTATTCACTGCAGAGGAACAGTGGTATTGGGTCAGTTGTCAGGAATTAAATGAAATATTGCATCGTTGGACCTTAGTTGAGTTGTCGTTTGTGGAGTTCACGATTGTCGAACTGGCGGAAGTGGCGAAAAGTACCCTGGACAGGTTAACTGAAAACACATATTCTTTGTCGTAGTGTGGACATTTTTTCGGGTGTTTGGCGTGTTGTACCGACACGCAACAGAACAAAAAAGTCACGGGTTGTGGGTGAGTGTCGGGCGCCACGGGTGTTTAACCTCTACTGAGTCTGCTTGACACCGCATTCCATGACTCAAAATGTTCTGTGCAACGCTATGTGTTCAGGCTTTGCGTCAAGCTATAGTCAGGGATGAACCAGAATATGCGGACTAACTTGCATGGTTTGGCGTTTGATTTGAGCGTGAGAACACGTGCTCCCGACCATTCGTAGCATTGAGCTAAAAGGTAGTGAAGCTTAATTTTCGGATTTCATTGGCAGATGATTATTTTAGAAGAGGAATTTGAAAACCAGGATTTGTGAAAGTAGTTTAGGCAATGGTGATCGCGCGATTAAATAGTGCTCGCAGTAAGGACTAGCCCGTGGATCGCCAGGGCCTACTCGTGTTGCGCGTGCTATTGTTCGTTCGCAAGTGGAAGGGGCCTTCAGTTTTATGCCAACTCCTGCCTTTCAGTGACTCGAAAGAGTTGGGCCGTGAAAATTATGTTGCTCGTATCAGGGATCGAACCTAGGTAACGTAGGCTCAAGTGCGTAGGGGCCCAAATAGCTGCCACCTTGAAGAACACCATTTTCCTTGACGAGCGGTGAATCTAGTTAGTCGTCTCTCTCATCCAAACTGTTTGCCAACAATAGTCACCGTGTTAATCGTCTCTCAACCTAAGCCGTCTACCATGGCTGTAGTCAATGACGTTGACATAGTCGCAGAGCATAGTCGAAAGGTTTAAACCGCTCTAATGGCACTACCGTCCTTCAGTTATCAGCCTTTCTCAATTCTTAACAGGATGACTTCTAGATCAGCCGGAGTTGTACTCTCCTCATTTCCTCTGCTGACCTCTCCCGGTCAAGTTTGATGAGCGGCAGCTGGAGGTCCTGCTTAAATACTTGTGTACTTACTTCTCAGGACAGCGACAATTGGCGAGTCCAGGCTTGACATACATCTGCCTTACATCGTTGACTGTCCTATACCCGTTGCATGCAGTCAGCAAGACGAAGCTGTATTACGTTCGCCACGACTTTGTCCTTATACCAGAAATTCGGTGCCTCCTCGATCCAGGATACGAGGACCTATGGCCATAGAATCTGTAGATATCCCTAGAATATTTCTTTCAAAGGCACAAAGGGTCAGCTCTCCATTTTATTTACGGTCCAGCTGTCGGCTCCTTTTAGCTCTCCTGCAGGTTACAGCTTAAATTGTCGTCACTATTACGCACGATTAGTCTTCTGTTTCATAAGCCTGCCGCCGCACTTTTGGCTTCTATTTGGAGTAAAGTAAAATACCTTAGAGCTTAGTCGTCAAAATTATTCAGACTAACTGAGTGAATTACAAAAGTCTAGATATCACTTTGACTTGATTCGAATTGTGGGAGCTCTGAGCGTGTCACAACTCGAGCTCCACCCACATCTCCTGCACATCTTGACTTTGTTTCACGGAATAATTATGCACCAGCCGTCTTGGAATAAATCGAACGCGCCAGGGTGACCTGGGACCAAGTTCGCGTCCTGTGCTCGCTTAATATTCAACGAAAGCTAATTTTATGAAAATGAGTTTTTTTTTTCTTGCCTCTTGTGTCGCCAGGCGCTCCCAGCTCACCTTGGACTGGCCCATCCTCGCCGTGTTGAACTTCTTCGATGTTATTAGCTTGTGCCAAACATAATTTAAGAACGGCATCCTTTCAGGCGAAGTCATCATCGGCGTCCTCATCAAGACCCAGCAGTGCAGGCGCCGCTCCGTTGCCGCAGTCGCCAGTGTCGTTTGTCTTTAAACTAAAACAATTTTCGCTAAACAAAAGCGGCCATGACGCTGCCGACGATGTTGACGATGGCTTCAGCGTGCTTCCCATCCCCTTGGCATTGTCCCGACAACATCGGCAACTGGGAGTGTTACTGCCACTATTATCGAGCATTTTTGCTTTCATTTTGTTTGTGTCTCTCCACCTGCTCTCGGGTCCTTCGGGCGGGTGAGACTATTGCGCGCCATCACCCCACCTGACTGCTTTCTTCGACGGGACGTGGGCACACAACGCGCGCCAAGACGTCGATTGCAATGACGGCGCTGGGTATTACTTATTGCGATGGGTTTTCCATACTTTACGAGCTGGGGGCGGCCAGTGTAATGGCGGATAATCGGTACGGGCTCCGTTCTGCGCCACCACCGCTGGCTGCCAACAATCTCGTCGGCACCCCTGCAGGAGGTTCTTAAGGTAATTGTCCCTCCTCCTCCCCCATCAACAGCAACGACCACGACAACGCCACGGAGAAATATTAGTAAATTATTTGGGTGTCTAGCGATAAAAAAAATATAATTACCGAACCGTTGTGTATTTTCTATCGGTAGGCGGGAGAGGGCGAGCCTGCGGACGCCGGATACGGACGGCACTTGAATTGTGGCAAATTGTTCTGTCCATACTTTTGTTTGTTTAATTTGCCGGTCCATTGGAGAGTTCGGTCCGATATGGCGATTCGTTTAATTATCGACTCTCTCCCCCGCCTGACCCGCCCGCGTTTCTTTCGTTGGACGATTTGTTGGCACAGCCTCTGCCGTAAGCAGTTACGAGGCAATCAGCCTGGACGTGCGGACGGATGTCGACGGTGTTTTCCTTTCGGGCGTCGCCCTCACGGGGGAGCCCAAGGAAGGTTGTGTTGTTTTCGGATTACAATTAAAAGTTTATTAATCCTTATTGGTGATTATTTCATATTTGTGTAGCACGACAGGACGTTGTGTGGGCAAACTGTGGAAATTAATTAGTTACTTGCCCGATTTTCTGGGGAATTGAGTCGGTTAGTCGGTGAGGGGGATCAATTGAATGAATGGTTTCGGTTCGGTTCACTGCGATCGCGTAGCTCGCAGAGGTTAGTTGCATGTCGACAAGACTTCTTGTGAATGGTCATCAGTGACTTGAGAAGAGAGAAAAGCGAACGAAGAGGCAGTCAATGATGTTTCGAAAAAAAACTTTTCTGTTGGTCCCTAGCAACACACCCCAGCTGACTCACTTTTGCTCTTTCCGCCGCATGAGCTGTGCATTTTGAGAATACATGAAAGGCTGAACGTAAATTGAATTTTCTGGCTGGCTTGTGTTTCAATTGCTGGCTGACTTGTTTTGTTAATGGCGAAAACCAAAAGCGGGGCAATACTTAGAAGTACAGAGCTGAATCCTTAAGCTCGAATCCTAGTCCTAGGAGCTGTATAAAGACGTGGCTGTTGTGCGAAAGGTGCGTCGCCAGTTAACTTCTTTTACAATTTGAGCGCATCTTGCAGATGACTGAGTTGTCGTCACATCTTCCTAGACCGACCTCCATTGCGCACTCAAAAGGTTTGAGGCAGTATGTGCTGCTGCTGGTCAACGTGGACAAATCAATGGTTATGGTAATTTCCAGAACGCCTGCTCAATGCACTCTACATGTTAGTGGAGTCCCTTTGAAGAAAGTGCAGAAGTTTAAGTATCTCGGGGTCTTTCCACGAGTGATGGGAGGAGTAATACTGAGCTTTCCTTTAGGATTGGTAAAGCTGGGTCCGTCTTGAAACAGTTTGACAGATCTGTAATTAGGAAGGCCGAACTTGGTGTCAAAGTCAAGTAAGCGGTTTTGAACTCAGTATTTGTTCCAAGTCTCACCTATGATCATGACCGAAATAATAAGATCCTGAATACAAGCTGCTGAGATGAGCTTTCTTCGTGCTGTTGTGGGAATTACTCGCCGGGCGAGAAACACGGCAGTGCACGAGGAACTTAACATTGACCAGCTGCTTCTTCGAACGGAAAGGGCTATGCTTCGGTGGTTTGGTCACGTGGCACGAATGTCCACACCATCACGATTCCATCAGGAAGGCAATCGCTTGGCAGACCTAGGACGAGTTAGTTGGACCAAGTCGAAAACCTCGCCTGGTTCCGCTTGGGCATAACTCCTGATGAGTTAGAGTCGAGGCCATAGGATCTTGTTGCCTGGAGATCTCTCGTGCATGGCTTACACCCGCGAGCATGAGGGTCAGAAGATGATAATGAGGATGAAGACAATTCTTTCCGATGCTGCTCCTACAATTTAGGAGAAAATTAAGCCAACCCCAAATAAAAATACATGTCTCAACCACAGATTGGTCAGAAATGATCTACGAAATATGTTCAACACTTCTGCATGCCCACATTTGAAAAAAATTCCCGCTGTTGCAACCTACCCCGCACATGAGGCATGTTGTAACAAAGGTTGGCGTAAGTTGTAACAAGAACTGAATAGGTAATATGAAGCCGTTTTTGACTGATGAAAGGAAAGTTAAAGGAATACAGATTGGAAATTAAGAGTCATCATCTGGATCTTTGTTAAAAATTAAGTCTTTGTACATGATGTACACTGCACCCATTTCTCTGGCAAACTTTGAGTTAATGGTTTGCAACAGATGAGGGACACAGGCTGTTCACCTTCGTCCCAGGATGAGGAATCTAACAGTACTTTTAAACCCCACCTTTCAGCCCACATTTTCAGCATTTCACCATACAATATCCAGCAATTCTAAAAGTTGGACGTCAGCGAAATGGTGACATTCTTCGCTTGTAAGTATGGTCGAGTTCAGAAACGCCACACTGCGGTAGCCCTGCCAGATTTGAGTTCATAAATGCAAGTAAACTGCAGTGACTGTGCATGAGAGCAGTCGTCAACTGCGTTCATAAAGGCCATGTGACGGTCAAACTGTGATCAAATTGGCAGTGATTCTTGTTTTTATGCAGGATGGCAGGGAAAGTGGATTGGAAAAGTGGACCTTTTCCTGCAAAATTGGTTCCGAAGGGCACGGAAATTATTATTTTAAAGAAATTTGCGTAATTTGGACCATGAATTGACTTCCAATTCTTTTTAAATGTTGAAAATCTGTTTTACCAACTTAACGTTGTCTTGGATCCGGCTTTGTGGCGTGCACGCTTTATGACTGCGAAGTCATCAGATTCAAATTCGCCGCGTTGAGAGTTTCCCTGAAAATAGAATTTATTTTGGAGGTTTTTGGTAGAGTCAAAAATGCCAGATCCCACCGCAGGGGCTCACTGTCACAACGCCCACAACAACTCGTTACATACTCCTGCCGAATCCAATGCTATCGTCGATGCTTGCTAATTAGAAAGAAAGACTGTTCATGTCCAAGCATGGATGCCCTCGAAACCTCTGCGAAATGTTCGCCCATCATTATTCAGTAATTATTTTGCACACCCCCCTTGTCAGCAGTGCCTGTCGACTCACAACACAATATGCACAATGCAAGCGCACACATACGCACACATACATCAGATGCCTCAAAGGACGGACGTCAAAATGCCACAACGCCAGAATGCAACCGAAGATATTCGCCTCGCCACATCCATTGGATTGAATAGGTTCCCACCCACATTGCAGCAGTCGAAGTCATAAATCATGACCGGAGCCGGAGGATTAGTATGATTATTGTTATTACCTCGGTTTCGAACTACAAGCTTTGGACTGTTCTACCCGCTCCACGACCCTCCATGCGGCTAGGAGGTCGATGTGCAACAATATATCTGTGCTGAGCACGATCCAAGGGGTGGCTGAAATGAAGAATAGGTAGACTATTGGGAATAATGGCTGGCTTGTTGTTTTGTAAACTTTGTAATTAGAAACGAAAATTGTTGTGAAGTTATGCAGATGGCTAACGAGCAGCCGTTACGTGAGCATAATTGTTGCCAGCGAACTGCATTCTTCGGTAATAAGAAATTTTAATAACTCACCGGAGGGATAATGGCCATTTAATTTGCAGCCAACTGATGGTTTGATAGATTGAAAGTTCTGATTAGTTTCGATCTGCCCGCCGATTGATGCACCATTGGGTACTAAACACGGAACACGCTTCGGACGGTAGTTCTTGTGTTTTTTGTGCGAAGTCTGACAGCTCATTTATACCGGCTTTGAAAGGGGAAGACGGATACTCGCTTAAATTTTATGAGTTTTCCCCAAAATCATGGCTGTTGCCACACGAACCCGCCAGCATTGGGAGCCATTAGAAGTTTCTCTCGCCTGTTTCGCAACGAAAACCCGGACAACTTTGGTTAAGAGTTTTAAAAGCCGATAAATGGGTCTTTAACTTCGCCCCCAATTCGGTGCAGTGCTGCTCACAAATGGCGCTCAACTTCAACGAGCCACAAACTCCTCCTCCTCCGCGTCGTCCATAACGTCGGTTCTAATTAATTTAAAAGTGTTCAGCACTCTTTCGGCTTCGAAGTGCAACTTCAGCACATGGAAAAATACCTCTCCACGGGCAAAAATGTGTTCCTTCGTCCTGACCAGAGGTTCGGACTGAGTCTGAGACTTGGGCCGCGGCACATGTGCATGAGCAATTTAGCCCAGTACACGCACGGTAATGAGTTCGCCCTCAGCACTGGCCGCCGCCGCGGCCGCATATTGAATATAATTCTAATGAATTTCGGTTTTTAACAGTGCCCAGACGTTCTCTGCCATTAGCATGTGTGAGTGCGGCTGGGTGCTGTGCTCCGTCGCAAATATTTGCATGCAAGGCAGGCGAAAATATACGTTCCGACGAACAGGTGGCGGGTGGTTGGCGCTTTGATAACATTTTGATTTTAGCCTGAAGTTGAACAAGCTGCTCTGGAGTTGGGAAAATACTTTTGAAAGCTTGGGTAAATGGAAATGTGCACATGCCCGAGTGAATTTGAATTTCATTCGCTACTAAATGGTTGTAAGCCGCGCTAGAGCACTGACGTTTTTTGGATTTGGGTTTATTCAGCACCCGGATTCAAGAGTGATTCACTCACCAGTTTATTTTGGTCTCATTTAAAGCGCTTCTTGGGATTTGTTTTGTGGCGTGAGAGTCACGCAGTTGGTTGAAGTTTGGTGCGTCCTTAGATCAAAAACGAGACCATGCCTTTTGTCATGTCATCACAAATGTTGCATGAAGCACCTCGATTCATGCAAGAGCTTTCCTTTCTCTTGTGTGAAGAAACGATGCCGAATAAGGAGCGTGTTGTCGGACCAGGTCGATGTGAGTGATTTGTCGTGGGTTCAGGTCATCCAGTGATAGCCGCCATACACTGGGGCCGCCTGCATTGGAAGAGTACCCAAAACTCAAAATGTAAAATGAATACGCTGATGTAAAATGGACGCTGTTTTATTTTTCCGTAATAAAGATTTCTTCACTTCATTTAGTAATGAAGTCATACTAGTAATGAAGTATGACGTCATTCTAGTATCAACTACTGTGTGCAAGCAACCCATATAAAGTTGGCAATTTAGGTACGGTCACGAAAAGGGGTGCGCTATTAAATTTATTGCAAGAATCTTATCGCGTGCATTTTCGTATTTATAAAAAAAAAACTCAAGTTGGTTGACAATGAGACGAGGTATGATGAATTTTCTCGCACAGTTTCTATAATTTGATTTCACACATGACGGGGGATATTGAAGGTTGAAGTGACCAGTGGCTCGCTTTAATACACATCATTTTATTTTAAAACTACGCGAATGTCCTTTGAAACTGATTATGCAATTGTATGCTGAAATATGTCCTCTATTCTGAACAGAAGTCAAAAGAAAAAGAGCAGGTTGGGCGAATTTTTTTTAAAACAACTTTCTTCTATTGTAACTCAAAAAAATGTCGGGCTTTCTCCCACAATTGACTGTAAATAGAGCAAAGCGATGCGAAGTTTGCAGTAGCAATGAAAACACTTTCGAATCCAAGTTCAATCAAGTAATTAATCAAGAATTATTGGCCAAAAAACATACTGCTCAGCTGAAAATGTGAACAATTTATCGAAGGAGTTGCCAAACTTCAAAGGCATTTGAAATCGAAATGGCTCAAGCATGACAGGCATAATGTATTGAGTCTATACCTTTATTCGTGTGGCTTTTTCAAAATTTGAATTTTCAAATTTGAATTTTGATGTAAAGGGTGATTTTTTAAAAGCTATAGGAAAGTTTTTCAAAAAAAAAAAATCACATAAAATTCAGAAAAATGCATGAAATCTTTATTTGAATCGATAGTACGGTCCATATAATTTAATGTTTGAAGATTATTTCATGCAAATGTTGACCTTGACCGCGCCTCAAATGGTCCATCCGCTTAGTCCAATTTTGGCATGCTCTTTCCAACATTTCGGCCGGTATTTTACGAATAAATGCTTCAATGTTGTCTTAGAATGCGTCAATTGAAGCGGGCTTGTCTGTATAGACATGAGCCTTAACATAGCCCCACAAAAAATAGTCTTAGCGCCTTTAGACGATCTAGGTGGCCAATTGACCGGTCCCGAACGTGAAATAAAATGTTCACCGAACTCCGTCTTGTTGAAACCACATGTCATGCAAGTCAAGCTCTTCCATTTTGGGCAAACAAAATCTCACGGTAGCACTCACCATTCACACGTTACGTTGCGTTACGATTCGCATCATCTTTGAAGAAGTACGGTCCAATGTTGCCACCAGCCCATAAACCGCACCATACTGTAACTTTTTCTGCATGCATTGGTAGCCAAAAATGAGCTGACCATAAAATGGAAAAAGCGCGCGAACTTTCTTAACAGAGCACGCATTTTGATGTGAGTGCTTTCTGCATCGACCGGAACAAATGGTAGTCAGAAAGGGGAAGGTCTGGGCTATAAGGCGGGTGGGGTAAAACTTCCCATCCACGATTTTCCAAATAGTCCTTAACCGGAATAGCAACGTGGGGCCAAGGATTGTCATGATGGAAAATTATTGGTTCGTCCAGACGGTCATATTCCATACGGTGCATATTCCGGACGTTTTTCGGTTACTGCTCTCTTCAAACGGATTAATTGATGGTTTCACCCGATTTTAGCAGCTCATAATACAGCACACCCTTCTAGTCCCACCAAATACAGGGCATTACCTTCGCGAAATGGATATTCGGCTTTGCCGTTGATTTGGCTGGTTGGCCAAGCCAAACATAGGATAGGATTTAAAAACAGCTAGCATTTACCCTGTAAGGCATTTGCAATTATAATTGAAGCCAGTCAGCAGTCATTACTGCACATGAGCTATAATTTACCAGTACTTTCTTGAGAAAACAAAAAATGCATGCTTAGTAAGGCCCAAGAAGCCTCCAAGTAAAGACTTCAAATCGTACAGAGAAGAAAAACGACGTCAGAAAAACTACGAGGACAGACAACATCAATGATATATTGTATCAGCAATTGATTTCGTTGGACATTAGCTACATTTTTTAACCTAATTCGGAGGTTCCCAGCAAACGACAAAAAAATGTTGATAGTGAAGTCAATAATATGTTTGAAGCTGAAATATAAAATATAAATTATCTGTACACTTTTTCCTTCCGTCTATGAGAATGTACTTGTATATATAAAAATTAAGCCTCCAATGTTTGTCGCCGATTAACGCCTTAACGCATTTACCGATTTCGACCAAACTTTCACACGACTTTGCTATTGTTCTGCATATGGTTTGTGTGAAGTTTAGTGAAAATCGGTAAGCGTGTGTGCGTGTTGTGCGAGCGAACATAAATTTCAGTACATATAGGGATTTTTCCACACATTAGCCGTGTTTTTCGCTTCAGTGTATGTATAAGTTACAAGATTTCAAAAAAGCGTTTCGCGATTTAAGTCTGCCGAGGTATCTGAAAATAAGTTCTTTTTGCACTGCTTATTGATCATTCTGCTGCTTTAGAGGAACAATACATCATCATGAAAACATTATCTATCATCATAAAATGTATAAACTATTGTATTGACATATTTTATCATACACAATCATCAAGAGCTATCAAGAGACAGTTTACCACACACCAAATATCTAGTTTTCTTTTGTATATTTATGTAAAATACTTGGATGTAAAATATTTTAAAAAAAATCATAATTTTATTCTGACCTCTTAAGACTCAGCATTTCTTAAGCCTGACGAAATAAAGTAATTTTATGATTCTTAATAAACTAAACTGCTTTTTTTTAAAAGGAACTTTAGAAATGTGCTCAGCGTGTATGGGTTTTTGGTCAAGGGGTTTCATCAATTTTCTCCGAACCTACCAGGTTCTGCCATCTATTTTCGGGGTTTGGAAACGTCGCGGTTTTTGATAAGCCTAATTAAATCCTCCTGGAGTTCATCCGTCCGTGAGAGGTTGTGAACTCGGATAAGTCTACGGCGTGGATTTCAGTTTTTTTGGTGTTTATTTACTCATTTTGTCTCTTTTTATTTTCTGGTGATCTCACACTATTAGGTCCTGTCAACAGTCAGCTGTTTAAATTGAGAGTGAGTGACATTGCTTTTGGCGGGCACTTATAAATCGGGAGCGAGTGACTTGAAAATTGAGAGCGAAACCCCTTCAATCTCAGTGAAAACGGCCTATTGAGGTTTCAGTAAAAGTTCATCCTGACCTCGCGGTTTCGATTCAGTGGAAACGTAGCTTAAATTTGTAATAAAATACGATATTTCCCCAAGAATCGATGGACAAAATTACGAAATCTTCGATTAAGATCCATGCGGGTAAGTAGGCAGAGGAAATAAAGCTAACATCTGGGTCGTCCAAGGAAATCGACGAACATGTTGACATGTATTGGATGATGGTGTGATGAAACTTTTTAGGACGTCCAAAGTGTCGAAACCAATGTTTGCCAGTGGAACTAAGCCACACAGAGCTTGTGTCAAGGTTGCCTTGAATGCTAGAAAAAAATGTTACGTATACGCCGCAGGAAATCAAATTCCCAAGGTAATCATGGCTTAAATGAAAACGTGATTCCAAGGAAATCTTGGATGAATTAAAAAAAAAAATAAATTACGGCAGTTCGTGAGCCGTAAGTCTCATTACCTCAGCAGGGAGCAAGCTTTAGAGTCCCGCCTCAATGACTTGAAATTAAAGACAAATGGTCGCAAATGAACTGTCGATGAGCCAGTCCTTATGACCCAGTCAACTTAGTCGAATCTGTAAATGCCTGGATTTCTATCCATACTGCCGCAACGTGTAATCTTCGTGCATGCTTACGAGAAGACTATTAACATACAGACACAGACAGCGGTCGTGGCCAATTTTGTATGAGCACTGCATTGAACGACGAACATGAAGCACTCGGGCAAGTATCTTCGCCACACAACGTTAAGATGTTATCGACTACAGACACAGTGAGTTCAGTTACAATGAGGAAAGACATTGGAAGGCACCCTCGGACAACTCGAGCACACAATGGCCGACGAACAAGCAATGTAGGTACTATACCCAGAGGCATTCGCTGGGGGCGCTTGCATCCACACAATGAACATGGGCAACTCTTTCCTTACCCAATGCGGGTATGTAAACACAAATAGATGTCCTTACGCAGAGAAATCTAACTGGTGTCTTAGCTCAGCGCTCAGCACATGGCAGTCATTGTGGACTCATCTCTCGGTCGCTTATCGTGAATTACTCGTCGAACAATGTAACATAAGTGTGTACAGATAAAGTCCACAAACAAGTGATTCCCCTTGGTTTCATTTTCGTCTACTCTGAGCTACTGAGTAGGCAACAATTGTCAGTTTGACAGGACGTGATTAACAGCCAATTTATTTCGTGCCCGTAGCAGAGCTGAGTATTGTACATTGGCTGGCATTCAATGGATTGCTGATGGCATGCACTACGTCGCTGCACAGTCATTAATCTCAATATACACTTCAACGTTCGAGGATAATGATTCAACCAGAGCAGTTTCATTGGCTCAGTTCTGACTCATTACTGCGGCATCCGTTTAAGTAGTCATTCGATAAGTTAATTGGGCATATGACTACAACAAATTTGGGGATGATTATAAGGGAGTGGAGGATACTTATTGCAGTGGAAAATCAAACTGAGCTAAAATTAGGTATCGGTTGCAGGATAGGCAGTCGCGAAGAAAAACGCATTCTACTCCATGAAACCAGTGAAATTGTTGGCATACATTAAGCACTTAATGAGAGAATAACATACAACTTCAGAAGTAGAGCCTTATCACAGGGATGAAATATGAATGAGTTTAACGAACTTAGTTTCAAAAGTTTCTCAAGTTTGCGCTTGAAACAATGATAAACACGATTTGAGATCCAAACAACTTGAATTAAAGCTCTCGTTACTTTCGTTTCCAGGGTCGAACAGAATCTATGGGTGCAGGAGGGCGATCGACTAAGGTTAACATAACATAAGCCTGTGTTATACCTACAGCAATTACTCAATTTTCCAGCTTCAAATGGTTTTGCGTATGTGGAGAGCGACTGATTGTGTCCGCACTTAAGAAAATAGAATTGAAGGAAACTTTATCGAACTTGACGAAACTTAACGAAACTTAACGAAACTCAACGAAACTTAACGAAACTCAACGAAATTGAGTTTATTATTTAATATTTCTATCCATTCGCTAAATGGCGTAAGTTCGGCGTTTGGTGGCATAGACTTTGATAATTCCCGGTAAACTCCCGGGGTTGAATGGCATGATACGACTTTTGTGTGAAAGACAAACACTTGGTGCCTAGTTTTAGAAGTCAATTATTTTGTGCTTCATATCGATAGAATTTCCTGGTTATGAACGACTCTCTCACGGTCTCCTTTATTCGGATAGGCTCCTTTTGGTCTTATTCATTCGCTCTGAACATAGTTTCGCTTAGTTTTCCCAAGAAATCAGTGAAATGCTTCGTCATTCCCACGTAAGTGTACACACGACAGACGAAGTCTAGTGCTTTTGACTTTGGTTAAGTCAAGACATTCGACAGACAATCTTATGAAAAACTGATGTAAACTGCTTAAATCATCGCCCCTTGCCATCAGCAAATTTTGAGGAGGACACACTACTATGGCACCAACTTTCTCAGACGGGGGCACACAATCATGACATCAATATTTGCCGTCGCTATCACTGCTTCGTTCTCCGAAACCCCCCACCTTATGTCAGTTACAATCAAAAGTCTCCCCCTTAATTGTTTGCTTTTAATTTTCCAAATTAAACTTTTTTGCTGCCAGTGTTGAGATCCGCACGCTAAAACTGGAAAATAACTCTTCGGGCACAAGCTAATTTCATTGTGTTGTTTGCACAGAAACGGAACAACGAAAAAGAAGAAAAAAAAAAAACATCAACCGTTTGCCCGAACCCCGAACTAAGTGACGACAAGTAGCACATTCCACACCATCGGTGGGATGGATGGCGGATAGAGGGGGCATGGACTGCTCAGCAAACTTTATCGCACCATTCAAGTGGTAATTTATTTCGCAGAAGTTTCCTCGCCACATGCCACCGCGGGTGGGGGTTTGTTGAAGAGAATTGTTGAACCAGACCAAAAAGGATACAATTGATATCCATTTTGTTTCTATTATGCTCCCCTGCTCCTCATCGCCCACGCCATCAACAATCCTCTGTGTAGCGATTACTTTGAGCATCGCTCTGGTGCAGTTGGAATGACAAGTTGTTGTGCATTAAAAAAGCCACGGCAGCACAAATCGCATCGGGTGCTTGGGAATGCGTTCTTTTTTTCCGCGATTCAACTTGGGACGTGCACATTATTATTCCTTTTTATCGCGCTGCACATGAATTATTTGCGTCTTCGAGAGTCCAATTAGCCGAAATAACTTTGCTTCGGTTCCACTGAGGTGCAGAAGGAATGGCAAAGAAAAATAAGCAGCTTCAGCTGAAATCCTCCTTGCTGCTGCGTGTCTGTGGTGAGTGCAAAGAGTTCTTGCACGATGAATCGTTTTGTTTCGCACTGCCCCTCGCCCCACACACAGAGGCAAGAGATGAAGTCAAATGCCATCTGCATGGGTGAGAGCGGTGGCGGCGGGGTGAACTTTTCAACTCTCGCCCACCCGGGTCGAAGTCGAAACTCCTTGGCGACGTGGCGCAGTCAAATCGCTTCCAAGGGCCAGCGACAGCAAGGAAGCGGAAAACCATCGCAAAGTGTGATAATTTTATGATTTTATTGTTTAATTTAGCGGCGGGTCTCCGGCGATGGCAGCGGCAGCGGCGGCGGCGAGTGGGGGACGGTCTGGAGTCCGCACTAGCTGAAAACTTTATCTGCGGATAAATGGATATTTCAACTAAAGCTGTTATTTTAATTATTTTTTACCCGCAATAGTGTCTTAATTAACTAATGCGGCGCAGAGCGAACGCAGGGCGTTGGGGTTGCTTATGGGCGCTTAAAAGTTTCCCCGCCCCTCGGGTGGAATAGGGTGGAGCTGAGCCAGGGCTCCAGCATAAATAAATACAAACGACCGGCGTTTCGGGGCCGAGCGACAGACAATACAGAGCCAGCCATCCAGCGGAGGCATTTCTGATTACGATGATGACTATTTATGAATGCCATAAATTCTGTGGCGGCGGCTCTTGTTATTGCGCGATTGACCCTGCAAGTATAAATTATGAGGTTATGCTTGGCAGGGAGTTGCTTATTAGGTAATTAGGAGGGGATCCTTTTGTGATCCATCTTTTTTTTTGTTTCTGTTCTGTTCAGCGGAATGGTTTTGCTTATTGGCTGGGGACGCATTCGGATTTGCTTGTACGGTAGACTTTAGTTTCAACGTCCGCTGAGAGATTCTCCGTGGTTTATTGCGTGTAGTTGGGTGTGTTGCGAGGGGACTTTGTATAATTGGTTGACGTGCAGAGATGAGTGTAGTCGCAGATGTGGGTAATGTGGGATGGTGCTGGTTAGTCATTTCGATGAGTAGTCTGGAATGTGTTTGAGGGAGTTTGCGAGAGTCGTGATGACTTTTGATGAATTTTCTGGAAGTGTTTCATTCTTGTGTCGGACTCATGACCACATCGACAAAATGCTCAACTTCAGTCGAATATAGCGAAAGGAACAATTTGTTAAGAAATGGACAGCAAACTGTTAAGGACTACACTGGAAACCATCCCACCAGCGCCACCCAACGCCCTCCCACAGAACAATACAGCAACGTCAATTGTTTGAAATGCCACGACGACAGAACGCCAATCGGAAGCACACTCCATAATTCATGCGAATCGAGAGTGCGTTCTCATATCACTGATAAGTCAGGTAACCCTTCCCCGACGGAGTGTGTGCGTCGCATCCGACCCCAGGACGAGCACTAAACACATGAGAGCATCTTGTCGCTGCCCCGAAACCCATTTGCCTCACCTGTCACGGAAAAGTAAATTGAAGTTAAGAACAGTCTTAGATACAGTTGCCGGCGAGTGCAATGCTCCATAAGCAATTGTTGCTCTATAAATAACAGCATCCTTGCCACGGCAACCCCCTAACAGCCCGCATATGCTCCGACAATCAACTGCGAAGAATGAAATAATTCCAACTCGTTACCGAGAAGAAATGATCCGTGGCACTTCTCCTTCCTCTTTCGCTCCCTCGTTACCAAAACAAAAAGTGAATAAGGAGCAACTCAACAAACCTGGTTCTTCGTCTGTTTCCTCATCATTTCTTCGCTCGTTGCCGCACAAGTGTTTATCCTTTTAAAAATATTAATCCTCCGCAATTCCGGGGCATACCGACAGGACAACACCAAGAGGGAGCGAAGGAGAGAGTGAGAGCGGCGGCGGGTGGATGGTTTCAGTTGCACACACGATACCATCCTAGCCAGCGAGCGTACACAGCGCACACCGTCCCGGCAGTCATATTTCGTCTGTCAGCCAACATCTTGGTACATTTGTTCCCCGGCATTATGACAAAGATACAGAGATCCACAGGACGAGTGGAATGCTTCTGCATATTATGTACATATAGCTCTCAATTTTATTGAAATATGCTCGACATCAGGACTGTAATGTCGCTCACACATCCCCTCACTGGCAGGACGGACGGAGGGAGGGCACTTCACTCTTTTTTTTTTGCCATCGTTTGCCATCACTTTTGCGAATTTTCATAATGCAATCAGATGACAAATTTCTGCACATTTCCTGTTTTTCTTCTCCACTTTCGCCCGCTTTATGTGGCTGCTGTGAGAGGAGATGGGGGCACTGTCCTGCGCCATTTGCATGCAGTGGGTGGTGGTGAGTGTGTGTTTGATAGCACACGCCACCCTGACTTCATTGTCGGCGGTGGTTGTGCGCGGAATTAAAGTTGCATACAGGCTCTGCTGCTGTCGGTGAATGGAAGCGAATGCGGTTTGCGAGGAAACTGATGGGAAAGTTTCAGATTACAAATGATGAAGTCATGGAGCAGGACATCGAAGTTCTTTTCATTCTCGGCTTCGGCTTAAGTGCAATTGGTGGTAGCATTGAAAAAGTTTACTTGATTGTTACGACTTCCCCCGTTTGCGGAAGGCAACTACGACTGGGACTGCGAGTGCGATTGCGAGTGCATAACGAATGCTCTGCCGGAAAAGTAACTTTTCTTGTGTTTTAGTTGATTTAACAGTGACTGCTGCCACGGAGTTTGGGTTTGTTCTTGTTCCCCTTTGATCGTGGAGCCATTGTAAGCGAATTTGATTCGAAGCCGGCTAAAAGGATAAGTTCAGCGAGTGAATGGGGACAAGGCAAATAGATTTTGTGGTGGGATATCCGATATTCCGATGGGGGACTGGGAGTACAGCGACGAAGTCAAGCTTATTTAAACCACTTGCAGTTTGGGTGGTCTTGGTGTCAGTTCCGGAGTGAATCTAGGCCGGCTGTGGGTGGCATTCGTATGTGGTCTCCTAGCCCGATCTACAGTTTTATGCCGACTGCGAGTGGGCTGAGTTTGAGAAGCTTTTTATTGTCAGAGTTGTGGAGCTATGAAATATAAGCGTCAGTAAACTGGGGTATGGCACCTTGCATCCTCGAATCAAAACTCTAAGCTTCGGGAGCTATGGACCATGAATTTGATCTGAATTCTGGACCTGGACCCAGCCCAGTGTAAGATTCGATGCAGCTATCCAATGCCCCACAACGCTACCATCGCTAGTGATGGTGCTTTATTATTTCTCCGCGTGGTGGTACATCTTGAGAAGGTGCGTAGGCTCAGTAAAAGCCAATGGCCCCTTCGAATGTATTCTCAAAGAGAAGGACATGAAGGTAAGATGCATCCACCTACCCCGCTCCTTCTTAAATTTCATCATTCTTTCTTTTCATTCCTTCTATTCTTCAGGGGGCTGTAATGGAACCGTGCACCGTCTCAAACGCTACGACATTTGCAGAGCCCGCAGGCATGGTAAACCTCTACTCCTGCAGCATTCGCGCCATAGATGGGAAAATCTCTTTGAGCAATTTGCAGAGCATCACCCAACTGAGAGCAAGTAGTAATTGTTTGAGTTTTACGGGATTGTTGCTCGTGTGGCTGGTCGATTGTACGATACTGTTTCATCATTTAAATCGGTCTGATGGAAAGGAAATGACTCTGGAGTGCGAGGTAATCACTTAATCACTCTACAGAGTCCTTGCCTACATTGGCAGTAGCAACCGCCTGCAGGAGCGCATTGTACTATGCGTATGCTAATTAAGGTCTAAGGCGTCAACACCTTAGTGGGTTTCCGGATGTGACAACAGTCCATGGAACACACTTTGGCATTTACTCTGTTGCCTTCTCCCAATGTAGAACAGCTTGGAGTATGTATGGAACGGGAGCTACATCGAGCTGTAGTGCACATTCGATCCTGATCTGACTACACCCCCGACTCGCATTGGGCGCCAATGTCCACTTGAAGCACTTACCTTTACCGGTTTGAGCTGCGGTTGTGTGGAAGTTTAGATGATGCCAGTTATACTCAAGAATGGCAAGTGTGAATTTGTGCTTAGAGTTGGCATTGCATGGAAGTAAGGGACTAACCACCTGAACCTCGCTTTGGACAGCGAGGTTTCAGAATAGACGCCAAGTAGATGTGATCCTGGATATTGTGTACGCACAGCAGAACTCTTCTTCTGAAATCCGAAGCGCTGGGATAATTTCCTCTAATTCCAGTTGCAATTGATTTTAAGAAAATGATTTAAGAACAAAATAAAATATGTTGCCGCGGATGGTAAAGTGCATCAAATGGACGACGAGATCTGACGAGAGATCTGGCCCAGGCTAGATCCCGATCGCTGGATCGAGCAGCTGGACTCCCTTTAAAGGACGCTGCGTAGTGGGAGCGTCAATGCTTCATCAATCTTCTGCGTAGATAATGAAGTTCTTCTTCGTTGGCAGCTGCTACACCACGGAGTGGACGTGATTATCAGCCAGCATGTCTCCCCGCCTGGCTACACAAAGTCTGTTGATTAAGGACCCATTCCAGCTGTGTGCGCCACCGGAGGCGTGATCTAATTTTACCGCGATGTCCCTCTTGCTTGGAGTCGATGACACTTCGAGCCCGCGCATTGGCTCTGCATGACCAACCCATCTAGGACGGGAAACTGCAAATCCATAGGCTTATACCTCCACAGTCTCCGTCTTCTGTCTTTGGATCGGTATTTGACGTTGGTGAACCTTGAATCCTAAAATCGCACAACTGCAGTGTCCTTCCTTTTGAATACTGTCGAGTGGAATGACATGCTGTAAGTAAGTAATGTGCTCACAGTATTCTGATGCTCGACTTCTGTGCCATACTCCGACGCTTGCACTTGTCTCCGTCGGTGCATTACGCGTAAAAAACATAAACCCCGCGACACCGCCACCAGAAACAACGTCGTGATTACCCCATAAGGGAAAAAAGCCACTCGGTCCAACGTATGGCATGCGTGTGTATCAGTGGAGCGTTAAGAACGACCCGCTCTGCAGTTTTGAACACACGGCGACCAAAAGGTCGGTGAAATCAGTGCAGATGTGGATAGAATTCCGTTCGAAACACTCTACTATCCTTGGTAGATATCCGTACCCGAAGACACTGATCTCATATGATCGAAGCTCCTGTTCGAGAAGGATTTCTCAAACAGCATCCCACCCGGGTCATACTGGAAGTCCGAACATCAGACACTGGATGGCCTTCTGCTGTGGGCCGAAGATGGGCAGAGGCGTAGGCAAGTAGGTGTCTCCTCCAAGGAGTATAGGAAAATACTCAAACACGCTGCCAACTATCAGCAAACAGTCAGCAACTCTTGCTTAACCCAACCTAACTCAAATCGGAAGCTTGGAATTTCTGTTAAAAAAAAAATGTTACGTATACGCCGCAGTAAACAAAACTAACAAGGAAACTCAAGATCGCTTGCAAAAATGTTACGTATTCTCCACAGTGAATCTCGATTGCGGGGAAATCTTACATTGCGTATACGTCAGCGAAATCATGTCACCCTGTAAAAATCAGTTTCGGGATTTTTTTGATTCAAAAGCAACTTCCTCAAAAACTTCGCCAACACTCCTACCTCGGCCATCATCCCAAATTGAACGCCTACACAGACTCAGCCAATTATCGAAATGAAATCGATTGTTATCCTGGGACGGGTACATGTCTACGTGCACGCATGTAAACACCCACGTACCCATGCATAGGCAATGGCTGCCGAGATGTCCTGCCGGCATATCACGCTGGAAGCAGTCTCTTATGTACAAATCGGATATTTGGTTAGATGCCGAAACGAAACTCATTAGCATATTCCTCGCAACCACAACAAAAAGCACCAGTATCTCCGAAATGCAATCGTTAATGTCGTGGCCAATTAATTACACCGAAGAACACAGTCGTGTAAATGGCCCCGGGAGGACACACCACCACCATCGGCCGTGGACCGACGATCATTGTGCGTATCGCCAGAATGCCAAATTGTATACGACAAAGCAGAAGGAGCCACACAAGGACGCAAAGAAATGTAGCCTAATTAAGATGAATAAAAATTACTCGATTGTGGCACGCTTTGAATTATTCATGCCATCACAGCGGCTGCCACGCCAAATAATGCAAACAACACCCGACGCAGACGTATACCAAATGAGGGACACAAGAGCCCACCCGTCCACGTCTGTCCAGTCCGTTCAGAATCCCGGCAATTATGACAAGGGGCACAGCGGAGGTCCAGGGACTAGATAGACGCCGGGTATCGCACCGAAGACGAATGGAACCTCGCAGCAGCGTGCAGGGAGCGTCTCATAGGAGCGAACCAACTTACGTAAATCGATCATTCATTTGAATCAAGGACGGCTGCCATGACTACCACGACGACGTCTACGATGACGACAATGATGATGACGCCGATGCCGACGACGACGCCGAGCCGAGAACATGATTCCACTCTGCCAATTATTGCGCCGGCAACATTAATCTTTGCCATAAACATTAAATTATTAGATTTATAAAGTATAATGTTCGTGATGGTTTCATTTATCAACCGAGATTCCGGCGAGCGAATCATTTATCTTTGTTGCAGATCTGCTGAAGTGCTAGAGTGCTAGAGTGCTGGCGTGCCGAAGCGCTGGAACCTCGCCGGAGATGTACTCCTTCGTTTGAGTGGTGCCGGTTTTTGTGTACATATTTCATTCAATCCTTGTGATGTTGTACCACGCGTATCTCGTGGCTGGCGGGTCTTGGGTTTCGCGTTCCTTGTTGATTGTGCCGGGGCAAGGGATACTCTCTGTGTGTACTCACGCTCGTTAGAATAATGGGCGTGGCTTCTTATTTCAGTCAGCCTGGTTTTGACATCTGTCAATGGGTTTTGCTCTGTGCCACGGCCACGGCTTTTCATTGTTCAACTGTGATGTCAATCCTGGCATGGTAGGCCGGTGGAGGGGAGCCTTGATTCATGGACTGTTAATTAGCTATTCATTGACGTCGACTGAGGATTCATGGGGTAGCTGATGAAGCCATTCCGGATGGTCACGAGGACATGCCCACTTGCCGAAGATGACAACATAGAGCCAAAATCCAATCCAAACCACTCTCGAGTGTACGCAATTCTCGTGCCGGAATGCAATAGATGTCAACAAGAGGAGAATTTATGATCAGACAGTTGGAAGGATGCACCTCATATTGACACCTAAAATACGTCGAAAAGGTCAATTTAACACTGTCGAGCTGGAAAGCCAAACAAAGACAACGTCGATTGTACTGCACAACAAGCCACACCCTCGCACGGGTCCACATGGTGTGTCCCATGCGTCCTCAGACACCCCCACCATCGGGCGTTGTCGACGAGAAATTGTGGCAGATTCTATTGAATTTGTCGCAACGGTTTTATCTCAAAGTGCATACGGAAAAACTGCATAAAACATCTCACACATCGCATTAGCCTCCTACACACGATGACGAGAGCACTCCAGCATGTGTATGCACACGGCAAACGGAGGCCCCGTCAGCCACATCAGCACCAACTGTGCAGCAACAACGCCACTCCGGCACTTCCAGGGAACACCGAAAAAGCAAGAAGCAATAACACAAAAGTGCAAGTGACTCTCGTCGTTGGAGAGCTTCGGCTGTGGCGGTGGCGGCGGGTGCTCCAGGCGGAAGCCCTAGAGCCTGCATTGGTGTCCTGCCGGTGGGACACGGCGGGGATGAAATGTAGGGTAACTCCCGTTGGCTGCTGAAATAAAGTTTCGTGTTCCCAGGCGGCGAGCATGGGAAGAGCTGGAGGAGAGTGAAAGAGAGAGAGAGAAAGAGAGGAAAAATCAGCATTAGAAGCAAAGGCACTCGAAAACCGAAAACATGAAGGGAATTAATGTTGTACATTATCGTGTGCTGCGCAGCGCCACAAAGGAGATATGGTGTGTTGCAATATTTTGCCATTCCCTCTGTCCTCCCGCAGTCCCCAACACCCACACCCACACACAGAGGGCACGGTCGGTGTGACAAACTGGCTTGTATTTGCATATTTTAAATATTTTGTGCATAACTCTCGGTCGTCTGTTTCGTATGCCATTTCGAATCATACACTTCACCCACCTCCGCCCCCCACGGGAGTGTTGAATTTATATTCGTTGGGCGGTGGGGGATGTAATGCACAACGGGACTCACATTCAGATTCACATTCGTCGATGGGGTTTCGTTGGTTGCCATATCTGCATGTGAATGGAGGTGAACACTCGACAATATGTGAAGTGCAATTTCTGATGTCGCTGGCTTTGGCGACGACGACGACGACGATCGTTCGACACCGGCTGCCGGCATCGTCGTTTTCCCATCGATTCCATCAGCCGCCCCAGACTTGTTCGTATGCAAATGCTCTGCCATTTGATACCTGGTGTGGCATAAACAATAATTCACTTCTCTGCCTTCAGGAGACATCGTACATCTTCACCGTTGCCGTTGTGTTGCCGCTGCCGAACGACTGTGTATACATTTTCGCTCAGCATTATCCTCTCAAACAATTACTGGATGGGATTTAAATTGTTGCACGTTGGAGGCGATGAAATCGTTCGTTGCCAATCCCGGAGCAAATGACGGCGGATTTCGGGATGAGCGTGGAAGGACTTTGAGTGTTAACTGCTGGCAGCGATGGCAGAAGGTGAGTTTGAAAGACTGCTGCTCCATGTTTTGACTAAGTTTGGAGACGTTGGCGGCTGAGTTGGGGGCACCCAACAGCAACAGTCTTGTTTGGCAAGATGCTTTAGTTGATTTACGGCGAACTGTGCATAATTTTAGGCGCACAGACGGCAGACTCTATAATTAGGTGTTGTTTCGAAATGTATTGTTCTCCCTTGCTAACAATCAACAATCATTTGAAGTCAGTGAACCCCTTGACACTGTAAGTGCCGACAAAGCGATTCTTTCAGTGACTTCAGTCTTACTCCCAGGGCACACACACACTCCGTCAACCTGAAGGTCAGACCAACGAATGCATCCTTCCACGACCAACCCATTGCCCCTCACAAAACGCCGTCAAATAAATCACTTGCTCGCCCACCGATTCCGTGCCGAAAATAAAAGACTGCGGAGTCGCTCGAATGCAATGTGACCGCGTTCTCATCGCAAAACATATCCCAGTCCCCATGCGCCGCACCACACCTCACTTCGAGGAGGATTTGGATGAAATTCAGCAAATCAATTACGAATCCAGACATCCAAGCGAAAGCTGCAATTGATCCATCTCCGGCGTTGCATTAGACGCATCAATCTCCATTCTCTCCTTACGTACGCCCCCAAATGAGGATGTACCTCCGACAGAGAGCATTCCAATACAAGCGACACGATTTATTGCTCCTAAGCATCCCTCTTCGGCACACCAGCAGGATCGTCGTGCCAGTCACCTACATCGAGAGCCGGTGCTTCTACCAGCTTCCCATGTTCAGGGCAGACGATTGAGAATGCACAGTCGAGATGCACGCTTCGATGCTAAGATGGATGATACCCCAAGAAATGCACTCCACTTTGAATGGATAAATGGATGGCGTCAAGGACATTAACTCCCCTCTGAACGGATGCAGTGAAATGGTTCGTTTTATGCGCTTGTTTGTCGACTATTACTGCGGCCAGGCATTGCCTGTAATTAAATGCGAACACTGACTGAATACAGATGACGCACAGCGCACGAAAAATAAAACTGAAAACATGCCGCAGTACCTACGGAAGACATAGTGTCGCACAGACAAAGCAGCGTCAACGGAACAAAGTTCGCGTAATTACACGTAATTGCATCCCAACTGGGTTCGGGACTTTTGACGAGGCTTTTCGCCCTCGACACGTGTACATTCGACTGGCGCACAATTAATATGTTTGCAGTCATTAATTATGGGCGACACAAGGATTTCTGCATTCATAAGTGACCCGCCTCCCGGAAGGAGTATCACACGCAGCGGATGTGAGTGCGAGTCCGGGTACATGGAATTAAGTTCGCTTAATTGCGTTTTACATTCGACTGACAAGAGTGGACAACTGTGTGTCTTATCAGACAGCGGTTGGGTGTGATAGTGTCAATGCAGTGGGCAGTGGACACAACAGTGATCGGATAATCGGAGCCAATGCGGCTTACGGGTGATGACGCTGATGGCGATTAGTGAAAAGTGTCGATGGCACTTATCGCCAACTGTTGACAACTTGGTGCACTGTGTTACTGAATTGTGTCTTCAGACAAATCCCAGAGGGGTCTTGCTTTCTGCCGATTCTCACTTGTGTCTCGGCTTCTTTAGGCTTTTCTGTCAGGTTTTAAGATTTTAATGAAACACGACTTGGGGTTATGAGGTCTATTCTGGAAAGTCTACACAAGAGTTGCACCTGTCTTCTTGTAGCCCTGTAGCGTGACGGGTGAATTTTTATTTCGCGATGTCACGGAAAATTATGTGCGACCATGTGATAGTTGTCGACAAGTCGTGAGACTGAACATTGTGGCGTTGTCGACAAAACAATAGTTTCCTTTGTGTGGCGTCAATACCCTGTGTGGACCTGGATCTCAGTCAAAAAATCTCTCAAATTAGCGAACACCAGCTGGGTTCGTGTTCCAAAAGACTCTTCGCACCCGCTGTGTGGGATATAAAGTAGATACAATTCAGGAGACATGAAAGCAAGAACAGAGGGAGCAAGGCAAGCTTATAGAAATAGAAACAGGCATTACCCAAGGTTCAGTAGTTGGTCCTTTTCTTTTTATGTTTTTTGCTAGTGATGGACTGTCAGTATTCAGGAGCGCCTATGTTCAAGTGTACCTTAGTTCTAGGTCTGGGATCACTACTGAAGCTACCACGCCCAAGGTACGCACTACGGCGTGGGCACGCAACGTCGCCATTGGTGGAAATATATGTGGTAGTCCTGCCCTGTCGACCTCACACATCGTCGGCCTATCAACTGTTGAGGCTTCTCCATAGCTGGTCAGAACAAATACCAAGGAGGTGGGGTCCTTATCAGACCTCCGTCACCCCTGACTTTCTGCAGAGAGGCCTTGGGGCCGTCAGCAAGGTACTGGTCCTTACCCAAAGGCATTCCCGTCAATGGCTATCTTGACACCAATTGAGTCGGCCATTTATCGAGTGCAAGCTAAGATCCTTTCATGAAAGGGTCCATTTCTCAGAACGCCGATGAATCAGCTGTTTCGGTTAGTTTGCGACGGATTCTTGAACGGCAGCAGATATGTTTGCCCTCTACTTCTGCACCCCGGCACAGGAACATCCAGCAGTGAGAATCCCTCTCAAATTCGTTCACTACTACTAAGGACTGCTTGTCTATTCGGACGAGAACTAAGGCCACGGCGTTACCGCTTTCAAAGTTGGCCTTACTGACACGGAACGTTGGTACAAATTTTGCACTCATTCGTACTTTGGCAACTGACAGATTGGTCATTGGGTTAGCGATGCGTTTACAGTGAAATTTCAAAGTCGCCAAGTCCCGAATAGAAAATCATTCAGTAGTCTATTATGAAACCTTTGTACGTGTCTACAAAGAGACTGTTTTATAAATTTAAAAATTGCAAACGAACCTCGAACCGACAGTTAATGTGGTTAAGTTTACATGTGATTTATAGAAAAACAACACACCCTTAGGCTCCCTTCCCGAGTACTTGTTACATCCACACACCCACACTCACTATACACTGTTGACCTCGAGGGGAGGAACGCACGTCTATTCCATTTTCTGATTGGTAATCGCAGACTCATCCATCCAGGGGCAGCAATTCAATTCGAGTCTCATCCACTTAATGGAACTCATCTTCTACAACACAACGACAACACTTGCCACTCTCATCACAGAATCCCAGACATCGGCCCGAATGTTCTTCCGCCTAATTACCCAGCCTTCTGGTTTCACTTGGGACAGTCCAGCCATTTGCCCCGCCATCGTTATTCACATCTATTGACCAAACTGCCCTCACTATACCATCCCCCTACCAACATTCATTGCCAGTTCATTGAGGAGAGTATCCATCAAAATTTTTGTTGTCCGCCTCATAATCCACCAATTAAGCGCCCAAATAATCCCACCTCATCCCGAGCGGACGGGTCCGCAGTTCTGTTCAGGGAAACAGCAACAAGGACAAAGCGAACAACAGAGCCTCGCCACTGCTTGCAGATGGCGCATCTGTCATTCAGGTCCGTAATCCGATGCTAAAAATGATTTTCATTAGATGTCTCATTAAATTATTTCGAAACATCCCATTGTCGCGTAGCGACACAAGAGAGGACGAAAATTGTGCTCGCTGAATTGGAAAATTATGAGTGATTATCGTTGCGAGCTAGGCGGAGGTCTATTGCTATTGTTTCTTTCATTCTCCCTCTCACCCTAGCACCCAACCACCCACTCACTCCTACGTGGGACCGCACCCATAGACCGATGTGAATTGCGAAAGCAATTCCACTCAATTTCGTAATTAAGTTTTGAATTAGTTTGTTGGCTGAAATGGCTGCCTGTTGTGAGTGGTGGTGGGGGTGGCGATGATAGACAACGTCTCGGGTGGCGGATGGTGGTGCTGCAACGAGGTGCTTGTGGAGATATGATGTGGTGGCTTCGAATCTCGAAAAGGATGTCCTTAATCTTGTGCTAAGTTGTGCCGCAATTAGGAAGGATGTGATGCTGTTGAGGGGAGAGGCTGGGACTTGAGTACTCTGATAATAGGGCCACATTGAGATATTTAGTTGAAGAGTGTATCTTCGTGAAGAATCCTGCAGAGTGCTTGCCTGTTGCGATGGCGGGCGGAGAGGGCGAAACCAGACAAGTGGCTTAACGGCGACGGGGACGTGGCGAAAGAGTGAATTATTTTGATAGCTATATTTTAAATAAATTGAGTTTTTAATAAATGAGCTTTATTTTTGCAATCCTAGGAATATTGTAAGTTGGTTGTTGGGATGTTGGTGGACGTCCAGTGGGTACAAACTGCTTCCGGATTTGGGTAAAACTGGGTCAGCGAATTGCTTCTTTTCAAGATAAGGACAAAGGCACCTTTCGAGCCTTCCCAACATTTTGGCAGGAGACAGGTCTTCTACCTGTGGGAATAAAAAGTTACATCAATACTATGAGCAAGGACCACACAACGTTCCTTCAATTGGTCACTTGTTCGTCGTTTGTCCTACTCGACCTCAATGAGAGGTCGGATTCTGTTTCTGAAAAGCCAAAAATTCAACAAAATATCAAGTTTCATCAATTCTTCAAGGAATTCAAAATATTTCAATAGTAAAGCTATGACTTTTCCCATCTTTTTGGCAATTTGTGGAACCCATCCCAAAAGAACTGCGCCGGCTTGGCAGCCAAGAATGAATCAATCCAATTTTTGATATTCTGCTCTGATGTGAACCGTATTTCAGTGAGGGCGTTCTGCATCGACCGGAACAAATGGTAGTCAGAAGTGGCAAGGTCTGGGCTATAAGGCGGGCGGGGTAAGACTTCTCATCCACTGTTTTCCAAATAGTTCTTAACCGGAATAGCAACGTGGGGCCGAGCTTTTTAATGATGGAAAATTATTGCCTCGTGTCTGATCGCATATTCCGGGCTGCTCTCTTCAAACGGATTAATTATGTTTGGTTGCGTTGTCCATTGATGGCTTGAGCCGGTTTTAGCAGCTCATAATACAGCACCCCCTTCTGATCCCACCAAATACAGAGCATAACCTTCGCGGCATGGATATACGGCTTTGCTGTTGATGTGGCTGGTTGGCCAAGCCAAAATCTCCACTTTTGGCACGTTAGCTCAGCTAGCGCATGTTCACCATAAACTTCCACCAAAATACGATGACTTTCGGCAGCAGTTTTCTTCATATTAAAGTAATGAAGAAGAACTCCCCGCAAAAACACACTTTTTCAGGCACAAAGTTCGACATATTTGAGTGAAAAAAAAAAATGATTGTTGTTTACGCTTCAAATGAATGACATAGCTGAAATGACGTACAATGACAGTATCTTTCCAACGCATGTTCCAACGGAATAATACAAGTTACGCCAGCTCTTAGCAAACCGCACGGATAAACGTTCAAAACTGGTTTAAAATTTAAGAATAAAATGAAATACAGTAAGAGGCTTTTAATTCGGACCGATTTAACTCGAAAAACTCGGTAACTTCGAATTAATGTAGCTTTTCAGGTTTATGTAAAAACTAGTAGAAAAACCTGTCGAATGACATGTCCTGAGTGCCTGCCAAAATGTATCATGTTTGACGATAAGAGAAGACTCAGTTTCCTTATATTTCATACTTTAAGAACTACACTTCACGCCACCAGTTCAATAACGAGTGTCGTCCCCATTCCCTCATTCGTGATATATTGCAAAAGTATGTTCTTCAGTGCTGCCAAGTCTGGGCAGATGTAGTCGTCAAACCTGCAAATATAATTCGTCGGAAAACAGAATGGGAAATGTTTTTTCATACAAAACAAAACAAAAAAGGGATTGCCTGCAAATAATTAGACTAGTACCTCCAGCCAGATTTGAGCACAAGATCTGCGAGGAAATAAATATAGAAACAACGCAATAAATGAGACATATGGCATTGGTTCGAATTGAACCACTCCTGCTACTGCTTTACTACTGCTCTAGGCAACTAGCCACCTGAACATAATCAAGCTATACTGATGTCCACTGAACAATGTCGCCACCAAAAGGTACTTGGAAAAAATATTCCACATACACCCGATCTCCAAAGAGTCAATAAAAAAATTAAATATTCCACATACGCCCCGATCTCCAAATCCAAAGACACCATGAAAAAAAAGAAAAATATTCCACATACGCCCCGTAGTCTTAAATGCATGTCGAGTCAAGAGCCAATATTTCACGTACACCCGGAAGCTCAAAACAGCAGGAAATGATCAGCTGCCTGAATTATAAAAGGAACAATAATGAAGAGGGGGATAGTGATTCTGGGCGCAAATTCTGGGCTACAGAATTTTGTTTGAAACAAAAAGAACAATTAATTATGACGAACTAAGACTTACCCATCAGTACCGAAAGCTTTGAGCTCCCTGTTCAGTGTTTCCTTGACGTTCTGCGCTGAGTACAGGCCCATGGGGGAGTTGAATTGTTTGTGTACCAGTTTACGTTGTGTAGCTGCCATTTCAAGTTTGTAGTTGCAGTTTTTTGTTTGATTTTGATTTCTATTGAACTTTATCGAATAAATTCGTTTCTTATCTAATATTATCTATAAGTTGCCTAGAACGAGAAGAAGACCCCCACGTTCAGGTTAGCGCGCCTCGTCTTGTCTCGTTTCTCGATTTAACTCCAATTGCGTGCGCTTCGTTCGATTCTGTGTCGCTTGTCGTTTTGCTGTTTTTCCTCGAGAGAGTGGGAAATCCTACTATCCTTGAGCTAGCACGTTTCGGTGCCCAAGACAATTCCGACGGTGTTTCAGATTGCGGTTCAGGTTCGTTTGACTTTGTCTTTCAATTTTGTTCCGTTTTCGTTCGGATCGATTTCTGAAAAGAGAAAAAGCTGCGGTTAATGAGGAAATCCAATTCACACATGCAACTACAAAGGAAAGGAGCACAGACAGACAAGGACAATATCAACGAACACCTCGTCAAGGCGATCATCCTCAACGGTGGCAGCGCATAATGAGTTCTTACATTAATGTACCGCCTGCGGCTGGCACCAAGGACACCCTAGTGTCGGTCTCCTATATCTCTCTAACACACTCACACACACATAGACGCGTACTGGATCCTTCCATCAAACGTTAATTGCCTTACAGCGGAGATGAGGTCTCATTTTGTTATTTATGCCGTTGCATCATCCCTCGTCCCATGTTCCGCTCGCAACGGCACTCACTCAGAGTCACTCGTTCGTCTCCTTCCGAAGTGCAAGAGGCTTTCAGTTCCTTTAAACGGTTTTTTTTTTCGTCGCCTCTCCTCCCTCACACGGAAAATCCTTCTTTAGATTGTGGAACCACTTGGCAAACATTGTGGTGCTGTCAAAGGTTAATCATTATGCAGGAAGATACACAGAGCGCCTGGCTGGGTCGAAACACGAGAAGGGTTGCCTGCTGCATAGATTGGCTTGGCCCGGTTGACTTCAGGTCGACACGACGGCAACGAGGAGGACCGAAGATGGATCTCTTGTGCTGTGAGGTGAAATAGTTGAAGTAGTGGAATGTGTTTGATGGGTGAAATGATTAAAAGGAGCAGAAATTGTTACAAGACCAAGTGGAAGGGATGAGCTCTGAAGTCTTGCACAAACCTTGTATACTTCACTTTGCAATTATGTTCTACAAGAGGGGGTGGGTGGTGGCTGTTCGTGCAGGGTACGAAGAGTCGCAAGGATGTGGGTGTGGATGAATGGACAGTCTAAAGTGACACAAATTGAACAGATGGAAATAGAGGGCTTGTGTCTAAGTTTCACAGCAGGAAGTCAAGTGTGCTTTGTGCCAACAGCAGTGTTCACTGGAAAATCCATCAGGTTCGGGGGAGTGTTTGGTGTGCAAATTGACGGTATCATGTGTCTGTGTTGGACATTATTCTGTCTGCAAAGTAACCAGACGCACAACATCTTGGGGCGGGGAATTGAATTAAAACGTTGCTGTGGCACCTGGACGGTTCAAGATGAGGTGAGATTCTAGGACGTTCATGGGTGGCAAGCCTCATCTCTTAGACTGCCCATTCAGCGCCACGCCAAGGGAATGATTTTTTCTGGGAATTGTGAGAAATGTGAAATATTTCTCAAATTTGCCTCAAAAGTCTTCCAAACATGTCGGTGCCTATGGCCAAGTGGACTTGATCTTGGTCACTAACTGTAACAGCACTTCTCTACGACTGGAGATCATAGCAGCCGCATTCACGGGTATTTACCCGGGTACCCTTGGAACGGGTATTTACCCGGGTACCCTAGGAACAAGTATAACCCGGGTAAGATCAAGTGCGCTAGATATCTCCGACAATGTAAACAGTTGCCCTATCCACACAAAAAAAAAAAAACATAGTCGGCGTAGTGGAGATTGGGACCGAGCCCACACCAACTAACACCCTTGCGACGGTGTTTGCACCCGAATAAGGAGCAAATCAACAGCGGATCAACAACAGCTGGTGCTGGGAATGAGTTAAGTCCATTAGAGGCTGTCTTACAGTAATCCAAACTCAGATGCTGTCATAAAGCCACCAGGCGGTCCAACCGCTCTACAATGATGCTGATTCGGCCCTTTCGTCTTCACCTACGCTTAGTAATCTCCTTTGCTTTTGTTGCAGCGAAGGACTCCTACGACCAGCAATGAGACTCCGCCGAACTTATCGCACACAGTCTCTCCTTATACGACACGCTACCGCTGCCACCACGTGCCCGGCGTTTGGCAATCACACAGCGCGCTCTTACTCGCAATATCCGCAGCAATGTCGACGAACGGCACCCCTCGTCGGCTGTGTTTAAATCTGTGATTTCTCAGTCAATTTAATTCCTAACCAAAGTCACTCACACAGCGCCCTAAGCCCAAGGATAACACACACATTGTACGCCACACAAAGGCGACCCCTCTCTCCGTGCGCTCCGGATTTGCTCATGCACTCACCAAAGGACGATACGAAGAATACAAAGGCATTAAGGTAGGTAACCCGGAAAATCCTTCAGATTACGCACAACGATAAAAAGGACAACAGCCACAGCCACAGCGCCCGCATGCAAAAAGAGAAGAAGACACAAAAGTAAGCCAACCAAATACAAGAGAATTCAATTATCCTTCTCAATTTTCCATTTGGTTGACACATTCCCTCGACGGCACTCGTTTCGCTTCCTCGCACCATGCATGAAAGTGTCTGCAAACACACACACAGACAAATACCTCAGCCTGTGTAAAAGAGTTCGTGTGTCCGAGTGGCATCACATCGGGAATTCCGGTAAGCCACTTCGATTAGTCAGAACCGAGCCCTCGGGCGTTATCCGCGACTTTGTCCTCGTTGATGAGAACGTCACCAATGATGGCAGCACATTGAGACATTCTGCAAAACAATCCCGTCCGGGAAACCGATGCCGAATTTCCAACCCAAGCCCACCACCCATCAGCATCGACGGATCGTTGCGTCGTCCTATTCACGATTTGGCACGTATTTTTAACATTGTCACGTACGCCTTGTAAACATAAATCAGGCCTATTCGTGTGGCTGGAGGTGTTGTTTGTTCGGCGGCAATGCCATAAACATCTTGGCACACTGCGCCGTACACGCCACAGCACCAAAGGATAACCGATGAAATATTTACTGAAGCGTTTCGTGTTTGCATTCGTTTTCTTCTGCCGCCCGCCGTCGGTCGGCGAATCCTCCGGATCTCGGAGCGCCACAATAGCACACGATGCCATCAGTTCCTCCAAGTCAGCACGGTGTATTAGCATCGTCCTCTGCGACGTACACACTCGCATCGCTCCCGTGTAGCATAATGATTAAATTGTGAGATTTGTAAGGTAATGCCCTGATATTTATGGTACATTATTACTTTATTATTACGGCATTCACAGTGCGCGTGGGGCGGTAACGCCGACGCCGAAGCCGACTTCGTCCGATCCGATGGCATGGCGAAAGCGACATCTCCCTCTGGCGGAAATGAGATCGATGTGCCAGACAATGAAATATATTCATTATCCTTTGAGTAAGTAAATTGTTCAGTGTGCACCGGGCACGAGTTGCTTTTGTGATGCAAAGTGGAAAATAACTCAACTTGCAAATTGTACCAGGGTGAATCTGGCCGGGCGGACTCGGCCCCCCACACGGAGCCTTATCCGCCGCATGGTGGTGAGTCAATTTGCAAGTCGTTGTGTCTGGCAGTTCGGTTGGGCGCTGAAGCATATTTTCGGGGACAATGCGAAATCATTTGTCCGGCTTAAAGTTCTCTCTCTTTTGCCGGGTGTTTACCCTGGATCAGGGGATAAATGCCGAGTTCTTGCTTGCAGAGAGTTGTTTGGATCAGGGCTGACCATGTGACGACTTAAGACTTCATATGTGTAAGTGCGTGTCGCTCGTAAGTCCTTAATGGAGGGGACGATGATAAAGATTGCTTCAGAGTTCAGGCTGTCTCGGCTGTGGCAGTCTGCCATTAAGGAATTTCAATAGCAGACAAATGAGTCTGAGAATTCTCGGCAGTTGCTGGATGGGGCTGTTGGCTTTGGTCGCTGGTCGTGTGGTGTGTCGGTATACACACTGTGTTCCAGGTCGATCTCATTTTCCAATCAATTGCATATTTAATACAATAATTTGATGCAGAAACTTTTTGAAGAAACGCATGGGACTTGCTTGGTCTACCTAGCTATCGTAGAAGATCGTGGCGACCAATGCAAGGCATTTCACATGCTCTTGGCGATATATCAACAGTTTCCGGAAGTTACACTTGGCATAGGCTGGAGTAAATGAGTCATTCGAAAATGATAACAAGCTTTTGTCCGAATAAGTAAGCACGCCACGCTCAATTTAAGATTGTGGCAATATTTTCCAGCATGATTCTTGGAAGTATGATAGGACGGTTGTGGGTTGTGACAAAGCGGTCTAGAGGACCCATAAACTGGCTTTGCCAAGTTTTAAAAATTTAAAATACGCGCAGACATGCGATATGAATACACAGGACACACACAGACGGTCTGCGCGGCCATATGAGCACCAACAAAATGCATTGGTTTGCAGCTACTAAGATGACTTCTGCTGACGCCATTCAATTCGCTGAGATTGTTGAACAAGTAGGCTCCCAAGTATGCATTCCTTCGATTAGCCGGAGCACTGCACGAGCAGATTAGGTGATGTGGTTTCCACCTGCTCTTGAAACTCATTGAAACACGGGACGCCCAACCTGCACAATGCCCGGTTATGACGCCGATTGAGGGTCAGTAGACAAAGTTTCCGTTTAGGATTGAGTGTTGGCCACATTTCCTTTGTATTAAGGCAGGTGGTTCTATTTAGCCATTTGTGGTTGGTTAATTTAATTCGATCAATCTCAAGAAGATGATAGGCCGAAGCGAACGGCACAGAGGGTGGTTCTAATCCCTGTATGCGAGAAGACTTTGTACCACACCTACCGTGTTCATCGGCTTTGCAACTGCCCCGTATGTCGGGGCAGTGCCGGCACACACATGAGATGTGTATAGAAGGGCTTAGTCCTCTCGTTAAGAGCCAGTCGGCAGTTAAGGGATGTTCTTATTTTAGAGACGAGGACGCAGTGGAGTAGATGGCTGGTGAGTAGTTTCCAACGCTGGGGATCTAAGTTCAATTACCGATACAATCTACTTTCATTAAGACATCACCTCTTTCGAGTCACTAACAATGCTCACATAATATTTCTGTCTACTTGTCTGTCTATACGCTTGTTACCGAACTTCCCCGTTCAGAGTCGGCATACAAAGGGACCTAGGCTTGTCACTTGTCACGTGATTGCTGTCGAAGCTCGTGTAAAGATCCACATTTGGAATGCGATTTGGAATTTTGTGCGGTCAATCTAGAAGCATACTCAGGTCGTGCCGCAAAATCAATCGTTGTCAGGGTCAACTCCTTCTTGTGTTGTTTGGTTAATTAAGCTTGAAAGTGGCCTTGAAGCGAAAGAAATTGTTGTATGTGCTTTCTTAGACATTGAAGAAGCACTTGGCAACACAGTGCCTGCTGCGATTATTATTGCTCTGGACAAGAAGGAAGTAAACCGAACAGTATCGAAATGGATGTATGAACTTCTGAGCACAGAACAGCTGAGACGCATACAACAGAAGGTATAATAAATGTCAACACAACAAGAGGATATCCGCAAGGAGGAGTTTTGTCTCCCCTAATGTGCATTCTAGTTGTAGACGATCTTCTGGAGATACTAACAAACCACGGCATCAAATGTCAGAAATATGCTGATGATATAGTCATTATAGCCACAGTCCTGAAGGAGTCCCTGTGTGATATCGTCGAATGGGGACTAAGAATTACTGAAGGGTGGTGCCTGTCAGCTGGGCTAAATCTTAATCCGGCTAAGACCACCACAAGAAATCGCAGGAACGACTAAAACAAATTAGTCTGTCAGGCACGATTCTGGCTCCAGTAAAAGAGATAAAATATCTAGGTGTTAGCTTAGACAGCAAATTCATCTGGAAAAGACACTCAGAAGAGATCACGAGAAGGTCGACGAGTGCTTTAATGATTTGTAGACAAATCCTGGGGTTGCAGACCAAGCATCCTAAGATGGATGCACATAGCTGTTGTTAGACCAACAGCTACATATGGTCCACTAGCTTGGTCCAAAGGAACCAACCTGGAGACACTGGAGGCAAGAGAGACACTCAACAAAGGTTGGCATGCCTCTGTGTTACAGGGGCTATGAGCTATGGAGGTGGCCCCATTGCAACTGGTGGTATCAGAATGTGCAAGTAAAACAATCATGAGAATGACAAAAGAAGGAATAGGTGCATTACATCGAGACTGGTCGATGCACTAGTGAAAAAGCTTCCACTCCTGGCCATTCCGAAGGATGGAGCGACCAGGGAATTCAACTTCGAAAACGAGTTTACCATTAAGCTCAGCACAAAAAAAGACTGGAGTTCAATCCATTGTTCACAAACTGAGCAGGATTACGGTCAAATGTTGCACAGGTACCTCCTCTCCCTCTCTCCCTCTACACCTTCGGCCCGTGCTGTGCCTTGAACCCCGACACTTGAAATTGTCACAATGAAATTATATAAAAAAAAAAACAGATGGATCAAGAACTGATGAAGGAACAGGGGCAGGAGTATTTGGCAGGGTAGTATGAACCCATGGGCAAACGCACCAGCATATTTTAAGTAGAATTCTATGCCATAGACAGATGCTCTCACACCAATCTTGTTCAATGTCGGGCAGTCGTGCCGCTATCCTGACACAACACTCCTTTCTCATCAAACCCAAGCTCGTGTGGGAATGTCTACAGACGCTAAGCAGGAGTAATAGAGTAAAACCTTGTTGGATACCTGGCCATATAGGGATGGAATGCAATGAAATGGCCGACTCCCTCGTTAGGATAGGGACATCGGAACCTTTTATATTATTCTGCGCTTAGGAGATCACGTCCTCAGGGAAGAGTTCAGGGAACTAGAAGGAATGAACCGTACAGATACCTGGAACAACGCTCCTGGCAAGATGTAGGCAAAGAAACTCTTAGGTCAACATAACCGGAAGAGGATTGAAGCATATATCAGAATGAGCAAGAACCACCTACGTATCCTAACAGGCTTCCTAATAGGACGCTGTAGACTCAGGGAGCACCTAAGGAAACTAGGAGCATCAGAAGAAAGTCTCTGCAGATTCTCCGGAGAACCTAATGAAATTCCAGAGTATGTATTCGGATTTTCTGAGTCACTTGACCACAAAAGCAAACATATTTAGGCAAGCACCTAAAATCAGAGAGAACCAGCTTCTATTCTCAGATTCCTTAAGTCTGGGAGAGAATACTCTAGGACAAATCTCTTCCACCTTCGTGCAGCAGGAGCAGATAGCCCTCAGTACACTCTGACTCTCTGACTCTGAAAAGAGCTGCATGAGGGGGTAGCTCCTAAGAATGCAGAGGTATGAATAGGGGGCACAATAGATGTATACTGCTACAATGAATGAGATTACACTGAATTTGGATACTGTGGCGTATGTGGATTATTTTTGGTTCCACATTTCCCTACGTTTTAATAGATATAGAAAGAATTTGTGTAATCTGGACCTAACCAGTGAGTCAATCGTGGCAGTCACTTAGTCACTGGCGATTTTCGGCCAGTATTTGCCTTTACATCGGTGACGTCCAGCGCTGATTGTCATAATTTTTTGGCACATGAGCTATGCGCTCAGCATTGCTGTCGCAATGTAAACATTTTGGTCCTTGCTTCCCCTTCAAAAGTGGTGCCCCTGTTTCTGATCGAAACCCTGCTCCTTCAGCCAGTTCCTCAGTAGCTGACCTTAAATTAATTTCACGACCAGCCACCTTCATTACCATCATTCACGTCAGTCAAGTTTCTTTTCAATCATCACCAAACAGAGTGCAGTATTCTCGCTGCTCGCTCTACACCAATACCATGAGCACCGCTCACGTTCGGTGCGGACGGTGGTAGTCAGCAACAAATCTGGGCGCAAACAAAAGTTCATAAGACGGACACAGTCAACAAAACGTCACCAGGCTTCAATTCATAATTTGAAAAGTTTTCCCTAATTGGGTTTGCTACAAGAGTTGCCCATAATTTGTCAGCCCCCCTCCCTCCCATGACAAGGCTGCTGCGGCGGAGGGGTTTAGGATTACAAATTCAGTCCTTAAAATATAAAACGTCTCTCCAACTGGCACAACGACAATTCACCATCTCCCCCTCCGTCGCATCCTTCTCTCACTGCAGCTTTCAGTGTTTGTTGAATTTATGCCACTCGTCTACCAAAAATACACATTTGTCCTTGGCCCAGGATACTCTCGCCTCAACTCTCACTGACTGGCAGAAAGTAATTTTGTGTGAGTGGAGGTGTGAATGGTGTGGAAAATTACTAGTGTTCATAAATACAACCAAACTGGTGGAGCAGACCTTGTTGAATGGTGTGTTCCCACAGTAGGCGGTTAGGCAGTCGTTTATTTACTCTCCTTGATACACGCACACACAAACAGACACAGCTACAGCCACACCCACACAAGGACACTCAAAAAGTTCGTCCTTAAAATTTAATTGACGAAATTTAATGCAAAAGATCTTGCGAAATTCTTACTTTTAGTGCCTTATTAAATTTGTCGGAAAACTTTAGCAAGCCGCCGCCGTTCCCGCCACCGACGTGCCCTTCCAAAATGGGGCTATATAAGCCGATATTTAAGGGGTTTGAGAGGGGGACGGTTTGTGTTGGGGAAGTAAATAAATTATAGCTCGTAATGTGCTCGAGCACCAACTTAAGGATGGTTAAGGTGGCCCAATTGTCCAGTTCACATTCAAAGGATGGTCATGAAGCTGCTTCTTAATTGAGCGTTGCGGGACAGCTTGGGGGGATAAGGGAGTTTTTATTGTCTCTTAAGGAATCTGAAAGCGGGTGCAGCTCCTTATTGATCCACGAGCCTGGCCCTAGGGTGCACATAAGTCTGTAGTTGCACTTCAGATTAGGCTCTAATTTCGGTTGAGGTTGAACTTTTGAACAATTGTCCATGGCAATATCGTGAGAAGAGATTTATTTCATAAAGTGCCTTGTTGCTCATACCATCGTCCTCGCTTATGGCTTTTGGTGAGGTTAGGCGGACTTGAGCCCATCCCCTAACGCACTCTTGTTGTACGGGTGAAGGCACTAGTTGCATACAGACTCTGAACGGCTAAATTTGAGAAGCTTCACACTTTGTGAATATTCTCGGTGATTCAACACACAGGGTAGTCAAATAAGAACAACATGGAAGAGAATTCCCTTAATTTGGAAGCCATTATGTACGGAACAAGACATCATTCGCTAGCGATACTTCAAGCGGTCGACCCAATTTTTGTCTGTCCAGTATTTGCGTCTGACAGTGGAGCCTAGAATGTTGGCCTCGGGGTTGTCCAAATTGGCTTCTTAGACTCCCCAATAAGTCGAGAAGTGGCAATTCGCCAACAATTGATGAACGCTCGCCGTCAGATGAGGCGGCCGTGAGCAAGTGTGACTATGCACTATGAATTGACAGCGCGACGACATTGGAAATTTTGGCAGCTATCTATTCTTTCTATTCATTTCTTAGATTACACGGTGGTGCCTTCTCGCCGGTCAACTTTTTCGCGAGCAGGACCAGGTAGGCGGCAAGAAGGGTTCCTTTTGAATGGACAGAAAATTAGATCTATTGTTCTACTTGTCGTCCAGCTTTCATCTCCATAAAGGTGAACTGACAATACAACACGTTGCTGGTCCTTCGAGATTGGATTCGGTTCGATAAAACTAAGTGGCAGAGGTTGCGATGTGCGTTCGGATCCAAGCTAGGACGTCATTGTAGCGAGACTAAAGTTGAATAAAGCTTCGGGTGCAGGCAGCTGGAGATGAGCTGGTAGGGTACATGCACCAGTCCACCTGTAAGACATGGTCGGAGGGAGTAGTGACCGACAAGTGGCAAATCAGTGTTGTTTGTCCGATCCACAAGAAAGGAGACCACTTCAACTGCGCCAACTTCCGAGGGATTGGTCTTAGTCTGATATTTCAGTCGGACTTAAATTAGTCTATAGTAAAACATTGCTGACTTTGAAGAGCTATCACGGTAAGCTTACTTCTGTAATGCTTCATAGGTCCCTCCTCTATTGCCTAACGCGCCATTTCCACTGAACATGAACCAAGCCCTGGTGGAGGCACAAAAATCCAGGTCCAAACCTACATCGTGTGGGAGATCATGATGCTACGGCATGACATGAGCTCTGTTCAAATGTTGGACATGGGATTTCACGTTTTCCTATATGTGCACGATTTTGTTTGAATGGAGTCGTAAATATTGAGAGTCAAATTAGAAGTGTTACGTGTCAACTAACGTAACACTTCTAATTTGACTCTCTCTTGCAGCCAACGTTGAAGCCAACGTAGTGGATGGTTGATCAGATTGTGGTTGTAATGTTGGGCAGGAATATGCCCAGTGGAGACGGTGTGTAACGATCGGCTACAAGTTTGGCAACATTATTTCAAAGAATTTAAGTGCATGTGTCAGGTCATACTGAGATAATGAGAAATGCGAGAATACCAACGCATACAGATTAAAAAGCGCCCGTTTAAGACTTCAAGTGGGCAAAAGATTTAGTAAGGAAACCTGGTTTCCTGGAAATCTGCGCCTCTCTACCTATTCACGGCATCCTTTTCCCTGTCTCTTCGATTGCCAAACCACTGCAGTGTATTCAGAAGTAAAAACTATCCAAGAGGCTACCCGCTTACTGTCAATGAAACCCATAGACGGGCTATCTATCGCCACCTGCATAGGTTGTCAGGCGCCCACTAAGCCTCTGGATGCACCACCAATTAATTCGAAAATGGTAAAACTTTGCCGTCTGTCTCTTAGGGTGACAGCGGTCAGATGCAACCTAGCCCTATGCTGGGTCCCTGGGCATAGTGGTTTTCCAGCAGAGAAAGAGCTAAAGAGTTAGCAAGAGTAGGGGTGGGACTGCCACTGGCAAATAATCCGGACACCCCATATCCCTCACTGCAAATAATAAACACCCTGTTGTTGTGTGTCTAATCCCATCCATTTCGTGATGGAATTAGACACATGCAGGATCTCGAGGCTTGTTTGGCCTTCATTGAATCCAAACGAAGCAAATACTCTCCTAAAACTAAACACGAATGTAACAAGGAACGTTGTGGGCATTATCACCGGCCACTGCCCTCTCGGTATCAATGCCAGTAGAATGGGAGCCCCCGCAACGACTTCTGCTGAAGCTGTAGAGACAAGGAGGAAGAAGAAACATCTCCAGCACTTGCCAAAACTAGAAATGATGTCCAAGGCAACAACTTTTTTCAGAGTGGTTTTATAGGAAATGTCACTCTTGAAGATACAAGGCAAAGCTTAGTTTCTCAGGAAAACAAATTGGTTGTAAATCAGCACAGGAGTGGATTCATCAAAATAGGCCACTACAATGCCGTTAGGCAGTTTAAAGGTGTTAGTGCAGTCCCTTTGACCTAAAGAGGAGCCGGTGTAAAACACCGGGTAGTAATATCAAAAGCGATTCAACAGGGATCTAGGTGGGTCACAACTGCTACAGTGGTGGCAATCATCTCAACCTAACCTAACCTAACCTATACCTCCTTTGTCTCCTCCTCTGCCGTAGAAAGTTCTTCTCACCCGCCTTACAGCTTGAAACTTCGCTGCTGTGTGGCTGTGGGGTCGTATTCCGAACGATCAGTGCCATTTTCGTAAAAATATGATTTCTGGGAACCTCCCACACGTCCCTCGGAATCATTTCATGGCCCCAGCTCCACCAATACGTCAAAGAGGAAGGACTTCATACGTGACATCCAAGTAAATCCCCACACCACGCCTCGCAGCCAACAAAAATGGCAACATCAGTCGCGGAAAACCTCATAAGTCGGCAGAGACACCTCACCGACACGACGGATTTATTAATAAACCTCTCACCCCGCAGTGAGACAATTTATCGCCCGTATACGCTGAATCGCTTAATCTCTTCGTTAATCTCGAAACGTAGCTCATAAATAAGTTTCTTTGGAATTCACCTCCACACCACCTCACTTCGACATACCGCGGAGGTAGTCAGCGCAGCCGTCTCTCGAGACCTCGTATTTCTTCGACTCTGACGCACATTGTACGGCGAAAAATTCCTCCAAAAATATTCGATATTTTTAGCCCTCGAGTGCTGTACACTAATTTGCACCTTCCGGTAGTTTCGAATTTGAAAAACAAGCAGCGTCGCCGCCCGCACCGCCTTGCAGCACTTAATCCAATTTGCAGTGCAATTTTTGAGATGCAAATCGCAACACAACCATCGCCGAGGAGCAGCAATTTTCAAACAGTTCGCACTGATGTCGGAAACGGGGGCGAGAATTGCCGAACACACGAAACACAAATTCTGTCGAAACACAACCCCGAGATGAATGTCATAAATTTGCATTTAACGACCGCGCTCTTGCGATGATGTATTTTTAAAAACGCCAAGCCAACGAGCATTCCCCATGCCCCTTTATTCGATGGCGAACATGTTCTCACTTAGGCGGATCGAGAAATTAAAATAATTCTCGTCCGATTTTTCGAATCAAAATTTTTCGCTTGGGGACACCGTAGAGACGCCCACTTGCCGCATGGGATGGGGTGATCTTTGGCGTTGCACGATGATTTCTATTGAATTTTCAGGTGGCTTGCTGTTTGCTTTTCTCGGCATTGGATTGATGGGATGTTTGTCGAGATTTGGTTTTGTTCACTTCAATCCGAGCATGACGTGTGAGCTATGCAAGGTGTGTGTGTGGGGGATCTCTGACCTTGCGAGGCATCTGTTGCCTTTGATCTGGCTACAAGCCCGTGTCTTCCTGTGTGAGCGGTTTTCATGTATCGGCCATTCTGTGGGGACACGAGCACATGAGTGCCGAGAGAATTCCGGGGAATTTTTCCGTAGCTTTGGTTGCATCTTTAGGGTGTTGATGAAACGGCGATGAGACAGACTTCACAGGATAGGTTCCCCACAAATGTCAAAGTTGCATAAAGGCAACAGAGGGCAAGGTCCATTTCCCAGTCAATTCCGCAAAAAATCTTCCATCGATTCGTCATAAAAACTACTTGAGCCATAAGCCCCCACGGTTCCTCAACAGACGCGATTGCATTGTTTCACTTCTCACTTTCAATCCCCTTGACCTCTAACGCAAGGCAAAAGAAAAACTAGAAAAAAGGTTTTACGGACAAACTTTGTGTCCATTGTCTCAGGACAACATTCAGAATCTGTTGTGTGCCGAGAAGTTCCTAGAGAGGAAGTTCGCTGCAGCTGCTCGACATATTTTTCACTCACTTCTCCACAGCGCTTTTGTGTGTTATCCAGCGAGAAAGTTCCCTCCATTTTTTTCCGGCCCAAGTTAACGCAACATTAACATGTTGTTTAGTATGAAAGGAATCTATGCACCGCCTGGACATTATTACACAAACCATCGCCCTCCCTTCAGAGGGTGCGAAAACTATGCGAAAAGTTGCCTTTCGGGGCACAAGATACGAAAAGAAAATGAAATAAATACGAAATTGTAACGAAACACTGTGTGGAGGTGGAGGCGTGGTGGACGGAGTACTGCGAAAAGTTTAGCTCGAGTTGACTCAAGTTGGCTTGGAATTGGAACAGCGAGTGTCACCAGCACAGTGCATAGTGAATTAGCGGAGGTGTCCTAGTTGATGATTTATCCCGAGCTTAATGAGACGTTTTTGACCTCTGAATTGATGATGATAGCGGAAAGTAATTTGCAAGTAAATCTCAAGCATGGTGTGACTTGGAGCTAATAGTTTCCAGTGTTTTTCGATCGACGGGCCCACCCCTATTCTGTTAAGTTCAGTGGTAAGGTGCTGCAGGGATGGTGCTTGACTTACACGACCCGACAATTATCAGCAAATGATGCTGATTTCAGAGAAAATACAAAACATTCGGAAACTAAGACCATTGAGACAGACAACACGGTGTCTGTTTTACATTTACATCCCTGGATATGCATGCGAGAGTTCTTCACTAAGCAGGGACAGATGATCGGCGAAACGATCAGGATGTATAAGACACAAACATGAAGGGCACAGGCACTAGGAACGGAACCTGTCGCTTTCCAAAAGTGAGTGTATATCCCTTAGTCTCGCGAAGCGGGCCACCCCAGTTCTGTTGTGTAAGAAAACTGTGGATATACTCGTCTGCCAGGCGAAAAGGACCAACCGTGGGCGGAACAATATAATTGCGTGAGCGGAACCTGCCTCAAAGGAAGACCACGCGGGTACCGAGGTTTTAAGAAACAAAACAAAAAATGGAGTTTTCATTTTTCTCCAAAACTAGACAAAAACCATTCGTTCGCAGCATTTATCACTTGGATGAAACTTCTAAATTGGTCTAAAAATATTTTCTCGTTTTTTCATCAACATTTTGAGTTTAAGTTCGGATTTTGCCAAATGTATAGTGTAATTTTTCTTAACGGACACCTCACATAACCGGACAGATTTCAAAGAACTAAATTTTTTACATGATTCTTAAAAGGACCGGATTTCATCGCCGAAATAATATGTCACTATCTCTTAAACGGACACAACGCACCTGGCACACTTCGTTAGCATTTATTTTGTTTGCCTTTAGTTTGCGCTTAGTCCTTGTTACCCAGCAAGCAATTAAAAAAAAAACGGCCTGTCGACTATCCGACTACAATTCTCGCTGCACTATGCGCAGGTTTGTGGGAAGTGATAGGCAACTTCTACCTCTCTTTTGCCGCTGTACATACGTAGGTTTGTGGGAAGTGAATGCTTGAGAGCATAGGGAGAGCATAGAGATAGGCAACTTTTACCTCTCCTGTCCCTTAAAGTGTTTGACAACCATTTTTTCCTGAAACCAAAGTGACCGATCAGAGAACGGCATTCATTTTATTTCGTGAATAAATGCCAAAAGCCGCACAAATTCGTCGATGGGCTAGGGGTCAATCATTTGTGAAGTTGGCCATCTCTATAATATGGAGTATTCTGTTTAGAAATACGAATACAGTGAAAACTCCTATTATGGACCACTTTCCTCGATTGGCAATCCCCTTGAATTTCTCACGATCGTGGAACTTGAATTTAAGTTCCATACATGGACAGACAACTCCCTTAGCCGGACAGAACTACTGCGACCGTCGCTGTCCGCCTATGGGAGCTTGCACTGTACATCATGGGAAAAGCGAATTATTTCTTTACCTTGAAAGAAACATAAATTGTGTGTTAATGTCGTGCTTTTTCCCATAACCGGTCACCTCTAATAAGCGGACAAGTTTCTTGGTACGATCAGTGTCCGATTATGAGAGCGTTCGCTATAATTTTATATAAATTTGGTATTGAATAGCAGGTCTCTGTCTTGCTAAACCAGTATAGTAGTTCATTATAAGTGTTGACGTAGTGTTTAATGATATTTTTCCATTTTAAGTATTTTTTTTTTTTAAATTGAACCTACCACCTAAGCGGATCGAGACAGACCCCCCTTCCCATAGTACCCCTCTAAGAATTCCGCTACCAATTTTTGCCACTAAATTTAGTTCCACTCTTAAAATATTCTTACTTCCTGTAAAACATAATCCGTCTAAAGTTTTTTTCGTAAAAGACCTCTTCGTCGAACACAGCCATTTCTTCACCATCATCATCACCTTCTGACCCGCATACTCCACTAATGGCGGTTTAAGCCTCACACAAGAGATCTCGAGTTAACTCGATCCTCCACCATCGAAGATCAGGAGCATCAGGAGTTATGCCCAAGCATAACCAGGCGTGTCTGCCAAGCGGTGGCCTACCTGATGGAATCGCATTGAACGCCCGCCCCGGAAGTCGTTTCTTCGCGTTTGACAAAAAACGAATCAGAAAATATGTAAAATGGGAAATATGTTAAATTTATGAATTTTTGCCATGGTGACTAGGCAGGTGTGCAGCAGTGCATTGTCTTGATGGAACATCACTTTTTCCAAAATCAAACACCGCATCTGTCCAAAATCCCTAAATAATATTTGGCGGTGGTTTGTTGGCCTTTTTTAGAGACTCTGACTTGAATTGAAACTAGCTTCATAACGCCGACGTATCCTGAGTACTCTTTAAAAAAAGCACAGTAAACAAACTGGCCTGAATGTCGACCTACTGGAATTCGGACAACACATTCTTTGGAGCATTACAGCCCTGTTTAAAGTAAACGACAGAGAAGATAGAACAAAGCCGCATTTCAGCCCTTTTTAAAGTAAACGACAGATAAGATAAAATAATGCCACTAGCCCTACTTCACTCGTCCAGAACATTTGACAGTGTTAGCCCCTAATTCAGTTGAGTCTGTAAGTTATTATTCTCGTAGCTTACTAGCCGTTTTCAAACTGTTTGATAAACGTCATGCAAAACATTCGTAATTTTTGTGGGGTACACCATGGTTCCATTCTCGGTCCGATATTATTTTCAATCTTCGTTAATTGCCTTCTAAATCAGTTGTCATATCGCGAATTGCTTGATGTTGACATCCAGTTGAGTCTTGTTATGGTGGAAGATTAATTTGCTAAATTAAGCGAGGGTCTTGCTATGAATGGCTACAGTGGTCTGGTGCTCATGCTCAACTGCTATAAATATCGATTTGTTTTTTTTCAGCTTGCCTCTTCTCCAACACATACATGGTAACTTTGAATATGCATTTCCATTCACTGAGTGACAACGAGATGCTGTATAATCTTCAGAACCCCTTACCGATCGAGGTTGAAATATATTTAAGCCATCTTACCACAAGTGGCTGCCTCTACCTGTCGCAGCCATCATCAAGTGTCTGACCGTGCAGCGCAAGTAGGCGCACGTCCAACTGACTCACCTCATTAAAACAATCCCCATCAACAGGTGAACACGAGGCTGTCACATTCGCAAAAATGCACGCGCCGCCATCTGCGGCAGCTACACGGGGGTGCAAAGAGATCAGCAGCAAAAATGCAATGCATGCAACTTTCGTCTCTCGCTGCCCCTGTGTGTGGGCTGAGACACTTAAATTATTTAAATTAAATTCATAACCCCCTGCAGGTGGTAACATTGTGATCAGTCGAGCGGGTTGTGTGACAGCGTCTGCCAGACTGTGTCGCGATGCAGAGCACCGCGTGCCTGAGCCGAAGACCTAGATACTCGCGACGTCAGCTCGCCAAGGCTAAGCATATGTATATTAGCGGGTGCTTACACCCACAGCCACAGAGATTTGGCGACGCCAAACTCACAAACATTCACCCCGGAGACTGAGATGATGGCAGACTCACACGGCATTAGCATGGGACGCAGTGTTCCGCTTGCTTGTCTCCAGGTCCGCTTTTAAATGTGCACACACTTTTTTAATTAGACTCCTTTCATCAAAACGTCAGTGTCCTCAGAATGGTGCTGGGAAATAAACAGAAAACACTGCGAAACAGAGTCACAGAGGCAGTCAGGGCAACGCGTCGTCGCTGGGAAAGGGGAAATCAGCATCGAGCCGGGGATAACAAACAGGCTACCTTCAATTTCAAAATGCCGGAGGTGTGCAGTGTCACATCTCTATCTCGGCATCATTTATGTTGTCGTCAACGCTTAGAGCTGCTTCCGTGTCATAGCCGTGCGCTTCCAGTGGAAGGAGTCGCTCCTCCCGATCCGAGATCCTCGAACGTGCATCCTATTCATGTGCATGGACGTGTCTATAGGCGGTTGATTACATTGCATTTGATAGCAGCATTGCATCCCAAAAAGAGGCGGTTGCTCTGCAGCCGTACTGGAGAAAAGTTAATTAGACATCCTTCGTGACTGCACGGCACGGCATGTTGGCGGATTGCATGGCCTCTAGGTTACTGCCGGAATGGCAATATGCACCCGGATAAACATAATCATAATCATCTATTTGTCTATGCGGGCTCACGAGTGTGGTGGGGGGCGTGGGTGGCGAAAAATGACGAGCACATGACGAATGGCAGTGTTCATTTGACTGCTGCACAGCATTCGTTTGCTAATTTCAATTCCACGACACACTGCGAGCACGCAATTTGCATTTTATATGCGACGTCATTTGCGTCAAGTGTGAATTGATTAAGGATTCTTATGAATGAGCTTATTGCTGTGCAGTGCGTCGGATGGGGGTGCCTTTATTGCAACGGCATGAGGCACATGAGCTAGCTGTCAGCCCTTTTCCATTTACTTCAGGGAACGTGTTTGTGTTACTTCTGCTTCTCGTCGCGTTTTCATCGCGTTCATTCTAGGTTATCGACTTACAGACGAATATCTAGGCCTGGTTTCAATTTGCGGGTTAGCCTTAAGTTTAGAATGATGAATCGATACCATCAGGTACTGAAGTTCGCCGCCAGCCAATTCAGCTTCACGATTCAACGCGATGATGTCTCGTGTCGCAAAGTGATGTCATCTTGTGTGATCTGACGGGCATGGACTGGCACGCAGGTGTCAGACATATTTTACGTTTTTAGCAACCGCATGTAGGACAGGCATAAAGTGGAGCTCTTTGAAGATACTGCGTGAAAGTGTTTGAACGACAGACAGACCAGCATCTGCCCATAACTCAAACTCAGATCGACTCGCTGCCCATCCCTTGGGAGCGAGAGTGGAAATAATACGCCATTAGATCTCAAAGCGATCGTTAACACTAAGTTGCACTGAGTTTTGATCTCTCGGTCAATTAACACTCGACGAAATAAGTTCTTCGCAACAGTGTCCAACTGTGGCAAGACGATGAGTGTGATATGAAGCCGATTGGACTGTATTCCGCTATAAATAAATGTCCAACGCTTGGTAAGTCACAACCTCCAGATCTGCTAAGCCACACCGATGAGTGGAGTTGAAATGGAAAAACCGCAAGAAGTGGCTCTGCTTAGTCCACTAGTGCCTGGCGGTTTTGTTCCGCTTTTATCCTTTAACCCTTCGGTTCCTTGGAAACTCGATTTCTCCTCAACTTTTCTGCATCTCGCTTGTCAGTGCGTACCGCCATTCTGCCTGTCTAGGCAGTCGATTGCCTCCGAGTGCTTCGTGCCATAGGGTGTGTCCAATCCATTGATACTTTCTCCTTCGTATAGGGATGTCTCTAGTTTCCGGGCCGGTTCTCACACACACTCGATGGTTGGAGAAACGGTTCGGCAAACAAGTCCTTAACATGTTTCTTAAGCCATTCATTTAGGAAAGATTTCGAATTCGTAACAGTTGCCGCTTGGTTTCCAAACTGATAAATTGATGTTCCAGATAGTGGATTGCATTCCGAACGCAGCTTTTTACGGCACACATCCAGTTCGATGTCGAAACCCTTAGCCGAGACCACAAATTTCAATATAGAGGGCTGTTAAATTTCCGGGAATATTTGCTTGGGGGCAGTGTTAGAAATGCTTACGGCCTTATCCTTAGTTGTATTTATTTTGATCCCTGTGTTTGTCTGTCTCAGATTGTGGACCATCAAGTGAAGCTCCATTATCCGATGTTTACGTAGACAAGCATCTTCAGCGTTGTCTGTGTTTAAAGTAAGATGTCATAGTCCATCGAATCCCATAACTTTCTTCCATCAATGCTGCACGGAATACATGGCTGATAACCACAAGAAACAATAATGGTGACAGTATGCACTCCTGACGGAATTCACTTTGCCTGGCGGTTGATCTTCAGCTATTACCACACAAAACTGTGACAGGGTAGGGTCTGGTATTTCCCTCAAATTCGACTTCATTTCGCGTGCAATCCCAACCATGGCTTCTCTGTCGCTTCTAGATAGTCCACAAAAACTGAGGACAATTCCGCCGGCTAGTTCTTACTTTTGCTGTGTGGGTAGTGTCGAGCAAAAAAATAATGGGGCCCTGTAAATGACCCAATTTTGTGTTCTGAATAAAATGCATTTTTCAACTTGTGCGCAATGAAATTTTTACTCGAGAAGTGTGCGAAAGTTGGAATCAACATAAAGCCGATGAATCAATTTAAACCGACTCAGACAAAAATCAGCCCTCGTCCCCGTCACCCATTACCGGACGCCAACCAAGAAAAGAGGAAACTTTAATCGCAATGAACGTCATAGTTCTGATTATTATCACATCTCCTGCAATCTTCTAAGCAAGTTGGACTGCACGCCAGACTCAAGACTTCGTTCGCCCCCGTCAAACTCTGGTGCTCTATCAAACAACTAGCCGTCGACGATGGGATAGAATTATCCAAAGACAACTCACTTTGTACACTGGAGCTTATTCCTTTCGAGTCTGCCTGCGCAACACGCGCACCCTCATTGTGCCCAGTTTGTACGGAGTCTATGCCCCCCGAACTTTGGTAAACGTAAACTGAAATTGCACCTTAAACAATGTAGACTCGCAAATTACATTCCATCAGGGCTATCCACTTTTCGTGGAGTGTAAGCACCCTTCCAGGTACAGTTTTATTGCTCGCTCTGCGATGGTGTTTTACATGACCAGTGCTAGCGGTGCTAAGCAGGCGTTCCCTTTTGTATCCACCCCAAAGCCCCCAGTCGTTCGCCCACTCCCGTCCGCTGCACATCCTTCACTGAGCGGAGCCGGGGAAGGAATGAAAAACCATTTTTAAAACGTGACTTCTTCGTAATTTAAGGATACAACTTGGCGCACAAGTGAAGGTAGGGTGGTGGCAGTTTTGCGAATGCAGCAACTTCGCTGAAAGTGGGCGTCGATGGCGTACAGCTCCAGCGATTTCATCCTCTGTTGTGTGCTGCGCTCTCATTTATGCTTAACTAGCTGTGAGGATATTTTTTGGCGGAAGGTGGATATTATGTCATGAATTTTCAACATCTTGCTGCTATTAGGTGCAAACGAGGTTGAGTTCCTTCACGTATTATTACGGGTACGTCGCTTTTATTGGTTCGTTTTACAAGGTGATGAATTTTAATATGCAACCGAGATGCATTTAATGCAGGAGTCTCTCACTCTCTGCGGCTGGATTAATTCTCTGATAACATGGATATTCATCAGCAAGGTGGGTTATGGGCGTTGTGCACTTTCGCAGGAATTATGAAGAGTTCTTGTGGTGATCTTAATGAGAATCCTGTTTAATGACTGCGAGAGATGTTCCATCTAGGGCGATGGATACGCGCTGCTGCAAGGATTTCGTCAGTCATTAAATGTGTACATTCGCCCAGTGCGCCACCCGCTTTGCTAGGAGTGTATTATTTTGTATCCAGTTTGGTGAGTCAGAACTCCGACTAAGGCAGATTCAAGCAATGTACTCTTGCACTTGGGCTAGTGGCGCTTAAGCGACACTATATCAAATTTTAATTTTCGGCGCTTTCGAAATCCGTTGTCGAAACAACTGGGCTTAAACTCCTCATTCGATGGACCAAAATGATTTTGTATAAGCCCAGTCCTGCTATATGGAGCCAGATTCTGACCAATAACCGAACACAGGATTGGTGCCGTCGAAAAAATAGCTTCGGATCGGATAGACCGGACCATGTCTCCGAAGATGGTACATGGAACCTCCAACGTGAACTTTACGAGCTGAACCAAGATGTGGAAGCAGTCCGGAAAGCGAACTCCCTCGACTGAACAAGCTTGGATAGAGGGAGCGCACGGAGCACCGAATTTGAGCTCCCTGGGATCAGAAGGGAAAGGTGCAAAGACCAAGTCACCGCAGCTTATTCCTGGCGACTGGAAATAGATTGTCCAGCAGCATAAACAACGGATAGGAGCCACTCCTGTAAGTCAGTTGACATTTTCTTGCGATGTTCTCTTATATCGCATGTATATCCACACACTCATTCATAGTCAACATGCCCCATGACATCGTTCAAATTCGCTACGATTTCTGCATCAGGGTCAAGGCAAAAGGGACCTCTCGGGTTGTCCCATGTACCTTAGGAGTCCATGCGCAACACAAAAGCTGAACGATATTGCACGAGGAACGGAAATGCTCCCCGTCCTCAATCGACCCTTCCTCAGTGAAGGAGAGAGGGGCAATCGTTTCTGGATCGCGAAAGGATACGGTCGTTAGTCTGCTCGTGGTTGAATTTGGCCTTATTACGACGAGGGTTAAGAATATAGCCGTTTCTCAATGAATTCTATCATCTTTGCCATGTCACGGCAAATGCGAACGCACGACGTCTGAAAAAAGGACAATTTTAGACTCTGGAGAGAGTAGTTTCCGCAGCCTTATGTCCAGAATAAGCATACTCATCGCCAGGAGGAAAGTCATAAATTGTTCATCTCGTTGCAGAGTCACAGTTCGCTCCGAGAATCCGGGGACCAAGACTGTCACGAAGATCGGCGGAAATGTCTGTAATTATTCAATGTTTGCAAGGCACATTTATTCCTTTCCCGGAATCCTCGACAATCAGTAGGCATTGTCCAAAGCCCGTTTTCTAATCAAATTCAAATTCATTCCAGCGAAACATCTGAGAGCTGACTGCGGCGTTTACCTAGAAAAATCCTTCGAGACATAAATTTCCCCGAAATGAAGCAATTATCTGCGCCCTTTGAGAATTCAATTTCAAATCAATTCGCAAGAATATCCCAAATTCTAAAGACCCCCATTCAGTCCCATGCTCCCAATCAACAGTCGCCGCCACATTTCACTGAAATAGCTCAGAACCAATTTCCTCGGTGAACTGAGGAGGAGCCAGAAAACATCCACCTCCTTCCACACGCTCACCGATTACTTCTGCCAATCATGTCGACCACATGGCGAATAGTCTTTGACGGTTGCCACAAAACGCTACCCACCACAAATTTCCCATTAAACTTGTTAAAAGGCAGCAACACCCCCAGATGCATCATCACAAATGAATTTCCAGCTGCGCCAGAACCCACCCGAATCCGGGAAACCATCAAAAACACCACCAGCACCACCATCGTCGGTAACAGCAGCATCTAATGCAAATTTCCGTCCGTGCCACAGCCATAAGTTAGAATGCGGATCGGAAACAGCTTCGGGATGGGTTATGAATCGCAATAAACTAGGAAAAATTAAAACGAACGAAGGAGAGAGCCCCCACTCCCCAGCCAAGCAGAGACAGAGAAAAACAGTCGGGACTCAACGTTCCGTGGAATAATGTCTAAGGTGCAGCAACGCCGACGGAGCATCGCGATGAATGTGTCAAGCGACGGAAGCCGGAGCGCGAAGCCAAGTCAAACCGCGTGAGAATAAAATAACAGAATTCCATTTAGCCACAGGTGTTGTGCGGTGGCGGGCGTGAGTGGGCCGCCTTCCTCCACCATTTCTGGTTAGCATATTCGCACTTTTATTGAATTCTTCTCGTGGCACATCGAGCACATTAATCCATCGCCTGAACCGCTGTGTGAATCAGCCGAAGACATACTCCCCCCTGGGGCCGGGGTTTGTTATCCTCGTAATGCCATTCCATAGTTTTCGACTTCGACAAGGCCGCACACGATAGTGCCGAGCGCTGAGTGTGGCGTGTGTGTGGCTGCACATACACAGGTGGCCGACATGATTTATTGAGCAGCTGACAGATGAAATTCATGGCAGAAAGGAGAGCGCGCGAGTCCTTGTTCATATCAAGGATGAATTGTCCCCGCAGTTTGTCTATTGTTGCGACTCGGTGTCTCGATAAATATTCCGACGAAACGCAATATCCTTGAAATCATCCATCCAACCCGACCAAAGGGCAACCACCCCACCCAGCACCCCCTCCCGCCAACAGCACCAAGGCGTAATCCTTTGGGTTTGATTTTAAATTTCGCTTACCGACTCGCAAATGTAACACCTTGCGGGCATGGTGACGGCAAGCGAGGGCGAGGCGAGGTGAACAGAGGTATTCGCATGGATCCTCGAAATTGGAAAGGTTTTCAATTACTTGGCAGGCGAATAAATTGTCAGATAAACTACCGCAAGGCGCGCCCAATCGCATGCCAACCATTTGAGGGTTCGATTGCGATTGAATTCCCGTTCCAAAGAACCGGCTAGAGATGCGTCCTTGAGGCGGTGGCGGCGACGCACCTCCCTCTCTGAATGTAATCTGCATAAATTTCCCTACTCAACCCCGTGATGTGTGCTGCCGGGGGGAAGAGGCTTCAGCTCACCTAAGAGGCTTAGGAACACTGATGTCATCGTCTCTCCGTCAGAAAATAAAAACTTTTCGGGGCGGGGAGGCATGTGATGGGGACTGAATTATGAAAGTAATTGCGGTCAGAATACTTGCTTCGAGGCCAGATAGAAAATTGGCCAACTCAACCCCTTCCGACACCCTGCGTGTACATGCGTGGCTTAAAGAACGCTCGACAAAGGTTGAGAGAGGGTGCGTGGGATGTGCGTGAATGAGAGGGTTTCATGACATTAAGCCCGTTAGTTATGGATCGAATTGAGCAAGGATTATGCACCGAACGGAACTATGCAGATTTTTGAATTGAATTTGAGTGGAGCGAGACTGAGTCTAACTTCCCATGAAATTAGTCAAATTACGGCTGATTAAGTCCTCATTGGGCCAGTCGTAGGAAGTCGCATATCCTGAACGATGGACGTCCGCATTCTCCACATTCAACCTTCCAACAAAAGCGAACTATTTACAAGTTGATCGGGGATAAGGGATAGTTCGTGTGGCAATCTCCTGAAGCTCTTTAATCAAACCGCCTCCCCTCCCACCGAACGAAATGCAACTCAAAATTCAAGACCCGCAGACATGGATAATATTTCCAATTCACAAAAAGCCCATTTCCCACAGCCAAAGACATTCAATATGCATTCCCAATCCAATTGCCAGGAACCCATGCTCCTTGACCTGTGTGTGATTGTGGCTGCCTGTGTGTGTGCATCCTTCATCCCTTGCACACTCTGCAAGGACCAGAGAACGCCATATCGGCATCCTCAACGTAACTTGAATTTATTTCAATTCGTTGCAACGGATTGCCAAGAAATGCTTTGTTTTCAGCCATGGAATCAAATCTCAATCGGACCCATCCCTCTTCCGTCTCCATCATAATTTGATCCTATTCCCGGCTCAACCTGCACGACTGGATCATGCGATTCCCATTACTGCAGTCGAGACAATGTAAATTGTATGTTTTTGCGAAAAGATATGATTTGTGGAGTTGAGACGCTGCTGGGGGTAGGTGGCGGTGGATGAGGTGCGATGTGAGGATGCTTTAGATTATTAAATCGCATGAATTCAAATTGAAATTGTTGATATTATTTAACTCGGTCCCGGTGCAGATGCGCTGGTGGCGAGGAGTGCTATGCTGGAGTGCATGGACGTAGTTCTATAGAATTTCTTCGATGGGGGCAGTCTTCTCAATGTTCGTGGTCTCCACTCTGCTCTGCTCTGATCCACTTGAGGAGGGGTGGAAAGCATTGACGTTGAAGTAGTCAGTGTACTATGGCTGACCAATCCACAGGATATTCAGTTTCCAAGTAAAAAGAAATTGAATTTCGCATTCTACGATGCGAACCTTTGCACCCAAAACATCAATCTGCGGTGGGGACTTAGCCATAAAGGCATTGATTCGGAAGGGCATGCCCGCCCTCTGTATATACTTGGGTAGTCCTGTCGTTGGAAATGAGAAGCGCAAACTGCGAATAACTCCATATTTGGTCAGGGTGGCGTATGTGGAACATTTGCTTAAAATCAGGTGTTGGTTGTGAATTTGACTGAAATTTGCAACCATTCTTGGTGAAACGTGAACTTCAACGGCACGAATGTTAGAATTTATGGGAGAACAGAATGGGCACCAGGACAAGAGGGAGGATAAGAGACAGCCGTCAGAAACTCAGAAAAATACCAGGTCATCCAAATCCAATTCGTGGTCCGGATTTGGAATCCCTTTATCAATCGACGCATGCGTTGAACCAATTGGAGCCGAGTTGCCATCCGAGGGAGTAGGTTTAAGGATTCGAATTTTACAATATGGTTAGCTTACCGTTGGATGACCGTATCAACAGTTTTGAAAATTTCAACGAAAACTAACATTCCCGTAGTAGGAGCATTTCGCGAACTATGACCAGGTTATGGTCGACATAATCGATAATTTGAGGGTATGGTCCAATCATATGATCCACACAAAAAAGGACCCGCCATTGATCCGTCGAGGTTGAGTTACATCCAACGAACACAGCATATCGGTCTGTCTAAAGCTATAGTTTGGCGTATTGAGTATTTTTCTTTGCATCTTCAGTCTTTGAATATTCACAAGGATTGAGATCAGCTGAAACGGAGTGTATTTAGATGACCAATTTTCACACAACATTGTCGTCAGTGGAGAAGCTAATTTTTCACTCACTGAGCACGTTTCTAGCAAAAACCATCGCATGAGGGAAGTGAAACTGTCGAGAGAGTATTGCATTGAGCATTGTATGCTAAGTGGGTACCCTTCATTAGAGGGGTCCCCGGATAGAATGTAAAGTTATCGGGTTTACAAATCTACTCCAGTCAACCAGTTGCCATTGGAATCAAATCAAAGGCACTATCATTGGAATGGTCGATCAGTGGTAGCAGTCTGACCACGGGTTTTTTTTTTTTTTTTTTGTCGGAGGTTTGGAGCACTAATACTCAGCAACTGGTCCATTGTACTGCCAGGCAGTTACCTACTTTTGTTGCAGTTCCTTGGTACTTCTGTGATGAGGAGCCTACATCATCAGGTCTTACCACTTCAGCACAAATGTCCTGCCACCTGATCCGAGAAAATTCAGGACACTGACAGAAAAGTGCTCTGCAGTGTCGTCGTCTTCTCCACAGGCGTCGCTTAATCCAAGCACACTTCAATGTTTGGCGAAGTTGTGGTGTCCCGTTTGTACTCCTGAAAGTCGTCTGCAGTGTCGTCGTCTTATCCACAGGCGTCGGAGAGGTTTTCGTCGCTTAATCCGACCACACTTCAATGTTTGGCTAAGGTTTAATGTCCCGTTTGTACTCCTGCAAGTCGTCTGCAGTCTTTTTTGCCAAGGGAAAACAAGAATGCCGCGGGTTTCTTACAGACATTTGGGAGCATACACTTGGTGTGTCTGCATCCTGGAGAGTCATGCCATTTGTGTGCATTGTGTTCTCGAGAAGCCCAACCATCAATAAAAGCTCTAACCAAGGACACAGGTAGACCTGGCGCAGGTTCAGGTCCTTTCCTCTGATCATTGTCTAGCAAGTTCATAGGCGATCTCATTTCCAGCGATCCGGTGGTGACCCGGGACCCAGACTAGTCTTAATGAATTATGACTGCCGATCAAATTCAGAGAGGACTTGCATTCCTGAACTATCCTGGAAGTGGTTAAGCTTAAGTATTCCTGGCTGTCACTACAGACACTTCCACCTGTTCTTCACAATATAGATCGTGGTCATTAGGATCGCATGGGTTTCCACTGGGAAAACCGACGCAAATGTACCTGGTGAGGTGTAGCTAATGTTGTCGCCCTCCACGAAGGTACCAGGGCCAGATCCTTCATTAGATATTCGACTACAATTCTTTCCTGACTCAGATTCTGGCCAAAGCCAGTCCTGAGTGAAGGGAAAGTCGACTTGCGTCGGACGGCATATCCACTAGTCTAGGGTCAAATGAAATACGGTGTGCAGGGTAGGAGAGAATGGGCCTTATCATAGCCGTATACATCCAGATGTATCTTTCTGGTGATACAGCCCAAGACTTACCGAGAATCCCCTTACACTGCCAGGAAGCTGACAGTGCCTTGGCGATTTTCGACTGTTTTTTCCAGCCAAATTTTATATCTAGACCAGATATTTGGCCTCATCGGAGAAAGGAATGTGGGTTACAGCCTGGCCAGGGGGTTGTATCTAAGTGCTAAAGTGTGCTGTTAAAAAACCTCTGACAAAAAAGGTGTGCAATTAGATCTGGTGTCATTGGTCTTTACTTGTCAGGTTTTTGAAAGGGCTCTGACGACACAGTTGCTTCCTAACTTCGGGAATAATCCATGTCAGTGGGCTTTCCAACGCACGTGGAACTGCAAACCGTTGCGGTTGTTATTGGACTGAGAAGGAAGAACTCTCTCTAGGCTTTGCAAACGTCCGCCCTCTCTCCGCTCTGACTCGTTCCTATCAGTACCAGCCCACGAAAATGTCGGTATATGCAACAAATGCAACATTTGCAGGTGAGGAAGGGTTTAGGGGCCCGGTGGCGTATGTGGAATATTTTCATTTTAACATAAAAATATAATCCCGCACCCTAGGGCGTATACGTGATAATTTTCATTCACTTTCCGTCACAACCGCCATATGCCCCTTTTCTGATCGCTCAATCGACGCCCATGCACAATTGAATCGAAATGGATCGTCAATGATTACTCGCATGGTTATGATTTCAAACTCGGAGTGGAATGGGAACGAGAGCTGCTTCAGTCAGGCACTAAAGAGCAATTTATACCAGTTCCTCAGGTTCGAGCAGAATGAATAGTCCCATTTAGCAGGGAGATATTGTGTGCAAACAGCGTGTGTGTGTGTTGGGGGGAGGGGGCAAAAGCGGGTTCGAATAGGTAACTGAAATCCGGAACCATAAACAGCAGTGCACACTGACTACGGCTCGGTGAATTGAATTTTATGAGTGAATAAATGAACGTCGTATTTGGTATTGTTCGAAAATTCAAGATTTATGCTTCTGAAAGCATTGTTATTAATATTTTGATTGGTTTCTGAGTATGTCGATTATCTGTGGGATACACTTTGTACCCTACTTAGGAGTATTCATGAATTTGAATGAATGGGCTTGTTGGAACGTGCTGAAATCTCACCTGATTCCCGAATGCGATTGAAATTTCGAAGCCGATGAGAGTGTATGTGGTCTGGGACAAGTGCTCTAGAACTGTGATTTCATAGTCCGATGAGTCTTCGGTTAAGCGCCTCGGTGGTGGAACAATGTATGTGTGACTTGGTTGTTGTGACATGGGGTAAGCAGGTCTGATTGGGTGCGCTTTGGCTCAGAGGCGGATTTGATTATTCTTTGTCTCAGTTGCGAAATCGTTTCTCATGAGAATTTGTGCACAATTTGGGAGTTTCACATTGAAGATATTGGTTGAACTTCTGTTCCCGCTGGAATGGACTGTGTGCAGGGCCATTGCATGTGCGGACGATGTTGCCATTGCTCCGCAGTGCAAGCCCACAGAAAACTTAGTTAGTACACGATTGCTACTAGTTCAATAAACATGCAACATTCTTCAGTCTAAGCATGACAACTGAGGTCTGGTTGTTGGACGGAGTTGCTTGAACGGATTGGATTGCAAAGTCGTCCTAGAGATTAAGCACATTTTCACATTGATGGGTTGTAAATAATTGAACTGCTCCTAACATGGGCGTCAACTGCTAATCACTTGATCCTCTGTCAGGAGAGCATTAAGAACAACTGCCACCGGGGATTAACTGGAAATCACTCTGGATCTGGATCACACTCAACCTTGAATGAAAAATCTTTCGCCGATAGACTTAGACGGCAGGCAGATGTCGGCCAGTAGACACAATTGCTAGAATGGGCAATAGTTTTGTACACTTTCCGGGTCTAACTGCTATCCATGCTGCAAAACCTCTATTGATGTATGAAACGCTCGCACACAGCCTGTGGCAGACTGTGCCATTGGAAGTCACACCTCAAGATTGGGAGATTGGGGATATTGTCTCACGACATCTGTAAAAGCTGAGACAAGGATGAGGAGGAAACTATTTCGCAAGTTCTTTAAAAATGCAGTGCCCATTAATAAACATTAGAGCAATGGACTAATGCCTGAAATGGATAGATAGGCCTGTTAACCCACAGAAAAGAGTTTTAGTCCTCTTTACCAGGAAATAAAAAATGCCTGCCTTCAATCCCCATATTATCGCAGGATTTGCTTTAGAATTAAGCCGTGACTGGGTCTCATTTTAGACGCGAAGCAAAGCTGGAAATTAAACGTCCAGGAACGCTTAAAAATATCCTGTGCGGCTCTATATTGTTGTGAAAAAGCTAGAGGGTGCAAATAGGGTCTACAACCGCGAGTGGTTCACTGGTTATTCGTATCGGCAGTCAGACCCATCCTACTGTACAGAGTCGCAATCTGGTGGACTGCATTAGACAATGTCACCAACTGCAAACAGCTTGAAAGGGTGCAGCGGATGGCATGCATCTGCATTAGCGGAGCGATGCTAACTACCCCCTACCAAGCCTTAAATATAATAACTCAAACCTACCCGCCGATAGATATCTTCGGCAGGTAGGTCGATGCTAGCACGCTGCGTATGTGGAAGGACCTCATCTTCGGACACATACTTGATACATTTGGATCCCTACCAGGAAACACCGACCTCACGATACCTAAGCTCATCTTCGAGAAAAACTTCTCCACCAGCAAACCCCAGATCTTACTGGACGTCTGAACAGCAGACGCTTTACGGTCCTCTGCGAATTTTCACAGATGGATCGATGATGGGCGAAGGACTGGGTGTGGGAGTCTACTCTTAGAATATGAATTTTGAACTGTCATTCTGCCTACCCTCTCTACCCTGTAGCGTCTTTCAGGCAGAGGCTATAGCGATCAAAGAAGCTTTGTCATGGTTAAACATAAAAACAATGCGTTATTAGGTGCAGATACTGTCATCTGTTCAGACAGCCAGGCAGCGATGAAGTCTCTGACATTTAACTCCAAGACGTCCCTCAATTGCCGCTTATCTCTCGCGTTTGCCAAGTATTTCAGCAGCCAGCTTATGTGGGTGCCGAGACACAGTGATATCCCAGAGAATTGCGAAGCGGACGAACTTGCTAGAAAGGGCACCACCGCAACGGACGGGGAACTGCCGTCCATGCCTGGGGCTACAAAACGTCTACTAAAACTTGAAACGATTACTCACACCAAAAGTAGATGGTTTTCCGGCAGGATGCCTCATAACAAAGCAATTATGGCCTACCATCGATCCAAAATGCTCACTCGGCCTGATCTGAATGAGAAGGCCGAATATCAGAACTCTCATCGGAGTTATAATAGGGCATTGTTCCATTCACGCCTCAAGACTGGGTATCCCCGATAACAACTTCTGCAGATGTTGTAGTAATGAAGAGGAAGAAGAAACTATTTCACACCTTCTTTGCAACTGCAATGCCCTCCCATCTCGCAGACTCAGTCACTTGGACGCCCCATAATTCTACGACTTGACAAATCCAGGCAATATTAACATCAGTGAGCTCCATCGCTTTATTAAGAGGTCCAGATGGTTCGCGGATTAGGATCTATTTGATCTTGCGTTAACACAACTGACCTAATTTTGGCCTAAATGTGGCTACCCTGAGGTAGTCAGCCACTATAACCTAACCTAACATTCTTCCCGAAGGAGACGTCACCCTCATCTCATTTCATCTCATCTTCAGTGACCCGCATGATTCACACACGAGGGATCTCTAGTCCACTCGATCCTCCGCCTTCGAATCTAACTCATCGGGAATTATGCCTAAGCGCCACTAGGTGAGTTTTTGGATATTTCCTGGATTTGGTACCTCATCCTGGGTCTGTCAAGCTAGGCTACCGCTTGACATGGATGGAAACTGTCAAGATGGGTTTGTTCGAAGAAGTAGCGTCTTAACATTGAACTCCTCGGGTATTGCTTACTGACAGTCAGCCACCATAACCTAGTAGATCCATGTTTATCTAACATGGTTCAGTGTCCGGGTCGCTGTGGCGTATACTTAATTTTTTAAGGTTTGAATTGGTGTCGGCCCGCAGTGGCGTCGTGGGTTAGTGTGTCAACCTCTACGGACTTGAGCCTACATTGTCTAGGTTCGCAGGTACGAGCTATTTTCAGGACCCCACCTCTTTCGAGTCAACTGACAATGCGTAAGAGTGTAGATCTATAACTGTGGGTCCACTCGTGAAAGAACAATAGAACGCATAACCGGAGTGGTTGCTGAGAAACTAGGCCCTCAACGGGCTGTCGCGCCACCCATAGTATTTTATTATTACTTATTGAAGACATCTTCGATAGCTTCAACCGCTTGTAAATTAATCCAATGCGTGTGGGAAGCAGAGACCATGGTTTAAGTCAAAACACTTGATTCGTTCATAACGACACCAACATAGCAGTCAGTCCTGGCTAGTGTTCTGGCTAGTTGCTTGAGTCAGCCAGCCGCGGTGACAAATTGGCGGACAATTATGCAGCCATCGAGTGGCTCGAGACCTTTATCTGGACAGATTACAGGGCAGCCGATACTCCGTAAACTTGTGATGTTGACTACTGATCGTCGCCACTTTTACTAGTCCTCCGTCCTATAATCCGTCCCGACCACAGCCACGATGCCAAAGGACATCGAGCAGAGGAATTCTACTCTAGCTGGAATTGTGGGCTCGATTAACTCCCTACGACTTTGCGAAACTTACCGCCAGTTCCATTTGCTACCCTGTGACAAGAATAAGAGAATGTGAAGACTTGATCCTGGGATTAACATAATGACGAGCGAGAAGACAACCCAAAGTGTAACACAACAGCAGGCGCAACCTGGAAGGAGAAAGTCTCGACGCAGTCCGTTCAGCCGGCACGTCCTTAATTTATTTTATCTGATTTATTTTAGTGTCAAAGATTTCGGAAAGCCTCCGACATCAGATCATTTATGACATTTCGCTCATTCCCGCCGCACACCCGTCGGCTTGGCTAGACACCATAAAATTTTAATTACGTCTCTCGCCCATACACTGTTCGGGAAAATCCACTCAGACCCCAAAAACCGAATGCGAACACGGGGCTGCAGAGCGCCTGAATCCCGCCCTGTCTCAGTTGACTGATGACGGGGAAGAGTTCGTTTCTTCGCAGAGGAAAAAAGTTCCTAAATCACTTCACCACCAATCTTCGGGGAAGCTTGAAGGCAACTTTCAACGATAATCCATCACCCCGAGACAAATTCAACTGTCTACGGTCCACCAGGCTACGTGTCCTAAGCTATCATACAAAAGTGTCTGTGTCGCCTGCCCCGCCATGTCATCTGCCCCCTGTCTTTGCGGTTTTGTCTCTAATTTTAATGGATTATATGATGAATGAGCCAAGATGAGATATGAAGACAAAATGTCCAACATGCTGGTGGTGGCGGCTGTGTGCTCTGTGTGTGTACATGTGCGTCCATCTTTGCACGCTTGCATGCATTCCAAACTGAGGGATGTCATTCTCAATGAAGCTTACCACTAACGAGATACGAGCAGAGACATACGGACGTATGCACACATGCCGATGCACACTAGAGGGCATCCCTCACAATTTGCTACGGACCCCACGTTCGGTCCGTCTGCCTGTGTGTGGGGGGGTTACTAAAGTGCTTTTGTTTGTTATTAATTTGCATAAGATAAATGTGCTTAGGTTTATTACTCGTGCTTAGATATTCAGATGATGATGTTCATTCGAATTGAAACGGATGAACTCGTTCTTCTTCCCGCTCCCCGGCGCGGCGGTACAGGGATGGTTGCATGGTTGGATGGGTGGCACCCAAGAGCCATTTGAATGTTAAATGGAATTAGGTAGCAACTTGTTCAGCCCACGCCCGCTCAGGAAAATCTCATCAATTAATCAGCCACACATTACCTCGCCGTAATTGATATACACAAACGCGTGTGCACACCCCTTCTGCCAATCAGCAACTACACAAGTGGGGCGGGGGGCAACTGCGTCTCAAGATTGACGGCAATCCGCAATCCCGAATTGTACTTAATCTTTCGCATTTGGATCAGATTGTCATTAGGCAACAATGGAGGCAATTTCCTGACACTCCTTATTTCGTTTCCCCAATATCCTGAACGAAGTTTGATAGAAAAACACGACAAGTATTTAACAGATGAGGCGAGGTGTATACCCTTCGCGCTGATGATCCCTTGCTGATGGCGACGGCGACACAGAAGGATATTGACTGAAGGAAGCGACGATTCACGGCGGTATATCGGATCGTTTCCGCTCTCAGGAAACAAAGTTAAATCATCATCAGTCTCGCACACACACACACACACAGCCCACTTCAGCCGATTCCACTTCGAGGACGAATGACTAATATGTTGGACTCCGGCGCAACCGGGTAGCAATGACAGGAAAAATTATTCCATAGACACGCCTCTCGGTACCCAGGTGCCGCGGCGAGGATATCACACGATGCTCCGAGGGACGAGGACGACGATGGCAAGAAACCGTCTCAAACTGGCTGCCGGTGCGAGGTGGACGAAAATAATATTTAGATAACGTGAGTGAGAGACATGGCATTCGTGAACCATTTATCTACGTCCTGGAGATGTTTTAATAGGCACAGGACACGTCAATTTCATTCCCTCGCTCTCACGTTCCTTCGTAGCGTCTCTCTGTGTTTCTATGCCGTGCTTTTTTGTGTTTTGTGCTCGACTGTATTTGTCGCACATATAATGTGAGCCTTGTCAACGTGTCTCAGTCACTGGATGTCAAGGAATTTATCCTCGGTTATTTTCGTCGTCGCTTTTTCGTGCTACACCTTGGAAGCAGATCAAGCGAGATGAAGGCAAGCGGATTTGTCACTCTTTTGATATCTAATTGAATTGCCGTCGATACGGACGTAATAATGTTTTGATGTCTGCCTGGCATCCAGGCATCCGTGAGGGGCGTACTGATTGTGTTTATCCATTGGAAGTGTATGCATTCTTTGGTTAATCCAATATCATTGACATCGTTTAGAGGTGTGTATCATATTTCTGGTCGGGTATCTCTTGAGTGGGTAATTGGGGGAGGCTGAGTGGTGGGTGGGATGTACTTGCCGCGATAAGTTGAAGGCTGCAGTCGAGTTTGTACTCACCTGCAAATGAAAGAGAAAAAACGATGAAGGTTAGGCGGCTTGTGGTTTCGAAAGTAAATTTAAGTAAAATTATTAGATTGCTATAAACTGTTTGTTTTAATATATTGCTTGGACTTTGACATTATCGATGGAATGCGACATCAGTCAGAAAGTCCGGGATACGATATACGAAAGATGGAGACGGTACAAATGCCCTGAGATACACGGAGAGTTTAAGGTCAGCCGTAACGCAGTAAAATTATAAATCAGGTCTAAAAAAAGGCATTTTGCGCAAACAAGTTCGACGTAATTAGTTCAAACAGCCATTCTTGGAAGACTGTGCGCCCACTCGGTTTGTCTTCTGAAAAGCCAGCCCTTCCTAGCCAAAGCGATGACAACTTTTAACTTTAATGTACTGACGAAATCAGACTAATCAGACTAAACCCTGGTCGAGCTTAGACCGTGTCTGTGTAGATCAGAAATTGGTATTCCGAGGTAGGTGATTGGGTTTTTCAGTCCTCTCTGGATGGGAACCGGTGTCGAGGTCTATGGAACGTGTCGAGGTCTATGGTGGGGGTATTGTATTCCGTGGGAGCTCGTGTGCAGTCGCTATGGCAGTGAAGTCTTGCGGACCAACATTCCCTTAGTCTTATGGCGGTCCACGGGACTACATAAGTGAAGCAATGGTCCAGTGGGATGAGGTGTAGGAGCACGTTCAGTGCTTCGGTGGGGCATGACCTCATCGCTTCGGAAGTTTCGATTCCTGCAGCCACAATAGATCAGATCTTCACAGATTTCACAAAATTCAGAACTTCCCAAACGGCAACTAAGTTTTCTGTAGGGCCTGTATTTGAATGAAGGCATCCTTAAGGGATCCACAAAAGAGCCAGTCGCCCCAAAATTGTTCAGAATTTTGCTAATAGCACCTTCAGATGGGCGGGTATGTCGACCACGTCGAACGTCAGTTGATCTACCTCCGCTTGGACTGAATAGGTAAAGCTAACAAAAATGCAACAACTCATTAAGAAACATTTTTAAAATTAAAACATTTTCTTCTCTTTTAAGCATTTTATTTGTTGTTTAGTCATAAAGTGACTTTTTCGAAAGTTCCAAAGAAAAGCACCTTTGCGAGATTCTCTGCCTTCAACTGAGTCCTCTATTCTAAGAGTACGGCACGTCCTTACACAATAGTTGGACGAATTTGGAAGGGAAGAAACCGCTCTGATCTTGACAGCTTACCAATCACTTATTATTTCTCGTGTCAATATTCGCCAAGCACTCATAAACAAAGGAGATAATGATCTTGTAAATATCGGGCTACTTAAAGCCATTCGGTTTTTGCACTCAAAATTCATGCAAGCGTTGACTACAAAAAACCAACTTTGAGCATCAATTCACAATTTTGAAAAATATTGATGTAAACATTTATTTTTTTATTTTTTAGCAACAATGTGAGTTTGAATGCGAATTATTTAAAAACTATTCACATGAATAATTTGGCGTACGTTTTATATTAAAGAACAAATTTTTTGCTCTCAAATTCGGTATAGTATTTCATGTAAGTGTTGCCGTTGTTATTTTTAATATTTTTTTTCCATTTTTAATTTTTTTTTTTTCCTAAAATTTCCACAAACTCCTAAACGGGGAAGGATGGCCCCCCCCCCCCCCCCTTCCATAGTAAAAAACGCAAGTTTTTTCACCCGTCTACAGAATACCGCTACATTTCTTGGCATCCAAGTTACAACACTCTTGCCCAGTGAACTCAATTTAAATCGGGTTTACGGCAAACGTATTTTTCTGCTTTTTTAAATTATTTTCAGAATATTGCTGACCGTGTAGTCTTGGGTAGCAGCACGTCTAGACGTATCTGACGTAAGCAGAAATGTCAAATCCGGAGGATAGTCCTTTATAAATTGAAGAGATGTTAAACTGGGACCTTGGCAGCATCAAATTTCGTTCTCACAAAAAAGCCGCCCCTCCCTCGCAGACTCACTACCCAGAACCGTCAGACGGGATGGAGCTTCTTCAGAATTAAACTTTTCCTCTTACAAATCGTGCTCAAGTTCATAAAGTCCGTCCACATGCATGTCAATCCCGTGTTGCCCGGTCCCAAGTCCGGTTGAAAATTAATTCTACTCCAGGTTCCCTTGTCTTTTGTTTCTCCCCGAGAATGTCCAACGAACGTGTACATGTTTACTTTTAGGTAGTCCTGTTCACCATGCGACCCACGAGGACTCACTCAAACTTCTGTTTGACTTGTCACTTACTCAATGAACAACAATCAGAGAGACACAGCATCATTCACACGAGCAACCCCTTTCCCAAGGTGGTGCTGCAGTGGTGACGTCAAAGGAAAAACACCATTTCCTCTCCTCCATCGTGTAAAGTTCTCCCATTAGCCATCCGGCATGTGCACCAGTTCCTATCCCTGTACGTGTTCACCTTTTGTTGAAATTCAGCACCGGTACGAATCAAAAGGAAGCCCAAAGCGAACACGAGACAACGCCACCAAACAGTTGCCGCTGCAGAGCAGCCCGGAACAACAAATGCAATGAGCGTCAAAGTTTTTTTGCTCGACTTTGAGCCACGGCAAAAGATAATGGAATTGAATTTCAAAAATTACATCGCGTATGGGACAAAGGCCGGAGTCATGCTCGGCTCTAAGTCGCCGCCATTCACTGCAAGTGTCTCTCTGTCACCGTCATCAACACCATCGCACATTTCACATTCGGTAGATGAATGCTGTGCGCACGGATCCAAAATCGCTCGTCCATTACATCATCTCATTGCACGAGGTACTAAATACAGACTTAGGTGCTTTCATTTTCAATCCAATTCGCCGTCGACAAAGTCAGGGAGCCGACACGCTGTCCATGCCTTGGTGGATGCTGGCGGTGCTGGCCGGGGAGGCGGAAGGCGGACGCCGTCAGACGAAGTTGGATACATTTTCTACAGTTACCTACAAATTATTGTCAAAGACATTTTTTAATTAAGACATTCAGTGTGCTCGTAATGGAATTAAAAGTATTTCCTCATCTGACACTTCATCTGAGCCCTGCAACTGGATATTTGCTGCAAATTATTTCTCAACGCCTCCCTCCTTGAGCTTAGCATTCTTCCTCCCACTGGTTGGCACATACAGACTCAGAGACGGAAGAGTTTTCTACCGACGGAGGTCGCAGAGGTCTTTTAATTAAATCAAATCCATTAGAGTTGATTCGAACTATTGCTCAGTGGATCGATCGGATAAACTCTGCTGCGGAAGTGCGGGATAAGCAAGTGTGGAGAAGTAACTGCACAGAGGAATCTGGTAGACTTCTTTCAAGATTTCGTCCTGAGAGACGACAACTATGATGCTGTGGCGAGTGGTGCGAGTCCGTAATCACAGCTGAAGGTGGTCAAATGACAATTTAAAAAAAAAAAATCGATGAAGTCCACCAAGCAGCAAATTTTCTGTCTTAATTACGCAATTGGTGAACTAGCGACGACGTGGCTGAGTGGGTGAGGTCGTGGGACTGCTCCGAAGCGCTGTGGGTTATATTCACACTTTACGAGACCACCTCTTTCGAGACATTAACAATGCTCAGAGAGTGTAGCTGTCGAGAAATGGGTTCTCGCCCTTTGGAGTTGGAATAGAATTGCAGGTCTGCTCCACTCGTGTTGGAATAAAAGCACGCACAAAACGAGCGGTTGCAGTGGGGGCTAGGCCCAGGTCCACCTTCGATTCTCAAGCCACCCATATAAATGGTGTCTGCTGTGAGTAATGCCGTTGGTCTAGCAAAGAGAATGTCGAGGCCGCTTTCTGCTTGCATAAATTCCACTGGGCACCCCTTTGATGTTTAACACAATGGGCAGGATAGATAAGAAGACTAAACTCGAGTGAAACAGCGTTGTAGTTCGGAATGTCTTTGCATCGAATCCAGTAGTGCAGCCTCTAAAGTCACTGCTGAAGTGTAGCCAACGTTGGGACCCGGCGCAAGAATATCCCGAACAATGAAATGGACGACAGAAGCTAGAACGGGGGAGAATTACCCTTTAGTATCACACCAGGAAACAATTCGCAGGCGGACCAACTAACGACTAGTAAATACTGTGGCCTGACAAAAGGGGTTATCTAGGACACCAACCAGTCGGTGTCGCCATCTACCAGAATCGATCTAATCAGAATACTCCCACCAACCAACCTGCGATAAATAGCGCACTCATCACCACAAAAACGACAGACGTACCAGTCAAAGTCAACAGGTTCCAGTCCGATGGAAACTGGAAATTTCAGTCCGCCGTAAGGAAGAATATTTATTGCTGGAAACCCACAAATACTGAAATGACATATCCGTTTTGGCTCGCCACTCTCTTTTGGAGCCACGCCAGACGACTTGGGGCGGCCGGACCAGGACTTCACTGTCTCGGGACTTGAAACACAAAAAAAGGTGGGTCGTTATTAATTTAACAACCTCGACGGAGTTAGGATGTAAGTCTGGAAAGAAGCTGACAGCATAACTTTTTCGCTTAAGCAGCGCGGAACAAACGAATACATCCGACGTTAGCAAAACTCCCGAAAAAAACCTTTATTGTTACGATACAGCTCTCAAGGTCTGTGTATCATCTCCTCGATGCACAATGGAAACGCAACGAAACCCTGCTGACACTCTGCAAACATGTCGATGAGTTTCTTTTCCTTCTCCCCACCACCACTGTCTGCCCGGTGATGTGTGCAAGGATATTGCAAAATCATGTGCACATATCCTCCGCTGAGTACGTCACTCATAGTCATCGCCTTCACATGTTCAATGTGAACTCGTTCATGCGCACCTAATATCGACAATCTTGAATATCATCACAAAATCCATTCAAGGATGTATCCTAAGATAAGGACAAACACACACTTAAAGGGGCACGCCCGTCAGCAAGGCGAACAATTCGTTGGACGATTGTATGACGCTTCCGGGACTGCCGATATTAAACCTTAAGGACTGTGTATCATCTCGAAATAAAATAAATAAATAACTCGCTTTCTGTCTCTCAGCCAGATGATCGCAGGCTGCAACAAGACGGCCCCGACGACCAAACGACGGGGCATCAGCTCAACGACGCTGCGCTCTTCAAAAATTTATTAAGGAACCAAAGAGAAGTCTCAGAATGGAATTGGGTAAATGTGAGTTCGAATAACTCCTCTGAAGGATGCCATTCATCGTCAATTGGGCAAATAATGATGCCCTTACTCTGAGGGTTCTGCGTCTCTGGGTCTCTGGTTGTCTGGTGCTCTGATTCCTTGAATCAGTGTTTCCACTGTGTCTTGCATTCGTGATCAAAGGGCATAATTTCCAGCAGAAATCCATGCCATAACTGCAGCCAGTGCCGTAAATTCAGTGCTCAGTGCTCAGTTGTTGTCGTACCGCATGTCTTATCCCGGATGCTGGAACTTAAGTTGTATCTACTCAAGGAGACTAGAAAATCGGTTAATATACGAGAGGGGCGACTGGGTCGTGGCGGTGGCGGCGGTGTTTGGGTGGCCGGTTCAGTTGGGGATAGACATGCATTTGTTTAGAAGTAAATTGATGTGATCCGTGCGGATAACAATAGGAATCCTTTCGTCCTTTCTGCTGAGGACACAACTCATGCAGCGACGGAGGGACGGGCTCTGTCCTGAAAACATTCATTTAGCATTTGTTTACATCCCTCGCAGGGGCTGTGTGCCTTTCGTGTTTATATCCTTCATATTGGGAGAGATCTCCTACGGGGACGACTGGGTCTAGGTGAATCTATTGTGGGACCGCATTCTGTGGTATTGGAAAATGTAAAATCAATTGTAATGGGTTGTTTGGGTCTCTCCTGAGTCTGCAGGGTGAGGAGGTGTGCAATGCGAGGAACATCTGAACTGTCAGAGATTAGACTGGAATGGTTGAATGCTTTAGTTCTGCGGTCGTTGCTGGGGAAAATTTTCAATTATTTCAATAAAATATTTGATTTGAATGGAGGAAGTACATCCGTTTGTAGAGTGAGAGAAATATTGAATAATTGGACAGAGCCGGACCGGATATCTGTTTGTGTCTGACTTGGTCTACCGACATTAGTGTGCTCCTGGAACATGTTACATCGGCTATTGCTGTGTATGCAACAGGACTTAATGTCTCTTCTTCAAGTCCTTCTTCACGTCCTTGGCCTATAGACGAGGTACATCCATCAATTGAATCCAAGCAGAACGGGTGCAACAAAAATCTTAGCGTAACTGAGAATCGATCTCGTCATATCATACTCATCTGAAGCTCTGGCTGAAAACATGAAATCAACATGCATGGTGCTTGTATAACAATAAGAGTGTGGAGTTTGTCACAGAATAGGCAAGTTTCAGGTTTCACGGCACCGTCCACCAGCCACTAGCCACCAGCCACCAACCAACAGCCACCAGACACCAACCACCAACCACCAGCCACCAACCACCAGCCCCCAACCACCAGCCACCAACCACCAGTCTCCAGTCACAATTAGCCACTAAGCACTAGTTAATAGCCACCAGCTACCAGCCACTAGCAACCATTACCCACTAGTCACTAGCTTATAGCCACTAGCTACCAGCCAGCAGCCACCAGTCACCAGACACCAACCACCAACCACCAGCCACCAACCACCAGCCCCCAACCACCAGCCACCAACCACCAGTCTCCAGTCACAATTAGCCACTAAGCACTAGTTAATAGCCACCAGCTACCAGCCAACAGCCACCAGCCACCAACCAACAGCCACCAGCTACCAACCACCAACCACCAGCCACAATTAGCCACTAGGCACTAGTCACCAGCCACAATTAGTCACCAGCCACTAGTCACTACTCACTAGCCACTAGCCACTAGCCACCAGATACCACTCAAGATTCATCAGCCGCCAGCCACCAGCCACTAGCAACCATTACCCACTAGTCACTAGCTTATAGCCACTAGCTACCAGCCAGCAGCCACCAGTCACCAGACACCAACCACCAACCACCAGCCACCAACCACCAGCCCCCAACCACCAGCCACCAACCACCAGTCTCCAGTCACAATTAGCCACTAAGCACGAGTTAATAGCCACTAGCCACTAGCTACCAGCCAACAGCCACCAGCCACCAACCAACAGCCACCAGCTACCAACCACCAACCACCAGCCACAATTAGAAACTAGGCACTAGTCACCAGCCACAATTAGTCACCAGCCACTAGTCACTACTCACTAGCCACTAGCCACTAGCCACCAGATACCACTCAAGATTCATCAGCCGCCAGCCACCAGCCACTAGCAACCATTACCCACTAGTCACTAGCTTATAGCCACTAGCTACCAGTCAGCAGCCACCAGCCACCAGCCACCAGCCACCAGCCACCAGCCAACAGCCACCAGCCACAAGTAGCCACTAACCAGTTACCAGCTACCAGCCAAGATTCCCCAGCCACCATTAGCCACGAGCCATTAGCCATTCGGCACTAGCTTGTAGACACTAGCCACCAACCACCAGCCACTAGCCTCTGTACTCATGACCCAACCCAGTGTTGCATAAGACATGAGGTCAACTGCTACCAGAAGTATTATTCAATTCATTGGTACGGCATGTCTGGACCGCATGTCAAATCTCGGGGGCTTATACCCATTATGACAGTGGATCACGTCAATCCATGTAGAGCCCCAGGCGCCATTACGAAATGACATAAAAAGCGTGTATTCCACGAAATGTGAAGTCAAAGATACTCGAAATCTTCATACGTCGCCGTTGGGAGTCACCTTGATACGTCACATAATGAAAATGATGATGATGACGAAGAATGGGGGAATTCTTGCGAAAGCAGAACGACTTAATTTATTTATTGAAAATGAAGCCCCATCACCACCATCACTCCATCCATCACACATTGACGGCTTGATTTTAACTTATTTCATGGGTTTATGGAACATCTTGCGTAACGCGTTCCTGAATCCAGCCACTCAAACTTTCACATGCAGTCCCTGTGCTTCTCGCATGCAATTTGATTCCTTATCGTAGCACTTGCTCGTTCGTTCAGTCGTTAGTGTAAAGCTCAATATGCCCCCCTTTGCCGCACCCACTCTTGCCGAAATACCCCCCCTCCCCACTAGCAACAAAAATGCGGTCACATCCTCTTGTGGCTTCACATCATACTTCAGCTCATATTACCTCTGAAGGATAAACTTGGGAGAGATACCAAGGTCTACAGTTTCCCATCGATCCTCGCCATGAAATTTGTTCAGTGCTCCTTTCATGCTGTCCGTCCCCCACCCATCATCGCTCTGCTGGGTGGCATGGCATGGAAAGATTGATGAAGACAATTTAAAGAATTTCACCAAATCGATCTGGCTTTGAGTACCACACCCCTCCCTTCCGCACCACCATCACCGCCACGATGAATTAGCAACTATCTCCGTTATGTGATGCAATTAAGCTCATACAAACAGCAGCTTCCATGCGAGCAACATCCCCAACGGGAAGTGCTTCTAGTAATTAATCGCTCTGCATGCAATCCGCCAAAAAGGATTCGCTCTCTGAATGCACTGAACAATTTCCATTTCTGCTACGAGTCCTCGTTGTAGAATGGGCCGTCCTTACGGGATTCGAAATGAATCGGATGCCACCCCTTCCAATCGTGCCGTCATCGTCGTCGTCGTCGGGGGCAAGCTACCCTTGCGCCAACCGAAATTAATTGTAAACACCGGAATGTGGAAGCGCTGCAAGCAGCGCACGGCTTGGAAAAGGTAACGTACCATCATCACCGCTACTTGCAGCAGTAATATCCTGATTAATCCTTAATTTTCTCAAAGACGCTTCACTCGCCTGCATGTTGGATCAGGGAGGGTTGGGGCAGAGAAGGGGTTCGCTTGGAGCATCCTTAGTCAGCATAGCTGCACAAATATCCGGACTGAGCGAAATCGAAATTACGAGTGCGGCCCTGGTTCCTTCAGATCCTTTACTCATCTCGTCGGAATCGGCAACGAAATGCAGGGCATTTGGGAAATTGCCCTTGCTCTCCAATAGCTTTGCACAGCTCGTGTCCTCGAGGGGCGTTTGTGTCTGCGCACATAGATGTGCACGAAATTTCCCATTCATCGCCGCTCATAGACAAACACTGCACGATTGCGTCTCTGCATTTTCAGCGCCATCCATTTCGCTTCAGCATCCTTGTCATCATATCCTACCGCTGAAGCAACATGCAGATCAGCGTTCTTGGTCCCAGGTTCGTGCCTTGTAGCAGTTAATACCGTCCAACGCTGTGAAACGCCAACCGTCAAATGTGCAACCGCACCCATGAGCTTTTCCGCCATCGGCGATTGCAGCAGCATTTGCATCCTTCCAAGTAGAGTGCTGGTGCATGCTACACGATTCCCACCACCATTACGGCTCAAATTTGGGATCGCATTTAAGCGCAATCAAGCAATTTTTGAGGGGAACATTCTTCGATGTTCGAACAACGCGGTACCGCCCTCCAAGCCGGGTGCCCGCCAGCGGTCATAAACACATGAAGGCGGCATTCCTCCCGGCCGCTGGCCATGACAAAGGATCTATAATTCATGAATGATAATCAGAGCCGGAACAAAGGATGCTGCACACACCAACCTCCCTCGTTAGTTTCGCTGCGGTCGTCAGCGGGCGATCGATATTAATATATATACCCAACCGAAGGTTATTCAAGGAATTCCTTGCTTGTTTCTAATTTATTTTTATGTAAGGATAACTGCAGAAGGCGTCGGTTGGTTCTGGGAAAACGTTGTTAAATGCTTTTAATTGAAACCCGGCGGCGGTGCACCCGTACCCAGTAGCGGAAGCGCTCTAAATGCACTCCATTCCAGGTCAGTAATGATCCACGTCGAAAGGACGACCAAGGAGAAAGCAACAAAATACACATCTCATAATGGCAAAGCACGAGTAACACGACACGAAGTGCTGATGAGATGTTGCAAGATTCAATCGATTGTTGTTTTTTTTTTCTTGTTTTGGTTTGCTTAACTTCAGTTTGTGCAAAGAGTACAAAGGATTGATGGGGAATCTAAGGAGTTGGACATTTTCTCCATGGAGAAACGCGGAAGGGGAGCCTTGGAACGCCGGAAGGAGGCGAGGGTGTGCTGAAAGTAGGGCACTTCGTATGCAAGACTTAGTGTTGGTTTACACTTCACAGAATAAGTTGGCTGAAGTCTAAACGACAGCAGGTTTTGGAAAACAAATTTGCAAGTACTAGAACCTTACTGAAGGTTTTCAAGCGGAGTTTCTCAAGTGACGCAATTAGCTGGAGTTTGGTGGCTTGAGTGATATTCGACCTTGAAGTTGCTTCCTGCATCGATGCTTGCAACATAGAAATAATTTATTTGATTTGTTTCACACGTCGGAAGGGCACGTCTGGAGCCGTTTCTGATGAACTTTAAATTTCCAGAAATCGTCATGGCAGGAAATTAGTCTAGCTTTAATGCCAATTATTGGCATCGGATGTAGCGTAATATTGCTTAAACTTGGACTCCCTCAAGTTTATGGTATTGAACAATGGAGGTAACACACAGTCAGTCAATATGAATGAATTCCCTGGAAGAGGTTGAATTGATACTTGTCGAACAAATAGCCCTGCCCATCCAAATATCACACCAAACTGCCCTCGTTGTGGATGGTGGATGAGGTTGTTTCTGTATGTCTAGGGTGTCCAAGACGCAAAGATTTTGTTCGTTGATTTGCCTAAGCAAATAGACCTAATCATATATGAGCATCAAATTAGTGTCAACTTAGGCCAAGGCCTTAGTACAAAATGTCGTTTCCTGATATCGTGTCAAAACCAAATTAGTTAGGTTACGAGTCACACTCTCAGCTACAACCGCTGTATTTTCGAACAGGTGATGGAGTCTTCATATCACTTGACCTCACAGTTGCATTCGACCTTATAGACTAAATTCACTGTAACTCTGAGGGTGAAGGCACTTGATGAGACAGAGGAAGAGTTTGATAAAGACTCGCCATATTTGCTAGAGCTGTAAAATCAAAGTCCAGAGTAGTTCTTAATTCGTTGCTTTTACAAATACGTCGCCACTAGTAATTTTTGTCGATTTCGTTACTATCGTTACTTTAGTTACTTTCAGCAAAAATATACCGCTAAAAAGCTCGCTTGCAGAATCCAACATATGTTGTAAGGTGTCTCAGACTTTTTGATAGCACCATACTTCTGCAAGCACGTTGTTGTGTTCCTCGTAATCGAAACAGGTTTACAGGCCAAACTGTAGAATGGTGAACCACTAAAGTGTCACCATCGAAGGCACGAAATGCATTCATCGTCGGCATGCAATGCGTGGTATTTGTTGGGGAGTAACCCATCGTTGCAAGGTAAGGCATAGGTCTAATTACTCACTCCCCTGCTTAGAAATATCCTAATTGTGTGCATCCTTGACTGATAGTGACAAACATCCTTCGTCGTTACCAACATCTTCATCAGCGGATGATAGTCAAAATGAATACACAAAATTCTAGTAATAACAGATATGTCCTAATGTACATCACCACGAACGTCACTGTGAAGAAACGAAGGAAAGACACATGTGGTAATTTGTAAACAAAACATTCTAGCCAAGTCACACAATCCACGCATGTCAACAAAATATACATTGCCGCATGATTGCTGAAAATGTACAGCTTTTTGAGTGAGTTTTCGTTCAACGGAGATCGTATCAGCTTTCGAGAGAGCTTCCGGATTTTTCCTTTCTCTATTCATGCCTATTATGCGTAAATTTCCCTCGGGCCTTTTTTTCTTATTGGGTATCCCGATATTGTGCACAATGTTCGAAATGAAATGGAAACACCTTCCAATGGGAAATTTCTCTGACCTCAAACTAGTTTCCCATCATCATACAAATCAAACACTATAAATATACTACAACTAAAAGATATAATGCAAAATGATATACCTTCTGGAGGTAAAGTCCTATTTCTTGGCCGCGATTTTAGACAAACACTTCCAGTTGTTCCTCATTCTCACAAGTCACATAATACTTGGACAACACTTGGATTTTAATTCTTGATTGTGAAAAAAAGATTTTATTGAGAATTCATAAATGCATCGATGGTAAAGTAAATTTTTTGAAAAGAGATTTGTAGCTTCGCGACCCTAGCTCATCACCGAGTCCGCTCGACTGCTGGCTCAAAGCTTCTCGCTCCTGGATCTCAATAGCCTTTTTTTTTTTTTTTTGACCGTACGAAAAACGGGGTGGTCCTACATATATAACAAATCTACAAATATTGGTGCTCATATTGCATTACTGTACTTATGTGTAAAAAACTAAAGTCCTCCAGTTAATGACTTCTGTTGTGACACCATTTTCGAGTTCAGTACCACAATCGGATTACTTGATCAATTGATAAATACGCAAGGTTTAAACGCCTTTGAAATAACGCTCAAATAACGAACACTTTTTTCAAATAAATGCCCTCAGTTCACCTCATGGCGGATATGAAGACTTTCAGCTGTCCGAAGCCACTCTCATGTATTCACAGACGCTGCAAAAACAACAAGCCCTCAAAATAATTTATCTGCGCTCACGCTTCAAGAGCCGCAATAGTTGAAGCAAGCATGAAATTTAGTCCGCTCTGGCAGCAATTTAAGACATTGAACTTGACAAACAACAGTAGATCCAGAGTTTAGAGATTTTTTAATTAAAGTTGGTGACAGTGACCTACCACATAATTCTGATGCGCAAGTGAATGACTTAATTGAAATACCGGATGAGGTGAGGGTGAGGGTTCATTATTAGGAGAAATATTTGGAAAAAGACTTAATCCAAAAGAAGTAGACCAATTCTCTAAAATTGCTATTTTTTGTCCAAAAAATTGTGACGCTGATACGATTAATGAACAAGTCGGAGTAACAGAGACTTACTTAAGTTCTGACTCTATTGATGATTCTTCTGAGGTGGACCAGCATTACCCAATGGAATCTTTGAATAATTTGAGTCCTTTTGGAATGCCACCTAATGAATTAAAATTGAATATTGGAGGAATTATGATTTTTTTAAGAAATTTAAATACAAAACGCTACAGAGGCCTCTGTAGTGTTACACGTCTTATTGTAAAAGATTTAAGCACGAACACAACAATGGCAGAAGTACTGACAGAATCTGAAGATTTATTCCAAGAATCGATCTTGCACCAGTTAATCAGACCAGACCCTCCATCTGTCTTGAGAAGACGACAATTCTTAAATACCATTTTCTATGACAATCAATAACTTACAAGAGCAAACATTTGAAAGGGTCGGAATTTATTTACCAGAACCAGTTGTAGCCAATGGCAACTGTACGTTGCAATGTTCAGAGACCGTCGCGCAAGTGACTGGAAAATTAAAAGTGTACAGGGTCCACATCAAGAAAAAATAATTTCAGGTTCGGACAAAATACTTAATGTGTAGAAAGTTTCTATGAGGTAAATAAATCTAAATTAAAAAAAAACAATACAATATGGCAACACACGGAAGGGGCCCGCGTTCCTTGCCATGTACATATGAGTATAATTTTATATTCAGCGAACACTTTCGCAGCAAAATGCACCAGTTTTAAACTTAATATGATTTAATTTATCTCCGATATATTAATTAATCAAAATTACTTAATTCCATTGATTGTATAAATGCGGAGGAAATTCTTCTTGCCGTACGACAGGCTTTTCTACTAGTTGGAATATAATTGTCTTTACTGTCGCAATTTGTTGGGCTTTATTTCTATGTGGACTACGAAATAAAGTCTAATTGGTTTGTTTCCAAAACTAAATAAGACAGAGTTTGAATTTTAACAAGAACTTGACATCGATTGTTGTTTTTTTTTTCTGACATCTGGTAAAAATAAGTATTGACTTGTAATTTGAGACACGTGAAATTAAGTCAAGGAATACGCACGATTTCACGCTCACTATCATTACGGCCCTTTAAAAAAAATGTCACTTGGTAATTGCTAACCAGACCTCGTGACTGATTTATGGGGAAGAATAAATCCAGCCGTTGACACGGTGCATGCATCGGTATCCAAAACTCGGCTAAATTCTAGAAAACCTAAGACCAACAGAATAGGCAACGTTCACGGAATATGATCACATGAACGGTTGAAGGAATTTTTGCTCAGAAATACAATTGCAAGCACTCTTTCAATGGATTCCATAAAACGCTTCTAAAGCCAACTTCCCAATCCCGGAAGCTTGCCCAGCTATGTGTGTGTGTGTTTCTGAACTGGAACCTTCAGGGAAGAAAGCGAAAATCACAGCCATTCATTTCTATGAGCACATGAACATCCCCGGCAGTGAACCAGAACGAACCGTTCAGCAAAAGTGATAAACAAATGTAAATACGAAAGCAAGGCATTCCGTAAGCCCTCTCAGCAGAGCCGCCTTTAACCTTTCAAAACCTGCATCCCGTGCATTCCCATAGGAGCTGCCGTCGACGTCGCCCCGATTCTCATTCTTTCAATTTTTGACTGGCCCAGCAGACAAGGCATCCCGAAGGCAGTAGCGTGATTTGGAACGAAGGCATTTGGCACGGCACAATGGAATTGGTCAAAAGAATGTTGTCTGACATGCTGGCTGCTGGAGGATCCTTGCAAACAGTTTGTTTCTGTTCACATTTTTTCCCGTTCTCTGCGAAACAGCGCGGCTGTGTGGTGAGCGGGCACGAACAAAAATGAAAACAAAACCAAACACACAAGGCGAAAGATGTTCACGCGATTTACGATGCAAACGTGATTTTTGTTTCCGGTGCTGGGTTCAAAGAGGTGGCTGATGCTGATGCGCCGTTCGTTGGATGTGTAAAGGATTCCGTTTTCAGCGCGGCGGCTGAAATCTGTTTTCTCGTTTTACTTTGCGTTTAGTCTTCGTCTTGTAGTTTTTGTGGAATTCTGTGGATGAACACCAAAACGTACGGTTGCCGGCCCAAAAGGGGATATTGTTGCGGAACGAATCCGAGATCAGAGCTGTGTTCTGTGGACGACGTCATCTGCTCTGACCGGATGGATGTTATTGCATTGCAGATGCTTCTCATTTGAACGTTGACGATGGGGACCGGGATGACAACTGAGTTTCCAGAAAATGATTGATATTCGTAGTTCCTTTCTGCTGGAATTTACATCTGAAGCCGACCGATGAAATTCGCATGTTTTCGCTTCGTTCTGGCGAAGAAGACGAACACAATTGGTTAGGAGCACAGGACAGGCAGCAGCGGACAGCTCATGGAACAACTGAGCTGCGGAATGCTTGAAGAATTCCCATTAAACTTACGTCAGAACTGTACTTGAAGTGACGTCTGGGCACGGTGTCTACAGAGTCTGAGGAGATTCTCTGTAAATCACCAGAATCTTCTATTGATAGTCAAATTCAGTCCCACGCCCTTTCGTGACGCCGGCTTCAAGTGTTCCGTCCCCGACTTGCTGACGATTCTTTGGAAACCTTAGCCACACTATATGCAACGCCCTGCACAGTACACAAAAGCAATGGATATCTAAGAAGGAGCTCCAAGCGAATCAGGACAAATTAAAGGATGACATTGCATACAACGACTCCGAAAAAACGACACAACTCATGAATATCGTAGCGACATCCACTCCACCCTCATGCACGAGGCAAAAACCTTGAGCCCCGACACACGTCTGAATTAAGCGTCAACAGCACAAAAACATTCGCCCAACTATGTTCTCGGATTTCAATTAAATGTGCTAAAGAATTACGTGTCTGAAAGTTTGTCATTTCAGCTGGCTCCCCGAGACCATCCACCGCTGGCGTAACTGGCGCCCCGCCGCCGGCATCCTTTGATGGAGGATTTTCGTAGTGTCCCTATTTCCAGAGCCTTCCTTTCAGTTCGTCAGCATCTATATTTGTCAGGCAGCCGAAAAACGAACAGAAGGAAGAAAAAAGAGAGAACGACGATCCACGTAGAAGATGCCACATTCGTTATCAGAATAATATTCGTGTGAAAACGTTGTAGCTGCGGAAGCAGTCAGTCCCACGCTAACAGTTCCTAGGATAAGCTCAATTAAATGAAAAGGAAACTCTAGTGCAACTATTTCTTTGTCCTCCATTCCGTCCCTCCATCATCATCCTGGTATGCCTTGGGAGTTTTCCTGAAGTTTTCTGTGTGTGTTCTCCTTTTTCATCCTTGCCCCGCCTGTCAGTGGGTCTATGTCTCAGTTTCCCTCGTCAGATTTAATGACGAAAAATTTCATATTCGGCATGCTTGAGGGTTCCGTTCTGACTTTAATGAAGGGAATTATCATATTATTGCCGATTAGGTCGCTTTTTAATCCTATTAGGCGGGTGAGTCAAAAACAAACAGATTGCGTGCCTCTTCAGATTTGCATACTGACCTTATTCAATCGCTATCACAATTACAGAGGGCTTTCGGATGAGCAGGTGAGGTATTTATTGCTTGATATTAAAATGTAACGGTGTGTGTTCATTGGACTACTGGACACAGTGTGCACGTCAAGAAATAGTCAAATGGGGCACAATTGAACTCAAGACTCAAGACTCAAGACTCAAGACTCAAGACTCAAGACTCAAGACTCAAGACTCAAGACTCAAGACTCAAGACTCAAGACTCAAGACTCAAGACTCAAGACTCAAGACTCAAGACTCAAGACTCAAGACTCAAGACTCAAGACTCAAGACTCAAGACTCAAGACTCAAGACTCAAGACTCAAGACTCAAGACTCAAGACTCAAGACTCAAGACTCAAGACTCAAGACTCAAGACTCAAGACTCAAGACTCAAGACTCAAGACTCAAGACTCAAGACTCAAGACTCAAGACTCAAGACTCAAGACTCAAGACTCAAGACTCAAGACTCAAGACTCAAGACTCAAGACTCAAGACTCAAGACTCAAGACTCAAGACTCAAGACTCAAGACTCAAGACTCAAGACTCAAGACTCAAAGACTCAAGACTCTAGACTCAAGACTCAAGACTCAAGACTCAAGACTCAAGACTCCAGACTCAAGACTCAAGACGCAAAGACTCAAGACTCTAGACTCAAGACTCAAGACTCAAGACTCAAGACTCAAGACTCAAGACTCAAGACTCGTTTTAGAGAGTAAATAAATACCCCATTTAACAACTCCCATGCAACCGCACCTACGCAACACACTGTACCCCAGCCCACTCAATCACCGTATCCTTTGCTGCCCACAAATCAGTGATGAATTAAAGAGAAGCCTAATTCGCATTTCAAAATCCACCGCACGGCTCGTTTGTTTAATTTGCGGCCACTCCAAGTCGTTAATTAAAAATTTACATTCGAGCTCTTGCCCCCAATCAAATGCCACGAATATCATTTGTCTTGTCCGCTGCAGAACCCAGTATCCCTTATCCGCCGGTGATTCAAGAGCGCCAACCCCAACTCAAAGGCACACTACATCGAGCCTCAGTGATGCATGAATACGCAGGCACATCGACACGGTGAGTCTCCAACGCCGCTGCGCTGGATCCCGTGGGCGCATTCGGTATTAATGCCGCGGCGCCCTCATCATTCTTTTATTGGCATCGCGCAATAAATTATGCATAATCTATTGAATTGAATTGGAATACACGAGCACAGGAGCCGGCACACGGGATATTAAAGTAAACCACTCCAGCGGCAATTGGATGCCATAATGATGCTCGAGAAGGCACCATTATAATGGCCATAGATGTGGACGGGGATGGGGATGGGGATGTGGATGGGAATGCGGATATGGATGATAATAATAATCGTTGGAAAACTCATAATCTCCAGAGGGCCTTGTTTGGCCGGAAGTGGAGGGGTGAGCGGTTGCTGTGTAAACTTTCGAGACGCACAGCCGCCGGATAGGCAGTCACACAGTCAAGCTAGAATTACAGGTAATAATTCTAAGTGTTTTTTGTTTTTTTTTTTTTCTATTGGCCTTCTCCCCCATGCGCCCACACTGCAGGGAGCAGGATCCTCGTAAATGAGAGTGCCCACCACCTATAAAATGAAATGGGCCGCCACGTAGTCTGGCTGCGGAGGTCTTTGATTGCAGATTATACGTTCCGTTAAATAGATGGACGAGCTGGGAGGGAGATTTTTGGTTCACGATGACCGTGAAATTGTTTGAACTTGCAAAAGTGTAGAAACGGTTTCTGGATGAGTGTCATTCGAAAGCGATAACACCGTTCGGAGCCAGTCTGGGAAGGATGTCTGCGTTAACTGCGATCCAGGACTATAATTTGTATTAAAATTGCCCTCGTCCGCCCTTCCATCCACATCGAACTCAGTGTGCAGGGTGTGGAAATGTTTGTGCCTAAAATGGGCTTGCCCTATAATGGTTATGCCTACAATTTCAGGGTCAATGTACATTGTCAAAGCGAACGGAATTTTTACGAGACGTTCTCAAACGCTCTCCTTAGCGCGCACTAATGACTGAGGCTCTGAAGGGCGAACAGATGAGGAGGGAGTTTCGTGGGGAATATGTAAATTTAATTTATTCCATTTATTTTGTAGATGTTTACTAATTACGCGTTTTCGGGCAACGTTCGTTTGGTCTTTATTCATATTTGATCTAATTTTGGTGTTGGAATGAAAATTGACAACCACTACCTTTAGACGACGCGCTGTACGAGTGCCAGGTATAGTTAATGCATTCCTGGTAAAGTGGTCAAGTTGTTCAAGATGGAGAGGGAGAATTCTCTGTACCAGTCAACGGTAAACTGGGTAATCTGCTCAGTGACCGATTTACTTTAAAGGACACTGATCAACACTGGAAATACGATCTGTTATTAGGATATGCTGCGAACACAGCAAGCGACAATCTCGGGACTTGGCAAAGAGAGGAGATGGGTCGGCCGGTATTAAAGAGCAGAGTTTAGATGGAGTGAGAGAGACTAGGTCTAATTCAAATCAGTGATGAAATATTGCAGAAGCAACAGCACAGAGCAGGTAGGATCAAGAGCACAAGGCATAGAAAAAATAACAACGTGGCATAGAGCTCAGTATTTACAGCCTAGAAACAAAAGTCGAGAACTTTAAACTTGACAAGATTTTGCTGTGAAACCCAAGTAACGAATATGGCGGACGTAGAAAACAGAACCATGAACATCGAACTTAATTCGTGGAAACTAAGAATGTATAATATAGAATGCATAACGTAGAATATAGAATGTAGAACATAGAAACTAAAACATAGAAACAGAAACTTGACACGATTTTGCTGTGAAACTCTAGTAACGAATAAGGAGGACGTAGAAAACGGAACCAAGAACATCAAACTTAATTCGTAGAACGTAGAAACCCAGAATGTAGAATATAGAATGCAGAACGTTGAACTTAGGTAATAGGACGTATAACCTGGAACGTGGAACCTAAACACAAGAACCTTAAACCCAGAACACATGACATAGAACTATGAATCTAGAACGGAGACAGTTCAAAAATGAATAATTGAGCACTTTAAAAAACAGCCCTGGATGGTCGAAAACAGCCCTGGTCATAGAACCATGGAAATAGAACGTAGACAATTTCAAAAGGAATAATTGAGCACTTTTAAAAACAGCCCTGGATGGTCAAGCGCTCGTGGAGGACAACATAGAACCATGAAAATAGAACGTAGACAATTCCAAAAGGAATAATCGAGTCATGGAGCACTCTTAAAAAGAGCCCGAGCTTAAAGAAACTGACGAAGCACTGAGCAATGAGCGTAGAACATACCATCTTTGATCCCCTTTCAGCGAAGTAACTCGAGACCTATTGCGCACATACAACTCAGGTCCACACCCAAGAATTTCCTTGCAAGTGGTGAGTCCAACTGACAACTTAGCAAGAGATAGTGGCGCTTGAGGAATTTGTTAGTTCAATTTCACCTCCTCGCCAGACTACTACGTTAAATATATAATACGGATAACCTTGCAGGACACGATCTTTAGCGAGGGCACAGCCTTCGATCTCGGCCGCCTTCCCCAGGCCTCCCTAATACGGATAACCTTGCAGGACACGATCTTTAGCGAGGGCACAGCCTTCGATCTCGGCCGCCTTCCCCAGGCCTCCCTTTATTTGCTGTATCGGCTCATACGTAAAGATACATACTTCTATTGGTTACAGCAAATGCAAGTAAATGTTATCCTTTTTATGCGGATATAGTGCGGACCCCCACATCATCCATCGCATATCTTTCTCACACTCCATTGCATTGTAAAGTCATGCTACTTGAGTCTCTCAGTCCTTGTGGCAATCTCTTGTTCTACACCTTGCGCCAAACAGGGATAATCCGACCGACGACCATTATCCTGGTCACATCCACCCAAAATAGAGCATAATCAAAATAACACTTCTGGTTGCCGGCTAATGGATGTTATCTAATAAAAGCAAAATCAAATAACGTCAGGATTGCAACTTGCTTTATGTGCGCACCCACAATCCGGAGGATTTGCGAAACTTTGCACAGATGGAACCGCAAGCGATGGCCAATGATTTTCACTTTTAACAACGAATTTAAATTTTACGCCCTGCCGTTGGGTCGGTGCGCTGCGAATGATAGCGTCGGGCGGGCAACGGGGCGCTGTGCGATGTGATAAGTAATTTGTTGGCATCCAGATGGTGTGTGCTATTAAACCCGGGGGGCAAATGACCATTCCCAGTAGTGGCTCGTAATCGTAACGATTATGGAAGGATTCCTGAAGGTGTTATACGATCGTGATGTTGTATTAACGGTTGGATTCTGGAGCTGAGTGTCGTAAAAGCTTGAATGAAATTAGTTCGGTGCATGCGACATGCTGCAGCAGATGAATGTTCTCAAGGGACTTGAGCTTAGCGCAAGACGCATCTCAAGGGGCGCTAGTGGTGTTGTGCAATTCGTGTTAAAAATTCATGAATTGGGGCGACGGAAATGGGTTTTCAGAAGAAAGAGTGTCCTTGGAATCGACATCATTAAAACTGATCACATTTCGGTGGCACATAAGCGAATCCTGCTCGAAGGAGTGTCTCGAAAGATTTAAATTCAGTTGCTCTGCATTAGAATCTTCTGCAAAATGTCAATGCTTTGTACTCAAGCCCCAACGACTCCTGCATACTTTCGCGTAATGAATTCGATGATGGGCTATGTTTCTTTCGGGCATTCATTTCACATCCCCCCACGAGCCGAGTGCACAACAGACTCCCCTTGATGACCCATTCGTCATCCAAATGACCAATAACAATCACCGAGTGGACAGTCTTACAACCCACACCCAACTTGGACGTATATCCTCCTTTGGCCATCAGCGCTGAGTGTCACTCATGTTTGTCGAATTGCTTCCATAAGCCCCGGCTCACTCTCCCCCTAACAAAGGAGGCCAGAAAGCAAGTCTATCCTCGATCTCAACACGTTAATTTCATTAAACAACGAGAAGTATCTATTTCGTTGTAATCCACAAATCTCGTTCCCACACTCCGGCTGAAATTTAAAAAGCAATTTGCAATTAAAGGAACCTCTTGTCTGCTTGTCGTCGACCGCTGCACAAGCCGCACCAGGTCCAATGCCAAGCCAAGTTCCCTCCCTCAATTGTCAATGAGCCAGCAGGCAGCAAGTTCCACTGTGCCGTAAGTGTCCTTGGCCCTATACAACCGCAAGGACATAAAAAAATGTACCCGAAAACCCCACAAACAACACAACACACCGAGGCCCGAGGAGCACTCAGCATTAATTCCAAAAGAAACGGAAGCAAAACGTGCACTCCACCCGACCATAAAGCGCTCACAGAAAATCTGTGCGCCTGTGTAAATTAAGCCATCCTACGACTGCGAGTACAAATACCATAACATTTTATAGGATTAAGTTTACACTACATAAATTTTGTGAGCGAAAAATAAAATTAGCCGCGTTGCCAACCTCGTTGCGCTCGGCCCGCTTTCCACGAGAGCTAATCGTCCTCGAAATGCTCAGCGGTCCAGTGGTATTTGCCGTGAAACATGGCAACCCTGGGTCGCTTCTGACTCTCCAATACACTCACACACACACTAATGCTGATGGGCCATTCGAAGGGGATGTGGTTAGAAACGACCGGGATGGAATGAAGGAGAACGCTTTTCCTTGCGATACAGCGGACAACAGCGAACGAGGTAACTGGGCAAGGACACGTCCTCGAATGTGGATGCACAGAGCTGGGTCGTGTGAATTTGCATATTCCATGGAGCCGAGCCGCCAATTGTCCGGAACACACTCGTCACAGCAATCCTCGGAGTGAGTCCCTTTTCCTGGTGCTGGTGTCTGCGACTCGGGTCCGGTGCGGCTGCAGCATCAAGTCGGGAGTCGCATTAATTTAATTTGCAATGAGCTTTCGGTGGGGAACTTAATGGCTATCGTTAGAGTTTGTTCTTCTTCTTCTCCCATCGCCAGCCAGTGGAGTGAATGTGCGCTGCCGTGATGATCAAATGGCAGAATTGAGGCGATAGTGAGTGGATGGTCGAGTGCTCGTGGATGAGAACGATCCCAGTGCTCCACTTCGAATGTACGAGTGTTTCAATGAAGCGCTGACGAATTTAGTGGAACTTTTATGACGGAGTCATAAACAACCACAGCAAGTGGGTGATGCAGTTGGCGGTAGTGATGGTGCTCCCAGGAGCGAGAGATTAATTGTCTCTTGGCTGAGAACATACTTAAAACGTCATTTCCCCAATGACTGTATACAGAAATGCTTTATGCGCGGAGCTTGGAGCTAGAAATTAGGCGCATTTTAAGAGCTGCAAGTGACTGTGAGGTTGGCTACGACGGGATGTGGTTTGAATCTCCTTCCATTAACAATTAACATAAGAATGGCAACATGATATCGCGAAAACTCAAAATTCGTCCAAGGAGGGCAGAGGAACGCGCTAAGCATACTATTGTGCGCACACACAACGCTGTGAATACGCAACGCGCTTCCCCAGAAAATAACACAAAAGTCACTGAGGCTATCCCATTTCAGCGGTGACACACAAGAGCAGTCACACTGACCCACTCAAGTGCCCTCAATTAATAACCGAAAATGTTACAAAGTATCGATGACAAATGCTAGGTATTCTTGCGACTATTGTGTAAGTGAACGAGTACAAGAATACGTCGCGAATCGAATTACATACTTTGATGACCCATAGGGCGCACAATGGGTATGACCTGATCACAGCGGACCAGGTGGAAGAGTTATCGGGTTACTCTGATTGACCCCGAGAAGCGTATGAGGCATAATAATGAAAGGAGTCGTAGAGGAGACATGAGGAAGAACTGGATGAGCAGTCGATTCTTACCATGCAACCATGCCCAACGTCGTTTTCTCGCTCGTCTCAACAACACTTTGCCTATTTAAAGCACCACGTTTTGGTATTTCAGGCAGCTCACACATTTAAGCCTACATAACAGTGTGACTTGTATTGGGCAACACGAATCATAAATACCAACCAGCACAGTCCACAAATCAACCAACCACCACTGTTCATCACTGCAGCCACCGATGTAACACCAACTCGGAATGGTGGCTAGCTACGTGGCCAGAGCTCAACAACGGCAAAACAAAGAAGCGTAACTCAATTGGATCGTAACTCAATTCGCGTACTGGTCGGAGTGATCTCAAGACACTGCCCCATGCTCCGGAATGGAATGCAGAATCCAGCGAACTCTGCCGGAGTTGCGGTGACGAGGAAGAGACCGAAACGATCCATCATCTGCTGTGCCACTGCCCAGCTCTCAGCTTCGATGGGCCAAAGATTCTTCACCGAGATAGCGGAATTAGCGACTGAGGACAAATTGGATCTTCTAAGCTTCGTAAAGAGCAGGGGTGGTTCAAGCCATCACGCGACACAGGATAGGTCTTCCAGAAATGAATTGATTCACAATGGGCCATAAGGCCTCCGAGGGGTAGCGGTGCCCACCACACTCCCCTTCCATAACCTAACCTAACCTACTCACCACTGTCCATGTAACGATGACGTTCCCACCTATACGTCAGAGTAAGGATGGAGCTTAATAGCGAAGACCGTTCCCGAAACAGTGGTTGTTGTACACGGTGCTATAAGGCAGTTATGTAATCACCACCACAACACCAGACTGCATGGAATTATGTACATAACTGCCATCCATAGACAGAGGGTGACAGTATGGTCTAGAAAGAATATTGGGAGGTATAAATACTGAAAGTGTGGCCGTTGCAGCTGAGTTCAGTACAGCAAATTGGAAAGTGCAGCTTGTGATTTTACATAGAGTGTTGAAAGTGTAAATCGAGCCAGCCTGAAAGGCAGCAAGCTTAATAGACTTTGAGAAAGAGAACTTTTTTCATTCGGCACAATGTGATCGAACCTTTAAAAGAGGAGTCACTTCTACAAAACGTTACAATATTCTAAAACCGAGCAACCGAGTTTTGGCTTCAATACAATAAGACGGATGAAGCTAGAACACCGTCAGGCTCCATTTACCGGAATCAATCGAACCCACTTGGGGCAGTCCTAATACCGGTGCGGCTGTCCCGAAGCGGGACAGTTTTGTTATAGCGTTGACGCGGGTCTGTAAGGACGTTTGTAGGGTCCTTCAGTGTGGCTGGAAAATAAATTTAGATAAAGTACTGCTTAGAAGTGTGGCTTTGATGGTAACTGGGTAGAATTTGGGAATAAATTCGTGAACATTAGCGGTGGTGTGTTTTTTGTCTTTATAATGAGGTGGGCCCAAAGGCAATGCGGTTTGCACGTTAACTACAATTTTAATTTGTGTCAATTTGTGTTTAGAATGTAGTAAGTGACCTAGGGACTTAGCTGGATTTGATGGTAGTGGTTTCCTTAGGTCCGTGGTTCTAGTGCTGGCTTGGGTCTTTCGAAATGGAGCTAGGTTAGGTATATTCCAAGTTCCTTCCGTTCCTTCAGACCTTGAGTTGACTAAGGTGGTCAATTTCTTAATTACCCGGTTGGGGGATATCATACTGTTGTCGTGATCTACAAAAATGTCGACCCATTCACTTCCGTCCAATTTGACTTCGTCGATGAAACATGGTGGATCAGAAGAAAAAGAGAAGAGGTTATCATTTTGTTGTGATGGAAGGGGAGGGAGGGGGGGGGGGGGGGGGTCCCAATAACATCTATTTGCAGGTTCATCAAGATCTCTGGATGCCTGTACAAGACCCCACAACAACGGCTTCTGTAACAACATCTTCAAGAACGACAAGGACTGAGGAAAGGTTTTTCACCCCCATGAGCATCACAATGGGTACAACAGGACCTCAGTGAGACGTGGTCCCATCGCGGCAGCCCACTATCCTTACCTAACCCAACCTACCATCGTCATCAGACAACCAACATTCAAGAGAGTGAACGTACGACGAAGAGTTAATCGCCTAGTCTCTCTCCACTGTACCCTCCCTCAGGAGGTATCGCTAACTACGTCAGCTCTCCCACATTTCTGACTAAAAGAACTGTTGTGTTCACATTACTCTTTCTAGGAAATGTATCGCCGAGTCACTATGTCATCTGATCTCATCTGGACAGATCGAACAAATCTGCTGCTGCATACAATACACGCCCTCATCAATATAATTCATCTTCTTTATTTGGCGCTACAGTCCGGGGTGGAGCTGGGCCAACTAGCACGACCTTTGGCTAGCTGCCTCGAGTGCCGCACTTCCAGTTCGTTGAGGTCCTCCTCCTCCTGGGTGCGTCACCTTAAACGCCGGTGGCCTCTGCTGCGTTGTCCCACAGGTTGGGAGGCGAAGACTCTTCGGGCCGGATTTGTGTTGTCCATGCGGTCTACATGGCCCAGCCACCTTAGACTTGACTAGGATCATGTTGCTGTACAGTTCGTAGTTATATCTACTCCTCGATAGACCGTCAATGCAAACATGACCAGAGATCGCATGCAGAACTTATTCTGGAAGAGACCAAGGAAAACCGCATCCGCTTTTGAGAGTGTCCATGCCTCCGCGCCGTACAGCAGGACTGGGATGATCAAGGTCTTATACAAAGTCAGCTTGGTCCTTCGAGAGATGGCTCCATTACTTAATTGCCTCCTGAGCCCACAGAAACAGCGGTTGTCAAGAGTTACTCTTAATCTGTAGTCTGGTCACTGAATTCGCGTATGTGGGCATATCGGTGCATCAAATGCAGTTATCGAATAAATATGCATGAAATATAAAAGAAGGCAAAACCTTTTCAGTGGCTTCACTCGCCACACATTACTTAATGGATTGAATAGAAGGTAGTGGGTCGACTAAGCTGTGTCCCTCAGTCCAACTCAATCCGAACTGAATCCAAGTACCTTTGCAGTGGCCTGAGTCATGACTCATGTCATCACTCATTGCAAAGTGTGAGCAAAGTTGGGTTAGCTTCCTGTACAAACCGCGTCCTGTACAACCCACAAATGGCCCCAGAGACAACCTGATCAGACAGTCTTCGGTTAGGCGAATGCACACTACCTGACCACCGCTGGTAGAATTTGATTGTCTGTAAGAACTTTAGGCCGCTCTGTAACTCATCATCAGCATCAGCTGTCGTATTGGACGGCCTACGCGAACTACCCTATTAATTAATATCCACTCTGAAAGCTCTCTTGTGTAGCTCATTGCTCAATCAACAGGATCCGCGTGCGATTTCAAATTGCTTCCAGTTGTGACGAAGCACAGATGTATCACGGCTCTACGCCGAACAGCATGGGTTTCTTCACATCATTGGATGGTGCTGTGTATTGTACAAATGCTTTCTGAGAACGCACCTATAACCGTGTTTTTAATTAATTCAGAGCAGCGTGAAATCAGAAAGCACAGCAACCAAATCCATCATCACGCAGTGAGATGATCCCTCGAAGTGCATCCTTGGTTGGGCGCGAGGCACAACAAGGGTGAATTGGCGACGCTCATACCCGATTCACACTTCCACACAATGACAGTAAGCCGAATGCAATTTCGTCAGGCAGAGACCAAAGTCCGTGCCCAATTCACTATCCGCGGCGCGAAACCATGGGGGACCTCCCTCCGTACTCAGCAGCTGCGAAATGAAGCGTTTCATCGCGCCACTAGTAGAGCAGCAGTCAAAACCAAGGGACCAATCCAACTGTCCAACAAATGTCACTCAATGTTCGGCAATATTTTCAAAAGTCGTAGCTCCCCAGTGATTGATATGAAAACTGTGTCCCACAAAACCCGAATGAATGCCTTATTTTGATTGCAGACCGCAAACAATTGAATACCCAATGCCCACCCTCAAAACTCATAAAACGTGCAGGTCCCTTAAAACTGATTGCTTTCTCGTTGACCCTTAAATCACCGCTCACTGCACAGTCCCGTAATGACGTTGCCATCAAATCAATGAAACATTCCCAAATCTCCTCTTGTCGGCATGTAACCCATTTGTCCCAAGCGTCCGTCACCGCCTCACCGACAGAAGCAGGAATATTCCACTGCAACAAGTAGACCATAATAACCGAACCCAACTTGTCCAATAGGAAACGCAAGGCCGACGACTCTCCACCCCAAGGAGACTCCCTCAAAAGTTAAGACTAAATCTCCCACTCAACAATACGGTCAGAGAGGCAAAATAAACCGAAGCAGCAATTCGTCATAAACATCGTTCAGGCATGAAATCGTTACACTCCTTTGCGTGTACTCACTCACCCTCAGACGCACAGACACACACGGAGATGCTTATGCGCCAAGGATTCCCAAGGCTCTCTCCTCGGCCAAGCCTCAACCGCGTGCAGAGGAATATCTTTTGTTTTGTCTTCTAGAACAGCAGCAACAGTCTCTTCGGTTCTCGTTTCGGATTCCGCTTGTACAAGCAAAACTCATTAATTCCAAGTTAAAGTTATCCATCCGTAAGACGAATATCATCTCGAATAAGTCATCCACCGTGGAGCATCCGCAATCCATAGACATTCGCTCGGATCGCCTGACCTATGCGCACCACCGCCCACATCCCCAACGGCTGGCTTTTATTTTAGAACCGTGCGATGGATGCCCGAGTATATTTTATGAAGGAAATAAGAAACAAAAACGGAGAGAAAAAAAAAATATGTTGCGAATAAAAACGAACCAAATCGAGAGCAAGACGAGGAAAATTGACGAAGCATTCAGTGCGGAAATTTCACGCTGCTCGCAGCTCCACCAAAGCCCGAGATCCTTGGCAGGAGCCCTGGCTGACCGAAGGTTAAGGCTACATACACGTCCTCGTCGTCGTCATATTTGTCTTCGATTCTTTTCAATATTTTCTCCAAAACAAGTGAATTTCGCTTCGTTTTTTTTTATTTTTTATTTATGCACATATTTATGTTCGCAGCAGAAAATTATACAGAAAAAATTGAAAAGAAAAGAAAATATGAGTTCTTTTTTCGTTACCCGAAGTGGGACTGGGAATCGGGGCTGGGCCATAATGGATGAGAGATTTTCCACCCACCGAGGGATCTGGAGTGTGACCTTAAGCGGGAATTTATGGGAGCAGCGTATGTCGACTTTTGCTGGCTTCAATAAATATCTGAATCGTGTTGCCTTTGTTTAGTTGTACATATTTATTTACGAGTATTTACTTATTTTTTTTCGGTTATTCGATTTGGGAATGGACAGGAGTTTGAAGGATATCCTCCTTGCTGGGATGTGGGTGTTATCCCTGAGCTTTGATAATGTGCTCGTAATGTTTGTGTTGTTGAACGAGAAACACTGTCGTGGGGACTCTGCTGATGCTGGACGATGTACTTTGTGATACAAAATGAGGAGTTCTGAGTTGATGCGGACATAATCCCCAGAATAAGTACACATTGATGAGAGGCACACGTGAGACCAGGAGAATGACCGGCAGAAGGCTGGCAGATGGTTGTTGGTTGAGGCATGTTCAGCACATCCTAAGCATCATCATCGTCAACCACTTGTTTGACTGATTGACGATTTCCACTTGGTTGACTAAGTTTTGAGGTTCATCATAGCGTGGCAATGTTGTTGGTGGCTTTTCTTACGAATCCCTGTCCAGTTTAAAGCAGAGCAGTGAAGAACGATTCAATAGCAGGTCCTGCGAAATCAATTTCAATCGGGATTTATATATGACACATGCACTGCCATGTCCAGTTCTGCCATTCGTGCCAAACTCGTCAGATCGATGGAAAATTCACGCTGCTCCATCAAGGTCGGTAAACGATTCTTCGAGACCTTTTATGGCGAACAAAAAATTTCGACATCTGCCACGTGACTTCTTTTGTACCATTCTTGAGAAGATCGCGCCAGAATCACTCGCCAACACTAGAGGCACGATCTTCCAGAAGATCGTTGTCAGTGAGGCGGTTCTGGCATTGAGAAAGAAACGACGCAAATGGGTCTGACGTTGAATGAGGACAGAACGAAGTACACATATGCTGTCCTCCAGAAGGAACATACGTCACAGTGGGCAGCTACAAACCTCGAGGTAGTCAGTGACATCTTCTACGTCATGCCCGCCGAAAACAGGGCCAACAACAATCAGCACCAAGATCAAACGCTGAACAACTCCTGGCAACATTGATTGAGTTATAGAGCCTCCACCCGAAGGAACAAGATGACTTAACATCAGACACTGATCATCTCAGTCCTGCTCCGCGATGCGGATGTACGGATAATCTCAAGAGCCGATGAGGAAATCCTGGGCCTCTTTTAGACAAAAGTTCTGCATGCGATCTTTGGTCCTGTTGGCTTTGACGGCGTTTCAGTGAGTAGATTCAACTACGGCCTGTAGATGACATGAGGCTAGCCAGGCATCTACGGATTCGACGCCCACAGCGCATGGTCTTAGCTCCGTATTGAAGTGTCTTTGCCTCCGATTATCTGCGACAACACAACAGAAGACGCCCACCTCTAAGGTGAATGACCCAGGAGGAGAAGGACCTCATCCAACTTAGGAAACTTAGTCATCCAAGTCCACCCCGGCACATGAAGAAAAAGAAGAACAAAACATCAAGTCGTAACCGTGGCGTTCTGGATCTATGATCAGTTTTCGAAATCCAATCTTCTCTCAGCTCAATCCTTGTATTTGAGCAAATTTAAACATGTCCTGGAGGCGCTCTGGCAAGAATCGATTTTCTCCTTGAATCCCGACGGTATCCCCCGAGATTCCCAGAACGGTTAGCAACTTGTGGTATCAACCACTGCCGCTCAATGCACTCACAAGACTACGACGAAGTTCATAAAATGCCACAAGTGTCAGAAAGCGTATCGATATTGACAAGCGAAGCTGATGCCCGATTGCCTTCAAAAATGGCAGGGCACTGAACAATTTTCCTCCACAGTGCTTCGTATCGCACCACCCTCAAGCCCGCAACAAGATATGAGCTTGCAAGTAGCTCCGAAAAGAATGTCACCCCCAACTCAACGCCCAACGCTTTATGTTTCACTACTCAGCTGAAAGTTTTGATTTTACGTTATCCACTTCTATTGAAGTGGTTTCGTGATTCACACACACACGCGCGCGCCATATGTGCCACACAACGGGGAGGGAACAAGCAAGGCTGCCACTCAGCAGTGAACACGGGCCAATGTGACGGGTTGTGAAATTCATCGGTGGATCGGGTGCAGTACATGTGCAACCGTCTAGCAGCCAGCTCCACTTGTCCTTGGTCCGCATGCGAGAAGAATGCCATAAAAAATGACGATGTCCTGCAAAATGCACGGAATGCTTTAAGGAACAATGAAATGACTTGAGAACGGCACGATGTGCTTTGCAGCACTAAAACACAATCGCAGTCCGAACATCGGAGAAATTCACTGCACATACAGCAAATGCTAATAGAGGGCAGTAATTTCAACCTATTTACCTCGTCCTTCCCTAATGTACGTGATTTATCATTACGTAAGCCTCGCATACAGGCAGTGTCACACAAAGGGACGACCGCAGGCGAACACAACAACGACCGCCCCCAGCCCACTGGCGTGGCGCACATACTGCCGTCAGAAGAGCAATCCATCGCCACGCAGTCAGCAGAGCTTCAGTAGACAACACAAGATACTAGGGGGATACCACCGTGGTGGGTAAGAATGCCGGTGGGAGACTTCAAGACTGGGTGGATGGCGGATAACTCCGAAGCTCTCCATCTCTCTCTCTCTCTCTCTCTCTTTGTCTCTGGTCGCATGGCGGAAAATGTGTCATTAATATAATGTCCCGTTGCCAAGCTCCTTAGAAGTTGCAAACATAAAAGGTCCGCATACCTAAGTCGAACATAATACGAGATCATCTTGCCAAAAACATTTGTTCCGCTTTTTCATTCGCCGCCAGTTGGAATGCTTAGCGAGTCGCACATGTCTCATCCTCCACCCCCCAAGCGTTGCTCGTTCCACTGCAAGTGGATATCTATTATAGTCTTAGTTCGCTTTGGTGGCGGTGGCACACGAATGAAAGCGTCGAATGGGTGCGGCGACGGTGGCGGTGAAGGCAAACGAAAAGAAGCGAAGGTCCTTTATTCGAAATGATGGAACGTGTACTTGCTACCTTAAGTGGAACTGCAAAGCTGCAGCCGTGTCGTAGCAGACGAATGTCGCCCGCCACGACAATGATATATGAAGCTGGCACTTTGTTGGCAGGGAAATGGAATTTTAGTATTTTTCTGTTCCCTCTGCCATTTGTTTGTTTCAATGGGTCCTTGGGGGGGTTACAAAACAGAATGGCGAATCGGGTAAAATTACGAGGACTCCGCGATTGGACTTAATGAGGCCTAACTGCTGCCAGTCAAATCTGTCATAGAGCACTTAACATATGAGAGCAAGTCCCAGGGACATCCTTGGTTCGTGGAGAAATTGAATATAAATTTTGTCCCGCATTAAATTGGGCGGGTTGTAAATTGTCTCTACCATATTTTGATTCTGATAAGATTCATGGGACATGAGGTGGGGAGTAACCCGCGAAGAAGGCGGCTTCTCTAGCCGCGCCATTAATCCTTGCACCTTCAATCATTCACTGTACTGAATGTCCCGCACTTGTGTTACGTTGCGAAAAAGTGGCTAAATCTAGACACATTCCGGTTAACATTGGGAGGGATGGGACATTCCTTACTTGGCTGGCGATGATTAATCAGCGATGTTGAAACCGAGCGAATAATCGCAGCATCCCTAATATTAATCAACGCACCTCAGTGTGGACGTGAAAAAAGTGAGCCATGTCCAGTGGAAATTGAGCAGCTGGAACAGGTGATTTCTGAAGACCCATTTTGAAAGCGTGTCCGGCAATGGCCGGATGTAGATTGGCTTAGCGAGTTTGATGAGGGTGCGTTCGGGACAAGCGGCTGGCAGCCAGACGAAGGCCGTCTCCGATGTCCACAGCGACTACCACAGAACGACTCTCGGAAGGACAAAGCCACAGCGGTGATTGCGACTGAGAAGCGGAAATCCGCAGAACACATACGCAGATCTCACCCCACTCCATAGTCAGCTAGGTAGTTGTGGTTGTGACCGAGAAACACTAATCACGATCGCCAGAGAAAATGAGCACAAATCACATCACATTTCAAAGTGCGTTGTATAGCGGCGGCCATGAAGTCGTGTCGTGAGGGCTAGATTTCGACTGAGTGACGCGGTGCTTCAGATCACCTATTTGTGGCGTTAATCAAGATGACGTTTAGGTGTAGACTCCACTTGATGAGCCCGTATCACGTCTAGCGAGTCCATCCACATCCACAGTCCGGGAATGTCACAGAATCCAACTTTTGATTTAAATGTTGGCGTACTTGTCAATCTGATCACATGCAAGAGGTCTGCTTGAACGCATTCATTTGCCTTTTCTTACTGTGAACCCGGTGGCCGCGACATTGTGGTTTGGTGTGTCGACCCCTTCACACTTCAGCCCCCCACGTTGCCTAGGTTCGTTTAATAGTGCGAGCAAAATAATATTCACGGCCCACCTCCTTGGAGTCACTGCCAATGATCAAAGAGTATACTTGTCTAAAGAATGTTTCTCAAATTGACCGTTCGGAGTCGGCATAAACCTGTAGGTTCCTTCCACTCGTGAGAGAATACTTCCACGCACAACACCAGTGCTAGCTGAGAAGCTTTTTTTATAATTTGCGAGCGCACAAGGGATTCTTAATACCCTTAAGTGTCCCGGGTCAGGACACTGCAAGGGCCGAAGGTAGGGAGAGAGAAATGGAGAGGAGGTACCTGTGCACATTGGTCTTAAATATCTGCGGACTGTAGTCTGTGGGAAACATTAGGCTGGGAAGAGCATTCCATATTCGTGTGGTTCGGCTGATGAAAGAGTCTCTAAATTTAATTGCGCGTCCGAAAGTAGGCTTAAGGGTAAACCGATGATCATTCCTGGTGAGACGGGTATTGCCGGTGAATTAATGAGACGGGGGAATGCTGTTGGCCAGCTCACTTGAGTATCGTTCGTTAAAATAGCTCACGTGGCATTGGAAAGGGTTACAGATTCCCACTAAATATAGGAGGCTCACGCCGCAGGAAGCGATAAGCTGTATGATACCGATGTCTTCTATTTTTTCCACTTAACCGTGGTAGTGATGAAAAAAAATAGCGATAAAGTACGGACAAAGAAGAGACGGTACGTTCGAGCGAGTCTATTGATTCTGCAAAATTGTTGCCTCCTGCTAGTTTTATCACTCGCTTTTGAATTCCATCTAGTATGGGCAGGGTGGTCTTGGGGGGACCAGGCCAGATATGTTGTACTCAAGTTTGGGGCGAATGTATGCCTCATAAATAAAAGCCAACCTCAAATATGTGATCGTTCCAACTGAGTGTGTTTTTTACACATACCAAGGATGGAAAGCTTTCCGGTTACATCGATAATGGCCGGCTAACAAGGGTTCGCTTAAGTGACAGCAGGCAGCATTGAGTTTTTGAAGCATTAAATTCCACTCGGTTGTTCTTTCCCCAACTATTTATGTTGACAAGATCGCAGTGCTTACCATACGCTGCCGTTCCAATTCTATGGCCGAAGAGCGGGGTCATAGGTCTTGGAACGAATATGAAAAGCTAAGAGTCCTGTCATCAGCGAATCAATGGATTGGATTAGAAGTAGCAGACAAGAGATCATTTAAAAAAATGAGACGCACAACATCGACCTCGGCCCTGCAGTAAACAGGGACAATAAGTAGTACCGAGATCAAGCGCAGAATTACTCTTGCCAATCGCTCAAGAGGCAATTGAGTAACAGAGCCGTATCTCCAAACAACAAGCTGACTTGATATAACACAGGGATCATTCCTGTTGTGTTCTTTGGCGCAGAGACATGGACGCTATTGAAGGCGGATGAAGAGGCTCTTGGTCGTTGTGAGAGAAAAGGTCTGCGTGCGATCTTTGGTGATATTTGAGTTGATGGCGTCTGGAGGAGAAGATTCAACAATGAACTGTACTTTATGTGCTGCGGCAAGCACCTAGATGAGCGTCTTCGGATCCAACGCTTAAGATGGCCGGGTCATGTGGAGCGGATGGACATGAGATGGCGCTCTCGAGTGGAGAAGGACCTCAACCAATTGGTGTGCGCTACTGGAGGCAGTGGTCGGAAGATCGCCCTGGCTAGAGAGGCTTGTTAGTTGAAGCCCAGGTCCGCCCCGGATTGTAGCGCCAAACAAAGAAGAAAAAGGAGAAATCGAAATCTGCTTGAGTGAAGTTCATGTTCGATCCTACACTTGGCTAAACCAGCAGAGAAGCTTGCATCGGGCATTAGCTCCGGCCTGTTCACCATACCGACGTTCACTGTATTCAGATTACCACGAATCTCTTCCTGCGTATTTTTTTAAGACAACTGTGCTCGCTTTTTTTTCTTAAATTAAATTTACAAAAAACGTTTAAATTTAAGAACGCTCCACCCCCTTACTTCGGATGAGAAATGCAGACAGTCACCCCTGAAGTCTGTCAACTCTGCGTGACATCCGGCTACAATTAAGACACGCCATGTCGACAGGACACATCCCCTTGCGTCGCGCATCGGGTAAACAACCCTCCAACAGTTTACACGCACAGACAGTGTATCCACAATTTGTTCACCTTTCCGCTGAAAATTCACAACCCGCCTTTTACTATTCCGAGAAAGTTAATTTATCAAAGGATAATCTTACGGAAAAAAGACACAAAAATAAATAAAAATAAATAAATGATCATCCCTTAACTCATTCGCATTCAGCATCAATATTCTCATCATCACGCCATAAAAAATGAAAACGAAGAAAAAAAAACCTGAAAAAGGATATAAATCATCCACACATACACACGCATCCTGACAGCATCCGGTCGCTCTGGCTGAATAATGGACCCCCCAGTGGTTGGCGAAAACGAGTTTGTTTTTCAATAGCATTCAACTCACCTCCCCATCGCACCCTTTACTCTCCCACACACACCACAAGCGCCAGACCACTGACAAAAGGAAATGTGAGATCCTTTCACTGACTGATTCTCCGTAAGGTGATCCAAAGGCATGGGCCGAAGACGAGCGTGTGTGGTTGTGTAGAGATTTTAAATGACGGCAACAACAATAATAATAAAAACAAATTTTAAGGCCTCTCCCACAATAAACCTGTTAATCTAAGCGTAAGGAATAAGGAATCTTCAATGTTATAGAAAGGACCATAAAATCTGATGAAATATGATCCCTTTTGGCAAGCTCGCATGGAATGCACGTAACTCACTCGCACGCTCACTCAAAACCCTCCCCCAGTGTGTGTGTGTTTCGCTGGCTGGCTTTCGGTTAAGATTGCTATTACATGCAAACAGAAGTGTGTGTTTCACACACTGAGAGAGAGAGAGAGAGAGAGGAGGAGGGAGGATATCCTCTAAAATAAAATTTGATAGCAGCACACTCCCCTTTCTATTCAGCAAGGGACCACAGCATCTAACATCGTTCCTGTCATCATACTCAAATATTTTTCAGTTTAGTTTTCATTTCGCACACTGAGCGGGTGAACGGGGGGAGGGGGTGGCTGTGGGAGGGCATGCCTGAGACCCTCGCAACCCACTGGCAAGCATCATCACGTATGATGAAGAAATAAAGAAGCAATGGCATCATCCAGAGCGCGGCGTGTAATGAAAAGTGCACACATAGGTACGTCGACTACAGTCGGCGTGGAAGTGAGGGATACGGTGGTGTGGCGAGACAGACGACTGATTCCTGGAAGCGCGAGGGAGTGCGAGGCTAGCTGTGGTGAATAAAGACATGAGTCGTTTGTGCAGTTCAATGTGTCCCTAGACTTAATTCTTGCCTTGACCAAGGGCACTAACTGGCAGCAGAGCAGTTGTCCAGAAAGTGAATAGCTTGCCAAACATACTGTCGACAATCGACCCCTCAAACTGTGGCCAGTGGGCCAAGGGCGTAACAACGCCCCGTCTTCATGTAGTCTCGGATGTGCTTTTCTGATTCCAAAGCTTTCTTGTCCTTTGACTGTGCTCCTTGTCCGCATCCACTGTCCCAGCAACAGCCGTACACATTCCTACATATTACCTCATCAAAAGTAACCTCATAACCCTTCTCCCCAGACATGAACGGATATAATTTAATAAAAGCCCCCGGCCCCAACGCTCCGTCTCCCATCAAACACACGCCGAACAATACCAGGCCAGGACAAACGAAGAAAAAAAGAAACGCAAAATTGCTCAAACCAACTGCACAGAGCACACACACAACGCCGACATGCTGCACGAATCACTCTTTGGGCACAACACTCCAGCGGCGCAGAGGAATTCAAAGGAGAATGTTCCGCAACAAAAAACGCAAAACACAGAAAGAAAGAAACCCCAGTCGAAGAGCAGCACAAGCCGGCAGCCGTTAGAATTCTGCACGCAGAGATTTCATAAAACGTTTCCTGCTTTTGTGATTCAATTTTCTAATTTAATATTTTCCCGCCCAGTGTTACTTAACGCCCTGCTGCGACGCGTGCAACCTACCATCACCTCGGCCGTGGCCCCCTCCCAATCACACACACACACACCCATAGTCTGAGGGGTCGACGAGGACGACAATAACGGCGGAACGTCTTAAACGGATTTGTTGTTCGTCCTTTTTAATGTTGTTTTTCCTTTGTAGCCAAAAAATTATCCTCCTTGTCGTCCTACACTCCGGCGTCTTCGCCCTATTCGGTTTTTTGTTTGAATTTTCTCCTTGTACGGCGATTGTTCTGTGAATGGCGCCCGGCTGTGGCGGGTGATGGGTGATGGGTGATGGGCGACGAGCAGGCATGAGATAAGCGCACGAATTGAAGGACAAGTGCTCGGCTGCTGTTCCATTCCATTTTCCACAGTCATTTTCCACGCCCACCTCGATGGCGTGGATGAAATGAAAATATTTTGAATAATTTAAAAATTCGCTAGGCTCTGTGCCCGCCAGCAGTGGAGCTGCGGGGCCGCTGGCGGAATATTCTGCGGCAAGCACAAAAGGTGAACGATGGAATCGGAATGCGTGCGGCATAATAAGAAAATCTCAATTAAGCTTTAACGTCGACGAAGATTAATTAGGCGCAGAGGCAGAGCTCCAGGCCGGGCCAGAGTTTGAGCTGAAAACCATTAGATTTATCCGAAATGAAAACAAGCAGCGACCCAAAGTAACGCCACGGTAGACAATATTCCGGCAGCACCGTGAATGGGTAGTTGGGTGGCTGGGGTATCGGCATCAGCTCAAAACCCCGACCCGCAGCTAGACCAGTGGACGTGTGTGTGTGTGCGCGTTGTAGAATTTTAATTTGTTGGTTCGTTTAAGAAGCGTGAATTGTGAAATTAAGTAATGCCACTGGGCGGTAGCGGCTGCTGGATGACTGGGATTGTCATTGAAACGGCAAAAAGATGAAAACTGTGCTCGCTGGTGTTTGTTGTTCGATTGTGGCTTTGCGCGAGGGATACATTACGCGGCCACAATACGTTGGGTGGATGGATTACTTCCGCTGGGAATTACATGCAAATTAATTGGTTTTCGTGTTCCATTGAAATTGATTTGGAAAATTAATTGTGAATCACTGAGAGGAGGGTGGGTATTTTTTGGTGGTTCCCTTGAGACTGGGGATGATGGAGCAACTGCCGAGGCTCAAGGGGATAAGGTGTTTACTCCCCTGGGGGTGCCGTAGGGTTTTCGAAGTGCCCTACATTCGCAGATTGTCGGACGGGACAGAAGGGCAAATTCTCTAGACTGCTCTTTAACGGAGACACATTCTTCTGATACTTAATGTGCTTGTCAATTGCGTAGACTGCTGCCGTTATTCACTGTTGATCTACACTGATTATTACTGCCGGCGGGTGGGAGTGATACGTACGCACTTGTTGGCAGAATTGTGTGTCACGTTGTCTGTAAAGTGACCGTTCAAAATGACCTACTTTCATAGGTTAGAGTGGCTGATAGCTAGTTAACAGAAATCACTCCAAGACCAGTGTAGGCCCATTGTTTTACCACGCGGATCTGAACGACCGGATTCCACAAGCCAGTTACCACTTCTGATTAATGGATGAAGTCGCCTGTCATTAACGCAACTTAGTAACGTAGGTTGCGTCTTCGGGAGATGGAATTGCACAGAAGATTCACAATAGCGTCTTCCTCCACATCGTCTGTCGAAGCCCAAGGTTCTAAGATTGGGTCTACTCATTCAGGATCAGGATACGTGAGCATTTCGCATAGAGAGTACAACATATACGATTTGTACGAGCAAGCGTTTCAAGCTTCAGTAGGTATGGATGGCTGGTCTCCGCTGAGAATGTGTACAGGGCATGGGGTCCGCCTAGCGACCTCTCCGGCTTCACACTTCTCCGGAATGTCATAGTGTCTAGACAACCACACAAGGTGGATGCTGAAATACCTGTTCATCTCGTTGAGAAATAGGCGCAAATTCAGGAAAGTCTTTCTGTTGGATACGACTACTCTCAGAGATTAGATCGCTGCCAGGCTGTCAGAACAGATTACGATGCCTTTGGTATAACATTGCTTTTTAACTGGGGCAGAGATGCCTTTATAGCTATAGTCTCTGTCTGTAGGTGGTCGAAATGACAGTACAATATATTGATCCATAGAATAGACACTAGTACCCTCCTCAAAACGAAACAAATCGACTTTCTACCGTATGATCTAACATAAACCTATTCAGGCGTCAACGGATCCATCGCCGTAGATGGCATCTAGACTGCATAGTCAACGTGGCTGTGTCTCGAAGTGTTTGACTGCAAGCCAATAGGAACGCGTAACACAAGACGTCCCTAGCCCTGGCAGACTCAATTGAAGAAGGACCTCAACTAACTTCATGTGCCAAACTCGATCACGAAGCACCGCGGCGCCCCACTGAATAATAAAATGCCGTACTAGCTACTAGATGGAGCAAGTTTATGGATGCCTCAAGTTCAGATCGCATCGCAGTTTGGACACAAAGAATTTTGCATGCGTAATTCATTCGAATCGTTAATATGCGTCTCCTGTTAATCTTTGGATCCTGGACCTTTTAAGAAGACCGAGACCACTCAGTGAGCTCTGAGTAGGTGACACCCACAACCGCAATGAAGTGAATATGGCTGCTCAAATAACAGACACTTAGTGCTCCGTACACAAAAAACGGTATCCTACCTCTTGCAACAACTAAAGAGGTACATCCCTGCTCAAGACCATGTCCAGCGTACTGTGTGAACGTCTAAAGCCGTTTTGCACCCAACCAATCGGCACGTCCCAGTGCGGCTTCCGGCCCGGAAAATCGACTGTAGACCAAATCTTCACGCTAAGGCAAATCCTGGAGAGGACCAGCGAGTCTCAAATCTATACGCAACACCTTTTCATCGTTTTTAAAGCCGCTGGTGGCAGCATTCATGCGGTTCGATGCGATGTCCAAATTCGGGATCCCGGGAAAACTGATCCAGTAGTGTGCTAACAAATACGCGATGCCGAGTGCAGTTCGGCTCACGGACTTTTTTAGCAGCTTGCACCGGATTTTGGCAGGGAAATGAACTGTCGCTTGACTTTTTCAATGTGCTACTGGAAAAGATAGGAGTGCGGCGGGCAGCGGAAGTCACTATTTTATCCAAGTCAGCCCAACTGTTGGGATATGCAGATGACATCGACATCACCGTAGTGGAAGCACGGCAATTGAAGACGAGGCGAAGGCTGGCGCCCAAAAATCACCACACCATCTAGGACAAAACATCAGGATCGACGGCTACAATTTAGAGGTAGTAAAGAAGTTTGTCTCCCTGGGGGCGAACGTAAACCCCACAAAAGACATCACAGTGGCAACCGGTGTACTTTTTGCAAAACAACTGGGCTTACAACTCCTGACACAAAGGACCAACAAAACTCTTATTTTACCAGTCCTGATGTATGGAGCTGAAAGATGCTAACCAAAACGGAAGAGCTTGTGCTTGGTGCCTTCGAAAGGAAAATTCTGTGTCGGATATGTGGTCCCGAGTGAGAGGAAGACGAAGGGAGGAGAAGACATAGCCGCGAACTCTACGAGCTGCACCAGGATGTGGATGTAGTCCGAAACACAAAAATCCGTCGACTGCACTGCCTTGGCACATCGAAAAAAGAGACAACAACCCTCCAGGTATGATAGTCTTCGAATCGGAACCTCCTGGTTCGAGAAGGATAAAAAGACCGAATCTCCTGTGATCGCCAATGTTGACTGGAAGCAGTGTGCCCAGGACCGTCAGCGATGGAAGGCGAAAATTGCTCAGGCTCGGACCCTCCACGGATCGCCGACTTAATAATAAGTAAGTGCTTAGGTAGCTACCAGACACACTTCACGGAAATACCTTGAAGTTGACAGAAAGTAATAAATGATGTAAACGAACTAACTTATCGGAATGTTCTCATGATACAAGAGCAGATGAAGCTGCTTTTTTACTAGACTTTTTTACGAGAGCATCGTAAAAAAGGTGGCGGCTGTGGCATTGTGGGTATGTGCGTCGAACTGGAACTCACTGCCCGGGTTCGATTCCCGACCAAAAATAATTATTTACGGATCCACCCCCTTCGAATCACTGACAACGCTCAAAGTGTAATAACTGTCTAGAAAAAGCTTCTCAAACTTGGGCATCCGGAGTCGGTCCCTACCACTCGTGAGAGAACAATAGCACGCACGATACTAGTGGTTGCCGAGGAGCAGACCCTTGACCTCTAGTCCTAGCGCCACCCATATTATTATTATTATCGTCTAGAAATGTAACCTGCCGCCAAGAATCAGACTCATAATTTGAAGAAGGAATACTTGATTACCTTCGTTCGGTACTTAGCACATTGGAGTGACCCTTCGGCGGAGCCTAACTTAAACAACGCTCTTCTGTGCGATCCGATGACTAGGGACACATTTGCTTTCATCTTTACATCGCGACGACAACTTTGTGATCACAACAGTTTCTTCTCGCTCGTTTTCTTCCCAAAGAAATTTATAATTGAAGGCCTACACGAGAGGTACAGGTCCCAGAATAGATACCAGATAGAGACTTCTCTCGAAAGCCAAAATCAAGAAAATGTGTCATTGTCAAATTATGGACTTCATTAGGACTGAACTTGTTTCCAACGAGTGCATCGTGCAAGTTCGCAGAAGACGTCAGTAGCACTTATGAACGACGTCAAGCGAGGACTGCTAAAAGTGCTTGACTCTTAAAACTAATGCCGCCTTAACTTAGTGGCAAGTGTTGCATTAGCGCGGAATTACATGAGATACGTAAATTAGCTTGAGTGTGACACGCTAACGAGGCATACAACATCCTTCGTCCAACACGCTGCAGTGGAGTGGGGATTATTTTTGAATGCTGCCCAAGAAATCGTGACAAATTAATTTATGAATATAGAAAAATCCATTTTAATTCACTCAGCAGAATTCGTCGCAAGAGACCGCCTGTCGCGATGACATCGATCGATGTTCTTTGAATCTTGCTGCCACCAGGTTGACACTTTTTGCCACAATGATCAAAGGAATTGAGAAGAATGTGTCGACACACTGACTCGAATTTCCTGAGGTGATCGCTGCTGTTCGCGTCAATTTCATGGCGAATCAATTGCAAAGCGAACAAAACAGAACCTCCTGTCATAAAGAAGACGCTTCCATCCTTCACATCAGCAAGAGCTGTCGTGAGCATTATTTTACGTGTCAAAAATTTACACCAAGTCTATTTAGATCACGCCGTCAGATGACAGACTCATTCTCGAAAGAAAATCCAATTCTGCCACTCAGCAGCAAATATTCAAAAGCAGCAACAGAAATATAAAATGTCGTCTCAAGGTTCCAACAAGGTAGAATACTCGCGTTCTATTTTATTCTCCTTTATGATTTATTAAATCGAAGAATAAATTCACATAAAAAAATCCGTCCGTTTCCGACCTCTTCAATATTTCACCGCCCACCTGTTTGGTTTTATGCTCGAGTGTGACTCTCAGACTCACACATGGCAAATGGCAGCCAGTGTGTGCGTGTGGACTCATGTGCAACCTGTTTGGCAACATGTTGACAGGGGCGGCTTGCGATGCAGATGTTACGCAAGGGGTCGCGATACACTCGCCGCGTCTAGCTGGGGATGATGCCACGTCGCTGTCGATCACAAGAACCACGGCAACAAGTTGCCAAGCGAAGATCCCACTCAACTCGCCTCTGAGTGGATGTCTCACAGCAACGGCAGCGAGCGGGTAAAAAATGCGAAAAAAGCAGCGAGTAAAGGTGAGTTGCCCATAGATACGTGCGATATAAAATCAGAAAATACATCTTTTCCTGTGCGTTGCTTGGCTGTTGTTGATATGATTTTTTTCCTCGTTCCTGGTGCTATGGTGCTTGGACGGCGGCTATTTTCGTAACAAATTCATTCGCCGATAGAACGAAGCATGGCGAGGGGCTTGAAGGTGAAAATTAGCTGGCGAACGAATTAAGCATACAACCCACCTCCCCACCCACACAAAAGCCGAGAATAACATTCGCCATGACTAAAAAGATATTTCCATACTGCCGCTGAATTGTGGAAATAAAATCCACCCGACGGCACAGATGGCGTATTCGGTAGCTGGCGAATTTTCCACCACCCCCTGCCATTGACGGTGTCAACACGGCACAGGTCGGCACATCGCCTCAAATGCATTGACACAGTGTCACTTGGATCCACAAACACACACACACACACTTACCGTTTAAACAGATAACGACTCTCGTATGCGTTGGAAATCGCCTTCGTTGCACAATACTGTGCGTTCTCGAAACACTTTGACTAAACTGCCAAAACCGAAATATTTCAAACCGAAACACACCCGAATTGGATATTGGATTTCCCTTTCTCCCAAAAAAAAAGTCCACAAATTCAAAAAAATTCACTAGAACTAGAACAAAAAGGAAAACCAACGAAACATAACGACTCTAGGAAACCGAACGAAGATACACAGAAAAGGAGAAACGAAACACGACAAACAACAAGAGCAGCACCTTGGGTACTCTCAGTCGGAAATGTGTATTCTATTCTTTTTTGGTTTTTCAATGCAAAATTATTGAATTTTTTTACGGTTTATTTTGCTAACTTGTCTTGTAATGTCACTCACACTTCAAATGCGGATTCTGATTGAGCTTCGAGATTCGGATTCAGATGCAGGGGGCACGCTCTCGGTTAGATGCTTGCTTTCTAAATACGAAACCAGAACGGGAGGAGTTGTCCGTTGTCGGTTTGTCGACGGAAAGTGGCTGTGATTCTGTATTTTTGGTATCGACGAACGAATTTGAATTTGTGTGTGGAATCAAATTGGCGGCCGGTGCGCGAGGGGGTCGGATCAAACATCTGCATATGAGGTGTGGATCGTGCACAGGGCTGTGGCCGCCGCCAGTGGGAGTAGTGGGGGGAGGAGGTCTGAGAAAATGTGTTTGGATGCGAAGAGATCCGAGAAATCGGTGTGTTGAGTGGCACATTTGAGAAAAATAAGCTAATTATGTCGACGAGTGGAGGTCTGTGCAACTTTTATGTTGTGTCGGTGGAGAATGGCTAATAAAATTGTCGGAATCGGTTTGTTTTGTAATTAGTAGTTCATAGCGATGGAAATGGCGTGGTCGGTGGAGGGTGAATGGAAATGGGGATCACCAGATGTTGACCCAGTGGAACACAAGCAAGCGTGCTAGTACCTTGCGCGATGACAGCAGACATGTGGAGTAATAGGTAGTGCGATGCCACTTGAAAGAATTCCATTCGGAAAGAAATAATTGCGATGACAGATGATGGGGTCTGCTTCAAAGGGGGGCTAGGTCTGAGAATATGCTGAATGATCGTTTACTTTTTTTCCATTTTCGTTAAATTTCACGAGGTTGTCTGTTGTCAATGGCTGTTAAACATCAACTAAACGACGCAGAGTGCTCACCACTTGGCAGTTGTCTATTCACAGATGCCAGTTGATGGGTTCAGTGATCCATGTTTTGCTTGAATTATTGTGTGAGATATTCTAAAAATTCGCTGACTCATCGCCGTACCCTCGTGCGGCATTCCATATTGCATTGCTTAAGTCCGATATCTGCAAAATGTGTACATATTCCTTTCCAAGACAATACGACTTCTGCCTTCCGAAAGGCTTGAACGAAAATTATGCCAAAAATTGTTTAGCAAAAATTAATTAGCAAAAATCAAGCAATATGAATTTTTAATGAACAATTCACGGCGAGAGCAGAGAGTGCTGCTCAGTAAAGTTAGACGGAATTCACGGGAACCTTAAGTCTAAGTACGAGTGTCTAAGCTTCTTGACTTTGAGTGTAAGCAGTTCAAATTTGGACTCGTTGTTCAGAATGTTTTCTAACGTTTTAGTCAAACCAGAAAAAAAAAACATACTGTGGATAATTTGTCTAGTTAATGTTGCGAATTCCTTTTCTCTGCAATCGAAAAAGAATAATCGGGGCATTTTCGAAACATTAAGCAGTCCTTATTTATTCTCGATTAACACAGCTCTCGATGTGCACTCCTTGATTTTCGAAACAGCTAAATTAAATTTGTTATCTTTATAGACGCAGTAACAGCAACATTTCATTTCGACAGAAACTGGCGATATCATATTTATTTATTTATTTACTGATTAATTATTTAACTAATTTTTTTATTTACTTATTCATTTATTTATTAATTAATTAATTAAATTTATTTATTCATTTTATTTATTTAATTTTTCATACTATTTTTTTATTTATAGTTTTTCTTGTTTTTATTTTTCTGCTCATGTTGAAGATTTGTATCGTTTTTCCTTCAAATGTCTGCTTAGAAAATTAATTTTGTTTGGAAAAATTTTAAAAGTTGCTCAGATGAAAGATATGATGCAACACATCAAATCTCTGCAATTTATATTGTAAGATAAGAATTCTATACGAAATAATTGTACCTGTCCATGCTGGCGGGATTAGTTCCTTGCCCGAAGAGTCAATTGACTGATCTGCCGTAGTGCCGTCTTGAAGGAACCACATGACATCTTGTATATATGTAGTGTATTCCCTCGTAAGAAATAGTGCCTCTACTTCACCTACGCTACATCATGTGCGATGATAGATAGCTTTTTTTCTTCACTACTTTGGGGCAATGCTTCTCTGGACCGCCATTGCATGGTTAGGTTTGCCGTGGGCGTATGGAATGTACACTGCCATTTCCCTTGTCGCATTCCCTTTGGTTATTGGCACATTTCTTGATAGACTTAGGTGTTCGTTAGAGATAGAGATGGATACGACTGGGCCAGAAAACCGGCTTAATATTGTGTGTATGTATGGATGTACCTTCGATTATTGCTTTGTATTCGGTGGCTGGTCAATCTGGTGAATTCTGTTCATTCAGTTCTTTTTTGTCATCATGAAGCAGAGACATGTTGCTAAGGTACTGAAAGTCCTCCATATTGGGAATTGTGTCAGGGGGCAGTGATATAGCTAAAGGTACCTCAAAAACATTCCGATTGTCTGATTCATCCAATGTGGGATATATTGGGGCTGCAGTAAATAACCCCCCAAAGTTTGAATAGAGGCTGGAATTTCTTTCATATATTTCGTGGGTTTTTGGGGATTTATTTCATGCTTCAAATTGGGGGAGTTCAGATGTGAAAGAAGTTCCCAAAAATCGGGAATTTCTTCACTCTTCTTTTATTCGCGTGAAATTCAATATTCAATGTTTTGTGAAAGTCTGGCTTTTTTAAGGTATAAACTAAAAATGAAGTATGATAGAGGCGCCAAGCCTCTACCTCTCTTGCCCCTTAAAATGTTTGGCAACCATTTTTTATACCGTATTCTTAAGCCAAATTGACCAATCCCAAAAGAACAGCATTCACATAATTTTGGGAATTACTGTCAAAAATTCAAGAAAAACTGTCAAATTCTGAAATCTCTGAAATTCGTCGATAGGCTAGCGGTCAATCAGCTGTGAAATTGGGCATGTGTATAATACTTCATTTCTGGTATAATATGGGTGGCTCGCTTCATAACAGGATCCTAAACCATTCTTCACAGGGCTTAACCCGCTAGCGCCACTTATTCACTCAGCTAAGGGTACGTCAACAACTGTCTGGCAGGCGCCTGGAGCTAAGGTTTGACCGTATTTACTCTGGGATCTTTAGCACTGTAATATTTCCAGTCAATAAAAACAAGGAAATATCAAAAAAGACAAAACTTAACCGTTAGTTTTAAAAAATAAATAAAGTCAAATCGGTTTAATTTCGTTTTCTAAAGCGAAATAAAGACAAATCGGTAACTTGGCGTTGTTTCCAAATGTATAACCAAAATGGGGCCATTTTGCCTTTATTTGGTCGGGACTTATTTCAGGTCACAGTTTCCACAATAAACATGGGAATGGTGATGGGAGGTGAAGGAGGGGTGAAGGCTTTAGGCGCTTGCCTGAAAGTTTGTTAATTTAGCTTCAGGCGCCTGCCGGAAAGTTGTTGATATACCCTTAGCGAAGCGAAGACGTCGCATGAGCGCTTTAAGCCATGTGGAGAAAGAATTAAAATCCAGTTAGAGAGCGAAGCGACCCGTCATTTTTTTTGTTTCCTAAATTTTACTTATTTCGATTTGGAAATGGAAATAAAAGCAATTATCCCTTATTTCCATTTCCATAAATACTAAAAAATTGGGAACTTCTTTTATTTATTTTAAGACTAATTTCGCTGTGAAAATATTGCCCAATTTTGGAGGTCTATTTCCTGGAGCCGAATATTCGCATCGAGACAGCACCAACTACTAGGGTTGCGTAGATCTCAGATTTTTTGACTTTTATACATTTATCAACCGATGAACATCCCTGAACCTCAGACATACCAACGAAATATAACAAAATGTACACCCATGAAGCTTCTCCGAATTAGTTAAAATAAAGGGGAGTTGGTCTGCGATATTTAAACCGAGTGGACGTGTTGTTTTTATTCTTCTCTAAAATCAGTCTTGACACATTTACCGTATAAATGTGTAAAAAAGTGTAAAAAAGTGTATATATATATATTTTTACGCTTTTTTACACTTTTATACATCAGCGATATATTTCAGATGTATAAAACACACTTTTGTTTGCCTAGCTTGCCGTCGCTGGTAAAAGAAAGACTCGATGTTACGGGATAGATATACTGGACAGGATGTTAACCAAAAAAGAAATGAAGTCGTCTTTACTAACAAAACGACCTCTTACAACAATTTTTGAAACTAAAATAATACAGAGAGGGTACTTTAAATTCAAATTTCGCATGACCACTTTTAAACACGTTAAAAAGTGCGTATACTACGTCGACTATTATGCGTCTGCACACCTGCCTAGCAACGGACTCTGTTTCGCATTCGAAACCGAAATCAACATCTCCACACATTCTCATCAAGCAATAACTTCTCGTCTATTTTCGAGTGATTTATTTTTCTTATGACATCAATTTGCCAAAGTATCTGAATCTAGTAGCCTACAGATTTTCTGGATTTTCTTAGTTTTTCCTGCTTCATAGAATCAAAAATGTGCTTCCTATCGCCGCCCAATACCGTCCACAACCTCGCTTAACTTCTCTCACCTTCGCCTAGTCCGGCACTTGACAATCTCAACCGAATCAACGAAACTTGCCAATCTGAGAATGTTATCTATTCGTTCTCTCATTTATGAAAATCCAGATTTCCCCATAACAGAAATTTCTCTTGAGAATGTCTCGCACTGCTCACTCGAGAACACGATGCCGCAAAATGTTCCTGCACATGCGTGCTGCGAGAGTGATCGGGTTGTTTTTTTTTTTTTTTCTTTAGGAAACGAGTGAACTTTTAAAATAGACTGAATCGAATGAGTGGCCTCTTTGGTTCCGCGATGACTTATAATTAAGAGGCGATGTGTCATGCGGCAAATGATTTAGATGTGAGACTGCCTCCGGATTGATCGGCTTACATTGCTGTGGCCTTTGAAATGGGCAATAGAATTATGTGTTGTGTTAATTGCTTTATGTCATAGTTTCACACGTCATTAAAGATTTATCTCGATCAAGTGAACATATTTTTCTCCTCCGTTGACAGCAGATCGAGGTGCTCCGATGCGTCCCGATCACAAAACGTCAATAGCTCGTGTGTGATTTGTCATACTTAAGAGAATAATGCTGCCAATGTAATTATGCTGATCGTTGATCGTACAAAGTGGTGCTTTGATAGCTTACGAGCTGGAAGCTGGGTTTATACGTATTCTTAAAAAAGGAAAGCATATGCAGTTCCACGCACCTCCGTCAGTCCGTACATTCGAGTTTCGCAATGGCATCTCGTCTACTTTTAACTTCAATCTTACTCACTAATCGACTGTGTATAGCCCAAGGCCCCTTATTGCTCTGGCTACTAAGTTACTCTATAATTTCAATTAAATGGTAGCTCTTTGAAAAATGAATAAATAAATCGACTTTATGGATATCAGCAGTCTGACTGGGTGACAGTACATTCCCGGTCAGACCGTAGTAGACAAACATTGTACATTATAAAATATGTCAAAACGAACGAAAACATTAAGGCCCAAGGTTAGTGTCAAACGCGCATGGGTGAGTGAGCGAATGTACCCACCAGCATGAGGCATTCGAGTGACAAAACCTTTCGTTAACGTTTGACACTAGCTCATGTACACTCATGCGCATTATAGTTGAGCCTTTATTCTTTGCAAAATTGTTCACAGAAATATAATATGGGGAAATTTAGCTGTTTTGTATTTTTTGGAATTTTGCTGTTTTGTATTTTTTGGAGCCCTAGCACTTAACACGTAGTCTCCACTGGACATGAACGATGCCCGGTCTAATCTAGTCCAAAAATTCATGGCCAAACCTACATCGTGCCGGAGAGTCTCGATTTTAAGATTTTTTTCTTCGAAAGAAAAATTATGCGTCGTATGTATGGTCCTGTCTGCGAGGAATGTGAATGGAGGAGAAGACACAAGAACGAGCTGTTCCAGGATGTGGATGTAGTTCGGAAGGCAAAAATCCGTCGACTGCACTGGCATCTTATGGACACCAACGCTGCAGCTGGGCGATATTTCGAATCCGAGTTACCTAGTTCGAGAAGGAGAGGAAAACCGGTAATTTCCGGTATGATTAGCAAGTAATCGCGAATGCAAGACAGCCATTACTCAGGCTCAGACCCTCTATGGGCTGATAGACTGCCCAATAAGTAAGTAGGTCAAATATTAAAGGCTTCTTGGACATTCGGTGATGCGGTTGGCGTAGAATGCAATAGAACCGATGGAAGAGGAAAGACAAGAAGTATTAATCAACACTAAAGTATAGCAAAAAGCTCCACGAATTCCAATGTTAGTGAGTCCGTGTACAATAGCACCAACCCCTTTATTGACGACGTTAACCCATTGATAAGAATCATGTGAACCAACAGGACGGACTTCCCCTTGTACACCACACAGATATTGAAATACCAATATCATACCAATATCATATACTCTGAGGTAAATTACAACCCTTCCATTCGTGGGTCAAAGCCCCAGCTTATATCTATTCAGCAGGCACCAGCAGGTGCTGCAATAGAAAATGGGTTTGTCACCTGCAAGGAAATTCAGTGAATAACACAGGCTTCCTGCCGAGAGCTACAACAAGCAAGCCACCTTCACAGGCCATTCATTCAATAGCTTCAAAGCCCCTATTGAAACCTTGACAAAGCTGCAAAAATCAATGGCGCTTAAGGACATGACACATAATTAAGTGGCAGCAGGGCAGGGGCATGGCAAGGCCCCACTATTAACCGGGAAATAATATCCGGCATACCGAGCTCTGCAAGAGGCAATTATTTTCTGAAAACCTATTAAAGTCATTGATTTCAGGAAGCATTTGTCATTTTGGTATCCTTTTTATTGCATGAACGAGAGAAATATCCTCTTCCTTGTCAGGCTGGCTTTGCTGTGTGAGAGTCTAAATAAGAAAGATGACGAAAAAAACGGAGCAGAAACCCATTGAACAGAGGCAACGTTCACCTCAACCGATGCACACACTTCTTGATGTGTACAGCTTGTGCAAACTACTTCAGGACACTTGAAAATGAGGTTAATAAGGTTTCCTGATGGCGAAGTCGATGTACGAATAGGTGTGGTTGCTAACAGAAGAGTCACTTCGAAACTGAGTAACACCTTGCAGAGGGATTTTTGGTTGAGGATGGTGTGGACGTAAGTTTGTGAAGGGGGGGAGGGTACAGTAAGGTCCTTCACGATGAAGGACACTCTTCTTCAAGATCAGAGACCGGGTACTTTGGCTGCTTGCTGGATGGCACTGTGAAGTGTCACTGGTTGCAGTCCAATTCATTGTCGTTCAAGACTGACTCGCTCTGGCGGAGAGAGCGTGAGAGGAGAATCTTGCTTCGAGTTCGTATGATTTTTTGCTCCCTCGGGGCTTGGGGCAGTAAGTTCTTCGATTAGGTTCTGCAACATGTTGGTCCTTTCGTGTTGTAATCCCCTATCGGTTATTCCATCCAATTTCAGAACTAATTTGCCAAGGAGCCACTGCAGTCCGTTTGCCTCAACAATAAGCCACTTCAGCCATCATTGGTGGACAGCCCTCGACAAATCCCTCACGTGTGGATGAACACGATTGGAATGAGATCAGCTATACCTATCCCGACTGCGTGACCTAGCCACCACATGTCTCTTTACCTACCTGGAGTCGCTGCACGAGTATAGAGCACCAGAAGAGAGTCATCGTAAACGGATAAAAGATTGAAACAGTCCCTGACACCAGTCTTTGCCTGGCAGCAAACCACCACATTCCATCGCATGCCATCAGCTGAATTCCACGGGCGTCGTGTTGACCTTCACATGCTTTCGGAGTACTTCCATTGCTCCCACCGCCACCACGACACTACCAAGAACCTTAGCAACAAATGACCTTGCCTGGCGGCGGCTGTGGTAACGTGGTTCATGTGATTCACGTGAAAATTCGAAATAAATCGTCCGTGTAAGGACCTCTTTGTTGGCATCACTAAGAGCCGTTTTAAGTGAGATTAATTCCGTCGCTTTATTAAATCCCTAAGCTGGCAAACGTCGTTGTTCTTTCCTTTTGTTACCTTTTCACCTGTTTTCCCCGGCAGGCAAGTCGACCCCTTTCAGTTACAACATAATGTATGCTTGCGGCTAGAGGACACAAAATAATGGCTAACCATGCCACCTCGCCCCCATCCACCCACCCAACCACAGAGCACAAGAGAATGGCTAAAAATTAAAAGACCAACCTAAGCCCAAGCAACACGGCGACGTACTCGTACTAAGATGCTGATGCACTTTTCTGTTATGACTCGTCCTTGGTGCACACCACATTCGTCCACAGAAAGCGACAAAACAATTATTTACAACACCATTGTCATTGTTTCACAACCAGCCAACACCAGTCGGGACAACAACGGCTTCGTTCAGCGCACCGTCTCTCCATCGTTGCCGTTGGTGTAGTTGTTGTCGTCGTCGTCGTCATCATCATCATTTCACTCGCAGGAGCAAGACTCGCACACACAGTGCGAAAAGGATTGTTCTAATCCAATTAAAATTGAAGTTAAGTTGGCTACATTGCACCGTGAGATAGGGATTTGCCTTATGCAGCGTAAAGGGAAACTGCTCTTTTCGCCTGCATACAGAGGCGACGGCTGAACACCGGGCGGCCGTATATCCCTTTCAGTTAAACCAACGACTCAGCAAACCACTGACAGTCACACAGTGCCCTCAGCAATGAATACTGTGCTGCGGGTGGTGGGAATGACAATGTTGCCATTGAAGGCTCACAATGAGGCAATTCACTTGGTCGGACTTAATAGCGTTGGGCTGGGGACGCGGCCATAATCCTTGGATGGTGAATGCGTTGGGACGTGTACGGCGTCGAGCGAGAGGATTTGTCAATTTGTGTCGATGAGCCTTTTTGTGCCGGCTACATCGCGGCGGTGGAGTGAAGTGTCATTGAATGCAAGTGTGGCATTTCACAGATGACTCGATACTTATTTCTAATTTGAATCCTTCATCCGTGGCTAATGATGTGAATTCCCCGTCAGAATGGGATTTGTTGCCATTTGATTTGTCACGATGATCGGGTGAGTAACTATCGGTGACGTAGTGGACGGGTGGATGGTGTGCGGCTGTACACTCCGACTAAGGATATGATTTAAGAAGAATGCGACAGCAAAAGCTGAATTAATTCGAGCACAGGGTGTTTGTCGGTTAAACCTAATGACGGTTTGCAACAGACAACGGAAATTCTTTATAAAATGCTTTTTGAGACATTAAGCGGATGGCTTCTCTGCCGCGGAGGAGGACGGTGATACACTTGTGGTTGCACGGCTTAACTTTTATTTATTTGGCTTAGTACAAGCATGAAATTACACACTAAAAGCTTGGAAAAAAATTAACAATTCGACTACAAGCACACTTAGATTAAAATGTATATAATGTGAAGGGGAAGGGGCTAGTTAAGGGGACGTGAATAAGCAATATCTAATGGATTCAATGAATGAGTCCAAATCAAGGCAATGTTGGTGTATGTTTGCTAGGAGCAACATTCTACAGACGGGCTCGGACAGTACGATGAAGGGGATGTCGGAAAAGAGGAACAACCCTAAGGCAACGGGGGTTGGAGTTTGGTGGAATCATTTCCAGAAGGGCGGGTGAGTCAATTGTTCCAATTAAGAATTGGTACAAAAATAGAACGTCGGCTACTTCAAGGCGTTTTTTAAGGGTATGCCAGCCGATCAATTGTAGGCGATCTATTTAAAGTGTTGGAATCTGCGTTGAACTGCTTCAATATGGTTTGAATGATGATCGTAGTGTGGAGACCAGACTTGACCGGCATATTCAAGGAGGGTCTGACATAGGTGATGTAAGGGGTTTATGAAGCCAAGGGAGAATGTGGCCCGTAGGATCATATTGTTAATGTGCGACCGGAAGTTTGGTTCTCTGTCACATATACTTACGAATGATGGAGACTATGGGTACTAGCTCGATATGGAGGAAGTAAGTTCTGGTCGCAGGCGGAGAGAGAAAGTGACGAACTGTCATTTGCCTACGTTAAGTTCAAGATAGTTCTTGTCACACCAAGTGAAGAAGGAATCAAGGTCGGTTTGGAGCGCACGAGAGTCGGTTGAGTAAGATATTGTCTTGCTTATTTTCATGTCATCTGCATAGATCGATAGAGTACTGTTTTTAATGACATAGTTGACATCTTTAATAGTTAACACAAAGATCAGAGGGGCAAGGTGACTTCCTTGCGGAACGCCCGATGAGGTTGCAATGGGCTCGGGTGTTGGGTGTCTGAAGAATACTCTGTAGAAGCGATTCTCGAGGTACGATTCAAGCCGATAAGATGATAGAGGGTGTGAAACCAAGGGCCTTGAGTTTGAAGTAAATTATTTGGTGGTTGGTCTTTACTGAAGTCTGTGGGACTACGTCAACTTCCTTTCCTTGCTCCAGTGTTCAGAGGGTTTTAGAGACAAATTCTATAAGGTTAGTTGTGGTAGATCTGCCTTTGAGAAATCCGTGCTGGCGAGGAAAAAATATGGGCTTGCAATAGAAATACAATGAGTCGTACACGATGGATTCAAAGAGTTTGGGATGAGAGAAGATAGTTTTGCTATCGGTCTACAATTCGAGATATCGTTCTTAACGCCTTTTTTGTGTATGGGGAAGATGAATGCATCTTTCCATGCTGAGGGGAACTTTGATTGATGGAGTAAAAGCCGGAGGAGCATAGGAAGCGGTTCAGAAGCGAGTTAATACATTTTTTAAGTATATTGGCTGGAATGCCATCGGGACCTGCAGAGATGGTCTATTTTACGGCGCACGATGCTCTCAACAATGTCGATTGCGGAGATACATGTGTGACTGCAGTTTTTCATATAACGGGATTATGGTTTTGGTTATTAAATGATTGGCTAAAGAATGATGCAAATGGGCTAGCAATGGTTTGGGTGACGTCGGAGGAAATATTGTTCCATTTTCGGGTGGAATTTGTCCCCTTTTTCTGGTGTCTGGGATCAGTTATTGGATAGGATTGCATTTCTTCGATGTAGTAGAGGAATGCACAGAGGGATGAGGATCGGAGCTAAACGTCTTGGTAAGAGGCGTAATCAGCGGCAAAATTGAATATCAGGAATTTTTTCCACATTTTGTTCCTTTTGTTATGGAGTGTGCGTAGCTCCTTATTGCACCAAGATGGGGTGGAGCATTTTTAGGGGGGACGTAGGGGATGGACTTGATCATACAGTTAGTAAGAGCAATATAAAAAAACGATGTCGATCGGTGTATTTTCTTGAATGAAATGGCTGAAATCGATATCGTTGAGAGTAACAAAGTCGGCCTTTGGAAAGTTGAAGAAGAAAGAGTTTTCATAGACTGTGGGAGTGTTGTGTCGCGTGTATAAGAAATTAAGAGGGAGAGGGAGATGGTAAATGTCCGAGGTAGACAGCCGGTGGTTGCTCGCATGGAGCTAAGGGCATCTGATGAGAATATGAGGTCTAGTTGTCGATCAAGGTTATTGGTTATACCGCCTGTCTGGAATAAGACGAAATCCGAAGGGCGGCCAGTAAGAATTTATATTCACCTTCGGTTAGGACCCAATGCAGGACCAAGCTCGTGGGACGTGGTTGAAGTAGGATTGCTGCACTTTTGAAGGCTGAGAAGCAAACTTAAAGGAATCAGGAAGGGAGGTAGCTAGTAAGTGGCCTTAAAAAAGGGGCGGGGTGCACCTAGGCCAAAGTAGGTCAGTTGTACTACCACCTCGATAAGCACGAAGTGGGTTGGGCGGCATCGTTATTACGACAGTGAGTTAGACTTGCCAGTGAAATCCAATATCGATTTAACTGGTGTTTGCCTAAGGTCGCATAAGTTGTCGAAGAAGTAGGAGCCCAGTCCAGGGCAGCTACTGGGAAGGTGTTGCACACTTTCCTTCACTTCTTTATCTAAGCAGCTAGCGCAGGAATCATTTGTGAATAAGCTTTAGTTAAATCAAGGTATCACACAATTTTGGGTCGACGCTGGGCTAGATTTGCTTGGTGATTGGTCAAGTGTTGCCTGTATCACATGCATTGACTTTTAGTTTAGTCTGAGCGTTAAGTTGTAACTTGAAGGTGGCTAGGGGAGTAGCTATGTCACAAAAGGTTCCATCGTTTGGCAGTGTTGTAGCCAGTTTGTCAGCTTCACAGTTTTCCAGAATGTCTCTATGGAACAGCCGAATGTGACTGTTCGCATATCTCGTAAAAAGATGTGAGAAATTCATGACTGCTTCAGAGTTAATGGAGAACGATGTCAGGGATTTAATTGCTGGCTGGCTACACGTTCCACCTCGGCCAGGGCAGGGCTCTTGGCTAATCGTACTAGATTGAGATGTTCAGGGAATACGCCTCTTCCTACTTCGTCTTCCATCTGAGATCCATCTGTGAAGAAATGTATGGCGTTCCTCAGTGGTAGTCTTGCTTATTATGCATCGATGCATCGAAAACATCGATGTTTGCTGTTCGATGTATATAATTAATCCGGTGTGTCGGATTATTTCGATGTTTAACGTACAGATGTATCGATAGTATAGAAAAAATTAAGTCAAGGAAATACGACCCCGTTCGCACGGACAAAGTAACAGCCTTACAGTGGTGGAACGCTAATTTGAAACAAATTAATTTAAAACTTTTTTCAGCTAAAGTCTACGACAGCTTACACAAAATAAAACTGCACACTTAACTAACCGTGGTTCACAAGTGTCTTCGTGCTTGTTTTTTCCAAGAGAAACGCTGCAGGGTTCTACACGATGGAGCATGTTCGTGACAATGTTGCGATGTTTGTCTAGAATCATGCGGTGTTTTCCCTCTGGTGCCCATGTATTGAGAGAAAAATTATCAGCATGGGTCCACAATCATACAAGGCACGTTGTGGAGGCTTTTAGTTTGTAGATATATTTGTACATTCTTGAGCATGAAAACGATTCCAAAAATACATCACGTCTCATTCCAAAAATACATCACGTCTTGATAAAAGTTGTTTTCGAATAGAAATTGTAAGCGTTTCCAGCTGCCCAGCCCAAAGTTCCATTCAGAATTTGTCGGCTGATTTGGAGAGAATCTTTGGGTCAAAACTATTCAAAAATCAGTCTTTTCTCAACTTAACTTAACTAAGACTAGATTTGACTGATACCAGCTTGTTTGGGCAAATCTCAATTTATGGGCATATTTCAAGGATCAATGAAGGGTAAATAACAAGCTCGAAGACACTGTTTGTAACAAAGAACAACTGTGATGGTGTCTTAACTGTAAAATGTTGAAAAATTAGTATAAGCCAATCCATACCAGATGCACCACCCTCCCTCGCAGCGATGAGAAAGAAGCAAGCTCACTAAGAGTTGTCCACTTCCCTGCAGCGAATAGTCACCTTTTTCCAACAAAACGAAGCATTTGCTAACCTTTTTCTCTGAATTCATCTCCGACATCGGCCGCGTTTGCTGATAACCGTAGAAGGGATTAACGCTTGTAAAATATTTTCTCGTAGCAATCTCACAAATTATGAAAAGATTGACTCGATAATCTTGGCGAATGTTTCTGATTTTGGGATAACCTTCTTTGTTACTGGGCAACCCTTCTGGAAACTACCCTCCCCCTCCTTCTTCTGCCCCTTTCTGTTTACCCACATGCACGATATCATAGCTCATAAAGGCTACGACGTGACAAACGGAATGCTTATCAGCTTGATACCCCGATTCATAAGTGCTAAGCAATAACTGATAGAAAGTGAACTCTTTGTTGAGATAATCTTTTATTACAGATCGCGTGTGGATAAGATAAACCATCGACCATATGTTCGTCAAGCTTGATGTTGACTCTCTTACCAATCAAAGGCGATCCACTTAAGATCGCACCATTGACCTCGATTAAACAGAGGTCGCCCCTAACCCCCCAAACACTTCCAACCGGATGATATGAAGTCACTCGACGCGCATCCACACTCCACAGCGCCCAAAGCTGGTGAGCAACAGTAAGCTGTGTGACTCCTGTGAGCCGAAGAAAACGTCATGCGTTTATAGGTTTACGACGTGTGTTTGATGGATAAGGGTTTCCTTTTCGATTGTGGACAGTTGAAGTCTAATCTTTACAGTTTCTGCGTTTCATTTCCTCTGGGCGGTGATGCAATCTTAATCTAATCTGATTTGTGTTCTTATTTGTTTTTTCCTCGACTATCTGATAAGACAAGTGCTTGCAGGAATCATTGAATATCACTTTTCGGGGAGATTCTTCGTACAATTGAACTCGGTGTGTGTAGTTCGCCGATAATAAAGATAAGTTTTGGCAAACAACTTTGGATTTCAGCATGGTAATTCAAATGATCTGAAGACACGGTAGAGAGAGTGAACAATGTGGACGACAGCACAACTGGATATATCGCGGAGACTACCTCCAGGTCATGTTATGTTGAAGCTACATAGGAATTCGCTACGCATGTGTGTCTCTCTCAGTTATGCTGTTTCTCTTGTAATCACTGTTTCTTGGAAGTCTCAAAGCGACAACTTAAACGACAGAATCAGGCGTCCAGGATATTGCTAAGGACTCAAAGTGAGAATTAACTGAAAATGTAACCTTTGTTTGATTTTTTTACTTTCTTGGTGTAATTACACCACATAACTGTTCTACTAATTTTAAAAGAGTGTGAAGGAACAGGAGGACGGCCGCTTACGAGAAAATTCCGTAGTTAAATGGACGGAGCGGTGACTAGACTTCTTTCACTACATTAAGCAATAGACTCCTAAGAAAAAGTTTTCGGCTGCAGTCAAGATGTACCAGATGTAGGAACTTAATTCGACTGCATCAACATCAAGTGCATATAATGCACCTTGGAAGAGAATAGATGACTTGGGTCATTTGGAAAGCGAGGGGACAGAGTCATTGGTGTATCGCCACAAAGGAATTCAAACTACGAGCTACGTTAAAAAATAAGGACATTCCGGAACCAAGATAAAAGAAACATATATTTGTTTTAAATCTGTTGACAAATAAACATAACCAACGTAAATATGAACAATTGCAATTTTATTTTCAGTCTAAGAAAAATAAAGTCTCTCAACAAAATTGTGTTTTTTACAAACACAAAAAAGTCACCAAAGTCGTTGTTAAGCTGTTGTCATAACAAACTTTTAATTTTCAGTTAGCTTCTGGTGTGGAATGTATTTCATACATAAATCTAGGGGAAGTCGAGAGGCTTAAGTTTCGTAATTCCGATTCTTAGACGGCTGCAAAATGGTTGTTTCGGTCAGCGTGGGTTACACATCGCAATAAATAAGGTCGAAAGTTAAAATGAGTTGTCCAGTGTGTAAACAATCAATAGATCGCATTTGTTCAGCAAAAATAAATTGTGATGACTGCAAGCGCATTTTCCATTTAAATAGTGTGAATATCACGTGGAAATGCCTCTCGTTGCGATAAGTGTGCAGTTTAACGACAACGCTCTCTGCATGATCAAACGCCAGCAACGTCCAAGAAGCGTACCAACAACGACGGTCCATCTAACATGAGTGCTCTTTCAACTGGAGAATCCAACACTCAGCCGCCAAATAGTGTGTCATCTAACAGTGACGTCAATAGCGAGAGTCAATGTACTCTCCAAATGATATACGTTAAACTGTCACAATTAGAAGACTGTAACATACGCTTTCCCCAAGAATTGGCCGATTTGAGAGAAGACAACGTAGATCTTAGAGCAAAAGTGCAAAATCTAGAGTGTGAACTAAATTGGCAACAGCAAGAATCGCTAATGAACTATCATATGCAACAATTGGCAACATAGAAAGGGGATGATTCGTTATTTTGCCTTTCCGAGAGAAAAGTTTTGTAGCAGCACTTTGGTCCTCTTTCTGTTATTGGCGGGTGCATGAGGCGCGTTTGCATTTCTATCTCCTGCCTGGCAATCAGAATTACCAGACTTAGTAGTTTCTGCAGGATTTGGTGATTAATCAGTCAATCAGGTCAGATTTTTGAGCATTTTTTAAAATTTCAGCCATTTTTAGCAGTTTGAAAGTATTTATAAAAGCATTTCGAAATAGCTAATTTAGTACAGTACAAAAAATGTTATCTTTAACGATTGTTCTTTATAAAGATTCCGAATAATTTAATTTATTAACTTTATTCTTGTACTACATTTAGAAACGAGCTTCCTTATGACTTTATTATTTTCGATGACAATAAATATTAATTACTTATAGCAAAATAAAATAAATAAATACAAATTAATTAATAATTAATAATTAAACGAATTACATAAAAAATGTTCAAATATGTGTTACCGAACAAAGTCTTAAAAATGATGCTGTATCTTCCTTGACATTATTCTAGTCTAAACCTACATCATAAGGCTAATGTTGAATTAATCTCTAGCAAAATTCAAAAGCTTTTCGAATCTTTCCAAATCAGGTTCGGCATCCCCGACAATTCTCTTCTGAATGAACTATTTCCTTAATATGTATTTTATTAATGGAATGTTTCCTTTATCTTTTTCGTGGTATATCTATACAGATAAAAATAAATCGCAGAAAGGTATGTAGCTCCATAACTTCCGAAAGTGTGTACCAATATGGATAATACATTTTGTTTTGACCGTTTCATAATCCGTCTTAACGGAGATAAACATCCTTGTAAAATTCACCGCCTATTTCATCAGTTCGCAGTTCGAAAATAATTAGATATAAATTGTTAAAAGTCTCAGTATCAGTATACGCAACAGAAATAAACTCTTTAAAAGTAAGTATTAATTAACTGTGATTCTTGTTTGTTTTTTTAAGTTTATTGTAGTGTTGTTTATTGCTACTTATAAATATTTGAAGGTGTCCAGTTTCCAGCACGCTTTGCATTCGCTTTGCAAGCACAAATCACAAGGAGTGTGTGAAATATATTTTGAACTGCCTCATAGACTTCGCCTCATAACTTAACCACTGCCCTTCTGATTTATTTTTCGACGTTCCAAATGAAAAAGTTAAGTTGAATGGCATGTAGTTATTGTACTTACCTCCGAAACTATGATTTGGCGGTGACTTTTTTATGTTCCGCATCATAATGATTACCGATCCGATCCTTTTAATGGCAGATTATGATGTGGTAATCCGGACAATTCCAAATTTAAAAATTCGACAAACATGATTATTGTAATTTTCAGCAGTGCTTGACAAATTTGACTAGATGAGTTAGGTCTTTGATTCTGTAGAGTAGAGCAATTTTCCAGACAATGCGTCCACGGGAATTTTGCACACACTTATTTCGAACAATTATTTGGAAAAAACTTCTCCAGGTCGGTCTCTTTGCAATTCGACACGCATTATCATATTTAATTTATTTTTTTTTTCGGCTGGTGTTAATCGAGGAAATCTAGTTTATTGTAGTTATTAATTTATATGTTCACTTGATTTTTATAAACACGTGTACATGTCTGTATAAATATTAAGAATTTTCCAGAAGCATTGCAAGAGCTACCAATGCATCCAGAAAAAGTCACAGTTTGGTGCGGTTTATGTGCTGGTGGCATCAGGAATGGTGAGCGCTACCGTGAGATGATATCCAACTTTTTTTTTGCCCTAAATGCAAGTGCTTGACTTGCATGACATGTGGCTTCAATAAGACGGTGCCACATGCCACACAGCACGCGCAACAATGGACTTATTGAGAGGCGAGTTCGATGAACATTTTATTTCACGTTAGGGACCGGTCAATTGGCCGCCTAGATCGTGCGATTTAACGCCTTTAGACTATTTTTTGTGGGGCTATGTTAAAGCTCTTGTCTATACAGACAAGCCTGTTTCAATTGACGCATTGGAAGACAACATTGAAGCATTTATTCGTGAGATATCGGCCGAAATGTTGGAAAGAGTATGCTAAAATTGGACTAAGCGGATGGACCATTTGAGGCGCAGTCAAGGTCAACATTTGCATGAAATAATCTTCAAACATTAAATTATATGGACCGTACTATCGATTCAAAAAAAGTTTTCATGCATTTTTCTGAATTTTATGTGTTTCTTTTTTTTTAGCTTTTAAAAAATCACTCTTTATATGTACCCAATATTTCTTTTCAAAAAACCTAACATAGCTTTAGACTTCGAAGTTGTTCGCCATTTTTTAGCATTCCCCTCAATTCTTCATACAAAAACGCTCTCTCTAAGTCGAAACTTCCTCTAAGTCGTACACATTCTCTCTATTCTAGGTCTCTTTTTTAACCCCTTAAGTCGTGAGGGGTGAGGGTTTCTTATTTACACAAAACAAAAGAAAGAAAAAATTCCAATGATGAGCCAATCAAAAATAACAAATTTTTTTAAGTCAAATTATTTACACACCTATTTTGAGGATATAACAATGAATGGGCTTTGTAGAGCGTGTGGAAAACTCTCCTCCAGCCAGAAGAGTTTTCGACTCCGAACCTGTGGGACAAGCAGCAGAGGAAGTCTGCGTTTAATGTGGCACACCTTTGTGGAAAAAGACCTCTTCCATCTTGGCGTGCGACACTGGAGGCAGCTAGCCAGAGAACGTGCTAGTTGGAGAGGCTTGTTGGTTGAGGTCCAACTTCAAGCGCTGGGCCCAAGGGAAACCAGGCGAGTTTTGGAATTGAAATTCACATGGAAACCTGGGAAGCTTGGGTATGCCATTGAAACAATAAAACCATGGAAGCAAAGTCCTTACCGTTCCAGACTGAGTTAATCGCGCACCCTTTAGGCGAGTAACTACCACAATATCCAGTCTCGGCAATTTATATTCGCGATCTTATTCTTTCCTTCATTTCCCGAGTATGATGACCATAAATAAGAGTTGGAACAAATGCTGTTAGTCTAAGAGCAGCTTACTTGGCTTTGAGGCCAGTCTCAGCTCACTAAATACAGGTCTTCCAAGCTGTTAAACTCACTGTATAAACCCTTACTATACACACACACTATGGACACGGGAAAAGACACAAGTAGTGGAAATCGACACCCACCACCTATCCGTCGATTTCCAGCCTGCATGTGACAGAGATGAACTATACACTGCCATGCTTTGATATTCTAAACAAAAACATCTGATTGTGCTGAATGAAAATGGAGAATTCTTGCCGCTTCACCCTATGATAAAACGCTGTAAACAGAGAATTTCGGCACAAATTAAAAACCCTTAAACTAAAGAAATGCCCCAAGCAATGACAGACATCTTCGTTGATTATATACATTTATCCCGATCCGTTATTTTTTATTGCGTGTACGGACATCCCATTAAAGACGAATGTGACTTTTCACACAAACATTCTTCAGCAATATCACATCAATCCGTTTATGAATCCCAGGATGTTGTGAGTTGATGGAAACATCAACAAGTCCCCAGCCCAATTCCGCCCATCAAATAGCAGGGATTCCATTCATAACTTCACATGGAAACACGCCTCGTAAACTAATGCCCAACAATCCACGCCGCATTACAGCACCCAATAAATTATTATGATCCCTATCAAGTCGGACAGCAGAACAAAACCGATTGTAATCACACGATAGAACACAATGTATCGAGATACCATTGTAAAGCGTACCCACACTTTTGCTCGAAATTTCTATGCTCCGCCTTCACTTACATTCCGATCGTTTTATCATGCCTCACAGCAAACTGATACATGTTTAGTTAACTTTGGAGTCATTTCCACGTTCGGGACCTTATCGATAGCAAAGATAAAGAGTGCTAACAAGACCTGTCAGTCCGTGGGTTCTCTGTTGCTAGATTTGTCGCACAGTGGAGCAGTGGATTCTGGGGCACATCGTCGGAGTCAATTTCAATTCGCTTGGCCTCTGTCAATACGGGACAAATGATCGGTTTTGTGTGCGAGAGATTAGCTAATAAAATAAAGTGTGCCCTGCATTCGTTTCTAACAAGCTCTGAGTTCTTCTAACGCATTTTGAGGATTATTCCGTGACGACAAGTGGAGGGAGAGTGCGCGAAAATGACGGAGGTAAGTTAAGGTCACAGCCCTGTTGCAGACTACTTTAATTGTATGTGCATCGAAAGGGGTGGGTTGAAACTGTTGTGTGAGCTTTTTGATGTGACTTGAAGTATGGCTTTTATTTAAACTGCGAAATGTGGAAATGTATGCGTTCTGATGTAAATTTGTGGTGGACTTGAAGAGACTTTAGTTCGGTTTATATGTGAAGTGACAAGCACAGTGACAGCATTGTAATCTGCTTTAATGATGATGAATGTGAATGCTATTCCTGAAATTCTTTAATTCGCAGAATGCTTAATGTATGCAGACGATGTTAAATAATTAGTCAAATATCATCTATCTGTGACTTTCAAATTTCAATAGAAATTATTCATAGAAAGTTGTCTCCTTTTTATATTGGGCTTATAAATTAATTCGTGCGATTTTTTATTTTAAGTTTCAACGTTTATTTAAGAAAAACATGTACAATAGTATTTTTCAAAGTATTGCCCATCTGAAGCTGTGACTTTTTCCCACCTTTCTGGCAATTTGTGGATCCCATCCCAAAAGAACTACGCCGGCCTGGCAGTCAAGAATGAATCAAGCCAATTTTTGATATTCTGCTCTGATCTGAACCGTATTTCAGTGAGGGCACTCTGCATCGATCGGAAGAAATTGTAGTCAGAAGGGACAAGGTCTGTCAACAGTTCTTAACCGGAATAGCAACGTGGAGCCGAGCCTTGTCATGATGGAAAATTATTGCCTCGTGCCTGATCGCATATTCCGGGCGTTTTACGGTAGCGTTGTCCATTGATGGTTGCACCTGGTTTTAGCAGCTTATAATACAGCACACCCTTCTTTGCCGTTGAACCACGCTTGGCACGTTCGCTCAGCTAGAGCATGTTCACCATACGCTTCCACAAAAATAAGATGACTTTCGGCAACAGTTTTCTTCATATTATAGTCGCAGTCTCTTAGCAAAACGCACGAATTAAGTTATAGACTCAAACTCTTTGTTAAGAGAAATTCTGGCATTTTTAAGGACCCTTATACACTAAAGTCAATTTTGTATCACTGGTGCTTCCTATATTAGAATACTCATGCATGATTTGGACCCCCTTTTATGAAAGTACAATAAATAGAATTAAAAGACAAAGGTTCACGCGTCTTGCTTTAATAAATCTACGACGGTCTGATGGGTTACCCGAATATTCGGGAAGATGCGCCCCTTTAGGTTTAAAGACTCTTAAAAACAGAAGAGAAGTTCGATTAGGAATTCACATCAGAGTAACCGCACTTGACAACGCCAAAGGAGCCCAGACATTTGAATGACGAAGAACAACTGTTCTTCCACGATTTCACATACACCGCCGATTGGTGAAGCGCGAATCAAGGCAGAAAAGAAAACAAAGGAGAACAAGAACTATGAAAATGAAGGAATGAATGAATAGTTTCAAAAACCGATCCCCCTCTCTCCACCTCCCTTTACACGTTAAACATTAAACAACAACAAAAAATAAGAACGTTTTTTTATAAATACATAAATATATTATAATAACACATATATATTATAAAACATAAATACATAAATATTTAAGTTTTTCTTTTATTTGATGCTATTTTAAATTTCGAATTTTGTCTTAAAATCTGATGAATTAACCTTCTTAATCTCCTGGCATGTACCAGACAAACATCTAATAAATAGAGATGAAATTTTCTATCTTTCCACTCATCGTAGGAACTATGGTCGAAATAATCCTATTAGTCGTTCTCTTAAATTATATAATTCTGTCGCATCTGAAGTCGATAGTTCAATGAATAGGGACTGTTTTAAAAATATTGCCAAAAACTTACTCTGAAAAAACCAAGTAAATGTATTTTTGAAGGAATGAAAAATAAATAAATAAAGATCACATTTGGACGAAAAGTCGCACTGTGGCAAGTTGTTACATTTTTTTTTTTTTTTGAAATTGTTTCACAGTACATTTATGTCAAGCAGATGTAGATCCAGATTTTTTAATCATTCGCTTTTCCGAGAACGCCTGAAATTAATCAAAATGGCCGTGTTTGAAATCCCGATTTATTCACTATCTTAACATCGAAATAATGATTGCGGTACTTGTTGGCAATTTAAATGCGTCATTACGTCTTAAGTGCATTTGCATTCAAAGCAGTTAACATGTTCTTTGAATAGTGTCAAATGCGCTTACCGGCTTGAAATTATGTAACAATATACTAGCGGACTCGGCGTACTTCGTCTCACTCCAATTGAACGTCTTCAGCTAAACTCCATATTGATAATAAAACGCAGATAGACCAAATTTCTACGTGATTTATTTGAATCGAATTGAAATCAGTAAAATCAGTAAATCAGTAGAGAGCGCTGTGATAAACAATATTTTCGTTTATTAAAAACAAACAACGAATAGGGCTTGCCAACACGCGAACTATTAACGTACTGCTGACCGTGCGAAAACAGGGAAATTCGAGATTAATCCCACAGACTTCCAGCGATTGGCCTTGCGACTTATTGATTGTCATCGCAAAAATCAATCGCGCGGTCAACTGAATCCGCTTGAATTGGAATGGAAGATCAGTTGGAATAATCCGAATCCGTGGTTTAAGGACTTCATCTCCTTTGAATTTGCCTTGTTGAATCACATTGGCGGTCAACCGCGCTCCATTTCTGATGATTCCGATTCCGCAACGTGATTATGATCGTATCAGCTGAAAACTATGCGGCGAAGGTCCTGGCATTTTAATCGAATTCAAAAATTCCGTCGGACAGTTGATAGTTTTTTTTCTGTTATTTTTTTTTTTTGACAAATAAGGATTAATTTCCTCGTCACTCGTGGTGGGTCTGGGCATCGACTCCTACTCCATGCCGGGTGCCAGGTTCCATCAACGAATTTAGTTCCTATGAAGGTTGTGGTATTGTTGGCTACAATATTGGCTGTCAGGGTTCGACTCCGCGTCCGATTTTCGCGGCTTCACCTCTTTCGAGTCTCTGACAATGCTCAAAGAGCAATCCTGTCTACGAGAAAAAGGTTCTCAAAGCTCACCGTCCGCCGGCATATAACTTTCTTACCGGGACCGGATTTTTGCTTCAATTCAATATCGAAGCGTGAATAATCTGCCGGCGATGGCTTAACCCTTTTCAATGTGATCGTTGAATCATACGTGTCGCGATGGAATCATGTGTGTAATAACTATCGGGACAGAAGCGCGTTAGTATTGCTGACGAACATGGTTAACTTCTGCTATAAAGTGATTAACGGTCGTGGTTATAGTCGAGTGCGAGCAGACACGTCACCTTTCGTGTGAATGGCTACATACTCAGGTCAATGGAATATAATAAGCCTCTGTCGTTCCCTGGTCCGGTGGAAGGACTTTTTTCATATGCTACTATCACGAATGCACCAAAGTCGCATTAACTCTCAGCTGAAATGTTTGAGAAGAGGTTACTATTAAAGTCCAATTTGAAACGGAAGTTATCACATTACGCATGACGCCGACCTGAGGAAATAGGATCCACCAACCTTGAACCAATGCTGGTGCGGCACACACGCGCGCTTCCTGCTACATTCACCGGATGCGCAGCATGTGGAAATACCTTTGCCACCATGGGAACCATGGGTACGCTGCTCGACGAATCTGGGCAGGTGGAATGGGGATGGTGGTCTTTCGGTAGAGTTAGTTCTGGCGAGATATTCATAGACTTCGGACGGAGTAAAATAATTAACATCTTGTGGTCTATATGAAAAGTAATCACATAAGAATGAGATTACAGATTACATTTTGCCCAACTCTCTTACCTACTATGGCTTAGAGCTTTCCAGTTTCATTAAGCCCATTTAGGGACCTTGCTTTCAGTTTCTGTCAAAGTTTTGTTGGCCAAGCAAGTTTTTTCTTCTCATACCTTCCTGCTGCTTCAAGGGAAATCACTGTAGGGTTCTCCCATGCACTTCGCATGTTTGCCAATGAGGCAGTGGCCGTTACTAGTGCCTACAGCTTTCACTACGGCCTACGTCTCTCCTTTTTATTGAGATCAGAGTTATGGTCCTTTTGAGGTCGAGCGAGGGTCACATAAGGCTTGCCGCTTTTCAAGTCTTCATGTGCTTCCATCTTCTGCGGCGTTTGTTATGGCTTCTGCTAGTAATAGGTAGTAAATCTGTAATTCTTTGCAATCTCTGAAAATTTCTTCAGACAGCCTCTGTCAGTCAAGTAAAGCCAGAAGCTTTACATGATAGTTAGCAAGAATCTTCTGCAGTCATTGACATGAAGGCGCCGCAATTACAGTTGATTTGCAAGCACACACCACGCAGATCAACTACTGCATAGTTCAAGGCCTACAATCTTATGTTTTCTTTTTTCAATTGCCAACAAGGACAGTCATTGTCTGAATGTACGCCGATCCAACAATACCCATTCATTCCGATGTCATTTACATTGCCCCACTTTAGCATCCACAAACGTCCATGACTGTGGAAAAGTGAAAATCCATTTTCTCATCATCATCATCATCACTATTATCGCCATTTTTACCCTGACACACTCTCTCTCTCACACACACACACACCAAACACGAGAATTGCAAGAGAATGAGAAAAAAAAAGACAAGCGAAAACCCCGCGATAATACTTCCATCACATAACATCACAAAAGCATCCATTCACTTCACCCAAAGCCAGAAGCGTCTCCGACATCAGTATTCACTGTCAACCAAGAGCTCAAGGACTATCCCCAGCAGAATCCTGGTCGCAGCGCAGCCAGTACTCGGAGATTCTCTCAAGTTTCCTTAAAATGAAGGGCGGGTAGAAAAAAAAAATGAACAAATTGCAGAACCCAAACCGAAAATCCCGAGTCCTGGCGGAAAGCGGTGTCAATTTGACAGAAAATCACTAGAAGACGTGCAGGGAATTTCAATACAACTCACTCTGATGCACGGAGTAGACACCCAGGACACCCGGTTACACCACAGCAACTTCGGCGTTGTGTGCCACCAAACTGTCACTCAACCGAGCGGATGCAATGCAGCATGCGAGGCATCCTTTTGGGGTCAACGCAAATATGATGAAACTAGGAAGAGACTGCCCGACATTCGTCCGGCTGCCAGTTCCCGTGCAGTTTGCAATAATTTTTCGTGCGGAGGGAGAATTGTGAAAGTTTTGCTTTCTTTTCGAGTGGAAGTGACAAAGGGCTCAAGCGCCCGGAAGATAAGGACTGCGGGTCCCTAGCTAAACCTGCCATTCCTCTTATCAATCGCAGCTAAGGATCGCTTAAGTGGATTTCATCAATCACCGCATGGTCTTGTCGCCGTTTTTCCTCGGCACCAAGCCGCTCCGCGCCGCACGGCGAGAGTCGGCAGAAGACACGCTGAAGACTGCGACGGCAATGGAATGGGGTTGGGGTACGAACGAAAGAAAAAACTACGAACAGAAAGAAAACTTTTCCGATTAATTTCCGAGGAAGCAACATAAAGCATCGAAGGTTGGCTGGCTGGCTCATGAGCCGGGATTACCACGGCACACACCAGAATCGATTTGGAATTGATTATCATTGCCTAAAGGGGGTAATCAACTAGAAATCAAAGTTCTCTGGAGTGCCTATCCTCAGGCGGGCCTCTTGGGCTATGTACCTATGGTTCGATGGCCAGGATCGCTGCTCTGGTTCAGTGTAACAACTCGCTGGCTGTCTGGGATTTGTAATCAGGGCGAAACTTTGTGCACACACATGGCAACCGACCAAAAGTTGCACACCACCGGGTGGTGCTGGCGGTGTATCTGTTGTTAATCGAGATGTAATGTATCTGCTAAGCTGGGATTTGAAATTCCTTTTTAATTTCGATTGAACTTGTTTTTCTTTTCTTTCCCTCCCCTTTTGGGGATTAAGTCGCTGGAGAAGTGTATGCTCAGTCACAAGGGGAAGGTGGGCGGTGTTTTTTCTTGGATATGAGGCGGATGTTAAGCAGAACACGAGCGGCTCAGCGATTAAGTCAATTTAACAAAGGATCGAAGGTCCTGCAGCGGTTGTTTAATTGGAGGGGAGCAAATTAACTTGAACCATCGTCTGGTACTGCAGACCTAAAGAAAAGGAAAATGTGATGGCCGAAGGAGTTGTGTGCTTGAATGTCCAAAATCGTGCTCAGTTCGCTGGACTCTCCTGCAGTCGCAGACCGAAAGATTTCAAATCCAGTCATACATTAAAGAACGCAAAGCCAACTGTTGGATATTTCATCGCAACAAATAATTGCTCCCGTGCCAAAGCGATGCGATGCAGTTCCCTTCCCCAAACCACCTTTACTATGAGCAGCACTATAATTAGACAGCAAAATAAGAATAAATGTTTTATCAAGGGCCCAGTTGTGTCTGGATTAATAGGCATATGGTCGGCAATAAGTCATAATTTCGTTGATAGCGCATGACTCTTGACAGTACTCATGCACACGCTAAGCCCCCTCCAGCGGGTCATTGAGGCTTTTGAGTTGCTCTCGATTCCAGTCAAAAAGGGCCAAATATCCAAGCTGGGTGTTTCATCCTCGGCGCCATCTAAGTCGCACTCAAGATCCATTGGATCAACTATAACATAGACCTAGTGAAACATAGAACGATCACTACGCCGATACTCACTTGATTTCTTGACTGTAGTGAAAGTCGTTGCCGCACATGAGTACGAGGGTATTCTTAAGTTCCTCGCCAGAGACCTGATTACCGTCAGCGGAAGGACTATTGAGGCACACGAGCAACAGCGCTAAGCACAACCCATTCCAGAGTCCGAATTGCGATGTTCCTTGCCTTTGACTGCTTTGGTTGGACTGTGTAAATGCAAATCTATAATATATACCACCTCACTCGGCAATCGTTTGCCTACGCATTATGGAGGTAAAGCTTAGTGATGTGGAACTGAGGATACAGAAGCTATCGCGATGCCATCGGGATTATGCTTCGTCCTTAAAATGTGCAGTTGCAGTGAGACGGGAGCAGTCAGTGTTGTTTGTTCACTTAACTCATAAGTACCTAATTCGTCATCGTTACAAGATGCATTGTGGGCGAAGCACATTTAGACTAACTCATTGCGTCCCCTCCCGACCAGTGTGTGCCTTAGATCGCTCAGGTCATTGAGAAAGTAAGATTTCGTTGCACGAGCAAAGAAAGTACAGTTTCCTACTCTTCATCGCCGCCCTAAAGGCGTGTGTTCAATTGGCGTGAGGACCAGAGAAAATACCGATGGGGTCCTGTGAGGGGGCCTTCTCTCTCACGTGGTCGTCGGGGCAAAAACTCCTAAAAGTATGTTAAGCTATTGTATTAACATACAAATTTGCACTGCTCAATTGGCGACAAAGCGTGTAGGAGCACAGCAAAATATTTCGGAACCTAATTACGGAGGTATAAATATAGGCGCGCCAATGTAGGTCAGTTTAGTAAAGGGGTTGTCACAGTTCCGTAAAGACGTTGATAGAGGTCGCTTAAACGGTAATAGAATGTGGTGAATTTGAAGAAGAAAAATACTCTGTGTAGCGGTAGCTTTTAAGGTTCTCTTCTTCTTCGGGTAGCGACCAATTGGAGATTGAGTTGGTACAAGCTTCTTCAGCTCAGCAGCAGATGTGATGAGCTCCATGGTTCTTAAGTCAGGACTATAGCTTAAGTCAGGTCTAACGATGAAATTGAACACGCTGAGGTCCAACTAGCACCTCTCTATTTAATGATGTGAAACTTACGCCCGCAGTGCGTAGCCAAAAGCCATGTGAAGGAATTTATTTTATTTCCCCTGATTTTTGGAGAAAATCTTCTGATTCAACGCAGTTCATTTAGAACATCGTCAGTCGCAATTAGGCAAAACATCTTCACACCATCTGTTGCGTAGACATGAAAGAGTTCTCGGCTGGATCAAGATGTCAACGCCTTGCCTTACAACGAGCTTATTCAAGGCCATTTGAGTTCGAACTCACGACATTAAGCAAACATCTCTTGACACAGAAATGCCAGCAAATTTTCCACTGCAAAGGGCTTTAATTCGGCCTTGATACTGTTTTGCCTTACAACTCACACCCACCGCGATGATTGCAAATTGAATGGATTTTCGGCGAACATGAGGACTCAGACGGAGCTCTCTATAAATATTGACGCAGTCAATTGCTCGCTTCAATCGCATTTTCGTCACAAGCCCATGTGATTTCCCCTGAACAGGCAGCACCACGTTACCCACATGCATTCAAGGGACGACTGACTGGTGGGAGGTATCATTCGTGTTTTGATGTTTTGATTGTGCCGCAGGGCTGCTCAAATTATGTCGCTACTCAAGTGATATCTGGGTACATATTAAGGTTGCCCACCTCCTGTCTACAAGATGAAAGAGATTCTCTAGTGAACCTCCGCTCAATGGCAATAGAAGGAGACCAATGCCAGCTCATAATTGCATCGCAATTCTGATTATTTCGTTGACTTGAGGCGGAAGAAGTGGTTTTCTGAAATGTGATGGAGATCCGCTAGTCATTCACCGCAACAACGCTTGGCAGGAGCAATAATTATCGTTTGACGATAAATAAATTACATCGTAGAGCCTGTGCACACGGTGTCGGCGTGTAGAGTGCCATTAATAATTTCGTTCGTAGTGAGATTACTGGCAAATGGTGCTGATTAGTCAATAGAGGGATGTGATTAATTTATTTATGGGTACTTGTTAACCTAATTAAATAGCTATTCGTCCCAACACATGGCGCACCTCTTCAAGGTGTAACTGAATTTTATGGCATTCCCTCAAGCCGAAGAGAAGACGACTAATTGTATCGAAATCTACTGCAATTTGCCTGAGAAACAAATCAGAGTCAATCGAGGTCCGTCTGAGTGCTGCTCTGGAGATATGCCGTTGGTTCGCTTAGATCAAGTATAAGTGTTTTGCGAGTCAGAATTTGACTGATTAGGCTCTGTACTCCGCGGTCATTAAAAGCCACTTTCCTTCTATTCCATGCGTATCATGGACAAAGTGCTATATTTCGCCGCACAGTCAAAAGCAACCACTCTTCACTCCACCTACGACATCGAAGGTAAAACTTCGCGCTACATTTTCGTGAAGGCAACAAGTCAAAATATACCCGTCGTCGCTATAAGAGTTGCTATTTAATTCCCATTTGTCCTTCCTGTACATTATAGGTGATTCTCGGCGGATTAGCGAGAGAGTTCTTTTCGCCGATACATCCTGAACAAGGATAACCAGGATGGGTTGCATCTACCAAGATTTGATGATGAAATAGAATATTTATAATCCACTTCAATTTTTCTGAGAGGCTGGGTTTTATAATTTGTCCAAGTTTGTAAAGCTTCACACAGCCATGAGATGTCAGTTTACTCAATAGGGTTTAAGGGCTGAATCACAAAGTCGCGTTTTATCGAGTTTACGAGGATGTTATGTCAAAGCGCGATTCTCCCACTTTTCTAAACCACAGTTTCACAAGTAAAATGGCCTCAAATCCATTGTACCAGAAAACTAAAAGTGTGATCATTTCACATAAAGTCTCGACAAAAAATGAATTACGTACACAAATAATTGTCTCTAATACAATGAAAAATCAGCTAGAGTTTGTAGAACTAGCTCTACCTAGAAATTTGTGGTCGCCCATACAATATTACGGTTTGTGAACTATCAAAGCTTGACCGCTTTGTAACCGAATTGTGACTTGTTCAATGGATTTACGCGTGTCCTATCTTAAATGTCAGGGAACAACCGCGCTCTGTGTCGAATACGTAACATTTTTATTTACTAATCCAGCTGATGATATACTGCGGCGAATTCATAGAAATTCAATCAACCCACTGTGACGTATATGCAACAATTTTGCATATAATCTAAACTTTCTTTTGAGCAATTGATTGCGGGGACGTATACGTAACATGTTTGGATGCAAGCCACGGTTTCCTTGTCATGTGGTCAGTGGACCTTATATATGACTCTTCTAATGGCAACCTGCAGCACTACGGCCAGTCTCCTACTCTGCTCTTGGAACACTCATAAGTAGTTTGCTGCAAGAATGGAATTAACAAAACTTAATCCCCAACCTGTGTATTGGAGTGCTTCTTGTTAATATATGCAGCAGCTTCTTAATGGTTTTTTGGGACTTTTTAAGATATCACACCCAACTCATTGAACATCGAGTCTCAGTAGTAGTAGAAGTTGGCAACCATAGGTTTACATAAATAGCGGAAGACCTACCTTCCAGTGAACTACCCCATCTCAAGCTTTAAATATACTCATTAACTTCCAGCCGACCGATTTCTTTGCCAGGTCGCTGCCAGCACGGCGATTATATTGAAATCGCTGCGTATGTGGAATGAGCTCAGTTTCGAACACTCTACCATCCTTGATAGATTCGGATCCCTACCAGGAATCACCGACCACACGATCATCTTCGAGAAAAACTTCTCAACCAGCATAAACCCAGATCTTACTGGTCGTCGGAACAGCAGACGCTGGATGGTCCTCTGCGAATTTTCACAGATGGATCGAAGATGGGCGAAGGAGTGCGTGTGGGAGTCTACTCTAAGGATCTGAATTTTGAACTGTCATTCTGACTACCCTCTCCACCCTGTAGCGTCTTTCAAGCAGAGACTATAGCGATCGATATCAGATATTGTCATCTATTCAGACAGCCAGGCAGCGATCAAATCTCTGAGTGTAGTCACATTTAACTCCAAGACGTCCCTTAATTTCCGCGTATCTCTTAACGAGTGGGACAAGTATTTCAGCATCCAACTTGTGAGGGTGCCGGGACACTGTGATATCCCAGAGTATTGTGAAGCGGATTCGAAGCGGATCCACTAGCTAAAAAGGGCTCCACATCAACACTCTTTTCGGACGGGGAACTGCCGTTCATGCCTAACGCTAGCACAAAACATCTACTAAAACTTGAAACGCCTACTCACACCAAACGTATGTGAACTTCCGGCACTGGTTGCCTCTTAACAAATCAATTATGATGGGAATAATCAGACTGAATAATCAGACTGAATCTCAGAACTCTCATCGGCGTCATACCCGGGCATTGTGCCATTGGAATACACTCCTCAAGACCGGGTGTGTCCGATAACGACTTCTGCAGAAGTTGTAGTGAAGAAGAGGAAGAAGAAACCATATCACACCTTCTTTGCATTTGCAGTGCCCTCTCAACTCGCAGACTCAGTCACTTGGACCCCCCTTATTTCTAAGACTTGAGAAATCCAGGCAATATTAGCATCAGTCAGCTCCATCGCTTTATAAAGAACTCCAAATGGTTGGCGGATTAGGATCTTTTAGATCTTGAGGTAACACAACGGGCCTATTTTTGGCCTAAGTGTGACTACCCTTAAGGTAATCAGCTAATCTAACCTAACCTGACCTTAGTGTTGTTATCATGCGACTAGGTAGGTATTACAGACGGTATCTACGCCAGAAGGTCCATCGTTCTGCCACTGGAGGAATTTCATTCTATGTAAAACTACTTTCATAATTTATGACTTCACCTCCTTGGACACACTGACCATGCTCAAAGAGCCATTGGTACAAATATTGACTCGAGAAAAGCTCTAGACACGAACAAAGATTTTAAATTCAGTAGAAAAAAAATTGCACAACGCTGGTTTTAGTTCAGATTCTTTTTACATGAAAGCTGAAAACGAACGGTCACTTATTAAAAGTGGCGTGCCGCAGGAATCAGTTCTTGGCCCTTTGTTATTCTTAATATACAAAAAAAACTGCTATTGGACTTAAGCCTGCTTAAGACCGTTTGAGACAGTACTTATATTACTTACCAGTTCGATTCTTAATTCGACTGCGTGAGAGAATATGCTTCACGTTGCCCACATTCATTCTTGGTAACAATCAAAGGTATGTCATATAAATTATCGAACAAACAACGATGTGGTTTTATTACAATTACAATTTATATTCTGATTAGAGTTCTGCTACTCAAAACTGGCATTAATTTATAGAACTGTGTGTCAAGTCATATAAAAAACACAAGAACACAGACTCACTTGAGAACATATGTCCTCTACGGCATTTTTTCAACAGAGACTGTTGATAGCATTGACCAGACTTTCTATAACATTCGTATAACATACGTATAACAGAATCAGTATGACATGATATCGTGTGTAATTGAGAGCCTACATTGTAGGAGAGATTTCAAAATATGCGTAATTGAGAACAAAAGTGTACATCATTGACAGAGTTGATAGCATTTACAGCAGAAATGCAGAATCATAGAGATGGCCAACTTCACAACTTATCACCCCTTAGCCTATCGACGAATTCGAGAGGCTTTTTGAAAGTCATTTTTGATTGGTCAATTTGGGCTTAGAGAGCGATATAAAAATTAGTTGTTCAACATTTAATGGGGCAAGAGAGGTAGCAGTCGGCTATCTCCGTCAAACTTCATAACTGATTTATAGCAAGTTGATAGCAGAATTGAAATAAATAATGTTTGTTTGTGTGTATGTGGAGGGTGGCACGATTTTTTTTTCACTTAATTTTCTATGATCACTGACAAATTGAACGCTTACAAGTGTATTCTACCACTGGCGGCAGCGGCTTTGTGGGTCTCTGCGTCGAGTCTAACGCACTCGACTCTAACCTTCGACATGTTGGTTCGTCGTCTAGGATAATTTTGTTTACTTAATTTGCATGTCATATGCCATAATTTTGCATAACCGAGTTGCTTATGAAATTTTGTTATTATTTATTACTCCCCGTTTTGCACCCCTCAAATACCTCCCTTGGAATTTTTTCTATGAATTTTCGAACTGAAATCCACCGCACAATAGGAGTGGTTCTTCTCGATATTACTAAAATCCCACATCAACACAAAACTGCAGGAAAGTGCATTTAATTTTAAAATTAAGGTAAAACTCGTATCTTCCAGTTACTTGGCTTTAAATCTATTCAAAGCAGCACGTCAATCGCCGTGCAGCCAGTCCCCCTGAGTCGATATGATGAATTATTGAATAGAGGATTCATCTTTATGAATGAGATCGGTTTACCTCTGACGGATGTGGATGATGGCGGAGTACAATGAAGCAACTTCAAAAGTTCGAATATCTATTCTTCGAAACTGAAACTATTGTTTCCGTAGCATAATGGAGTGTACGACCGCTTGGCGAAGCATGGAAATGCTTCATGGTTCAGGAACACATGCCTAAAGGGGTTATTCAATTCTGACATACAATTCTAGGCAATTACTTACAGATGCTAGTTGTTGAAAAAAATTCCGTTGATTTTGAAATCAATCAGGACTTTTGATATGTCTAAAGATGATTTGCAAAACAGATTGATTGGCAGATGATTGCTTTTGGCAGGGTTCTCATAAGTTACCTCTTCGGATGCAGTTCTGCTCTGTGGATCAGAATCGCCGGCATTCGTATGAAAAACTCTGGACTCCCTTGGAGAGAATTAATATCATTCGCCTTTATTATAAAAGAAAGCGTACCAAAGAGGGCTCTAAATGAGTAGTCCTTTATGCATACAGACCGCTAAGTTCTTTGAGAAAGATCAAGAGGGCGAAGCTCTGTTAAGTTAAGACGTTGTGCAAAAAGAGGTAATCATCGATGTTTGCCAAGAGACGGACGCAACGATGTATACGTGATAGCGGGAATCCTTGTTCTGCACTGTGCGATCGGCACACATGATCTGCCTAGCCCCATCAAGCAATGTTACGCAGTTTCTGCTACACACTTCTTTGTACAGCTACTGCATTTAAATAAGATTGAACTAAGGCCTCTGTAGATTCATAAATGCATCTGACTGGTTCGCGGAAAAAGGGAGATCCTCACGGTAAAACCCATTAAGGGCACAATGGAATCCACACTTAGGTCTAAAAACTCCACGGCTGTAAGTCGCTATCCAGGACACTCTGTCGTCTATGAACTGATCTTACATCGCAATGTTACACACAACTTGACAATTTTAATGGGAAATCAGTGGATGCAGTTAAGGAAACAGAATTGAGGTATTATGAATGGCGCAACAGCTTTAGACGGGATAAAGATTATTAAGTGTACATAGTAGCTGTCACCGTAGTTTTAGATAGTTGTTTTGACAGCGACCAGACGGGGTTATATGGGTAGAATAGGTTGTGGAGCGGCTGTCGTATCGTCGGTCGATTGTCGTGGCTCAACGTCCTCCGAGTGTCATTAACTGTAACAATCCACTAGAGGTTACTAGCTGTGTATGATGCTGTGATGCGGATAGAGGCTAAGACGGACAGTGGCTTCAGCCCAAAGTCAACACAAGAGTACATAGCACAATACACAAGTAGTGCGGGACAGAAGGCGCTAAACCGCTCTAAGGTGAGGTATATACTTTTAGGAGCGCACAAAATTACATGAATTTCAAATCTCCTAAGCACACCATTCTCTTGCATGGCAGTGAATGGGCCCCAAAATCCTAGACCCATTCTTTGGACTTGGCCTTGGATCTTTAAGACAGAAGTCAAACAATTAACTCTGTAATAGCTCTTAAAGAAACGAAAGCCTGCTTCTAATGGTAAGTCAGTTTCTAGCAAATCTCTGAAGTTCATCGAGCGTTTATAGTTACACAAAAACACCTCGTCGCAGCAGTCCGCTTTAAGACCAACCAACAACGCCATTCCTATAACCGCCACCGAACACAAATCCGAATGCTTAGCCATTTTTGCTGTTTACCGCCGAGCCGCCTCGTTTGTTTAACATACGGATTGAAATTGATTTTTGTTGAAATCGCCAAAACACGGACTGGATGCGATGCCCATCTCATAGACAAACTGAAATTGGCCAACTGGCCAAAAATTACCGGTTGATTTTTGTGGCAACACTATCGCCGACGCCCAGATATATTCACAAGCATGTACCTCATCGATGCAAAACAATGCGACGATCACACGCGACCTCGCTACCTGCCGCCGCCGTTCGATTCCTCTTTCCGCATGCAAATGAGCTTCACTGGTGCACGGGGTCCAAGCAAATGGATACACTCACCGCCACCCATCGGCTGCAAACCGAAATTTCATCAATTCCGTGCATGGTGACTGTTTGTTTGCACTTCAGTTAGAGGTTGTGAAAACATTGTTCGATGGTGTGGCCGGTGAGAGGCGAGCTTAGGAGCGGCCGCTTGCCGGCTGTACTCACAAGAGTGGTTGACACTTTTGCCATTGAACAGCGACACTGATGCTAAGGACAATTGTGTATGACCCGGGTACACATGTTTCCGAGGGATGCTTGCGAACTCTTTGTTGATACAAGCTAAGCCGATCGATGAATATGGGAAGCTAAAGAATTTCCCTGGGAGCTGTAGTGGACCTACAAACCGATACGAGAAAGTGTGTTCGGTTTTCCATTTCAGCGCAATGTTGCAAATGACTGTACTTTGTAATTAGCCCTGAGGTCATAGACGAGCTGAAAGCTGATAGATAAGCGGGCGGGCAGTTCAGGTTCTTGAATTCATCGAAAGCAAATTTGGGCGCCAGTTATGTGGGCCTGCCTGCAGGAGAAGACCTAGAGACCTAGAGCCAGAGTCTCTGGCAAAAGGACAAAGTCATCGAGGAATTCAAAAATGGAAGGCAACTTCAGCTCAGGCTAACAGACTTTATGGGTCACTGATTTGAGATCTGTGTTACACGTTATCATCGCCTTGAAAGTTAGATTTGTGATTGTGCGAGAAATACGGAAACAGCTCTGTTATGCGTGCCTTTGTTCTCTCATGAGTGGGCGGGCGTCCAGTTTAATGCCGACTCTGAAGGAGAAGCTTTAAAAGATACTCCTTAAGCATTGCGAATATGACGATGCACCCAGCCACTTTGATAAGAACGGTCTCGCCTTCGTCCCTTAGCGGCATGAGAACACTTCATACTCTAGAAGAAAGCGACGTGTGTTAAAAAATACTCCATAGATTGGATTGAACTGCAAATCGCACCTGAGGGCACTGAGACATAATACAGTCCTGGGTGGAACTGATCTCCAGAAACGAGCCTCTCCAGATAGCACGTAAAGACCTCCAGAGCGTCCTGGGTGGACCTAATCTCCAGAAACGAGCCTCTCCAGATAGCGCGGCAATGGTTTACCGGCTTCCACATCCGCACACCAAGTTGGTTGACTTCTTATGGGTGTCATCTTAGATGCGGCCGGCCTACGTTGCTTTGTCCAGCCGGATCTAGGAAGCTGCGGCACCACATTGTGAACGCACTCTATATGGACAACCACCTTAAGCCAACCATAGTAGTCATCTAACTTGACACAAGTCGCTGTCGCAGTTCGTATAGTTTTGTCGGTGGACTCCTCTGCGAGACCCCCAGGAACCGCAAACAGGACTAAAGATCGGCTACAGAAGCTTTCTCGTGGTCTTCGTCACAGACCTCTTCATCCGCCCTTGAAATTGACCGGTCCTTTGCACCGTAACGCAGGAGAGGGATGAACTAAGGCACCTTGAGTCTTCAAAAGACGGCTATTTTCGCATGGCTTCAGTATTCACACAACTAGAAGCGGCACTGCATATGACTTACAAATTGCTTTACCTTCCCATCAAGTTGAGCAGACACTTATTCCCGGCGCTTGAGAAAAATTCCATTTAATTCAGATGGAAAAAAAGAAATAAATGAAATCAGTCGAATTGAATATATGTCGAAAAGAGCATTTCACAGAGGAGCCTAACAGGCACCTCCAAGTATTCGTTGAATCAACAAAATCAAAAAAAAAAAACAAAAAGAAGATGAAAAACAAAATGAGAACCATTGACATGCCGGTATGTGTACATTTACCCTCAAGTCATTCAAAATCGACAGCGGAGAATCCACGCAATTCATTCATCCCTCACACATCCCTCACCGCCCTCCCCCAGAGACCTCTTCGGTTAAACCCCCTACAATGTGATACCACCCTCGGGGAGCAACACTCACCCATGCACGTTGGTGCGCACATGTGTATGCCGGTGCCGCTGGGCTTAACCATATTCCAGCATATTGATGTGGCACTTGAATGCCAGTGAATAGGGATTGCAAGCCCACAGAGTGACTGGAATTGAGAGATCAGTACTGAAGAACAAATCCCCCCTCAATCCACATTGATTGATACCTGGAAGGTTTTACGTGTTTTTTTTTCGTTTTGGTTTTTCAATTAAATTTCGCATTGCTTGTCAGGTGAGTGTGTTCTTTTGTACGCACACGCATGCCGTTTGTTGGCGCGGCGACGGCGACTACGACGCAAGCGGCGGCTGGGTATGATTTATTTTATGGCCTGCATTTTGTGTGGAGGGTCACTTGTTTGTCTGCACAATCATGTGCATGTGAAGGGAGACGCGGCTCGAGTTGATTAAATAAATTGAATGCTGTCTCTGGATTAAAGGCTTAAATAACAGCACATGCCACGGTGAGATGACATCCAACAGAGAATTGACGAGTGGAGAGCTTTAACTAGAGGCCTTCACCTGCACATGGGAATGTGAGGACTTGGGATGAACTTTTGAAAAAGTGTGGATGTACCTAGTGCCAGCAAATTATGAAATGCGGCCTAGTTCCCTAAGTATGTTCCTGTGGGCAGCAGGCGAGAGACGGAGAGGCTGTATGTGTATTCGTCCACGAAAGCACATCTGCCCGCCCAGGTGGCAGAGGAAGAATTCCCTAGATGGAATCGAAGCCACTACAGTTCCAGTACGTTCTACGCTGCTCCCACATGTACGAAACACAGGTCTTTCAGGTCGGGAAACCACACAACAACCTTGCCCTTCAGGTTAGATGTGGCGTGTATCTAGTTGCGAAGCAGCAACGAACTTTCGAAGTCGAAATGATACAAGAGAAGAACCGCATTTGTATGGTGTGACTCCCTGTTGAAAAACTTTGCCAATTAGTTACAGTGAGTCCATAAGGACTTAAGTGAGAAGCAGCAAATGCTCGTCGACCCGCTAGCCAGGCTCCCCAATGTAAAGTCCATCAAATGCTTAGATTGAACCAGCTCCAGTTACCATCGTCCTTGAAGCATTTTGAGTTACAGACAAAAGAACATCTGTTGCATCCGCTTGCCCCCTTTACAAGCATATACGGCTCGAAGGACCACTGAACATATCCGAAGAATGATTTCAACTAGTACCCATTGCAATGGCGATTCCCTCTTTAATTACTCGGCTCGCATTCAGCTGGCATTTAATTAAAATGCACAACTTTCTAGTCAGCCGGGGCTCCCTCTCTCCGAACAGCAAGGATCAGTTGGAGGAATTTTTCATTTCTATTTCTGCTCCATGTGCAATCTGTTTACTACCATATCTCTGCACCCTTTGCTGCATCGGTTCCATCAAAATTCTTCTTGGAATCAGTCAAACGGAAATTTTAATCAGTACCATGGCATCCCTTTTTCTCCGTTCGCCTTTGAAAACGCTGCCCAACCACGACCGCACATCGTAGCAACGCAACTCTGCGTGCCGTCTCCCACAGCGATAGAGGAGCGTACCCGAGCTGCCAACAGGAAGCGGCAAAAACTAGTCCTAGCGACAGGCACACGACACACAACGATAGAGACGTAAGATGTAAAATCTGTCAGTCGCAGACAAACTTTCATCTTCCTCAGAATTGCACGACCGAGGAAGGCGCAGAAAAAAGAAAGCTGCAGAGAAAAACGCACGATAACTTCTGAGATCTCACTCATGGCCCGGGAGCCGGCGGTCCTACTTGACGATGACACGTACTTTACGTATGACAATATCCTGCCATCCTTCCCGCCTTCGTTCTTCTCCCAGACCACCCCCACACGAGATACGAAATCCATTCCGTGCATGAAAATCAAATGTGAAATTTGCATCCGGCAAACATGAGTGCAGACGTTGTTGGCTTCGACTGTACCACGAAAAGGTACGGCATGGAGTTAAACGGTTTTCCTTTGCCATGGAAAATATTAAAAATTCTCACGTCAAATAGTTTGCATTTCTGTATTTTTTTTTTTTGGATTTCGCAGATTTTTGTCATGGAGCAGCAGCTGTGGGACGGGTGGAGTCGCTGGCTGATTTTGTCACTTACAAGTTCTCTTTGCTTTGAGCTGGGAGCTGTGTTTGTCCTTGTCTCGGTAACTTTGGCAACATTTTTTTTTTTTTCAAATTTTCCTTGTCGTCGTCGTCGTCGCCGTCGTTGCAATGATGAAGTGGCGTAAGAACTACAACGGCAAAGGATTCATCGGTGTCATTGACTGAATGGAGTTGCCATGCGAATCAGTTCCTATGGGAGACTTTTGCAACCATTGACTGAATCAATTCGTGCCCTCACAAAGGCTTTGAAATCGGTATTTCCCACATATGGGAAGATTTCTTTGTGCGATCTTGCAAATGATGCCTCTTGCATGAACACTGTGCTGAAAGAGTTGCTTCAAGTCTTTGGTGTTGCTCCAAGATACTGTTTTTCTCGAGCGGTCTTGTTTCTGTCGTATTGAGCAGCGAGAATATTCCGCATTCAGTTGTTTTCAATTACTCCAGGCAGTACACGTCCTGTTCTCTTGCCATCGGGAGCAGTCAAGAACTGTTCCAAGGGCAGTGCTTGTGATCCACTCATGAATAGTCACAAAATGCAGGCAGATGTCTCTCGGTTGTGGCTTGTGTTGATTTGAATATTGCCAGAAATTTCGACATTGAACCCTGTGACCTGTAAACTGATGAATCAGTACCACCGGATGTTTTGTACAAAATTCACACTGGAAACCGAATGTATTGACCTGTGCATTTTCATTAGACTCTTTAGTTGAAACAAATTTTCTCGGAATTAAAAACGCAGGCACTGCAGTTTGCAATAGATTTCAACTTTGTGCTTGCCCCAGAAACTCAATCGAATCTGGCACAGGCTACGGACCTTTTCAAAGTCTTTGTTCCGAAAATATTCCAATTCTGCAAAAGCAGAGGGATTACTAAAATGTTGGTGGACGGGGTTTAGTTTGAAAACGGCTGTGATGAATCATGTTCATCGGGATCTATAATTTTAGAGTAGACCATAGTTTTGCAATGCTTCTCATTCTGTGGGAGTCTGTAAGCAGTGAGTCCCGATGAGATAGGAAATCAGGTTGCATGGACCTGGAAGAGTTAGATAGCGTGCAGCACGTTAGCTGCTCTTGGTTTGCGTATGATGACACGCAGATGCAAATCACTGGGAGCTTCTCCTTAGGTGAGACATTCATCGGACCCTTTCTGTACTTCGTACCTTCGAATTTGGTTCACTCAGTTCACATGGTCGGATGGTCGCCCGACAGACCGCTGTCAAATATTGGTAGAACGTGTCGTCGGACAGAGAGTTTCACGGACGGTGGACGTACTCATAGCAGCGATTATGATGATTGTGAAATCGATGAAAATGTCAAAAGTCAAGAAAGCCATGAATCACGAAAAAGAGATCAAAGGTTTCATCTGTTAATTATTTAATAGCTTTGAATTGAATTCTCGAAGAGACCATCCCAATTTTTGAATGCTAATTGTTCATAGACATACTTAACTGAGCCATCGCTGCTTTCCACAGCTGACGGTCCTGAGCACACTGCTTCCAGCCATCAAGACCTGTCCTATATCCGCCGTCACTTGACCTGAGACTCAATTTTCCTCTCGGACCAGTGGATGTCCTGGTACAGCTTGGTTACAGCGGTTATGCCATCTTATCCATTCACGTTCGTCGCAGACGGGACCATATCAACTCTGCGGCTTTGCTTTTCGTCAAGCTTTTTCTTTAAATCTTTTTTCATCAATTTGCATCTCCCAAGACCTTGTAAGCTCCTATTTATGTGCACCAAATTCTGTTTTTCCACGGTAGATACCTTCCAGAAAAAACCATGTAAAAAATAGCATGAAACAAAAAAGCGTGTACATGGACAAAAGGGAATTGGTTCAATATCGTTTAACACAATGTATAAAATCAATGATTCTTAAACAGAAAATTAGAAGAGTGTATTATAAGATGAGGAAAGGAAATTCCCAAAATAAATTTCTAAAATATTACGATCGACATATTTTTCCTTAAAATTTCACTTAAATGGCTTTTCTCAATCGTGCCAAATCGAATGGAATCGTGTACAACCCAATCCGTTTTTTCTTTTCTAAGCCGTGTTATTTCAAACCGTGAAAAAGGGTTGGGTTGTTTTTCGAAGAATTCTTTCCAGAATAAAACATTTTCGCAAACAATCATATTTTAAAAATTAAAAAATTGTCTCTAATTTTCCGGGGGCAACCACACAGCTGGAACATCTATCCTAAATGAAATTGGCTACGCTGGCTTACAGTATAAGCTGTGTCCATTCAACCACCGAAATACAGCAACCAGCATCAGGCTTGAGGCGGTTATACCACGTATGTCCTACCAGACCTTAATCATACCCAAGTGGTCCAGTGATGGCATATTCCATGCATATGCTCCTGAAAAACGTATCCACGAGTGGAGTGGAATCTGTATGCTTGGTACAATTTTATAAGCTGAAAGTCGATAAGGGGAGACTTTGTTAAGACCTTTTGATGACGACGAATGTTCCCTTCATTCGTGCCACGTGAACGAACCACCGTGGCATAACCCTTTCCGTTAAAAGAAGCAGCTGCGCAATGTTGAGTTCCTCGCTCACGGCCCTGTTTGTCACCCTATCCCGTCTACACAACAGCAGGAATAAATCTCATCTCAGCAGCTTATATTCGCGACCTTAATCTTCCGTCATAACCCAAATTCCTTGACCATAGGTGGGAGTTCGAATAATTACTGAGTTGAAAACCGCTAACTTGGCTTCGACACCAAACTTGGACTTATTACAGATCTTGCACAAAATTGAGTGGGAAGATCAGTAGGCAGCGTCCGACGAAGCTTACAGACCAAGGATTGAGATTTGATGCACTCTTCGTAGATTTTCCCCGCCTAGCAGACACTTAAACTTCTCCACCTGCTTAAAGAAGAACCCCTTAACATGAAGAGTGCATTGGACGTCACTCCAAGATGCCATGTAAATGGGTGCATGTCAGAAATTAAGGTGGTTTCTTTCGGAAAACGGAAACCATATTGTCATCAATTAAAAAGATGGGTCACACTCCATGATAAATGAAGCATGTCTAAGCCATGATTTTAGCGGCAACTTGCTTTCCTGTTTTTCTGGGCGTAATGTGGCGAACATTCTGTGTTGCGTGTACAACGAACGACCTGCCGTGAATCAGTACCACCAAACACGACGACTTTACTGTCGTCCCAAAGAACGTTTCGAGATTGGACACTTGTCATCGTGTTTAGTAGAGCACATCTGACTGTACACTGAACACTAAAATCCTGAACTATTAGACTATTCCTTTTGAACCGCTGACTGTGTGTCACTGTTGCCACATCGACCTGGATTCGGTCAAAGCCTATAAGACTATCCCAATCATTCCTCCAGGGAGAGGTAGCAATTAGGTATCATACATGATATGACATAAAATATGGAAAATGGTCTCGGAAGATCCGCTGCATTGGCGGGCAATGCAAACAAATTATAGTTGCGACCGACGAATGAACCCAGCAGTCAACGAAGCGTCATACTTCGCCCAAAACATAAATTTGGTCTGCCATATATTTCGGTAATTTTCAGTGAGAATGTAAGGAAAAGCGCCGTTGAGTTTGATTTGCTTAATAAAACCCAACTCGCTCCAGAACTGAAAACCCTCCGCCTCTCCAGAAGATAATCTATCTGCCAACTCTAACCAGCATCGTGCAATCGAAGGGGATTTTCTACGATCTCCCAGCGGCGTCAAAGTATAATCCTTCTTACATTCAACGCCGAATGTCAATTGTATCAGCGTCCCTGTATCTGTGTATCGTAAAGTGAAAGCAGAAAAAAACGGAACGACAAAGCGGGAAAATCAAATTCGCTTCTATCCGCAGCTGTGGCCTGTCTTTGGTCGCATTAAAACGACGAAGTGCCATCATTCGCAAGCACCGTCAATATCAATCAAAACAACTTAACGACACTTTGCGCCATCTCAACGTTTTCCCAACACTGCAAGGGGTGGTGAGCGGGTAGGGGATAAAAACCGCTCGTAAAAATATTCATGATGACAATTTTCTTAATCGCATTTTACTTCGTTTAGATTTCGTTTTCTTTTCTGTTTTGTGCTTCTTTTTTGTTGGTCTCTCCTTGGTTGCCTCGAAATAATTCGAAATGATTTGAATTTCCCCTATTTTTTCCTTCGCTCCGTCTCCGGAGGATGCTCGTTCCCCTCCCATGTGCCCATTGCGAGTCGGATACAAGACCGACGAATCCGAAACGGTGTGCGACTCCGCATTGTGACATTGAACTTGAATAATTCAATAGGATCTGCCCCATTTTCCTAACAGACTCTCACCGTCTTATTCAAATCTGAATGTCATCAATTATTAACTCATCCGCAATTACCCATATAAAATATCCGCCACTCGACATCCGCCAGCAGCCACTCCGGCGCTGTCACTCCCGGATTCCGGTATTCATGACTGTGTTGGGCTGCTGCCGCATCCCATGGCAGGATGCTTGGGACAGTCGTGGGGCTTCACGTGTCGGGGCTTAGTGCTGCCGCCAAAATCGAACACAAAATTTCAATCACGCACCTGACAAACGTTATTTTTGCAGGCCCGTCCACTCTGCGTCTATGGAAGGGGTGGGTGGAGCGGAGGGAAAGAAATCCATTTTTCGTTCGCTACCTCGTGTCTTTTTTTACGGGTTTACCAGACCCCTAACGCTCTTGGAGGCTGATTTAGGCTACCTTCTTCGGTTGTTTGTGTGTCACCTTGTGGTATAAATTATTCCCAAGGACAATAATCGGAAAATCATGACACAATTTGACGGAGACGTAATCGACACCGAGACCTAACGCGACGGTGAGCCTGCAAAGAGTGAACCCCGGCAGACGAGTCCATGCCCTCCGGTGGAAAGCACGCGGGGGCGTCGAGTCTTTAAGATTATTCCGCGAGGGCATAATAGGAGCTCTAAAAATTTAATCGAATATCGAGATGAAAGAGCTCTAAGAGTATTTCGCTGTTCACTGGGTCATATCGCTCGTTCACAGGGCCGCCACTCACTTGGGTACGTCTCTGAAACCCAAATCCGCACTGACGGTTGTCGACTTGGAGGGGGGATTGCCTACGTCAGGTGACTACGACCCACTCACTCCATCCGAGCACATCGCTTTCGGCGGCGATAAAGAGCGAACTGTGTCTCCGATAAGCTCGTATTCGTACCTGTCTTCGTCTCGCAAGGCGAATGTATCGAATTGGCTTCACGCCCGAGGCATGTTTTAGCGGTGAATCGTAAAAATTAGTTCCGACATTTATATATTTACGAGCCACATTAAAAGAGACATTTAGCCACAGCTGTCCAGATGCCATTTGCCATCTTCGCGAGTTTAAGTGCGAACGCATTTAAATTTTGTTCGAAGTAAAAACTCTCGCAGGTGGCTCAGAGCGGACGATACAGTCGCAGGGTGATACATTGTCTTCCCATTCGAATGGCCAATAAAGATGGATCTGTGCACTCGGCGAATTCGAATACTTTTGATTGCGCTGCAAAGTGGTAAGTAACTTAGCGGGGGCTTTATTAGCAGGATTAGGTGGACGGAAATGTCCCTTGTTTGGAGTGCACGTTTAACAAGTGTTATGACTGTCTACATAGTCGGAAGGGTTATGATTGCGTTGTGCGCTCTTCTTCATCTGGGCCTCAACCCACAAGCAACTAGCCCTGGTCTGCCCTTGGTTTCGTCACCAAAGAAGACGGATTTTTTCAAAGATTCCGAGCGAAAGCACTATACTAGGGCGAGCAACCTTAGGAGATGGATCCGTCGACGGCAGAATGGATTGGCTATGCTTCTCCAAGCGAGCGCCTGTTATTCGCGTGAGTCGCCAAAAATAAAGTCCCGCACGTTGGTTTTGAGTTACTTTATTCGTTCGTTATATCTTTTTAACTCCCTGCATGTCTTCTTTCAAGCAACACGCTCACCGATCGACGAACGTTGAATTTTGCTGCACTTGCACAAATGCAAACGCAAGCAATTACACGCGCAGGGCGTAAGTTGATGCATCGATCGACCGGATACAAGCGCCGCTTATGATGGCACATATACGAGCGTTCAATATATTCTCGGTATCGATATGAAGAAAAATGCGAATTCAATTTAGTTTTTATTTTTCAATATAATCTCCCCTGACATCAATGCATGTGTTACATCTTGAGATAAGCTTTTTTAAACCCTCAAAAAAATAAATTTCCTCTTTCTCTGCAAAATACCCATTTATTGCCGACTTGAGTTCTTCATCATCCGAAAATCTTTTTCCACGAAGACATTTTTTCAAATCCGGAAACAAGAAATAGCCACTAGGGGTAAGGTCTGGACTATAAGGTTGGTGTTGGATTTCTTCGAATCCACAATCTCGCGCAGCAGCCTTGGAAACTCGCGCTGTGTGAACAGGAGCGTTGTCATGAAGAAGCAACACACCCGCTGCGAGTTTACCCCGTCTTTTCTTTTTAATTTCCTCCCGCAAATTATGCAAAGTGGAAGCGTAGGATGTGGCGTTGATGGTTTCACCTTTTTTTTGTATTCAATGAGCAGGATTCCCTTTGAGTCCCAAAAAACTGTGGCCATGAGCTTCCCGGCAGACGGAGTGACTTTGAACTTCTTCGCATGGACTCTTGTTTGCTTTCAGGGTCACAGTAACAATTCGATCCATAACACCGTCCGCGTTCTCACTACACATCTCCAAAAGCTCTCTACAGCATGCGATTCTCACTTTTTTCTGAGGCGCTGTGAGCATTCGTGGCACCCACCTTGCACTGACCTTTGAAAGGTTAAGATGGTCATGAAGAATGGTGTGAATGGTACCAATTGAAAGCTTGGTGATCTCTGCCATCATTTTCACCTTTATTCGGGCATCCTCAAGAACAAGTTTCTCGACTTCTTGATGCTTTCTCCCGTACAAGCAGCAGCCGGGGCGCCGGAGCGGGGGTCGTCTTCAATGCTCTCTCTGCCTCTCTTGAACTCACTTGACCACTTCAGTTGATATTAAAGGTGCGGAACCCTGGTAAACAGCCACCATCTCTTCATGAATAGTTTTTTGACTTTTTCCTTGCTTAGTCAGAAATTTAATTACAGCGCGATGCTCAATTTCCGCCGTCATCGTCTCAGTTGGCATTATGAGTCTGTCTAACTAGAGATAAAACGCGAATTAGTAATCACATTTATATGAATGCACTAAAATAATGGTATTACTTGATAAATAAGTCAATTTATATATACAACAACCACAGCTTCACCCCGATACCGAGAATATATTGAACGCCCCTCGTACAAACTCAAAACACGCCCTCGATTCAGACGAAGAAACTAAGGACCCCATCATCCACTCCTGCCTCCTAATGGAGGACTCGAATTGCCATTGTCTTTTGTAAAAGCATAATTAGTAATTAAATTAGTGCGCTTTTATCTGGTTTTCAAGTCTGGTCCAGTCACCAATTGTCGTTGGGATCCAATGAACGACACTGCCACTGTCTGACAGTGGCTATTAGTCTGACTGTGGTTATCACTGTTGATCACCATGTTACGATGGATCACCATGGACCATCATGTTCTAAGTGTGCTGGTGAATTCACTATCACCTCCCTTCCCTACCATCACCCTGTCAAGAGTTGACTTCATTACTTGACTGCCTCTGGAGCCACAAGAAGCAGCGATTGGCACACAGATTTGGTTTTTGTGGGTTTTATCTCGGTACTGGTGTTGTTTGTACGGTTTCTACAGTGAACCGAAGTAGAAGAACTCCGTGACTACCCGAAAGTCATATCTGTTCTGGTTGCTTTGTTGTACGTCCTTTCTTGAAAATATCACAAGCCTCCATTTGTCCTCTCTCACAGCCAGACCTAGTACAGTGAAACTGCTCTTTATGGACACCCGTCTAAAAGAGACTCCTCTCTTTGCGGACAACACGTCATCGTTCCGGTACCATGATACCAATGCCGGGCAAGGTCATGAATTTCATCGCCTTTTGAACTGGTGTACCACTCATAAAGGACACTCGAAGCTTAGATTAACACTGAAAGACGGAACAATGTATGTGAATGTGTGTCTAAAATTGTCTAAATGTATGCTAATACTAGCATGCTAGTATGCTAGTATGCAAATACAGCTACAATTTCGAGGTAGTAGGTAGTAGGTAGTAGGTACAAATGTCTTGTCTAGCTCGCGGCAAACGAAAACTCCACAAACGACAACACGTCTGCGTGGAGGGCGAATGAAGGAGAAGACACAACCGGGAACTCTACCAGCTGTACCGGAATTTCGATGTAGTTCGGAAGACAGAAATCCGTCGACTGCACTCGCTCGGCCACATCGGGCGAATAGACACTAACGCTCCAGCGTGCCGAGGACCGTCAACGAAGGAAGGCAGCAGTTGCTCAGGCTCAGAACCTCCAAGGGTCATCGGCCTGATAAGTAAGAAGAATGTTTGTGCTTAAATCATCGCGGAACCCTTTCGTAAACTACATTTTTGTTTTGCCCGGAGATATGGTATAGATAAACAGAACTAATAACTTAACTACATGTGAACATGGTACAAATAATAGTTCGTGTTAGAAGCGGTTATCCTTGCGCCTTGTTTATTATCAAATCAAACTCAAGGCGTGTCGGAAATTGAAAGACATTTTGAAGTCAAACAAACCCATACGCGCTTGGCGGAACAAATAAGGGGCTCCATCTAAAAAAAATTCAGTTTAGTTACGAAGCGTAAAATTCTTTCAATTCGTATGATAAATGTTCAGAGATTAGGATTCTTTGAATATTTTACATTCGCACAAACTTATACTTTACATATATATACAAAAAATCTTGACAAGAGTTCGCGAGAACGGTTAAAGGACAAATCGCAAAGTCGCGTTCACGCGGACGGGCGTTAATAGGCGACGGTACGCATTTTATAGAGCTTACGAGAATCTTACGCCCCTCACGCCCTTCCAAATGACAATAAAGGACACGTGTTTCACAAGTAAAATGTCCTACAATCCATTTTAGTTCAAAAAAAAGCAATTATTCCACAGAATATTAATTGTGTACGTAAACAAATAATTGCCTCAGCCTGCAAACAATGGAAAATCACGAGTAAATAAATGAAAGTTGTTCCGCAGCTGTTAAAAGCCCGAATTTGTAAAAGTAGGTCTACCTAGAAATGTGTGCTCGAGCTAACGATACTACGGTTTGTGAACTATCGATGCGCGACCTCTGTATTGTGACTTGGAAGTAATATAACTCGACAGCGACATTGTATAATGGGTATAATTCTTTCGGCAAAAATCTTATTGAGTATGATAGCAGATGCCAATACGATAGTTTATATTTTTTTTTTGATAGATATCCAGATGATGCGTCTATGAAGATGTGTTATTCCTCCAAAGCAGCAGGCGCTGAACAGCCAGCAGTGTAAAAAACAACTTTTTTTTAACAAAACTTTTGACGTATTTATACATATACCGTCACAAAAAATACGGCTAATGTGTGGAAAAAAATACGAAATGTACTGAAATGCATGTGCTTTTTCAATCACGTTTTACACAAACCATGTATAGACCCATACCAAAGACGTGTGAAGGTTTGGTTGAAATCGGTAAATGCGTTAAGGCGTGAATCGGCGACAAACATTCGAGGCTAAATTTGTATACATATACCTGTACACATGTAAAAACACCTAGTGGTAAAATATTGAGCATATTCATGAAACTGATAGTGCTGAGTTTTCTAAATACTAGTCTTAGTAGCATCATCTTAAAAGTGAATTATTTTTTCTCAAATTCCGTAAATAATTTGGGTGACCCCCATAGAACCGACACCCCTTTTTTAATCATTTTTAAATTCATGACATACTTAAATACGAGACAAAAATGCTTAAAGCTAGTTAAACGAACAATGCTTAATGTAACTTACTGGCCCTCGGCGGGCACTCTAAGCTAAACTTAAACTTATGCTATGTCTTTCGACCTAAATTAACGACTTATATATTTAAATTTATACTATATGTAAAACTACGTATATTTTATGAAAAATATTAAATTAAGAAAATTCGAGAAAAAACTTAATAACCAAAACGTTTTCTTAAAACTAAAATAACTTAGACTACCTGACGGACTACGGTCGTGGTTGAGTCCACAGTCGATGTGGCGATCTGGTAGGCGGCACCGCATTTATGTCTTGTATCACTCCCTTTTTGTCTAGGTGCAGAAAACTTCTGGGGGGACCAAGCCGTTGTGGCTTACCCTTTCGTGGTATTGTGGATTGGTGTAAGTAAGCCCCCGAGATCAAGTTATTGACCGAGTTCATCGCTCTGAAAGTAAGTGTTGTACAAGATCTCCTTGGAATATAATTATCCGTACTGGGACTCTGGAGTTCTATAAAGTCGAAGGCAAGCCCTATGACAAGTCACCTCCAATAATCGAATATTTTTTTAAGCTTGCACTCACATTGAACCACACGGGACAGCCATAGGTGAGCATTGGCCGGACGAGGGCCAAGTCGCAGATTACCTTCACCCTCGCATCGAGTTGGTTGTTGTAAAACAGTCTCTTTGTAAGAGCAAAATCGCCCTGGGCCCTGGCAGAGCAGTCCGTCCAGAGAAGCCTCTACATGTTTGTTAAAATAAAGATTCTGCTCTAACCAGATCCCCAGGAACCTGACTACATTCCTTTGTGCCAGCGATTACCCGAGAACCCACACCCTACATAACGGACAATCATGATGGTCCCGTGGCTGTTTTCTGTAGAGAAGCTTCACTGTACTGGCAAACTCTTCACTGATGTCTCTCTGAAATTTCCTATCATTCAAATATGTTCAACAATTGAGGTGTGTACAAGCTGTCACCCATATCAATGTAACATGGATTCCAGGGTTTTCGGAATTAAGTCAGGCTCTGGCACTACCGATGTCCAGAGGAGTATGGGCGGGCCGACTATCAGAAAATTTAACTGAAAGCCACCCACTGTTAGGGAAGACTAACTGTGCATATATTGGATGGATTATCGTCCTTCTTCAGCAAACCAAGTCCCGAAACGTGTTCAAAGTAGTTCCAGTCAATTTAAGAGTGGAGTAAAATTCAGCGATGTCCCTAAGAACCAACTCGCTGTCGGGATCGGCAGATTGACAGTGTGATTCAAATTCTCATCCACTCCCCTGTCCAACGTAAGAGACAACCGAGGACAGCTCCCCTGTCTACAAACGAGGATATGGTAAACTCTGAGTCTGCGATGACCAATCAGGCACCGAGATGCGCCGAAGGCCGTTGCCAAAATCGGTCGGACGAGAAGCTTGTGGTCGTAAACAGGGATAGTAGCCGGAACTACAGGAGTCACCTTTCTGGCAGCCTTCTAAGTCTTCGTCGATATTGGTCTCTTAACTTCGTCTAGGTCCTAGAGCGGGATTCTTGTTCCCTTCGAGAACGATATGTATGCCCACGTTATGGGGGAACATTGTTTGGATTTAGTTGATCTGCTCTCATTGAATAGTATACTCAGCAGTCACACACACCGTTTGTGTTCAGAAGTTAGGCCACAAGAATGGCCGTGTTATCAATTGAGTTCATAATCCCTTCCCCTATCCCCATCTTACTCGTCTGCTGCTCTACGGGTCGCAGCACACGGTGACAATGTAATACTGGGGCGAATCATAATACCATGCCGATCTCTAAGTCTCACAGTCCACGATCACAAGCCACTCCCACCACGACACGACGCTGCCGCAAGAGAGCACTGTCACCCGCAGACTGAAAGTAGGTCTCCGAGGCCCATAACCTCTCGTCATACCAGCAAATAGCCTCTTTTGCTACCACATGGGTGACACCCAGGATTTCAGGCTGTCTTCAGAAAATGTGAGATTTCCCCCAAAATACCACAATCTACGAGGAGAACTGGGTTTTGTTCAGTCTGAAATACCAATTTTGAGAAGCTTCAGTTGTTACTCTTGTCTTTGACTCGAAAGAGGTGGGCCGTGAAACCATTCTGTCGTACCGGGAATCGAAGCTAGGCACCGCAGGTTAAAGTCGACGTGTAGACCTACAACGCCCAGGAAAAAGCTGTCAATATGTTCGTCTACCTAGTGACCGGCACTAATATTTGAAAACTAGAAATTGTCTGTAAAATAATTGGGGTTCACATTTCACAATACTTCTTAGATGCCCCACCGTCTGCCCCAGTCACTTGTCAGTTAACACCTCCAAAGCTACCCCAATCTCCCAGCGTATCTAGTTGTGCTCCTCCTCTAATAAACATATTCCTTCTCGCAGCATCTGTATTGTCCCACTACACGATCTCCATCTATTGATTGCTTCGCACTCGACCCCAGCCCGGAGTACCCGAACCGAGCAATGAAAGCAAAACAAACGTCAGAAAGCAGTCAAAGCAAACATAAATCTTTCCACTAGAGTTCCACTGACTTATCATTCCATTAAGATGTTCCCCCAAAGATACAATGCACGAGAGAGCACGGCCAACTACACCGCCAGCTGGCTGGCCCCGCACTCGAACCCGGTCAGCCGCCATCGAGGCAGGAGCAACCAAGAAGAATGAAAAAGAAAATATTCCAAATCTCAGACATTCATTTAGAATTCCGCTCAAAGTAACTCTCGCATGAGGCACACCGACATTTCCTTTCCGCCTAGGCCCGCCTCCGGGATTTGTCGGTCGGTCTGTGGCACTGGTCATGTGGTGCGGTTGGGAAAAGCAAGCATGTTTCTGTGCAGTCAGCTCATCTCGATGGCGAGTGAAAAATTTATTTCATGCATAGATGAATAATTTTGAAGGGAACATCCCCGAGTGGAGTTCTGAGAGACAGCTAGTCAGCCAGTCCGCTCCTCCTCCTCCAGATCGGCATCAATCAATACTGAGTGATGTGGCCGCTCATAAATGGATTCAAACCATGGGGCAAGCTTCTAAGACTAGGGCACTGCATGCGCTCCTGAGCAACTTGTCTTCAGCGTTCCGAAATGTATCTTGGCATAATATTCTCCCTCAATCATCACTCATTCGGCATTCAGCGGTGGTGTGTACAGAGGCTGGGTCCGTGAAAGATACGATGGAACGCAAAACCCAGTCCAGTAAGAATCACTTCCTGGGGATATCATGAGAAAATGCTTTTTCATACAGCCCCCACTCGCCCTAGTTCCAGATGCATTTACGCTTTCAAAGTTTGATGCCACCTCTGCCCTGCGGTCTGCCTTCGAACGGGAGACGGATCATTTTTCTCCGTCTTCGCACACGTCGTGAGGTATTGATGTCAGACGATGATTGAGATGACGGTGACGGACATTTTATTAGATAATGATGTTTGTGTAAATTGAATTTGTGTCAATGAAACATTCAGGAGCCTGCATACCTGTGCTCCGGCACGCCCAACCTCATCGATAATGCAAGCGAAGACTGTATCCTTTGTTGGGCAATCTACTTAGCCGCATAATTCGAGCGTTATGCCATGTAACCGCAGCCAATGGCAGGGCTAAGCGGGGGCTCTCAACTGAATTACAACATCGAATCCCATGTCCTGGCAGGACACCTGTCAAGATGTCATACTACGGTTTGAATGGTAATTGATATCTTGGTAGCTGGTGCTGTCTTGATGTGTGCTCTGCTCGATTCTATTGTCTGCGGTGGACTCTGTGGCGGCTGGTCGGGCTTCGCCCTATCTACGGTGCTCTTGTTCGGGGAGGAAGTTCATGTAAATTAAGTGGTCTTTCATGTATTTTCGGGTCGAACAATTGACATCGACCATACGGTGTGGCTTTTATCTTCCTTGAAATGTGAGCAGGATGGTTGTGCGGTCAAATTGGTTGATGAGATGTGATAAATTCTACAATAGCTGCTAGGCTGGGTGAGGAAGATGTTTGTACCGATATAAAGTGCGGTCGAGTTTCGATTGTTGTCAATTGAGACGAATTTGTCGAGAGCTGTGAAGCAAAATGCCTCACGTTTCCAACGGAGTGTGGCTTCTGAAGTAAACTACTGCAGGTTGGCTTTTTAAATTCATTAAAATCATTCCCTTTAGAAGGCAGAATGGTCATTCAGTTGAGAAAGAGAAGACATCGCCCAGCCAGACTCTGAGCAACATACTTTCAGTTTCAGCGAACCCATGGCGTTGTGAGCATATGCGAGAATTCCTATGCCACAGATTCGATGAGAGAATCGGAATTAGGAAGCCAACCGTAACTAACACGTCGCACACTTTCACAGCCTGGATTGAATTTGACAAAGGGAATCGTAAATTTCAAAACCCACATCTGATGGTGTTTTCTGGTGTTTTCTGAACAGGTGCTATGACTTAGAGTCCACGATTCCTCGTTTACCCGTGTATACGTGAATTGTGCGTGCATTAAATCGTCACACGTACTCAATTTCGCGTGTAGTGAATTTACTTCAAATTCGAATGTTCTATAGAGTGTGATTTTTTTTTTTTTTTTTCATCAGTAATATTTCACATCTTTTACTAGTACAGGGTGACACGACAGCCTTGCGCGAGTGCTTTCCATGGCGAACAGCTAACAGCGACAGAAATAGAAATTTAAATAAAATCATAGCCGTGTCTTGAGTGGTGAGACAACACATGGTGATTGGCAAACTGGGGTGATTGTCCCACTTTTCAAGAAGGGGGACAAACGAGATCGCCCCGCCTACATGGGCATATCCCTTTTAAGTCTCCCCGGGAAAGTGCACACTAAGGTTTTGGAAGCACTAGCTCTATGGTAGAGCCCAGGATAGGGGAGGAACAGTGTGGCTTTCGTCCTTGTAGAAGTACAACCGACCAGCGTTTCACTCTAAGAATGGTACTTGAGATGGCTTGGAAGTATACCAAGCCCATCGACAGTTGTTTTGTGGATTTGGAAAAGGCATACGACCGAGTTCCTCCTGGAGTGTTCTGTTCTGGTCCTCTTCTGAGGTCCATTCAGTCTCTATACACAAACTGCAGCAGCTGTGTTCGGGTCAATGGTGCTAAATCAACACCTTTCACCATGGGCGTTGGACTTGGTCAAAGATGGTTCTTGTCACATCTCCTTGTCATTATATATGTGGAGAGGCGAGGAATTTATAATATTGGGAGAGTCATCTTATTGACTTAGTTAACCTCACATCTTCCCAGACGGAACTCCAGCGCGCACTCGATAGGTTTGGGGCCGTATGTGCTGATGCTGGAATGAAGGTCAACGTGGACAAATCGGAGGTTATGGTCATCTCCAGAACGCCTATTAATTGCAATCTACAGGTTAGTGGAGTCCCATAGAAGCAGGTGAAGAAGTTTAAGTATCTCGGGGTCTTTTCACGAGTGATGGAAGGAGTACTGCTGAGCTTTCCTGTGGAATTGTTCACGCTGGGTTAATTTTAAAACAGCTTTGTAGATCTATAATCAGAAAGGCCGAGCAAAGCGAAGCTAACGGTTTTCAAGTCAGTATTTTTTCCAACTCTCACCTCATGTCATGAAATTTAGGCAATGACCGAAAGAATAAGATCACGATACAAGCTGCTGAGATGCGATTTCTTCGTGATGTCGGAATTACTCTCCGGGATAGTGAGCGAAGAACTGAACATTGAGGAGCTGCATATGCAGTGACTTCTTGTTGTAGGGACAGGGGTTTGCCGGTTCTTAAACTTTTGAACTTGCATCGGAGTTGTCCCACAGGTGCTTAGGGAGCTCCACTTTTCTTTTGCCAGCTCTGTAATTTTGTCATCCACTCACTTCTGGACATCTGCAAGATGTAGACTAATGCATATGATTGCCTGGGATTAGACAGTTTCGATCACTTCCTGATAAATGTATCCGTATGTGACCAGCTTGGACGAGTTAGCGGGTGACAGCCGCTTTGACAGCCGCTTGAACAACACTGTTCTGATTCTGATGGACCAATGCATGTTTACCCATCCGTGGAAAATTCCCCAGCCTTTTGCTTTCGTCATCTTCATTCCATAGTGGAAGGCCCACTTAGTGAGGGGTTCATCTGTGTTCGTTGTTGGGTAACGACACCACACAGGGTATTGCAAAGTCAAAGAATGTAAGAGAGTCGTCGCTATAGGCCATTCATTATACTTGCTTCATTAGGATCGGATGTTCCTTACAACACGCTGTGCAAGAGTCGTCCGATTTCGCACCAATCTCTGTATGTTTAGTAACACCAGATTGTACTCACATACCAACTTTTCCAACCACAACTCCTTCGATTTTTATCAGGTTTATCAGTATCATTGACACGACTCTCTTCCAACTAACTACGTATACGCGGGAACTAAGCTTCCCAGCCTGCTGCTTTACATACCTTCTTATATTTTTACATGGCTCGTAGTGTTTGTCTCTGGCATTGTCGTTGGCGCGTGTGTGTCCTGTTCGTTTCTTGCCTGCAGTACGTATGTGCGTTTGCATGTTCGTTTTCAGTCCATGGTTTGTGAGTACGTTTGGGTTTTATTAAGCGTCGCATTCGTCTGTCTGGCGTCCCATACCACATACGAATGTATTATGGTTCGTGGCATATATCGGAGCCTGGATGCAGCTCTTGTATGAAATTTTGTGTAGTGCCACATTTATTTTTAACGTGCGATATGTTGGTGCATTCACAGGATTCAATTTCATTCACAACGATTAAGATTTAATCAACGCGATTGACCCACTACAGATATTCATAAATTGTGTCTATTGTTGATTAATTCATAATTGACAATCGCAATAAAGATGTTTTTCTGAGTTACTTATTATTTTATTTCATTTATTATGTCCTTGATGAAAATGCAATATTACCTCACGAGCAATTCGAACTTAAAGCTCTGAGTTTGGATTCTATTTAGTTTTTATTGTATTGCATGTAACTTACTTTCTAGACAAAATAACTTAAAGCTGGGTTAACTAACTTAACAATTCATAAGTGTTCTTCATACTAACCTGCTGACCTATGCGGGTACTCTAAGCTAATCTAATCTAAATTGCATATGTGCCTTTCGGCTTAACCTGCGGGTTTTTTTTTAGTCTTTCATGACAAACTTGTATTAATTTTTTATGTACCAAGAAAACTGATAAAAAAAACTTGGCTAAACTTAAATTAACTACTTAACCTACCTTATACTAACTCAGCCTAACATAAAACTTAAGACTATCTTAATTATGTCCGTAACAGTAAGGACGCGTGCAGCAGGGCGTATATTTTATTTATATGCCTAACATATATTTTATGCGCCGTGGTGCACCTTTTTTGGTTTCTCGTTTTACATATATTTTTTAAATATTTGATTTTTTTTATTTTATTATTTTTTAATTCTTTTATTTTACATTTTTTTTGAATTTTTTGTTTTATATTTTTTGGATTTTTTTTTTTTTATTTAATTTTTTTCTTTCTTAATAACTACCTAAAAACCTATGTAAGCTGGCCACCATGGTCAACTATCGGGTTGTTTAAAAAGTCCAGCGATGACGGAGACTGATTTTGGTGTAACCACCAGTAAAATTGCCGCTCTATGTCAGACTGCTTCCTATCTCCAGCGGGGATCGCTCTACTGAACCGAAGACATCCGGTTCGTATTGGAGTCGCCTGTCCACTGTTCGGTGTACGGCATGGAAGATTGCAGGGCATCCGTCTGTATACTGTATTAGATGAATGCTTCGGGAGGAATAAAGCCGTTAAGGCGCACCCATTCATGGTACATAATATTGGGGTAGTAAGCCCCGAAGATCGAACTGTTGGAAGAAGTCATAGCTCGTGCAATGTGCCTTCTGATCAGCTTAATAATAAAATTATCTCTCCTATTCACGTTTGTCTCGTTGTACAGGACCTCGTTAGGATAGTACATTTTGTACTCAGACTCGGGTGTATGATACAGCCGAAGACAGGTCCGAGGACTCTGTTCTTCAACAACCTCATCTCTTGCATCTGGGAAGGACTCACGTTGGACCACGCCATAATTGGTACGGATGTCCACAAAATCTACGCCATTTAGTAGATTACCGCCACCCTGGTATCAAGTTGGCTGCTGTAAGACAATCTCCTTGTCTTTCCGGCTTCTATATGTTTGCCAAAATACAGATATTGATCCAGCCATATGCCGAGATATCTAACTACACTTTTCACAGCTAACGGCCGTCCTTGCGGATCAACTATGCCGAACTTACGCCAGTTTTGGCGATTATCCCTCGAAGCCGTTTGCAGCGGTGTCCAGAAAAGTGTAGTTTTGTCATCCAACTTCCAGTCGACGCAAAATCGCTGAATTTTTTTCGAAGTCACGCTGCGGTATTTCTTACCTCGACCTTCGGACCTGATCTGCACGCTTACTTAGCGCTCAATCTTAGAGCTTTTCATAGCACTATCCACCAAGTTCACCGCATCACAAAAGACATTAATGTGGCAACACTGTTTCAGGAGTGAGAACAAATGATGTAAAAATGGGCTTGCCGGTAGAGAGTCAGTCGATAGGTAACCATTCAAGAAAGAGGTTGTTGGCGGAATTAATTAAAATAATTATGAAAATCCTATATATACATACAACGGCAATAGTCCTGGCATGGTCGAGTTGGACCTAGAGAAAGTATTTGATTCTGTCTAGCATTATGGTTTGCTGCATGAGCTACTAAGTGTCCATCTCCCAATGTACCTTATGAAGATCTTTCATGTTATAACGTAGTTTTAAGGTGTTCATCAATAAGCACTTTTCAGAAGTACAGCAAATTGACGCAGGTGTTCCCCAAGAAGCTGTCATTGCCCCAGTCCTGTTTAACTCGCATCTGCCAAGATTTTCTCACAGAGTATCTGGGACATAACATTTAATGCGCCGAAGACCCAAGCTATTTAATTTACTCGAAAAAGAAAAGCTTGTTAACTTCGAAACTTTTAGTTGGACATTTGCTAACTCAACCCAAAAAATAACAGCTCCAACACGCAAAAGAGGTCGCCCTCGTCTCTTCTCTCAACAATACAGTCCGATGAACCATCGTCAGCTTCATCACCATCTTCGTCAAATTCTTATAGATGCATAACCTGCAAGAACCATACGATTTTATCGAATCGGTCACTGGATTGAATGGTGATCGGAGGGCAGATGCAGGCTACGTTACACATGTCATTCCCGCTGAAGGTGCTCTAAATGCAAGGTTTATTTGTGTTCAAACTCACAAAAAATTGCTTTGTGTCATATCACACTTAAATTGCTAAAACGCGATAAAAATATTATTAAAATATAGAAATTATAATATAAGTGCGTTTTAAAAGTTGTCCACTATTGCCTACAGGCAACATTTCATAACGGCTAAACCAGGATACATAGAACTTTGAATTTTATATCGGGTCATATTTATGGATCGAATAATAAATAAATGTCCTCGAAATATTTTTAGGACCGCCCCAGTTAATTCGGGCATCAGGAGGTTAAGTCCGGGTTCGAATCCCAGTGAAGGCAAAATTAATACGCCTTTGTCTGGCTTAGCTCTAGCTGGTTGTCAAATCTGGACTATTTGCGGTTGGGATCAAATGGTCGGTCGTGGGCAGCAGTCTGACTGTGGGTATCACAGTGGACCACTATCAGCCGCCTTCCCTACTCTACCATGCGCTTCAGGACTTTCACACATTTAGTTTTTAATCACTGTTGTCTCGTCATCGGCACATTGAACTCTTCTCTTTATGAGGTGAGCGTAGCGCGTATTTGCATACGTATGAGCTCGGGATGTACTCGGGACCATCAGGCGACATAAAAATTGTCTCTTCAAGTAAGCAACAATTTGAGACTTTTTGAGATAAGCTCTAAAAAAATGCATAACACGGCAGATTAAGTTAAAGTACACTGCTATCTGCAGCCAGGCACTAATTGGTGCTTGCAGCAAAGCAACCTTGACGACTCCAGCTGACGAGTTATTGAAAAAGTCGGCCCCTAGGTGAGAGTTTCTACTGTTGGCCAGAACACAGCACGAGCAGAGGAGGTGGTGTCTCGTCTTCTCCCTGCGCTTCGTACATGCCGCTTCTGCAACAATTCATCATACGAGACACCCACTCTGTGGGCTGCACCGTGCTCTTGATGGAATTTTAATCCATTTTGGTTGAGAATTAAGCCGTCGATTTTAACAATTTACTGCAACATTCCATTCGTTCATTGCTCATTTAGCTGGCTAGCTATTCAAGTCTTTCCACAATGGGTCAGCGTGTAACATGGCAGAGATCCAAATTCGTCGTCTCTAATCTTCTTGAACAATGCTCGGAACACGTTCTCGATCCCCACCGTTTAATGCGAAGAACGAGCCAGCGAAAGTTCTTCCGAAAATACCGACTTGGACTCACACTCTTTGATTCATTACGTTGTTGCTCTGAAGAAACACTTACGTCGTGCATTTTCCAAGAAAATCCCACTCCGGCTGACGATGATCATACACAGTCACAGTGAAACCCTGACGCGTATGAGTCAACCAGAGTGCAGCCCACACGCCCGTGACCTCACGCACTTGAACTCCGTCGAATGTCGACAAACTTGATCTCTCTCGAAGATAGATCACACAAGCGACTGTTACCTCTCAAGCTCAACCATCTTCGGTAAGTGGAATCAGTTCCGAGGGCATAACCAGTTTCTTGCGGAGAACTTTCTTTCCCGCTCATCACATGCGCTATAAAAGTCAGAACTTGCATTCAACATGCGGATGAATGGGACTCATTGGCGGTTTGCCAAGCACAAATATTTGATTATAAATGCTACAAAAGCTAGATCACGGGACGCTAAAGACATCGGCAAATACGTGCCCGCTGCACCAAATTCACCAATCTGTAACGCTACGCGGAACCATGGCAGCAATCCATTTGTAGACGCATCTCAAATTTCTCTCCAAATCAGTCGCAGGCCCTGGGATGCAAAACTAGACTGAAGCGCATTCGTCAGAGCTCGAAGAGTGAGAGCCACTTGCCGTTGACAAGCCACGTAACTATTTCAAGAAATCAATTGTGAGGTAGACCGCGGCTGGAACTCAGACCGGGCCTCGAACTGAAAGGTTGATCAGTTTCTTTCGGCAATTACAATCGAATAGTCGGGATCGGTGGGCCAGTCGAAGCGTCGTTTAACTACCGCGAACATCATCGTCAACGTGAACTCGCAACACGTTTGCACTGCTAATTAGCACGAGTGTCCAAAACGAAAAACAATTCGCCGGATCGGGGCCCACACTCGGAACGTCATGTCAATTGGATTAGATACCTACAAAGACAACGGCTTTGATAAGCCCCCGGCGTACTCGCATTCGGTGTCGACAGCGGTGAGTTGTGTTTCCCCAGCCACCTGTTGTGGGGCTCAGTGTACTGGCCTGGCATTGCCTATTGAAACCATTTACGATTGATTGATTCAAAGTATGGCTGCGTGGCTGATCGGGTTGAGTGATTTCCATTTCGGTGTTTTCAGTGCGGAACTTTTGCCAGTGCTTCATTTGATCTCAACGTGCCAACTGAATAGTGAGCTCATTCGAGTGACCGGATTGTGTACACACATGTCTCATCTTAAGCAATGGTGAATTAAACTTGTCACTCGCTTGTGGTTGGGCTTTAACCATGCATTGACCTCTGCCGTGAAAGAGGGTGTTGTTTTCTGGCGACGGCTTTGTGCGCATTTGAGAACGAAAAGCCTGACTGTCGACTAATTAAGACATCGAAAGTTTCAAATTCGGTGCTTCTTGTGGTTGGTGTGAATTTATTTTCTTGGATTTTTTATTGCCTCGGCGATGGTGTTAATTGTTATTTGTGCCTTTATCGATGAGAAGGATTGTTCTTGTAAACTGTTGACTCAACAAATGATGTTCGACCGATCCGACCGAAATAAACTATTCACAATTAAACACAAGCAGCGGCTATCTTACGAGTGTATTGTTGTCTAAGGCATCTAAGCAGAAAGCAGACCCTCTGTCTTTGATCTTCAAGGTGTAAACGACTGCAGATGCTTTGGGTTAGCGAATGGAAGTGTTAATGAATGCTGGCTATTTCTAGACTTAGTAGGAAATAATTCGATATATCCAGAAATAGATCCCGCTTATGGTAGTTACGGTACCATTTTGGTGCATTCATCGCTCTCAGCGTCAACAAACATGCTTCTGAATAGACAAGCACTCATTTTACGAATACCTTCACACATCACAGCAGTAGTATATGGATTGAGTTGCGATTTCAAAGTGTGTCTGAAGGAGTGTCTCCGAAAAGCGACGCTCTATTGTCTTCCGCGCATAATACGCAACAATTTTGTGTAATCAGTTGAGCTCATCTCCTGTCCAAATAAAACCTCCCACTTGGGACACCCTGTAATTGGGGTACCTCCAAACTTCATGCATACACACTAAGTGAACCTCAAAAACGGGGCGCCGCCGAGTTGGTTCAAGAGACAAGGCAGTCGTCAGGAAAACTTTTCGTTGCCTCAAAAGCAACCTCCAGATTGGGACAAAAAGCAAACAGAGAGAAATTACAAGCGTCAGAGCTCAATGTCTGGATGTGGACATCTCCGCAAGACGAAGGCGATTTTGTCGGAATGTCGGAAATGCGTTTGCAAACAAAAAAATCATTGCTCTTGCTTGCTCTGTTCTTGCCACAAAGCACTCATTTATTTTGGTAGTGTTTACAAATTTTTTAAAACTTAATTTAATGATTTAGAATGAAGAGTTATCGCTCCACGAACATTTTATTTCAGAGCTATGTATAATTGGGGCTGCTTGTTATTTGGTCCAATTTAGAGGTGGTCTCAAATCGGGGCACCTCCAATCTGGTGCGCATTTCGTAAGTTCCCTGGCGTGTCCCGATTAACAGCTTTCACTGTGTATTGTATTTTCCGTTAAGAACTTGACAACATTTTCGTTTTTGTCGAACATTTCATTATTCGTGTGAAGTACAATGTGAACAATTGGATATGCAATTCGAGCACGTTTGCACTCGTCGAATCGAATTTTGATGACGCACATTTCTGTCAAAACGGCCGCTATCTCTCGTTGAATAGCTGCTCTATGCTTCTTGGCATCCAACGATCGGACCAATGATTCAACCGATTTAACGTCAGAGGCATTAAATAACGTGACCTAGGCTGCCAATCGACTGGACAATTTCTCGATAAAACACCTTAATCTATTTGCGGTTTCAATTCAATATGGATTGTATGTAATGACCGAAAGAATAAGATCGCAAATACAAGCTGCTGAGGGAATTACTCACCGGGATAGGGTGCGAAACACGGCAGTGCGAGAGGGCTATGCTTACCTGTTTTGGTCACGTGGCACGAATGTCCCCTTCATGACGACTTCCGAGGCAGGCGTTGAATACAATTAAATCAGGTAGTCGGCGACCGCTTGAGAGACCTCGGACGAGATGGTTGGACCAAGTCCAAAAACTTGCCTGGTCACGCTTGGGCATAACTCCTGATGAGTTAGAGTCGATGGCGGAGGATCGAGTTGCCTAGAGTGGTTTACCCCGGCGGACCCCTTTAGTGGAGCATGCGGGTCAGAAGATGATGAACAGATTATCCCAGTTTCTGTACAGTAATAACAAACAAGAGCAGATTTTTCACCATGATGTCACTTGAATAGCAGATTTCTGACAGCTTTTGTTTGCTAAAATTGTCCACGCAGTGGTAGAGTGAAGCCATTTCAATGTTAAACCAAATTGCGACCAATTGCGTAGTGTGAACACTTCGGGCAATTTCAAACGAATTAAAGAAAGTGGGACTTTGAATCGAAGTAAAAAAAAACCCCACGAAGAGAGTATTTAGAGTCAAGACTCGATCTTTAAATATCTGCAAATTCCTTTTTCTGAAACTCTAGCCTCGTCATCAATGTAAAATCTGCAACAGATATTGTGACTGTTGACAATTCAGATTCTTAAGTAGTACGACAAATATATTCTGTCCTGAACTAAGCACTTTGTATTTGATATCTAGTACAAATCGAAAAATACCACCAACTAATCCAAAACAGCGTACCTACAAAAAGGAAATATTTACTAAAAGAAGACTGCCAGTTTAGAGAAAGATTTGTTCTATGCATAATTGTCGATAAAATGCAGTTGCATATTAATGAGTAACGTTCATTGATGTTTTTCTTAAACAACACAAGGAACGTCAGACATCCAACGTCTGATTACTTACTGTGAAGCTGTTAATGCTGGTAAACTTTGTAAATGAATTCGTTGGACTAAAAAGAGAATTCTTTTTTTTATATACATTATTTTTTTCATATAATTTTTTTTATATATTTTATATAATTAAAACAAACAATTTGAACCACTTCTAATTGTCGCCCCTTGCAATTTGCCGGCCCGGCGCCTGTGCCACCATTTCCCCCAGCCGAAGATCCTCGCTACGCCACTGACCTAACCTTTACAAGATACCGTTATCAATTCTTGCCGCTTAAGTTATCGTACTCGTGCCGTTCGACCTTTTGTCATCCGATGTTCTAAGATCTTTCAATCAATGGAATTGGTCTGGCTGGACCTTCATACATTTTGTATGAAAATTAATGGAACTTAATGAAAGAATTGAAGATTTTTGTTGTATTAATTATTAATTTTAATTTTAATTGCTTGACATTGTAAACAGACTGGCTCTTTGCAGGCAGATCACGCAAAATTTGGTTTTTCTTTGTATTTATCGTTTATTTTTTCTACCGCGGTGATGTCTGACTTAATCTGGGCTGTGGAATCCTATTTTGCAATGGTGCTGCGAAGAATGATTCGGTGGTTGTTCGTCAAGGGTTATAACTTCTGCCGGTTTATACTCAACACAGTCTCCAAAGGAAGATGTTGTATTGTCCACATGTCCCGAAAGGCATATGCTTTCGTTCAGCCCTCGTTCGACACGAGTCTTTTGATCTTCGAATTTTATAAGCCGATATATAGCTGACACTCGGTTTGTCGACATACGCGTTCCATGTTGGTTTTCCAGAACTCTCAAGTATGCATCACGGCGGATTGATTTACACCAGCGTTCCTCTTCAGTATTTCACTTCGTTGAATTTCACTATTTCCTGTCGAAGCCTTCTGTTAGTTTCTCGCATGATGATAGCGACCATCTGATGTCAGTGTCTTGATACCAACACGACTACGAGGCATTCTTCGACATTGTGTGCTCTTAGACGACCTGTTTCTGGGGGTTGTTGGCCTTGCACTTGGCCAACTTGACAAGATTTCTTCTTTTAACACATTCAGCATCATCTCGTCATCATCAGTATCTCCGATATCACGTATTCCCCCCACAACCAAATTTGTCTCCGCATCATCCGAAACTTAGTCCTCTTCGTCATCACCACTAAAATCTTCTACTTCAGAGCCATTATCTCGTACTTCTTCAGCAAGCCTTCTATAGTAGTGCCCCTTTTGAATGCATTCATATAAGTACGTGCTTCTCATTCGCTTAAGAAACCTTTACTGATTGACGATAGTGATACCTTCACTCTCATACACACCCATAAACCAGAAATGAGGTACTATAGAGATGCCCAACTCCACAGCTGTTTGTCCCCTAGTCAATCGACGAATTTCAGAGGCTTGTTGACAACTCATGAATTTTATGATAGTTGTTCATGAAATAACGTAAGAGCCGTTCTCTGATTGGTCAATTTGGCTTGAGAACAGGACATAAAAAATTGTTGTCAAACATTTTAAGGGACAAGACAGGTAGAAGTTGGGCGTCTCTGTCATACTACATTTCTGTAGTATGCGTGTCCCCATTCAATATGTACCATGGTCTGGCCAGACCTATTCGATACAATCTACGGGTTGATGTAGAACAACTTCTTTTTACCTCGCCCACACAGATTTTTAATTTATGGTGCACACTAAAGTATTAAACTTTCGTACCCTCACATCAATTAGGAAAGAAAAGGTTTCGAAAGGGGAAAAGGTCAAGCCAGACCAACTTATAGACAGAAGGGTTAAGAAAAGTTGAACAAGCTTACACTTTTTAATTGGCTTAACTACACATCACCTCCTTCGCTCGTGCAGTTCTCTGACTTGTCTTAGGAATTCATACGTGGGAGCGTACTTTCTGGAAACCGCGAACTGAGTTGGGTCTGCATACGTCGGCAAAACAAGCGCCAACTGCTACCAGGTATGGAACTAAGGGGATGCTTGTGTTATCACAATGCGTTACATTGGCCAAAGTGTGACTGTTATCCGTACGGAGGCATACTAGCCTAATCTTGAGAAAATCTAAACCTTCAGAAATCAGAATCGCGATCAAGTTCTGCGGGTGCGACAATCAATCAAACTTTCTTCCAGATCTAGAAATTATTCTCATCACCGTTTGCCACTTTGGGAGGGAAGATGTCATTATTTTGATGTGGCCATGTATGCATGTGGTCTCCGATGCCATTTTTGTCCAACCCATCGATTCCCAGATCCACCAAAAATCCAATTTTTATGTTATCCAATTTTGTGTACCAACTGTTGTCTCACATTTTAATCTCAAGGCACAGAAATAGAATACGTAAATTTATGGAGATTAGGCAGTTCACACGCCTTTCCCTTTCATCGTCCCTGTCGCTCAAGCAAATGGAAGAAAAAGTAATCGTCCGCTTCACGGTTAGCTAACCGATGTCAACGATATGTGCCACCTTCATTCACTCCTTCAGTCAATATTGTGCGATGCAAACGAATCCCAGGTGTGAGTTAAAGATCTATCCCCTTCAAGGACAGACAACGTCACTATGAATGTGCGGCCACACGTTTGCCTTCTTTCAGCTCTAGATGCTTACAGACGTCATGTCTGCTCCTCCGCCCAACCCATTTCGGATCACCGCCAAACCCCATTTGACCCGAACGTCCTAACGAACCTCCAACTCCTCCCCACAGCCGCTCTAAGCCAGCAAAAATACACTCTTCTTAGTGTTTTATGACACAATCCCCATCTTCGTTATAGCACTCGTAAATTAACCCTTAAGCTTCGGAATAATAGTACTCCTAGCGGATGGCCGGGCGTAGGCCCAGTGATTTACGTATGATTGCGTAGATGAAATTTACTATTCATTACACCAGCAGCTGCAAAAAATGGCTCGTCTTCTCCGCTTCATAAATAAAGTCAACTGTTGAGCCCTCTATCTCCCGGCCAGCGATCACAAATCATCACAAAACGCGATGGCCGAAGATGACCAGGGTGGCTCCTCCTCAAGGATGCACAAAAAAAGACAGAACATTTCAACTCTCAGTTCCAAATGAACACTGCATCCCTTTCACATAAATCTGATTGCTTGTGATTCTGCTTAAACTCGTGCTCTCCATCAGACTAATCCTGACACACACGCACACAGAAACGCCAGCCATCGCTCACGTTTCAAGTGCGGCGTATAGCTTGTGTTTTGGTTGATGTTTCATCAGCCTAAAATTTACAGTTAACACAACAACTACGTTAACACACTTTGCCCTCTCTGCATTCATTTACTGTTATTTTTGTTTTGCCATGTTTCTATGTTTTTTTCCACCCAAATTTGTATCCACTTTTTCAATGGTTTTGTTTGTTTTTTGCAGAAAAATTCAATATTTCCTAGCAATGAGCCACGGTCGTCCATCTATCCGACTGACAGTGCAAAGGGTACGTGCGCCAGGACGTCCGATGCCAGCAAAACGATGACGCCAACCGCGGCAGAGCCAGGCCGCGGCAACTGGGGCAATCCTGTCGAGTTTATCATGGCCTGCATAGGCTATGCAGTGGGCCTCGGAAATGTTTGGAGGTTCCCGTATTTGGTGTTTCGCAACGGTGGCGGTATGTATTCTCTGTTGGAGTGGATGTGTGTATGTATGGTGATTCTATTATTTCGCTTGGATTCAGATGTTTCAGGGTCCTTTCGCACATGTGCTCCCCGCACCCCCGTGGGCTGTTGGTTAGTTTATCGTCGGCTGGGGAAGGTACTCGCTAAAGGACTTGTCAGGAGTAATTGTTTTTGTTTCGCTTTTTTCGCTGTTTTCTGAGGGATTTGGCCGCTTTGTGTGCGGTTTCTTGTGAGGGTGGCTATGTGAGAGGAACTGTGCGAGATTTATGGCCCTCTCTCGCTGGTCGTGGTCGTGGACTGCGAATGTGGAGTGTGCCTGGGAGCTTATGAATGACTTGGAGATATTATTTATTGGGAACATTTGCTGGTGTAGACGGAGACACATGTTCGCATGATTAGCTGGCAGCGATTTCCATGCGACGTGGACTATTCTGGAGTCAAGTTCAGGCCACAGTATTGGGGGAGATCTTGGAGCTTCTCCCACTCGTAATTGGATCAGGCTCGCCCACTAAACGCAAACTTCCCTCCTTCGTTTCCTTCTTCTTCTGGCGCTACAGTGCGGGACCTGGACCACAGCCAACAAGCCTCCCCTGCTGGTACGATCTGACGCACGCCAAGTTGGCTGAGGTCCGTTTCCACTTGTGTGAGCCATCGATTCCCAGGGCACCTTCTATTGTCGGGAGTCGAGGAGCCTTCCTGTTTAGTGTCCACTGGAAAAGTTATTCACTCCAAATCGACCATCAATCCGGATCCTTTCATCCATACCCCGAAGGATCTTAGTCGAGATAATTGTATTTCCGCCCAAAATTCAAAGTTTCCCCAGAACCTACATGTAATCTAATTGCGGCCACAATTAACCTGGGCTCATGGGCCAATCGAGTCTTATGGGGAATGCAATTAATGAAACAAGTGAACCCCAAACGACTCCTGACACCTTCAAATCTTGACTCCCAACCTCCGACCACCTGAGGTGGATGCCATGGTGGGTAGTCGGTGCCGAAGCCAAAAGCCGACCAAAGCCAGACTAAATCAACCGAATCTTAATTAATTTCGAGAAACTCATTCAACCTCAGTGGACAAGTCGGAGATGCATCGGATCCCGGCGACATAGTGCAGATAACCCAGGCTAACAGGATTTTCACTTGCTTCAGTGGTTTGATAAACACCACCATCTCCAGAAGCAGCATTGAGCCCCAAATGAACAGAGAAATTCCCCCGCTTCGGCCATCCTTGCAAGCATACTGTGTGTGTACGCAAGCAGCATGTGGCTGGAGTGATTGCATTTAAGCAAACGACGATCATCCATCCAATCGTAAGCATCTTTCGGTAATCGCATCATTCGGCCGATGAGAGCAGGCGAGCTGATGCTGCCTTGCAAAATGGAATATTCGATTTTACCCCTATTGAGGTTGGATTAACTTTACTTAGATGGGCCCGGGAGGTGTGCCCAATTGTAGCCGCCCATGACGCCACCAGCACCGGCATAGAGACTGTGGCATCAAATGCGGATGGAGTATGTAACGTGGCGTCGAATCCACAGAACCCACGGCAAGCGCAAACGAGGTGCTTGCGAGCGCAGCAGCTGACGAACAGCATGTCTGAGAATCCCAGCGTGCATCTTGAATGCCAACCGAAGCCATGGCGATTGTTGTGCCAGGAATAAAATGTTTCCATCGAAATTCACCAGCAAATACCGTTATGCATTGAACCTTCCCTCTACTCGACGTTTGCTAAGGCAACAGCTGCAGCTGTGAGCTACTGGCGAGCACACAGTGCGTCCATGCGCCAGGTGCAGGAGCGCTCCTTCTCAGGACCTGTAATGAAATGTATGAGAGTAGAATATCCTGTTTATTTGCTGACGTGGATGACTGAGTAGCGCACACAGCCACTGACACACTCACCTACTACATGCCGAACACGTAATATGCATGAATGTCTGCTGCGTCCTATATCGAAGCCAAGTAAGAAGAAATTGAAGCGCCTTCGGTGGAAACTGCAAGATGATTGAGTTCCCTTATGTATGCCACCCAAGGAGGGAGCACCGAGCGCACAATGCCCGGGCGGTGTTCAAGTCGAATGCACACGCTCTTGCCCTATTTCCCGCTTGTCTGGAAATACACCCAGTTGAGGAGCTGCAAAATTCCCGCCATGCATGTACGAATAGCAGCGAAGTTCTTTCATTTCCCTGACGAATTGATGCTTTTGTGCAACTCGCAAAGCGCTGGGTTCTACTTGCTGGGCGGTCAAGCGTTCACATTGGTGGGGTGTCGATTTGGGAAGTGAACGCGAGTGTGGGCCTTCTCGAGAGTTATTCGCGATGAACCTCCGTATTCAACTGAAGTCACACTGCAGTCCGAATGGAAATGTGGTCTGAAGTAATAACTTGAGTTGTGGTCAAAAAATCGCGCAAGGATCTGAAAGATTTTACTGAAAATACTTTACTAAGGTACTAAGGAGGTCAGAGAAGGTTTCAACGCACAAGAATCCACAGATAAAGCCAGAATGATCGCCAGATTATTGAACTGCCAACCTAATGGGCCATGTCCTCAAACAAGAACCTTGATGTAAGTCGTACTAGGCACAACTGTCGAACTGGACCAATTTCTCACAGCAGTTTTCTTCTGAGCTCATTTTTCCCATGACACTAATCAGCACCATCCAACAAAGAGGAGTCCTAACATCGAGCGTCTGATCACAACGTTGACTGGCCCTACGAGAATCAACCAATCGGAAGACTGTCGAGTAGGCTTGCGGCGAAGACCGACAACGACATCTGATTGAATTAGCAGGCATCAAGGGGACAGCTGAGAGTTCCTTAGATTGGCGATAACGTGATGGATAAGTGTGATCAGGAAAAATATACAACCGACGAGGGGCACACTCGATTCTCCTAGAATCTCCTGGGCACCCTAGCAAATCGTTCTGCAACAAATTGTCAGAATGGTGGAAAAGGAGCATCGGAATAGACCTGAGAAGGGGAAGCTCCAACTCTTACAATAATATAGTCTAGGTAGTGCACTCACAAATATGGGATCAGACTTTAAGAGGCCAGTCCAATCACTAACTGGCATGGGATAGTGATCGCATTTAAACAGCACTCACAGCAGCTTGCCTGTCGAGCGTGAACTGGGGAGAATGGTATTTAATTAATAAATTGCACCGCCAGCCGAGAAAGCAGTCATTCGGGCAAGGGTTGAAAAAAAGCTCTAAGAAATCTCGCGGCGATATGTTAGTAGCAACCACTCAATAGATGACCATTCCCGACGAAATAATATCACGCCCTACGTCGCATCTGCAAACATGTTGTCTACTTCCTGCCAAAACCTGCTGTACAGTGACGTTAGTCAGGTGTCTATGGATCCAACGCCTAAGAAGATTGTAGACCGTGCAGAGCACTTAGACATCGCAGTTCCGGCACGAATGCAACAGATAACGCCCTCGTTTAAGTAGACGCACACACACGCTATTCAAAGGTCTTCCTAGTCGGAGAGGCTTGTTGGTTGAGGTCTAGGTCCAATCATGGACAGGAGCGTCACATGAAGGAAAAGAAGCTCGAAGATGTCAGATTACTTAATCTTCTTTCTATAATGGTGGCACAGTCCGTGGTGTACAAGCCCGCACCAGGTGGCACGATCTTAAGCTAGCTGCCTCCAATTTCGCACGCCAAGTTAGTTGAGGTACTTCTCCACTTGTGTGCTCGAACGGTTCCGTGGGCGTCTTCTTAAATAATATTTTTTTTTTGTCGGAGGTTTTCAACTCTGCCCTGGAGCACTGGGAAATTCAAAAACTTGGTCATTGTACTGTCAGGCAGCAACCTACTTTTGCTGTAGTTTCTTGGTCGGAGGAGGAGCCTACCTCATCATCTCTCACCACTTCTGCACCAAAAACCTGCCACCTGATCCGATCAATGGCGGGACAGTGACAGTGCAGTGTCGTCGTCTTCTCTACAAGCGTAGCAGAGGGCTTAGTCGCTTAGGCCAAACACACTTAGATGTTCATCCGTTTCTGCCAACGAATAACAAGAATGCCGCGGGCTTCCTACAGACACTTGGGAGCTTGCGCTTGGTCTGGCTACGTCCTGGAGATTCATGCCACCTCCGATTGTGTTCTCCCAACAATCGATGGAAACTCTAACCAAGGACGCAGGTGGACCCGGCACACGTTCAGGTCCTGAGAATGTTTCCTCTGATCTTTGTCTAGCAACTTCTTCGGCGATCTCAATTCCAGCGACCCAGACAAGTCTTAGTGACTTATGACTGCCGATCAAATTCAGAGATGGCTTGCATTCCTGAACTATCCTGGAAGTTGTTAAAGGGTTGAGCAGGGCCTTAAGTACAGCTTGGCTGTTACTACATACATAGACACTTTTCCCCTTCCATCTGTTCTTCACAATACAGATCGTTCCCATTAGAATCGCATAGGTTTCCGTTTGGAAAGTCGACGCAAATTTACCTAATGAGGCGTGCAGTCTGGCGCGAAGGCGCCAGCGCCAGATCCTTCATTGGCTTTGGAGCCATCAGTTAAGATTCGACTACATTGCTTTCCTGTCTGAGGTTCTGTCCAAAGCCAGTCCTGAGTGTAGGGAAAGTCGACTTTGCATGTGCGCCGCAAATGAAAGACTGGTGTCCGTGTCTCAGACGGCATACCCCTAAGACTGGGGTCAAGTGAAATTCGGTGCGCAAGGTCCTCGAAACTCCAGGGCGTGTCGTACCAATGTACTCTTCTTTTATGACGGAAGATGGCCTTGAGAGTGCATCCCATGATGTGAATATGAAGGCGGGCCTGAAACAACTTAGTCTTGTTTAATTAAAGCAGTGTACCCGCGATCGTCAAGGTAGCTTTAGTTTAGGCTCAGGCACTCTATGAGGGGTGATGTAGCTAAGTGAGGAGTGTGTCAGTGTTCATGAGCTGAGTGATCCAGTGTGATCTTGAAGCACTCTTGTAGCTGTGCGATTGCGAGAGTACGAGGGCTGCTCGACAAGAGGTTCGCTGAATTTGATTGCTGAACATAAGTGACTGCCGTGCGGTCAATGAGACTGCCATAGGCTAATGTTTAAAGGACAATGACCACTATATTAACTCTCATAACTGGTAGGCTTTTGTAAGTCCAATTGTAAAGGGACTGATTTTGGCAGACGCTCAAGTGTTGCCACAACGCAAAAAGGGTCATCATAATCCACGATCTAGACTATAGGCGGAGACATGGCGCCATAACGCCGTGTTGACTGCGAAATGCGCAGCGAGTCGATTGGCTATAGATGCGGAAATTTAATTCGGGCTTAACAAATGGTCCCTTGTTCCTTATCCGAGAGACTTTTTGTGTCAACTTTGCTAACGTCACACCTCCATTGAAATTGCTATGCCCTCTCTCTCGCGGATTCAGTCACTTGGACGCCCATATTTCTACGACTTGACAGATCTAAGCAATAATAACTTCAGTCAGCTCCATCGCTTCATTAAGAGCTACAAATGGTTCGCGGATTAAGATCTATTAGATCTTGTGGTAACACAACGGGCCTATTTTTGGCCTAAGTGTGGCTACCCTTAAGGTAGTCAGCGACTTTAAAATAACCTAACTTTGCTTGAACCCACGTGCGCCACTTCCGTCTCGGGCACTGTGTTGATTTTACAAATCTGACAGTTCTTCCCTCCATCTTGAGTTGACAGAAAAAAACTTTTGATTGGCAAAACTCTATGTAAGGCAAAGTCGGCCACTCGAACCCCGAACTCACACCAAGCATCTCGGCTTGACAAACCACATCAACACTCTTGCGGTTGGAAGCTGTCTCAGTCGAAACTTTCGCCGGAAAACTTGTTAAATGCTTACCTCGTCCAATGACACATTTGTGTCAACTGTCGCATTCGTTCTGCCGTTCGGTGGCACTGAAGGGGCTACTGCACGCTAAGTCCTCCCCTTCCTCCCCCTGCCTATTGTGAAATAAGACCCTCTTATGTAAGTTTTGTGTCAGCTACAGGGGCAACGGAATTTTCCGTCAACTTTGAGTGGGGAAAACCTTAATAATAATGAGCCTACTTTCAACTTCTTCCACGGCTCTCCGGAACGAAATCAATTTCGTCAAATGTCCCCCGGACTCTCGCACGCTTCATCCTCCACCGACGGAATATAATTATCTCTCGAGGAACTACGTTGGGGCTTCCTTCCTCTTTCACCCCGCTGACATGTTTTCATTAATCGACTCTCCGCCACAAAAATCCCCCCACACCAGCCGCCCGTCGTTCATCCAAATCACGTACCGTTCCGACACTTTTATAGCTGTAGATTCATGGAAAAGCCAGGGCGAGGACGAAATTGCCGAAGCCACAGAATGTCGTGCACAACTAACGTTATAATTGTCAAAAGCCGAGTGCCGGAGTGCCGACAATTGTCAAAGGCATTCCTCCGCCCCACTTCACAGACGGATGAGGGGTGTGCAGAGAGCTGATTTCTTCTAATTACCATTGTCATTACCAATGTCATTGTCTTTCCTACAGAAGCTACCTTCAGTTTCGCCATTACCACCACTGACTGTGTACGCTTGTCCTCCCCTCATTCCAAACATGGCACAATCGTCCCAGTCATCGCCGTCGTGTTGGTCCTGTTCCTGTCTCTGGCACAGTCATCTAAGACGGCTGTTGAAGGGTAATGCAGATTATTAGAAGCCATCTCTAACGAGTTTTCAACTTTCGAAAACCGGATTCGGCGGGAGAATCTTCAAATCGTGGATAATTCATTTTACGAGAGTGCCATAGCACAAGTACACACAAATGAACATGACGACGATTATGATGATTATGATTATCCTTGTAACGTGGTGTTCACCGCACCACCGCACCACCCCACAGGCCCCATCACCCCGGCAGGGATGGCTTTGAGACAGTAGAACAAACGAATGATGTGACAACACCACACCCACACCCCCAGTCACACCGACTCCGACGGGACGTCGAAGTGCGCGACAATAATGCAAATGAAGAACTGTCTTCGCCCCAGGCCCCACCCAGCAGTCAGCACTTACCCACAAAACCACCCCGAGTGCACAGGAAGTCGCCTGTGGAGAGGGGGCTGTGTGTGCGTTGTAAAATGTTTCCACTTTGATGCCTCTGATGGGGTAATAAGTAATAACTCATATTAAGCTCGAGCTCGAGCTCTTGGCTGGTGTTCCACTTTGCTTATGCTCCTGCATATCGCACAATTAAATGAATAGACACGGGCTTGGGTGGCGGGATGAGGTGTTTTCACGATACACGAAAAGTTCAACAGACTGCCGCTAGAGTTGGTATTACTGCTGGCAGTGGCTAAAATCGTAAATGTTTTGCTTTGTTTTATGAGGCTTAGGCCTCACTGGGGTTGTAAAATGTTTAATGCAATTTGATGTACGAGGCTTAGAGGTCCTCTTGCCACCTCCGGCCTCACTACCTCACCACTCCCATGACAGTAATCACAGTCATAGAAATGGCATTTGGTTTTATGTCTGCAGCAGGGCAGGCTCTCGGATGAAGTTGATGTGGCGACGAGTGAAAATTGCTTCCGTCATGAAGTGAGAATTTAAAGACACCCGGAGCAAAGTGTGTACACTGTACGATTTACCACAGTGGCGCATGCTGTTTGGTTGCCTGGAGCTGTCTTGCGAGAAACTCGGATCAAGACGGCGAAACAGCCTGAGCTTGTCTTAGAAAGCGATTTATGTTGGAAACTTTAAGATCAGACAAAAAGATCGCCAGCTTGCTGAGGGGAGATTTCTCCGTGCTGTTGTGGGAATTATTCGTCGGAATAGGGTGCGCGAGGAACACAACATTCAGGAACCGCTTCTTCAACCGGAAAGGGCTATGCTTCAGTGGTTTGGTCACGTGGTACGAATGTCGCCTTCATCACGACTTCCGAGACGAGGTTTGAATGCGATTCCATCCGGTAGGCGACCGCTGGGCAGACCGAGGACGAGGTGGTCAGACCAAGTCCAAAAACTCGCCTGGTTACGCTTGGGTATAGCTTCTGATGAGCTAGAGTCAGTGGTGGGGGCCGAGTTGCCTGGAGACTTCACCTGCGTGGCTTACCCCCGCTCCCTTTAGTGGCTCATGCGGGTCAGGAGATGATAATGAGGATGAAGACCAGTTTGATCGTTTGATTTGTCCCTTGAATTTCCAAGTGGAAAAGATTGCTGTTGGCTCCGTCCCACTAAAGGGGTTGCGTGGGCAAAGAACGCATGACAAATCTCCAGGCCACCCAATCCTCCACCATCGACTTCAACTCAACTCCCGCCTAGCGCAACTGGGCGGGATCATTGTCTTAAGATATACATCGATGAAAAGCTGACATTAGCCACTTAAGAGTAGGGCCCAATCAGAAGAAGGTACACTTTCTGACGCATGTCTCAGATAGAGACTAGGTACAGGATGACCCGATAAGAACATAAAGAGAATGTACTACCTGATGTAGAATTGATTTTGGCTTTGTCGTGAAGCCACCGACGCTATTGATGGCATGAATTTTGAAAGAACCACATTTTTCACGAAAATGGCTCCCCTCGCTTCATTGGTGCTTCAAGTAGTCGGTCCAATATTAATAATTCTGGTGAGTCAATGAGATATGTGCGGCGAAAGTTTGTCTCCAGCTCGTCCAAGGTGGTCATCTTGTTAGCGTAGCCTACAATAATCGAGTGATCTCAAGTCGCAAGACAGCTACTGTTAGATTACCCAGTCGCTAGCGTTCTCCTTCACACCTGTCGGCTCGTACGCAGTCGCTCCCTTTCTCCTTCATATCATCTAGCATTATTTCCTTTCTATGGCAAGTAGAGCCTTCTTGGTGAAACCACAGGTAGGACGCACCAACGTTGTCGAGCTCAGGCCACACACAGCCGATTAATATGATGGTGACCTCATTTGCCGTCCTCATTTCGGAAGAAAACTGTGTAAGAAGTAATGCCATTGAAGCGGTACTTCTTATGGGACCGATAATAGCCTCGTCCTTAATTGTCTAGGCTCTATAAGTGAAAGTTTGCTTCTTTGTGTTACAGTCCGGGTCTGGACGTGGACTCAATCAAGAAGCTTCTCCAAATAGGTCCTTCTTCACTTGGCTGCTGTTGCGTTATCCTAGAGCTTTGAAATTGAAGATGGGTTTCCCATACGCCCTACATGGTCCAGCCACCGAAGGCGTTGGATCCCTAGACATCTGGCTAGGTGTGGTTGAGTATTCTCCTCCAAATGTCATTAGGACAAAATATTGGAGAGTTACTGATACATCCGTACTATTTGCTGCTAAGCCGAGGTAGAAGAAGTCCTGTCCATTGTGACGCTTTGTCCAAGACGTCGATGCTATACGTCCTTTCGTGAGGACAGCATATACTTCTATATTCAGTGCCAGACCCAGTTTATCCGTCTCCATGCCCCGGCTTCCAGCACTATGGCAACCACGACAATTTCTTCGGTGTGTGCTAACAGCTGTTCGGACTTCTGGAAGAACGTGAGTCTAGTGTTAGCCTGGGAGACCGCCGCTATCTTTATCATAACGACTTTTAAAAATCACATGCCACCGCCGACAATAAAGGCCTCGGTGAGTTCGTTTCCGACCTGGTTGGAGCAGCTAGTCGTCATTCTGCGCAATCTGACTCGTTTCGCACGATTGTCAAAAACTGGACACGGGGTTGAATAACTTCTCTCTGTGCAGTATGTCTTCGCATGGAGTCTGGAAATCAACGTTTAGGTGGCGGGTGTCGATTTTCACTTATTAAGTCTTTTCCAGTATCCGCAGTAGGGTGTCGAATGTGGATTTATCTGAATTGAAGACATACTGAAATCAACCATCAAGAGATCTGACATGGTTTTCTCCGACTATGTCTTACTATCTCCAGCTGCTTCAGACTTCAGTGGGCTGTCTGTCTGTCCACGCTGACGGCCTTGTTAGACTCCAGTCATGATACTGCTATCTTGACCTCGACTGAGTGAAACATTCTGCCTAATAGCGGTATTTGGATTTACATTGCCCATTCACTTTCAGTTGCGTGTCCTTAGACGGGAACCTATATGTGATAAAATACAACGTGGATTCGATTTAAAAAGATTTACTTTTGAATATCATTTTTAATAACCGTCTTCAACGGAATCTAGTTTAAAATTAAAATACTTAAAATAATGTCAATCTACATATTTCTTGTTCACCTCTCTCTCTCTCTCTCTCTCTCTCTCTCTCACTCTATCTTTCTCTCCCCCCCCCCCTCTCTCTCCCTCTCTCTCTCTCTCTCCCTCTCTCTCTCTCTCCCTCTCTCTCTCTCCCTCTCTCTCTCTCTATCTGTCTTTCTATCCCCCTCTCTCTAGCGTGTTTTGCTACATCTGTGTTCAGTTAGAGCAACAGTGAGTTCTTTCTGAGTTTTGTGGTGACATCTAGTGTCGAACACTACAAACTGTCAGCAGAAGCAATCTTTTCAGATTCTCATTCGACCGATTAAGGCTCTACGAGAGGATGCTTTACTTTGTAGGATGCTTAGACATTAGTAGGTCTACAGAGTCTAAACAGGTTCGTGGTTCGATTCCGAAGACTTTAACTTTTGCTTTCGCAGCACGTTCTCTGTAAAGTCACTGTCAATGCTCACAAATCTATATCGTCAACGAAATATTGGCAATGCCTCAACCACTTAGTTGCAATGAATGACCGCACGATAGGCCTGCAGCTGCATAGCGCGTTCCTGTCCGTCTTTAGTTTAACATAAGGAAAACAATTTTCAACATTTTTCAACGCATTTTTCCTTCTCTTTCCGCAGGAGCATTTCTGGTCCCCTACATACTGATGGTTTTCGTCATCGGCATACCAATCTTCTTCGCCGAATTGTTTGTGGGACAATACTCTGGCCTGGGACCAACACAGGCCTACAGCAATCTGGCGCCATTCTTTCAGGGTAATTATTGTACTCACACTGGTGCTGCCTTGCCCTCGGCTAGCCGCAGACCATCCGTCACGTGGCAACGGTGGTGAGCGAAGGATAATGACGGCATTTATCTTGAATGCGCGGGCCTTTCTTGTAAAGCAAAAATCGCTCCGCGCTTGTCCTCCGCTGACCACTTGAACATAAATACATTTCCGATGCCAGAGCAGCGCCAACCTTAACTGACCCCACTCACTTCATCCCCTCCAACAGGCCTCGGCGTCTGCACACTGGTGGTCATCATATTCGTCACCATATACTACATGGTCATTATCGCCTGGATAATATTCTACTTTGTCGCCTCGTTCATGCCACGGCTGCTGTGGGGATATTGCGATAATGCATTCAATACCGACCGTAAGTAACGTTAATTATTCGCTAATGGTTTGTGGGCGAGCGAAAAGAAAAATACAAACGAGAGGGAAAATAATTTGACATGCTGCTCTTTGGGGCGTTTTCGCAGAATGCTACAGCAGTCTGGAGGACAATATCTGCAAGGAGAACAACACCAACAACGAAATGGACAAGATATTCTGGCAGCGAACATGCACCACTATCCGGGACATTTGCGAGTCAAACACATTGACAGGAATTAACGCCACATATTGCTTTAATGCGACCGCACAAGCAGAAGTGCCTGTCAGGCATATAATAAAGAGGGTCCTGGCTTCGGAGGAGTATTTCTAGTGAGTAAATATACAGAACCTCGTGTTTGTGGGGATGGTACTGTTTTATGCATTTTTATGTTTATGATTGTGGCTTATGGAGATGAGGGTCTTCTGTCACATGTAACGAATACGTGACGAAGGAGGGCGCAAATCTTTTTTTTATGCTCCTCCTTTTAGTGATATCCTCGTCGCCGTGCCATTGTCTGTGATGTCAGGGGATCTCTTAATTAGTTTGTCTTTGACGTACTTTGGTTTGACGTGTAGACTGGAGAGGGGACATGTCATGTCTCGTCATGATGCCGTCAGTCGTAATTTATTTCCGAACAAACACTGCCTTCTCCACATGCCCTTTAAACGCTCAAAGTGTGTTAGTCGACGCAGCTAGATCGACAATAGGTTTTGGTTCTAAAGGTTAATCCAAAGGCAACACCCTTGCGATTTTGATTTCGATTTGTATAAACTGCTCAGGTCAGGTGTCTTCCCAGGGAGTCTCATCTTATAAGTCTCGTCTCAGAAAAGGCATCTCACCCGTCCATACTTTGCCGTGAGCTTTTGTTGAGAGCGCGTGCTGTTCTTATGGACTAATGTTTGGATAGTTCGCAAAACGAATCAATTGGCGATGAAACACTTGATTTTGGTGTTAAGCGAAAGTTTGGTGTGAAACACCAAACGGCGCGCGCCTTAGCCGTTGAGTCCATCTTAGACATTCCTGCCAAACTGGTCAGGTGGTGCATGACAATAGCAAAATATTTGGAAAAAGTTAACGCCATCAAGGTCGGAAAGGCACTCAGTGTCAGTGTCACTCACATTCAACATCTCCTGGAAAAGATCGTTCGTTGAGTCGGAAGTGGGTATGGCGGTGAGTGAGGGCAGAGCGTAGTATGCCGTCCTTTTATTTGGGAGCCCCTTCCTCGGCTCTCAAGTTGAGCTAGCCATAAATCGCTCTAATTGATGGGGCTTGTTGGGTGAGTTCGAGGCCCACCACAATTTCAGCTTTAAAATTTCAATGAAATCCCCACAAAACAATTACTTTCCAGGAAATATTGTTTTTTGTGTGTGTTGCTTTGAAGGATATACATATGAGGTTCGAAAACGACCAACCAACGTAAGATTAATGGATTTTTTTTTTCACGTGGCTCTACGGCTAATCTTTCGGCGTCGTACATTTGAAATTGGGCGGTTTTTGGCGATTTTTAAATCAGACTTGATGATTTCGTCTAATCCTGACAAGTCTTGACAAGATTGTGTGTGCTGTTGTTCTTTCACGAGTGGAAGGAACCTACAGTTTTATGCCGTCTCCGAGCTGCCACTTTGAGAAGACTCTCTGTCAGTGCCTCGAAATAGGTGGGGCCGGAGGTTATGGTCATGGAGTGATGGAAGGAGTTATACTGAGCTGTAGGATTGGTCAAGCTGGGTCAATTTTGACCAGCAATCAGGAAAGCCGAGCTAGGCGTCAAAGCCAAGTTAGCGGTTTTCAACTCAGTATTTGTTCCAACTCTCACCCATGGTCATGCAATTTGGGTAGTAACCGAAAGCTGCTGAGATGAGATTTCTCCGTGCTGTTGTGGGAATTACTCGCCGGGATAGGGTGAGATGCACGGCAGTGCGAGAGGAACTCAACATTGAGAAGCAGCTTCTTCGAACGCAGAGGGCTATGCTTCGCTGGTGACACGAATGTCCCCTTCATCAGGACTTTCGAGGCGGACGTTGAATGCGATTCCATCCGGTAGGCAACCGCTTGGCAGACCCAGGACGAGATAGTTGGAACAAGTCCAAAAGCTCGCCTGGTTTCGCTTGGGCATACCTCCTAATGAGTTAGAGTGGATGACGGAGGATCGAGTTGCCTGGAGATTTCTCGTGCATGGATTAGCCCCGGGGCCCACTTTAGTCGAGCATGCGGGTCAGAAAATAATGATGATGATGATGATGAATTCGTTAATGATCTGACCTTTTCAGCTAAAGCATGGTGTCCCTTTGCTTGGCTTGTATCTGCATACATTTTTCATTATTTGTTACGTAATATTTCTATCTGGGCTATCATGTTTAGATGAATACTTTTTGAGTATAAAGAAACTACGCCATTCCTACTTTTAAGTTAGAGCACAGAAAAAGAAACTCAACCTTTTGCTGAATCGAAATCTGATCATTACTTTGTCTGTGGCCCTCTTGCAAAGTAACGTGTATCAAAAATAGCCGTTTTACTTGCGTTAGAGCTAGGTTTACATTTAAATTTGTTTAATTTCAAACTTGAATGTCGCTATCACTCTGCGTTGTGGATTGGTGCGTCGACCTCTAGGCACTAGAGCGTAATCAGCCCAGGTTCAATTCCCGGTACGAGTAAAGTACTTTTCACGGCACCATCTTTTTCGAGTCACCGACATTTCTCAAAGAGTATAACTGTGTGGAAGCTTCGGCATAAAACACTAGGTCCCTTCCACTCGGGAGAGAACAGTAGCTCAAGAACAAGGATAGTGTACACCTAAAGTTCAGACATATTAAGAAAATAATAACTTCTATAAATGCTCACAAACGGTCTCATCAATCGTGATTCGTGGCGCTCTAGAATGCAAATTCAGTATACAGTCTACTCAGGCTACTCCTAAGCATGCACGCCTCTTGGATGACTGCATCCACACATCACAGGGGTACAGCCCTCAGCAATGTCTTCACAAGTCCAAACAGTTACACAGACCGCGTGATATCACAATGGTGCAGGTCTGCCCCTTGAAGTCATTCACTTGAATCTAACTTAGCCTTAAAGAATGTATCGAAAGAGGCCACAACCAGGGTCATAAATGACAAACGATCCGCTCATCGGCATGACCAACTTAAACCAAATTCAATGTCATTAGGCTCTTATCGAAATATAAGGTCATCAGGCGTGTTTTTTTTCTTCTGCGTCTCGAAAATCACAACCATCATGGAAAGCCCACAGCCCTCGACCGGTATTGGTCTGGCACATAATTGAATTTCCCTGCAATTGACAATCGGCTTTTTTTTTTGTGAAACATTCACTCCACCACTGGCACTACGTCACCCCGAAGAGAAATACAATTCTTATTCCAACAATCTGAGGAAGCATTTGTCACATGTCCATTGATACATAAAGAGCCATCGGCATCGACAGGCTCAACTTTTTTGACAACTCATCGGAAAACTGTCAAAGCCACAAGTACGGGCGGCAGCAAAAGTTCCCAACTCTCAGGTGACCCTCCCCTCCCGTGCACGACATTGGCATCATTAAAACAAACTAACGACCGACATTCGGATTCGATACTGGAGTCGTTTTTCGGCTGGGACCGAGACGAACCTGCGGCGGTTGCAGGTCGCGCGGTGGCGGCATCGTTCTCGATTTGAGGACGTTTGGCTCTTTATTGGAGTGTCAGTGTGTTTGTGTGTCAACCGATGTCCAACAAACTACTTTTGATTAAATCGAAGCATAGGCAGGACGTTGAAAGCATTATGCTCAACATGATGGAACCTATTAAGAACGGGCGCGCATTCACAAACACACACACACTCATGCTGATGAGGGGGACCAGCCCACAGTTGCGAAATCGATTTGGAAGTGCCACAAAAACTTTGTGCAACGAATCCAATGAGCGAATCTAACCGCGATGACAATTGGCTAAATTAAACACTGAGACACTGTGACATAGAGAGGGGAGCGGAGGAGGTGGTATAGCAACAGCCAAAGGACTAAGCGGAGCGAATTGTTAATCAGACAACTGTTGCAGTCGCAGTAATTAACGTCTCGCAAGAGTGTAATTGAATATTCGCAATGCGCCTTATACCGAGCAGCGGAAGGACAATACTAAATCAACGACCTTTGTCTGATGATCCTTTCAAGGATGATGATAATGACGAAGGAAACGATTCCAAAATGCCATGGCGATTCAATTAGAATTCCATCAATCTTCGTGTGCCAAGGCTGACTCGAACGACTAGAACGTCCAGGACGTGGCGTCTGCTGATGCCTGCAGAAGGACATGCCGGAGTGCGGCTATTTATGTAGTGATAAGGTGGATTCGTCCAACATCTGGGCATAGGAGTATCCTCAAATCGAAGCACTACCGATTTGATTTGAAACGGTAGCCACTGACCACACATCACATGGATCCTGTATCCTGCACTCGTATGTTCACATCATCTATCGTCTGCTGGTGCTGGCACGGCGAGGGTGCTACAGCAGCAATCGAATGCGAGCAATGGTCCGAGACGGATGCCAATGCCGAGAGCGAGTCGTCGCCGCCGACCCAAAACGGGGGAGCGGTAATAAATTTTAAGTGCATAGTTGTGTATATTGCTCAATTATTTTTCCCCAGGATCAAATGGAACGAGCAAGATTTAATGTCACTGCAATCATAATCAATCAATATCGCTCGGCAGCTCTCGCCGGTCTGAGGAAATTAATGGATTATGGATTGAAGGGGGGCCCAACTGAAGGCATTTCAACTGCTAACTGCTTTGAGTGATGATTCAATTGCGAGGCAATGCCAGTTGCTTGGCTTCGCTTGGCACTGTGACCCTGTGAGGGACTGAATGGAGGATGAATAGTCTTTTATTTGACTTTTGGATTTTGAAACGGATACCAAGCAAGCGAAATGTTTGTGTGAAGACGGTTCTGACAAATGTGATTGGGGTGATGGCGGGTAGGCGAGTGCTTTAAGGTTTCTTGGAAACTGGTCATGGATGGATTTGCGCTTACAAATGGGAGAGGGAGTTTAAAATCCGAAAGATTAGAAGAATCGACCCCGTTATGACCAAGGTTCATATTTGTCATCGTCAAAATCTCGAGAATTCGAATCGAAAGTTGTGGCATATCCCCCTTTTCTAATTTCCACGTTTCTGGCTGCTCGGATTCAAAGTATGAATGTCCTGTGCAGAATGTCATGCTCTTCGAAGAATCTGCCAGTGGTAATGTCAAAGCCGGTGGCATTCAAAGGTTACTGAATTCGCTTTCATTTATTATGGCAGCCATTCTGTGGCACGCTTCTGCTGCGTGTCTTTTGTACACTTTTTGGTTTGGACTACTCAATGTTAATGAATCCGGAACAATTTGATTCTCCGTGTTAAGACTCATTTGCATCTAGGTGACTTTACTAATCAGCAAGGATTTTGTATAAGCCGTAAAGGACACCCTTATATATTTTAGAGAAAGTAATACACACATGATCTATGAAAATCTCACGTTTTCCAAAATTTTCATAGCATTTCCGGTTTTCATTCAATAAAAACCAACAGAGTCCGATCTCATGACATGAAGATTCAGTCATTCACACATCTACGAGACGATAGCACGTACATTATCCCAGAAACAATTATATTTCAGGCACAGGCCGATAGATTACCAGACACTCTGCTTCCGATAAATATGCACAAGTTGGCATGAGTTCGCCTTCCTCTCCGAATTACAATACCCTCTTAGCAAGAGCATTGCATTGCAAATAGAGTAGTGAATGGATCTGTGACTTCCACACTCCTACAACGCTAGGTTAGGTTATAGTGGCTGGCTGCAGAAGGCAGTCACACTTCGGCCAAAGTAGGCCCATTGTGATACCATGCGGATTGATTCCCCCTAACAATTGAAACCAGTTGGTGCTTGTGACAAAGCGATTTAACTGGCTAATACTGACGATCCTAGAACGCCATGTGGTCTCTCATTTATTTTTAATAATCCACATACGCCGTGTGGTCTCAGAATATTCCACATACGCCACGTGGTCTCAAAGTCTTTCTCATATGTGGTCACAAAATATTCCCCATACGCCGTGTTGTTTCATAATATTCCACATACGCCATGTGGTCTCAGAATATTCCCCATACGCCGCCGTGTGGTCTCAGAATATTTCATAATCTCCGTGTGTTCTCCGAATATTCCACATACTCCGCCTGGTCTCAGAATATTCCACATACGCCATGCGGTCTCGAAGTCTTCCTCATACACTGCGTGGTCTCAAAATATTCCCCATACGCCGCCGTGTGGTCTCAGAATATTCCACATACGCCATGTGGTTTCGAAGTCTTCCTCATACACTGTGTGGACTCAAAATATTTCCCATACGCCGCCGTGTGGTCGCAGAATATTCCCTATACGCCGTGTGGTCTGAGAATATTCCACATACGCCATGTGGTCTCGAAGTCTTCCTCATACACTGCGTGGTCTCAAAATATTCCCCATACGCCGCCGTGTGGTCTCAGAATATTCCACATACGCCATGTGGTTTCGAAGTCTTCCTCATACACTGTGTGGACTCAAAATATTTCCCATACGCCGCCGTGTGGTCGCAGAATATTCCCTATACGCCGTGTGGTCTGAGAATATTCCACATACGTCATGTGGTCTCAAAGTCTTCCTCATACACTGCGTGGTCTCAAAATATTCCCCATACGCCGTGTGGCCTCAGAATATTCCACTTTAAAAAGAAAAGATCTCCTTCCGCCGCCTGTACGAGAGACTGGCCGCCAGGAGATCATGCCTTCGAACTAGGCTGCCCGCACAACACTCAGGCTGAGTTATTACATATTATATGATTTTTCTTCATTTCATTTCAAATAATCACACCTGCCATTAGTTACTGCGAGGTTTTCAATATTCAAATTTCGTCATCAAATTTCACATCTTCCCCATTTGCCTTGGCCTTCAAAATTGGGTCTTATTCTGCTACCCCACGCAAAAGCTGAGAAGCTTATTCGCGCGTGAGAAATGTTCCCGATTTCAAGTGGCCCCACCACAATCTTTGTTATTCAAAATACGCTCTCCAAAGATTGATACGCTCCAAGCTACTCGCAGTAGCGAGTTGTAAATGCTCCGCATCCATTAACCAAGTCAAAGTCATTCTTGTAGGCTAATTGAATTGACGTGTCTCCGCATCGAAATTGAACCAATCAAGCTGTCAATTCCACTCCAGCCATTAAACATAGGAAATGTCTCATCTCAATAACGTCATACCACTCAGGTTCATACTTTCAATTACACGTCTGCAGATGAGGTAATCAATTGCCGGTCTTTAAAATAACGAGCGTAAGCGCGGTCTTATTCAAACACAACAACCCTCCAGAGAGTGATACTTGCCGGGCATGTGGCTTTGGCGACATGAAACCCTGCAAAACCCATCTCCAGAGGGATGTACGCAATGAATCTCTTCACTTGCTTCCACCTGACGGCTGCAAGCAACATGCCGTGCGTGAACATAATCGTTTATCATTCGTTTCACCGTTCCGCCATCAAATGACTTTCAATTTATTTAGACGCCAACTTTCGAAGGATGAAATGAAAATCTCAAAATCGCAGGGACATCAGCATTAATACGAAGCAGTCGTGAAGATGCACTGCGTGCCAGCCACCGCCAGGCGGTGAATTTATTTCGCCGGGTACTCTCTGGCAAATCGTAAAGGAACCGAATGTAAAAAAAAACCCCTTCACGTACCTTCCTTTGCTGCGGCGCCGCCAAAGAGCAGAAGACTCCCGTGAGGAAATAGCTCAACTGTGTTAATGGTACTATCCACTTTCATTTAAGGATCTTCATTTCTTTTTTCGTGCCCCGCTCCCGCACAGGCTGCGTGTGTGCAGCCACTCATCGGCGTAGTGGATTGTGGCGCCCCAAGGCTGGCTGGCATCGTAAAAGCGTAAACGGAATATTCACGCACGTGAGGCGGCAACTCTAATTTCACTCATAATTTGAAATTACTTCCTTCGCCCTGCCATGGCACTCTGGTGCGTTTGAGCGCGGGTGTGCGCGTGTACGGGTGTACCGGGTGTGCCATCAATGGGGCCGGGTACAAGCCTCCCGGTGGGCCAATTTCTTCTTTTCCAGAAATTTATTGATGGATCGCGGCACACTCAGTGGGGGAGCACTATATCAGGCTTCGTGCATGGACGGGCGTTGTATTTGCGGGCTACTGTGTTCAGTGTTCTTCGGTTCCTCAGTTTCGCATCAGCAAATTAAAAGGACATGGGACCGCTCTGGGGGAGCTGGTGTGACATAAGAATCATTAAACAAATTTGTTGTTGCATTAATAATTCAGGAGACTTACTCGAGGACCGATGGGGAAACGAGTTTCTGACTTCTTATTTTTAAGACACTTCAGCTTTCCCTACTTTTATGGCAGCGCTTGTATTTGGAGTAATGTGACAACTGGGACCTTGAATTGTTTGGTTTTGCGTTTCGAGGGGTGTCAGGGTTGCTTGGTTGTTCTTTAAAGTTGGACGAGAACGGCTGCGAAAAGTGGATTTTCTGGATAACAATAATCGAACAGTGGCCATAAGACGGCTCGGTGTGTGGTTTTTTGTTTTTAATTTGAGGAGCAGACTTCTGCGGCCTTTGCCATACCCAGCTATTGTGGAACTGTACTCTAGGTATTGGCATGTAAGTGAATGCATAAAGAATGGGAATAAAGACTCTCAACGCTGCATATGGTTTGGGTGACGAATATTAGAACTATTTGGGAAGAGCTTATAAGGGTCGCCTGTTTTCGAATGTCATCTGAATAACTTTGCTTGCTTCGATCGTTTCAATTTTGCCGTTCGAAATCGGCATAGAACTGCAGATCACCTACACTTGTGAGGGAATACAGCAGGAAATCCAGCTCAACATCGAAGCATAGCGTCTACATATTGGGCCGTATTCTTAAAAATGAAGGATATCCTTCCAAGTATAAGGTAGAAGTATATGGTAGTGCTTAAAGTATAAACATTTCCTTCTTTTCGTATTCACAATGATTACCTTATAAATACCTATACATTATATTTATTGCGAGGAGATTCTTCAAGCAGAAGTAAAATGAAGACTCGTAAGAACGCTGGATAACATGCTACGATAACATGCTGGAATATCTTTTTTTTTGTTATTATTATTATTTCTTGAGAGGATTGTGTAATACACAATTGTGAACAATCTTCAAAAAATTTGAACCACTCCCAACATATGTGGAAGACAATGAATTGACATTAACGTGGTTTTCGAATTCAAACGAGTCCTAAGACGTGACGAGCAGTGTGGGTCGGTGCAAGCGTGACAAAACGAAGCATAGAGAGAAGAGAAATATGAAATATATATTTTCAATAACCTCCTAAAATATTCTTTTTATCATATTCCAAGAAAAAAACATAATTTTACTGTTGTGTCAAGATTTACAAGCAGTTTTTTTTTAGATTTACCCCTTAAGCAACACGGTTTGCATATAAAAATGCAAATATTTGGTCTATAGCGTTTTTAGCTTATTCAAAGTATTGCTCATCTGAAGCTATGACTTTTCCATCTTTTTGGCAATTTGTGGATCCCATCAAAAAAGAACTGCGCCGGCTTGGCAGCCAAGAATGAATCAGGCCAATTTTTGATAATCTGCTCTGATGTGAATCGTATTTCAGTGAGACATCGACCGGAACGAATGGTACTCAGAAGGGGCAAGGTCTGGGCTATAAGGCGGGTGGGGTAAAACTTCCCATCTACTGTTTTCCAAATAGTATAGTTCTTTAGCGGAATAGTTACCCGGTACCCGGTTTTAGCAGCTCACAATACAGCACACCTTTCTGTTCCCACCAAATACACGGCATTACCTTCGCGCCATGGATATTCGGCTTTGCCGTTGATTTGGCTGGTTGGCCAAGCCAAAATTTCACTTTTGGCACGTTCGCTCAGGTAGCGCATGTTCACCATAAACTTCCACCAAAATAGGATGACTTTCGGCAGCAGTTTTCTTCAAAATAAAGTAATAAGGAAGAACTACCCGCAAAAACACTTTCAGGCTCAAAATATTTGAGTGAAAAAATAATTGTTGTTGTTTACACTTCAAATGAATGACATATACTGAAATGACTTACAATGACAGTAGCTTTCCAACGCATGTTCTAATGGAATAATAACAATGGAACAAGTAACGCCATCTCTTAGCAAACCGCACGAATTAAGGTTTTCTACACAATATATTTATTTTCGCGTTGATATTTATCTTAAGACTTGTACATTCCGTTTGAAATTATGTTAATTAATTAACTTTAACTAAGACAAACTTATCCCCTATCATTACTTCATAACTATGCTTACTCTTCGGCACATGTTATCAACTACACATATGCAGTTTCCGTAATGTATATTTTGTTTTTAAATTTCATTGTATTGTTGGCTTCGGTTGATACTTCGGTTATACCCATATGAGACTACGTTTTTTCAATATTTCAAATCGGATATTTGTGGAAGAGACAACAAGTCTTTGTTGGACAGAGGCAGCAATTATATCGCGAAGGATTATACACTGTCTGTGTGTAAGGTACGTGCAGATGTGTATTATCTGTACTGTAGTCTGTATGTATTCGCTTTTCACACAGAGAAACCCGGGAGAAAAGGAATAAAATGTCCAAACACAAGCTGCTTGCGGCTGAATAATACGGATGAGTTATAATTGTAAATCAATTGTGACAATTTCAGTTGTGAATTTTCCCACTGCTCTATTTTTCATTTAACTGATTAAAAATACGAAAAAAGTTGTGTCATGTAGCCATAAGTAGAATATGAATTGTTTATTTATACAACACAAAAAAACACGAGGTATGGCCTATGAAAAAATGAGTAAGTACCACCAATCCGAACAACCAATGAACCCGACAACGTTCAAGGTAGCCGGATCTGTGAATCCGCACTTTAGCAAGCGAAATGAAAATTAACAAGAATTCGCAACTTATTGCTTCTGCCTTTTACACACAACCGAGTGTGGAATGAACGACGGTGCACTGAATGTTGTTGAACACCTAACCACACAGAACTGTATGGTCTTTGTATTATCTTCTCTCTCTGACTGAATTTGATGAGGTGCGACGATGTTGAGAGATCACCCAAACGGACACATTTTTGTTGTTTGGGTTGAGAATCGACAAAGGAGGACCGTTGAATGTGGCATGTATAAGAAATAACGTGCTTTTTAACTTTGTACGTGAATTCGGTGCGCTAAAATTACGAGAACACACTTGACTGACACGTTTGTAGTTGCAAAATAAATACAAGTGAGAGGACTTGAGTATTTGGTAACAGATGCACAATAATGATGTTTTTAGGGTGTGCGGTGAACACCTGCGCACCTTCGAATAATCGTCACAGACATATGATGGGCCAACTTAGGCCCAGCTGTTAATTTTCGGGATTCGCTAGTGAAAATATTTTTTCTCCGCAAACTGGGCCTGGCCGTCTCGGACATGGTTTGGTTGTGATAAGCAAACATCGACGCAACAAGTAAGTTGTTTACATTAGGCTTGTACACGCATCAAAAATCAAATCACTCCATAACTAGGTATATTCCAGTGTCCTCTTGTCTTGTGTCCAGCGTGGTGTAATGGTTTTGTCCATCAAATTGCGCGCCTATGCTGGGTTCAGTTCGGGACACGAACCTAGTTTACAACTGCACCCCTCTCATATCAGTGCTAGAAGATGGAAACTGTATAGAAAGCGGTTCACAAAGTTCACCCTGAAGCCTTCTTAGATCGTCAAAGAAGGCTAGCAGACACACCACAAGTGCTTTTCGTGGAATCTGGGCACAGAAATGCACAACTTGTCGATAACGAAATCTGTGATCAAGGAACAATTTCTCCATGCAAAGGACCGTTGAATGTGCGGTCGTTAGAGGTGAACACCAAGTATTACGTATAAGAAATTGGTCGAAAATCTGTATTTTTCTAGAGTCATGAATTGCATTTCTTTGTCCAGTTAAAGACTGTGTCTCCAATTAGCAATGTTACGTGTTAAAACCGTAATATTGATCCCAAGAGTTAAGGTTATATTCTTATCTGGATTATCTGACTGTCCACTCTGGGTGACAATTCACTTCGAAATTGTTCACTTCTCTATCCGATGTCAGAAGGAGATAAAGGGATAGCTCAATGTGGATAGGGATTTCTGCACTTTTGTTAGCTCGAGTCAACAGCTCTGACAAACTCCACAAAATGTTATAATTTCTTCAAAAATCAAGCCACCATCAGTTTGCATTAATTCGCCTTGAATGTTTGAGCCAGTATTTCAGCAAATGTTAATTTTGAAACTGAACAAGTTTGAAGAGGATTCTCAAAAGTAACCTTAAATGATTCTATCAGTGCAAAATTTGCGTAACCCACAAAACCCAAAACTCGTCAAAATAACAATTTTTGAGGCCCTCAGAACTATCTAATGACGAGACATTTTGAAACTATCAGTGAAAAAATGGCGTAACCCACAAAACAGAAAATATTAATAAAAATCCAAATTATGCTGATAATTTCAATTTTTGCGGGTTACGCCACTTTTGCGCAGATAGCCCCAAAATGTCTGGAGTCCAGCGTGGTGTAATGGTTTCGTCCTTAAAATTTTTCAAATAATGCACATATCTGAGGAACAGCATGGTTTTCTACTACTACCAAACTTTTACTTTATTCTTCGAGATGGAAAAGAAAAATCAGCTCGATGCAAGTTGTATTGATTTCAGTAAAGCACATGATTCAGTTAATCACACGCCGTTGACCAATAAGCTTAGACTCTTTGTATTTCACTTCCATTTCCTTTTCGGTGAATAACATCTTTTCTTCTAAATCGAACTCAACGAATTAAAGCTGGAAATTCGTTATCCAAGCCAATTGAACCGCAAGGTACTCATATGGGACCTTTTTTTATTTCTAGTCTTCATCGATGACATTAAAATTGGACACTCGCATCTCGCAAGTGTCAAAGATTTGGGAGTTATGCTTAGTTCCCCATTTTCATAGCTAACTCAGCCGTCGGATTCATCAAACGTAACAGTAAGGAGTTCACCGATCCATTCACTATCATTGCACTCTTCCCTTGTTAGGACCTTTCTTGAATACGCTGCTATAATTTGGAATCCCGCTTTTATAACATTCTTCGATCGTATTGAAAATGTTCAAAGGCGTTTTATTAGGAATATATATTTTTTAAATGCATTGGTATTTTCGGTCTTGTTATAAGGCTAGATGCCAGTTGCTTGGTCTTAAATCTCTATCATCTAGACGCACTATATATGATACAATGCTTGTTGGGGATACACTTCGCAATCATATCCAGCGTCCATGTCTTCTATCAACGATTGAAATTTATTTGCCCTCTAGATCACTAAGAATTCGATATCTTCTATTTGAAAAATTTCACAAAACAGACAACAGGAAAAAACCAAATTTGAAAATAGACCGCAATTTATTTTTATTATTTATTTTATTTTATTTATTTATTTATTTACAAAGCTAACATATAATTTTAAAAATTAGAAATTAGCTGTTAAGCGATGGAGCCTTAGGCTAATATTTTATTTTATTATTATTTATTATTCTATTAAGATTTTTTTTTTGTATAAAGACTGTACATTTATCATAAGAGCTCATTCAATTCTTACAAAAATTTTTTATATAATTTGTAATAAATTTGTAATAAATATAAGTCGCGTAATGTTACGGTTAACTTAAAGTCATTACAATTACTACGTCAACTCCCAAGGGGAATGCACTGGGAAAGACCTAATATTTGATGCCAGTCCTTGGTTTAAAAGACAAGGCAAACGTCTGCACAAGAAAACAAAGAAAATCCATTCCGCAGCCAGTAGAATTACCGCTCCACAATCTATCGAAGGTCATCCTTGCAGACATTTTTCCAAGAGCAGTCCCAGCGGGCATCTTGAAGTTAATGCATAGGTCTCTTGTCATTTGTATGACCTTTACATTTAGTCCATCACTTTTGTCAAAGAAAACACCGTTGTACTCGAAATCATTTAGCATTCATCCACCATCGGGAGGAACCGCTATGAAAATAAGCCAAAAAAAACGCCGCGCCTGCATAATCAAGTCCCTCTTCCTTGACAGAAATTACACAGACGAAGGGTACTCATTAACTGCAGTGTCCGCCGTCCAAAATGTCTCTGTGGGTTTTACGGCGGTGTGTCTGGTACATTCGCTGGCGGCTCACCGACGAAGACAAAAAACTCTTTTTTTTTAAATATAATCTTGTTGTTCTGGTTCTGTAGCACGGTTTTCTGTTTTCTCTTTGCAGTCAAAATGTCCTTGGAGTCGGCGACGCAACGTGGACGAATTGGGGCTACCCCAGATGGCAGTTAGTGCTGTGCCTGCTCTGCGCGTGGATAATTGCATTTTTCTGTCTCATTAAGGGCGTGAAGAGTGCCGGAAAAGTAGTCTACTTCACTGCCCTATTCCCATATGTTATCCTCCTGGCATTGTTGGTAAGTCTTGAATAGTCTCTTGCTTTTGGTATTTGGCGCTGGGTTTTTTTTTCTTGCTTGGCATAATCTCTATCTCACTCGGAGCCAGTCTGGGAAGGGGGCAGGTGGGTAATTAAAATATTTCAAAAATTACATTAAGATAAATGTGGCAGGGACAATGATGGCAATTTAAGCGTCTTCCTTTGAGAATAGATGTGTGCTATTGCCACGGGCAGGCTAAGACCTAAAAGCATGATTAATTGTACGTCGTTTCAGGTAGTTGCAGCGCGAAGAATGCTGTTCAACTTTTACCGGACGGTAGTCAGAGAGCAGTAAATGCAGGTGTTGGCTTCCTGGGAGGCCAAAGCACCCACTTTCACTTCACAATTCCCTTATCCATAGAGTCTTTCCAATCGGAAAGTAATTTTGAATCGAGAAAACCGGAAGGACTTTATGGACATGAGTGTCCAGAAAGTATTGCGGCGATTGTCACCCCTCTCCACAATCGCTTCAGCTACTCACCGATGATTCAACAGGCTGACAAACGGCAAACACATCAAGGTCAACTCGATCACACGCTTAAAGTAGATGCGCATCTTGATCAGTTGTCTGCCTCGAGACGAACGCCCCAGACAACATCGCCGACAGCTTACTTACCAACTACTCACTGCCCAGAGCGCAACTGTTTCTTTTACTTACTGCCACTCACAAAACAGCTTACGGATCACAATACACTTTTTCAGATTCATTCATTCATTCCATTCCACAGTAATGAGAATTTTCATTCCCGCCAGCAAGCACCCGTTTCCATAATATTTGCTTTCTTCTCGCCAAGCTTCCTTATTTGATGTTCTTGGTTTACCCTTTTCAGATACGTGGCGTAACATTGGACGGAGCGAAGGATGGAATCCTCTTCTACGTCAGCCCAAAATGGGAAACAATCCTCTCCGCGAGCGTTTGGGGCGACGCTGCATCCCAGATATTCTATTCGTTCGGTTTAGCCTGCGGTTCGTTAGTCGCATTCGCATCCTACAGTGAGGTACGTACCAGGAACTTGATACTTAACCCATTCCATCTTCTCCGTGTTGTGCTCGTCTTTATTTCCATCGCATAATGATGTAATCCTTTTTGAAAAACTACACCACTCCGCAGTTTCGAAATAATTGCCACACCGATACGATTTTGGTTTCCTTCACCAACGTGTTCACGTGCATATTCGCCGGCTTCCCCGTGTTTGCGATCCTTGGATTCATGGCAAAAAATATTGGCATACCAGTAGACGAGGTGGTGCAATCGGGACCGGGGCTCGCATTCATCGCATATCCCGAGGTGAGTTGGAGAGCGGCTACCAGTGAGCCAGCCCATTCGATTAAATGTTTGCTTTTGTTTTATTTTTCTCTTTCGTTTTGTTTTTTTTTTCCCATGTTCTCTCACTCTCCCTGTGGGCCAACAAAAGGCTGTTCTGATGATGCCGTTACCACACGTCTGGTCGGTGGCGTTCTTCCTGATGATGTTCACACTGGGCATGGGCTCTCAGTTTGGTGGCATAGAGGCTATTTGTACATCGCTCATTGATCAGTGGCCGCACTTAAGGGACCACCGATGGCGTGTCACGGCCGGTGTGTGCTTGGCCTGCTTCCTCGCCGGGCTGCCGATGGTCTGCAATGGTGGCATATACCTGTTTACTCTAATGGAATGGCATACAGCATCGTGGGCTATTCTCCTCCTGGGACTTGGCGAGGTGAGTACGATATGGGATGAACGGGTTTATTCATTTTGTTTAATGGCTTTGATCGGCAACGCGTTCTGTTGTCGGCACACGATATTGGTTTGAGAGCCTTCGTTGGGGGGCGTGGAGGGAAACGTTGCCCCTATTGTGCTAGCTCGCGGGAGAATTAATGTAATTGAAACCGAAGCCGGTTTCAATTGATTTGCTGGCAATGGATTGTCGATTTGATGAGACTTAAATAGATATATGCTCAATGTACATACATACTCGTTTATGTTGTCGTCGTGTGTTGCTCGTGATTAGGCGCAATTAGGAGTCTTTGGGTGGTACTTTGGTAGATGCACCAGAGGGTTAGATTTCGCCGCAGAGGTGAAATTTTACTTTTCAAAACAGAGTAGCAGATTACAGCTTACTCCGGACTACAGAATGGCTTAGGGTTCAAGCCTATCTTAGGAATGAGAGTGTTTGAACAAGGGTTTCGTAAGACGAAGGAGTAGCTAGAAATAGATGAAGTCAGTGACAAGTACTGTACAGTCACTCGGTTAAGGGTCTGCAAATTCAAATCGACTGGAGGGATCTTCGCCAGACATTTTCAGCTCAAGTTAGAGCTATGACATCATACATTACATGTTTAGCGGCTCCTTTTGAGAATGCGTTTTCTATTGTTAAAAAAAGAAGAATATCAAAGCTTGATAGAGAGAAATCATTTTTTAATTTTCATTTAACAAGGAGTTTACTTTTTACAAGTTGTAGCCAACGGCCGGAGATAGCGCATCGATTGACAAAAAACCCTCATCGTTCAGGCAGTCAGTGTTGTAAGAAATTTAAGAAGTTACCGCAGGTACCATAATGAAGCGGTTAATTTGAAAAAGAAGAAAAACGCGACATGCATGAGTCGAAAGTGATTGGATGCACATCGGATAGCGTCAATAAATGTAAGATATGCCGATGACTTGTGCCAAAAAAAAAAAATGATTACTACCATTTTATTCAAAGATGAAGTATTCTAGAGATGGTCAACTGCACAGCTAATTGACCCCTTGCTCATCGACGAATTTGAGAAGTCTTGCAGTTATTCACCACATAACGTGAACTCCGTTCTCTGATTGGTCAATGGCTTGTCAAAAATTGTAAGGGCCAAGAGTGGTAGATGTTGGCCATCTCTATGTCTTCATAACTGATTTTATTCATTGCTTGGAACTTGGAAGCGAACTTGACTTTCCAAATGCAAAGGGAAACGTCGATGGAAATAAGTCAAATTGGGTTAAATTTGAGTAGCAAAAGTGTGTACCTGACGAAGACAACACATTGTCAAGATGTTCTTAAGAAGCTGGCCAGTTGGTTTGCGAAGTTGGTAAATCCATATTTGAGAATTTCGTAAAGGCATATAGTGTTGAACATGTTCTGAGTACTAATTAGTACCGAGAGGAGTTGCTCGAACTAGGTTCAGTTCTATGCAAAACTTCTAAGCTATCTTTGGAGTGCCTGCAGGAATGGTTTAGGTTTGAAGCCCGAGTGCAGAATGTCACCAACAGTCGGTCAACGAATCCACAAAAAGATCCCCATTCGAGCTCATGTTTGTCAGATAATGAAACCAAGGTTGATGATCAAATTGCAGAGCTGCTCGAAACAGAGATCTGTGGGAACTTTGACAAAGATTAACTCTTGCCTGAGGTGGTGTGTACGTGGAGCTTGTACAACGCTGGGGCAGCCGGATCTAAAAGTCCAAGACTACGAACCTGTGCACCAGCAACACAACAGAAAACGCACGCGTCTGTGCGAAACTGGAGCAGTTGTAGACGCATACTTTCAAAGGTCCAGGGAGAAAAGAAAAACCTTGCACAAACACAATTGGAGCATCTACTGCGAATTCATCTATTTTCATACAAAAATTCTCTATCAGCCCCAAAAGAGGACTACGCCCTTCTACCACATCGGCGCGGCTTCCACTAAGAGACAAATTTGCATGAAAACGTCCACCTTGTTGGTTAGCCACGTATCCACGCCCACTCATCTGCAAGTTCATTGCCAACCGACGACGCAGAAAACCAACCAACTAATGTGCCGCACAAATTAGCCATTAATTATTGATTCCCCTAATCAATCTTCAGCGATGCTCGATTGCGAATGTTTCTCTGGAATTATGCAATACCAGTGTCCGCAGAAGCCACTGGATCCCTCCCAAACACCGATTACACCACAGGCAGCGGGCAGCGCTGGGACTGGGGTCCGCTGTGCTGGTTTGGCGGTTCGTTGGTCGGTTTCAACTGTTGGGCCGTACAGCGTACCTGCATAGCTGACCAAATGAATTGATGTGACTTGCTACCCACGTGGCGTAAGCCCTAATTATTGTCGAGGCTAATTGAGAGCAGTCAAAGTTGCAGTATATTATGCCACCCATCGTGTCCTGCCATCGTTCCGCACATGACAAATATTTTATTTGACAGCCGCCCGATGGCAGGACAATGTTATAACACCATAATGCATCCTAAAACACTAACATCGCTTCGGTGGTTTTGAGCTAATTTACACACAGAAACAGTAATAATCAGAGCAAAGGAGTGTGCACAGAGGTCGGTTCGGTTGAGTTCCGGAGCAGGTCTGGCGATGGCGGGCGGGTCGAACCTGATTGGGCTTCATTCGGAGAGGCACAGCGTGATGAGGCTGAGGTGAGGTCCTCTGCCGTCAATATGTGGGGTTTTTTGGGAATGTTTCTGAACTCGACCTGGGGCCAAAAGCAAACTGTTGATGACGGGCTGCGCAGCATGTAGGTGGCCGGTGCGTTTAATGGACTTGCCAGAGAGGACTACTGTAAATGCAATAAATTGCGCAGTATTTAGGATCTCATTTGAGTGGATATTGAAGTACCTAGTAAATTGTCATCGATTAAAAGTTAACTCATTCGTTTTGGTCTCCGGCAGTGCAGGGGTATGTGCACTTGACAGCGGTGTTTATTCTGTTTTTTTCACTAGTTGGTCAGTTTAGAGACTCATCTTCGGGCAAGCCTCAATTCAGCTTCACCATCGATTTGTTTACATACATTTTAATTGCTCTTAATTTCGCTTTTCCAGGTTGTCATCCTGTCTTGGGTGTATGGACTCGAAAGGACCTACGGCAACATGGTCGACATGGGCATCAGGCTGCAGAGATTCGTCAAAATGTACTGGTCCACAGTTTGGTTCGCCTTGACCCCGATCGCATCAGTGGTAAGTGAACCGCGTCCACTTCTAGATTCACCTCACTCTCACAGCATCCTTTCTTTCAGGCGGTATTCCTCTTCATCATGTTCGACATCGGATCAACCGAGTTCGGCGACTACAAATTCCCTGTATGGGCTGACAGCTTGGGCTGGTTTATGGGCGCCTGCACCTTGCTGCCGTTCCCCATTTTCCTGGCGTACCGTGTCCACAAGGATGGCTGGGTAAGTTAACACATCGATCGGCGTGCCCCTCACCTCACCCCTGATAACACTCTGCGACATGTGCCACCCACCGCCGCTCCTCGGGCGGCGAAGTGTAACGGTCAAGTGAATTAATTGCAGACGATGATGGTGTACAACAGGGTACACTTAACAAGTATTAACGGTGTAATTAATTGATTGCAATTAAATTGGTGAACAGTTTATTATTGCCGACGAGTTTCTCATGAAGTTGTTCGAAAAACTCGAAAACACACGTGTGCCTGGTAATGATTGGACAGATAACGGTCTTTATGACAGTGTGACGAGTAAGTCAGGGTGGCGGTGACACACGTTACGCTTGCGGCGTTAATTGAATATTAAAAGCGGGTGTCAATATGCTGACGGTTTATGTCAACACTTTGCGACCTCATTACATAGTGTTGCATCTGTTCAATGTGGTGCAGTTGACGGGGTTACGCGTCCATTTTTGCATCTCCACACTCCATTAAGGGTGTGACGCATTTTTGACATCTGTCAAGATGAAATTGAAAATAATTGCTCTGCTCGTTGTAGTGTCCGTGTGTTTTGGGTAATCGATCAATCGAAATCTGACGTGAGAGTTGGGTCTCGTTATGCCGGCAACATTAAGCTTGTGGCAGTACAAAAAATACATCAGCACCATTGTCACCACATGGGGAAGCACTCACTTACGTACTTACTAACAGACCAGCGACCCATGGAGAGTCTGAGCCTAAGCTATAGCTGCCTTCCAACGCTGACGGTCCTGCTGTCACCAAGACCCAGCGGTCTTGCATTCGCGGTTACTTGGGGTTTACATGAGCCTCTTCCTCGATTTGCAGGAGGCTCGTATTTGCAGACCCTCTTAGCTAAGCGTTGGTGCCCGACTACATCTACATCGTGGTAAAGGTAGAGTCCACGGTTATGTTTTCTCTTCCATTCACCTTACTCGACGAAGTAAAATTTCCCTTACGAAGGCAGAAAGAGTCAGCTCTGCTCTACTGCTTATCTTCCAGGTCTCGGTACCACAAGATAGCTAGTACTCCGGACAAGCCCGCGTCGTCCATGGACGACGTCGTTTTAAGCTTTGTCTGCAGCGGCGTATGAGACTCTGGTTGTACAATCTGCTTTGGATGCAGATCGTTGCCAGGCGATCACACCGGTTTGAGGTCGATGACTCAAGTTGTGCAACCTTTTGGCTCCAGTATATGTCGGGCTAGTTTTTCATCATTCAATCCCATAGAGCATATTTCCTGGATAGCAGCAATATCCGCCTTGTACTGAGCGAGAATATTTTTCATTCGATGAATCGCCCCCGGCGTATAGAGTGTTCGTACATTCCAAGAGCAGCCACACATCGTTGTCCATTCTACAGTCGTGTCGTCGTGGCTGCGATGAGAGAAGAGCCTTGTCTAGGTGGCTCAGGACCGGTAAGACCAAAGGAGGTAGAATGGACAATCTCGCATCTTGAAATCCAATAAAATTTTGGAGTGGTCACCATTTTCAAGAGCCTAGTTTTTTTGCAAACGTGAACTCCACAAACGACATCACAGTGGCAACCTTTCTCAACCGGTGCTACTGTGGTTTGTCGAAACAACTGGGCTCAAGATTCCTGACACGAATGACCAAAATCATGCTCTACAAAACTCTCATTTGTTAGCCCTGCAGAGCTGATTCTTGGTAACTTCGAAAGAAATACTCTGCGTCGGATATAAGGTCCCGTCTGCGATTAAGGTGAATGGATGTAGTTAGGAAGGCAAAAATCCGTCGACTGCACTGGCTTGAACACATCGAGCGAATAGACACAAACGCTCTACCTAAGAGGGTCTTCGGATCTGAGCCACCTAGTCCCAGAAGGTGAGGTAGACCGAAACTCCAGTATAGGGACAAGTAATCGAGAATGCAAGACGGCTTGGTCTATTGACTGAAAGCAGAGTGCCATGGACCGACAATGATGGAAGCCAGCATTTACTCAGGCTCAGACCATCCAAGGGTCGTTGGCCTCATAAGTAAGTAAGTAAAATGTTTTTCAAACAGGTCGAGCTGGACCTGAAGCTATCTGAAGCTACCACGGCGGTTGCGTCTTCATCTCATAAAAATACGAAGGCAATAAAATAAGTGAATTCAATTTCTTCTGAAGATGCTACAGTCCAGGCTGGACCAGAGCCTCAGCCAAGAAGCGTCTATATTTAATTGTAAGCTGATGTTATATCAGCGGTGTGTGTGCCATTGGTATCGTCGATGTCGTATATTTCATTGTCTCACCGGCCACTTCTTGTGCTGAAGCAATTCTGTCGTGCACTTATGGTTTTCCATGTCTCCGTGCCTGGGAACCGCAAGCTATATAATATAGAGTCTGCTATGTCCTTCGCGGTAAAACGACTGGATGGCGCAGTTGGTTAAGTGCCTACCCTTCATTTCAGGGATCCCCGGTTTAAATCTCACTGAAAACAACGTCAAAATGCTTTTATCGGGTTTTCAAATCTGGGCACTATCACTGAGTCTGTCGATTAGTCGTTGTAGTCCAACCGGATGTTGCTGCCTGGCAGTACAATGGACACAGTCGTACCTCCAAAACCAAAAAAAAACCTAAAGAAGTGAGTTCTCTACTCCTGAAGTATTTATAGAGCCCAAAGAAACAGCGATTGACAAGAGTAATTTATCATTGAACTCGGATACTGATATAATTCGAAAGACGAAACCCTCCTCAAAAGTGCCTCTGCTTACCCTGACATTCAGGAGGGAATACGTCACTCCACACAATGTTCCTGATCACTATCCCGGACCCCCGAATTCCAAGTCAAAAGAGAAATCTGCCTCAGATCGTGCAGACTGAATTTATTTCATTTAAAAAAAAGGTTACACATACGCCACCGAAACACAGAAACATCCATACATCACAGATTCACTTATCGTCGAATTTCAATTCACACTTCCTCAACAACGTTCCCATTGCAAGTGCTTATCGAAACCAATGGATAATAGCCGGTCTGAGTACCAGGCGCTGAACACGGCTCCGCTTGCAAATGCTTAACAAATTCCCCACATAATTAGGATTTGAGAGCGTGTTCAAATCGAACCCAGCACCATGCCAGCATCGCCTAAAACTAAAAACCAAACGTCCAACGGACCGCTGCCATGCAGATAACAATTCCACCTCTCGCTCACCAGTCGGAGGCGCGGAGGAGGCATCCAGTGAGGACTGTACGTGATCAGGGGCGAACATGTACTGCACCGAAAGCAGGCATCAGAATGGGAGCTTATCCAATGGATAAGTTCCGCCTGCAAGTGACAACCGCACTTAATAGGTTACAACATGCCTCTCAGTGAATTTTACAGGCATAGTCCGGTTGTGTTAAGTCTCTCGACAGCCGGAAGCCACTCGAGCGGTGGTCGGCTATTAATGTGACTCCATGCGCCACCCGCCCGCAGCAACGGCCAAGCCAGCCCAAGTCCATTAACTGGATTTCCCCGAAAAAGACGATTAATTTGATCGATTTTTTCGGCGCCCCTAAATCACTTGTAGGTGTACCCTGGCTTCGTTGACTGGCCATCGTCCTCGACGGGGCGGCCGACCCCACGTTCGTCGTGCCCCACGGCGCCGACATCTATTTTCATTTTGGGCATCATCATGCATCAGGATATTGTTTGTGACTTAAGCAGCATATCCGATTCGTATTTATCGTTCGCTGGTTCTGTTTTCCTTGTTTTCTCGATGCCGTTGTAGTGGATATCCGATGTATGCACAACCGCCAGACAGTTGGAATCTCGCTGTTGTGCTTCAATTAGCCCGGCTCTACGACTGGTCGGCGGATGTGGGCCGGTGTATGGTGGGTGGGTGGTGAATTTTTCATCGGACAAGGATTTGTCGAATTGCGCGAGAATTTGTCAAAAGCCCTTTTCCCGGAATTAAGATATCAGATATCACAACGGAATAGTTTATGTGTGCACGAGCAGTACGCATAAATGATGCAGACATCCATGATAATGGGGCTGGGTTGGAAATGAATACGCGCACACGTGCTGGTGGAACACGCTGGAGCTGGAGCTGAATTTGTAATTAGGACTCATGCATTGTCTGCATGGATATGCATTTGAAGAGCTGCGAATTTTGGAGGGGACTCCTTGTGAATAATTTATGTTCTTTTTAATTTGTTGCATATTTTGTGTGCTGTTGTGACAGCCCTAATGGTGTCCGTATAGGGCTGCAGTGTTTTGGCAGTCTCTCTGAGTTATGTTTCGCCTGATCTGTGCGTTGGGTGCGAGTGAGTGGTGAGCGTGGCTGTGGAGTGGAGAATGCAAAGGCATGTAAACGATATCCGGATCACTGTGAGTGATGAATTGTGGTCGCTGTATTCGAGGGGGAACAAATTGTTAAGCGAAATTAACATTTGGTACCGTAATCAACCTTATATGTCACAGCGAAGCAGCTGCGCTCATGAACTCTTCATTTAGGACATATTTTGGTTGAGTGCGCATACGCCCCCGAGTCAGCGTGTCGAATAGTCTTGATTGGAGAGTCAAAATTGATAGATGGTGCAGAAACCAGAACCGCGGCTGTACCCGTATTTCGCTAGATCTCATGATGACCGGGAAGACATTGTAGACGATGATTGCTCACCGAAAGCACTGAAAAGATGAAATGAATTATGAGCTCTGCCTTCTGCAAGCATGTGGAATATTGCATTCTTACTGAGGATCTGACGGTGGAGCAAGAAATCGAGAGAGCATGCCCAAGAAATCTGGCAACAAGGAACACTCGGCAATGGAACGTGTTGCTTCCGAACTTAGACACTTCAAAAGGCTTAGGGCGACTAGTACAGTCACCAGACGTGCTGAAAGAGAAGAGGAGAACTGAAGCAAATCGTCAATGGAAAGTGTTGCTTCCAAACTTAGACACATCAAAAGGCTTAGGGCGACTAGTACAGTCACCAGACGTGCTGAAAGAGAAGAGGAGAACTGAAGCAGAAGAACCGAATCAAGACGATGCTCACCTTTTTCTCTGATTCTCTGGATCATGCTGTGTATGTCACGGTTGCATGTGACTCGAGGGTGGCGGTGCATTATAGGGAAGTGGTGGGTCGGAGAACCCATTTCGAACTACTGACATTTTCTTGCCACAGCTTTGTTAAAAGCATAAACAGGAGGAATTTAAGAAAGACATCAGTTTCTTAAAATGCTTCGCAGATATTTCATCAAGGAAGTTGAAGGATGGTCTAGCAAGCACTCGCTGTCTGGCTCTAGCGAGAGCCGGAAAGGCACAAATCCTCCAAGCTGTCTGGTTGCAAATGCGACAGTGTATGCTGCCTGGTATACCTAGTTCGACAGCAGTGTCCCGTTAACACCGTCGTCAACCTGGCGATATCATGACCAGTTCGCTGAAGTACGCTTGTTACTTACTAAGGCCATATTTTTTCTGAAGAGCTTTTCAGTCGGGGCCAGGAATGCTCATCAGTTTACCCTTAAGCCTACTTTCGGAAGTACACACGAATATGGAATGATTTGTCCAGCCTAATATTTCTCACAGACTGCAATTCATAAATATTTAAGACCAATCGGTATCGGTACCTACTCCCTCTTTGAAGAGCCAGACACAACACGGACCGAAGGTATAGAGGGAACCTTCGGTCCGTGCTGTGTCTTGACTGTGGACACTTAAGTATACCCATGCGAGTGCGCAAATTATAACAAAAAAAAATGCAATATACTTCTCTTGACTGCTTCTAGTGGGACATGCACTTCCTCTTCAGGTGAGCACTTGAGGGGAGATCACTGCCTAGCCAGTTCTTTGGCCTTGTAATTGCTGGAATGTAACTGTGAAATGGAAGATAAGTGCATTTTTGAGCTGGTCACCTAACGATTCTAGCTCAAGCCGATATTCCAAATAGCATGACGAATACTTGGCTATCAGCACACCTGGCAACGTTATGCCTTGGCAAGATTTTTGGGTGTATTATAACTTAAGGAAACGATTAACGGATTGCAAATAGTTTCGCCTGGAAAACACTGGGATTGTCTGGCCGAAGACTTAGAAAATGTTCAGGAACTCTGAACACATGGCCCTCCGACTCTGACGCCTATCTTAGGATAGTCAGTGTAGATTCCCCTATTGAAATCCCAGCACAACTGCTCGCAAAGTCCTTCCGGTGATGATAGCAATTAACCTAATTAACATTAATTTAAGACCACCTCGTTTTAAGTGTTCTCTAATATTTGTTACCAGATGGAAGAACCATGGGAACATCTACTTGCCGAAATTCTGGGCAGGTTTCGAATGGCTAGGAAGTCATTCAAAAGAGCTAGAGAGTGGAAACGTAAAAACATATCAAAAATTGGCATGAATCTAGTCCACCCAACCTCACAAGCTATTGTCACATAGTGCCACGTATCCTGTCATCCCGAACTTAGCCATCACACCAGATATTTCCTTACGCAAAATGCTGTTGAACTGAAACTCGCTGGTTGTTTCTAGGATTTGTTTGAGTATTTTTGCTGAAAACTACCGACCGCAGTGATACGTACCGAGGATTGCAAAATGCCTTCAGACGTTCATACATTAGGCTGGAGAGGACCTCATAGGCGCCTCACATTTTGTCTAGATTTAGCACAGGTCTTCTTACTTTTCGTCTACATCCACTGCAGCTGCCAACAAATTTCCAATAATATATAAAACCATTACGGCTCCCAAGTCCTCGCGCATTATGCATGCATAGCGTCATATTACGCCAATCGTCGCATTTCATTCCCTTCCCCAGAGATATGTGCGAAAATCAAATGAGAAACAAACCCCAACTCAAATAAGAAAGTAGTAGGACCCCCCCTACAAAAGTTGAGTCCTTCAATTTTAAGTCTCTCTCGCTTCAAATTCCAAAGTCAATTTCCAACCCTCACCGTGGCCAACAAAGATCACTGACTTAATCAGAAGTTTGCCCACCATGGTGGGGCAAACAATTTTCCAACAAAACGCCCATAACCCCACCAAGCTGAGCTGACTTCCATGTTCCGCCGAAAAGGATAATCCCACGGAAGCAATTGAATTTGCAATGCGAATCCAAGGGCGGGCAGAATTGAAGGGGCCATGTCCATGACGTCAAGCCAGCGACCTTGTGCATTGCACAAGGACTCAGCTCAGTAATTTAATTGTACTCGAGGCTCGGAGCTATCGCACGACATCCGGAGTGCGTAGAATCGGCACGAAATGAAGGGGAATTGTGTTGGGGGGCAAAAGGAACCCAACCCCCACACACATTCACCCACTGCCTAAATGCGAAATCAATAACAAGGTGAATGGCGACGCCGATTGAAAGCGGGACAACAAAAAGTTTCATTTTATTACAATGTCCAGGCAGTTTAGAGCGCGGCAAGGGATACTCCGTTGACAGCGATTTAGGTGATGACAATGAACTTAGGGGCACTTAACCCGCTTGGCAGAAGGATAAGGAAACGTAAATTAATGCCTCACTGTCACGCAAGCGAGAGCGTTCTAATTGAGCGGCATTCGGGCATCATCCATTGGCCGGGCACCCCCAGTTGGCTTATTTTGTTGTGCAGGGTTTTCCATTGTTGACTTTAATTGAGCTCGAGTTAATGGTCATCGGTCATCGGGGCTGGATGGACTGTCATTAAGGAGATGTTCTCAAGTACTCAACTGTCCAGAAGACGTCGTTAAAAAAAGGACGAGCGCTGGCCAATGAGCTCCTTATGTTTTATGACATCAGTAGCCTTCGTTAAGCGCTCCATTCACAGTCCCCGGTGCGTGGGGGTGGGGAGCTCCATCACCAGGTGGCTCGAGTAATCCGTAATTGTTTGAGCAATTTCGATAATGCCCTGCCGAGAGGTGATTTAGAGGGATATTCCATTGAATTGTGTAAACGCGTGTCGAGCAGTCATGATAAATAAATGAATCGAATGATTTAGAGGTCAATTGGGTTAGAAAGTTTTAATGGCCTGTAGGTGGATAAACCCCGTCCGGGGGCACATCCCCCTCGGAAAGTTTCTCGAAAGTCAAGGGTTGCCAGTTGGATTGTCTAATTTATTGAAATGGCTGTAGACTGCCTATCGTGCAGGGCCAACGGATGATGGCGGGGATGACGATCTTGCTGGCAACTGATAAGTCATTTAGGCGTAAAGGGTTTGCCTGTTTTCTTGAGCGTGACTCGGGTGATTACGTCTGACGTTCACTGGCCTTTGAAATTCATTGCTTTCGGGCATGATACAACTACTGTAATTGAATCATGACTTTTGGGCACTTTTGTGCGTTGGCAAGTGATTGCATTTAGTCTTACACTTGAGTGGGTATTCATTGTCATAGTCTGACTTATTGCCCGGCCTAAATTGGCGGTAGTCCTCTGCTCCATGCAACATGAATTATGTTGTTAGGCTACGCCGCACCACTGAAGTCATACCCGTAAACTTCGTCGTTGAAGTATGTGATGCAGTATTTATCAGAATCATAATCCGAGCATGGACCTAGGACAGATGGATATTCTACTCCGTCGCCCGTTAAGTTTACAAAACAGGAATTAGACGCAGGAACTCAAATCCTCCAATTGTGTTATGATTGATTAGGTTTCTATGATCGTACGCGTGCAAGCCTAAGTGATGACAACTGCTTCCTCTAATCACCCGAGAACATTGTACGTTAGTTAGAGCTGCCGAGATGAGATTTATTCATTGTGGGTGTTAGTTGCCGTGAGTGTGTGCAACCCGACAGTATGCGAGGAACTCTGAGTTGAGCAGCTGCTTTTTTGGACGGAAAGGGCTATTCTTCGATAGCTTGAGCACGTCTGCATCATCACGAGATGAGGCGTGCCTTAAATTCGATTGCCTCAGGCCGGCGACCACTTTGCAGACCCAGCACAAGGTGGTTCGATCATGTTCACCAGGTTATGCTGCTCTTGAACCTAACTCTTTGGAGGCAATGACGGAGGATCGTGTGGCCTGAACATGTCTCGTGTGTGCTTTTTCCCACGACAGCTTAAGTGGATCCTGCGGGTTATTAGCAATTTGATATCCAGGAAATTTTTAAGGCAAGTGTGAACTCCCTTGATACCGCCTCCTCCAAGTCGGCAGAGACATGGATCCAACATACTTCCTGAACGAACAAGAGTGCTTGGTGTCCACCAAAAATAAACACACTAGTGTAAACTGTAGCAACACTGCTCCCGTCATCTGTCGTTTATGAAAAGACTGTTTGAATTTATGTTTATTGAGATTGCATGCAATGTCGAAAAACTAATCCTTGGCGCAGTTTATAGGCCTAATAAAAGAGTTAGTCTTGCCATTGGTCTCGATAATCTGAACCCTAAATTTATCAAACTTTTACTGCCATTCACGCTTATATATATTACGCATATCTTTACTAGTTGTTTAACTTCTTCAACCTTTCCATCAGAGTGGAAGAAAATCAAGATTATCCCAATATTCCAAAAAATAAGTCGCCACCGAAGCGGCAATCCTATGCCTCCAAACTCGCTGTTGCTATTGGGTCTATAACTTCATGCGGTTTGCTAAGAGATGGCGTAACTTGTGTTATTCCATTGGAACATGCTTTGGAAAGCTACTGTCATTGTACGTCGTTTTAGTACACGTCATTCATTTAAGCCTAAACAACAATATTTTTTTATTTCACTCAAATATGTCGAACTTTGTGCCTGAAAAAGTGTTTTTGCGGGAGTTCTTCTTCATTACTTTAATATGAAGAAAAGTGCTGCCGAAAGTCATCGTATTTTGGTGGAAATTTATGGTGAACATGCGCTAGCTGAGCGAACGTGCCAAAAGTGGTTTGCACGATTTAAAAATGGTGATTTTGGCTTGGCCAAGCAGCCAAATCGATGGCAAAGTTCAATATCCATGGCGCGAAGGTAATGCTCTGTATTTGGTGGGATCAGAAGGGTGTGCTGTATTGTAAGCTCCTAAAACCGGGTGAAACCATCAATGGACAACGCTACCGAACTCAATCAAATCGTTTGAAAAGGGCAGTAGCCGAAAAAGGCTCGGAATATGCGACCAGACACGAGGCAATAATTTTCCATCATGACAACGCTCGGTCCCAAGTTGCTATGCCGGTTATGAACTATTTGGAAAACAGTGGATGTGAAGTTTTACCCCACCCGGCTTATAGTCCAGACCCCGCGCCTTCTGAGTACCATTTGTTCGGTTCGTTGCAGAACGCCCTCACTGAAATACGGTTCGAATCGGAACAGAATATCAGAAATTGGCTTGATTCATTCTTGGGATCCACAAATTGTCAGAAAGATGAGAAAAAGTCATAGCTCCAGAAGGGCAATACTTTGAATAATACTATTGTACATTTTTTTCTTAAATAAACGTTCAAATTTTTATATAAGAAGAAATTGCTGATATCATGCTATTTCAGTTCGACTGCATGTAAGCTTGTGCCTGACAACACGCTCTGCTTACAACATGACATGTTGTGGTATCTGTAACAAGGTACTATGTTTCACTTTCTTTTCTTTTTCTGCTTAGGGTACTGTTAAGATAATTGTATGAACTAGGTTTAATTTTATGTTAAGGTGGCCTTACTCACTCTATGTTTGGACTCAAATCATAAATAAACTAAAGGGTGGTTCAATTTTAAGGGCCGATGTTGATTTTGAATAAAGCAAAAATTATTTAGGAAATTATTGTCATTTCTCTTTATTATGATAATATTGATATGGTTCAATTATGAATGGAACAAAATATTGGCCAAATGGCCGGTGCGACCACGGCGGCACACCTCCATCCGATGGTCCAAATTTTCGATGACGCTGAAGCATAATTGACGTTCTATGTCGTTAATGTGCCGAATTATCTCATCCTTTAGCTCTTGAATGGTTGCGGGCTTATCGACGTACACCTTTTCTTTCAAATAACCCCAAAGAAAAAAACCAACGGTGTCAAATCACATGATCTTGGCGGCCAATTGACATCACCGCCACGTGAGATAACACGGCCATTGAATTTGTCGCGCAAAAGAGCCATTAGCTGTGTGGCAAGTAGCACCGTCCTGTTGAAACCACATATCGTCCACATTCATATCTTCCAATTCGGGCCATAAAAACTTCGTTATCATTTCACGATAGCGAACACCATTCACAGTAACTGCCTGACCGGCCTAATTTTGGAAAAAATATGGCCCGATGATGCCGCCAACCCATAAACCGCTCCAAACTCTTGGCACTCTTTGTGATAATCACTCTTGGATTATCATTCGCCCAAATGCGGCAATTCTGCTTACTGACGAATCCACTGAAGATGATTTTCTTCGAAAATTTGCATGTTGATTTGAACGCCCATTTTCATAATAAGCCTGAATAACTTTAACGCGTTGCTCGATTGTGTATCTTTTCATAGTTCAAATTGAGTTAGTCTGAAATTGAGAAATGCCAACTGAAATGCAGAAAAAACTTGACGTTTAGGTGTGGTTCACATTCAACATCGGCAGACCACGACTGGCTCGCACACATTCAACTCCAGAGTTGCATCCGCGTCGTTTCCGCCTTGGCGCAGGCACGTTCTTTATTAAAATCATCGAGACTCACTCAATTATTCCCAAAGCCAGTAAAGTGAATTTTCTTCTTATTTTTTCAGGACATGAAGAAGCTTTTCGCTCCGAGTCAAAAATGGAAGCCGCAGGAAACTCCTGAACCTCGTAAAGATGAAGACGGAATATGCAACACTGCATTTGAGGCAGCATAACCTATGTATGGTCTGCATGTAAATAATACACAAAAGAAAAGAAAAAAAAATTCTTACTCAATAAAGTTGAACAAAAAGGAATTACCAATACAATAAAGACGTGGTGTATTTTTTGAAAGACCCATCGCCGGTAGTCCTATGGGAAAGAAAGCAACGAGTAGTGAGCTATGCAACTTTTGGGTCATATTTTGATTTCAACCCTCGCCAACTCACCACTCCTCATTCCCAACTGAGTGGCGTCGCCTCAGTCCAGTCACCAGTATTTTATCCCGTCCTCGAAGCGAGTGCCGAACATTAACGACCGTAAGCAATTCTCCGGTGTCATATTTATCACTTAGTTGCCAAAGTCAACCGCAGAAAAATATGCTTTCCCTGTGCCGAAGTTAGTCAAAGTTATTCACACCATCACACACCCCTGAGCGGGGTGGCACTCCCGTCGTCGTTGTCATCCGAGCGTAGAGCAATTGACGCTATTTGATGTCAAAAGTTTCGACACTTGCCCTGGGAGTTGTAACTTGAGACACCAAAGTGGTAAAAGATACATGTGCGAGCTCGTTCTAATGATCTAAATGGATGTCTTCTTCTCACACACCAATGCAGCATGGCACACGCGGAAAATTCCATTCCAGCCCTTTATGGCTGTTGCGATGAAGTTGTCCTCGAGAAAACCGATTTGCGTCAACGACTTGGGGACACAGGGCACACCGACTTATGCACAAATGCTCATCGGGCGGATTATCAAGAACAGGCTATGTCCGAATGCCGGCGGCTGGTTTTACTATGTTTTACCTAATTGCGTTCAGGTGTAAGAGCGACATCGTTTGACTTAATAGACTCGCATTCGTGCGCTCTGTGGGTTGGCACTTGACATACAAGGATCCTTGGGGCATTGCTGCTCAGACATGTTACTGCTATTCTGTGCGTCACGTACTCAGCCTTTTGTCTCTGCACCCTCCCAGTGATTGCTGCCACACAAAGCAGCCATTTCCGAGTGCAGACATCTGTGTGTGGGCAATGTGGGAGTGAATCGGAATCGCTTTAGCATGCTGTACATGGAACGTACTTGCGGCTGTACATATTATGTACCTCTGTTGTAGCTAAGGGCGTGATGTTGTTGTTGTTGATTTTTGCAACACATAAACATGGTCATCTACATGCTGACTGAGTGTTATTGTTCACAAGAGCAGAGAAGTATGGCTCAGGGGGTCGATGGGCGTAGGGGTCAGTGAGTGATTGCCTTGAGCTGGAAATAATATTAAAACATGCGTTGATCATGCGACGGAGTGAGTGTGGTTGTATGTGTCTTTAGCGAGGACTTGTGTGATTCGGTCAATGAATAATTTGGTACGAATGTGTCGAGGCGCAATAATATTACTTCAGGATTTTGGTGCATACTTTTAGGAATTGTAGTGGTTGCTGTGGAACTTGATTCCTCATTTGCTACTTAGATGGATGTTATGATTTGTTTCGTTTCCCAGTAGTCGCTACTTCAGGATTTTGGTGCATACTCTTGGGAAGTGGGGGGAAATTGAAGCGATTGCTGTGGAACTTGATTCCTCATTTGCTCATTAGATGGACATTACGATTTGTTTGGTTTCCCAGTAGTCGATGTGGTTTCTAATTGTTGCTCTGGTTAATACATAGTTTCATCTTCTGAGGTCTGAAGGCGATGCTCTGCGAGTAACATCAAAATCAGAGATCGTTCAGAGAGAACTCGTTGAGCGATTGGTGCGGGATAACGGCCGATAAAGGATCATGCATTTATCAAAGTTGCAGTGATACAACAAAAAAAAGCCTGTCATCATTTGAAAGAGCACCGTCAGGAGGATCAACATGCAAGTTTTTTGATTCCTAAGCTCACGGCGATGTCTCTAATGTGTATCGAAATGGAACATATTGTTAATTAGGTTTTCTTATAAAGCGGGAAATGACTAATAGCAAGGCCTATCTGCTGTGGATTGCGTTTAGAGCTGCTCTTTCATTCTCCGACATGATAGGAGCTCAGGCTTCTTCCGAAGCCTGTGGTTGGTGGGCAGAGTAAAGCACCGCCGTAGCAGATTTCAGCCATCCAGTTTTAGGGTTGTGAATGTCGTAACGTTCAGGGGTGCCATAATATCTCGTTCCGTTGTAAGGGAGAGTTGGAAATAAATCTGTAACTTTTGATCCCGAGGACCGATTTCAATGAAATTTGAAACAACTGCCACGAGATATTATATATTTCGAAAAAGGATGTAGATCATAGTCGTCATAGTGTAGCCATGCATTTTATAACAATGCAACCATAATAAGACGAAATCAATTAATTCGATAATCGTTACAATATTATGAGCTAAAGTATTCAAATTCACAATAATAAAAACCTTCCACGGCCTCTCGCATGGCATTTGCACAATACATGCATTGCAAGGGAAATCGTTTCGAATGGCGGAAGAATGTACGACATTGCTCCTCCCGCTCTAAAACGCCTCGTTCTCCCAAACTTCAACTTTCCCCTTGGAGCCTCTTGGAGCATTTTTGTTACAGCCCATTAAACATTGAAATGTCCCACGAAAATGTGGCTTTGCTTAAAAGCCTGGTCTACAAATTTGGTAAGTAGTACGAAAAAATGGTTGACGCAGTTTGAAGGCCAAATGTATGCCATTTAAAAAAACATATGACTTTAGGTTCCAAAGTACGTAATTTTAGGAAATATGCTACATAAAAATTGTTTAAAAAATATACAAATTTTTGTAAATTTAAAATTTCAAGGTCCCAACTTTGAGCTAACCGTACAGCCAAACGGACCATCAAAATTCAACAAAATGTTGGCTTTCTTGGTTCTCATATTTGTAGAATCGAAAAACATATTCCATTTGGCCGAGAAAAATATATCACTTCGGGTATTTATTTCCACTGCGGGACCACTTTGCGCCCGTTGTTCACGCTTAAGTACTGTAGCTTCAGCCTGAACTGCTGTAATCTCCGTGCTATAATCTGCGTGCTCACAAATGTGTCTGGCAAAAAGAATATGGTAAACTGCGACATCTATGTCGGTGGTTGCAACAGAGTGAGGCACTTATTTGAATGTAGATTTGTTGTCCGCGACAGACTCGAACATCACCTTTGTTTCGACTTTCACTGGAAGTCAAATTGAAATCGATACAGCCTGCCAGCATATTTGTCGATCGAGCTTCACTAAAATTCTCTGCAAGTCCGACCCTTCCGGCACAAACAATCGCAGAAGATTTGAAGGTTATTCGATTCCGGTTCTGTGGGACAACGCAACACAACTCCCACCAACCAGTTTGTGGACACAACCTCACCACAACCTCATCTTGGCTTACGCCAAAGATCACAGAAAACGGGCCAGGTTTGACAAGCGCTAAGTTCTGCTCTTGTGATTCTACAGTAGCAGGTGTACACATTTAAATGAATTTTAGCACCCCTGTCGGCTATGAGATGAAATTAAAATCTCCCGAGACAAAATTCAAAGCAAAATATCTTGGCCCTTAACATTTTTGACAGCCATATTTTAAATCCAAATTGACCAATCAGATAACGGAATTCACGTTATTTCGTGAAAAACGATCAAAAAGTCTTTCAAATTCGTCGATGGGCTAGGGGTCCATCAGCTGTGAAGTTGGCCCTCTAGATTACACATCATTTTTGGCAAAATGAGCCAGATGTCTATGCAGCCGCTCATAAATCCAAAACAGCTACATAAATATATTTCCGTCTATAAATTACATTTCAAAGTCTCCCGCATAATCGTGTTCATCCTGAAATCGCGATGTGAATAATTTACGTCGCACCGTAAAATCATTCTTCATAAGCATCCATCCCTGCAGGGCAACACAGCACACTTCAGACCACAAGAGGGCCTGCACGATGAGGCCAGATATCCAGAGAAACGCGAACATCCTGAAATTCGTTGCTGCCATTGCTGTGTCGACGTTCCAAAGAAAATAGCCAATTTTGCCGATCCAGCTCTGGGCGAACGTAATTAACCAAGGTGTCAGGCTCAACCAAAGAAATTCCTTGAAACCGCCCACTGTGGATAGTAACCCTCCGCCGCCGTTTGTCACACACATATGGCCGGGCAGGGCGACAGCGCTGAATAAGGCCGATTCAAAGGCTTTGGCGTATACCTGAGGGAATTCGATGCGCACGTCATTTTCGTGTTCGAAGTGGAAAAACGATTTCGATCGCTCACTCGGGTAGGCTGCAACACTGACCAGGCTCCACCAGAGTGACAGGAACAGGAACAGGAAAACGGCGACCGATTTGGCCATCGTTTGGAGAGATTGTATCATTTCCTGATTATCTTCGATTTTTCATATACTATTAATGCCTGTGACTGTGTCAGAGAGACGTTTACTTTTCAGTTTCAGCCGTTTGCTTCGGTTTCGCTTTTTTCTTAGCTACTGCCTCAATTGAGAAGTATTTGCTGTAGTCAGAGAGTGTATCGCAATTCGAATGGGCACGGGAATTCAATGGTGGCCCAAGTCCGACGAGAGGTTGCCCACAAAAAGGAGTCCAGTAGCTGCAGGGGCTGAGAGCCAACTGTCGAATTGCTAGAAACATTTTCCTGGCATGATTTGTAGTTTGAATGAAATTCACTAAAATGTTGCTCATCGGGACATTTCAAATAAAACAAGGTGAGTGGGTAGAAAGCTACGAGGCAGAAGTGAAACTTTTTCTAGAGATGTTATGATGTCCGAATCTATTACGTTCTACAGCTTAGGATAGAATACAACAGGACCAGGCAGAACCAACAATTCAATTGAGTACATCAAGGTGAGGTTAGGTTGAATTGGCTGACTGTTGTACGGAAAGACAGTAATCACACTTAGGCCAGCATAGGTGCATATTCCGTAAACCAATGTGTGAATACCTATTCCGCGAACCAGTAAGTTCTTTTAAGAAAGCGAAGAGGAAGTCTGTCTCTTATGTTTTCCATTTCAGCCATATCATTGAAGTAATTGGCCTCCAGAAGGCTGAATCTACGGAAAGAGAGAGGACTGCAGCTACACAGCTCATCCACTTCCCTACAGCTTCTGCAGAAGTTTTGTAAGTAAGGCCTAGTCTAGAGACGTGAATACAAATGGCGCAATGCCTGCCAAAATTCGGGCTGATTAATCTAATCAGGTTGAGCCAACGCTACCTACAACGCCACGGCCGAAGGACGATGGTTCTTCAGCGCTTCTGAGTGAGTCATAGAAGTCCAGCGTACAGCCGCTATCCCTTTGGGTCGACTGTAGGCCAGAGCTGTTTGGTGATGAGATATCCTGTGCCAGTTGTAAATCTGCGATTAATTTGAGCAAGTGTTTCCAGCTTTAGCGGATGTTTTATAGTTGCGATAGGCATGAACGGTGTGTTTCCACCCGGAAAGCTTACAGAACATGTACCCTTTCCATCGTGAACGTCCGCTTCGCAAATCTGTGGAATGTCAGTAGGTAATAATAAACAATGGCATTTTATTCCGCTAAATTTCAACTTTCTACAAGTGAAAATTGTCGGTGTGCGATAACTGAATTGGAAAATGAAATGTTCAGGCTACAAGCGATGCATCAATAGTGGATCCAGATCTGGTTGTTGATTCTGATCGGTTATCCGTCAATCTCAGTTGGTGTTGAGCATGGAGAAAGTCAGCGAATGGTTGAGACTATGCAGCTGCAAAACCCGCCACCGCCAGGGATGTGGACAAATTTAATGATATCTGCTATCGAGATGACCATATGGTGGTCCTCTATGTTCGTGGTCCTCTCTTCGTGTCGTTTGTGAAGGCCATCGTCCTTCGACCGTGGCGTAGGTCCCTTCCACTCGTGAAATAACAATAGCACGCACAACACGAGTGATTGCTGAGAAGCTAGGCCCCTCTATAGGGTGTAGCGCCACCCACATAACTGGCCCTGGTCTCCGAGCCCTTATGAAATCTAGAAGGAGTCTGTCTGTTGTCAGTAATCGGTTTATGTTGAGTCTCTGTAGCTCTACTCGCAATGTGACCATCGATGATGTTGTTCTTCGTCCATTAGTCTCCATTTATTGATGAAACCTAACTCGATCTGTGAATTCGTTTACACTTAAGATGGATAATGATGCAATGATCCTCATCGATATTTCATTGATGAACCATTGTATCTACGGATACTGACACATTAATTAGTTGCCATATATTCTACATTTCCCAGTGAGACCATCGTCTGATTTGTCTTCCTGAAGAAACGATTCCCTCTTACCACCAAATCCAGTGGCGGTAAATGCTCGTGCGAGAAACTTAATTGGGTGCAGAGACTGGCCGGCATGTGCATCACCGGGGCACTGAAGAGCACTCTGTCGGATGTACTTAACATGCTCCTCCACCCACCACTACTGGATATCTTTGGCAAACAGGTTGCAGCTAGTACAGCCATGGGACTTAAAACACTCGGACTGTGGTCCGTACTCACCTTCGGCCACTCAAGTATTCTGAACGAATTGAACTTTCTACTACGCCAAGTTGTCTTCCAGAAGAAATTCTCCACCAGATTTCCAACTAGACCGGATTGTATATCTGATAACCAGACGTTAGCTGATCCCCTGCGTATCTTCACAGACGGATCGAAAACAGACGAGGGAGTAGGTGCCGGTGTCTATTCCGAAAACCTTAAAACCTATCTCGCTGAAGTTCCGTGATGACTGTAGCGTATTCCAGGCAGAAACCATTACGATAAAGGAGGCACTGTCCTGGCTCAAGAACAAGTAATGAGATATCACCATCTGTTCGGACAGGCAGGCCGCAATTAAGTCCCTGGACAATGTCAAGATTTACTCAAAAACATCCCTTAATAGTAGGCTGTCTCTGAACGAAATGGATTAGCATATTAATATAAATTAAAGGCAAAGACCGTTTTTATTTTATTTGCCCTCTATGAGCGACTTTATTTAATATATGTAATCCAGCCTTGCCTTGATCGCTGCTTTCTTAAAACTAACTTATTCTCACTGTTCTCATCCGATGGTGTTGGTTTGCTTCGCTGTACCTGGTGCAAACCGTGGCACCCTGGCTCGGCTTGAAACGCTGACCTAGCGTCTGGCTGTTTGCAAAGTTGTTGTTGTCTGGCTGCTCTCACACTTTCTGGCGTCTGGCTGTTCGCACACATTTGTAATGTGAGAGCGTGTTAGCTTATACACCACATGTGGGTCGGTACATTGACCGGGCAATTGCAAGGCCGATGAACTCGCTAGGTGTGGTACATACATGTGTTCCACCTTCCGTGCCAATCCAGATACACACAATCAGTACCACCAATTGTAAATGGCTAGAAGGTATCACCAAAGATATTATGGTCATCACTTAACCACAAACGATCTCTCAATCTGCTTAGACTCGGAAGATCTTCCCTCCGGCTGCTCACCGCCGTCATTACCGGGCACAGCACAATCATGACTTCAGCACTAGCTGCATGGATGAAGAGGAGGTTGAACCACAGACCACAGATACTTTGCTCGTGTAGCGCGCTGGCAAGTCGTAGGTACCCACACTTAGGGGCTTATTAGCTCAATAACTGACTACCTCAATGAGCCATCAGGCGTCAGTATTAGCCAGCTAAATCGTTTCGTTGTAAGCACCAATTGGTTCTGATCTCTAGGGAAATTAATCCGCGTGGTATCGCAATGGGACTACTTTGACCTAAGTGGGACTGCCTTCTGCAGATAGCCACTGTAACCTAAGTGATCGTGTGCGTAATTGAAATCGTTATACGCAGAAATTGTGGGATGGTGGTTTGGTCACTTTGTCGGCGCTTGCAATTGCAACATACCCTCATCTGCAACATGCCCCTCATCTGCAGTAAGTTTGTATTCAAAATCTCTTTCTGTTCAGGAACTGAGACCTTCAAGTCATCCCTGAACCATAATCTATTGCAAATGTAACGCGTGGAGCCGAAAGGTTTATTTGTCATTTTTTTGTTAAATTGTTGCCAAACAGCGGTCCTCATTTACGCATATCCCATCGCAAAGGATATTGAAACAAAAGCTTCCTGGTGTGCAGTTTTATTGTAGTTACTAGTAGAAAAGCGTGTCGTACGACAGGAAGAATTTCATACGCATTTATGTAATCAATGCAATTAAGTAATTTTTACTAAATAATATATCGCAGATAAGTTAAATCTCATTAAGTTTAAAACTGATGTATACCCATGGCAAGGGACGTGGATCCCCTTCCTTGTGTTGCCACATTATATTTTTGTTTAATTTGCATTTATTTAATATTTAATACAATGTTTTTTGTGAAAATTTTGTCCGAACCTGAAATTATTTTACCTTGAAGTGGACCCTGTGTAGTTTTAATTTTCAAGTCAAATGCGCGACCAACTCTGGACATTGCAACGTATAGTTGTCCATTGCTAAACACTGGTTCTGGTAAATAAGTCCCAACCTTTTCAGCCATGTGCGCCTTGTGTAGAATTTCTGGTATGTGTATTTTCCTTCATTTCTTCTTACCTCTGTGAACTCAGGACAGTATGAAACAAGTTTGAGTTTACGGAACGATAGCAAATGATGGTCGACAGATGACATAAAGGTCGGAACTTCACAACTCAATTGTTCAAAATCTGGTATTGCCTATAAAAAGGAAAAAAAGCATGTCACCCCCAGCGAGATTTGAACACAGAAAAAACATTCAAATGGAAAATGTGAGGTGTGCGCCATCTCACTCGGCCAACAGACCCGATAACTTCCAGTGGGTTTGTTATTCGTGCACATTTGGTATAGGTGTGACATACTTACACACAAAGCGCTTAATATATTAAGATATTTATACATTATTTTGTTCAGCCTATTTATCACAGCGTCTGAGTTGGTGATGAGTGTTCCGGTCTGGAGTTTGAATGGAAAATACGGAAATTGGAAGATGACTCACATCAAACTCTTATTCTCTCAATGCACGAATACTTAAACTACAACCTGTTGGAGGGGAACGACAGTCGAATGATCGAGAAGGAATTGTGTTGGTCCTAGACTGCACATTAAAAAACCCCAAAGGAAAAAACACATTCAGACGCATTCCGTACGTCTCTGCATCTAAAAAATTCACTAAAAGGATACAAACAAAATTTAAAAAACTTAAAAACTTAAAAAATTTGCTTTTCTTCGTTAGCCATTCTTGGGCTGTATTGAAATAAACCGGCAACACCCCAAACCTGTTGCCCGTAAAAGGAGTAATGGTGACCTTTCCTGTAGGATTAGTCAATCTGGATCATTTTTGAAACAGCTTGGTAGATCTGTAATCAGGAAGGCCGAGCTTGGTGTCAAAGCCAAGTTAGCGGTTCTCAACTCAGTCTTGAGTCCAACTCCCACCTATGGTCATGCAATTTGGGTATTGACCGGGAGAATTAGATCGCGAATACCAGCTGCTGAGATGCGATTTCTTCGTGCTGTTGTGAGAATCGCTAGCCGGGATAGGGTTAGAAACAAGCCAGTGCGCGAGGAACTCAAAACTGAGCAGCTGCTTCTTCGAACGGCAAGGGCTATGCGTCGGTGGTTTGGTCACGTGGCACGAATGTTCCCTTCATCATGGCCATCGAGGCGGGCGTTTAGTGCGATTCCGTCAGGTAGGCGACCGCTTGGCAGACCGAGGACGAGATGGTTGGACAAAGTCCGTTATGCTCGGGCATGATTCCCGATGAATTAGAGTCGATGGCGGAGGATCGAGTTACCTGGAGGTCTCTCTTTAGATAAGCATGCGGGTGTTTCATTTTCGTTTGATATTCATGAATATTTCGTCTTTTCCTTGGTCATAAAACTAGTCCTATAAGAAGCGGAAATTTCTTTGAAATTAGTAAATACAAACATGACATGTGGAGTATTTTACAATTTAAGTTGGATCTGAATAATCTACCTCCTCTATGACTATCGTTCGGGGAAGCCCTAGGCCTCTACCAACATGCCTCTCCCTCCAGGTCTTGAGAGAGCTAAGCTTGTTGCTTTCAGCTACGTGCGTTCAGCTGAATGAGGTCTGTGTGCGCCACTGGAGGTGTGGTAGAAGACTTTCCGGGCCTATGCATTGGCGTTCATTAGCTCTACTTCACGCAGCCGTCTGAGCGGAGACACCCGACTGTTACATACAGTACCCATACAGTTCTTCATTCAGTCTCCTCTTCCAAGTAACAATTATACGAAGGTTAAAGCCAAAGATTATAACCTCTTGAAGCGACCAAGAATCTCTGGTATTGACAAACATGATCATCGTCTTACATTGGGACGTCGGGCCCACGAAAAGTCATCAACAAATGCAGACCAAAGAATTGTACACACATCACATGCTTGAGTTGGTGGATGCTCCGCACACAGATAAGCAGTTGTTGCAATGAGCTGAGGCTTAGAGTATAAGTCAAGGGTCTCTTGATTATACATACGAGATTTTCCGTTAAATCAATGATTTTCCAATGAGTCACTGGCTGCTTTGGCCAGCAAGCCGATCAACATGTTCAAGTCATTTTCGGTACACTTCCAAAGGGTCTTATAAAAGAATTTCAATAATGACAACCCGACACCCTCAAACATGCTTCGAATGGCACTGCAGGTTCCACATCGCACCCTCTTACAGCTCTCGCAGCCGATGCGAAAATCCCCCACAAAAGCATGGTCAACATTAAAGACCATTGTTGTGCGGTTTTATTTATTGCAACGAGGGACAAAGATGCCCGATGTCGGCATGCTATCGTTGCTTGTCCCTGTCGACGGCCCTTATACGGGTCCATGTGCATCCACATGCCTGCAGATTCATACGGGGCATGTGTGTTCATGTAGATTAGTTATCGGGGTGACTACATCACCTGATGGACACATTTCGTTCGGTCAGACATTGATAATGGAAGGTAATGTACCAGAATTCCTCATCAGCATGTACGACTGTCGACTGCCGGTGCGTAGAGCAGCGGTTGGGATGGGAGACGAGCAGCTTGCTGTATGCATGTCTGTCTATCGACCGACGATGGTCAACGTCATTCGTCCTTCGCCCATGTGAAATATGAATATGGAAATGCTTTATCTTTGGAGGAAATCAACATGCGACATCTTGTGTCGGTTTGCTCTGCACTCCCCTTTGGGGCCGGGGTGGGGCGGCAGAGCTTGGTTTTGCATTGACATCATGCAGATGGATCGATGCGATTCGGGGGTGGATGGAGGGCCGGGACTTAAGGACACAAATTGAATGCATAAGTTCGTACTCGTGCCGATACACGTGCGCTTGGAGAAGAGGATATCGTTTGTGGCATAAGCATAATCTACTAGAGGTATTTTCATCTCTGTGGTATCTTGAGGCAAGTCGTACATATCTCAAGAAATCACAAACGCTTTGACCGTTCGAAAATGGCTTAGAAATCATTTTGAATGATGCCCTAATCAAATGCACATCTAGGACTTCCCCTCTCAGCATTGTTGCGGGCATTATTCGCTGAATGAAATGATTTTGATCAGGCACTGTGGGTTTTCTGAGTGTATATCAAGCGACCGTTGATTTTGTACCGCCTGTCTTGCAACCCTTGTACAGTTTATTTTCCGTGTGTGGCCCGTACATGACAAGTGCGGGCTAGAACTGGACTGTGAGAGGTCTTCAACTCGAAGTGGCATTGCTGGTGGATACCTGTTTTTATTCAGCAATGGTTTGAGTTCGAGTTCTTCCTAACAAGGACGCTCAGTGTTCGCAGTTCAAGCACTCGCACTCAAGTGAATTTCAGTGTTTCAATAGACATAAACAACCAATTGTAAAACTTGTTCATTCTGTCCGTTTCCAACACTCTTCCGCCACGAGTGCTGTCTGCTCACTAATCCAAGCACACCACATGCTTCAAAGTTTCCTTCACAAACAAGTGAAGGTCGGTAAATGCACATCCTATTTACCGCACACACACGAGCAGCACATGCCAGAGTTCAATCAAACTTTTCGAACTCAAATCCATTTAATTAACATCCCAACGCAGAGCGCTCATCCGCTGCCAACTACTCCATTATCCTTTCAAAAGGACGCAACTCAATGAGCAGTTGAATGCCATTACCATCTCCACGCTCCAAACGAAGTGGTCCTCTCAACTCAACGTTCGCAGCAGCAGCTATTGATAACATTACAATAATCCATACAAACCCGAACCGGAAGTCACATTACCCACACGTGCAAGTGCCCGTGCATACGAGCAAACACACACACACACACACTCCGGAATTCAAGCGTCTGCACACTTCGCCCCACCCCACCAAACATGCCAGAACATCCAGACGGAGACCTGAAGCCGAAGCCGAAGCTGACGCAGAAGCGCACACCATTCCGAAAAACTTCTCCCGGCAATTATTCCCAGTTGAAAACAATTTTCATTTTGGAAAACTTTTCAAAAACGTAATTTAGTTTTCCCGCGGCATCTCAAAGGTGTCGATGGAGCACGCTACCGCACCCGCATGTCCTCTCGTCGTTCGCCCCGCCGTGCAATGTTCCAAAGCAATCTAACACTATGTTTCTGTCGCCGGAAAGTTCAAACCTTTGGAGCTGAAAAGTTTGAAATTTCCACCAGCTCGTCCCCCGCAAGTGGCACCAGTGACATGGTCTCAGTAGATGACACCAGCGATCTGTCTCTGCTGCCCGCATCCGAGGAGACGACGACGCACTCTGCCAGAGCCACAAGCGTCATCATCCGGCACCTTGGCAGCGCTTTGTGCAAAACTGCTGAACCAATCAACAACGGCAATTATTCAGTTAGAGGAATCGAGAGTAATTAGAAATACTCACCCCATGTGATAATGCGCCCGCCTCGCCCGGCTGGGGTTGAGTAATTGCAGCCCGAGATGAGGGTGTGACGGAGCCTTGCTGTCTAATGGATGCAGCTAACGTTTAAGAGCGAAACAAACATTTCCATTGTTTCGATTCACCGCAAAGGACCGCCATGTCGCCCGCTCTCGAGTGTCCTTGGCTGCAGCGGGATACTGCTAAAGTGCGAACGAATTTGTCACAACGGCAGTGCACGCGAAAAAGTTTTTCTTGGCTTCGACGATGAGTTTTCATGGAATATTGGCGCAGACTTGCCGAAGTTGAAACCACCCTGTTCGCGTGCAATTTGAGGGCTAAGTGATTAATTAGGATAGGAATTATTTGCAGCGTTAACCAATTTTGTCGCAGTACTCCGTTCGAGTGGAAGCGATAGGTGTCGTTGATGACGGTGGAGTTTTTAATTGAATTCGAGGACTCTTGGCGGGTGGGCTTGCGGCTGCCTGTGAAGTCCTTAGGTGGTTACATGTGAATTTTCAGCTAAATTGAGGGAGTTGTTACACTTAAGCGTTCTAGACGCTGAGTGAGTTCTGGTACTTCTTGGCTTGACAAAAGGCGCACGGTAGTGAACCTTGCGGTCAACCATTCAGCAAGACGTGAGCATGGGAACCAAAGGGCATCAGAGACTCTCCTGGAGCTAACGTGACAAAAGGCGCACGCTAGTGAACCTTGGGATAAACCATTCAGCAAGACATGAGCATGAGGTCCAATGGGCATCTGAGACTCTCGTGGAGCTAACGTGACAAATGGCGCCCGATAGTGAACCTTGGTTCAATGGACATCTGAGACTCTCGTGGAGCTAACGTGAAGTGATTGCATGGGCTAGGAGCAATCACTTCAAGTTAGCTTAAATTTATTAGACTGATGAACCCAAAAGTTTGAACCTCTCGTTGAAGCTTTGACCTCGAGAGAAACAGACAATCGCAGCGTAAGTAGTTTTTTTGTGGGTCCCTTAGTACAAAGTGTTCACCTCGTCATGGGTGGGATTTTGCTCTGCAAATGTTTGGCAAACGAAAGAACAACTTAATCAAAGGCATTTATGACCGACAGACTTTGTAGACCACGTCCGTCTGTAAGTCGTACTAAATGCTGAGATTGCGAAGGCAGTTGCCTCCACCAAGCTCCTGTCATCGAACTCCTACTATCTCCTGTGTGTGATGGAATCAGGGAGTCAAGCACGGGGTACGGGGACGTCGTTGCCGGCGGCAAACGGCATGTGAGTGAGACTGAACCAGTGCTCATATTACTTTACTAATTTGGACGGAGGAGCTAATCAATTGAGTGTCCAGTCGACATATTCGAAACTTTTCACTAAATACAAGGCCAGTCCAGGACCTTCGAATAGAGTCAATGGCGTCTTAGGGCAATGGAGCGCTTACAGTGCTTGCGACGTTACCGACGTCGGACAGACCATCTGCCCGAGGGTCAAAGACATAGGCCTGACCTACCAGTTGCCTGCAGAAAACGAAACCAACCACAACATAAACAGGTTCTGGCTAGCCTAGTCCAATGGTCCGGCATCATGTTGCCGTCAAAACACAGTGGGTGGGATGCTAATAAGGTGGAGTGACAAAAATATGGCAAAGTTTGGTAGCAGCTAGGGTAACGCTTGAAGCCAACACACTCCGATGCACGCAAGAAGGGAGGACGTGTTGAAATAAAGTATGACTTACTCCAGCCCAAAAAAATATAAGTTTTTTGATCGCACAGAAAGGACATACGATCAATGTTCCAGCCTCGACATCAAGATCGGAGACTTCAAGACAAAGCTGGGTAAGGAGGACATTTTTGCTTAAGCCATCGGGGAAAACACACAGCTGTGCGACACCGGATCTGATTATGAACTCTGGTGACGTGTGGGCTTTATCGCGGAGCGGAACCTCTCTGAAGATAGCTAGCGCTTGTTACACCTCAACATGCGCAAAGGAACCTGGTGTCGATCTCGCTGCTATCATTGTTGGCACTCCTCTTATATTCTTGACTTCTGTCAGAAACTCCCGATCACCTACCAAAGATCCTGATAATTTTCTTGTTGTAGCCCGGGATCGAAATCGGAGAACGGAGTCGCTATACGACATTACGTCGGAATAGTCGTTATAGTTGCAACAAACTGCTGGGATCATTGCAGATCAAGCCTCTCAAGAACTCGACCGTGGCTGCAGAAACAATGGTAGACGACCAGAGAAGACTTCTAATTCCAGCTTTCGTGAGAATTTGACTGTGGATGCCCGGGTCTAAGGTGGTGCAGACAAGAGGAGGAAGACCTCAGCCAACATGGAGTGGAGAGTCATTATGTCAGCTTACCCAAGCAGGCCATATGGCTTTGTATCTTCCGCGACTGACGAAAACTATTTCGACAGGACTAGTGGGATCTTCCCTCAGAACAAAACACGATTTAACTTAGGCCTTCTGCTTGGAATTGAGTACTCCAGTGCGCCTCTCTGATTTGGAAGATTCCTATTTTCTCAAGCCTCGCCACTTCACTTCACACCCGTCAGCACTCAATCCAACCGCTACGCACCTGACAACGATGATGATTTCTCAACGTCCGTGATGAACTGCCCTCCGAAATTGCTGCTCCTATTCAAGACTTAGACGAAACAAAAGACCTGCGGACACAAAACCTTCTCCACCGGAACTCGTATATCTCACAGCCATCTCCCCATCTTTCCATTTCTTGACATTGATGCATTGCTCCGTACTTCATGATTCATGTACAACTTCGTTCCACCAAACAGCACAGCGACTGCCCGAATAATCCTTTCACATGACTAAGCCGAACCAGTCTCGGTTACATTTACCATCACCCCCAACCCGCATCAAAGTCCTGATGCGCACTGCACAAAGTGTACCGTAGGAAAAATGTATCTGTTTGACTTGTACTTAAGGTGAAACTTTCCGGACCGCCTCCTGCTGTCATAATTTTCCTGTAATCCACTGGTCTGTAAAGAACCGTACACGAGCTATTGCAAATGTTGCTTTTGTTTTTGTTTCATGCTGCTGTTTTCTTTGCCATTGCCCTCTTCTTTTTCTGCAAACTTTCGACGGCGGACGGCAGGGAACGAATGGTGACCCGGAAGTGCTCCAAGAAGCGCACAAAAATTGTATGCAATGTGGAAATTCCTTTGCGAGTGCTTCATGATTTACGATCTCCTCGTGCGGCATCAGACATCGGGTGTCCAGCGACCAACTACAAACAAAAAAAAAAAAAAGAAAAAGAAACAAAGGCAAACTTGTAAAGTTATTTTCGTTTGGTTTTCCAGGATTTTTGTTCCTGTGTCGTCCTGAAAAATGTTGCTTGCCGAATGCTGGGCTGAATTATGAGTTAGATGAAATTTAATTTTTGTTTTTTACCTTTCTGGTGTATGTTGCATGTTCATGTGGACATGTCAACCTTAAAGCTAAGCGGCTTACCTCCAGCAACAAGTACACCGTGGCCGTGGCATTGGGGATGCTGCACCGCCTGATGTAGCTTGGCAATCAGTGGTACCTGCTTCACTTTTATTACACTCCAGTCAGAGCTCTCGCAGTTCTGGCAAAGACCATTTTCTGAGATTTCCTGATTTTATGATGTAAAAATTACCCCTAAGCCTCTTAAGAGATAACTTCGTGAGGCGATGGGGATGTGATTAATGTCAGAATTTTCAACAGTTCCTTTCATTGTATTCCTCGACCGTGCTCGCACCCACTTTGCCACTTCCGCAGTGCTTTATGGAACATGTTTATCCTCGACTCAGGTGCGGGTTGAAAAAGAAACACATAATTCGGAGGGGAGCAACCGCCATCAGGTACACAATCACCTCTCGTGCCACCGCCGCCGCCGCCATGCCGCATGAATTGGCTGTTAGTTTGAACGAGTAATTTACTTTCAAGCGTCCGACCACTCCATCCCACCCTCTGGTGGCACTTCCACTTGACGACGACCGTTATGCAATAACATTATCATGTAACAAATCAAAATGGCAGTTTGTAGCCTGATGGCCGAGTCCAGCCGTCATTGGCGCGCTCCCTGCGCAGGCGAAATTAATTTTCCTGATCACGAACTGACCGAGAAATATGATTTCATTTTCGCTGAATGAAAATAAATTGCCAAAGGAATTTGATTCTCCGCCCCCTCCTCGACACGACTTCGCTCAACGAAGCGGAGTAGGGGATGCAGACTGCCTCCGCGATGGCCACCCTGACTTTCGCACTTTTCTGGACTTTTTTGATTGTGTGCGCTGGGATGAGGGGAAGCTTAGGGGTCAGATCGAAGAAAGGATAAAGAAAGACAGGGGCGGGGGTTGTCGGCAGCCACCACTCGGTAACCGTTCGGGCCAGTTGAGATATGTGGAATATGATGTGGACGGGAAATTGAGTGCAAATTTTCGCACATTTTATTAATATTTATGGCCCAGTCGACCGAGGCGGCCACGGGGTGGCAGTGGCGGCTATGAAGCGCAAAAAAAAATCGAAATTTGGCAGCTGAGTTGAATTATTAAATGTTTTGGCCTCGCTAAAGCGAAGAATCCAAAGCGAAAACCTCGAACAGAAGGGATATTCAAATCGAATTAATGGCGGGGGCTCTGAGAAATATTGAAACGTGGTTGCCTTCGGGAATGGCCAGATGGTGCCCCGGATTGTCGACGGGGATGAATTTGTGCCTTCGTCTTTGGCCGACAGCAGCAGTTAACGGGGTCTCGAGGGACAAATTTTTAAAATTCATACAGATTCGGTGGCTATAAATTACGCACCCTCAAGGAGGTGTGCTCAATATCCTTCAGCTGGCTGCTTGGGCTGCCAAATTAGTAAGTGAAGCGATATGGAAGGCTTGCTGCGAGTGTGAACGAGCCTTGACCTCGTCGTCGGTAGTGCTTGACAGATTTCAGATGAGACAGTAAGCACCCATTGAAGCACTTCTGACTGTCTGTGATTGGAAGCGTTTAGTAGCAATATCGATTGACATCCGTTACGCATCAAGGAGGGTTGGTGTCGTTTGTGAGGGACGTGGCTAAATTGGTTGGGAATTTCAGACGTAAGCACCCCGGTAATGAGGTGTCAGTGAAAAAGTTTGCTGCTTATTTAGCGGCGCGTGTTGTAATGACGTAGAGCTATTCAACATTAGAGCGAATTAAATGGGGTTGGTTTAATAAACAACCGTGTTTGCAAATAGGTGACGTTTCGGTGGGACCTTGCCAATACCGTCGGTTAGTTCCAACTATCCAAAAACTAAACATCTAAGATTGGTCCATAGATGAGTGTTGATTTTCAAGACGCTCATTTGACTTACATATTTTTGGTGTGAAACATTTATTACCACGCCTTGGAAGTAAAACCGCCTTTTATGCCGTGACGACAAACGGCATGCCGCTGTCACACCATCTTGTGACAAGGGCCACAGCTCAGGATGAATGTTGGAAGTACTCTTATTTCACACGGTTCAAAATGGTTTCATGGACGAAATAAATCCGGCCGAAGTTGAAAATGTCATTTCTCATCTGTAGTGCGAAGTATGTCAAGCTGCCGGCTTAGGGAGAAGGAGTGGCTTCGGTGCCAAGGAGGATGACGGCATCATAGTCGTCGTTGTAGGTCTCAGCTCGTCGTAAGAAGCGGTTGTTGTCCTTTCACTCGTACACCACCAGCTAGCTTAGATAGGAAAGAGAGGAAATGATAGAAAGAGCCTAGTAGACCACAGACGGACAGCTGCTGATAGGAAAAAAGAGGTGAGAATGGGCAGGAAAAATGCCGTTGCCGTTACAAACAAAAGAGGCCAGGAGAAGGCTCGCTCGTAAACTCACCTAGCTCAGCCCTTAGCCCATTCAGAGTCGGATCTCGACACTGCCTGATATTTTTGGCATATGTTAGCCTGACCAGACTCAAGTCGCAATAAAGGCCAAGGATCGTATGCAGAAATTTTCTCTCGGAGAGTCCAAGGACTTCTTTTGAGATTGTGCATGAGTTCTCAGGGGAAATTTACAAACTGAAAGTTGGACAACATCATGTAAAAAATCAATTTCAACTCTCCGGTTGAGAAACGAGTGGAGACCAACTCGGAAGTTGATCAACGCCCAGGTTTCCGCGTGCCAAAAACATTTGTTTGCAAATCATTGTTACTTTCGTGTTGTAATGGTGTTCACTTTTCAGGTACTGAATCCATATAGCAGCACTGATTCCACGTTAGAGCGGACCAGTAGAGCAGTTCGGCAGACCAAACATCGATAATATAAAAAGCTGTTAACTTGATCCACTTTGAGTCGGGTATTAGAACTGCTATGGGCTTCAGTTTACGTCGAATGTATTTCTGGACACACTTTGACCAGCCCCGCCGTCTAGATTATGGGCCATCAAGTGTAAGTCCATTATCCGATGTGGAAGTAGACAATCATCGTCAAAGTGGTTAAGGTAAGAACGCATGGTCCATCGAATTCCATAATTTTCTTCCACCAATGCTACATCGCTGATAGCCACCAGAAAGAATAGTGGTAACAGCATGCATCCCTGACGACTTCCACTTTGGACCTCAAATTCCTCTGACAACTTACCATTTCAGAAGACGCTACCACCGTTAGCCGTTATAATTACTATGACTATGCAACTTGAACTAATTCTTCAGGGATGTCATCAATGCAGAGCCGCAGCCAACTGATCTTCCTGATAAGCCGCAGCACGCAACGTGGGCCGACACAGCAGCAAAGTGATTTCCTTCGCAAGCAACACGTTTGTTCTGAGCACTCATCTCCTCCCTTTAACAAGCAAAAAATGCAGTTTCGAATGAGCTTACAGCATTCCCTAATGACAACACGCAGTCCCCCTTATGACCGCTCTAGTAGCCACCAGACCCGAAGTCATTAGCTCCCGCTCACTCATAACAGCGGCCAGCAGCTGTCGTCGAAGAAAAAGTAATTACTCTTGGCCGCCGATAGAAATCTTGTGTACAGCCCCAAGAGTTCGGTCTTCGTACTCATGTACGTGTCATTAAAGTCGAAACAAAGCCGCCGCAAAGAGGCCTGTTAGAATTGCTTCATTAACATGCCCGCCAATCGCGGTTTCACCGCCCTGCCAGCACCTTTCACGGGATCGCCGTGGTCGCTATCAGCAACAGCCATGCAATCAGCAATTTAAGCCCTCGACACTATTATTCCACGCGGCCAGTGAGATAGGCATCTACGCTTGACACACATCACAACTCTCAGCCTCGCAGTCGCTGCTCGCTGCTGATGTTCAGCTCTTGCGCTCGCATTCACACAATTCTGTGTACGTATCCTTGAAACCGTTAGAGAATAAAACGAGCAACAGAAGGAGAAGGAGAAACAAAAAACAAAAAAAAAAACGGACAACTTATGAGTAATTTAACACCCCAACACCATCCGTCCACTTGGCCCAGAAGCCAGCCTGCCAGCGAAGTCGCAGAACTAACGAACATCCTCCATACGCACGGGCAATTAGAATTCCTGGCACACTCGCATTTCCTCACGCAGATGCACACAGCGGCCACCAGTAAGCCACCGGTCGAATGGCCAATTAAGTTCATTTTTGAATTAAAAATAATGGCTTTCCTTGTCATTACACAACGTTAGGTTTTATGAGTAATTTCTAGTCATTGTCCTTTGAATGTGGAATGTGCGGTGACGTCGATGAGCACGCCAAGTCAAGAACCAGCTCATTAATCTTAGACAGTTCTTGCCGGGACGATGAGTGCGACATGAGGCGAGCGTATTCACATGGCGGCGGCCACTCCTGCGCTCGTAAATTCCAGCTTGTTGCTACATTTTCTGCTGGCTAGGCAGATTATGAGTTGTCCTTCGTCGAGGACGTGGGCGAGGTAGGTTGGTTTACAGCCAAACATGTCTATTGGCAGCGTTTGCTGGCCCCAAAGATGGCGAGCAACTCACGAAAATTGTTCGGTATATTTCGGACTTCAATCGAGTGTCATGTCGACAAGTGTACGGTTTTTGAATGCCGGCGAGGGAATGGACGAGGGTCTTGGGAGGTCCGGACACCGGGGACACTCGTTCGTGTGGCCCGACTCCACTAGCGGCCGTTGTGTGCCGACTGTAATGGCGCTGTCGTGCAATCTCCTTAAGGATACATTGTGCTTATTATTGTTATTAGCTGCTACATCGATATCGGGGCCAGCAGTTGCTCTGCGCTTTGGGACTTTGTTTGCAGTAATAAACTGTGAAAATTTGAGCTAAGTGAAATGCAGCATGACAGTGAGGTGGTTTTGTGCGTGCTGGTTGCTCATAAATGAAATTATTCATTTCTGAAGTTTCATTGGCTAGCGCTAGCTAATGGTTTGGCTGCCGGCTTGCGGTGGGATTGAAACTGATTTCATGACTGGCTTGTCCGTGATTCTCGGTCAGAGTGGACAATTTTCTGTCAGCTTATCTGGCTGGCTAATTGGCCTGTGACTCGAAATTTTGCGACGAGGTGCCGTGTCTTCAGTGCACACAACTTATGGTCCTCTGGCTTCCAGATAAGATCTCTTTGATTGAGTGGCTAAGCTATTGCGTGACACACCCTTGGCATGCAGGCAATTTGCTTTGGTGATTGGCAAGTTTGCCCCTAATACTTGACTGTGGGCTGTCCAACCATCGATTTCGTTGCATGCGAGGTTAATTGTTTAAAATTGGCATTTTAACAAACTTATGACACTCGATTTGCGTTCAGGATAGACAATCTAAAGGCACAGACTTTCTATTGCATTGAGTGCAGTTCACTTCCCTCGAAATTGTGTCAAGGATTCTGATTACGTACAGTCATGAAAATTAGTTGATAGAATGATCAACTAAGAATATTATGTTGAGCGATATTTCACTAAGAAAACGAATGATCGCTTTTCTCAATCAGAAACTACGTTCTTGAACGAAAGAGGGAGTGCTCAACGGGCGGGTGGATCAAGTGAGAGGCATGCATGCATTGACAATAGTTGCTGTAAAGCGAAATTGCACTGTAGTAGGTTTGGTCGTGGTTGAAATTCGCCTTAATAATCATACCGCCGGTCAGGCACTGATTTATTTTTGTGGCAAGTAGAATATGATATCAAAATGAGACATCACCAGGGATAGGTTTTGCTAACTTAGCCACTTTTTTTTGGGTAATTAAAAAGTAAATTAAAAAAAGTCATGTCCACCTGATTCGGTAATTGGGTATGTAACTTAATTCGTGCGGATTGCTAAGAGATGGCGTGACTTGTATTATTCCATTGGAACATGCGTTGGAAAGCTACTGTCATTGTACGTCATTTCAGTAAATGTCACTCATTTGAAGCGTAACCAACAATAATTTTTTTCACTCAAATATGTCGAACTGTGTGCCTGAAAAAGTGTTTTTGCGGGGAGTTCTTCTTCATTACTTTAATATGAAGAAAAGTGCTGCCGAAAGTCATCGTATTTTGGTGGAAGTTTATGGTGAACATGCTCTAGCTGAGCGAACGTGCCAAAAGTGGTTTGCACGGTTTAAAAGGTGGTGATTTTGATTAGGCCAACCAGCCGAATCAACGGCAAAGCCGAATATCCGTGGCGCTAAGGTAATGCTCTGTATTTGGTGGGATCAGATTCAGTATATTATATTCCTTCGAAGAAGTTCCTAAATATGACGATAATAGGCTTGCAAACCTTGAGTTTCAGGCGTAAGGCCGTATGAATTCACGAGATTTACTTTTTCTCATGAATATACATGCTCGCCAAGGATCTCTTCGGGTGAGAAATTTACTATACGACGAGAGGCATGACAGGAGTCCAACTATGGCACTTTTAATAGCACTTTTAATGAACCTTGCAGCAAAACTGATTTTACTCTCAATTGGAGTTTAAAAAAAGTATACATACACTATTCTTAAATTAATATTGGAAATGGGAACTCTTGACCAACGTCCTACACCTGCTTCCTCGGAGGTCTGCTGCGGGTGTTGGGAATCATATGCGTACAGACGAGTCGTTGTCTATTTTTAGTCCCCACTTGAGGTTGTTGTCCGATTATACTATCTCCGTTGAGAGGGCGTTAGCAGACGTCATGGAGTCATCGGCATACAAGAGTGTTTGCTCTCACCAGGGTTAGTCACATCCTCGATCCTTTTGGATCCTGCGTTAGTTAATACTATTCGCTGATAATCTGGCAGTGGTTATGTGGGCGAAGGAAATTCGACGAAACTAGATACGGAGGTAATCCAAAACTGAGCAGTTTCTCTGACGACTGATACCGACATGCGGTCCTTGCCGTCTCTGAAGGGCGTATTTTAAGTGGCTTTTCCTAAAGAGTTATATTCTCTGATAGTAGCGTATGATTCGAGAAAAGTGGAGCCGTGGATGATGAAATTCTATCCTATCGAGAATTGACACACAGAATAGGACATACGTTCGACATACATTCGAGAAAAGTGGAGCAATGGATGACGAATTTTGGTCGTATCGAGAATTAACCCTAGACACACAGACTAGAACATACCTTCTATCCCTGAAACATCTGCCATCAAACAAAACCAAAAATCCAGGAGCTGTTGCCAAGTCCGCAAGTATCCAGTTTGTCGCCCTACCTAGTGCTGGTCTTCTCGACGACAGCATTGGGTCATTCTTTCTCAGTCAACAGGAGGAGTTTCAGCTAAACTCCTCTGTCCAAGAAGTGGAGCGGCATTGTTGCCGTAATTAAACGCCTGAAGAAACAATACGTGGAAAAAAAACAATTTAGTGACTTTTTCAATAGATTCACAATATCCTTCGATACTGTATGGAATTAAAAATTGAATAGATCCGAGGGGGCCTTTGCAGAGAATGCTTACCCTGTTTGGCCCAGCGCATCTCCATGCCATGACCTACATCACTTCCAACCTTAAGGTTTGGTAAGGTCCTTCATCAGTTCAAGCCAAATGCCCGTCATATGTCCGTGGTTCCATTCTGCAACGACTTCCATTCGGCTACGCCATGCGCCGATAAGGCAGGCAGCACAACGTCAATCCTTTAACCAGCACAGCCGCATAACGGCGCCCTATTACATCAATCCTCCTAATTAAACCAAAAAAAAAAACGCAAACCGAACTGGGCATAATTCCAACGCATTTCCACTGCGAGTCATATCATGTAACTCCATTAACACCAGCCCAGGGGCGTGCGTACATGTTCAGCTGCAGCTTCAGTTCGGCCCGCAGCAGAGCTCCGAAAACGTGCCAAAACCCCGTGATAAACTGCTCCCCAGGACCCATCAGCCCCCTTGACACAGTTGTATCGCTTGCCATTTGCCATGTGACATTTCCCAGCGGAACTTTCGGCTTTCATCATGTCCATCATCCGCCATTCGCCATTCGCCATCCGGTGCATAACTCATTTTTAGTTCATTACATGGGCCGGGATCAATGACCTGACTGATGGTGATTTGGCCCATTCGTCACACAGGGAGTTTCCTCAATTTCCGTTAATTTTCATATGTCCACTGGCCGATCCGGGTGACAATTTATTTTCCGCTTCGATGCCGCGGCTGTTGGCGGGTGCTCCCGGTCATTCCATTGTACCGCGTCACTCACGCTCCGGTCGCTTCGTGTAATTTGAGTGAATTTGACTGAACAGACACCCGTGCGAGTGTGTGTGGCGTTAGTGCAACTGCGACAATTATTTACGAGACACAATTGCAGGACATTATTCCGCACACAAACGCGAGACCCTTATCTCCGGCCATCAATATGAATACTCGGACGTCACATGACGCATGTTAAGCGCTGTTGCCGTCGCCACACCTCGCCGGGCACCCCAGTGCGAAGCGAGTTGATTGGATATTATTTCCTGTACCGCTAACTGGTTTAGCCTTTTCGCAAGCCTCCAGGACAACGTCAATGATAAATCACTGTGTGTGTGCAGCCAGAGGCATAGACGTACTCGCCAATATGTCATTGAGTGGTTACATCACGTCATGGGCCTCCTCGGCCATAGTTTTTCACCGCCTGTGGGAGACTCTCCAGAGGAGAGAACTTAGCTGTTGGTCTACACAACGAACGGAGTCGTCAACATCCTCTCTAAGCCAATTGTCGTGGCTGACAAGTACCGTCCTTGTCTCAATCAGCTCGGGGTCACGGCATCCTTTTTTGAAGTTTTCAGCAGTTTTTCAGGAGTCATCTGCGTGCAGAGCTGACAACGTGCACCATCGTCATCCGGTGCCGGCAAAATCCTGTTGAGGGCTGTAAATAATTGATCCATTTCCGCAAACTATTATCCGATCCGATCCTTGTGACGGATGTAGCTGTCCGACTCGCAAAGCATTCGATGGCAGGCCACCTCCGGAGTAATTTTTGTCCTGGTGAAATAATTCGCGTTGTGGACGTTGTCAACACGTGCATCCACCCACTCACACACTCACACAATTACTGACGGGTAGGGGTATCCTGGCAGATTGTATCGGATGCATGGGCACATGCATGACACCATCCGATTAAAAGGTGGGCACTGGCCATTGGACTCTGCCGCATTCATCATCAGCCATGGATGTGCTGGCAGTGGACTGCCTCTCAGTTTATGCGGGTGGTGATTGGAGCCAGGGCAGGCTGGCTTAGGAGTGTGCTGAGGCGAACAACGTAACATCAATTGGCATCTTAATTCAGAGAAAAACGAGTTTTCTAGTTCCGATGCTACGTCCGGCTCTTCGTCGGGCATTTGTGCCCCAATCGTTCGTTCTGCAGTGTACGTGGACACACGTCCCAGCACCACATTCAGGAAATATTTCAAGTGACACGTTCCAGTTTGAGACATTGTTTAATGGTTTTTTCCCCATGAAATGGGTATATCCGGGAGCGAGACGATTGACCGTTGGCTTCGCTCAATGCGGAGGAAGGGCGAAAATAACGAAACGGAACACGAAACGATTTTTATTGATGGGTCCATGGATGTGGAGACTATTTATTTATAGCATGCATACCTTTTCAAGTGAAAGGCGAGGATAGGTAGGGTTCTTAAATTCAGCAATTTTCAGTGCAATTGCAGCTTGAAGGATGGCATACGCCGGATCAGCAAGATGTGATCGGGACTGACTCTGCAACCGTCGTTGTATTGTTGTCTCACCAGTACGTCCGCACTTCGGTGGTCAGATCGCAACTTGCACTGAGACAAGCATGAACATGCCGACAAGACAACAACGATAAGAGCTAAGATGCGGGTCGTGAATATTATGACCAGAGGCAACTTAAAAAAGTAAAATAACGCCAAACCATTACTCTTATGCACATTTTTCAATGCTGCTTTAGTGCGTCGCCTCGTTTTTCAACCTACACAATACAATGGTTCTTTTGACTTTTATAAGGAAAAGTGAGAGAAACGTAAACTCACGTAAGCGAGGTACTCTCTCAATATAATGTTTGGCATGCTGAAACAGTTTGGTGTTTTTTGACATTTCGCAAAATGTGGAGTAACGACATTTTCATTGGGCTTTAACGGGAATTAAGAATGATTGAAATAAAAAAATAGATATTTGAGATAATTGTGACATATTTATGAGTCAAAGCAGATATCGTAACCAGCACGTAGTCGAGGCACCAACGCTGCATTCTGAAACGGGCATTAAAAACGGAAAAAAAGACAAAAAATGTAGGCTCGCAAGTTTGTCGCCGATTCACGTCTTAACACATTCATCGATTCCAACCAAACTTTCACACATCTCTGGTATTGGTCGAGACATGGTTTGTGTGAAGCTTGGTTACAATTGATAAACGTATGTGTGTGTTGTGCGTGGCTGAAAAAAAGACATGAATTTCAGTATATTTAGAGTCTTTCCATAGAGTCTTCCGTGTTTTTTTCGTCGGTATGCGTATGTATGGATATGTCACAAGTTTTCAAAAAAGCGATTTGCAATTGCTTTGATTTTGAGTGTGTCATGACACATGAAAATGAGCTTTTTTTTACACTGCATGCTGATCATTACCTTCTGCTTTGGAGGAACAACACGTCATCATAGAAGCATCATCTGGATATCTATCGGACACAAAATGTATAAACCATCGTATTGACATCTGCTATCATACCAATAATAATGTTGCCGAAAATAGCAACAGTTTTCTACAACATTTACCACACACAAGCCGAAGGAAACAGCATCTTTCAGGCAGAACTGGCAGCCATAGCGGAAGCAGAGGAGAGCCTGAAATGCAGCGCAAACAGTCCTCTAATAAAGTCAAAAACAATACACAACTGATTCAATGAGTTGCAGGACCTCTATAGTAACAAGGCAGTTTTCCTCCTATGGGTTGCTGGGCACATGTAAAATCAGGGAAACGAAACAGCTGACGAACTAGCAAAGCGTGGTGTTACAATGTCATCTGATAAATTAAGCAGCTCCGATAAAATAATTTTTTAATGAACTGCGAATAACGAATAACAGCGAATAATGCTTGGAAGTGTACTAATTCAAGTCTCAAAACTAAAATCTTCTTCCGAAGACATCATTTCCAAAATAAAACTTATCATCTTGCTACCAAGAGTTAAGTGCAGTATTCTCGTAGGGATCATTACATGCCACTGTTTGGAGGGTCACCATGATCATAGGCTAGGACCGATTCCCGCCGATAGATCGAATCTCTAGAGAAACTTCTTCGTTTCTGGCGTCATGCATTCTTTAAATTCCTAAATGATGTTGCCGTCGTGAAACCACAACATCTCATACTTTTCGCAAAAACCACTAAAACAAAAAGCTCGAATAAAGCTACAGAGCACTAGAACTAGGTTTACTCTGTTTAGTGGTAGCACTATGGACCAGGTCTATGTGAGGCTGAGTCGCCACCACCTAACCTAACCTACCACACGCAAGATGTCAATAAAATATGTGGGTAAATGAAAAAAAATTTTCAAAAACGAACTTTATTCTGATCTCTTAAGAAGCCTCAACATTTCAAAAGCCGGACGAGTTTAGAGGACTTCACGCTTCTTAACTAAGCTAAATTTTTTTAGAGGTAACAGCCGCTTGGAATTTTCTTCAGCGAAGCGGATATGGGTTGTTTGACTTCAAAAGATTGCAATTTGCAATACGTCTTGAGTTTACTATGACAATAAACAAGGGGTAAGGACAACCTTTGGAATTGTGCGGAACAGACTTTAAATATCCATGCTTCTCCCACGGACAATTATGTGTATCATATTCACGTGTAATTGACCTTATAGTTCTATTTTCTTTCGCCTTTGCTCCATCAATCCACGTTCACCTTAGCATGGAAAGTTGCCTTCATCTGCCTCATTCACAAAAATTAGTGATGTCTCGAATTACAGACCAATAGCTGAATTATCATCAATCCCGAAACTCTTTGAATCGATCGTCTATGACTCATTGTACTTCTGTTGTAAGCATATATTTTCCCCACTGCAAAATGGTTTGCCATAACCAACCTTAATGAATTTGTGTCCAATACCCTTTCAACTTTGGAGCAAGGTTACGAAGTGGACAAGTCACCTTAGACTTCAGCAAAGCCTTTGACAAACTCAACCACCAAATAATCTATTGGGTCTATAACTTAATTGATAATTTGAACGTTTATTTAAGAAAAACACGTACAATGGTATTATTCAAGGTATTGCCCATCTGACGATATGACTTGTTCCCATCGTTCTTGGCAATTTTCGGATCCCATCCCAAAAGAACTGCGCCTGCTTGGCAGCCAAGAATGAATCAATCCAATTTTTGATATTCTGCTCTGATGTGAACCGGTGTTCAGTGAGGGCGGGGCAAGGTCTGGGCTATAAGGCGGGTGGGTTAAAAATTCCCATCCACTGTTTTCCAAATGTTTCCGAGCGCTGTCATGATGGAAAATTATTGCCTCGTGTCTGGTCGCATATTCCTGGCGTTTATCGGCTACTGCTCTCTTCAAACAGAGTAATTGTGTTCGATAGCGTTGTCCACTTATGGTTTCACCCGGTTTTAACAGCTCTTAATACAGTACATCCTTCTGATCCCACCAAATACAGAGTAATACCTTCTCGCCATGGATATTCGGCTTTGTCGTTGATTTGGCTGGTTGGCCAAGCCACCATCCAAACCACTTTTGGCACTTTCGCTCAGCTAGCGCATATTAACCATAAACTTCCGACAGCAGTTTTCTTCATATTAAGGTAGTGAAGAAGAACTCACCGCAAAAACGCTTTTTCAGGCACAAGGTTCGACATATTTGAGTGAAAAAAGATATTGGTATTTACGCTTCAAATGAATGACTTATACTGAAATGACGTACAATATTTTCATTACAGTTAGTAAGTGGTGACATTTTTTTTCTACTGATTTTTTTAAAAGAACAAAGACATTTTTGAAGTTTCATGACATACACCTGACCTCTTATCTTGTCTCAGTGCAGTTGTGATCTGACCACCGGTGTAGTAGTGCGCCAACAAATACAAAATAAAAGAATATTCGACTATCTCTTTTATGCTACATTTCCACTGAACCGAAACCGCGAGGTCAGGATGAACTTTTACTGAAACCTCAAAAGGGCGTTTCCACCGAGCTTGATGTGGTTTCGCTCTCAATTTTCAAGTCAATCGCTCCCAATTTATGAGTGCCCGCAAAAGAAATGTCACTCGCTCGCTTGTAAATGGCCGCAAGAACAGCTGTCTGTTGACATGACATAGGAGCGTGCGAACACCAGAAAATAGAAAGAGACGAATGAACACCAAAATAAACTGAGAACCATGCTGTAGGCTTATCCGGGTTCACAACCTCTCACGGACGGATGAACTCCAGAGGATTTAACTAGGTTTGTCACAAACCGCGAGTTTTCCAGAATTAATGGAACATGGCGGTTTCGTGTTGTTTGTTCGTCTGTTGAAATGTAGCATTACTCAATTGCCTATTGATCTCAAAGAAACAGAGCCTCACCACATCGAGTGTATATCCGCCTATGGTGACGACTGCTTGCTTCGATGATATGTTTCCTTAATTGAAGAAAGCGTACTTCATAATTTCTACTTCTTTTTTTCCCGTTCAATGCTAAGCCCATTTTGACTGCATCCGATGAGACGCCAATGTTGTCTTCGTATGCTAACCAGGACCTGCCGTAGTGCGTAGATGGTTTTTCTTCCCCGGCCTGAAACCGCACTGATAAGGACCTGTCAGGTTATTCACGAATGAGTTCAGACGCTCACATAAATCGGCAGAGAACATATTTACATAGATGCGATATTTAGGAGACCTACCCCTAGGCAGTTGGCGAAGTTGAAGGGGTCTCCTTTGATTGCGCAAACGATACCGACATTCCAGTCGTCGGGTACACTTTCCTCTGCGCATATGTTACAGATGAGTTGGTGCGTGTACCAAACCATCTCCAGTCCCACATACAGTCCGCCTGTCCCAGCAACTTTTTTCGACTTAAGGCTCGATATCGCTATCTTGACTCAGTCTCGTTCGTTGAGACGGAATTGTCTGCTAACATCGCCACTTGTGTGGAGTAGAAGATTTTGCTTGACAGCGTTATTGGTGTCTTCACCGCGACTATACTACGAGTTCTCCCGCTTCCTCCAGGCAGGCTGCTATCCGAAGATGATAGCCCTGGTATAGTTGTTTTATCTGTTGGTAGAACTTTCGGGTACCATTCCTGCCGTAATAACTGGGTTCTTTATTTTCTGTTTCTCCTCCCTCCTTTTCGTAGAGCTCACGAACCGCTATTGTCCTTCTGTGCAGCTTGACCTGATATGCGGTTGGCTTCGCTGAATGTGTCCGTCTGTACCCGTTGTCAACCCCGTGTTTTTGTCTGGGCAACTTCTCTGATTTTTGCTCCCGTTTCCATGTTAATTTTCGTTCGTCTTCCAATCAATAATTTTCACTCAATAACCTAGCCGTAACCTAGGAATTGAGACAATTTCAGCTACTTTCAGCTACTTGATATGACCATCTTTTGCTTCACTCGTACCATAGTGTCCCCAGATAGGGACGGAGCATCAAATCCAGTCCCGACACTTTCCATATCCAGGACTCGCACACTCCCACTCTTTTTCTATGGCATACGAAAGGATTTTTCTCATATCCCTTCAGTCGTTATTTCGCACATCTGCAAAAAATTCTCTCAAGTCCTGCTGGTCCTGATGGCCCTGATGTGCATTCTCATTTTAAGCTAGCACGCAGTGTAGCTCCTCACCTCGAACTGCTCCGTGAGAGCATCAAGCCCGTCAGAGTGTCAATTCACCCGTCGGAGGAGCGCTCTCCAGTGCTCGGAATGACAAAGAAACACAAATTCGAAGAGGAAATCCAGGTTCAGGCTCCGGGCAGGTGAACGGACGAATCCGTTCAGGCAGCAGTGCCCACATCGTGCAACCAATTTCCATCGGACATTATTTATGAACGTTCTTGCATGACGGCGTGGAAGGAAGCTCAGCCCACTCCCTCACCCGCACAACTTCCCACGTAATATATAATTAAAATGTTCCTTCGTCTTCTCACTCCTTTGATGTGCCGTTCGCTGACTCCATCCTCCCGCCGACTTTGAGCTTTGTTTTATCAGCAAAAGGGTCGATTTTAAACAGACCGAGACGAGCAGCATTCAGACAGAGAATTTTCATCCTCGGCAGGAGATGAGTGGTGAACTCGTGAATAATTCATGCATGAATTCGTTTTCTTCATTTCTCTTGGCCACCTATCCCCTTCTCGGTTGCTGCACAACTAACGCGCTACCGTCATGCCACTGTTGCCACTTTATTGTTATCCCTTGCTTTTGTTATCCTGCGTCCACCAACAATGGCCAGAAACTTTGAACAATAAAAATAATTATTGCTGCAGGAGAGTGAATGAGCGAAGAATAACAAGACGATGTAGATGTGGAGGAGAGACTTCTAGGCGAAATTGAAATTATATCCTCGGCAGGAGTGATGTCCGCATCCGGGATCACTTTCAGTGAGACCGGGGCAGACAATGGTTCTGTTAAGTGTCGCGGCAAGGGAGTGTTTGAGGTATCCTTAGCGATTGTCTGGTGTGTTTCGGTGGGAAGAGCAATGATAGGAGCAAGTCTTGGAGCAGCCAACAAAGGGCCAAGCAGCATCGGCACACTCTCAAAGATGAACATACTCGGAGATCCCCGGAGCAAGGCGGTAATGGAAAACCACTCAATATGAACCAAAGGCTCACGCAGGGAATCACTAAACGAGATTCGCATAAAATATGATTCGCCATTGTCGACGGTCGCAGGATGGCTGTTGTTTGTTCGTCCGGGATCCCCCACAGCCGCTCACACGGCCCCACCGAGGGTCTCTGAATGAGCAATCTGGCCTCAGGGGCGGACCATAAGCCGTACCCGGACTGTTTATGAAGCCATAAAATTGTGTATATTAAATCCTGGTATAATAAAAGGACGAAAAGACGCTCCACTTGCATTTACGGCCAGCACAATGAGGGCACTGGCTAAATGGGAGAAGAGTGCCCGAGTCCTCCAAGAAGGACACATTATTACACTCTGCGTCGCAGCCCGGTGGTCGGGCTTCTTAATGATTGCACTGGCTGTTCTCGCCTCCAGGGTGCATATCAACAACACGGTGTGTGTGGTGCGATGTGAAGGATATAATGAAGTGAATGTGTCACTCTTTTGTGAGAGCAAAATGAGATGTTAAGAACGCTAGCAGCCAATGACCGGGGGCGGCCATGAGCAAACACGAGTGTGGAGACTTCCTATTCGTGTGGACCAAAGGGTGGCGGTGCTGCTCGGCTCGGTGGCAAAGTGAAAGAAATTGGAAGTGGCAAAGTCCACTCTATTGAGGCCATCTGATAGGAGGGCACTCGAGTCAATGAATGGAGGATGAATGCGAGAAGATATCACAAGTGTGGACAGTGATTTGCGTACGAAGACATTCTATTACTGGATCTTAAGGGAGTTCATTGATCGGAGAAGGATTTGATGTTGCAGAGAATATACACAAACCGAAACGGTGGGAGGACGGGTTGGGGCTCTTCTAACTTTGCCTTGCTCTATGCATTTGACACCATGTGTCCATGCTACAATTAGAGCTCAGTCCAGGAATGGTAAATATGGCTTCGAATGTTCGCTCGATCAATTAATGAAAATTCTAAACAAGACTTTCTTAGAGGATCCATCGCCCTCAGACGGAAGAACTGTAATTAAAAGCAAGGGACATCCTTCGCTTCGACCAACGAACGCATCCATCCGCGAGCGTTTCCCTAACTACACCGCAGAGGTACATGCAATTGGAATACTCTACTCTGTTTTAACTTCATTAAAAAGATTTCCTCTTGATTTCCCTTTGCCTTCTTGATTGCCAATCAAAAAGAACATCGTTAACCAACAGTTGTCCTTTCCGTCTTTAATCCGCAAGAAGGAAATACAAAAACAACCCATAAAGGAAATGCCAATGAAAAGGCAAACAAAACACAAAGCAGTTGCGTCTCCTTGAGGGATGCGCGCGATAAAGAATACCACGACCCGTGTCAGGCCCAAAGCAACCACTCTAGGGGGGAATGCTTGCGAAGGAAGCGACCATCTTTAAAAATCGCCGTAAATTAATATTAATTTGTGACAGCCAAAGAATGTTGGTTGCCGGTGTTGTGCTTTGTTGGTCTTGATAATGGCCGGAGACCGTTTGGGGCATCCGTGCGGCCATCGAAGTATAAATCAAAATCGAACAACAGAAAAGCAATTTCCACGGCAAAAAAGAAAACAACAGAGAAAAAGAGATTTATACACCATTTGACTCAATGGAGCGACCCTACATAATCGAACACGCAAGGAGAATGCGCTTGAGCGAACGGTGTGGGGGCTTGTTACACTTAGCTGGTGGACTGCCGGATTCATTGTGGTGTTATGTGGGTGTGCAGAGGGTATGAGGATGCCAAGAGTCAAGTTTGGTTCACTAAGAGGGTCACAAAATGTTTGTAGAAAGCGCAGGAAATTGCGTTTCATTGATTATGGTCTGCCACGGGAAATAAGTGCTACGCACTTTTGCTGTATTTTCTCGAAAACTGTTCTGCCAATTGTGGCTGCAATGTTATGTATGCGATGCTTTACAAGTGCTATGTTAAGGACGCACTGTAAAACGGTTCTACTGGGTAAGGTTCCTGTTCTACTGACAGGAAGACTCCATCGACTATCTTCTTATTTGGACTGAGCATTTATGCCTTCAATTCCACAGGAAGCATTCTTGCTTTTTGGGACCGTGCAGGCACGCAAACAGCTTAGAACTACATTTTCTAGTACATTGTTTACCACAATCGCCGTGATTTTGCACCCATCTTAGGAATAGTATCTAGAATCTAGAATCTACTATTTGCTTCACTTTGGCTGTCAATTTAGGATTCTGGATTTCAGACCTAGAATTCAGGAGAACGCTAAATTCTTCGGATTTTTTCTTCCACTCGCGGACTTTAAGCTGTTGGTGTGAACCAATCTTTAGAAAGGACGTTGTATCCGAATCATCCGTCATCGGTCAAGCCGTATTGCAAGGGGTTTTTGTGTTTAGATTGAAACATCCTTGACAACTCCCTAGGGTCTCTTCTGTTCCATGGTTCTTGCAAGGAGAACTACTTCCAGCTGAATTTTATGGAAGTTCAACTGTAGGCAACTGATTAGAGGCCCTTCATTAGAGAGAGGGGTCCCCGGTACGAATTGCAGTGAAATCAAAGTCAAAATGATTTTATCTGGTTTTCAACGGCGTTTATTTTGTTATATTTTATATTGTTACGGAGCTCGATACCGCACCTGGGAAATATCAGCATATTCTCGCAAACGCCCAGGTATCAAGTTTATGTCAGTGCATGCCCAGAATAATTCCCATGGAAGACGCTGACGCTGCACTGCGACCATCAGAAAAAATTACAAATAGAGGTGCGAGGCATCGAAACCATAATAGCGCGCTTATTGTACCTTGCAATCTGTATATTTAATAGAGTTAAATTAAGCATAGTAACCTGACTATTTTCTTTTCTGATTCTTTTTCGGTTATCGTTTGTTTGTCGTATTTCTCCGGGCAATCACTGAAACGAAGAGACCGAACTACTGGTGACGAAATCCCGTCGAGAACACCAGCCTGACTTTCGCGAGTGATTTAATTGAATCGTGTCTAAAAACATTATTTTTTTCATTACTGGAACTACGCCCGCCGTAGCAGTATGTATATATTATATCCCTAGGCACCGTTGTGGAAACCGGTTAAGCAGTTAACTGTACAACAATTTTTTGGGGATCTGTGCGCCCATTATATATCGGCACAAGACTCGCAGTCGGGAATGTTGTAGAAGCAAGAATTTGAAGATTTTGATGAAGACGTTCTCATTCCTCGGATTCCTAATATCCCGTCCGGTATTAGCCTTCAATTCGTTTGATTGCGGTGGTCGTGGTGCTGTGGTAAATCCCTGCGCACTTAAACTTACGTTACCAAGGTTCGACTTCCGGTACTAGCAAACATTTTTTCACTCCCTCACTTCTTTCGAGTCGCTGATAATTCTCAAAGACTCTAAATGTTCAGAAAAAGCTTCTCAAATTAGAACAATAGCAGGTACAACACGAGTGGTTCCTGAGAAGCTACACCCTAGCCCGCTACGGGCTGTAGCGATTACAACTAAACTTACAAGGGGTTGTTGGCTCAACAATAGGAGCACAACTGACGTGCTTTGTTTAATTTAATGTTTATTATTATTGTCGGTTTATTGTTTATTTTGTATGTCCTACAATGGCTGGTGCTTACATCGGGTTGTTCAAGTCCGTGTGTACATGGTGGTCCTTTTGGAATAGGGTGGTGATGTGATAGCCGACTTCGCCCCGATGGTGATTGCTATCGCTGCTCTGGTAGAATCCATGCACCTCGTTGTTCGACGTCCTTGGAAAGTTCTGCTCGTTTAGCATATTTAACGCGTTGAGGTATGGTTGTCCGGGTATTGTGTTCCTCGGGGTCCTGATTTCCTCGCTAGGATGGTTGTTGATGTCTATAGCTGCTCTCTGAACAGTGTCGCCATGTACTGTTGCATTGGGATGATGCGTGCTTGGTCGTACAGAATATTGTTGCTGAGGTGCCTTTGACGTTCCCTGTCGAAATTGAGTCCGGTACATATTCGCATTATTTTTCTTTTGAAAATTGCGAGCTTCGTCATGATGGTCTTAGAGATGAAGTGCCATATTGGGAAGCCCTCGTTAAGAGCGGCAGTTTTGTCCTCTGGCTTAATCCATTTTGCTTGCGTTGGATATCTACGGGGTGTAGCTCCACCCAGAGTATATTATTATTACCAGCTGTCAATTCTAGCGACTATAGTTCCCTGTGTGAATTAATAAAAATAAATGAAATAAATAAAAAGTCACTAAAAACGAAGCTCAGGGCCGATCTTAGATATCGTGTGTTCTGTACTTAGATACGGATTGCTTTGCCCATTGACCATTGTATGTCGCATGCTCTAATTTTGGCAAACCAGACATCCTGTTCAAGCCGACGGTAAGACCAGAAATATTGTATACCCACAAGTATTGAATTAATACAACTATCATCGAAAGGAATATGTGCCACAGCGAAGCGTTACGGCGCACAGTTGGTATTCACATTTGTGGCGATAGGGTAGGTAAGTAGGTAACTAATTGGTTGCTTAAGCCCTTAAACCAACGTGTTGAGTCAACTGTGCCCAAGTGGTGATTGGAATTGGGATTGACATCTGCTCGACATGATAAGCACCATATTACACCACCAATGGAAAACATATTCCTTAAATTTCAGACTTGAAAAAATTGGTGGCAACTAAAATATCTCAGACCATAACCCGGTAAGCTTAATGACAGACGATTGACTGCCATCGGTTAACACATATCGACACTGACCGAGACGGCTTTAAACATGAAAGAGTTGCTTTAGATGTGTCACTCAAAGCCTCATTATAAAACTATAACCTAATTCGTGTGGTTTTTTTTTAAATTTTAACGTATATTTAAGAAAAACATGTACAGTACTATTATTCAAGTAATTGCCCACCTGAAGCTATACATTTTTCCCATCTTTCTGGCAATTTGTGAATCCCATCCCAAAAGAACTACGCCTGCTTGGCAGCGAAGAATGAATCAATCCAATTTTTGACATTCTGCTCTGATGTGAACCGCTGTTCAGTGAGGGCGTTCTGCATCGACCGGAACAAATAGTAGTCAGAAGGGGCAAGGTCTGGGCTATAAGGCGGTTGGGGTAAAAGTGGATAGGAATATCCACTGTTTGCCAGATAGTTCTTTAACGCAGCAACGTGGGGTCATGATGGAAAATTATTGCCTCGTGTCTGGTCGCATATTCCGGGCGTTTTTCGGCTACTGCTCTCTTCAAACGGATTAATTGTGTTCGGTAGCTGGTAGTTGATGGTTTCACCCGGTTTAAGCAGCTCATATTACAGCACATAGCAACCCATAATACTTCTGATCCCACGCAAATACAGAGCATTACCTTCGCGCCAAGGATATTCGGCTTTGCCGTTGATTTGGCTGGTTGGCCAAACCAAAATCGTGCAAACCACTTGCACTTTCGCTCAGCTAGCTCATCTTCACCATAAACTTCCGCCAAAATACGATGAAGAACTCCCCGCAAAAACACTTTTTCAGGCACAAAGTTCGACAAATTTGAGTGAACACAAATTATTGTTATTTACGCTTCAAATGAATGACATATACTGAAATGAAGGACAATGACAGTAGCTTTCCAACGCATGTTCCAATGGAATAATACAAGTTACGCCATCTCTTAGCAAACCGCAGGAATAAGTTACAGACCCAATAATATAATTAAATTTAAGATAAAAATTAAATTTTATAATAAAAAAATAATATAACAAATTATTTTGTAATACAAATATATGCTATTTAAAACATCTACTTCATTGGGGAAAAAATAATCCGCATACAGTCAACCAATGAACTATGCCCTAAAATAGAAATTTCTATATTGCCTGCTTATCAACACTAAACTTAATGCTCTTACTGTGTACGCTGCTTCCCGTCATCAAGACCAGTCTACCGTGAGCAATGAGTTGGTACTGTTGCTGGGGTTTTGGTCATTCTATCCTTCTCCAACCAGGAAGTGCGGACTCGAAGACCCACCTTAGACGCACTGGAGCACTAGTGCCCATCCGAGTCAGCAGATTTGCCACAAGCTTGCCACAAGCGATCTCCATTTAGATGTCATTTGTGGAGTTCATGTCTCCATTCGTTCCAACGTCTATCGTTGTGTTTCATCCCAGACTGTGCGTCTTTCTTCCCGACGGCATCGGAATAGAAGCTCTGAACAGGTATATGAGATATATGAGCTCCAAGAGTAAGAGGTCAGCCGTAAGTTAACTTATTTATCCTTCAAATCAATAAACTGAAATACAACTTATTCATAATCCCTTACAAAAATGTTGAATGACTGTCACCCTCCCTCATCGCATCCACCGTGGGGGTAAGCATACGCAACTGCTTATCAAAGCCACCACCATCTTTCCGTCGATACCGAAACCCGTCAAGTGTGTCTAATTTAAACACCCGTACATACATCGCATATCTTCGAAAAGCAAACCGTTTCCGACGTGTGCCAGAAAAGTTTTACCCACCACTCAAACGAAACTTCATCGGCTTCACATTGAAGCGCTGGCTCTCGGGTGGGAGTGACGTTCAAGTTTCATATTAAGAACACAATATTCTCCCTCCACTCACGGGGTTTTCTTCAACTGTAAGCAGCAACATCGCCAGCATCGGCAATATCCCAAGTACCGGATGGGGTTGTCGAAAAACTCTATCAAAAACCTTCTTAATTACTTTCAAGCTCAATTAGTTACTCAAATGCCCGATAATCCTTAGAGTGGCACTTAACTGCTTCACCTCCATTTGTGTCAAGGACTTTGCACAAAAAAGCAAACAACACACACTCACACCCATGCCACAGCACAACGAAGCGCAGGTGGCTCGTGTAGCTACAGCCGGTCTTCCTGGCAAGATGCCTCCGTGTGTCTTCAAAGTCATGCACTCGTTCACTTGGCGTATTGATGTGAATCCCAAGTATCCAAGTCGAACGATGAAGTTTCGCCCCCATTACGCTTTTCAAAACACTGTTTTTCAAAGGGATTCTCAGGGCTCACACACACCCGGTCCCCGGTCCCCGGCCCCTTCCAGGGCACATGCCACACGGAGCATCCTTCTTCGGATGTCTGTCGCATAGCCACCCACGCCGCCGCCTATCACGCCGTTGGATCCTTATAACAATATAATAATCATATTTGGGGAACATCGAGGTTGTGACTGATACACGTGGAGTGTCGTCCGAGCGAGCGGAGCGGTGAAAGTTTTGTGTTGTACCTCTTTGTCGCTTGTTACCAGGCGACACATGCAAATTTTTCATTCTTCTCGTGCACGGGAGGAGAGGTAACCCGACAAAACTTCATCCTCATCATCCTTCACTCGAACGACTCAAGAGGTGTGATGAAGATACAGTGCGCCCACTTCACCCCGTGCTACAAGACTGTCTATTATCGGCTTCGCCTGGCACTACGAGCATAATCAGCATGTGTACGGAGGAAAAAGGAATTAAGGACTATTACAAGGATATGAAAGTCAAGGAGCTTAAACTTTTCACTCAACCTGCCATACCCACCCAGCAAGTGATAGTGTGGCTTCTTGTGGGACACACATTGAGATCAAGGCATCCACCTCTTGTCTCTTGGTTTCGATGTGCTCCTTCTACATAGTCCCCCTGGTGGGCCTCAAGTGCTACTTAATAATTAGCTCTTCTATTAACTACAGTTTTCTTGCAAAGTTTGTGTTTTTCGGATGAGGGATGACGAGATGTTCCTGCGATGCGATGGATGATCGGCGCGTTGGCGCTGGAGGTGGGGCCGTTGACAAATTATGATTAGCTGTAGACTTTGCACTTACCCCTAACTGACAGCGGTGCTCTAACAGATCCGTACTGTAAGTGTGACGTGGCTGGGTTTGCATATGTGCATGGCTCTTAGCAGATGTTCGGAGGGGCCTGAAGTGTTGAAGTTTTGCTCCGATGTTTTAAACGTGCACAGCTGTGGATGGGGATGGGGATAACAAGAAGGATGGTTTTCTTTCAATTGAGTGTGGAAAGGAACTTACGATTTGACTTGGATGTTCGGAATATTGTTATTCTTGAAAATTTGTGAGCTCTGCAGTTAGCTGATTCTTGAAGCGATTGAAGTCGCCACAAAGCATGGCAGGCTTCTGCCGCAGCATAGTTATTGACAATTAGTAACAGTCGTACCAATCATAGCAGAAAGTGAAAGAACTAGTACTGTAGGAAAATGTATGTATTCATTACTCACTAACGAACATTCGACAAAGTACCATGTAACGAAACGTTACTCTTCGATGAATATAGTTACTATTATCGTATCGTTCCTATATGCACTATAGACCACCGACATCGATGCGACACGTTCACTCTCGCATTGCTTGGTATACACGCACGGTCATACTAGAGGTACATATCGTACCAACGCAGCACTGATGGGGTAGGATGCCATCAACTGAAACCCATGCCTGGTGTCCATTGTACCCACACCATGCTCTTCTCTTCTAGTGTACTTTTTCTCTATGCTGATTTTGATGCGAAAACAGATTGCTGCTGTGACTTTGTGTGGTATATAGTTGAGCCACATCATGCGTGTGTATGGTTTGATGGGTTTCGCTTTCCACCTTGTGTGGCTTTCGATTTATCTCTCTCGATCGTATTTAGAATGCTGTGTGTGGAATATGGTTGTAAGTATCCTCGTTTAGGCATGTATTTTTGCTATGGCAGAGTGTAGAATTTTATTATTTGTATGTCTTGAGTAAATATTGATGCGGGCTTGTGACGTTTCTATGATATTTGCTTGTTACACGTTACTCTTGAAAATGCAAGTATTGTGTGGACGTTTGTTTTGCTTTAGTTGAGTGCTTGCAGTGTATTTTGGAAAGAGGTACAATGAAAAATGGTCTACTAACAAATACTATGGTTGCATGGCTTACTGCAGTTGTATGGTAATGATCATACTGCATTATGAGCAAATCAGAGGATATTCCTGCTTTCATCTCACATGTTGATGGCATGTAGTTGTCAAAAATAAGACAGGACATCATTCAACATTGAAGAAAACGTTCCCATTTGAGGTTCTAAAATCAGAAGTATCCATTTTAACTTATTCAATAGCAATTTTTATGAAAGTAACGAAAGTAACTAGTAACGATATTAAAGTAACGAACATTCAGATACAAAGTAACTAATGCGTATGGGTACTCAATTTGTCGTTACTTTTACAGCCATAGCAAGACCACTTGCTTGGCTGTGTCTCCTCGCAACGCAGCTTAGCCCTCTGAAAGATCATTTTTTCCGCTTACAACTGATGGAGACTTCTAGTGTTATGACTCACTTACTTAACAGGCCGACGACATTTGGAGTGCCTGAGCCTGAGCAATTGCTGCCTTTCATCGTTGACGATCCTGGGCTCGCTGCGTCCAGTCATCAAGGCCAAGCTGTCTTACATCTTGGTTTTTATACCGGAGATTCGGTCTTCCTCTCCTTCACGAACCAGAAGGCTCGGATTCGGAGACCCGCTTTGGTGTCCATTCGCTCGATGTGACGAGCCAATGCAGTCGACAGATTTTTGTCCTCCCAACTACATCCACATCTTGGTACAGCTCATAGTGTTCGTGGTTGCGTCTTCCCCTCCATTCAACTTCCTTGCAGACGGGACCATATAAACGACGCAGAATTTTTCAATCGAAGCTACCAAGAAGCAGCTCGGCAGTTTTGCTTAGCGTCCAGCTTTCGGCTCCATAGACCACGGCTGGCAAAATGAGAGTTTTGAAGAGCGTGATTTTGGTCCTTCGAGTCCGAAGTTTTGGGCTCAGTTGTTTCGACAAACCGAAGTAGCCAAGGGCCATTCTACATCGGATCTCCACTGTGGTGTCGTTTGTGGAGTTCACGTGTGCCCCGAGGTAGACAAACTCCTTTATTACCTCAAAATTTTAGCTGTCGACCGTGATGTTTTGTCCATGGTTTTGGCTGAGAGGATACATTTGGTTTTGTCCTCATTGACCTTGAGACCAGTTCATTTCGCATGTTCTTCAATCGCCGTAAAGGCCCCTTCTACGGCCCGTTGGGACGATGTCGATGTCATCTGCATATCCCAACAGTTGGACTGACTCGTAGACGATAGTGATTTCCGTGTTTACAGCTGCCCGCTGCACTATAGTTTCCAGTACCAAATTGAAGAAACCAAACCACAACGCATATCCTTGCCGAAATCCCGTGCAAATTCCAAACGGTTAGAGAGTGAGCCGAAATGCATGATGCATAGCGTATTTGTTAGCATGCCGCGACACAGCCGGATCAGTTTTGCCGAATTCGGCCATCTCGTCAAATAGCTCATTGCTATGAATGCTGTCCTTTGTGGTTTTAAAATCGATAAAAATGTGGTGCATATCGATTGAAACTCACAGGACTGCTCCAGAATTTGCTTTATTTTAAGGCTGTATCCGATTTGCCGTACCGGAAGCCGCACTGGTGCGTGCCGATTAGTGTGGTAGAAATTGTAGGGGACGATGAGCAGGGATAAACCTCTATAGTTGTTGCAAGAGTCAAGACCGCCTTTCATGTGGATGGGGCAGATGGAGCTGATGTTCCAGTTGTCGGGCATGCTTTCGTCTTCCCAAATGATCTGGTGCATGCTTCCTACCAGAACATCGCCACCGGCCTTAAGGAGCTCTGGTGGCAAGCCATCTGAGCATGTGGCTTTGTTATTTAGCCTTTAAATGGCTGTGCCCGACTTCTTCCAAGCTAGACTTCTGATGTAGCTTCTTGCATATTTAGCCGACGCGGCGTAGTGGATGGGAGCGTCAACTCATACGGCAACCTTCATAATTTACGGTCCCGCCTCTTCCGTGACTTCTCCAGAGGAAGCTCTCTAGGCAGGCGTAGATGAACCCTCTCATCGAGGAACAATAGCTGGTGAAACACGTTCCTGAAGTAACGACGTTCAGCTAGGAGTGTAGCCCATCTCATAATTATTAAAATTTTTGTATAAATTTCAGAAGATTTTTGAAAAAGTTGCAATTTTAAAATGTAGTCACCACTGGACATGAAGCATGCACGGTTCATGAATTTGACGTGAACAAATTTAGTGGAGGCACAAAAATCCATGTCCAAACCTACATCGTGTCGGAGAATCTCGACTTTACGACATGGCCTGAGCTCTAGTCGTAACTATTGGAAGTAAGCGTAGAAGTGTTAGTGAATTTCTTTTTTAGTGAGATCTACTTCGTTGATTGTTGGTTGGTTTCCCGTTTCTTTATGTTGACTATCTCGCAGCCAACGTTGAAGTGAAGCGACGTGGCATATCTTGCCCACGAAAGAAAAGAGAGCGGATGGCTGTTCAGATTGTGCTTGTGATGTTGGGTGGGAATATGTCGAGTGGAGACTTGACTGAGTGGAGCTCTGACTTAAACCCGAAATTTGCCTTCAATATGTTGCCCCTTGTGATCCTAGCTTCCGACAGCCTTTCTTTTGTGTTTTCAATGTTAATGCCGTAAGCCGCTTAATTTATGCCAACATTTCGAGCATCCAAAATCTTCAATTCTTCCCCTTGACTACTCTCCCAAGCATTTTCTACAAATAAGCATGCATGGCTTGCAATTTCGTTGAACTGCTTGGAAAGGTGATGTACTCTAGCCACTCGTATTGACTTTGATTGAAGTGTGGTCCACTGTAGGAAGTACATAGTCCTAGTTTCATGTACTACTACCGCCACACGACCTCTGTCGCATGGGTCTATGTAGTCTCAAGCAAGTTTCCCTAACTCCTTCCAACCACTCTCTGAAAACCCAGGAATGATCTCCACATGTGAGTCTGACCGCAAAGGATCTTCGGTTTTGTTTTTACTCTTAGAGAGAATATCTATTGTTTTCCTTCTGTCAGATTTCCCACACACATGACTTTCCTCAGCTGAAACCCCCCGATTTTCATCTTTAGTTCATGGCGACGTCTTACAATCTTGAGCACTAGTTTCCCCACCATCAATGGCTGGGCGATGATAAACACACACCTTCCAACACTGAGCCCTTGTGAACGTAACGACAACCCGATTTGTGGACTCACAACACTCCAAGTGGGACCACCTCATCTACGCACGAAGAACTTGCGATGAAAAGCAATATCAATATGGTTTACGATCCATAGACGGCTAAGTAATTTGCAAATAGCAAACGCCATAAATCAACAGTGAGCCGGCTTGACAAAACAAATCTGACAACTAACGAGTGACGAATTCTAATCAGTATGCGACTTAAATGAATCCCTTAAAGGACGTCCACGTAGCACTTTATTTATTCAACCAAATGAAGTGTCGCCCAGACAGTCTGATGTGGCTTAGAGATGCCATGTCGGCACGTCTGGCAAGCCATTCACTTAAAGTGCGGTCAAAGACACACAGGCACACAACTCCCCTGAAGGGATTCCGAAGAGTTCACAAATCGAACATTCCCCACTCACCCCACTCGGTGTGATGTAATTAGCAGTAATTCCAGCCCCAGCTGACCCGCTCCCACACCACACACCACTGAACCGGGACAAATGTAATCTAATTAAACAACACAACTGAACAAGCGGTTGCTTTCGATTCTACAACTCATCCTTCCGTGTCCAGACCTAGCCCACTTTAATTCATTAACTTGCCACCCGTCGGTGGCTATCTAGATCGATGGTAGTCCTCCGATAAAGCCCTATTACAAATTACTTTTCTAATTATCCATTCTCTGCAACACGAAGGATCTCACGGACAACGCCCATGTGAGTCGTTCGGCGGCCCAGCGTAGTCGCCCCAGCCCAGTCTTCAGGGGCACTTAATCAAAAGAAAACTAAACCAGAACCAGAACCAGTGGCGTCGACAACTACTGTTTCCCAACACTAACCGCATCCGACAATCTCCATCTCGTCCAGCCATCCAAAAACAGATTTAATTAAACTCCAATAGGTCCATCAGCCGCGGCGCGGCTCGTCAAAGGGGCCCGGCACAAAGGACCACGAGCACCGCAAAGCATTTAGCCCCAAAGTGAATCCCTAATGAGGGAAAGAATGCTGCGAGCTCCTCACCTTTTTCACTCGTAAATCATCGCCGCCGGCAGTGGCCACTCCTCTGCGGGGAGGTCCATCATTTTTGGTTACATCCTTGTGGCTATCAGCGGGCTTTGTTAGTTTCACTCCTTCTAGCCAGAATGTGGTTCTACGTGCACCTGCAAAGTGGATGTGCATGTGAATGTCAACGACGACTGCTCCCTTAGTTGGTTTTCGAAGGGAAAACCGCGCTGAAAGCGAAACGTTTTGCCCGAGCATCCACATGAGCGCCGCACCGCACAAGAGTCAGTTATGCGTTGGAATGCAGTACCTAGGGACCGCAGAGCGCGGATGCCAGAAAGTGCATTAAAACGAACGCAACGTCGTCGTCGCCGCGCGCCTTTCCTGGTGGTCTTCTGAAGGTGGATAAAGGCAAAATTTATGAGTACATTAGCTTCCTCAAAGGACGACTAACCGAGTGAGCGAGGAATGAATCCTTCTCATAAATAAGGCAACGAGTTGGGGGCTCTCTATGTTTGCGATGGCCCGATCGGGCTGGCTGGCGGAGGCGTGTGTGTGTGTATGTGTGTGTGTGTGTGTGTGTGTGTATGTGTGTGTGTGTGTGGCCACGACAAAGTCGAAGAAGTGAATGAAGTTGTTACAGGATAATAAAAGTGATTATATGGCGACTTTAATGCACTTTCAGGATGCATGTGAGATTGGAATCTGTTGCTCGAGGTTATGTGTGCTCATGCAATGGGTGGGTAAGATAATAAAATGTGACCTCTGAACTTCAGGTTTGCCGCTACGTGGCTTGAAAACGAGCTGATGGGTGCCCTTCATCGCTGAAGTGAGTGTTCTTCATTTCATTTAAGCACTTTTCAGGCAATTAAACCGTGCAATGGGATACTTGACCATCAGTGGAATGGAGGAAATGGCATGTACTGTTATTCGTGATGGCTCATAAAGTAGTGGCGGTGCTGCTGCAGGTGCAGTGCAGTGGACTTGTGAGTTAAGTGCTCATCGACATCTATGATGGGTCACTGCTTATTATTTATTAAACTTCGTGGATATGGCTTAGAGGGGGTAGCCCCTTCGGATGAGTCACGGTTGATGACAGACCTCTACGTTAGGTTGTCCCACATCACGAGGGGGTGAGACTTAGATTACCACACGGATCGTCTCCAACTCTGAAAATCGAATTGGGCTTCAAAGTGGTTAAGGTGTTTATGGCTACCATTTCTTAATTCGACTAATCTCTAAAGTTTTTCTGAATGAAAAGACGCGGGTAGATGAGGTGTGCAGCTGTTTCATTTCGCTCCGCCTTGTGTCATCGACTTTTGCTGCAACTGAGACTCATCCTTCAGATGTCTGTACCAACTGCCAATGGCAGAGTCTCACAATAAGCCCAATCGGAGTCCTAGGTGCTGTTCAGCCTGATGAGGCTATGTGAGTGTTTGGGCTGAAGAACAAGCCGAGTTTGTTTGGCAGTGGAATACTTCAGGTTTCCAGACTGAGAGTTGTGTCATGCAGTAAAGACGTTTAAATGGTTTCCACTTGAAGAAAATGATGATCCTATTGGCTTCACAATTGCATGTCACCTCAATGTGTCATGGCATCCACCCCTCTTGACCGTCTCCCCGAGAGATAGTCGGCAGTTGAGATAAGAGTGGCTACATTCAGGGCTGGCAGAACTGAGGACGAAATGCCTTTTCGATGCCACTTTGAATCTATACAGAGCTTCTTTCTGTACTTTCCGAATAAAGAACTCTAAAGGATATGTGCAGGAGAGGGCATCTATTTCCACTTCTTTGCTTATCTGTCTTTGATGCCATTGTGAAGGTACGCAGCGTTCGATGATCAGACTTCCAGCTAAATCTGGAATTAATGCTGATTGGATAGTGGAGGGTTTGGATTCTCGAAGATAAATTTGAAGTATTTAGTGATAAAGAATATAGCAGCCTCTGGAACGAACTTCCTTTCACGCCTGAAGTAGGATAGAGATACCAAACTTCTACCTTTCTTGCCCCCTTAACATTTTTGACCCAACCATTTTCTAAAGCCAAATTGACCAATCACAGAGGGACGTTTACGTTATTTCGTGAATGACTGTCAAAAATTCATGAATAATTGCCAAAAAGTCCCTGAAATTCGTCAATGGACTAGGGGTCAATCAGCTGTGAAGTTGCGCAACTCTATCATACTTAATTTCTGGTCTGTAGCTGCCGTCTATGTAGGATTACTTTGAATGCTCTATTTTATTCCATCTGATTCGAAAGACGATTCGCATTCCTTCATTCACTTGCCTTACTGTACTTCCTGTGAATTTATTTTTTCCAGCTCCCTCCGTCCTCATGTGCCTGGCCATGGAAAGTATTTGGCGGTGGTATGTTGGCAATTGTGTTTATTGCAGCGGAATGTGTTTATTTGCAAAAGCAGTCGGTAACAGCAGCGTCTACGTTGAACTACAAAAAATGTCACAAGCTCTCATGATGAGGGTATTGGCTACACTGTACAGTATTATATGTACTTATAAGAATTCGCGTGGACCGTGACTAAGACATCAACCAAGTGTTGTTAATTGAATGTACATGGCCTCTGGCTAGTTACACACTCGAGGACCTTTGCTTAGTTTACGGCTCGCACTGGTAGCAAAACACTGTCTATTTTCAAGTGATAATCTGAAAAAAATCACATATACTGAGTCGAATCTCCACTACGACCGCTTGACGGGATCGCAATTAACCTGACATGCACGCACATATAAGAACTACGATGCATTTCATGAGTTTTATGACATATCGACGATGACCTCACACGGTCTGCTGTGGTGTTGTTAATGCCACAGTGAACCCCAAACCACGACTTGTTTAACCCGATACAACACTTCCCGAGGTAGCGGAAACCACTCCAAGCTACCTACCATCACCAATAAGCAACGCGTGGTATGATGGAAAAGCGTGCACAAGCCATACAAGAAGGCGCTGCAACGAATAACTGTAGTAGCGCCAGAGGCGTACCGGGCTAGGAGACGAGAGGATAGTTTCCACTCCTGAAGGAAATGTCTCTCACAGCCTCCGCCATCAAGGCTGTGAGAGTCTAGTTACGAGCCAAAAAATACGGGCATTTTGATAAAAAAGCAGAAAGTCTATCATAGGGCTTTAGGAAAGGCGCCTAGGCTCTTCGAAATTGTGAGGCCAATCTAGACCGGAATAGTGGATGTGTGTAAGCATCACTTCCAAAAGCTGCTTAGCCCGCTTGAGAGAGGAGAGAGTCACAAGGAACCAGGAAATGCCAGCACCAGTCGATGAAGTGGTCCTCCCACCAAGATTTTGAGAAGTCGGCACAGCCATTTAAAAGCTTAAAATCGGAGCTTTCCAATGCTGGTGGCGATCCTCTAGTAGGGAGCACGCACCATATCGTTTGCAGCACTTGGGAAGACGAAAGCGGTCTGACGATTGGTATATCATCTCCATCCACAAAAGGCGGAGCAACAACAGCTGAACCGATGAAAGGAACTCTTCGCTGAGTACCCATGGGTCGACCCAATTTGCACCAGAAAGCAAATTCTCACAGTCTCCGAAATCGAGCATACAGTTTGTAAGCTCAAAAGCCGCAAACCCCCGGAACACCTGAGTCATAAATGTGTGGCCAGAAATCATCGATATGCCTAGCCCAGGGTTCACAGAGATATCAATCCCAGACGATATTCCTGTCGTGGTCCCAAATCCACTGGGGTTCTGATGAGAAAGTCAAAGATAAGGAAAGAGACTGACCCCTTGAGCTTACAGTGCGACAACGATAGTTAATGACGGTGGGTGGGTGAGGGTGAAATGCAGATTGAGTAGAACAATTGGTCAGTCCCCAGTACGTCGAGAACGTGATATGTTATCTCGCTAGTGTGTAAGATTCTTTTTAATAAAGTTGTTAAATGTTAATTCATGCTGTCGTTTGTTAATTTTCTTCTTCTTCTTGATCTTTTTATTTGGGATAGGTCATCCAAGGTAAATACATAATTCCTGCCGGTGGAGCTGCTTAGGGTGAGAGCAGCAGTTATGGCGCCGATCCTGCGCCAGGTCATCCACTTAGCCGGGACTGAACGCCCAACCCCCGACAGCTGGAGGGAGGGTGTCATTGTCACCAAATTGAACGAGTTCTAAAACTGGAGGTGCATTTCTTTACTGAATGCTATCCAGAAGGTACTGGTCCATTGATCTTACACCAGATTTCCCCAGCTGTCGAGGAACACCTGCGTAGTGAACAAGCTGATTTTCATACAACCGCTCATGTATGGATCACATCAACACGATTCGAAGGATCATCGAACTGTCGGCTGAATGGAATTCCTCAATACAGCCTTCAACATGGTCCGACGAGAACATTGGAATACCACCATCCATTATGGAGCTTATCCATGAGTCTTAGCGGGAAGCGTCTTGCAAGCGTCTTGCCCTTTAAGAGTAAGGATAGCATCTCATTTACCAGCACCAGAGGTGTAAGGCAAGGGTGAGTATTATTGCCCCTGCTTTTCGTCATCGTCCTTGCCCTTGTCTTAGACAGCATAAACAACGCCGTATCTAAAGGAACCCAATGGTTTCCTGTGGAGAAACTCCACGACCTCGCCTACGCCGATCGCATCTGTCTGCTATCCAACATCTTATCCGGCGTTCAGGGAAAATTGCACGCTATGGTCGTCAACGCTAGAAGAGCCGGTCTTTTCAGACAAAGTAGCCAAGACAAAACTGATGAGAATCAAATCTCTTGATAGGCGGGAGCCCAAATGAGGATGTGAATAAATTCTGCCACGTCGGCAGCACTTTCTGCAAAGATGGAGGTCCAGAAACTGACTTCTTGTCACGCATGAATCAACGCTTACTTCTCGCTTGGCAGAGTCTGCTAATCCACCCAGCCTTCCACTTTACTCAAGCTTCAGATATCCACTTCCAGCGTGTAATCAGTACTACTGTACGGATGCGAGACCTGGAAGAGAAACAATATCATTCCTCGCAAGCTACAGGATAGCAGCAGAGATAAAACATCGAAAATGAAGCCTACGGAAACCGAGCAAAGTGGAGCTGGATTGGCCACACCCTACGTAAAACGAGCACGGACATCGCAAGGATGGCCCGTACTTGGACACCGTAAGCGAGCAGTCTGGGTTAACCACGCTCAAATTGGAGACGGGTCGTGGAGAAAAAACATCGACATGCCCGCAAATCCTGACCGGAAGTGACTATGCCCAAGACAGAGTCGCGTGGAGACCATTCACGGAATCAATGTTACCGCTATACGCTTCATAGGAGCAACCTTTCTCTGTATTCAAATATAATAAGTTATATGTTGAATTTGTATACATTGGGGATGAATTTTCAAAATTCCGGTCTGTTGACATAACATACCTTGCAGTCGCGGCGGACAAACAATCTTAATTGCCATCTCACCAATCACCACCCGTCAGTTGTTCCCAGCACTCATAGCCCGCCCTTCCTCATACACACTGAGCACATGTACAACCTTTGCTACCTACCCTCTTGAGACTCGCAAGTCTCGAGAAACTTAATCCACTCAAGTAGAGTGCTTAAATTACCTCTAATTCACCCTAGCCACCCACCGCCGCCCTCCTCAGACGCGGACAACCTGACCATTGGCAGACAGCGCCCATCGCCACCTCGGCCATCTTGGTCACTGGTGTACACTTCACAACTATCCCCGCAATTGGCCAGCATCGCCTTAACCGACAATTTCGTATGCAAATTTTTAATTATCACTGGAAATTGGGAGTTGAAGGAGCTACCTGCATGCAACGTACGACACAACACATTTCCAGTCGACTCAGATTATCGAGTCGGCGGTGGCGTCCCTAACGAAGCGAAGGCAGGCAAAGGCCAGAGACCACCAGCATTCTCAGCCGCCACGCTCAATCGATACTCGTACTCACACATAGTGGTCAGGGTACAATTTTACATGAACACCTCAATTTACTCGCTGTGTGGGGATTGCTTGCCTCCCTCCTCCACTAGCTCGGTGGCATTGCTTTATGCACGTTCTAACGGTATAACAATATTGTTCGCGCTCCAATTATGATTGGCCTTGATAAAACAAAAAGTTGAAACAACATAGTTCTGTGCTGACGCTGCACGAAGAGCAATTGTCGACATTCGCAGCACGCTACATCCTGCGCCCAGCAGCGTCAGGACTTTGCCGTCCCAACGAGGCCAGTGCTCCTTATCTTTGCGTAACATTGCTGTTTAAGCACATGTACCGTGTACCGAGTGAGCATGACGTACTGGTCACCGTCCAGCAAGAAAGGATTCCCGTTTCTTGTTGATGGCTGCATTCAAACACCTGGGCATTGAGGAACACAAACCCATCGCCACGACCGCCTCGGGCGCAATTGAATTCGCATTTTTATTCGCAATTTAAAGTGATTCCCTCGGTCCTGCTGGCTATGACTAGCAAAGCTGCTCGTGTGCACGTCATCCTGCCATTGATGTCGATTGCATGATCGAGGGCAGACACGGCATGGGGGAGGTTTGCGAAATCCCAGGTGAATCGGTTACAGCAGCGAATCATTGATTTAAAAGCAATTTTGTGCCAATTCATGCCCACGCCATTGATTAGATTCGATTCTTGTTGCTGTTGCCGCTGCCAGGGTGTGGGCTGGCTGACGTGGCCGACGCCTCCTCCGTCGCCTGCCGCCAGCTGCTGTCGGTCGGGATACAATTGGTTGTGCTTCTTTGGGAATCAATTTCGCTCCCAGACCACAAAACAATTTCAAATTGTTTTGTGTTCGGGTTGTTCTTAATTTGAAACTAAGGACGAGGTCAATACAGTGGCCTGCGGGGTGAATGAAGAGCGCTCGCGTTTGTGGAAATAATTAAAGAAAATTGTTTTGTTAGTTGGGTGTCCTGTGGGAAGGAAGTAGGGCAAATGTAGGCCAAAGGGATGATAAGTCATCCAATTGACGCAGGCAGTGGAGTGAACTCAAGTGAACTTCGCTGGGTCCTTGGAAAGTGACTGTGCACACATATGGCTGCAGACGGTTTGCGTTTAAAGTGAGTGAATACGAGAGTTTGAGCTGAATGAAGCTGAATATTCATTGGAGTCGGAGTTGCTCGCCAACTACATCCTTGTGAAGAAACGTCACAGGGAATTGCCAGAATCTTGGATAAAATTTCTTTGTCAACGTGTTTTGAGACACCCCCCGGCAATGACCACCTGGACCGATCGAAGAATGGACATAAATCTTATCAACGTGTCCATACCTTCACTCAAGAATGCGGCAACGGTAAGCAACTGAGAGAATTCAAAGCACACTGCGAAAAGTTCTTCCCGAAGCAGATGCTGATCTATCGGCTATGCGTCTCGTCCTTTGTTCCGGGAACAAATTAAATTGCACAGGAAAAGAGATTAAATCGTGATTTATTACGGTTCCGTATTCCGGAGGAAATTTTGGGTCTTATTTATTTTTTTTTTGCTCGTCCGTCTTGCTGGATGTGGCGGACTGGCCAGCCTACGAATTCCCAATGGCCCGAGTCACTTCCGATTTTTCATCTAATAACTTTGCCCCTGGAAATAAATATGAAAGTAGGAAGGAGCAAAGCAAAACGAAATGAAAAATTATTACTGTGTCCAGTAGCCTTTGGTCCTGTCGCGATGAAATTAAAACGGGGAAGGACGACGACGACGACGGCTGCCGGTGTCGTGCTGCGTACGAAAATTAAAACCAAAAATGATTGTGGAACCTGATTGATAGTGTGTCGTGATTTCGTTCCCAGCACCTTCGGCTGCACCCAGACCGTCACCGCCGCTACCGCCCACGACCACATGACTGTTGTGTGTGTGCGTCCAGGATATTTGAATGCCATAAAGTGATGCAAGGGAAAACATATTATTTGTGTCCAGTGGGACGAGGAGGGGCCAGAGTGATTTCATTTGACAAATCGGTTTGTCTGGTCTCGGTTGAAGGATCTTTTTTTTGTGTGCGCTATTTTTGTTCGGGATTTCAGGGCGACTTATATCGGAAGTCGGTGAGTTCCGGAAGTCGTTTTTCATTTCGGTTCGTTACATTTGCAGGAGTAGCATTTTTTTTATCGCAGCTATGAATGTCAGAAATGGACTCATAATGGCGTAAGTGACTTCCTGCGGGATATGAATCATTGAAATCAGATGTCTCAGGGTAAGGTTCCGCTTTCTTGTGTGCCTCATTAGATTAATAGTCGGTGAACGTGAGAACAATGGGGCGCATTTTGTAATTACAATGTACTCTCTGCCGACGTACACCACTCCTAAGCAGACACCTCTCATAACCGGACAGGTTCCAAACAACGGAATTATTTACACGATTTTTGATTTAAATAATTCTCTGTTGACGATTTTCAATGGGCTGGTAAATTATCATAAATTATTTTGTAGGCTTATGACCTTGCCACAAATCAAGTCAGAAAGTAAATAAGATCTTCACCGATTTGATTTATCCTATTTCGTAAATTTATAATAGTTCGCTATTTATGTATAGAATAACGTATTAAAATTTGGAACCGATTGAATTAATAGTTTTTGAGTAACCTCATGCGCCAGTCGTCAAAACAATGTTTCGAGAAAAACTGGCTTAAACTTTTGAGAAGCCAATTCTTGGTTATAAAACCTTCCTACGTTCAACCAGCTATGCCATATCCGTATAAAATTACTTCCTTTTCTTCAAAGGCTTGATATTCTTGGGCTCGTTGGTCTCTCCGAGCAATTCTGGCCTCTCTGGAAGCCTCAGTCTCTATGTTCCTCAGCCTGCGTTATGCGCTGTTCATTGCGCGTCTCTTGGAGTTTGGCTAACAGTTGGAGGGGCTAACTCCAACTTCGACTCCCCTGTCTCCATTATTTTTAAAATTGTGAACAAAGCCGTTGTTAGATTATACATGCCGCTGTTTGGGCAGCAATTTCGACAATGTTTCTACCATTATAGATGTGTTTGGGGGCAAAATTCCAGACACAATTGTTGAACGACTCGTTGTTGTCCTGCGTATTAATCCCCAGACATCCGTGAAGAATTTCATCTGCTGACAAATTTATGAAGATATGACTAGAAGCAGATGTTTCAAGAAGGGAAACTCATGAAGAGACAGGGGCACTGATGAGAGCTGGGTACCTGCGAGGTGGCCCACGCATGAGAGATCTCTATTCAACTCGGTCCTCCGCCATCGACTCTAACCAAGAGTTATGCCCAAGCGTAACCGGGCGAGTTTTTGTTGTCGTGGTGATGGGGACATTCATGCCGCTTGACGAAACCATCGAAGCATACCCCAATCCGTTCGAAGAAGCAGCTGCTCAACGTTGGGTTTCTAGCACACTGTCGTGTTTTTCCAGCGAGTAATTCCCCCAACAGCACGAAAAAATCTCATCTCAGCAGCTTGAATTCGCGATCTTATTCTTTCGGTTATTACCCAAATTTCATCACCATATGTGAAAGTTGGAATAAGTACCAGGAACTTGGCCTTAAGACCAAGCTCGATTACAGCTTATACTCGATGACCCAGCTTGACCAATCTTTCAGCCAATCCCCATCGCTCGTGAAAAGTTCGTATGTTAGCTCGAGAATGTAAAATCGGAAAATTACAAGCCGCGGTAATTTTGACAGAAAGCAGAAAATAATGACATTCCTTTAACCAATCAGTCATTGCTTCTTGTTTGCCACTACGTTCTAGGTTGGAATGATTAAGCTTGTCAAAAGTTTCACTAAAGTTCATAAATGGGACCAGAAAGTGGCATCTTTTGTTCAGGCTTTCATTGATGTAGATTGCGAACTCCGCTAATAGTTTACCTGTGATTTTCTTTTTCTAGTCACCGTACTGACTTTCGTGGATGATGGAGTGTTTTTCAATAAAGTTCTGAAATCTGTTTGTTACTACATCTTCAAGGCACTTTTCGATTACTGGCGAGTTGATTTCTTGCACCTCCTTTGCATATTGCCCTGACAACCGCAGTTTTTAAGATCTCAGGAATGATTGCTTGTGTAAAATCACATTGTAGTAAAGTAGGAAGGAACTCGCTCTGTGTTCATATTCAACAAGGGGAGGAAACGGCAGGGATCCTATGAAATTGGTTCAAATAGTGTGAAAATGAAAAATGAAATATGACAGAAATGTCCCACTTCTACCTCTCTTGATTCAGACCCACGCCGTTTGGTAGTACTTCCTGGGGCTGGTGAGCAAGAAAATGCCTCTCATGTTCTTAATATTTCAGTTCTTCTGAGTTTGCTTTGAACACGCACTACGGACGAGTTGATCTCCGTCTAGTGCTGCTCGGATTGCGTCGAATAACTATATATCTGTGTTCTCTGTGTCTCTCCATGTCAGCCCTCTCCTCCGAAAACATATTCAGTGGAACATGACGAGCTGCGGATCTTCTTTCGTGCCTGGACATTCTGGACAGTAAGCCACGTCTACATTTAAATAAGTACTCGCAGGAGTCGACGTGGAAACTGCGTAAGGTGGTGCTTGCACTGCTCTGTCTGATTTGATGTCCAATATTATGACGGTCAGTATAAGCTTGTGGGTCTATTCTCCTTTCCGAGAGTTAGTCACCTTGCTTAAATTTTGCTTTTAATCTAGTCCTTGACGATTTGTGGTTCGCGGAAGGTAACAGAGGTCATTTGTCTCTCGTTTGCGATAATGTGGCTATCACGCAAGCCGCTTTGTCGGAGACTAGTCTGATGTCGCAAATTGTCCCGATAGGGCAGATCATGCGCAACTAAACCATCTTGGTTTATTGTTGTTTCAAATAACGTAATGAGTTCTCTGGAAACCACTCCAGATAGCAGAGCCCTTCGGCAATATGCAGGCCCACCGAGGTTTGGCAGCATCCATAATGTCTTCTTCTTCTTGTTTTCAAACTATTCCCTGTAGTTGACGATTCGATTTCCAGCCCGGAAGCTCGGGTAAACCAATTTCGGCTCGCAGTGAGAATAGCTTCAGATTTATCACCAAAGCAGTGTCAGCACTGATCTTTTGAAGAGAGGAAGCTCAAATTGGATAGACCGTCATATTCTCTTTGCGTTTTTAAACCCTTCATATGCTGATGTATGAAGCTGCTGAATTGGATGTGACAGAGACAGCTGTCTGATATCAGGAGTCCCTATATTTCTATTGCGCGACAATTCTGAAATTGCATGCAGACTCCCTACCCACTTCTCCAATCTCAGGCATTCTCTGCAAACAGTAGACTTATCCCTCATTCTGGCTCACTTCACTGCGGTCAAACCCTACCAAGCTGAGTCTAAGTTGCGTGGGCAGACGTGAGAATTCCTCCTCTCACTTAGGTCCTGTATAACCCGTCAATTTAAAATTATTGACATTTTCTGTCTGCCGACTGAGTCTGTCTAGACCTTAACATCTGGTGGTACTCGGACTTTTTCGAATGATTATAGTGCTGGCATAGGTTTCAAGGCCTTCGTCTTAGAATCTCAGTAGTGCACAGATCAATACTTACAATCTTCTGAATCCAGGACAAGTCAATATGACATACGTCACCTTTATACTGGCACATAGAACGAAAGTTTGACTAACTGAGCTGCATGTATAGGAAACCAAGTCATAGTCCCCACATAGCTGCCGTAAGCTTCACTTTTTTACCTGTTAATGCACCATTGTGGCAACAACTTCCTTTCACACAACCATTTGGAGGAATTATAAAATGGACAAGCAGACGCTGTGGAAGACGTCATCGCAATTACTCTTCAATTCATGAAAGATTCCAATACTCACCCCAAACTCCTGTTCAGACCGACTTGCATTGCCCGAAATAAATCGGGAAGACCACTTTAACGTCGCAGTCACCAGAGCATCACGCGCGTACTCACCCCGGTTCAACACATTGCCATACGCTCTTGTTTCAACGAAATCAATTACTCAACAAGTGCATAAGTACGTATATATTAAATTAATATATGAATATATATATTTTATTATTCATTTTTATTTAATATACATAATTTATTTACACGTAACAAACAATCGTATAGTATCCATATATCTAGATATACACCTATTTACTTTACTTAAATGCTTTTGTTTGCGTCTCATTGCCAGTTGACTGCGTCTACTTTGTCATTTTGCGCGGCTGTCGCACGCTCAACTGTAGCGTGAATTATTTGGTAATTTTCTCAGCAATTTCCCCCAAAAACTTTACACCCTCCCACTGCAGACCTATCCGTACTTATCTATAATTTTTGTGTATTTTTTTTTTCATTTCCTTCTGATGATAGGTATCATTTATTTTTGTTTTTTTTTTTTTTTAATAAATACACCATTATGTGGGTGAGGGAATTGTTGGTTGGAAATAATTAATTGTTACATTACTTTCCATATGAACTATTCAATAATTTATTTACATGATTTACAGTAGAAAAACATGGCCACACTCGGTAGGAAAACCGTGTAACGAAAATAAAGGCGAACGGAAAAAAATAAACACAAACGAGTAATAACAACATGTAGCGTATAATTAATTGTATCGAATTGTCTCTCATTATCTGTGTTCTGTGTGCTCTGTACCATCGAATGGAAACAACCGATGTACATAGTTCGATCATCATCATAGTCGGTAACATCATTACGTGTGCATCATGCATCTTCCCCCGTGTTATATGCCACCATGTGGCTGCTTGTTTTGTTTTAATTTTCTTTCTGTTTTTTTTTTTTTTGTATTTTACACAAGACATTCACTTACTTAATGGTAATTATTTAAATAATTAATTATCATTATTTTTTGTTTTTGTTTCGTTATTTATGATTGGGCATATTTTAGTGAAACTATTTTACAGACACGTTCGTTTATATTTTTCTTTTGTTTTTCTTTCCATTTAAATTTCATTTATGTGCTTTTGTTTTTGCGGTTTAATGTAGCAGTCATTAAATTCAGCAGTCATATAAAAATATCAAACTAATTATATCATTTTCAGTTTTATTTCATTTGTTAGTTTTTTTCTTCATTTTATATTTAGTTGGAATAAAATTAACTAAGGAAGGTTACAGTAACAACATTTAACAATTATCTAAAGTAATTAATTACAAATGTTTATGCTTACATTGTTAATTATATTTGATAGCTTTTCGTTTTTATTTTATTTTTGTTTGTTTGTCTTTTGCATGATTTAATTCTTGTAGATACGATATTTACCTAGAGAAAGCGTTTTGTAACATTAAAGAAGGCAGAAATAATCGATTCCTTATCTTTACGATACTGTTATTCATTCAAATTGGAATTTACTTTTACTCGTTAAATTTGTCTCGTTCTTGGTATTAATTTTCTTCTGGCTGGGCTAATGGTCGAATGAATGAAACCAAATTGAAAAGTGAACCGAAAAATGAAAATCGAGCGAAATATTAAATGAAACGATGAAGGAAAACAATAAAAAATTATGAAAACAAATAAAATGGAATTTTTGTCGCAATCGTTGGGCGAACAGATTGGTGTGAGGACGGCCTTTAGTGGATGGAGGCACATTCTGTTTAACAGGCAAGGCGACGATGTGGGCTGAAGGATGGCGGTGGAAATATTCTGGAACGATGTGTGATGAGTTGAATTTAATGAAAATGTGTACCAATCGAAGGAGAAACTAACAAACCGCAGGCGTCTACAATAGTTTTTGCTTATTCTTGTGGCAAGCACTTGTGACCTTGAGAAAATTAGAAGAGAAAATAAACTAAAGGACGCTGTGAAGTATTGTTTTCATCAATTTCTGCCTGTTTCATGGCTTAATGGAGAAGAATTCGAATGTACACATACATTCGACATACATGATTCAAATCTCTGAATTAAAAGGAAAGCATATGTAAGCCATAACAAGCATACGACAATGAGTTCTAGTTGATGTAAGCAGTGTCACCCTCATAAGCACTCTGAAGGCATGGCTGTCGTTGAAATGTTGTGTGTAGAGTACCATATGGTTCCTAATTTGCAAGTTATTTGTGCTGATTGCCGTAGAGATTGGGATTCAGCAGAAAAAACACACAAACAGACATGTATGTCAGTTCATTTTCAAAATGTAGTTCCTTAGGTCCTCAGGGATTGACTAAATGAAATCGTTATGGCAGGTAAGGACATCAAGAAAGAAGCATTTATTGAATGTCATGACTTGAAGAGCATTCAGACCTAAAGTTAAAAGTGGTTGTAAATTGTGTTGCATGAAAGAGTATAAAAAGAGTGCGCAAACCGCACAAATTAAGTTATAGGCCCAATTTTGTATTATGAGCATTCAATAAAACTCACATCTTTTCACATCTTTCTCGTTTTTTTACCGCTCGCTCTAGCTAGGCCCTCTTGTCCATGCTGCATCACGCTGACATGAGTGAAATTCGACTAAAGTTGTGCTACAGAATCCCTGTATGTACCAGTGAGGCTTATCACATGCCTTTAATAGAGGTAATTAATCACACGAATTCCATCGTAATGGGAAATGTGCTACGAACTCCGAAAAATACATCACAGAATTCATTTGTAGCAGATCTTCAACGAATTTCGAAGTTCTGCGTTGGAATTACGAAGAATGCGGCTGTGATTTGAATGAAGACGCAACTGCTACAGTCGACTGCTTGCAGTGAGTTCGGCTATATGAAAACACCCAAGATGCAAGAAAATTTAAGAATTTTAAGCAAATAAGCGTAGTCGACTGTATATTTATTTTAAAGCCGTGAATAGATATTTGTGTCTGTAGAAGGGCTAAAATGACACACAATGAAAGGCTAGTGGAAATATTGACTGGTATACAAGAGCACCAAGAGAAGATGTGAAGCTTTTCCTGGAAAAGATGAAGATGGCCCAATTTTCAATTATTCCTTAATATCAAAGGTTTGGTAGGATTGGAAACTGGGTGAAAGTAAAAAAAGAAGTTAACGCAAATGGTGGCTACATTCCCTCTCAAAAATGGAAGAGAATATGATCCAACTTGCAGCACGTCAGACCTTCAATTCATTAATAAAGTATACACATTCGTTTTGATCTGAAAAGCCTGCTGAAGTTTACAGTCAGAAAGACGTGTCTAAAGGATTCCGATTATAATTCCGCAATAATTAGGACAGTTTCTAATAGTTTCCATTTTTTAGGGTTTAATATTTAAATTTCAAAACAAAACCGAGTTTTTTTTTTTAACTAAGCTTAGCGCACAACATTTTTCAATCATTTTCACACATTTGACACTAAGCAGCTTATTTCGAATATGAGAGTGAGAGAGTTCTATGTGGCAAGGGTTTCTGAGACTCCGACCGGATTGTGTGATAGCATTTATTCGTAGATCGTATCGTAAGTGATATCTGTGATACAGCTGAATACCTGGACCTGGGCCAATCTTCTGGAGCAGCCCATCGTGTTGTGCGCCCTCTTGCTCTCTCACGGGTGGATGTAACCTACAGTTTTATGCTTACTCCCGCGAAGTTTGAGTTCTGAGACAGGAGTTCACCTGCATTATCAGTGACTCGAGTGTGGAGCCGTGAATTGTGAAAGTTGGTAAAATCGGGGAACGCACGTAGAACCATGCCCAGAAAGTAGTTAAGGTACTCCAAGCAATGATGTATATGGGAATGACATTATATATTGTTCACTACCATTGTCAACGAACGTATATGAGACGGCAATGAAACACAAATTCAGAAATTTATAGATAAAGAACAGCAATTGGAAGCGTGTGCTTCTGTTTTGATTCAAGAATGAGAGGTACTGTCAGATTTATTACACTCGGTAGTGATGACTGGGAGGTGCCGTGAACAAAGGCCATTTGAATTAAAGCCATAATGGCGTTAGTTCTCATCTAAGTGAGAATTTACACCACAATCCAATTATGGTTTTATCCCACTTGTAAATGAGAACTAAAGTCATAACTTAAATGAGAACTATCGCCATACGGTGTAAATTCACATTCCAGTGGAAGCTATCCCCCTAAAATTAATCTAGCTCCAGTCGCCTGTCTAGCATTTGTTGACATACCTTTAGTCGAGCGACTGTGGAAAAAAGGGTTAAAATGCTGTCAGCGAGCGAAGCAAGCCACCTACCTCATTCTGTAAATACACCAGACTTTCTTACATGTTAAGTTTCAAATTAGACAAATTGAAAATTTGACGTTATTTCCATAACATTATATGAAGCCAAGTTTACCTGTTGTTTTGACTTTATTTCGTTGGGTCTTATTTCGCGTCACCGTTCTATGAACGCAAGTTTTGGTAGTCTATGGAAAAGAATCCTGGCACCTACCTCGATTCCTATAGTGACTCAGGGGGGTTCCAGGGTAGGCAGCATGCCCCCCTTTAGACATCCGACATGTTTCTGTATTATTTCATTACTTATTGACATTATTTCCAATTTGGTTTAATTTCAATTGTACATAAAGTTGAGAACTAAGGCCACTTTCTGGAATGAACTAACGCCACATGACTTTAGTTCACATTCGAAAGTGAAATAAAGCCATCATTGGATTATGGCCTTAATTCTCACTTAAATGAGAATTAACGCTATTATGGTTTAATTCAAAAGGTCCTTATTCACGGCACTGACTGGGAGCCGAGCAGACAAGACAGCCAGGTAAGTGGGTACGTATGTAAGAAATTTATTTGACTCTCACTGGCGTCTGGTTTCTATTTGAACACGAATGAGTGGGTCTAACGATTTGGCCAATGAGTTACTGTATACCATTACTTGAGCTCAATGCTGGATAGATGATGGACCAGCCTTTACCGGAATACTCTGTGATTGATCACGCGAATAGCTGGTAGATTGGCATAAGCGCATCTGACAAGTCATTCTGCCCAAGTTCCACTCGTTATGCTATATTATAGACCGGAGCTGGATCCACAGAAGTTGCCACAAACCTTAATAGACAGTTTTACCAGTGACCTGCGTCATAAACTGAGACAATGCCAAGGATTCCAACGCGATAACCACTCTTTTTCATCATAGACGACCGTCTGCGACTGCTCCAGCTACCGTCTCGAGAAGCTTTCCGTCGGAGTCTCAAAGCTTAATCACTGTTGGACATTGCTCAAAGCGTTATATTGCTTGCGTACTCGATTTGCATATTTCACACCATTGTCATTGCATCGGCAAGTGCAACTTTTACTTCATGCATCAACAAGCACTTGTCTTTCATCCATCCTTTTTCAACCCCGTCCAACCAGAAACAGCACTCAACTTGTCACCACTGGGTTGTGACTAAACCCCTATTCTTAAGATCCATAGAATTTATTCAAAACCAAGTGATTACACCAAGTGGCTCGGTCTTCTCACACACACACCGCAAACGCCTCTTTTGCAACCCTCTACATCAGTGTATCCCTTTTTTCTGGCCACACTTTAAATGTCGTCGCACAAAGTCCCCCTGCCAGCCAAGTCAACGCTCCCCACTTTAACGAGGACAGAGCAGAAAATAATAAATACACGAACCCAATTCAAAGGCGGCTGGTAACCAGGACAACCCTCTGCCATGTGTCAATTTTTAATTTATTTTATTACAACGGATATTCGCATTGTTATTGTTATTATTTTTATTGTTATTGTTATTGTTGGGAAGGGACGCACGAAGACGAGAGCGAGAGTGTGAGCGATATGCTCGCACCGAGGAGCAAGATGGCCACGAGCTGTAGGTTACATATTGCCGCTGTAATGTCGGCACTGACACCGCATCGTGCCCGGGATGGTGTCGGTGCCGCCTGCCCCTCGAGGTGCGAATGGTGGGCAGGAAGTGGTTGCGCGCGTGGAATACAAATGAGCCGAAGTGGCTGATGATGTCTCAGTTGAAAAATCGAATGGTACTTTAAAACTTCAAGTGTCTCGGCATGACAACGAAGGCCGGAAGATGTCGCTGGGGGAGTGATCACTTGTTTCCTAAGAACCCTGTTTTTACGTCGCGAGACATTGGTCCTTGTTGTGCATTGAGGAACACCTTTTCTCACCCCCGCCTGAGCGGGAGTGTGGGCATTTATGAGAATTGATTTGTTTTCGCAGTGCCAAGCTCCGCTTGCGGGAAAGAAGGGAGCTGTAGCAACTTCTGACCCTATTTCCGGCATTAATCCGATTCAATCCTGGCGATGCCAATGGCTATGACGACCCCGACAACGACGGCGATGATGATGATGCTGCTGATTGGATTGAGGATAAGGATGATAAGGACGAAAGGAAACGGCAACGCAATGCTAATGTACATTTTATTATTTCAAATTATCCCATATGGGCGGTGCTCGCTTGGCCTACGTCTCGCCTGTGCCGGGGAGACTGAGTTGGGGCTGTGACTTTGATTACGTATTTGCGCACACCGCCGGATGGCGAGGAATTAAAATACTATGCGGAGCAAATGTTGAGACTTTCTGCGCCAGGGGCTCCGGCTAATGCGAACTTAATGGGAAAATAATTTATTAATCAGAAGAAATGCGGCCAGCCAGTGGTGGAACGAAAGAGATTTGTTCGGTTCGATAGATGGGAGCGGGGCGGTGAGGCATCTGGTCAGGAGGCCGGAAATGTTCAGCTTCAGCTGGAGTATTTGAGTGGAGCATGAGGGTTGTGCTTAGAGAATATTGGAATGTACCTTCGCATGAATAATGAAGCTTGCAGTAACACTGTCGGGGATCTGGCCTGTGACTGGGTCAAGTTTATTGTTGACATTGCCATTGTTTGAGTTTTGAATTGTGAGATGGACTTTAGGGCAGATTACAATGAATTCCTGAGATTATGTGAATTCCTTGGAATTCACCCAAGCATTCCGGGCGTAAGCGAAAATTCGAAGAGGACGTGTGGTGGCTGCGGCTTTGAATTGAGTGGGTATACTCTCTGTTCTGGATGAACGCGTGGATGATTCTAAAGGAACTCCATTATTGATGCCCATTTTGTCTGAAATTCGTATCAAATTCAGCAAATTGAAGTCTAATTGTTTGAAAGCTGGAGGCTGAAGTGCCATGAAATGTTTAGGTTTGCTCAACCGATGCGATCACCTTCTCTGACTTGGGTTAAATTTACGTTGTGGCTGGGCTAGGCTGTGGTGCCTTCAAGCCCAACCTACACCAACTATTCCAGAAGTTGCTAAATCCCGACCAGGGCACTGACGATGTTACACGTAGTCCTGATTGGGGGAGAGAATAGTCCAACGACGGAGGAAGGCATTTCGGCGATTGATTCGCTGAAAGTTGGCAATGCTGCCGGTGCGGGTGAAATCCTGCAACCAAGCTTCGGGCAATGGGTACAGTGGAAGTTTTATGGCACTCTCAGACGGTTGGTAAACTGGTGATTATCCCAAAAGAGACTGCGACAACAAGGGCATATGTTTTTTTTTCTCCCGAGAAAGTCTGCCGTCGAGATCTACGTTTGAGTCCAGGATGGTAGATGAATGGTAATGGAGAGAGAGGGAGAGAGAGAGACAAAGAGACAGACAGAGAGAGTGAGAGAGCGAGAAAGAGAGAGAGCGAGAAAGAGAGAGAGAGCAAGAAAGAAAGAGAGAGCAAGAAAGAGAGAGAGAGAGAGCGAGAGATAAACAGAGAGGTAAAGAGGCAGAGGGAGAGAGAAAGATAGATTGAGAGAGAGAGAGAGTGAGAGAGGGGCAAAGACATCTTGGGAGTGCACCAAACCGATCTGGAGCTGTTTTTCTGATTTGGAGAAGCCAGACGACCGAGTTTCTCGAGATATACTTTGGAGTATTTTTCTGGAATGTCTAGTCCTCTTTGAGGGCTGTAGCAATTTTGCTTGGGTTAACAGTGGTAACAAAGACTTTGCACCGTGGTCTTGTGGTGGAACTAAACGCAGTTCAACTTCGCCAATGATTCGGCTTGTTACTCCCTCTCCTGTGCATTACATATATGAACTGGATTTAGGCGCCCGAGGTGTTGAATATTTCACTTAGAAGAGTTGAGGATAAGATGACTTACTTATCGTCACATCCTCCCAGACGGAACTCAAACGCACGCTTGATAGGTTTGTACTACTATGGGACAAATCGGGGGTTATAGCTTTTCCATCATGCCTGTTTAGTGCACTTATGTTAGTGGAATCTAATGCGTGCGGAAGATTAAGTATTTCCGGTTATTTTTGATGGGAGGAATAATTCTGAGCTTTCCTTTATTGGTTAAGCACAGCAGAGAGACATGCATATCCCCATCATTATGACTACCGAGGAGTACCTTCAATGCTGTTCCAGAGGCGACAGCTTGGCAGATTTTGTCTGGACCAAGTCCAGTTACACGCTTGATCATAACTCCTGGTGAGGTAGATTCGATGATGGAGGCCCAGAGGCCTGGAGATCTCTGGTGCGTGCTTCGAGATCGAAGGCTTAAGCTCATAGAGGACAATGTAAGCCCTGAAATTACCCGTCTCGCATAGCATATTTATTTAGTTTACCACAAAATCTCTCTCAGGTTAATTTTAAGCTGCACCATCGAACATGGAATTCTCTTCAAAGTGTAATATTCCCCACTCACTACAAGCCCCAGACAATGTGTACAGGTGCCTACACTATATCGCTTAGCTTGATTAGCTTAAGCAGGCCGAATCTCAGATTACTTATTGGCGTTCTAGCAATACATTGTGCCATCAGACATAGGCCTTCCTTATAATAATTTCGGTAGAAGCTGCATGAACGAGGTCGAAGAAGAAACCATTGGACACATGGTATGCAGGTGCAGTGCTCTCCCATTTTCTGGGAGCCGACTTCTTTGATAATCTGCCTGAACTGAGCAACATTATAGCCAGACATCTTCTTCACTGGGGAATTGCGGAATAGGTTCCCTTACATCGGCGTGGGAATAGACCTATGCTTGACAATGGACCTACGCTTGATATAAGTGTATCTTTTGTCGTTCTGCGCAGCAGTCAGCCACATCAACCTAAACCTGAACCTAACCTACACTCCATTTATCCGCCCATGCCTTCTTACGCCGTTTCAAGCAACACCTTCCTCTGATGGACACGCTTAGACTGCTAGCAAGTTGGGTCACTCGTTCTTTAGGCTCACTAGCCTCCTTCGCACGACCCAGCTGACTTCATTCACGATCATCCTAACTCTGGGGAATGGCTCATGGATACGAAACGGATAGGAAGAGCCTGGTCTGTCCGAGAGGATTGTACTGCGTGGCCATGTTAGCATTGTGGGCTTCTGGAGAAGAAGATTCAGCTAATAACTGTAAAGAAAGTGCGGCTACAAGAGTCTAGACATGGAAGCATGCTCAGCTCAGTTGAACCACTTCAGTATACGAACTGCAAGTGCCCTTTGATGTTGCACAACATTACTATGCACTGCACGAGCACTTGTTACTGAAGCTAGACCCAAGCCCAACATGGACTGTAGGCATAACCAGAGAGGAGGAAGAATGTCCAGTCAATGTCAATGACTAGCATGGGAATTTCGAAACTAAATGTAAAAGGAATTAAATTTTCAAAGCCTCTCACAGACACATCTAATCAGTACCTGTTCCATAGCCAAGCACGAAGTACAGTTCAAACAATTGAAAGGCCCAAGCCACTCATGTGCGACTTTAACAAACCTCCATTTGCCTCTATTAACTCCCACCTGAACCAGAAAGTCATTTGAACTGGCCCATTGCATAACAACCACATTCCATCACAATTCACAATGCAATAACAAATAATATTCCTCTGCCACCCGGATTCCCAGTGCTAAGCTCTGGGAGCTGAAGTTTACAATCCATTAAGTTCGCACACACAACGGACGGTACTGCTTAATCCTTAACCCAAAGTTGAGTGCTGTGCATTAATAATTCAACTTTTTATCAGTATTGTTAACAGGGCCCGGCATAAAAACCGGATACGACAACAAACATACACCCAAATGGAGAACGCAAAAAAGTCGAAGGGGGATATCATTTTTTAATTTTTCTTTTTACTCTTTATTCCAGCAAAACAATTGAACAGAGCCAGCCCTACTGAGTTCAGTTCAGAAAAAAAGAATGTGAAACCTCTCGATACCAAGAGGAAGATAAAATCACTAGCTAATATCCTACCGTCACACAATCGATACACCGACTCGACAACTCCACCACCACCAGCTCCACCCTCGCGGCGCAGTTCAATTTAATTCACACACAAAACATTTTAACGACAGTTTGAGAACAGAGGGAATAAAATTTCCAATAAATCATCGGAGAGAACCAAACCAAACGAAACGAGCAAAAAAACACAAGCGACAGCTCGAGCACAGCAGAATCGAGTGCAAAAATACACAAAACAAGACCAAAAAAAAAAAAATGCCGAAAATACTTACCCTCCCGCCTGGCATCGCACACTCCCCCAAAAAAGGTTCAACTTGATCCTAGATTCAACAAAATCGAAAACAATCCCCGCTTGCCTGGCTGCTGAGGGGACGGGTGTGTGCTCAGCACAGTCCAGCAGGCCACTAGTCCACCAGGACAAGGGAACGGCAACCAAATCATCGAAATAAATAATCGAAACCTTTTAGCTTGTTTCAGAAACTTTCGGTCATTTTTCATGCGACCTGTAAAAATGGTACAACAGCAGCAGACTCAGCACGAACAAAAAGAATGAAAATGATTGTTCACAGTGTGGCATGGAAGTCTCACTCCACCGCTACACGAAGTACAATAAACACATAAACCCCAACCACCCTGGGCGGCGCAATGACCAGCAGAGCCGGCATCCAGGACACAGCGGAGGACGGGAGATATGAATTCATGGAGGGAAATGGGGGAAATGGCATTGCTCCTCAACCAGAATTGCATCAACCGGAGCACTGTGTGTGGGTGGGCTCTGAAGAAGGACAGCGCCGTTCGTAAGCCCGACGGGATTACAAACAATAAGCAAGTGTGCACACAGGCACTCTCAGAGCCGGAAACAAAAGTTTTCCCGGCCAACACCAATGGTTACATACATATGTCCATCTCCGTTACCCCGCCTGCCGGTCAGGCAGTGATATTTTATAACAATTAAATATTATTAGGTTACCCTTGGAGTCGGCCAAGTGAAATGCAATATCCTTTCAGCTCGTGGAAGGGGTGAGAAGTCTTCGGGTGCATTGTCACTATGTTTTCCAGTTTACAGTCCGTCGCCTCTCAGCATTACCAATTTGATGCTCTCGGCCACCATCAGTGACACAACAACAACAACAACAACAACAAATATAACACACAAAAAAAGGACCATCAACAATGGTAATCCTATCGACCGGCATCCGGGAATAGTCCTGATGTGTGCATTGTTAGATTTCCATTTGTAACCAGATTCCGAATCCATGCACACACACACACACACACACACGCCCACATTCAGAGGAAAGCGTTTTGCCGAGCAGGTTACACCCCAGGCAGGGATGAGGGCTGCATATGCTCAGTGCCACATGTAACCGGGGCACAATGGCGCACATGTAATTTTCAAAATCGGCATGCAATGGTGCTCTGGGATGTGCGGAGTCCAAAATGAAATTGAATTCACATTTGATTACGGTGGCAGTGAACACCGCACATCATCATTTCTTGCAGTGTCGCCGTTGCCATGGCCGAAAGCGGAAAGATCAGATGGGAGTGGGTGGCCATTTTTGAGTTTTCCCCCGTTTTTCTCTTTCTTTCCCCAGAGTTAGGGTGGAGGTCATCCTTTTCGATTATGGCCACGTTAATGCATGTGAAAGCGTGGCGGAGCGGCAAGCGGAGTCTCTTAATAAATTTTGATTGCACTTGTCAGGTAGGATTGGGTGCACTGATTGGATTATGGGCGCTCATATGATCTGGATAGGTGGCGGAAAGCTATTGAATGTGAGATTAACGTGAATGGGAAATCGGAAGGGATGGTTTGGACATGCACATGTGCTCATCGGGGTCGGAATTGTGAGGACGGAGAAGCGATGTGACGTCTACTGGGAGCTGGCTGGTCGTGTCAGCCTTATGCTTTATGAACATGGGGACACATCTATCCGCCAGATAGGTCATCACACTTGCCGACTTTGAAGGAATGACTAATTAGGCTAGGTTAAGCTTAGGTGGCTCACCGCTAACATACTGTAGTCGCATTTAGACTGCGTGGGCCCGTTGTGTAGACGGGTGACACTGCTTGGTCGGAATGCTTATTGATGATGTAAGCCTCTTTCAGTAGGCACGAGAGGGCTCTGAAATTGCACAGTTCAAAGAAGAAGGAGAAGAGGGGAAGTACACAGTTCCCTGCTGTTTCTCATTTCTGCACCTTCTCTGAAGTCACGGTATGCTTAATGCAGACTCAATAAGAGGGGTGAGTACCAATGGTGCATAGTGAAGAAGAAGGAACTCGATGTCTATTACCGAATAATGTACCCCGAAGTGAACCTGGACCCATCTTCCACACCAGCACACATTGCTTACTATTGTTGTATTCTCTGATCATTGTCAGTGACTCGAAGGACGTAGAACCGCGAATTGTCGGCGATCGAAGCCAGTCCCCTCATGGTTGGAGTCGATGCATTAATCATGTACATTGAGTTGAATTTAAACTTTGAAGGACAGCACGATTTGGAGGTCATTAGCTTTATACCAAGCTTAGGAGCAAAACCGCAGAGGACCGCATAATTAGAGCATACATTTCCGACGGCCCCCAACTGAGCTGCTAGCTGGTGGTATATCATATTCCAACGTATGCACGCATGTTCTTTTGAGAACCGCTAGGGAAGAATTAACTTCTCACGCGTTTGACGATACTGCAACTATCGGCCTTTCTAGCAATAACAAGATCGCTTTGATCGACATAGACGACGCCACTCGAGGTTGTTCAATTCCTTACGTCCTTCTTCCGCAGTAGCTGAGCCGTTTTTCCCTTTTCTCACAGGCAATAACAATGTCTGCCGCTCATCTGCGTATTCAAGTCGATGACTGTTGTTGCTCTAACCACAGCGAAGGCTGTGTCTGTCCGAGTTGTTATGCGAAGTCTATCCAAAATCACATACCAAGAGATTTGCATAGGCTATCGCTTAGGACTCACCCACCACTTCCAGCAGCGATATTTGAAAAAAGAAATGCTCACGGAAAAGGTACGGCAGATGTTGCTTGTCGGTCATCTGCTTTTTCCGCATCGCGTCTTGCGTCTTAAAATTAAGGAATTAAATTGGCATCGGTGCCCCGAAAAGAATCAGAATATGGTCGATATCCGGTCTAGCCAGAGCTCAGGAAAAAATATTCTTCTTAGGTACATCACCGATCGGTCGATGTGTGTAAAAATGAACAGAACCGATCATTTCTCCTGATTCACAAATAGTTCTAGTGCGTTGTGGGCCAAGTTTCACGGTGGAAATAAGTCACCAGATAATGTATGAATATCCAATGGCATCCGTACACCTACGGACTAACCATCAGGAGCGTCGAACTCTGAGGAGCGTCGAGCAGTCGAGGAATGTGCAGTGTCCTCAGGGAGAGGACAGCAATTTCCATGATAACGTCTTCTCAATTTGATAAAGATATGGGCACAGCTTCTTGGCCATTCCTTCTGCACAGTTCAACTTAACAAGAACATAACAAACTTCTAACTGCATGCATTTGAGCTTTTATTCTATTCACACTTATTTGCCAGAGCCCTTTAGTCTCTACAGTACTGCTGCACATCGGCAACAGTGCACTCCTTTACACAGCACTCTTCCCTTATACTCCGCCTCCTTCGCCTCGCCTCTGCCATGGAAATCGCAATTGCAGCCGGAGAGGGTCCACCCTCTAAGCCCCTGTCAGATTTCTGAAAATATGCTGAATAAACCACAACAGAGTAGACGAGAGATGAAACATTGATAACCTCGGCAACGCTTCATCTGTACTCACATGACCTCTGGAATACAGGCAAATCTGCTTTAAGGGGGCACAAAATGTTTAACAATTCTGTTAACTCTTTGTCACAAAGACGAATGCCTTGAGTGAGCTCTGGATTCCAGCAGACAACCAACACCATCAAACACAACCACCTGGAGATTCCTATTGTTCTGCGTGACGACGAAGCCATGTTTTCACTTGTTTGCTTGAGATGCTCACTGAATTGGCGATTAAATGAATCTGGTGAACCCACCGTGAGTTTATATACTCGGTGCGCATTTCATATAGTATTGTTTTAGTTCTCGTTTGAAGTGTTGATGATAACGTACATGCCCGAACAGCAGCGGGAACGCTGCCCTAGTGTGTAATCGCACGCTTGCTTCTGTGTACAAATGCGCGTGGGTCACACGGTCACTGATAAAGAATTCCAGCGAAGTGATCAATGATAAGGCTGTGCAGTCATAGGGTTAGGTTACGTGTGATTAGGATAAGTCAAGTCAATGCGGCCGCCCTGCTCTGGCGAACAAGGTGCACATAATATTTTTGGTGTTAATTTTGAACACTGTTTCATTTTGAATTGAATTATCGCTCGACATGAACCTAACATGTTTACTTCTTATCATTTTATGTGTTTACTGTTTACTTTATATGCGAAGTACGTTTCGTCTGATTCGATGAAGGGCTGGGAAACCCCGGTGTTCTGCGTGAGAAAGCCACGGACGAGCCAACGGACGAGAGTACTTCGAGGCTCAAGTCGTACTCTAAACTTTCCAAGAAACCTTTATCTAACTTTGGTAGAGCTGGGGATGTGATTACACTGCCCAGTCTGCTGGGAGGGCCTGCATCCACCAAGATGCAGGATGAGGCAGAGACCAACTTACTTTGGTCACTTGCTGTGGGATAGTTTTGAACTTAAGCAGGATCCCCGGGGCCACCAGAGATTTACGAGAGCAACAACAGTCTGTGTGCCCTTCACAACTCAATCGGAAAAGGGTGGAAACTGCTCGTATCGAAACTGACAGAGTTTAGTTAAGACTACGGGTGATCCATAAATACTTGTTTTCCTTTCAATAAGCTTCTTTTGGCAGATCTCACGTAACTGCGCCATGATGTTATTTTATTGTCATTCTGAATTGTTTGGATCAAGGAAAGATTCAAAAATTTACAAATTATTCAGCTGTATTACGAAAATCAGCGTTCTGTGACATATATTCTACATGCACTTCGAGCAACATATGCTGTGCATCATCGACCTTCGGGGGCCGGTAGTGAATTTGCCATCCGCAAATCGAGGGAGTTATGTGAAGTCATCGCCGACAAAAGGCAACTTACCTAGACTGACCTGTCAGGAAATGCTGAGAAACATGGTGGAGCATCTCTTCGTAGGCCTCTTTCAAGACCAACCTCTGCATACGCTGCCACATGAGAAATCAACATGGAAGATTTTCCAGAAATCGGGTTGAAGGAGCTTAACGTAGCGTCGAAAAGGTTAAGGCACAAGAGAGCACCCGGCCCAGACGGTATCCCAAATAAAGCAATCAAAGCTGCGGTTATGGCGAGACCAGAGGCTTTCATAAAAACAAGTGCCCACAGGAAGGTGTCTTCTCTTCGCAGTGGGAATGTCAAAATCTGATGCTAACACCAAAAGGAAGCAAACCTCCGGAAGAACCCTCATCGTATCGCCCGATATCCTTTCTAGATTCACCGAGGGAAAACCTTGGAGCGAATCATATACAACAAGCTCCTTAAAGCAGCACAAGAAAATGGAGCCCTTTCGGACCACCAATATGGACTCAGGAAATCGCGCTCTACCATCGACGCCATAAAGACAATGGTAGGTATCACGGCGGAAGCCAGAGAAAAAAGGTGGAGATGGGGAACCAAAACATACTGCACCATAGTTACACGAAGTCAAGAAACTTGTTTAACACAGCAAGCTGGACGCACGTAATGAGAAGTTTGTCTAGAGTGAACACACCAACCTGTTAAAGATAGTCATTGACTATTTCAACTACAGGAAGTTGATATACCACACTGGCGATGGCGATAAGTTGTACAATGTCACAGCAGGAGTTCCACAAGGATCGATCCTCCGGCCTTCGGATCCGGATTCGCTGACGATGTAGCCATCGTCACCGTAGCTAAGCACATCCACGAAGTGGAGAGCACGGCAAACGAAGCCGTCGTCAAAATCAAAAATTGGCTGAAAAACGTTGGCCTGGAGCTTGAAACTGAGGCTGTTACGCTAGCTTCCGGGTTGGAAACCAAACGATAAAATCCAAGGAGTCACTAAAATATCTTGGTGTTATGCTCGACACGAGGCTTAATTTTAAGATCCCTGCCAAGTATGCCTGCAAAAAGGCATCGCTGACGCAAGCAGCACTCCCCCTGGATGCTGTCAAACGTCGGTGGGCCTGGGTATGCCCGTAGGATACTGCTAACCAGAGTGGCTGCTTCGGTTCTCCTATACGCTGCCCCTGTTTGGGCTGAAGCACTTGCAGCCGAGCAACGAAAAGAAGGATGATGTCGATGCACTGACTCCGCGCAATCACGACAATCTGTGCCTTCAAAACTAAATTAGACGGAGCAGAGGGTATGGTCCCCATAGACATTATCGCAAACGAATTGCAAACGGTGTACCTTGGGCGAACCGCAAACCGGCAAGAAGAAAAGACGATCATATAAGCCCAGGAGAGGCCTAGATAAAAGGCGCAGTAGCAAGCGCGGTGGACCAACTCCACCAAAGGAGGATGGATCCACAAGCTCATACCAACCGTCATCAACATCAAGGCACACAGTGGACTGCAAGGCACACAGGGAAAGGACAGTATATATTCAAATGCGGACACGACTGGCCCGGAATGTCACCAAGCACTGAAGAGGATGTGGAGCACATGATGTTCCACTGCAGGCGTTTTATAGGGAACTGGAAGGACCTGACAAGTCGAGAAAACATAGTCAGTTGCTTGACGAAATCGGAGCAACACTCGACAGAGATCTGCTCATACGTAGTGCGCGTGCAGGAAAGAGAGACTAACTAAAAAAAATCCCCTAAAAAACAGAGCCCAGCGTGAGTTGAAGCATCCTTGACAGTCCCTTGCACTCTGCTTCACGCCATCTATACACCTTGGTTCTTCCTCTTAGATGTTCCAACACTTTCCCAATTGGTGGTATAAGAATGGCCCTTAAGTTCAGTCCAGGTAGATGTGGGCGTAGTTCTTGCAGCAACCACTCGTGCTGGGTGGGCTCCTCTTTTCTGATGAGTCGAAGTCCGACTACGAACGGCGAAGTCCCAGGAGATTTTTCTACAGCCTTCAGACACTTTGAGTATTGCTGTGAATTATGAAAGAACCCAGCACCCTCAACAAAAGAGTCGACCCCAAGTACGCCACCCTCACGTTCCCACATAATCAACATAATTCACAGTCCCAATCAATAGATTTTATTTCGAACAGAACAACTAAGACTACTAAACAGCGACATAAGCAATAAATTGATTAACAGAGATGACCACATCGTCTACATTCAACGCTTACGGCAATAGGACATCAGTTCCGACTTTGAGCATGACTTCAGGCAGCATTCATTGACAACACCCAGCCGCTTGCGCCTGAACTTGGTCAACGAATTATTTTCGATGGCATCCATAAATGGCCAATCCTCCAATGCCGATGCTGCATTCACTGCACCGTCCGAGTCAGCGTAGTAGTCCAGCGGGTCGACTGCAGAGGAGATACAATAAACAACTGCAAATTCTTATCTGGCGCCATTCAGATACTCACTCGACTTCTTGACTTTAGTGGTAAAGCCGTTTTTGCAAAAAAGTGCTAGCACATCGTTCAGATTTTTGCCACAGGCTTTGATGCCCTGACTAGGAGGCGCTGCGAGGCACAAAACCAACAACGACAAACACATACAGCTTGGGAGCCCGTTCATTTTTCTTGTCTGTGTTTGCTTGAGATGTTTACCGCAATGGGGTGTACACAGATCTGATGCTCCAACCACGATGACATGGGGTTTATATATACGAGGTGCATACGCATCCTCGGTGGAGGTGCTGCCAAACTCGGGAGGGTTTTGCATTGCAAATGTCTGATAAGTTTATTAGTATTCCACCTCGCATGGTGACCGGTGGAGTGGGAAAAGCCCGTGGGAAGGTGGCGAAATTGTGGTTGAAACTGGAATTGTATTTGTGGAAGACATCATGTACAGACAGGTTTGTGTTTAATTATTCGCACATGAGGCTCTTTTGGGGGCAAGGTTTAGAAGGAAGGGAAGACTGGTTCCTGGCGTTCAAATAAACAAAATGTGATGACGATGGATGGCGCAAGGAGCTGTAAAGTAGGTAAAGGACTTCCGGAAGTAAGACACATTTATGGCGGCGACGTCTATGCGATGAGACAGTGATGACTAATGTCGAGTCTCAGGTCTGAAGATCCACCGTCTCTAGAAGTCGGTGATTGAAAACCTTAAACAGTACAGCTTAGCATCTAGTTTGAACTGACTCAAGAGAAGACCTAGCTAGAAGGACTAACAATTCAAAGTTTACTGATGTCAATCCCCAGATGGGAGAGAGCTAGACCATGACCTCGTCTTTGTTGAGAATCCCACTAGGAAGGTGAGAGCAAGCTTTGCTCTATTCTAGTGGGTGTAAATGGTCATACCCACAAGTGTCATTCTTGTGAATTTCCGACGCAGTTGCTTCATTGGTTTGTTGAAGCAATGTCCTCATCGAAGTATCAAGGCCCTTCTCCAAAAATCACTAATTCTGTCATTCTTGCTATGTGCAGCCGAGGTGAGCAGAATTCCAGAGCTGATGTTGATTCTGCTTCGTCAATTTGATATATTTTTTGAGGAAGCATATGAATGTCATCCGGAGGCCAAAGTGTCGTTGACACTGACAGGACCACTTCGAGCGCCTGCAGCTAATTGGAGCGTCCTCTCCAAGCCTTATGCATCGAGAAGAACAGAAAAACTGGATATCCGGTCGCAAGATAACTTGGGCTTAGAGAACGCCATGTATGGCGGCGGCTTCTTCTTCTGCTGGACTTATGGGCCGGGATGGACCTGCCACGTGGATGCCTCTTTAGGTGGCACGATATTTAGTCAGTGGCCTCTCAGTACCCACGCCAATTCTCATTTGGTGTGTGCCATCAGAGACGACGATGTTATTTTTTTTTCGTTTCTTCCACTCCTCGAACAGGAGCTGTTCACGCAAAAAATACACGAAAAAACGTGTTGGTCCTTCGAGCCGGATTGGAGCAAGGCTGATCACAGCTTCCAACCCTTTAGACTCCCAGCCATTCTGGAACGTCAATGAATTAGGTGCCACACTAAATGTCAGATTTCCTTTCCTATCAGAGATATGTGTAGCGGTGTTGTCATTTGAGTCACCCCATGTTTAAAGGGTGGCAACGATTAGTCTTTCCAAAGAAACCATTCAAGGATGTACGTTGTCATCAAGTACCACTTGCTCGTGGTACGCTAAGATCTGTGAAACAGAACCTAGTCAACAATCCTGAAATGCGTTATTAATGTTTTGAATGCGATTCCATCAGATAGGCGACCGCTGACCGGATCCAGGATTAGGTGGTTGAACCAAGTCCAAAAACTCGGTGGTTACGCTGGAGTATAAGTTCTGCTGAGTTAGAGTCGATGGCTGAGGACCGACTTGCCTGTTCATTTCCTCTATCCCCCATTTCACCCCATTTCATCATCCAGGTTAAACCGACTAGCATCGTTACACGCCCTCTCCACTGGGCATATTTGTGTCCAACATCACAACCACAATCTGAACGACATGGCATTATATGCCACGTCGCTTTACTTCAACGTTGGTTGCGAGAGCGTCAACATCAAGAAGGCGGCAACCAACCACCAAAATCAACGAACTCCTAACACTTCTACTCTCAATATTCTAAATTCAAACAAAATCGTGCACAAATAGGAAAACTTCAAATCTCATGCCCAATTTTTGAAAAAGCTCAAATCCATCACGATGTAGGCCTGGGCATGGAATTTTGTGCCTCCACTAGATTTTTTCACATCATGGTCATGAACAAGGCATGATTCGGGTTCAGTGGAGACGACTTGTTTTGTTTGTCGCCGATTCACGCCTTAATGCATTTACCGATTTCAACCAAACCTTTACACATCTTTGGCATTGGTCTGTATATGGTTTCTGTGAAGTTTGGTTAAGATCGGTAAACATATGTGTATGTTGTGAGTGCGCGAAAGAAACACATGCATTTCAGTACATTTTGGAGTTTTTCCATATATTAGATATTTCACAAGTTTAAAAAAAGCAATTTACAGTTGCTTTGAATTTGAGTGTGTCAAGATATATAAAAAGTATATATAGTATCGCAGGCTGCATTGGACGAACAACACGTCATCACAGAAGTACGTAGGCACGTGCCTGTCTATTTTCTCGTAGACGCTCTGCGCCTCCTCTCAGAACTCAATTCTTCAATAAACGAGTACCCATAGCATTTTAATTTCCTATCACACATTAACAATATGAGCGTACGTGCCAATTCTTCAATTGGCTTTGTAAAACGTTGATCCCAAGAATTCTCCAACCCCTACGCTACTAAATTCCTATGTCAGACCCCTCCTAGAATATGCCACTCAAATCTGGACTGCGGCAATCAATCAAACCGCATTGCAGCTGTCCAACGTAGGTTGCTAAGTTTTGCAACGCATGGTCGTCCGTAGTCTGATAACGATGCTTTACCACGATGCTTTACCACAAATCGCCAGCCGCCTGCAGTTGCATGGAAGTCTATTTCTGTACCAAGTCTTAATTGGAACAATTTTCTCGCTCGCTCTTCTGATTCCACTAAAATCGCCTTAGGGCTGTTCCTCTTTTCCGACCTCCGAAATGATATTCGTTCGAGTTTCGGAAGCGGATAGAAAACAATAAAATTATACCGAGCAAATTTAGGGTGCAGCGACGTACATCCTGCGTCGGCGATTTTCATTATACCGACGATTGTAACCTGCAGTTATCGCTGTCCCTGTGGAAAGTATTAAAACACGTCTCTTTTTGAACACACAATAATAGAAACAGGTAAGATCATAACAAGAGTAACATCTAGGTGTTCTAAGAAAATTCTCTAAATAGGTGTCTTTTTTGTCAACAACGCTACAAGGTCTAGTTGAGTTGTCTACTTATTTAATCTTTCTTATTATGAGCTTTGTTGACGAAAGTAGCAGCCGGTGCTGGAAAACAATACATTGCACGTAAATTGCGAATAGCTGTTACCGGCATTCAGGGGTAGTGCCAAGCGTCCCCCGCCTGATCTTAGTCACTGCAGTCTCCTTGATTTATGTCAAAAGGGTTAAATTTTCCAGACTTGATGTTGCATACTCGAAGCCATCTATCTCGCCTTCAGAGTCTACAGGCCTAGACACAGAAGACAACAAGTGAACCACTTAACCATCCTTGTGCAATCTATTCGTCGTTACGGTCTAAATTTGATAGCCCCTAGTTCAAAAGTCATTGCAGCAGTGACGAGTGACAGTATAGTCTTCAGTTGTTGTGGTTGGTTACTAAGGCACACAGACAACAGAACCAAGCACTCCAATGCCCGACCGCTGTATGGTAAGGACATTGTTTCGGAGCTTTGGACGGTTCTTTCGAGGAACAAGAATCAGTTCTGAAGGATTGGAGCTTTCCACATTTATACTCCGCGCGTTTTCCTCTCCACTTCGCTGGTTGGACTCACTCCAACTTCTGCTTCTGATTGCGACGTCTCCACAAGGTTTTGCATTGCAAATGTCTGGAAATCTATAATTTATTCCACCTCTTAAGTCAATCACTTGACTGAAAAGTGTGGACCAGGCACGGGTAAGACGCGACAGGTGATGTGATGTGGAAGACGTCGGCTTGCTGGCACCAGAGTTATGCCTCATACTTATACGCTGGTTTGATGTCTCGCAATGGGCCATTAGCGGCATCCAAAAGGCAATCTGTTTAGTGCAGACAGATGCTCATTTGATTGCTAAATATTTAATTTACCATCCATGGTACGCTTTGATGGAACAGCAATTATGGCAGCGAAACCGTTTACAGCCCACATGTGATTTTCTGGAAACTTTGATCGAAGGCTGGATTCTGCATGAAATGTACGATTTTAAATTGCTTGCTATGCAAGAACAAATGATTCGAAGTATGCACATTTTCTGGACGGCTTTCACAGAGACTATTTGACTCTCTGGCGTATACGTAACAAATTTGCTAGCAAGCCAAGTCTCTGTTAACTGAGAAAAGTTGAGATCCAACGGCCGTCTTGAAGGCAAGTCGCTGCGTGTGTGAGTTTCGTGTGAATCGATGTCGTATGCAGCGATCCATGTTGAGAGACTCAATCCAAGACGTCGTTGACGAGAGCTAGTTTGGGGGTTTACCATTAAGGTGTTTTTTTTCCTCTTGTACAACCCATGCCGTGAAGGCACTGACACCGCGAACAGGATGGATCTATTTTCATCGAAGGGCTGGAGTTACATCAAATGACAGAAGTATGTCTTCCCTCATGTCCTTTGTACTGGAATTTTTAATTTCACTGTAGTGAGTATCGCCCTATGGAAGATGCGGTTCCTTAACCAGATTAGTGCCGGACATTCGCACATGATGTGCTCAAAAGCCTCATCCTCGTCGGTTAGCAGACAAACTTTGTCTTGACAGGCTTAGTTTGTTAAGGTGATAGTTCGGACCGCAATGGCCGGTAAGAGAACTCGTTAGTATCCCTTATATGAATAAGGCCTGATTAATCGTTTGGATTGCCTAAGACCAAGTTTGTTTTCCCATTCGTTAATCAGAGTTGTAGCTGCTGTCCAGGACCGACCGGGCGCAGATTCCGAGCCAGGCCTTGCAAGCTCATCTGCGGATTCGTTACCTACAATCCCATGTGTGCAGGGACCCAGCCAAACTGTAATTTGTAGTGCCTGGCAAAGGACTGTAGAGCGTCAAAGCAACATCAGACTGTTTTAGAGTCTACTGCTTGACTGTCAGAACATATCTGGATTATGGCGTCCTTGATACCTTTGTGCAGGCGTTGTCTGGCGCAGATCTCGGTGGCGTGCTCGAATCCGGAAATCTTTGTGTTGAGTCCAAGGACTCCTACCACTACTCTAGAACCCATCTTTGATCCGTCCGTGTACCACACGAGACGTCTAGGGTCTAGTGTTGGGACACCATTTGAACAGCTTTCGTCACCTTAAGCCAACTGGAACAATGCTGCCTGACCATAGTAGCGTTGTACAACACATGACTCTATCAGGGATTGAGTTGGCTATACGAAGATATTGTATAATTGTAGTCTAACTTCAGTTTGACGAAGATCGGTAAGGGAGTTAGCCCGTCTATAGCTTCCAGATTTGTTGTGGGGCAGGTGCGTATGGCACCTATTATTCCAAGACAGGTTAATGTGCCGTTGACTATTGGAGTGTGTTAGGCCACCAGACGATGCCAGACGGTGCCCATGCGTAGGAGATAATGGGTCTTGTCAAAATTGTGTACAACCAATGTATGTTGGCTTACCTTCCTTAACCCCAGAAAATACCCAACAATTGCAAATCGAAATTCGGCACGTATTCGCCGATTACGATGCAACGCATGTCTAGTGAGGGCCTTTAAACTCTGGCAGAAACTGGAAGAAACTTCGAATGAAGATGACACAAGCGGATGACGGATTTAATCGCATTTATTGTAGACAGAATAATTGTTGGAAAAAGAAAATAGCAACTAATGACGAATGAGAGGGTGGGCTGTAAGATTAGCGACCATTTGGTCGGCAGTACGACATCAGTTCCGAGATGGAGCACGAATTAATGCAGCATTCATGGGCAATACCCAGCCTCCTGCGCCTGGTCTTAGTCAGAGAATTGCTCTCGAAGCCAGCCAAATATGGCCAATCCTCTAAGCCCGGTGGGGCGTCCTCTGTACCTTCTGAGTCCGCATAGAAGTCCATCGGTTCAGCTATGGCAGATAAAAAAGCGAGACATTGTGCAGTCTTTGTGCTAGCAATTCTTCTCGGGTACTTACATGACCTCCTCACTCTAGTGCCGAAGCCGTTGTCGCAGACAAGCGATAGCATCTCATGCAGCTTTCTACCGCACACTCGTAGACCTTGAACAGATGGTGTGTTCAGTGAAACAAGGAACATCAACAGGCACAAGCAACTGCAGAGTCTGATCACTTTCCCCGATGTCTTCATCATTGCGTTGGAACACTGTATTTGCTTGAGATGTTGACCGCAAGGAAGACGAAACAAATCTGATGCTCCACACTTTGCGGCTTTGAATATTTATACTCGCGAGAGTTGGCACAACCTTGTGGGTTGCTCTCATTCCAATTGCTGCTCTAAATTTTGACGCCTCCGCACGAAAGTTTTGCAATGCAAATGTCAGCAGAATCAGTAATTTATTCAACCCCCCTGACACGCACTTGACTGAGTGGATGGGTTTGAGTGGAGGCTGCGAGCGATGATGCCATTAAATCCTTAGATAATTTTCCCCAAGGATTTTTCACATGGGCCAGGTGGTGGTGTAGTCATGGTTAATCGGGGAGAAATATCGTGGATATGGCTGAATTGACGATACTTAGTTCTAAGGCCGCTCGGGAATGTAATCTAAGAAGCGCGCTTTAAGAGGATTCCATTCGTACTTGCAAGGGGTGTAGTTGCCACTTGGCACTAGTTTTGCCAACTTTTTGGCTTACATGCATGCCATCTAACTCACAAAGGCGAGTGAAATGAACTATTAGAGAAAGAGATGCCTTCAACTTGGAACAGAGAGTGGTTCGTATGCTGTCGGTATTCATTTCATGTGAGACGGCAGGGATGGGGGTGTGTTGCCTTAACTTGATTGTGCTTTGATGTGCATTATTACCTCCATTCATTAAATTGTTTGCTTCACTGTACCAATGAATGATATGTATGCAATTACTCGCTTGCGCTCATCAGTTTGCACTAAGCGAAGAACGTGGGCGTGCGTTTCCCTTCGTCTCTCGTTCACTTGAAGGGCTCTCACATCGCTGAGATGACGATATTAAGATCTAAAAACAGTGAATCTGTCTTTGCGAACCAACAATCATCGTTTCCTAAGTATCTAGTGCGGTACTAACTGGATCGTCAATAAGCCAAAGATATGTGCACCCCCTTTCTGCAGTTATCCATGATTTCGTGGCCGTGTTTCCTGGTTGACTCAGGGGTGAGGGGATTTAGTTGATAGCGAAGCTAATCTCCTCTCCCTTATCCAACGTTTTTTTGTGTAATGTCTTCATTTTGTCGGAACCGTACTGTCGCATTACATACGATCAGTCACACCATCAAAGCCCCAAATAATACAATATTTTCTCCACTCATAATAACTCGCATCCATCAGCGCATCGTCTACAATCCGGATTATCTGAAACGTTTGTATTCGTTCGACAGCAATTTTCTTGTTCTAATTCACTTGGTTTCGAAAGGCAGCAAACCGCCAACAACCTAGCCGTTCGCGTTCAAAAGCCGCTCGTGATTATGGGATTATCCGAGACGTACAGCGCAGCGATGGACTGACAACAGATGCATTTATGGTGATTTGATTTTCGCCGGGAAATGTAACTACATCTACAGCGGCAACGGCACAATCTGCCTCGGTGTTTGACACATATGCACAGAGTAGTTAGTGCTGGGTCAACATCACAGCCATCACACACCCTCGCGCTCATGAACAGATTAATTGTCGCTTGATTCCCCCTTCAACGCCACATATTTGCGGCATGTGCGAGGCGTGTGCCAATTCGGTAAAACTACATTTGAAGCGAGTGATTGGTCCACTTTCATAATACGTTTGGAACTTTGTAGAGTTGTTTCTCAAACTCTTCGACTTTTCCCAGTTCGCCGATGCAGTAGCAGATTTGACTGTGACCTTTAAATTGTGGTTCAGGGACTTTGGAATGTCGAATACATCACGCCACCACAGGAATGACCCAAAACAAAAACCTTCAAGCCCTGGGACCTGGTCGTAATACAGAAACCCAATCTTCCTCCCACAGTGTGGCTTCTTGGACGTGTGGACCAATGTGGACCAATGATCATCCGTGCATTGTGGCGACAAGAGAACAAGCGACCCGTTTCAAATGGTGCCCCGTTTTCTAGGGTTCACGCGCAAGAAAATGCATGAGGCGTGATTCATTTCGAAGGTGCCCCAAACAGAGTGTGCCAAGTAGGAGTTTTCACTGTACACAGCTACATATATCCGGTCTGCAAACCTTTAAATGGAATCTTTTATTTTCAGCCACTTCTTCCCAAGAGAATGGAAAATACATGGCGTATACGCACCATTTCGGATATGTGTGAACACTTTCTCTGTGGCGTATACGCAACATTTTTTTGTTTCTGCAATACAGTAAAACCAGCTTATCGGGACCCCTGTAATCGAACCATCTCCGTATCTATATGCTAACCCTGATATCTTCCATACAATTTTCCCTCTATACTTCGGACACCTGCTACTCAGACCATGGACCATGGGCCAATGCAATGCGTGGCTAATGCATTTACCTGACTAATTGGACCATGTGTAGAAAAAGACATGTGATGTGCTTGCATGTGTGTAGATACCTAAATTCCACGGTTCCCCGTTTTTTACGCAAACCAAACCCCCAGGTTATGGACAACTGAGTATTTCCTTCGTTTGTGTTCTCTTTTACTGCTGGTTCCCCATTTTCCCCGAAGATGCAAATTTTATTTTCGTAGAATGCATGATTTTGCACTAGGAATACTAGGAACTAGGAATGCAGAGAATAGAAAATAAATGTCTGGTTTCACTGAGAAGCCACTAGGAAGCAAATTGTTATGTTGTTCGCGGGCAAAGTAGTTTAGGAGTGAGTTGAATCAAGTTGTAAAAGAACACCACATGGATATATTTATCAGTTCGCAAAGGTTGATGGCAGCGTTCAAGGAAAATTCTGTGGCCCGGGAAAAAAATTACCATTTTTTTTCCTCTGTGTTACTATAAACAATTACCAATTTTTTTCCTCAACAGAAAAAAATTACATATATACATTAAATTACGTTTTAGAGATGCTTTTAACTGTCAGTACATTTTTTTGGAGAATTCATGCGACAAACATTTTTCTTTTCTGAGTCTGATTAGTCGTGGGTCACTGTAAGTGATTGTTATGTTAAAGAGATGCCTTTACAATCTATGTCTGTACGAGTTATGAATAAAAGAAAAATAAACTTTACAACACCCTGTTGATTATTTAATTGATACACTGTCTATTCAAAAAGGGACCTCCATAATCCACAATTCTTGGCTCCCATCAGTGGTCCAATTTGACAGGTCTTACTGTATCATTCTAAGTTTTGTGGTTCTATTATGAAAATAATTTTGCTAGAAATGTGTTCGCCTTGCAGATGAGTGGAGATAGTGAAACATGCAGCCAAAGCATGCCGGGAAATTCAAGTTTGTAGTTATTTAAGTGATCACTGGGTGAGTTTTCTGAGGCAGATATTTCGACAAGGAGATGTGCTGTCATTTGATTTCTTTAATTTGGTACTGGAGGAGATAGTGTAGCTGGCAGCTGGAACACGGACGACACTATCGTCTACCAGTCAGTCAAACTGTTGGGATAAGCACGGTAAGACGAGGCGAAGGGAGCTGGTGTTAAGGTCATTGAGTACAAGACAAAATATATGCTTTAGACCAACAAACCTTACGTCACTCACCATCTAGGACAAAATATCACGACCGACAGTTACAATTTAGATGTAGTACAGGATTTTTTTTAGCTCGCGGCAAACGTTAACCCCACAAACGACAGTGTCGACAGTGGAGAGTGTCACAGTAGAATCGCCCTAGTCAACCGATGCTACTTTGGTTTGTCGAAATAACTGGGCTCAAAACTTCTGACTCGAAAGACCAAAATGATGCTCATATCTTTCCAGTCCCGCTGTATGAAGCCGAAAGCGGGACGCTGAGATCTGATTCTCCAACAATGAACTCTAGAGCTGTACCAAGGTGTAGATTACGTTAGGAAGGCAATAATCCGTCGACTGCACTGGCTCGGCCACATCGAGCGAATGGACACCACCGCTTCAGCTGAGAGGGTCTTCTAATCCGAGCCTCCTGGTTCGAGAAGGAGATTAAGACCGAATCTCCGGCATAGAGACCTGTGAATAGCAGCATTTTTTTTTTCTTTTTCATTTCAGCACCAAAAACCTGCCACCTGATCCGACCAAAGGCGGGACAGTGACAGAGGAACTGCTCTGCACTGTCGCCATCTTCTCCACACCCGTGGCAAAGGGTTTCGTCGCTTATACCAAGCAGACTTAGATGTTTGGGAAAATTGTCTGCAGTCTTTTCTCCCACGGAATAATAAGAATGCCGCAGATTTGGGAGCATAAGCTTGGTCGGTCTACCTCCTGGAGAGTCATTCTAACTCTCTACCATCGATGGAAGCTCTAACCAAAGACACAGGTAGACACGGCACATTTTCAGGTCCTGAGAATGTTTCCTTTTATCCTCCCGTCCATCCCGTAGTGACCCGGAACCCAGACAAGTCTTATTGAATTATGACTGCCGATCAAATTCAGAGAGGACTTGCATACCTGAACTATCCTGGAAATAATAATCGGATTGTGCTAGGCCTTAAGTACATCTTGCCTGTCACTACTCCACGACACTTCCACCTGTCCTTCATAATATAGTTCGCGGCCACTAGGACCGCATAGGTTTTATCAGGCATCAAGTCAGCTTGGCAGCGTGCCCAGGACCATCAGCGGCAGCACTTGCTCAGGCTCACCGGCCTGACGACTAAGTAAGTAAGTAAGAATATATCCTTGAGTCATTATATTATTGGTCAACAAAATAAAATTGATTCTCCATATCTACCCTTTGTTTCGATGTGTCATTTAAAGCTGCAAAACATTTAACAGACGGAATGGCATTCGTTGTGGGGTGTAGTGTAGGAAGTATGAAAATATCCGAGTAATGGTCATTGGTATGATCACAACTCTAATGTTTCCATTATCTTGGCTGCTGTGGTTTGAAGCAGATTTATAACCAAAAGCGATCAGAGATTTGACCCGACGCATTTTAAGAGAACGAAGAACGCGCTAAATAAGAAGGAATATGTTTGCCTGCCTGCAAGTCGTATTCATTTTGAACTGAAAATTTAATAATTAAATAATTAATTAATTTAATAACATTAAGTGACATTTTAATCGAAACATATTAACTGAAGAAGTACCTCCAATTGATTGTTGCTTCAATTGGGACGCAGTACATCTCTCATTTCAGAATAAAGCACGGACATAAACAATCGCTCAAAAAAAAACTCTCTTACTTACCCCACTCCAGAAGGGCTGACCCAAGCTGATCGGTTGTACTACCATCTTTGGTTAGAACTAAGATCATGCACGAAAATCATATTCATTTTCTCAAAAGCCTGTTGAACGTGCGCCCAGAGAATGGTCTCAGTCGCCAAAGGGCAAGTCACGATACACCCTTTTCACAACCCCACACCCACAAGTAATTTTCAGCAAAAATAAAAAAGAGGAAGGGATGAAAACGATATGAAAACGACCAGTCTACCATTACGGCCCGCAATCCAACTGAATTTAATTGTTTACCTTAAGCTTACACATGCAGACATACATTCACATCTTGGTTAATTTAGTTTTCAAATTTGCTGTTGCTATCAACGCTTGCTTTGCTTCCTCCACTTAATGTATAACACAGATATCCGTCATCGGTTTTTTTTTTTTTTGTTATGCAATTTTCCCTCCCAACACACCACACTATACAGATACAGGTCTATCCTAGCCATGAAAACCATAAACGTAAACCAAAAGTTGAACTTCATCACGAATACCTAGACAGTGGTGAAGCACATAATGCCTATGTAAGTTGGTTCAGATGGTCTTAAACTAATGGCAGCGCCGCTGCAGTGGCAAGGTGTCGCCGGCACCCCTGTGCACCACCGCGGTCCACATAGCCGCTGCCTTCAGACAAATTTGAATGCAACTACATCTAACTAATTCAACTAAAGTTAAATACAATTTTTGGCAATTGAAAAACCGATGAGCGAACCGAAGTGCGTCCGGCAACGTGGGCAGCCGTGACAACCATCGGATGACTGCTGCTGGTGGTGGTGACGGCGGTGGTGGAGTGGCCAGGATGCGATTCGACTCGCTGAGATGAGCTCTGGAGTGACCATGAAGTTTGACGGCTGCTGTGCTTATACACGGATGACCACCAATCAATTGGAGCAGCAGATGTTGTCCACTGTTCGCGGTGGCACCCTCGGTACCATTATGGTGTGCATTCCGCTTCGGTTGACCGTCGCATGTTAGCAACGAATGATGACACCGTTGCCGATTCCTTTGTGATCCAGGTAGCCAACGAAACACTATTCCGCGCACAGCAAACACAATAGCGACAGACGTCAAGCGCAGGCGATGATGAATGTGCTTTGGCAGGATTTGCATTGCAGTGTTCCAGGATAATGCCAGGGAGAGCAGCAGTATTAATAGCGGGCACGACTGCACGGCCGGCGAATGGGAACGTAATGCGCTCTGCTCCTTCTCCAGGCATTGACGGAACTCTTTGTAATCGACACGTGTGATTGCGCAATAGTGATTCAGCATGCAGATGCCCTCGCACGGATCCGTCTGGTAGCGCACCGTGTTGGCGCGATAGTACCTGGAAAGAGAATAAATGAATCGGGATTACAGTCTGATTGGCGAATGGTTGGTTATTAAAAATTAATTTCGTTTTTAATTGGCTTCGTTTGTGTGCAGAATGAAATGTGCGTGCGCCTAAATTGGCCCACGAACGTGCAGTGCACAGAAACGACTTGCCGTCAGAATACGCAATCAAGGCGAGTGTACAACTAATTGCGTGATTCCTAAAGCAACGACTTTACTACATGGCGGGGAACAACTCTACGCTTTAGCTGTATGATGTGTACTGACAATTAAGAGGGGTCAAGTAGAGATTATTAGATTACGCTATGTTTGCGATACCGATCGGCACTCGATCGACAGCGTGGCGGCGATAATGGATGGCCACCACCTGGTACTCAGCCTAAGACTGGGAGACGAGTTATACGTGAGCATGTATAGTTGTGAAATTGCTGTTTAACTGGTCAAGTTGTGCAGACGAACTCTAAGGTCTAGCATAGACATCCTCAATGTCCAAAGAGGTTTCAACATCTTCTTGAGTACTCGTCCACAATTCCCAGACCATCACAAAGGACACGATCTTCCAAAAGGCTGTTAGCGATATAAGCACAAGCGCATGACCTTGTCTGAAGGGGTGGAACTGTCCGCATTCAAACGGAAGTGGCTAAAATGGGTCTGGCAGTGAACGCGGGGAAGACAAATGTAAATTAGACACCAATGGTGTAAGATGGAAGCTTTTGGTCGATCCAATTTTTGATGAGCCAGTAAACTTTGTGCCGCGTTATTCCGACGGCTCGAATATTGGTCTCGAGGTCGTGGAAGGAGGTTGTGTTTTGTTAGAGTGGACTTGGGACTTGACGTAGCCGACGAGAAAGCAATCGAATGATGTCAAGGAGCATGATTGACTGAACTGAAAGCTCGACTGTATCGATGTTCTCAAGTTGTGGCCACAGAAAGTCGGTTAACAGAAAATCGATGCATGTGATCATTGACGGTAAAAAGCTATTTCCTGACTCATTTCAAAAGGTCAGACCATAACAGGACTCAAGACATCGACGGCTCTGCAGGGAACAGTGCTAACATCAGCAGCACCGGGATGAAACACAGAATGACTACTGACGGACTGTGGGTCACAGCAGCAGGAGATGACCGCACGTACGTCGGAGCATTTAATTGAAGAAGGACCTCCACCAACCGGAGGCAATTAGCCAAAGATAACACTACTTAACGCCGACATCGACAGGAAAAGTTTGAAAGGGTTTTGCATGACATTTATACTGCCTGGGCTTTGTTAATAATTGTGAAGGATATGTACTCATGTATCACAGTGGGCCTACTTTGCCCTAATTGAGACTGCCTTCTGAAGTCAGCCACTACCACTACTTCATTTGTTGATATTTTCAGATCATAAATGTGCAAATTTGGAGCTCTAAAGAAACACTAAGCTACAAGGGAGTTTAGGTAAATTGGAATCAAAAACGCGCAACCGATGTCGTAACTGATTGTTGACATTCCTTAAAGGACATTCCCCATTGACCCATCAAATTATAAATGCGTTCCATTGCTCGTCGTTTAACCTCTTTTATAAATCTATTTTGAAACCATCAATGACCCCTTACGTTAATTTATCACAAGCCAACCCGCGCCCTTTTTGAACACTATTCCTGTCGCATCATCAACAGCATTCTGAAGATATTCCAGACCGCACTGAGATTGACTTACCCTCATCCAGTTGACACACCACGCAGTGCTCGTGTCAAACCCCTCACTTAATTCCTTATTCATGCTGCCTCAGTCCGAAACCCTGGTAGCGCATAAATATTTAATTCGAATTGTCTGTCTCCGGATGCCTGTGATTCGAAAATTGACAATATTTCTCCCTCGCGATTATGCGGTCCATGGAAGAAATCAAAAAGTCCAAAACTCTCCGCCGACCGATTCACTTTCCATATAAATAGAAAAATTATATTTTCCGTCTTAAGTTTTCGCAATCGCTGCCATTCGATTTAACGGTGGTCCGACTCGAAGAAAACCAGGACAAGAAAACACAAAAGAAAAAAAAAAATGAATAACACTGAAAACGGACACAACCCCAATCAGGAAATCTGTCAGCCAACATGAAGAATCACCTTGGCGTGGGAGTGTGTGTGTGCGTTTGAATAGAGAGGAGCCTGGGGGTGTGACACAAAGTTGACTTTGGAACAATGGAGGGGAAATCATTCAAATTGATATTTTGTGGTCAGGTCAAGTGTGTCCATCCCCGAGGAGCCCTATGTCCTCATATTGTCCGTGTAATTTCCACGAATTAGCGTGTAAGACAATCTCCATTGATAAACCAAATAACTTGGACACTATCAATCATTTTTGACTGATGGGTCAGCGAGATGGGGGGTGGTGAAGATGGGGAGTGCGGTGTGTGTGATGTAATGGGGGTTAAAGGACAACTGCAGGCGAGGGAACAATTGAATTTGACGAAAGGAAATGTGTGTGTTTCCGAATGAAATTGAAGGGAAATGGTCGGATTGGGAGTTTGTGCTCGAGTTTGCCTAGGACTTCTATTGCCTTGGGCGGAGGCTCATCCATCAGACGCATTTCCGTATATTTACTAAGCATTACAAGCATGATGTTGAGACGTGTACAAATACAAGGATGGTGATGGAAGTGCACGGACTGTAGGTGAAACTGAAGAGGCTTCCAAAGCCGTATACTGTCCTTAAAGCGGGATGTCCGACTGGGTAAAGACATTCAATTAGCGAGACGCGTTTCTAAAGGTAGTAGCACGAAACAGATGCCCGCCGTTGGCAAGCTCGCTTACACAAATTCAAAGGCAATCTTTGAAGCAGATGACGACTACCTAAAAGGCACATGTACTCGTATCCTTCTGGAGAAAAAAAGGCCAGATTACCCGACACACAAGAAAGGCAGATACATCCTGCCCCCATAAAACAACTCTAGACTGATGTTCTCCCTACCCTTACATGTTCCTCTCTAAGGGAATCAATCTGTAAAGGTAGGTGTGGCAAATCTGCCATTTGGACAGTGTGTCAAGGTCGGCTGCTTCTGGACGCGCTATAGTAAAAGTCTGTTAGGCGAACGAGCGCAAAATGAAGTGATTTTATAGGCGTATGGTTTTTAATTGTTAATAAAGTACAAGACAGATGCAAAAGGGTACACAATTTTTATTTGAATTGATAAATGAATGCTTGCCGTTTACTTTTTATGTAAATGTTGACCACGACTACGTTTTGAGTGACACAAATGGAGCGTCCAACCTTGAGTGATTTTCTTGAGCATATGGGGTGGTTAGGTTGGGTAGACTGCTGCTAAGAAGGACAGCAGCCACACTTAGGCCAGCGTAGGCCCATTGTGGAAACCCATTGAGCAAACCAATAAGTGCTTTTAATAAAGCGAAGCAGATGGCTGACTCTAATGTTGCTTCAGCATTCATTTTTTGACGCTACAGTCCAGGGTGGAACTGGGCCTCAACCAACAAGCCTCTCCATCTAGCACGATCTCTGGCCAGCTGCCTCCAGTTTGTTTAGGTACTTCTACCCTGGCTGCGCCACCTTAGACACGGTCGTCCTCTGTTCCGTTCCTCCAAAAATATCATACGACTTAGGACACTGTGGCGTATGCGCATCATACTTTTTTTTAAGTTAGACAAGACCTAATAGACATGGAACCTCAGAGCATCAGGTGCTGTCACAGACCTATTGGAACTGTTGACATACCGCATTGCTGTTAGCCACAATCGGATGAAATTCACTAAATCTAAAGACCACTACAAAACAAATGCAGCCTCGAGCCAAGCGAAATCATGCAAGACGAGATCATCGCATCATCAGAACCGATCCAAGGGCCCTTAAGCGTTGGCCCTCATTAAGGCATTTCGAGTGACATGAAACAGGGAAGTGCTTTAAGTCAATTACTCAATCATCTAATGGAAACAACTTAGAAAGTCTCATAAATAAACGAAGGATTCTCGGTACATCCAACCGACTCGAACAGCTGACGTGAGGAATGGGTAGCATATGCAGGGTTGGGTGGGTCGTTTGGCTATACTCCAATTTGCAGCAACAAATTGATTTCAAAACGCCACTTTAAGGACACTTCTAATTGTATTCCTCACACCGCACGATGAAATTCATTCGAAGAACCAAAGCCAGCCTGTCATCTACTACTGGGGATAGTGCTCTTCCGCCCAAAGCGCCTATACATCCCCAGCAGAGCCTTTATCAAACATCCTCTATTAGTTCCTGCACATTAATTCAATAGCCTCCGGCCAGGAGAGTACCCTCCCCAACATTACTCTGCCTAGGAAAATAAATTATTATCCTTACGATATTAAATCACTTTCCAATGGTGTACAAGTCTACCCTAAATTGTGCTCGAGTACTATTCAGCAGGCTCCTTGGAGTGTGATCTAGAGATGAAAGCAAAACCATCCGGCCACTCCAAAGCAGCGCCGCCCGTCCTTTGCATGTGCCGTTCGTATTTGCGGGTGCCGGTGGGGTGTTACTGACCTCATTTGCAGAGATTCTTGACTTGGCAAGGCATTCACCGAAAATATTACCGGGAAACCTGTGCTCTGGGGAGGGCGGTTTCTTGTATTGTGGCCAGGCGTGGGCGCTGGCATGGGCATGCCATCATATCACAGTTCCATAGCCAGCACTGGCCGGGTGGCTGATTTTAATATTTCCAAACAAGTGGGTACATTTGTTTTCGTAGAATCTGCGAGCACCTTTAATCAGAAATGTTTCAATATTGCTACTTGGTGGTATTGGGAGGCTATGGAAGGTGGGCGAGCATTGCCAGCATCTTGCCTCAGTCAGCAGGGCAGATCGACCATACCGGCATTTGCATATTGGGTCTTGTATTTACCTCTCAATTGAAATCGGGTGTGGGGAGCTGTTGAGAATGGAAGTAGTTCATTGGTAGAAATAACTCAAGGGATTTTTCCAGGATTTGATCTTAATTCAAAGAAAATGAAAATGAAATCAGACGAGTACTTCTTCCCCGAATCACGACGCTAACAAGACTGTGAGTTGCAATTGGTTCACGGCACTCGACGGTTTGCCTATTCAGCTTGGTTTAATGCGGCTTCGACAAACTTAGTTATACTCTTAAGCGAGTTCATGAAACCGATGGCGTTGTTAAGGGAAGTGTTATGAATGCACGTCTTGTTGCCATATTTCTGAACGCCTCTAGATTGAGATGGATATAGTTCTGTAAGTTAAATGAGCTGCATGTGGGTAAAACATTGTTTAGGAAATTCGAAATTCGAAATTGAAACTCAGTTGTAAATACGAAACGCGAATTTCTACGTGAGGTCGGTAGTCATAATGACTTTAGTTTGCAGGTAATTCGTCGCACTGTGGAGTAGTTTGAGCGTGAGCACATTTAACACGCTCTCACAATAGAAATGTGTGCGAACAGCCAGGCGCCAGAAGGGGTACAGAAGTAAGCCAGAAGTAAGGCCAGCGTTTCAAACCGAGCAACCCGTGGGACCAGGCACAGCGACACCACCGTGTGAGCGTCGCCCTTCATCCACAGCGGGGCGGAAGACCATTGCTCATCGACATCGAGAAATTAGGATAAGTTCAAGTAAGTTAGTTTTAAGAAAGCAGCGATCGAAGCTAGATTGGATTTGAATTTAAATAAAGTCCCTCATAGAGGGAAAATAAAATAAGAACGGTATTTGTCTTTAATGCACACTCTTTTGGACATCAAGCCAACGACCAGACGAGAGTTATGAGAAATAAAGAAAATACAGCCGACGGAGCGTTGCTGTTGCTGTGCGATGGCTTAGTAAAGGTCAATGGCTCTAGGAGACCAAGCGGAATTTAATGCTGTCTTCTGTTACTCAAGCGAACCCTTTCCTCAAGGTTCCTCAAGGATCACTCAAGCCATTATTCATGAATGGCGAATGTGTCGATGAAACCGGAAAACTCTCCATCCTTGGTGTATGTATCAACAGACCGCTTAGTTGGAACGATCACATATTTGAGGTCGCCACAAAAGCTGCGAAATGCTTAGGCTTCCAAAATCGATGCAAGAAATATTTTACACCTGCTGAATTGGCTTTAATTTACAAGGCGTATGTCCGCTCCCAGCGCTCATATCTGGCCTGGTGCCCCCAAAACCACCCTGCACCTACTAGAGAGAACCCAAAAGAGAGCGATAAAATTTGTAAGAGACAACATTATCACAGAGTCACTAGACTTGCTCGAACATCGACGTACCGTCTCTTCTTTGTCCGTATTTTGTACTACCACGGTCAAATAGTAAAAATAGAAAGCATCGGTATTATACAGCTGATCGCATCCTGCGCAAGTGTAGACTGTGGTCCTGTGGCGTTTCCATGCAGAGCGGCGTGAGCATTCAACAGTAAGTGAGAAACTGTAACCCTTGCCAATGCCACATGAGCTATTTTAACACACGATGCTCAGGTGAACTAGCCAACTGCATTCGTCCTACTCATGAATTCACCCGCAATACCAGTCTCTCCAGGAATACTCATCAGTTTACCCTTAAGGCTACTCTCGAACGCACGGTTAAGTTTAGAGACTCGTTCTTCAGCCGCACCACACGAATATGGATTGCTCATCCCAGGATGATATTTCCCACAGACTACAGTCCGCAGATATTCAAGACAATGTGCACAGGTACCGCATCTCTCTTTCTCCCTCCATACCTTCGGCCCATGCTGTGTCTTGACCATGGACTTAAGGGTATTAGTAGCCCCTTGTGCCCGCAAATTAAAAAAAAATTTATATTTCAGCGTAAGCATTGGTTGATAATTTTCCCGCAAAATGCCACTACCACAGGTGTCCGCCTTGAGAGATTTCACTGTGCTTCACATGCGTCATTATAACGACAGTCGAAGGCTGTGAAATCAAAAATTGTAATCCCCTCTTGTCGGATTCGAGGTAGATCCGCCGAAATCAAGGCAGATCCGTTCTATCACTTCATCCTAAAGATGAATGGTTTCAGTAGTTTCCCACCGATATCCGACGACAAAAAAAAGCTAAATCATATATACATAAGAAAATCCGTTGAAGGCAGTAAATTATGCAAACCCCCCAAAGCCTGGCGCATCAACAACATAAATTGCTCCTGTGAAGCTCTATTAAACATGACCACCTACGATTCACCAAAGCGTCACTCCCTTCACAAGGACGACAGTTTTCCACATGCGCTGCCGCCTCGTCCCAGTTCAGCAGATTACCCACCAAATTCACTCAATCCCTGTGAAACTAATTTGTTAAGTGCCGCCAGTCAAGCTTATCAAAGCTTCTTCCGTTCCACTTTGGGGCAAATCAAACATCTATTGCCTACCTCAGCGTTCACACCTCTGACCTCATCCAGCAAACACCATCCATTCACCAGCTCCGGATCGAGTGTTCAGATAACAAGGCTAACACGGTTACAGCGCAGCTTAAAATCCAATAAACCTAACCTCAAACACGGAAGGCAAACATCACGACCGAGCTCCCTCTCGTATTTACATCCGAAATACTGCAAGGTGCCGACTGAGTCTGCTGAAAAAATATTTTACTTCATAACTTAATTGCAACCAAGCCGCCCGCGCCCGTTTGCCTAGAATTTTTAATATTCCAGGCACACACTCTTCTGCCCTGGGTCGACCCGCAAACGGCCGGGATACACATGACCGTGTTACGCGGCAAGCACAAACATCGCGTCCTCCTCGTAAAACAAGCGCGATGATGAGCCAAATCAAATTTTCCACTCGTGCACAAGAACAAATGGGTTCTGCGCTACACCACCACATAATCAACAAGGATATCTCCCGTCATGCGAATGTACATACGATTTCATTTGCAGCTCAGCCCGCGCGCCGCCGCCTATGACGTCCTAATCATTCTGCTTCAATTCACAACCACCCTCCTGGAGCGCACACATTCGCACAATTTGTGTCAAATTAAATTATTTTGTGCCTTTCTTGTGATGTAAGTGTTATTTTTGAAGTCCTGCTCTTTTGGTGCTGTGGGTGCGAGTTGCGTATACTCGCATGTCCTTGGCGCATGTTTACTCTGGTTTGTTCGAGGCGATGTAAATTATTTAAGGCAGACACCGTCAGTCAACACTGCCAAGAACGTCTTGTTACGGTTCGGCGGAGATATTGTGTCACTCTCGTGGTGTGTGTGTACGATAAGACGACATTTATGTCCTTCCCAAGGGGGTGCTTGGTGGTCTTGCCCAAACTAGTGCGAACCCCATCTGAACCCCTTTTGACGGCGCGTCAAATGTTTTGCAATAGAAATTACGACGTCGTCGTTAATGGAGAATGGAAAATGGAATCAAATGACGGGCATGATTTATAACGGTCTCGTCGCTATTCGGTCTGACGTGCGGTTATGTTGAAGGTGATTAACAGTAATACGGATGATTTTGTGGTAAATGCTTGGGCCAAAGGTATGCTGCCTCCTCGTACATGACCATTTCATCCAGACATTACCGCTGAGGCCATATGCGCGCTCTGACGTGACCTTTTCAATTGGGATTCGCCATCTTAGTGTGTGCCGGGGGAATGCTAACGGTCTGATTTAATGGAAATAGTCTACGACTCCGAGCTGTTGAAACTACAGTGCCGCTCGTTAGCTGCCGTTTGTAATATGTTGTTCCCCGAAGCTGTTGGGTGAGCAGCGAGGCAAGCGAGGTTGTGTTTGCAGTTGGAAGTGATTTCTACAGAGGACTGATGCTGCACATCCTGTTTGTGGTAATTTCCCATGAATTTGTGGACGATTTTATGAAAATGTCCTTACGTCTGCAGTTTTATTGTCTAAACACAGAGTTCGTACGATCTCTCGGCTGTTGTACATCCTCCCAGTTCCGTATTATTTATGCCCAGATACGGAGATTTTATAGCCAAAACAGCTGAAAGTCTTCTTTTGAACTTTAATGATGCACACTCTTGACTAAATAAACGTCCTACTGAAGCCCCTTAAACAGGACGTTCTGGGGTTCATATGACACATTAAATAAGATGAACATCTCGTCGGCTAAATAAATATGTACTAATGAATGTACATTGTAAAGTCGGCAATCCGTGATGGGGGCAGCCGACGCACAGTGGTCCCGCACTGGAAATGCGTACCCGAAGTGAGGATATTTTTCTCGGCCAAATGTTATAGGTTTTTTCGATTCTACAAATATGAGAATCTAGAACGAATATATTTTGTTGAATCTTCACGGTCCTTTTGGCTGTACAGTTAGGTCAAAGTTGGGAATTTGAAATTTACAAAAATGTGCGTATCCAAATTTGATGTGGCCTTTTTAATAAAATTAAATAAATTAAGTACCAGGATTTTGGGGTATACATTTGGCCCTCAAACTGCATCAGCTGTTTATTCGTACCACTTGCCAATTTGTTAGACCCGGCTTTTCAGTAAAGCCACCTTCTGGGGAGACCATTTCAATTTTTGAAAGGCAATAACAAAAATTCTCCAAGAGGCTCCGATGGGATACCTACCTTTTCAGAAAACTTAAAGCATTCTCTATTGATGGTGCAAAAACGAATGTGCCCTTTTTCGCACTTTGGAATAAAGAGGCGTTTAAGTGAAGCAATTTCGTGAAATGTTTGGTTTTTTCAAAAAGATTTCCCTTACAAATGCATATATTGTGCAAGTCCTTTGCGAAAGGCCGGGGAAGTTTTTATTTTTGCTAATAAGTTTGTTGTTGTTTATGGAGCCATATAATACATATCTGGTTCATATTTCACAGAGGACGTTATTAACGAAACCGATTGTTTTCTAATTTTGGTGTATCTGGAATTAGTTTATGATTACTGAAACATTAAACGAGAGGTGCTTCTAAAATTTCGACCTTCGGCAATGCACTCTAGGATGTAGGAAGATGGAGTTATGCTTTGGGTCATTGTCAGAGGAGGCTCAGGAACCTGGGAATAAAGATTTCAGTTATTATCGAAAAAACGGCAACAAACGAAGTTGTTATTCATCAAATAATGGTATCATCTGAACCCTGAATTTCGTATTTAAGGCCTGAACAGAAAACAAAGGACTCGCTCCCACTAAGTACTAACGCGCAAGCCTTAATATACTAAATTGATTAGTTTTTTTTTATTGTTAAGCAAATAAATGGTACAAATTCATGTTAAATCTCATTTATTTACTTACAGTGGAAGTCGCTTATAACGACGATGGAGGGATTGAGCAGAGGCGATCGTTATAACCGACGGTCGTTACATACAATTTCCCCTCCAAGTCCACTATTATCCAAAATTATTAAGAGTAAAATTCTCAAAATTCTCTCTTCAAAATTGCTACACTGTCTTTAGACACTTTTTCGCCTGTGCAACTTCCGCCTCTTAACCGGAAGGTCTTGTCCGAAGCAAGCTTTTTGAGTGACTATAGTTTTGTTTTAAGCTTCTACTTAGAATAATTGACAATAATGAATATTTATTTTAAGCATTTAAACAAATGACTAATATACAATAATATTTTTAAACTTAAGTTTAATACGTTAATGAGTAATCCGTTTGAGCTAAATCAACCATTTTTGGTCCAAAATAAGATCTCATGGCAATTTTACTATGCTTCAAAGATCATTAAGATCGGTCCACGGATTCAAGTTACAGATTTATTTCTAAGCCTTCCATAAAATGGAACCGCTTTGCGATGGGTTCGATGTGATCGCTCAGAATCACCAACATGAACGAGGATACTCACATGCGTGGTTTGAAGTACTTTGTCCCTCTGCGACGAGTATTATGAGGGACTGGGATTAGTAGATTATATCCAGCGATTTCAAACTGAAGAAATATTCGGGCGTAAGTCGGTAGGTTATGCAACCGCAATGATGTAGGGATTCTACGTTACATCCCGGAATCGAGTAACATTTATTATTAACATCTAAGGAGATGCTTCCCACTTTCGTCGTTCGGAGATGGCAACGTGCTGTAATTTTAGACTAATCGTGATAGAACAACACCATTCCCAGCACGAGTTGATGCTTCACTATGGATCATATTGCAAGTAGTCTATCCTGGCTGCCATGGCGTAAGGAGTATGTGCATGCATATGGGTTCGATACCTGGTACGGCCCAGCCTCCTTAAAGTCACTGACAATGCTCAATGAGAATTCCTGTTTAAAAAAGTCTACTCAAACTTGGCCGTTCGAAGTCGTTAGAAAGCTGTAGGTCCCTTCCTCTCGTGACAGAACAATAGCACGCACACTAACACGCACTTAGATAGGCCACGGCCTTCTACGGTCTTTAGCTCCGCCTATATTATTATTACGAAGCAATTTATCCACCGGAAAAGAAAAGGATCAACTAACGTCCAAAATCTAAATTCCTCCAATTTTTCTCGAAACTTGTCCCATTTCTCTACTGGCTCAATAGGTATTTATCTGTCACATTGTCCTTTTGTCAAACCAATCAAAATGCCTTTCGCTAAAACCTCATGTTCACACATGCCTTTCATCACGCAGACAGTTTTTCATTTTTGAACCTAGGGTTTTGAAGTGTTTTTCGAGGTTTCAATACCAAGTTTTTCGCAGACAAACCCAAGGCGTTATTTCTCTAAAAGACATTGTTTGTAACAGCATTAAATCTGAAAAGCTGCTCATACTCCTCTATTGGTATGTCCCAGAAAGATGCCGTGGAAATAGAAACGAGCTTTCTAATCCCAGTCAGAGAACAAATTACGGGTGTAACAATCCAATAACTCGCGCCTTAATGCTATAAAACACTTTTTGTTATGAAGTCGATCTACAAATGAGCAGGGATAGTTTTAAGAATACAATTATAAATTTATTAAACTCAACCAATTTCAAGGTATTCAAACAAATGTCCGCAAAAAAGAAATCAAGTGTACCACAGGTGGCTCACTTGGCAGGCAAAGTGTTACGTTCCCCTAGAAATACTTTACTACTATAATCGGATGCAAGCTCTACTTACATCCAAGCGATTGCCTAAGCATATCCCATGTTACGGAAGTTTATTCTTGGAATGTGCTTTGACCACTTAATTCCACTTAAGTTCGCATGCCAACCAAAGATACCCTCAAATTCATGTGTAAGATTCCTAATTCTCTAGTGTCAACAAATCCGAGTACAAGTCGTTGTTACCCTTGACTCCTGTGAAATTTCCAGAGTTCCTGGATCGACTTAAAATGCCTTGAATTTCTCTACAGGGCACGAATTTCTTGTTTCTCAGACCTTGGGCAGGCCTCGCCTACAATCTCACCCAGAGTAGAATCCCGTCCTCAGGACAGGCTTTAACATCGATGATAGGCTTCCCCACCATCCCACCCGCCTACTGCATCCATGGCTATGTAATACCACAGCACCAGCACATGTGTTTGCCCCAGGCAGTTGGAGGCCTACAAAAAGTGTCCAGGTATCAAACACCTGCAGTGTGACAGGCGATCTTGTTTTATTCAAATTAAACGTCATAACTCAACCAACTCAACACCTGCTTGCGGCGACGGTGTGTGTATTGGCCATCCCAATGTCCACCGGACCCGGTCACATCCTTTTCGTAGTTTTTACCTGGCCCCATTGAGCTCACACCCCGAAGGAAGTTGGAAAATAAGCGTACGAAAAACATGCAACATAAATATCTACCCCTAACGAGAAACGGGGTTCTCCGGCACACACACTGTGCTCGGGAACGTTTATTTCAAGGGACTTGCATATCATTTTGGCTCGGCGGATGTGGAATACATGTTAATCCGTTTGCGGTCAAGAGTCCTGTTATTTGTCTTTTCCGCGTGAATTTTTGCCTTTGATAATATGCATTATCCGCCGACCGACAGGGCGGGGGAAAGTGGTAAAAGGGTTGCATATCATTTCCATCCTCTTAAGGATCTGGTGTTGAGGAAAGAACAGAAAGAAAAACGCCTCAGCACCCCACCACGCTGCGGTCTTTGTTGCTGTCATCAAAACGACGGCGAACAGAACAAGTGCCCGACGCCATAATTTCGTCTATCCGTCTATCGCAGGACATGACGCCGGTGACGTTATCCTGGCATCTATTTTCCTGCAAATTGAGGGCAAACAGGCAAACGGTGAGACATGATGTTTGTTCCTTGTTTGTCGTCTGTGTTGTCGTTGTCGTTGTCCTCATTTCGTCACGGGTCTTGTTATGCGGTGTTTTGGGGCGACTCAATTTTCTTTCTTTTCTTTTCCCCATCCTGCGCTTCCTTGTGAACAGTAGCATGTCCTTCTTGACTTGTGCCAAAGGTCTGGCTGTGGGAGTGGAAGGGGACTCCTCTGATTATTTGTATGCAAATTCTTAAGAAGAAATTTATGCAGATTTGTTATCAACAAAATCATTTACTGAAAAGAAACGCTCAAGCGAAGCAGAGAGAGGGAGAGAGAGAGGGCTTGGGGAGCAAAAACATCAGCTAGACAGGGGTGAGTTGATGATTAATGATGGTTGGAGGTGAATAGGTACTCTAGCTGGTAGTCTACCGTCCATTTTTGGTTTCACGTTCAGCACTGCGCCGAGATGCAGGCTGCTGGAAAGGAAGTCCTTAAAGTCAGGTATTTGAAGATTTATGGATACAAATTGGACAGGGATAATGGAATGATTTTCGTAATTAAATATGAAAAAAAATACTTCAGGGAGCACTTGGATGTGCATTGGATGTCATCAAGAGTGGTTCTCTAATGATTCGTTATTTTTCCAGAAAATGTACTTGAACAAGCGAATGTCCGATTTCTGCTTGATGCAAGACTTGACAATTTTAGTCAAGCGCAGTTGAGGCGATAAACGATCAGAGATGAAGAAATCAGATTTCAAAGAAACAGTTTTAATTGACACTGACATTGGCACCTGTGCGCCTTTGGTTGAGACGTTGTCCGACGTAGTCCAACATAATACAAATATTTTAGCTTTTCGATTACTGCCTATGAACATTTCGATGTCGCCTTCATTGTATGGCCCATGCTGTGGATAGGAAAATGCATGACTTCACTATGAACGGTTATTGGCGTTGCCAAGTTTTTTTTTAATAATTATTGTTTGTTAAAATGTGGGCCTACACTCAAGTCAAGATTCTCTAACTCTGGAAAATACAAATTTGTTGCTTGAGAACATTTCCACACACTTAAACTGAAATACTGTTCATGTACGATGTATTTCTGCTCGTCTAGTGTTTTGTCAAAAACTAGTGTATCCCTTTAGCCCTTCTGTCAATAAGTAGGTGTGCGTGACACATTTCCATGTTCCATCTTCGCCGAATTTCCGGACTTTGGCAAGTGATTTGACGTGTCCACATGGTAAACAGTAAAAATTCTTGAAATCGCATGTCCTCCCGTCCGATTCGGGAGAGAAACATCGAGTTCATCGAACTCACTTTGAAATTAGTACATCGGCTCGCGGGCCGTGGGTCCTGAAGAGCCACTTTGCTGGAACTACATGTCCAGTGAGTTCAGCTCGTCCATTTAGGCCAAAACAATTTCGCAATTGTTGAACCATAGCTGACAGCATTGGCGTAACATATGAACTTTGCGACAACGATGCAGATCGATGCACATCAAAATGGTTCAATCACTGACGTAAAATCGCAGTTCCGGCGGAACTGTCATGGTCCAGCGGAGTCATTGGATCGCAGTCTGCGATCGAATGTGAAATAAACTACGCCTGCAATTGAGTTGTGCCCCAATGGCGGTTTGAAACTTGCTACATCTTCAAAATCACAATCGCATTTGGAATTCACACACGTGTAACGTGTCACACGCACGTGTAAAGTGAGACAGACACACGATCGCTTTGGACGTATTTTCTTTTTCTTATATTTTTAGCTTTTCACTCATTTGTCACAATTTTCTTGAGACTTTTTTGAACATTGGAGACAACCTGAAAACCTTGATGATTTCCTGTTCAGTATCGTCAATTTAACCTTCCTATACATGGGCATTGGTCTGTTTTATTTCGTTATTAATACGTTATTATATGGATTAAAGAAAATCATAAAGATATTTGAAGTAGAAGAGAAACTACGCACTTTCTAGTTTCGGTCCGAGAAACCCTGCGCGGGTATACGTGGTTTTTGTTTTACGAGCAACAGGTCAAGCATTCATAATAGGGTAAACTTAATCGGATTTTCATTGAAATGCTCCATCTGTCATTGAAGCAGAGATCTGAAACCTGGTACGTCGTAGTCCCGGCAAAATGTACAGGAAATTATGTTCAAAAAATGGTTGGCTGCTGTGTCAGAAATCAAGTACTTTACTTATAACTTGAAAAAAAAGGATTAATGCTTCAGTCATTATAAGAAAATGTATAACCGATAATTCTGAGCCGATTCTAAGAACTTTTGCAAGCTAATTTGTTTTAAATTGTCTTCTTAACCGTTCGGATGGATTTCGTCAGCTCAAACAGCGGGAGCAATGACAGCGTACGTTGGGTAATCCTTATTTACATGTTTCTGTTTTTAAACCGATGCTTACCCACTTCTCGTGCCATCAACAGAACCATTTATTCAAATCAAATAAACATCAAGCAGCCACAAATCCGCACTTAATCATGCTCAACTTGTGGCAATACAAAATCAACACAGACCCACGGCCGCAAATATAGGTCAAAATCATACTCACTTCGCAAACCATGATCCATCATTGCTCGTAAATCGATCCACGAAATTGTGCAGCGAAATCGCCGATATATCATTCAGTCCGTAGTAGTGTGTCAAATTGTATTCCGGTATCCAATTGGGCTCCCCGAGCGTGTTCGCCAGCGACAGATCCAGATAATACTGAGTGTAGTCCAGGACCTGCAAATTACCCAAAAGGCCATGAATCAATAAATTCATTAAATTAACTCATAAAGATGCGCCATCAGTTGGGGACACATAAACCTCCGTCAGCGCGAACGGAGCGATAAACAAAAGGCAAGGAAACAGAAAAAGGAAAAGAATAAAAATCCACTAAAACGACAAATGATGGTGTCATAAGGTATTGGAGGACGAAAATCAATAAATCAAAATCGTCAACACGCCCACACACTGACGCACCCGGCGAGATGCCGGAGCGATAAGCCGACAGATACTGACCTGGCCCGAGTCCGTATCGAACTTGTACAACCGCATTGCCGGATTATTGGATCCGACGCTCATCTTCCTCGGCGTAACAGATGGCGAAATCATCATCCATGACACTGGCTTTCCTGCAAAATACCCCAAAAAAGACAAAAGAAAAAAGCACACCCCGTACAGAATTATTAGAGAGAGGGGTACAGAGATGATAAAAATTTGTGAGGACCGATGGCCGAGACCGTAGTGTGGAGACCGGAGCCAAAGACCAGAGATCGGATACAACACCCAACAGAATTAATGTTTCACACTGGGGACGATGGAGCAATGTTCCACACTAAAACCACACCACCGCACCACCGCACCGTCACACCGTCCACTGGCGCCGCATACGGTTTGTGTCCTCTCCGGTGTCTGAGTGTGAAGAGAGTGAAGAAGTGGGTGGGGATGGATCGCCCACTGTGAGAGCTGACACTGTCATGAGCAGAGGCTAACGCAATGACCTGAAACTTTGGTTTTGCCTCCCGGCAGTTGCCCGCGCGGCGTTTAGCTCGCAACCTTTAAAATACACCGGGAGTGACTTGTTTTGGTCTAGGGATGGTAACCCCCTCCCCCCATACACACACACCCACACCAATGTTTCGGGCAACACTTCATGATGAAATAATTAAATAGCAAGCCGTTGGCGAACACAAGGGGTTGCTCGTGGGGCGCTTATTATGACCACGTGGAAATTGAATAAGGAGATTGTTTCCTTAAATCGTCTTCCTTTTTTGCTCTAATTATGCGAAGCGTCGTCCTCATCTTCCGTGGCCGCTGGGAGAACATCTGAAACTAAAGTTCCATTTGAACCAGGTCATGGAGCAGGGCCATGTGTCTCGCTGGAAAGCCATTGGAGCCTCAAACTTTCAGCCCAAGATACCGCACATCGCAGGGATTTGGTCGAGCGGCGATGAAAAATAACTCTCGTACGTGACAGATGACCCGTTAACTGATGTCATTTGTAGGTCCCGTTCGAGTGGGCGGGTGTTCGTGAGCAGTTAACCCTTAGACATGTTCCCGAGGCCGAGAACTGACGAAAAAATAGATACAAAACTCCCCAAATAGGTTTTTGGCGCTTTCGGTGTCGTACTGAAAAAGACCGCTCCACCACATATCGTGTGACACTGTGGTTGCACGTTTTCGATTTCCGCCACACCCTGCCGACAGAGGTGGTTTATTATGACATATTAACGTTACGTTTAGATGGGCGAGGGGCTGGCTGGTCGAATGAAACCCAGACGGCCCTATCACGTGGAAGATGTCACAATCTTTCCGTAGATTGGAAAATTGTTGACACTGGTAAGGTGTCAAACGATGGGTATGGTGACATTTTAAAATGACGTCATGTGATTATGGTAGCAGAATAATTATCAGCGGGTCGCTTGCCGGGAGTGGTGGGTGGTGCACAAGGACCATGGTGTCATACATGGCTGCGTGATGTTGCCGTCACTCAGTCAGGGTGTAATCAGTTGTAAGAGATTTCTGGTTGCACATCGGCTTGAGTTGTGCTGAGTAATTTACGAGTCGCGTCGAGACGAGTGGGTGGAATGCTGTTGCATGTGACTTTGCAGTTAAAGTAGGGTGTGTGGACACGATTGGGGGAGAGAGAGGCAGGACGTTCTATTGGAATATAGATCGATTGTCACCTCTGCAGATATGGTCGGGGCAAGTTGCGATATAGTCATGACAGGGACTGGCGCTACGAAGTGTGTGGTTCGTGGAATGGTCTGCTGTGAATTGGGTTCGTCACGGAAAATGCGCAATCGAAGGTGTAGAATTGAAATGGGGACAGAGAATGTTTGGGGGGAGAAATTCCTGAAGCAGAATTCGATTTTCACACGATCTCTGTTGGAGATGAACAATGCTGAAAATGTGGGAAATGAGGAGTTGGCAGATTTCCTCTGCTCTCCGTTTGGGGCCATACCCCGGGACGCACAATGGACTACGCATAATTTGTTTCAAGCATAAAAATGTCTTGGAGAATACAAGATAACCCCTTGTGATACTGCGAATTTTAGGCAGAGTTTGCCTGATATGAAAAAGGTTAGGTATTGAATTAATTGACAGCGAGTCTCACCTTAATTGATCAGAAGAAAAATTGCGCCCACTATCCACCCAGCAATCATCGTATCTTCAACTACGTACCTTTGGGACCACGCAATAGGCAATAGGACGCCCACGTCCAAGGTAGCGCATCCACATGGAAAAGAAACTCAACCAATTTTGCGATCGAAACTGGATTTTATGTCGACTCCGTGTGGGTACAAAGTTTGAGAAAGTTTTCCTAAGCAGGAGTATTTTCGAGCGTTGCCGGTGGGACTCAAAAGATGTGGGAGCCACAAATTGTGAAGGTGGCTTTCGGATTCCATAGCCCTACCCTGATAATATGGGCACTGGGCATCGAACGCGTCTGTTAAGTGGTTTTGAAACGTATTTTCATTGAAAGCGCATCATGCCAAAACACGCATTGTTGTTTCCTTTTACTACACAATGCTTAATTTTGCTAAGAGTTCTTTCTTACCGTGGTTTGGTTTTAGACTCATGCCATGACCAGCTGATCAATTAAAGGAAATTGCAATTTCATATTTCCACTCATTCCATCCAAGTTCACAGTTCTCTCCCTAATGCGGGCTCTGTAAGCTCCGTCTTCCGTCATGTAGTCCTTTGGCAATTGAGCTTATAGTCCACATTATTCGAGCTCACGAATTAAATCTATGTCCTTAAAGGCAAATGCTGAATATAGACGCTCAGTCACCGTGGAGTCGTGGTTTTATCCGAATTGTAAGTGTCCAGTATCGTCAAGCCACCCTTAGCCACAGCAACGACAGACACACTTGAATGTCGCAAGGACCTGCTATAGAAACATATACCATTCCTAAAGGTGATGTCTTATCACTTCAAAAACAGCCAAAATTTGCGCACGAATACAGATGCTGCAGTACAGAATTATCTTAAGACACCAGTAGTGACATCCATTTTCCATTCATTACCTCCCCCCGTCACCGACGTGACTCACATTTTTGGAGGAATGGGAGATATAATTTTGTCGAAAGAGACACAAATCACGATTGCAACAGAATTCAATGTCCTGAAAGTGTAGCCATTAATCTATCCTTCAACGTGATAGATGTGCATCGCCCACACATTCAAGAATGTCACCCCTGAAACCTTTGAACTCACACGAGTGCGGGACCTGGCACTAAATTCTGAAAAATCATGGCCGCCGAACGACCACGAAAGTGTGTTCGATTTTTTCCTTCATTCATCCCTTCATCTTTGCCAGCCATATCCGGGCACCATTGGCACAAACGAGCCGTAAACTACGAGACATATTTACCATTTTACAAGTTACAAATGGAGTTTGCTGCCACAGAGCCAACGCCCCGTAATCATAAAATCTGCGTGTGTGGACGAGGCGGCCACTGAGATGGTGCTCCTGCCGGGCGCATAAAGCAAACAAATCCCGAATCATTAATCTTGTGAAAGACACCTGCTTTTGTGTGCAGCAATCCACTTCCGGTCGGCGACTTAACACGCACAAGCTTCCTTTAAGGGAATAACGATAAATTAGCTTAAAAGCTGCAGATAATTCAATTTTCTTCTTCATCCGCTCGTCGGACTGAAAATCGGAAAAGGCCGAGGGGATGCTCCGTCTCCAGCTCCAGCTCCACCTCCACCATCGGTATTTTAAGTGTATATGCAAACATCGGCAATTCAGGACTGATGTCATTTGTAGGTGACTAAGCGATTGTGCGTCCACTTCAAGGACATTCCTTACCTTTATCATCGTAGATGATCCTAAACGAGTCCGAATGCAAATGTCCGAAAAACTGACCCTGAATAATTGATGAATACTTGCGAATCAGTTCCAGATATCGCATGTTGTTGCTCTCCGTGAATGTTGTGTGCCCATTTTGCTGACTGCCAACATGCCTCTCGTCCGATCCAGGCGGGATGTGACCGACAATATAGACCTGCAGGCGAAAAACCAATCCAAATTTTAGCATACATTCATTCATACAAAGTTCAATAACAACGTACGTGGGGGATGATATCGCATGGAAAGGAGACAAAAAGGAAAATTGGGAAAAACGAAAGAGGAAGACGAACACAATCAGATTCAATTATGGCAACTGGAAGGATTCGCTTGCTGGGTGGTGGAATGTATTGGCATCGTCATCATCGGCCATTCGGAGAGCATACATTAGGTTAACGGCATTGAATTTGCCAGGATATATTTAGAATACCAAACTACTTGAGAAGCGAGTGAATATGGGAAATTTGTCTCCTTCGCTCCTCCCATCCTGCCTTACAGGGCTTTAGCAAAGGCTCCAAGAGTGGACGAGTGGGGAGCTCTTCTCTTGAGATAATTAGATGAGGCAAACTGTGTTGGTAAATCTTTTGATTTCATTGCGAAAATTTCGGGTAAATGGAGTGAAATTGCTCGAGTTTGCCCAATGAATCATCTCTTCACACGGGTGCTGAATGTGCAGATACACATAGTTTAGGCACTTGTTTGTTTACAGTTCCGCACCTGGGGGAGGAGTTGACATGGCTCATATCTGGCACGTGTTTGAGGGTTTTTCATATCGCCATACCCTCCCTCAGTCAGACATGAAACCGCGTTGATATGGCCACGGCGGATGAGCGCTGTGAGTTTGAAATGATTTCCTCGAAAATGAGCCGCATTGTTCCACACTCAGTCAACGGAAGTCATGTGAGGATTAGAATGTCACAAAAAGAACTCATTTAATATGGCTGTCTCTAGATCTAGAATTTTGCGCCATTGTGGTTTGCCACTCCATGACATACAGTCAACTGAAAAAATTTAAATGAGGTGGTGAGCGCTTTAAATGTACATGCGCACGTGTTGCAAATAAAATGAGTTAAAGCTGAAATCTTGAAACGTAGGCTATCAAAACACAAAAAATTATTTATGACCAATCGACTTATTCATTGTATCAGGACACGCTTATATTTTATTTCCACATCCTTGGCAACGAGAAAGATGCTTGTTCGAAGCACCGTAGGCTGTAAACTAAGTAAGGAATTTCAACATGCAACGTGTCTGTGACCCTGCATGTGAACACATGGAACACGTTTAAGGTGGCACCCCGGTGTGTAGCATCCTACAAGAATGATGAAGAGAGCCTGTGTCAAAAAAATGGATGCCGTCCTTCTAGAAAAAAGATAATTAGCGTTCACAATGCTCAGCTCATCGGATATTTACGGAACTTCGGACATGGCCTACAGAGGATTGATATTTCAGTGTCCAATGTATGTAGTCAAATTAAACAAAGTTTCCTGTGTAGTCGTTCTTTTCTTGTATCTGTTGGCAATCCACGTTCCTTCCACACATCAATCATCAAACCTAGCTCCAATCCTATTCCACATATTTATGGCAGATTTCCCAACGATTCCGAACTTAAAGATGGCAACGTATGCAGATGATACTGCACTATATGCAACGGTCTTAAAATTATATTCGAAATAATGCCAAGCTATCTTTTTGACGAGGAAAAGAAAGATTTGTCTTTTACCCTTCAGCAAACTAAAACTTAATAACATTGAGATTCATTGGGTCAACTCAGTGAAATACTTAGGGCTGCACTTGGACAAAAGAGTAACCTTTGAGGATCATATAACAAATACATTAAATATAGTCAATCTTGCAATAAAAAAGTTATATAAAAAGAAAATCACTACATACGCCTCAACTGTCATATTAAAAGGATATTAAAAGGATACAAATCGCTCAGAATAATGAATGTAAAAATGTTGTTACGCCTCCCATGAGACAATTCAAGGTGTCGGGTGCGCAGGTGTCGTTCAAATTGCAAGGAAAATTGAAAAACTCAATGAAAAATTCAACAATAAATGTGGATATTCAAAACAAATACTCTCATTAATGAATTATTAGATCAAACTGCTAAAATGCGCTATGTACCTATTAACTTATTTATTTATTTACTTGTTTGTCTTTTTGTCTCTATTTATTTATTTATACACTTATTTGTTTATTTGTTTATTTTTCTATTTATCTATTTATTTATTTATACACGTATACGATTACTGTATTTTGAAGTCTGTAGTTTTTCACCAAAAGACAAAATTCGATCTGTTCAATATCTTAAATGGATAATTTTTATTCTCAAAGTTTTTAATTCGTTTCAGCATTTATCTCAAAAATATTCTGAATAACAACATAATGATAATTTTAGTAGTAAGATAGAAAATTAAGTAATTTATCTTATCTTTGAGCAAACTGGGTCAATTAAATTGTAAACTGATTGTATTTGTCTGTGAGTAATAATAAATTGTTGAACTTTGAAAAGATAAAAGCTCACATAACTCAGCCGGTACGTAGTCAATGTCAGAGAGACGGCTGTGAAGGATAACAATTGGAAGTTATCGGCACCCAACCAAGCTTGAAAAGTTGATGAAAGTCAAAAATGCTCTGTTACGTAAATATTTGTCACGTAAACTTTATTAATTAAACATTTTACTTTTAAACCACTTGAACCACAAAATACATTTGCTTTTGTATGGTGATTAGTTACCCTGCTAAATATGCATCCAACTGGGTCCACGGTTCGATCCAAAAAGAAAGAAAGGAATTCGGTCACGTGAAGTCTCAACTCACACTGACCTTGACATAAGTCAGGAGTGTGGTGAATTCTTGCAGCTCCATGGATATGTCCGTGAATGGTGTTGTTGTGTCACCACAGTCAGGACAAAGTCCACATCATTGTAATGTACTGCACATGTCAGAAAATTTAGTAGATCTCATCACTCTGCATTCTTAATATTTCATGGGTATATACAATGCCTTATATTTGGACAAAGATTATGTCATTTAATTGAATGCTGCTAAAACTATGACTACGATGGATCTGTGGCATAAGGTGTGAAAGATTTATCTGTTAGATTGTTTGTTTTTTGGACCATGACATTGCTCACTCTTTTCCCTTATAAAGGGTCTTTAAAGTAACCTATGTAGCTTTCAATTATGGAGTCAGTTAGATAGACGACTGGGTCGCGCAGTTTGTTAAGGGCTTGAGCTTTGTTAGTGGTGTCTGCAGTTAGTCGAATCTTGTTGGAGAGAAAACTGTTTATGAATATTTTGCCACTCTCTTGCACTACTACACTTACAATACACACTTTCTGTGCCATTTATAAAGCCTACAACATTATACATCTTTCTTCTAAGTTTCAATAAACCACTTGAGTTGAACTGTCGACTTTTTCTTTGAACTGCAACAAATCTTTTTCTGCTTTTATTGGGTTTTCAAATCTGGTCTAGTCACCATTTGCCGTTGGGATCAAATTAACGACATTATCACTGCAGTGATCGATCAGTGGTGGTAGTCTGACTGTGGGCCTTACAATGGAGCAACATGGTCTTAGTGTGCTTGTGAATTCACTAGCAGCCCCTACCCTAGGTATGTTCAACCCTAGGATGGGCAGCTGTTTGTGAGGCGGTAACATAGCCTGCTGGGCCTCTATGAATATTGCATGGGAAATGCATTAAAACAAATGAATAAACAAGAATCTGGCCCAGGAAAACACAGTGCAACAACACGCTGTTCAAAATGTGCAGAGTTGCACTATGGTTTACTGGGAACCAATGGACACGCGAAACAGACGATGAGGCAAAAGTGTTATCAAATCAACAAGCATCCACGGTTAATCTTATGACCAATGGAATGCTTACCGTAGCAGATGGCCAACTTCATAGCTGGTTGAATGGCTAGTCCATCGACGAATTTCAGAGACTTTTGTCAGTTATTTATGAATTTTGGACGGTTATTCACGAAGAAACGTGATTGGCTTTAGAAAACGATTTAAAAAATGGTTGTCAAAAATGTGTAAGAGAGGTAAAAGAAGGGCATCCCTATCATGCTTCAATTCTGGTTAAAAGTATACAAAATTCAATTATTGACAGGACAGGCATTGCATGAAGCCATTATTTCTACTCTTCCGTGTGTGAGGCACATAAATTCATGGCAAAAAGAAAAAGGACTGTAGATGAGATCTACTTACAATAACACCGAATTTTGGCATTGCTTGTTTGATACGAGGTTGGCGTGGTAAATGGCCATTCATCGATCCAACCTCCATGTGTGGAGTAACCAATTGAGTTATGAACTTACGACGTTTGTCGATTTGCTTTGCTGGCAGCAAATGGTTGTAAACAAAAAACGAAGCCAGACCACCAATATCCAATATTTTGTAAAACACAGCAAACGGCCATCGATTGGGTCTACGTTTTGCAGGCATAACCGGAGATCTAATGGTCCATGGTGACAACCTCTGCCTCATTGGCATTATAGTCCAAGATTTGATTCGGTTTCTTGGGAGATGTTCTGTCAGCAACACAATGACGACTTTATTTCGGTTTGGCAGCAATTGCTTGCATATGGAAATGGGATTCTGAACGTAAATACTACTTATCCCAGCTCTTACAACATCTGGCACATTATGCACTCATGGTCTGTCAGTTCGTGTTGGTGCTTTCATCCACATGAGTTCATTTTTGCCTGATTAAAATTCATCAGACAATTGTTGGGACGCAGAACCTGCACCCGAAACAGCAAACCAACATTCATCTTATTAGTTTCCGCGACTTCCACTTGAAACATGACCACAAAATCCGACACAACAGCAGCGTCATTATCCGGCATCAACAAATTGATGGTATTGCTCAGTAATACCCTTGTCTGCAGTTAGCCATCCAGATCTGGTTGCCCATTCACTTTGTCCCGCCCATTTTTGCTAACAAGCACCAACAAATAATAAAAAATTAAAACAAAAAAACTAGTGTGAATTACATTGCCGGATACTGTAACATTTATTTAGGGCTTAGTTAAGCCCAGGTCTTACTTCTCGATGTTCGCACACAAAAATATTTTTTCCTCAAACTTGGCCCGGAACGTCCCGGATAAGGTTTACTTATTTCGCTCGTTATACATGTTCAAACTCAAATTTTGCCTGATTGGGCTTAGCCGGTCATCCTCAGCTAAGCCGCCAATGCTTCGGCGGACGCAGCAATGCTTATTTTTTCCGAATTGAGTGCCAGGACCGTTAGATATTCGAGGATGTACAGTTCTACATATTCTAATCATATCGATTTCTGATAAATGGCAACACTGATCGGTCGATTGGTCCTTTTGCTATTCCATTCACGCCACAATATGTAGTCATCTCTACACCTTGCCAAGTATACAAAGCCGTTGCGGTCACAGAGAGGAGTAACTTGCTTAAGGGGTAGGTTACTCAGCCAGACCCCGTAAGTCAGTTGAACGTAGCCCAAAATATCTTCACTTTGACCGCCGTAGCGCATGGCACCGTTTCATGTCAGTTTAACCGAGACTCCAACATGTGAGAGCTTAATTGCATTCTTACATGTCTCAAAACCATTCTCTTAAAATGATGACAGAAAAAATGCAAATCAACTTACTCGTCAGTCTTTGATTCTTGACTTTGATGTGACACAAGGGACCCAGTCCGGATCACCGAGCATAACTGATGTGTTCCAAGATTCCCTGCCACCACAATGCAGCATTTGGTCACACAAAGTATGAACTTCTCGAATTAACTGTCGATTCGATAAAACACCTCTCCCACACAAAGTCTATTCTGCGGAACTACTTCCGAACCCCTTCCGGCCATCAGGACATTATTGCATTCAAATAACTGCTTCCGAAGCATAAAGAACTCAAAGTTAGTTCAGTACCGTCTACGGTAAAGTGCTCCCTGGAGACAGACATCCTTAGGCGATCGGAGATAAAATAATTCTCTGGAAAAGTTTGATTTCCAAGGCAAACAGACACATAACACTGCCGATATACCAATCATGCTGCAAATCCCTTATCAGTCTAAGCCGTGCACCTCCGCCCCGTGCAGGCGATTGTAGCTATTTGTACATGTCCGGAGGCGTCAATTATTTCGGAATTAAGCCGCTGATAAATTCGTAAAGCTTTTTCCAATTGCACGATTTAATCTGCAGCTCAGTCGGAGCTGTCCGATGCGATGGTACAGCGATGCTTAGGGAAAATTAAATAAAAGCCACAAAACTTTTCGCCAAGAGATAAAGAATCGATAATGGAAACCAGCCAGCACTCCGTCGTCTCCGGCGCCCTCCTTTGCTTATTTTACTTTTTCCACTTTTTGCCTGCAATCTCACTTAACTTGCCCTTGTTAACGTCAAGATACAAGAAGCTGATTAAAAACAAAGAAGAGACTACCAGCCTGGCAGGAAAGGATGTTGGTGTTCAGTGCCCCACCCCCATCTCGCTCTCTGAATAGCATTAGAAGTCATTTCCCAGTCGGCTACCGCCGCCGGTGGTGTCAGATGGCCGGTGCCTTTGAGTCTTTCCGCCGCACTAAGTCCTGGCAGGACGTTATTTAGCACACGCCTCCTGCCCACACAACAACACTACAAATGGGACCGTGGTAACTCATTTGTCCTGTGGGCGATATCGATCCAAAGTCGGACAGTCAGACATCGGAAGGCGAATGACGATGGGGAACAAAACGACGGCGGAAGAAGAAGACTATGTACCCAACTGAAATGGAAAAACACGAAAGAGGACCGCATGTCAGCCGAAGGACATGCACAGCCACCTCCTGGCTAACCCATCACCTCCATCCAACAACAAAGAAGAACGCTCTCATGGCGAAGAAGTAATTAAAAACGGAAACTTTTTCTCAGCCACTACTTCGGAAGAGTGCTGGTTCTCCGAAGTATCCTAGGAATGTGTCTCCATCGGCACTACGGTGGGGGCGATGGTGGCCTATCCTCTTCAGGTGGCCTACGTATCTGCGAGGCTACTTGTGCTTTAAACTTCTAGATGAACTTAAATTTGCATAACGACTTTTAATGAAACGTCCTGTCTCCGGCGTGGCAGGAAAAGAAAGAATGCGTCCATTCCCTTTGTCTTTGTCTCCTCAACCTCAGCCCCCACCAGGGCGCCACGCCATGAGGAGACGAATTTACATATCAGTGACATGGGAACTGACAGAGGTGATTTTCCTGCTTGCTGACCAGAGACGCTGGAGTCAATGAGGCTACAAATTAGGTCCAGTGAGCATACACCACGCCGCAGTCGGCAACAACTTCTCGGGAGACTGCACTGATTTGATTTTATCCACCCACTTGGTCGCTCTTCACTGGAAAACTTCGGGGATATCTGCGAAACTTTCCGAGATAAGTTACTGCACAAAGAAAATAACAAGAACCACGAAGAACAAGCACTTCTTTTTCTTGCTCTTACCACTTGGCCCTAATGGACAATTAATTACCGTTGAATAATTAGTTATTTTCGTGATGCTACCCAGCTAACTGGCCCCGTGCTTCCGTGGTGAGTGAGCGAATGTGTGATGTCTGCGATTCCCGCTCACGGGATAAGTTCCGGAGATTCTTGAACATTTATCTATCTGAGCTGATCCGCAATTGCGCATCGTTTTCACAGCAGTGAGCTCGCAGCAGCAGCGGCGGCGGTATCTATAACCCGCCGCGGCGGTGGATTGTTTAAATGCTCGTTAAGGATGTGCTGGCGTGTACCGGTGATGTGGGACCGGCACGAGTTTATGGTGCGGTGAATTATTGCTTCGTGTGAAGTGCTAGTGGTTTCTGGTGATGCAATTTAGGGGATAATTTATGTCAAGATCCCGGCAATTGCTTTAGTTGTTTGGGGTCGTGTGTGTCCGCCACACCGGAAGCGAGAGGTTTTAGCTTGCTTTTCCTTTCAATAAACTATTAATCAGTGCCCACTGGAGCCGATTGAATTACTGAAATCGATTCCTGCGGTTGAATGGAATTTGGATCTTCTAAGTGGGATTGTGGTGGGGGAGGATTCAAATCGCCGGTATGGTTGAGTAATGATTTAGGCAATAGCGACTGGAACTGGAAAGTCTTGCAGAGTCTTATTAGGGTCGAACATTCGGCGCCCGGGACGGAGGATACTTTGCATTTGAACTGGGAAGTCGTGCTGAAACTGGGATGGGTGCAGTTTTGCAGTCTCTTAAAGACGCATCGACGTAGAATTTGCATAGGTGACTGTAGGTAGAACCTTCCCAACACCCTTTTCAGTCCTCAGATATACGTGAGCTGTTATCAATCACACGCAAATGTCGCCATTCTTTAATTGACCGAGCGCACTTATGCCTGCCATCCCCTCACGCCTCAAATGGAAGCAAAGCGGAATCGCTGCATCCACCCAGGCGCACAACTGAAAGCAAGGACCAACCACTGAAGACGCAATCAAGCCAATTAAATGTATGCCATTCGAATTAAAGCGAGCACAAATCTGATTTATTTTTGTCTTCACTTAGTAGTTCCCTTTACCATCTCCAGACAACCGCAAGCCTCGATGTCTATCTTGTCAGGGGACGCAGCTACTGTCTTTTTTCGTCCCCTGCCAACCCCTTGGCACATGACACAGTCTATGCGAATCAAATCTGCGAACTAAGTCCACTGATACCCTTCCATTGTGCACTGTCCCCACATTGTATATACTTCCTCAGAGCATTTCTACTCTGAGTCCTGTTCGAGGATTAACTTTTTATGCCACCACCCTTTCTCGATGTTGTGCACTGTTGGCAAAAAAGGGCCTGAGCACACTCACATTGTGAATCGTAAAAGCTGCACAATGCTTTCGGCTCCATTGTGTTCCTCACCGGTACTGTATGGGGTCTCGTTTTTGTTTTGTTTTCTGTTGTTTTTTTTTTTCGAATCCTTTGTTCAGTGCTTTCAGTTTGGCGGCCGAACTGTACGAAAACGAGTTTACTGCGCGGAGAAAGAGGGTTGGGGCAAAGCCGTTCTGGGCTAGAAACAACAACAGCAACGGTAAATGCTTGTATACAGGGCCAAAACGGAGCCATGACCGAGTGAGTCATGTTTCGAGAACTCAGTATAGACTGCAACAGCAATCGTCGAAACAATAATTGCACTTTCGACCTCCTTTATTTTCCCATCGCAGACAATAAATGGTTTCCTTATTCGCACACCAGAGGGGATTGTTTTGTGAGAGGGACGCACACAGTCCTGTTTATTTTCGCAGATCATGTGATCATTTGGCAGCGCATCCTTGAGAGACAACAATATCATAAAACGTCGTTGCGGGTCCTTTTCCACACATATCCAACGTTCAAATGTAAGTCACAGTTAATTAGTACAAAACTTCAGCATGGCATGGGAAGCATCAATTCGTAGTGACTACTTAACCTTTGGGTGCAAGGGAAGCATGCAAACATATCGCATTGGCCTTGAGGGAGTATCTCAATCGATAGACAACAGAAGTGGATTACGTGGCCGAGTGTTCAAGGGGAGGACGTGCAAGGACTTCGCTGTGTATACGAAGGAAAAGATAATTTGTGAAGAGAATTCATTCATGTACGCATACGTATGCAGTGACCATTGTCTAGGAACTCTAGTTTTCAAAGTTCAACAAAACTTCTCAAAGATAATGGAAACGACTTGAATATGGCACAACGGAATGTGCAGTTGAACTTTATGAGCTGTGAATGCGACTGGGAAATCCTGGGGATATAACTTGAATTTTTTTATCCTCGTTGTTCGATGTGCATTTCACAAATAAGCTGAAACGTTTCGTAAAGTTCAGAAAGTTATTCACATTGAGGTCAATGTAGTCGGGTATCACCGTGGATTAAGTGTGATTATGTGTCATTTCCCTTTGTCGATTATGTGCCTCATCCCCATCCTCATCCTCATCCTCATCCTCATCCTCATCCTCATCCTCATCCTCATCCTCATCCTCATCCTCATCCTCATCCTCATCCTCATCCTCATCCTCATCCTCATCCTCATCCTCATCCTCATCCTCATCCTCATCCTCATCCTCATCCTCATCCTCATCCTCATCCTCATCCTCATCCTCATCCTCATCCTCATCCTCATCCTCATCCTCATCCTCATCCTCATCCTCATCCTCATCCTCATCCTCATCCTCATCCTCATCCTCATCCTCATCCTCATCCTCATCCTCATCCTCATCCTCATCCTCATCCTCATCCTCATCCTCATCCTCATCCTCATCCTCATCCTCATCCTCATCCTCATCCTCATCCTCATCCTCATCCTCATCCTCATCCTCATCCTCATCCTCATCCTCATCCTCATCCTCATCCTCATCCTCATCCTCATCCTCATCCTCATCCTCATCCTCATCCTCATCCTCATCCTCATCCTCATCCTCATCCTCATCCTCATCCTCATCCTCATCCTCATCCTCATCCTCATCCTCATCCTCATCCTCATCCTCATCCTCATCCTCATCCTCATCCTCATCCTCATCCTCATCCTCATCCTCATCCTCATCCTCATCCTCATCCTCATCCTCATCCTCATCCTCATCCTCATCCTCATCCTCATCCTCATCCTCATCCTCATCCTCATCCTCATCCTCATCCTCATCCTCATCCTCATCCTCATCCTCATCCTCATCCTCATCCTCATCCTCATCCTCATCCTCATCCTCATCCTCATCCTCATCCTCATCCTCATCCTCATCCTCATCCTCATCCTCATCCTCATCCTCATCCTCATCCTCATCCTCATCCTCATCCTCATCCTCATTTAACAACTGGGTTCTCATCGTTCGTAATAATCGTCTGGCATAAGGACAGTTTAATTTGTTCAATGTCAAAACACCTAAATATGCATGAAGCACCCGACCGTGCGGGCGTAAAAGTGGTTCTCTTTTCTTGTGGACCTCCTGCGGACCTTCATTTCGTGTCGTCTATGAACAATCTCATTCACTTATCCGACAAATGCGTTTGCATATTTGGCTCTAATTAAATTCCTCTTATTCAAGGGTGGCAGGCAACACTAGTATACCAGTGACGTTGACACGAGGAGCGCTATTACTGCGATTAAGTACGTCCCCCCATCGACGCTGAGGGTCTCGTCAGGAATCACCACAGCTTGCTACCACTTGGCAACGTTAATGCGAGCGTAAGCCCGAACGCAACACGGACGCATGGAGATATACTAATTAATCTTAAATCCCGTCAGTAACGAGCGAAAACTTGGGGTGCTGCGAGCACCCACTGATTTCGACAATTAATTATAATTATATGTTCAACTCGCCGGGCAGGACTAATAAAAACAATTTATCTCCCCGCTTGCGCCCGAGTCCATTGAGCTGGAAGCCTCTTTTCAAAAATCAATGGCGCTGGGTCTTCGAGCACCGTCCTAAGCCTTTCGACAAATATTGACATTTTGAAAAGGGATATTTCCCATTGTGTGTGTACTGCGATCCCCATCCGATGTCTGGGCGGCCTTTGCTGACACCCTCTTGCTCGATTTGCCGTCTTTGCAAATACACTTTTTTGTGCCAGTGCAGCTTAATCAGCAATTTATCAGGATATGGCCGGATACTGCTCCTCCCACTGGCTGGGGATATTTGCCTTTCGCTGATGAGGTGAATAATTAATTCCTCCATTTGTAGCCGCCTCCTCCCTTTCATTATGTGCCAAATTATCGTTTAGCAGTTATAAGCAATCAAAGGCTTGGAGTCCCTAATCAGATAAATTGCGAATGCATGCAGTTTACAAAAGCAATCCATATTCTTATGTAGATATGGCAAGAGGTAGGGTGGAATGGTGCAGTCCGTATTTCGAAGCAGTGCAAGAGGCATGTGGTCTTTCGTTTTTTCCCATATGTTCTGCCAAGTCGACTTTTTAACAAATTCCTTGTCTGCCGCAAGCCTCTGGAAATCCAGTCATGGGCGACCTTTGCTTTCAGTTAAGTTGGGAATTGATTGATTTGTTTAAGTTTTCAGGGAATCCGGGCTAAAAAGCATCTGCTAAACAAGTGATGTTGTAGAGAATATTACTTGCTCCTGCTGAGGTGTGACATGGATATCTTTAGGACAATGTCCACCCACATGGTCGTGTCCCCACGGAACTGCCTTCTTGATCGGACATGTGTTGTTAATTGAGGATTTCTGGCTCGACATGATAAAAGTGAAGATTTTTCCTTCCGGGCTCGGAGAACTCGCAAGACTCCACTTTCTGATTGGCTCAGGCTGAACGAACTGAACGAATTTACAATCGAGTGCTGTTCGTTTTGTATGATAAATTTCAAAAAATAGTCCACATACGCCAGAGTTTCCCAAACAAATAGTCATGGTGACTCAAAGTGCTGATTCAGCAGCATGTGTCGTCGATTGGCCAGACTTGTACGTTTTGTGTTGGTACCAAGGAGTGTGGCTAGCTCGAAGTAATAAGTGCTCATGTGACGCTTTGGAAAAGAGTGGGAGCCACCACCACAGCACCGTCATCCGCGTATATTAGTAGTTCTACTGACAGGTATTCATTCTCAAGAATGTAAAATATAATTTTTTTTTAGCATTGAAGGTATCCGTGAGTTCTTTCCATCCCCCCTTCAAAGCTAATCGCATTCATGGATCCATCGTCATCCATCAGAATTTGACTTTCAGGCCAAATCGTGACACTGTAGTGTACTCGTACAGCTCGTGTCTTTACAACTAATCAGCGGCGGCCTTGAAATTAAGAAATAAGTGGTAGGTGTGAATTTGCATTATTTGCTCCGTTTTCAGGAAAAGCCTGATAATTAATTTTTGTTATTAAAAAAAAAAACAGTTGAAAATATCTTTTAATAAAGGCGACGATTACAGCCTTCTGACTACAATTTTAAGTTTTCTTAGCACATTTTTAAATTTATTAATACTAGATAGTTTGTTTTATAGGAGGACTACCACGCATAGACTGGAGTTGTACCTGCAGTGTTGACTGTGATGATAAGGAACATGCTCTTAGAAGATGCGTGGCGGTTACTAGACTGAAGCAGGACAAGTTGAGGCGGTTCCCTTTTGAGCAGGAACTGGTGAGTAAGCTCGGAGCAACATCTTCGGATAAATCTTAGACTGTTTTGACAAGCAAACTCAAGTAAAGACTCTTCAAATTGTACAAAATGACGATGGATCCATGAACATGGTTAGCATTGAAGGGCTGGAATGAATTCATCGAGATATTCAATGTCGGTTGGAAATTTTGTCTGAATTTTAATCGGACTTATGATGGTTGATAATGGTGTTTGGCATTTTCCCACTCAAGTAGTTGTCGTTTTACCATTTACAATTTATACATATCTAGAGTGGCGTTGGAGTGCGTCGACTCATACGCACTTGAGCCTACGCAGGTTAGGTTCGATTCCTGGTACGAGCAAAATTCTTTATACGGCCCACTTCTTTTGAGACAATGCTCAAGAAGTATAACTGTCTGGAAAAATCTTCTTAAATTGGCCATTCGGAGTCGGCACAAAACTGTATGTCCCTTTCACACGAGTTGTTGCTGAGAAGCCAGGTCCTGGCCCTCTACGGGCTGTAGCCTGCCTCGAGTATCGTCTTCATCAGTTGTGCTTTCACCATTTTTTGTTTCGAGAAACGTTAAATTCCCCTGCGAAAGTAGCGCTAAAGGTAAGAGGAATGAAGAAATGAATGAGGACATTGCTAGAGTACACAGTCCGTTAGTCTGAGACAACGAACGATGACAAGTGTCCTGCAGATCTTGTAAGGCTTTTGACTGAGTAGTAAAATTATAGTATCCCACTAGTAGTTACAAACGCCGGGAGTTTGCGGAGTCTTATCTCCCAAGCGGCTTGTCGTAGTTGCACCCGTATTCATGACATGAACAAGAACCATCAAAATTGTAATGTTCTCTTGAGCACGTCACAAGGAGGAAATAGAGACAAAAACACTTTGTCTCTACACACTTTCAGTTACTTCCAGGATCGCAGATGGACAAATAGCTCAGGATGCCTGGTTCCCTAACAACCCTAGAATACGAGCGCCCCTAAGTTATCGCTCAACCTGATCAGATTCAGCAGTCCGATTTCTTGACCCGTTATTGGCCATAACAGGGCGTTGCGCAGTTGGAATTCATGCATTTAGACTAGGCCTTACTTACAACCACTTCTGAAGAAGCTGTAGCGACGAGAATGAGGAAGAAACCATTGAACACTTACTGTGTAGCTGCAGTGCTCTCCCTTCCCGCAGATTCGTCTGGAGGCCCACTACTTCAACCGGGCAACATAAGAGTCAGCCTTCGCTTTGGTTTGCGGAACTGGTATTAACTGATCCGCGTGGCAGCACGGAGTGGGTGCTGTCTTTCCATGCAGCACTTCAACTTAACCTAACCTTCTTCCAGGCTTCAAGATGGCTTTCATTACAAACAGACTGTCAGAGCAAATTCGCCACTTACCTTTTTTAAAACACTTTTTTGCGGACTGAAGAATAGCTACAGCTTACGAGGTTTGCATGGAGGCAACGTTTGGTGAGATTCCTTGCGGCCGTCTATGTTTTGAAGCCAGAAGAAGTTCCAACCAGAACAGCATCTCAAAGCCTTGAGCTGTGTATAGAGAATTACTTGTGACGTTGGTACGTAACTGGTAAAAAAACGACTGGATGGCGCAGTTGGTTAAGTGCCTGCCCAGTGAAAGTTAATACGCTGTTACTTGGGTTTCAAATCAAGTCCAGTCACCATTTGCTGTTGGGATCAAACATTTAGCACTATTACTGGAGTGGTCGATCAGTGGTGGTAGTCAGCCTGCGGGTATCACAATGGACCAACATGGTATCGGTGTGCTGGTGAATTCACTAGCAGCCCCTTGCCTTCCCCAATGTAACTTATGGAGATGGCGATGTTCGGAGTCATTGTGTGATTTGACCATGGTGGGTATGTATATGAGAATTTTCTTGTTCTAATGCAGGGTGTTGAATTTGGGTATAAAAGACTACAATTAGGGAAGACTGGGCATTAGACTTAGTCAGGGAATCTATCTGGAAGTATGCACAGACGGGTCCAAAGTGGAAGAAGGCACCGGGGTAGGGGTATTCGCGGTATCGCTGGACATACCCTTTTCCCTGTCCCGTAGACTGCCTTACCATTTTATGTTCCTAGGCCGAAGGAAAAGCTCTCTTTAAGAGGCTGCCCGCTGACTGTCAATGAACCCGATATAGAGATTATCTGTTGCTATATAGGCGGCCATTAAGGCTCTGGAGACACTATCAATAAAATCAATGATGGTAAAACATTGCCGCCTATCTCGCAACCTTCCCCTACGCTGGGTTGCTTTGCAGAGTGGTATCCCAGGCAACGAAAGGGCCGACGAGTTATATAGAACAGGCGTGGGTTTGCCACTGGCAAGTAATCAGGACACTCCATACCCCCTTCTACAAGTAATAGACACCTTACTAATTACACCTTACGTTACTTACATCAACACCGCCAATCGGAGGTGGATGGAATTAGACACTTGTAGGACTTCAAGGCTAATTTGTCCATCAATAGACCCAAAAAAAGCACACTCCTAAAATAAAATAGAAAGGAAATCAGAAATGCTGGCATTATAACTGTACATTGCCCATTCGGCACACACTGCAGAAGGATAGGAAGCCCCTGCAATGACTTCAGCAGGAGCTGGAGGAACGAAGAGAAAGAAGGAACTACGCTTCACTATCTCGGCACCTTCCCAGCACATGAAAGGACTAGAAAAAACACACACGGCACCTATTGTTTTAATATCACAAGAAGAAATGTCAGATACGAGAATTTTGGACATAGCAAAATTTAGAAAAAGCACTCAGTGCCTGTAAACCAGAATAGGAGTGCATCACCCAGGATGAGTCACTAGCATACCAGGAGGTAATTTCAGGTGTTTAGTTAGTGCCCATAGGAGGAACCGGTGTGTAAGCTGCCGAATAGTGATAACACAATGGGTTCAAACTGGATCTAAGTGAGCCAAAACTGCTTAAATTGCGGCAATCACATTAACCTAACCTAAGCTAATGCATTGTCAGCTTAATTGGTGACCGCAGTTTAGAATGAATCATGCTCGTGAGTCGCATCTTGGCGTGTTTCCCGGCTTCAGACCAATAAGTGCTTCCTGCACTAAGACCACACACGAATGGACTTATCATGCTGCTGTCAAAACGAGCGTGCACATAAGAGGGATAGCGAAGATGCTGTGCGTGATACTAAGGAGTCCTCCCTCTTGACATTTGTCCCTCCAAATGGTCCCCTTTCACGCAGATCTGGTAAGCGCTAAAACTCGACAGTATGAGAAAGTGTTCAAATCAGGAAGTACTAAACCTCTAGGGGTGCTCTCACTCATCCGTGTCGCCATCTAATGGTTGGCGTGACTGTAGACAGTTACCTAATATCAGAGCAGCAGAGGTTGCGCTGATGTACACAATTCGCTTTTTATCCAAAATATGACCCAAATTCAATGGAAATTACCCTTCAGATCTCCTCAGCGTATTCAATCAAGATGTTTGCTCGAATCAATTTTATAATTACGCAGTTAGTGTCGTTGAGTTCTTCTGCGAAACATGAATCCGAACGGGATTTTTATGTCCTCGTCGTCGCCGTTCAACTTTTCACACGAAGTGGAATTACTTGCTGTGAAAACGCGAGACAAGGCAAACACAAGACTGTCCTTGGAAGGCGAACCGTAGCAGCAGAATTTACGATTGGATAGCTCTCAAAAGTATTTAATCGGCTTTGAAGCTGCCTTCCCGCCTCGTTATGAAGAACTTCCGATGAAAAATGCGTTTAAAGAGAAAAGACCATTGGCAAGCGACTTTCAATCTGGAAGATGAGTACTTTCCTTCGAACGATCTCGCCTACAGCTTCCATCCAAGCAACTCACAATTTTCTCAAGAATCTATGGCTCAGGTGCGTTGAACTGTCACGTTATGGCCGTGCCATTTGTGACACCACTTAATTGTTCCACAGCCAGTGGCGTGAGTGGTTTGTGGAAAACTTAATTTCAACCCAACCCACCGCGGATAAGCATTAACGACAAAACGGATTCTCCCGATGTCGGCTGTGTGTAAGCCTTTTATTAACATCCACCCGCCCCTCCGGGCTCGGCTGCCTTACATCTGCTCTCAGTGTCCTCAACCCTGCACATTTGCGCGACAGTGTCAAGGCAAGTAATTAATCTGGCACCGAAAAGAAAAAAAACGCGTCGAACACAAGCCTCAAATGATAGCAATCCTCTCTCGTAGCGCCCCACTGCTGTAATACCTTGTCCTCGGGTTCGTCACCTTCATCACGGGGCTGCGACTGTTGCTCGTGCGTTATCCTGTTTTACTGACTTTTCCTTTCATCTTTTATTTCCCACTCCGCGAGGGTAAATTAATTTTTCTTCCTTAGTGCGGAGGGCAAATTTTATAGCAGAAATTAAATTACATTCTTGTGACGAAGTAGCCGCCTTGCCATAACATCGACCGTGGAGGTATACCGAAGGAAAACGAAAAATCCTTAAAATTTACTGGTTATGGTGGTGCTTCTGAATTAAACGCACACAACGAGTGTGGGCAGAAGATAGTATTTTTGGACAGTGCAGCAAGGGCAAAGTGAAAAAAACACAGTCGATTTTAATAATATTCATGATGGCGAGCGGATATACGGAGGTTACATGCTGGCGCTTTCCGGAATGTAATTGCGGAGGTTTAAGGGTCGACGTTTATTGATGATGTTTGAGGAGGAGAGGAGACGGAGTGGGAGTTACCTGGCATAGGGCAGGTCAGGTGGTTTAAATTAACGAACGAACGAGAGAAATTTTTAATTTCCCCATGCAATCATCTTTTATATGGTCAAGGAAGATTTCGAGGAATTTTAGAAAGGCACTGAAGGCCATTCGTGGGAGCTTCAGAAAGTGGGCCGAGTTGTTGGCGAATCTTTCCAATGATCGCGTTCCAGGCCATCAAGGGACCAGGCGGCAAAGAGGGACATTTCCAACATCACGGACATTTATAATTCTTAGGCCAGTCTTCGTCTAAGCCCTAACTGCCTTCAGTCTTTGACTACCTGCCATCATAATCCTGAACATGCTCCTCCAGTCATAAGAATATAATTGTCTTGCGTCCGTGATCACTTGGTCCTTATATAGGGATATCCGAGACCTTCTTGAACCAGAAATCTCGCCTTGGAAGAATTAGTTAGGACCGGTTTTCACCCGTACGATACGTTTCTTCGTCTTGCGAATTGCAAAATAGCGAAAGTGATCCCAGTCCCGCCAAAGCTGTACCGTTCATGCGTGGAAGGGTATCGACTTATTGATGTGCCTTGGTGTACAAGTAAGGACATGAAGTCGATAATGCTCAGAAGAAATACCGCATTTGGCGAAGAATGTGGTCTACTGCTTGCTACCAGAATGGTTTCAAGCCTATGCATAGCATTATCCACATCCTCCAAGGGCTGTACAGCGCCGTCACTCGAGGCCAGCACAAAAGAAAAGACTGGTGCATGTCTGTTGGACATCGAGGTCACTTGGACCATCGACTCATCTTTAAACTGCTCAGTTTTGGATTACCTACGTATCTGGTTTCTTCGAATTTTCTTCGCCCACATAAACACTGTCAGATTATCAGCGAATAGTATTAACTAACGCGGGATCCACAAGGATCAAGGATGGGCCCAACCTTGTGAGAGCAATACACTCTTGTATGCCGATGACTCCATGACGTCTGCTAACGCCCTCTCAACGGAGATAGTATAATCGGACAACAACCTCAAGTGGGGACTAAAAATCAACAGCGACTCGTCTGCACGCATATGCTTCCCAACACCCGCAGCAGACCTCCGAGGAAGCAGGTGCAGGACGTTGGCCAAGACTTCCAACCAATTAAAAAAAAACTCTTTCGTTGTGTTGTCCCATCAATCACTCCAAGGGACACAAAATGTCTAAAAATATTGATTGGCGAGGGGCTCAGATTTATTTTCTTAAACATTACGTTCTCTAAGTGTTGACTCTCAGTATAGCCCTACCCGGCAGATTTTTGCTGCTCGACTAAGGATCATCTAGCGATCTCATAGAGTACATCAAATAAACAATTTTAATTAAAGAACAGAAAACAAGAAAGAACATAGATATATAATAGAAACAGTTTTTAAACTCCAATTGAGACAAGCTAAAATCAATTTGGTTGCAAAGTTCATTAAGAGTGTTTATACACCTTGTAACAGGTTCATTACAGTACATTTCTCACCCGAAGAGATCTCTGGGGAGCATATATATTCATGAGAAAAGTAAATCTGGTGAAACATGACTGGCGCTGTCTTTCGCCTGAATCTTGAGGTTCGCAAGCCTATTATCGTCATATTTAGAAGGTTCTTCGAAGGAATGTTATGTACGGACAGCATATCTCGTGAAATTTTTCGAGTTCTGGGGACTCCCAAATGATGGAAGGGTATTCTAAATACGGCCTGACTAACGAACAATAGATGGACTTCAGACTAGTTATATCCCGAAAATCTTTACTATTTCTTTTCATAAAACCTTACATAGCACTAGACTTCGAAATTGTATAATCACAATATAATGAAAAATTTAATTCGGTATCAAAAATTACACCGGGATCTTTAGCCTCTTCTAAGCGACTAAGTCTGTGATCATTTATGAAATAATCATAGACAATCGGGGATGTAATTTGATACGCAGTAGAAATATGACATTTTTGAGTATTCAGATCTAGTCCATTGTGCTTGCACCATTTCACTACTGCATGGATATCTAATTGGAGTCCAATCTGTTAAACTATTTATAGATAAACACAATTTAAGGTCGTCTGATTGTTAACATTTTAACAATATTTGAAAATGCCATGACCATCGTTTATGAACAAAAGAAAGAGTAACGGTCCAACATGTCTGTCTTGTGGAACGCCTGATGTAACTTTTGTTTCTCGAGATCTAAAACTATCGACCTTTACCAATTGCCTCCTGTCCTTTAAGTAGTTGGAACACCACTCTAAATTTTGACGAATGAACTTTAGTTTGTTTAAAAGCAAAGAGTGGTGAACTTTATGGAAGGCTTTTGAGAGATCGGTGTACATTAACTTGTAAGTGATTTTCTAAATGTTTATAAATGTATTCTAAAAATAATGAATGCCTTAATTTATTCAAAAATTCACCCGTCTTTAAGGATTGATTAAAGATAATTTTGGACCATAAAGCGAAATCCAACTTTTTATTAAAATTCCCTCCAGAACCCCATCGGTGCCTGGACTGGAAATAGCTTTAGGCATTTATTACATCCTGATTCGTAAATTGCAATGCACCTATGTATAACCAGAACCTCGGGTATAGGAGACACATTTTTATCGGATACATTCGATTAATGAACGAAGTGGATGACATCCTTAACCGGCTTTTGCCCTAAATTCGGTTCATCATTACAGACTGGTCTTAGTCAGAAAACCAAGGTGCATATTTAAAAATCAGCTTAGCTAACCAGCCATGCGCAAGATCTGGTGACCAATAAACCCCACTGCAATGGAGAGCACCTGCCTGTTGTCTGTCAGTCATACCTAAGGCTTCTGGACGGCCTCTGTCAGCTCGAGTGGCTAAAATGGAAAGAAGCTCCATCAACTTATCCGGAAAATATGGTCGAGGGAAAGCATGAAGGAGAACCTCTGAATTCAACTATGGTCTCATCAGTCTTCAGAACATAGCGTATAATATCTCATCTGCCTTGTTGAGTGAACGCCTAAGTTCGTCCACAGACTGTTCGGTTCATACCAATGCAGCCGCAGGCCAGGAAAATTCGCCATCGACAAAATATTCATACTGCGGCAATTTTTGGAAAAAAACTACCCAGCAGCAACAAATCGATACCCAGCTCCTTTTCATCGATTTTAATGCCGCGTCGGACAGCATCTACAGCAACGAGCAATACAGAGCAATGTGCCGCTTTGGCATCCCTTCCAAACTCGTCCATTTGTGTAGGATGACGATGGGGAATGCACGCAAGTCGATAAAGACCTAACAGCGACCTTTAATGTAAAAACAGGATTCGTCGCGCTGTCAAGCGACTTCTTCAACGACGCTCTTGAAAGAATTGTTCAAACCACCACCGGATCACACAATCTTCGGTCACGATAAAAAACAAACCCAAAAGCATTCTTGTAAAATGTTTAATGTATCAAAAAGTATGAAGAAAAGTGACTAGATTCAGTTAGTTGCAGTAAGCCAAAATTTGACTCTTAGTGCAATGCCTTGCACAGCACTCGTCCACGATCCCGAACCGTCTCCTCCTCGACTTAATCATACCACTTGAGGCGATCCTTGATAAAAAAGGCCATTCCTTCAGTGAAGCCGATAAGTCGTCATCGGAATCAGTATAGTCCTCCAAATCGTCAACTGCGAGTAAGATTGAAGTAAAAAATGCCCGCTTAAGCCGGCTTTCAATAAAATATACTCACTTGATTTCTTGACCAGCGGCGCGAATCCACCGGGACAGACCAGTGCAAGGACTTGAGTCAGTTTCGAACCACAGTACCTAGTGAACCCTTCACTGGGTCGAGCGCAGATACAAATCACTAGTACAAAACAAAGCCAACGCAACGATGAAGTGGAGTTTCTGGACGACGACGATGCCATTCTGGAGGAGATGCTAAGCCCGCTGCGGTTGAAAGAAATCTGATGACTCTCAGCAAATCGCCGTGGGTATTTATAGTTCGGGGAGTTGTTGGAAAGTTAATTTTATCCTGGAAAACATGTGTCATGTAACGCAGCGCCGGTCTGCTGCTGACACATTTTGTAATGCAAATTCGTTGCGTGCCGGTAATTTATTCTTTCCGCCTGGCAGTCATTTGATGCTTATGCCTCCAGACAGGTGTTTCAGGGTGGTTGCACGTGGCTGAAAAACGAGGGCAAACCGGAAAGGCAGTGAAGAGTTCTGGAGCCATTCAGAAGCGGTTTGTTCGTCTGGAGTGGGGTGCTTTTGCAACATTGTAGGTGGTTCTGCTGTGAAGGATTGTCTATGGGAATGCGATGAATTTCTGTTTGAATGATTCAGATTGTCTTACGAAAAGTGAAGTGCACGAAATGTTTAAAGAAAGGCACGAAGAGAAGTTGACGTCATCTTCGAGTTAAAATTCCATATCGGCGTAAGTTCAATGCACTCAGCCGTTCTGAATGACTCCAGGGGTCTCAGTGGGCAAAGAATTAGCTCACCAAGCAGGAGCCCGTAAAACAAAATAGGCAGAAACGTGGATGGATACACAGGCATCCATGACGATAAGTGAGGAAGCACTGAGGACAGCAAAAATCGTCAATATATCTTGGCATCTCTGAAAGCAGGTCGAACTAGAAGCCAAGACCGCATCAAAGGCTTGCTGAGTCAGGCTCAGTCTTCTTTCTATTCCTCTTCTTTGCGTGACTCTACAGTCTGGGGTGAACCTGCGCCTGAACCAACAAAAGGGTTTCAAATCATGATGCAGTCGCTGCACTAAGTTGACTAGTACCCTCATCTCCACGTGATGAAATCTGAAACCTTGATGAATGAAGTTAGGGTACCCAATCCTCGTGGGATCTCCTGGATAATTCAAAACAAGGGAAAGGGAGAGTGGATCTAATCTCTCTGTGCGAGTAATGCCGGAGAAGCAGATACATTTATGGTCGACTGGGGCGTCCGCAGGATTAACCTGGAACTCTAACTAAACTTTTAGAGCTCCTCCGGCCTATAAGAACCTGAGGACTGTATAAAGATTTTGAGGCCAGAATAGGACCATGGATGAGAGTCAGACGCTCAACAGATCAGAGAGGTAAACGCCATCGTATTGTCGATTTCAAGATCGCATATAACAGCGTGAGTACGGACGAGTTATACAGCGCTATGTCTAGTCTTGACTATGAAAAATTGTGAGCAGCGACAATTCTGATCGATCATCTCTCCGAGACCTTCATCTTAAAAAAAGTGTAAACAATTATAGACAAGGCGACGCAGAGCTCACTTACCAACGCTAGATCTTAGAAAAGCCTGAATAGCATGTAACGATGACGTTGACGTTAGTGGTCGGACACAGTGAGCCGTCTATGGAGCGACTGAATTGGGTTTTAGCTCTGAATGAGGGCATAACGGAGTACACTGTCTTCAGGGAAGGACATACACCTTCGACGACTTGGCCACAATAAACTCAGCCGTAATTAAACTCAGAATAACCAATAAGCCAATCAATTGTTCATTGGGCAAAATAGTCAATTGTGTAGTAAAGCCCTCTCCCGAAGACCCAAGCTGCTTGCTCTACGGTGCGGAGACATGGACAATCTGAAGAGCACACGAAGAACAGCTTGGTATTGTCGAGGCTAAATTAATGCATTCAATGTCTTTTCTGGTTCAGTATGGCACATGGAAAAATAGATCCAACCACAAACTGTACGGCGGAGTTAGTCTAGCCAGCCGTCTACGATTTCAAGGCCTAAGATGGCTATGCTCGAGCCGGAAGAGTTTTCGACTCCAGCGCCAGCGACACAATGCAATGGAGGACGTCCATGAAACCGAGAGAAGTGTAGTAAGACCTCATCAGACTACCATCCTGGCGCCTCTTTCTGAGAGTGTGAGTACTGAGATCCTTAAAAGGAGACCCCTTTCGTGATCGAACAGTAGTAGGTACAACACGAAAAGGTCCAGAAGCTGGACACTGATCCATCCCGCGTAAACAAACAAGCTTCCTTTCAAGTTTGACATTACCAGAATAAATCTCAAAATCACAATCAAAAGTAGAAGCCCTGCTTTAATAGATATTTATGAATGCATTCGCAACTATTGTGGAATTTTTTAATCATTTCCAAAACACCATAAATGTGAGTAAATATATTTTAGTCGGCACATGGCGCGGCAAGTTTAAACAGAACGCCTGCAGTATGACTTCAGTTCACTTATCGAGCACTGCTTGTCACAGCATTCGTGAACAATACCGAACCGCTTGCGTCGGGTTTTTGTCAGCGAATTACTTGCGATCGAACTCAGAATCTGCCATCGATCCAATCCCATTGACGGATCCTCCTCAGCTCCCATCTCCGAGTAATAGTCCAAGGGATCGTCTGCAGCAAATGAAGGAAATTATTTTGATATTCAGAAAAATCACTCACCCATGCTCACCTGATCTTTTGACAATCGTGGGGAATACACCACCACACGTCAGAATTAGGATATCGTTCAGATGTTTGCCACACGCCTGAATAGCGTGCGTGGACGGTGCATTGAGGCACACAACCACCAAAAGGCAAATAAGGCAAATCCATCGAAAGCGCCCAGAGTACTTGCTGGATGATGATGACATTGCGACTAGATACGTTGGTGGTCTTACCAAGTCTGTGACTAGACCTTTCCACAGACGCGTATTTATAGCAGCCACTGTTGCCTTTTGTTTCTTTAGTTTTGCTATGCAAATTTTTCCTGAATTCTTAATCCATTTCCCCTGCTGCGGCACTCTTGAAAATGGATGACGTAGATGCGTGACACCTGGAGGTTGAGGAGAGCTGATGTGGTTGTTTGTGAAAAATGGTTCAGTCTGCTGGACTCTAAGCCACATTGGCACTAAGGTGAATCTGTTGTGGCGTGAATAGCTAGGAGGCGCTAAGGGGGCTGTGCAGGCGACGTCATTTTTTGTTTTCACCCACTGCAGGTAGACACTGTCTGGTGTGAGCTGGTTCGGCGATAACATGAGACTGATTTGGAATCACTTTTCTTATCACTTTTGATGGTGTCTCGCGAATGTCAATAAATAAGTCGGTATCCCTCATCACCGAAAATTGGACAGTTCACATGACAAAATTGCAATCCTAAGTGCATATGTTCAAGATAGAACACTGAAAAGGCTAACAACGAGTTTTTTTTTCAACTAATTCTGTGTAAAAATAAGGCTCATCAAGCTTCGCCTTTCGGAGTCGGCATTGAGCTGTCGGTCGTGCCCACTAGTCATGCAACAACAGTGCACTCTACACGAGGGATTGTTGTTAAAGCGAGGATCATCTCGAACTGTCGGCGTTGATAATAATTATCATCAATTTACAGATCGATTGATTGAGATCAAAAGCAACCAGCGAACTGGTTTTCTTCTACCCACGGTGGCGTATACGTTACATTTCTGAATCAAATCATGTCTTAACATTGGGCTACGGTAGCGTATACGTAACTTTTTATTACAAAAAATCAATACTTTTGCGACCCTTACTGAGCGAAAGACATCAATAAAAAATGTGATATATGCACACGGTGCACAGGGTGCACAGGGTGTCCAGACAATGATAGGAAAAGAAATATTTATGAAACCACAACAGTGTGTAGTATCATCACCCACTTGAGATGAGTCTTATGTTGAATGACACATCATTCTTGGGATTTTGTCTACCTAGGGGCAAGTGATTCCAATAACCAACACCATAGGAGAGATGCATAGTGGAATCGGACTTGGCGACCGGTGTATACTTCGGTTCATCCAACTAGCTGGATCTTCCCACTCAATGGACCAAAATTACGCCTTACAAAATGCTTGTTTTTTGTTGTCCTGTTATGTGGATCCGATAGCTGGACGATAAGCAAAACAGCAGAGCAGATTATTGGTGCCTTCGAATGAAAAATTCAACGTCGGATATATGGCCCCGTTTGCGAGGCATGCCAATGTAAGAGAAGACATATCTGCGAACCACTCGTAATCGACTGCAGTGTCTTGGCATGGGCACCAATGCTCCAGCTAAGAGGGACTTCGTATCTGAGCCTCCTGTTTCGAGAATGAGAGGTAGACCAAACATCGAACATAAAGACCAGATTATGGCGGACGTAAGGCAGCTTGCTCTTGATGACGTGTAGAAGACTGTCAGCGATAAAAGGCGACTAAGTCTAAGGTTCGAACAGAGCAGTAAGTAGGCACATCTTTTAAATGGGAGACTCTGGTTAGCGGGTGGTCGGTCCCTTTTTTGATATCTGATACTCGAGAAATAGGCGTTTTATCAGTCAAAGCGAAATAAAAGTTTTCAATAAATTTACACATTGCTCTACATTGATTCGGGTAAACGTTGGGGCATGGTATTAAATATAAAACGTCGGCACTGCACAAGCCTGATCGTGATACGCCCGTATCGAGGTGCCAGCGGATCACGATATCGTTAGAGTCGTGTGCCCCAGAAACTTCTCATTGCATCCGTTGTTCAGGTTCTGATCAACATGGCTGCGCTTTGCGTTGAAAACTCCAGTCAATCCATTGGCCACGCGTTAAGACTCGAGAAGCTCGACGAAGAGAATAGAGCAAATCCTGATACCAGAGTACCGGGTGTAGGGAAGATAAGGGATAGTAGGGATAGCTGCCGGAAGACTGGCAAGAAGGCATCATATTCAAAAGAAGACATCACAGAGTGCAGCTATTATTGGTGTATAATTGTTGAGACGGCAGATCCTGGAAATGTCAACATAAATGCAAATCGACACCCACCACCTTTTCGTCGATTTCAAGGCCGCATATGACAGCGTGCATAGATGCAAGGTATACAGCGCCATGTCTGGTCCTGCCAAACTCGTCAGGTGGTGCAGGATGACGATGGAGAATTATCGCTACCCCATCAAGGTCGGAAACCAACTCACTGAAACCTTCAATGACAAAAAAGGCTTAGACAAGTCAACGCGTTGTCATGCGAAGTACAGAAGTCCGTACTACCATTAGCATGAGCGGATGAGATTGACGTGATTGGCAAAACACAGAGAGCCGTCAATGAGGCGGTTGCTGCAGTTGAGAAGCAATCGTTTAAAATGGGTTTAGCGGTGAACGAATATAATATCCTCATGAAAGGACAGAGCGACATAATGGGCGGATTTAACTTCGTAGTTTTCAAAGACTTCGTCTTCCTCGGCTCCGCAGCAAATAGTACGAGCAACATCAGTAGAGTAACTCTTGCCAACCTCTGTTTCTATGGTCTCAAGAGGTCATTGAGTAACTCTTGACAGCCCAAGCTTACTTTATATAAACCTTGATCTTCCCAGTCATGCTGTACGACACGGAGGCATGGACAATCTCAAAGCGGATGAAGAAGTCTTCGAGAGAAAGGTTGTGCGTTCGATCTTTGGTCCTGTTTGCGTTGACAGACTTTGGAGGAGAAGATTTAACCACGAACTGTACGGGCTGCACAGCGACATGAGTCAGTCATCTACGGATGAAACGTCGACGGTGGCTGCGTTGTATAGCGCGTATAGACAACTCAATTACGGCCGCGTTTAAGGTGGCGCCAACCAACTTGGCGTGAGGCACTGGAAGCAACTAGCCAGAGATCGTGCGTGTTGGAGAGGCTTGTTGGTTAAACCCCTGGTCCACCCCGGACTGTAGCGCGAAATTAAGTAGAACATTGTTGAGATAATATGGTCGTCGTAGAGTAGTGGGTCGGTGATTCGACTCCTACGTGGGTTGTGCCCATTTCGATCCAAGAATTTTACCAACACGCATAATTCACGGCTTCACCTCATTCGAGTCACGGACAATGCTCAAAGAGTATTCCTGTCTAGAAAAAGCTATAAGTGCCATCCACTCAAGATAGAGGAATAAAAGGGAAATGGCTAAAAGGTGGCTAGAATCATTTTCACGTGGTTCTTCTTGGGACCATGTGACTAGTACTGCAGAATCATCTGTCTGCGTCTACGTCTTCTCCTAAATCCCTTCAACCCTCCCAATGAAGTTTCTTACAAAAGAAGATCAATCTACAGTAGAATTCGTATTAGGGTTGACTAAAGTAACGACATTTCGGTTATAACGAAGACGTTAAAAGCTTAAGTTTGGTTTCCCATTCAATAACGTCTTCTTCATTCCGATATAGCGACGTCCGCTTGTAACGACGGGAAATTCGTCTCCCAAGAGCGTTCGTTATAACGAATTGTACTGTAAAAAAATGTCGTGGCCCTTCGTTATAACGAATTGTACTTCAAAACAATGTCGTTGATCCTGTCCGGGCTTTAGTCGCATACAACCACAACAGTCTGGCAATATCGTAAATTTCACTTATCGCACGAATATATCGACATAACGATATCGTTGAATTTTGAGTAGGATGTCAGTACAAACGGTATTGTTCTCATTTACAATCGAAATGAAAAACAAACGATAGATTAACGAGACGATGGTCATGGAATTGCCTGAAGCGAATCGTAGACTGAAGCCATAAGTTGTGATGGCTCGTTGATAGGTACCCGAAAAGTTACGTGACGAGAGTGAGGGGAAGTAAAAAATTCAATTCAAAAATTGATTTATATTCCATAAAAATTGTTATTAAGTACAAGGGAGTATTTTACAGTAAATTGTTTTTCTTTTTTTTTTTTTCGTTAAAAAAAATATCGCATTTACAAACAATACGACTGCAACTCAGACCTTGTGCAAGATTTTTTGCAGCACTCATCGTACACTCCGTACCTCCTGCGACGAGTCTTTGTCAATACGTTATCGGCGTTTTTCGAAAAGAAAGGCATCTGCTCCAGTTGATAGGGATCCCTCTCCTCCTGGTCAGCATAATAGTCGACTGGGTCAACTGGAAAATAAAAATCATTCAATGAGGTGGTCTGCATTAGCTGAACAAGGGGTCACTTGATTTTTTGATAATCTTAGTAAATGCACCGGCACAAATTATTTGCAGCGCTTCAGTCAGCTTGTGGCCGCATAACCTCTCGCCATCACTTGAATCAATGTCAACAGAAAAGAACAGCAGGCAGCAGAACTGCAGCACAAGGAGTGAGATTTTCAACGATGCAGACATGGCGCTATCCAAGGGATTCTCAAAGAAACTAATGTCAACCTCATCGATGCTGGGTGTATTTATACTCCTCAAAGTGGAGCAGAGAGCACCACTCATCTCCGTCTGAAGCGGATTTTTGCAATGCAGATTCCACCCATGAGCTTTTAATTTATTCCTTCCACGAAAACACAGCCTCGGTCCACGGACACCGAAGAGGGCGCACACTGATGGTCTTGTGTGTGATCGATAATCGAAGAGATGTCTCGGGTGCAGTAAGTCATTGCCACTAATTGGACGGAACATAGTCGAGTCTCTGTGGGTGCAGGAAATTTGCATGAGGGGAGAACAAACTTCTGAATCGACATAGAGTCTGTATTATAGAGGTTCTGCTTCAAAAATGAGGTCACTGACATTGAAGTCAAGTGCAGTTCGCGTCTGCTAACGGAATTGTTAAACAAGAGGGTGATGAGATCTACTCGCGTTTTCAAGGGGTCTAGCTGAATGTGTCAAGATATTTTCATATTTTAATCAAATTTCAGAAAACTTTTAATTATCTAGGGATGTCAACATTTTGTTGTGGCTGTTTTCGACTGGTTTTAGAGAACCTAATACTAACCACGATTCAATGACCCATTGAGCCCCCATTTCACCGACTGTCACCGTCTTCTAAACTACTCCTCTTGCACTCCCCAGGTTATTCAATCGGGGAGACCGAAAACCCAACCTCAAATGCGCACGGCTCCAGAAAAACGATGTCCAACTCATTTACCCGATGGACACTGTCCATGCAGACACACACACACACACACTGCCACCATTTGTCAGCGAACCGAACAGTCTTCCAAACCATCAATATGAAAAAGGACGTATCCATCACTATTGTCGTGTGTCCGTCTGAATTTCGTGCGCCTCCCTCACGACAGCACAAATGTAACCAGTCCGCTGACAATTTGTCAACTGGCGCCCAACAAAGACTGATCAATGTTGGAATAACATTTCACCGACAACGCAGCTGGCTGTTGAATGTCCTCCAGATCATCCGCTCTCTCATCTATCCACCTCCATTCGCAATTGCCTCTGCTGGAACACACCCAAACAGTTTCAATCTTATTGAGTACCCGGGTTCAATCGGAGGTCTTCACTTCGATCCGTACACGCTGGAAAAGAAAAACGAAACACGCACACACACAGACACACTTCCGGGAGATTTATCAAAACCGAATTCAACGGTACGATGAGGACACACGACCGACATGGAGCATCGAGCGATGGTGAAAGTTCGACAGGAAGTGCCGGAAAAATTGACGAAAATCCTTTGCTGGAACATGACAGGATTCATTTTCTCTTCCCACGTGTCAGCCTGGGAAGGTGTGTGAGTGTCTTTTTTGCTCTCAGTTCGCTTTTGGAGCATCACTCGTGCGGATGAAACGACTCGCTACCTCTCTGTCCCCGGGTATCGCGAGCGACGAGAATATGGGGGAGGATAATTGAAACAGGGTGAGAAAGGCACTTTGCGTTTAATTTTGAAACGAAAATAAAATCATTTTGACAAATAAACAAACGACCGTTGTCCTTGTTGCCGCCGACAGACTCATCATCCTGCTCTTTCCCTCGGAAACACTCAGAGCTAGGCACGTTTGAATTGCTCAATTGAATTGGCCAATTTTCCAGCAGGGGGTCGTGGTTATCATCGGTTGTCGCCACCCACCACACCCACGCCGAGTTCCTTCAACTCGCACGCTCCCTGACTTAGTTATGAGAGCTGTAGCAATAAGGGCATTCGCTGAATCTGTAAATTGGTGGACGTCCGCCACGCCAATAATGGTGTTTCCTCGCTCGAATAACAACGATTAGGTAAGTACCGCTACATAAGCAATTTGTGTGCGTGTGTTCGCCCGGCAAGCGGAGTCCCGGTCGGAGCGATAGTTTCGTTAATTATAATTTCAGCTAGAACACGGATAGAAAGGTACAGTGAAATTTAAGTCTTCCCGACGACGCACGAGGGACGGGAAATGGGGCGTTGTAAGGCATCTTTTACGTTTCGAAGGATTATGATAGAATTAGCATTTTGTTGAGGTCGATGGAAGACTTCTGCTTCCTATTAGGCACGGGTGGGGAGCCACGGTTTTCCTCGAGTTTGGGAAGCATCAGGTTTGCTGGACTCGGGGCCCAGCAAACCCTTCCTCGCGTAATTTGTGTTACATTTTGGCTTCGGCCACACAAGGTGGAAGCCGAGTCTCTTGGGTCTATTGTTGGAGAATATGATTTATCTTGCTTCCCTTTGGAAATTCGGGTTAATGACGGGGGTTGGCAGAATTTACCGCCTCTCTCAAAGGAAACCGAGGCAAGTTAATTCTTCTGTTTCGCGCAACTCCTACGAGGTAATCAACTTATCCTCTTATGAGCACTAATTGTAGACGCTAATGGAACGGAGGAGTCTCGCAACTCTCTCTCGCTCTTCATTGAGAGGCATCTCATATAAGTGCAGGCCTCCAGATGCGAGAGCTTGGCATTTCCCAGAGACCGTACACATTATCTTCATTCAGGTTGCCACTGAAGTCACCGGAGAAGACTCCGTGGCGATGCAGTCATCCAGTTCCCACTTAATTGAAGGGCCACCCACATTCCCTGGACGGTTTTTTGCTGGAATAGGGATTCGAATGAGGGCCTTGAATGTTTTTCGATTTAAATTTCAATTATTTACTGACACTGGTAAGTGAGGTCGTCAAAATACTTCAAACGGTTGTACAACTCCGGATGAAATAGATATGGTCATGAATATTTTGAATTGTGCTGAAAGAAGATTTGTTACTTCTGAGAAGGGTGATAGCATTTAAGGTGCGTAGGAGTTCCCGAAACACAATCGTGTTATGCTAATGCTCCAAAAGGGACACTTTTGATACAACCCGATTTCTGAGAAAAAATGTCTTTCGAGGAACCTCCCCAGATTCGTCCAATGCATGGAGGATATTTCTCCGAGAGTTTAGTGATTATAATGAATTCGTAGGAAATCAATGTCAATAGGACTTCCATGATATTCGAAGAAGGACAAACGAAAATAATTCTAATCAATCTTTGGACAGTATTTACATTGAGTGGCATGTTCTTACGGGTCTGCCATCCAAACGGACCGTATACAATTTCGGTACATCCGTGTCTCAGGCAGTCAGAGACCTTCACAGCACCTGCATTTATGAGTGATCTGCATGACATTTTTGCATATGAATCTTTGAACCTGTTCAATGTAGAGTGCATGTTAGTGGAGTCCCATTGAAGCAGGTGTCCAAGTTTAAGTATCTGGCGGTATTTGTGAGTGGGAGTGATGGAAGGAGCGATGCTCACCTTTCCTGTAGGATCGGTCAAGCTGGGTCGGTTTTGAAGCAGCTTGAGCGATCTGTACTCAGGAAGGCCGAGCTTGGTGTCAAAGCCAAGTAAGCGGTAGTAGCTATTCCAACTCTCACCTATGGTCATGAACTTTGGGTATTGACCAAAAGACTAAGATCGCGATACAAGCTGCTGAAATGCGATTTCTTCGTGCTGTTGTGGGAATTACTTGCCGGGGTAGGTTGAGAAACGCGGCAATTCTTCGAACGGAAAGGGCTATGCTGGTTTGGTCACGTGGCACGAATGTCGCCTTCATCACGACTTCGCAGACAGGCGTTGAATGCGATGCCATCAGGTAGACGACCGCTTAGCAGACCCAGGACGAGGTGGTTGGACCAAGTCAAAAAAATCTGCTGAGTTAGAGTCGATGATGGAGGATCGAGTTGCCTAGAAATCACTGGTGCGCGGTTTACTCCCGCGATCCTTTTAGTGGAGCATGCGGATCAGAATCGTTTGAACTCGATTTCATTGTTGATGCATTTATAGTTCGAGTGGGAGAATATTTTGCGGAGCATTGAATTTCTGTCGAATGAGGATTTTTGGCGCTTCACTTCGGACATATGACATAATTTCAAGCATGTCACTTAAAATCGTACCTTATTCTATAATTTCCCCGCACCAGTAAAAAAACTATATTCTTAATGTACAACGTTAAATATAAATAAAAGAAAAAAAAAATATTATTATTCCTTTTTTTATTAAATTTTTTATTTATTATATTATTCCTGCTCCTCCCCGTGCCATTTTAAGACATAAAAAAAACAATAAAAAAATTTAAAAGTCATTAAAAGTCGGACACAGAGAGTGCTTTAATTTAGAAGTGTTTCTAACAATAATAATAATAATTATTATATGGGTGGCGTTAGAGCGCGTAGCTTCTAAGCAACCATTCATGTTGTGAGTGCTATTGTTCTATCACGAGTGGAAGGGACCTACAGTTTTATGCCGACTCCGAGCGGCCAAGATTGAGAAGGTCTTTCTAGACATTTCTATTAATCTTTGACAATATTCATAGTGACTCGAAAGAGGTGAAGCCGTGAAAATTATTCTTAGTCGTACCAGACGCGATTCGAACCCAGGCATCGAGTTTCAGTTGCACATACCCACAACGCCATGGCCGCCACAGCAATAAAGACCAATATTTTTCAGAGATTGGCCAAAACAACAATTGAACGTCGACGAGGCTTCGGAGATGTGTTGGCGGTTGAAGATTTGATGCCAGAGAGTGACACTCTGATGGTTGCAATAAAAATATGAACATTTGATTCAGATGTTAAGAAGTTGGAACGAATTAGCAAAATTGTTGAAATTGTTGCTTAATAAATAAATATAGTAAAGTAAATTAAAAGAAATAAAACTTTGGTAAATAAAGTAAATTTCGTTTTGCCGACTGCAAGTCAACGATGAAAGACACCTTTATCTCAGGCAAAAAAAATGCAAGCCATTTGTATTTGCCAAATACAATTTTCCTCAGGTCGGTAACCGGACCGACGAGGATGAAGCGACCTACTATTCGACTCGATTAAGGTGCCAGGAACTTAGCCGCATATTTTACAGCTGAAGGCGGGATCTGTCATAATCATGTTCCGGCATCTGAATCAGCCGAAATTAAGCAACGGTACTCGGCTGTGAACAATGTGATTCAAGCGACGATCATCATTTGGGAAAATCGAAATATAGAGAAAAAATGAAAATAACACTGCAGTACAAACCATGCTTTGACAATCATCACAAGGAGAGGTGGTCCTTATTGCACCAATTCCGATTATTCCAACTGAGCTTTCATTCCAATTCAAGTGGATTCAGTAACCCGATCGACTGGCTTTTGCGATGACAGTCAATGAATCCCAGGGCCAATCGCCGGAAGCCTGTGGAATTAATCTCGAATGTCCTTGTTTTTCGCATGCTCAACTGTTTCCATTCACATTGAAATTTGATTGATTCATTTATTGAAATTAAGCTGAAGCGAGACGAAGTTCGCCAGGACTGCTAGTTAAAAATAAAATGTGAGGTTACTACTTGCCGTCTCACAATGCCGTACCTATTGTCAAAAACTTCATTTCATCACCACGCCATCGTTAAGCCCTAATTGAAAAGCACTTAATCCCAGCGATACCATTTTTGACACATATCAATGGACCTACTCAAGCCTCTCTTTGATGTGACACGGAACTGTGCAAAAAGCAAACCTAGAAGAGAGGACCATTTCATAAACATGCCCTGATGCACACACAACCATTGAAATCAGGAGCAGCTAACTGAGGCAATGAAAATTGCCAGACACTTGCATGCCAACCATCGGACGCCTTTGCCTTCGTCTGCCATCTCATTCATCGCCAGGCTCGCAGATCAAACATCAAACATTTAATGGAAGTCCTTAACGAACTTAATGCCATTGACATCATCTCCGATTTGAGATTCTCCCCCAATCATTGGCATCCAATCAGAGAACCCATAAGCTTACCATAAACCGACGTCGAAATCAATTGGGTTTTAACGTCCGAAAATAGAGCCCTCCGGCAGAGCAATATGAAATCGACACAACAAATCATTAAAACAAGACAAGGACTGACCATTTTCAAGCCGCTCGATCTTGATCCGTACCTTGTACACGTAATTGAATCCTCTAGCTGTGGCAATCACTTGAGAATCAAAAGCCAATCAATGCCCCATACAAGCCAATTACGCAGTTTTAACAGCATCCAACCAAGGACATCGGACCCATCGCGCACGGGCCGAGTTGTTTGTGCTTGTTTTTATTTTGGTCTCAAGCGAGCCATTTCCATGGGGTATTCATGTGCAAGCTGTCATCCCTACAGAGCCGTTTGCTAATAGGCAAGCCAATTGCGATAGCATACACTCGATGGCGTGTGTTTATTGAATCGAGTTCAGTTCACAGGACAAATTGGGGGGCAGATCCTCTTATTAAATTGTCATCGACATTTCTCGGACGAGGATGTCGGTGTGTCGTCTTTCTTAACGCGTAAGAAGTCTGTGGATGTGGCGCGACTACCCACCGTCCCCTTCGCTACCCCCACGCTCTGACCCCGATTGGAAGTCGAATAGAACATGCATCAAGCGGAAGAAGCCCTTTGGGTGAAGCTCTCAAAATTCAACGAGCGTTCCCCACGTCCTCCATTGATTTGAAGTTCTTTACCAGGCATCATGTTCGTGGCCTAAATTCATTACCTCTTCCATGGTTATAAATCTTTTCCTATCTCAGCTGGAGGGTTTCTGTGTACCAGGGTGGGTGTGTGTATGTGTGTTGTTTCATGGAATTTATGACCGTTCAAACGGGCTAGGAATTATCCTTCTTGGTTTCAAAATTACTTATGCATACGAACGGATGTCCCTTTTGACAGCGGGCGCAGTAGAGGGCGGCTAATTTCGAATACCCAGTTTGGGCTAAGGACTTGCTGTAAATTGTCTGCTCGTCGAAGGAAATCGAAAGTCAAAACTGGTGGTAGGGGGCCAGAATAGGGCATGCCTTCATGTCGAGGTGCGGTCGGAAAGATGATTTAGAATGAGGGTGAGGCGTGGTATTTCATGTGCACATGAATAAATACTTTGCATGGCCGGGGCCCAGGGATGTGTGGTATAAGGAGCGTACACGTAAGCTGGTTTATCTGATTTTCAGCGACTGATGAATAGGGGCACTTGTCGATCAACTTCATGTTCTATCACTCAATTGGGCCAATGGCCGGATACGTGCTGTTTGTCGTGTGAAACTGGGACAAATGAGTGCGAATGCGGGGAAGTAATCCGTCAGAATTCGGTGCGAACAGTAAGGGATGGGGGAGTTTCGTGTGCAGCGTCGAGTGCAACGAGGTGCTTAAGGAGCAGCCTATTCTTTCAGCGCAAAGACGTTGAGGGAACATCCTTTTACATCCAACACACATACATCGGCAAAAACGGAAATTCCCCAAGCTTTCGCTTATCATAGATGAGGCATAAGAAAATTATCGGTTGCGCATCAATAAGAAACTAGAGGAATTTCGGTGATACCATTTGGTAATGAGGTGACCTACCACCGACCACACAAAAATGTTGACGGTTCTTAATTAAACTCGAGGACTCGACAAATAGACAGTTCCAATAAACAGTTTCTTTTCTGGGTTTGACCTTTTCCTTACCATCTTGGTCGCTCACCTGTCTGTAGGATCCAGGAGTGACGTCGGTTACGGGCACCGCCGGCCTTACCTCGAAGGACATTGCTAGTTGAAACACAGACTGGTTTTTTAACCTGATACAACCTTCAATTGCATCCAAAGCTATGTTTGGTAGTGTGAGCATTTCATTCAAAACCGAGCAATAAATGCTTTTGACGCGATCTCTATGGTGATCACTTTTGGCCCACTTTTCGTCAAGCTTCATCGTCTTTATTCACGTAATTGCGCTTTCCGAAAAAACAAATATTATTAAAACAGAACTTATAATAATAATATGGGTGCCCCCACAGCAAGTAGATGGCCAGGGCCTAGCTCCTCAGCAACCACTCGTGTTGTGTGTGCTATTGTTCTCTCACGAGTGGTAGGAACCTATGCTTTTACTCCGGCTCCGAACGGCCTAGTTTGACAGTTTTTCTAGACAGTTATTAATTTTTAACATTGTCAGTGACTAGAAAGACAGCTGAAAGGTGACATATCGACTGGAGGGCTATCGATAGAACAACGGAGTAGAGCAAGCCCACAACAGTTCAACGTCGGAAAGCTACAATCACAATTGATCGCCAGGAACTTTGCCGATCGAGTCTCTCTGAATGTCTCAGAGAGTCCAACAATCGAAAAACAATGGAACCGTTGTCAAAACGCCATCAGAGCAGCTGCCTCTGATCGTCTGCACTGAGATCAAACGCAGAATAACACTTGCAAACGCTGTTTCCTTGCGCAATTGGGCCAATCTAACATTACATAAGACCTTGATCATCCCTATCCTACTCTAAGCCGCGGAAGCCTGGACAGTCTCAAAATCAGATGAAGAAGAAGATTAAACAGTGAACTGTATGTACAGCGGCTGTACAGCGACATGAGCCTAGGCCGGCGTTTGCGGATTCAATGAGAGAAAACCGCCCCAACCTGGTGAGTCTCTAACTCCGAACCAATGGGCCATCGCAATAGAGGATGCCAACGGAGCCAAAGGCGCGCATAAATGGAGAAGGACCTCAACCAACTTGGCGTCCGAAATAAAAGGCAACTGGCTAAAGATCTTTCCAGTTGGAGAGGCTGTAAGATGAAGAAAAAATGTGACACTTGATGTACTATGATGTAAGCCACGGTTGCCACAAACTCAAATCAGGTGAAGCGAAATTCAAATCTCAAAAGTAAGTCTGCCCTGATATGGGTTTTTCAGGTAGCATCTACTGCTGTCAATTTAGCGTCCACTTATCAAAAAATGGATGGTTTGCTAGCCAAGCTTCAAAGGGCCATTTATCGGCGATAAAAATTTCGTATTTGTTTTATGCCAGAGTAACCTGCGTTAAAAGCGTTTGCTCAGAAGGTTTTTGGTTTATGAACCGTCGTGCCCACAGTTTTTGAGACATCCTTATTTATTGTATTTTTTAAATGCACAACTAATTGCTTAAGAAAACTCCATTCAAGACTCCATTTAAGACGCAGAGCATCGATTTGCTGTACACTCACTTTTAACGCTGACTGTACATGTTTCAAATCTGGAAGGGGGCTCAATTCCATTAATTAGGAGCAAGGTTGCCAGCGAAAGGCAACATTTATAAAGGCCCCATGCCATAGAATCAGTTGCGTGCGTGCGTGCGTTCAGATCCCACAGAAAGTTTTCTTTACGCCGCGTGTGTAATACGCTTTTGTATAAATCTAAGAAATTTCAAATTTTTGTAGTTCCAGGGTTGTTAGGAATTATTCAAGAAAAATTGTGAGCAAAACAAAACGCAGTCATTCATCCATAAAATATCGTAGAAACCAACACATAGATAGAAATGTGTTCATAAAAGCATGTGTCAACCGCCAAAGAAGTCTTAAAAACCAATTGCAACCGCCACTTGTGGGCCGCATTGGCTATCTCATTAGGCCTTATGAGCTGCCACTTCTTTGACAGAACGAAGGCTGGTACAGTTGGAGCAGTAGAGAGGCAATCACCTGGACTGGATAGGAGTGCATGACCATTTCGCTTCGAGTGGTTCCAAATAAGCCAATTGTGGTCAGTCTTGATTGATGATTTCTCCACGCCCCTAAGAAAAAAATTATGTAAAACGGTGTTCAATGATTCTTACTCCGTACAAGCGAATGCATGAGGAGGTGTCTGATGAGGGCAAATCAAAGTTTTCATGTGCTGCAACCCAGGCCGGGTGGTGCCGGCCTAGCAGCTTTAAAACTCAGATACCAAGCGATTATTCGCCCGCAATGATATCGTCTTTATACCCGAGATTCAGTCTTGCTTTGCTTATCGAAGCAAGAGACACGTTTTCGAAGATGCTGGGGAGAGATTTTTGCTCAACGGACAGCTCGCAGATTTTTTCTGTTTTTCCCCGTTCACCACTCTCGATGACAGGACAATAAATCCAAGGCAAAATTTGTCTTCAGAAGGCACCAAGAATCTACTTTGCTTATCGTCAAGCTTTCGCCAACGCTCGGCGCCTCACAATGTGACATACCGCATCGCACATTCACGAGTTTACCGCTGTGGTGAGGGTAGGGAAAGGGGGCTACTAGTGCATTCACCAGCATATTTAGACCATTTTGGTCCATTGTGTCAAACTAGTACCACCGATGGACCACACAAGAGATAGTGCCGTTCATTTGATCCCAACGGCAAATGGTGACTGGACTAGATTTGAAAACCACTTAAAAGCGTATTAACCTTGCTTTCACCCAGATTCCAACCGGAGACCTCACTAACCAAGGGTAGGCACTTAACCAACTGCGCCTTCCAGTCGTCTTCAAGCAATAATAAGGTATGCCTGACTGCACATCACAAAACCCGGTGAAAATAAAAGTGCCTTCGTGGATCGAAAATAGGGGAACAGCGTACATATACAGCGTGTCCTCTTTCTCCTGCTTCTGCTCCCCAGTTTGTCTAAGTCAAAACCACCCATCCTATCGCACCAAATACCACCCACACAATCGATAACCTCAATCATCGAAAACCAACAGTTTGCTTGCAACTCAAACCAAATGCATTTGCCGTAACTAACAACTTGATTTGACGTATCAATATGCACCCAACACGAGGACCTCTTCAGCGTCGAGATGAAGAGGATAAGCGCCGGAGTGTGTACTTGCAAAATACAGCAATTTATTTTCCACATGATTATGTTGTGACACATCCTTTATCACACTCATAGACGTGTTGTGTGTGCTTATCAACTTCCCTTATTCATTTTGATGAGGCCAGTACACACGACGCAGAAATTCTTCCTCGCCAGCATCCTCAAGCAAACGAAATCCCAGCTAAAACGGGGTACGTTCTGACGGAAAGGAGCTCGAAAACTGAAACAAAAGCAAGGGCCACCCAAACGATCCATCTGAACAGCGAGTATCGAAAAGAAAAATCGCTTAACCGCACAGCGGGAGACAGCGATGGGTGCGACGGGGATATGGGGACACCCGCCCGGGAAACCGACGTGAAAGAATTTTTAATATCGTTGAAGCGCCAGTCGCAGCACACCACCAGCACTGTGCCGAAGGAGCGGAGGATGAGCTGAATACAAAGTTTTTGAGCAGCACCATAGCACCGTATCGCGTGAATGCGAGAAGCTAAACTTTTTTCTCCTTCCTCCAGAAATTTTTTTGGCTGAAAATTCAAACTCAAAGTCAGAGTGAAACACACACGCGGGTGTGTGCGAATGCGTGCGTCAAGCAGGAGATGTGTACAAGGTAGTGACAACAACGTCGCTGGGATGATGCATGGCAAGAGGATTACGTACGTGGAGGCGGCCAAAGCCAAGACGATAGCATCATTATTCAGGCTCATCAATCACTAACTACATAACATTATCAAGCGATGTGCCTGTCATAATCGAATGAATCCTTAATGTCATTCCCCCGATCTGCATGGCATTGGGAATGACGCATCGTGTGGGGGATCTGTTCGACGTTTGCCTGATACGACCACGACGGCGCTGCTAGCACACACGATTCTGCACGAGTGAATGCCGCGTGACTGGGGGAAGCATGACGGATGGTGTTTGGCCCTTCGAAACGCTTTCAAGGAGATCAATTCCTGCAAGAATAATCATTTCGCTTAAGGCGAGACCTCTTGGATGAGGGTGGGGAATCACAAATCACCTCCGAAATTAATTCTGACATTCGATGGGTCGAAGTGAGTACGGGGAAAGGTGCAAGTTGAACCCATGCGTGCTCTTAGTCAACTCTTCTGTCTTTGTGATGCCGTGGATTGGATGAAGGGGGATAAGGCAACTGAACTGACTGACCTGACTGAACTGACTGAACTGACTGAACTGACTGAACTGACTGAACTGACTGAACTGACTGAACTGACTGAACTGACTGAACTGACTGAACTGACTGAACTGACTGAACTGACTGAACTGACTGAACTTACTGAACTGACTGAACTGACTGAACTGACTGAACTAACGGAACTGACTGAACTGACTGAACTGACTGAACTGACTGAACTGACTGAACTGACTGAACTGACTGAACTGACTGAACTGACTGAACTGACTGAACTGACTGAACTGACTGAACTGACTGAACTGACTGAACTAACGGAACTGACTGAACTGACTGAACTGACTGAACTGACTGAACTGACTGAACTGACTGAACTGACTGAACTGACTGAACTGACTGAACTGACTGAACTGACTGAACTGACTGAACTGACTGAACTGACATAACTGACTAAACTGACTGAACTGACTGAACTGACTGAACAGACGGAACTGACTGAGCTGACTGAACGGACTGAACTGACTGAACTGACTGAACTGACTGAACTGACTGAACGGAATGAACTGACTGAACTGACTGAACTGACTGAACTGACTGAACTGACTGAACTGAATGATCTGACTGAACGGACTGAACTGACTGAACTGACTGAACTGAATGATCTGACTGAACTCACTGAACTGACTGAACGGACTGAACTGACTGAGCTGATTGAACTGACTGAACCGACTGAACTGACTGAACTCACTGAACTGACTGAACTCACTGAACTGACTGAACTGACTGAACTGACTGAACCGACTGAGCTGACTGAACTGACTGAACTGACTGAACTGACTGAACTGACTGAACTGACTGAACTGACTGAACTGACTGAACTGACTGAACTGACTGAACTGACTGAACTGACTGAACTGACTGAACTGACTGAACTGACTGAACTGACTGAAATGACTGAACGGACTGAACTGACTGAACTGACTGAACTGACTGAACTGACTGAACTGACTGAACTGACTGAACTGACTGAACTGACTGAACTGACTGAACTGACTGAACTGACTGAACCGACTGAACGTTCCATCCTACTTTACTGCCAGGCAGAGTCGGTAGCCAGTTAACGGGGAATTAAGCAAGGCGCTCACACGATGATGATCTATGCCGGGCCCTGGCTACACAGTCTTTTTTGGCAACAGGATGTCTGACATGCTACTCACTCGCCACGGCTTACCATCGTGTGGGAAATTATGGACGTCAAAATGCTAAGGTAGAATCGTAAATCGTTGAATAATAGAAATTATTTGGGGTCCATATATAAAAGTCTCTCATTGGCTGTGAATACACAGTGCAGTGGGGATGCTAAGCATCAACACTAGAAAAACATTTTGAGAGTCGATCCTGACAAAAGCAGAAATCAAATCTATCTTTCCTAAGATTGCTCCATATTTTTCAGTCACTCCATTGACTTTTCAACTTAAGATTGAGACTTTCCCCCAAGCCTCCTCTAAAGTGAACGTCAGCAGTGCTGACGACAAAGTTGCTTGGATTAGCCGATGTAAATCAAATCCCATCGACCCATTCGAGAGCTTGTTTTCCTTCAATAATTGAAACCGTAATTCATTACAGCCCCGCACAGTCGACACTGCACTCAAATGCAATAAGAATAATCAAATTAATTAAACTTACCCCAAGGATCATACTCATTTATCAATTCCAGGATAATTTACTATCGTCCTCGTTTCACAGAATCTCCAGCCGACCGACCAGAGGCAAGGAACCAGAAAAAGGAGTAACTTTTCTCCGGATTCCACACTTATTTCACGAGTCACCGAGAGAGGGCGATAATGGGTGGGAAGAACATTTTTGCACTAAAATTCGTGAGAGCAATTTTAAATCGCCAACTTCGTCATCGCCGCGGGGAAATTATTCAGCATCGAAAACAGAAGGAGCGTACCCATTCTGAAGGGATTTCGTGTTCGCAGTACCCTGCTGTCGGTGGGCGCACAACTTTCGTGGCCCATTAGGAAATCTTTAAATCTACCCAAGGAAATCCATTCCCCTTCCAGGTCGGGATATGAAAAGGATTCTCAATTCCCCAGTAACTAGTCGACCCGGGAACCATAAGAACGAATGGAGCTGATAAGTTTGTATGCACAGGCTTAAAGGTGAGCCGCACATGTTCGCTAAATACGGGAGGAAAACTTCTAGGCCAAGGGATATGGATAAGGAACGAAACTAACTACACAAGGCAGAAGAGAAGAAAATATGTAACTTACGGTTTCCTTGTTATCCTTTGATTTGGAGAGCACCTCCTCGAGCCATATCCATTGTTTTTCCGTATCCTGATTCTCATATTCAGATAGAGCGCTCACACGTCCGCCTCCATCCACCATCATGCCGCCAACGGCGCCGATGCCACTGTTGCTGCCACCGCCTCCAATCTGACTGCCACGGGACATGTGGTGATGCGATGTGCCATAACCACTGCTGCCGTCACCGTGGTAATGATGCTGATGCACTCCGCCGTGGTGGTAGTAAAAGTTTTTGTATTCGGTGGAATCCATGCTGCCACTGCTCGAGCCACCATTCGGCTGTCGCTGCCTGACTGCAGCCAAGTGACTCTGCGAGTATTTCGGGTCATGTCGCATGAAATTTGTATTCAGGGCGATTATCCTTAGACGACTTTTTGTTTGTTCAATTGAATAGTAGCCACCTAAAGGGGAAGAAAACAGAGTCACGGTTAGACAAGGATATACGAGCAGCTTGGGGGACTTGGGTGGGTGTGCGGACATTTCCATATCAATGGCGGATTCCTTCCGCTCCATTCACGTTTATGGCCGTGATTTTGGCGTTCAAGAATATGCCACACACGGATTCGTCCTGGAGGAAACATCCCCATTTCCTGGCGATATTTGGGGCGAGGGTAGGGGACTTTAAAGCCGAAATGATACGATATCTGGTTCGATATCCGTATCTCCATATCCATCCATCAAAATCAGTTCGCTTTTGTGCAAATGTATACAATCACTCATCGGGACGGAAAAAAGGGATATTTTCAGATCATGACTGAATGGGCAAGCAAATACAGATACGACAGAAGGCAAACAAACCTTTTTCAAATGTGTGCAGCGCCTCCGATGGCAACCAGTGTCTCCAGAGTTCGCCCATCCGACGGAAGTTGGTATTGGTGCCATCCTCATGGCCCAGCACGGGAAACACGAATTGTGATGGAAATGTTCGCCCCAGTAATTCTGTGATATTTCGCAGGATTTCCAGTTTTTTCGTCTCGAACATTGGATGCGCTGAATGCGATAAGCCGTCACTGTAAACGAAATAGAAAAATACAAAAATAGAGAAATACAGCATCAGAGATTTTCAATGCGAATACAAAAAACTAATGCCCGGGCGCAAAAACTACATTCAAATACATTCACATTTAAAACTTTCACGAGATGGATTCAATCCTGGCCGGAATAGGATTAATTTAACAAATGGATATTTTTTGATTTGAGCTAGAAAATATGCGGACGGTTGTGAGCTGCATTTTGACAACCATGTTCTTACGACCGTGGCCGTTGCCTGCACATTTGACAGATTTCACAGATTAGTTGCGTCTATTTTCTTGTCTGTGCTGTGATACTGCCGATCGGTCCTAATGCTAACATGACATATAATGTCCGACGTTAATATGACATATTCGCGTCCCAGTGGTACTTGCTAACAGGCGTAGACTTGTGCATGTGACTCGGTGACTGCCTCGGTTGACTCACTTGGGCTCTGATTAGGTCCAGATTAAACAAATTAATATCTCTATGTGAACGTAGGGAAATGTTGAAAAAAAAATATATTCCACATACGCCACAGTATCCAAATTCAGTGCGACCTCATTCATTGTAGCAGTTGCCGTGCAGTGTTTCCACTTGATTTTTCCACTTGTTAGTGAATAGCTACAAAAATCGTAGTAGTCAAAATATATTTTTTTCAAAATTTATTTTAATAAAAAATAGACGTATAGGCCATCTATTGTGCCCCTCTTAACGCCTTGGCTTTCTTAAAAGCTCTTATTTCAAGCAGCTCTTTTCAGAGTCAGAGTGTATTGTGGGTTATCTGCTCCTGTTACACGAAGGTGGAAGAGATTTGTACTAGAGAATTCTCTCTAAGCCAGTTTCCTCAAGGAATCTGAGAATGATGACTGGTTACAATGACTTCAATTCTTCTTCTGATTTTAGGTGCTTTCCTAGATATCTCAGCCTTTTGTGGTCAAGTGCCTCACAAAATCCCAGTACATGTTCTGGAATTTCATCAGATTCTCCGCAGAATCTGCAGAGACTTTCCTTCGTCTGATTGTCCTAGTTTCCTTAGGTGCTCCGTGAGACTACAGTGCCCTATTAGTAAGCCTGTTAGGATACAGAGGTTGTTCGTGCTCATTCTGATGAACACCTCTTCCGGTTAAGTTGGCCCAAGAGCTTCGTGGTCTGCTTCAAGCCATGGGCCTTGTTCCAGGTATCCGCCCGGTTCCTTCTTTTTAGTTCCCTGAACACTTTCCTGTGGACGTGATCTGCGAAAGCGCAGAATGGTTCGGGGTCTTAGGTGCCACTTTCCTAGCGAAGGAGTCGGCCATTTCATTGCCTTCCAACCCTTTATGGCCAGGTATCCAACAAAGATTTACTCTGTTACTCCTGGTCAGCTCGTTAAGCTTCTGTAGACGTTTCGAAATGACCTTAGATTTGACGATAAAGGAGTCTATTGCCAGGATAGGGGCACTAGTATAATTCCTGTAAATATTTATCTGAGCCCATCTCTCTATGGCATAGACTTCTCCTTGAAAGATGCTGATGCCTTTGCCCATGGTTTCGCAGCACTTTGTCGGGGGACCAAATACTCCTGCCCCTGTTCCTTCATCAGTTCTTGATCCATCTGAATACCATTTCACCGTATTGCTGCTCAGTCTGTTGACTATGTCCTATGTCCTTCATTGATCCAGTCTTTTTTGGCGCTGAGCTTAATGGTGAACTCCTTTTGGAAGTTGAATTTCCTGATCGCGTCATCCTTCGAAATGACCAGGAGTGGAAGCTTTTTGACTAGTGCATCGAATTGTGTCGATGTAATGCGCCTGTCTTCTCCTATTCCTTCTTTAGCCATTCTCATGATTGTTTTATTGGCGACCGCCAGATGCAATGGAGTCCGCTCCCATAATACTTCCAACACAGAGGCATTCCAACCTTTGAACTTGGTTGCGTGTCTCTGTTGTAATGATCAGGTTGGTTCTTTGGGACCAAGCTATGCGATTGTTGGTCTAACATGTACATCCATTTTAGGATGCTTACACTGCAACCCCAGGATTTGCCGGCTAAGCTTCTACAAATCGTTAATGCACACGTCGCCTTCTTGATAATCTAAGTAAGCTAATGTAATAGTTTCTAAAACAAGTTCTAACAAAAATCAATGCAGTGTCAGAAGAAAAGTCTTGAGCCACTCGTTGGCCGGGACCAAACAACTTTGACACCAGCGGCAGATGACAACCAGGCTCTTCTAAATCGCGAACGGATTCAGTCCGAAATATTGAATCGTCAAAACTTTATTTTACAGAATTGCAGTGGACGCTTGCAAGTTAGAACTTTTGGAATAGAATCTTCCAGAAATGCGAACCTGAGGTTGAAAGCATTGAATGCTACAAAATAAAAACCTTAGATTTTACTTACTGATTTTTGGACTTTCGGAGTCGTAGGTCCGTTCCACTCGTGAGAGAGCAATAGCGCGCGACAAAACTGAGAAGCTTGGCCCTGGCCCTCTATGGTCTGTATATTATTATTATTATTGGCACACATTTTCAAAACAAAACACTTCCATACAGATTGCAATTTCCACCCTAGACGACCCATGATGCTGGGCATAGCAATTATCAGACCGATTCTAACTTCCGGTGTTCTCTTATGGTGTCTGTTGAAATCTGTCCAAGTTGTCCATGTGTTTGAATCAGCATTCCGATATTACCGCTGTTGAGGCAGTTCCCCATATGTTTGCTTGACAAATAAACACGGCACTTAGAGGGTACACATCTGATTGAACAACTCCTACAGAGGCAACTCGTCGGCAATCTTCCATATCACTGCTTAGTTCAGTCAAAACAAGTCTGATATGAATTGTACACAAGACGGATGAAGACACCGCCATTGGAGTGATTGTATATTCGCCAAAATTCTCAACCCAATCACTGCAGCGTGTTCCAAGCGCAAGCAATCTATCTCTGCCATTTATCTCAATAGGTAACCTTATTTTTTACAGATTTTCATGCTCAATATCAGGATATACTTGGTCCCAAAAGGTTTCAACTTTTGTCTCCTTTGATTTTAGTCCACATTTGGAGGTTGTTTTTTAGACAACGAAATCGTCGGCCCGTGCTCCACTTTAGAGGCTCCCCGTTTTCGGCGGTTCACTTATTTGAAAAAAAAGTTTATGCATGAAGTGAGATTCAATTCAGAAAGTATCACTGCATTTGAAGACCGATTGGAATTTTGAAAGGTTGCTCTTGAGTAAAAAACGAAATCAAATATTACTCCAGAATGAACCCCCTCAGTGTCAACAAGCGGCCATTGGTTCGTTTCGTAAATTGCCTTCCTAAATCACGGCATTCCCATATCTCACGCCCAGACCCTGATGCCGTATGAAGTGGTCTGCAACTAACGCTTCTGAAATGGATTGGCTGCACAGTATGCTTGAAATGCCACTGAATAGGGCTCCTTGCTGGTCCCGGGGGTCTGTGACTGTGCATGGACGACCATTAATCGACTGACTGCATAGGTGGTGATTTCAGCTTAGGGTATGGTTCATTGATTGAGAAGTTCCCCAAATCAATACACGGGAGGCTATTTAACCTTAATCGAGTAGCATTAGCGACGAACACTCTGAAGTAAGTACTGGCATTTTGTTTCACTTTCGATAATTGACTCATACTCCCTCGCTACAATGATTGCCAACAAAGGGTGAGCACGCACATTGTCATATCTGTGCCACGAAAAAGTCGACCCCCTCCAACCAACTTTCCCCACAAATCTCCAATCCTGACAAATGACACCTCCGTAATAGAGAAGCTGCTTATTAAGACTAGCAGAAGACGGTGCTCATTGCGTGCGGATTAAAATTCAAACCACTCACTGCCTTGACTCAGACTCAGGCAAAGACTTTGGTCTCAATTTAACGCATAATTTTGTAAGTAGTTGACGTATTTTACCGCCACTTAGGCCTGCCTCCCTTCACATAATTAGAAGCATAAAAACAACAAAAATACACAAAAGACCTAACTAGATCATTAGTGCTCAGCTATGGGGCCACCTAGCAAAAGCAACCCCCACTCACGTACGTATTACAACAACACGGAGTGTGCGTCTGAAATTAAAATTATCCTTCCATAAATTGCCCTTAGGATCCGAAAGACCGCTCGGTCGGTCGCCCTTCGAACGCACAGGAGAATGTTTGTGGGGCGTTGTACCTATTTAGAGCGAAGTTGAATGAACATCCCTTATGTACGCCCCCGGGAGTCCCACCATCGGGACTCCGGCAAAGGCTGTGGGAGTCATTTTATTGCTTATCTTGAGGGGAAAGAAAGAAAATACCATGCCACAGAATCACAAATAATAAATACTTTCGCTACACCATCGCTGAACAGCCGCCATACGCCATGGAGATGTCCAAGCAAACAGTCGTCCATTCGCCGACGGACAGTGTGAGGAGGATGTGCACACATGTACCGTACACGAGGCGGACTCGGAAGTCGCATAAAATCGCGAGAACGAAAAGCAGAAAACTCCCACAACAAAGTGCACGCCTCTGAGTTCGTAATTTTCCGCCAGCTGACATGGTTGGTGTAAGACGCCGACCGGGGTCAACTCATTTTCCTTCTTCCGTGCACTTACTAAGCCACATCGTAACCAAACAAAGCTGTCTTTGAGGCCGGAGAAGGATTATAGCAGCGCGGGCTGCTGGGCAGCGGGTTGGGTGCTGTCTTGGCAATAGCACAACACTCGCTCATAAAGCCGCCGCCGGTAAAAGTAATTAAATTCCGAAGCATAAAAGCAGAATTTTATGGAAAAACAAGATCCCTTCTTAAATCGGAAAAAAAGGGAGAAAAAGGGAATTGAGCGAGCCACGCACAAGAGAAAGAACTTAATATACTCCTTTTGCGTTGCGGCGGAAAAGGGTTGCATAATTTACATGTTTTTTAGGCGGCCTTTGGATGGCTGGAAGGGCGAGCGAAAAAATATATTTTTTTCAGGTAACATTATATGGCTTTTACCGCAATTAAATACGCAGCCGGGGTTGGGGAATGTGGTGATGAGGTTTTCCAAATTTGGGTTCATTCGGAAATGGATGAGCACGAAAGAATGCGTTTTTTCCTCTCACTTTGGTGATGTGACAAGTCGAGTGATCAAACTCAGGAAGGGACAACTGAGAGAGGTCGCAGAGCTAAGACGATCAGTTTTCTTTTGTTTCGTCCTCTTTTCAGTGAAAATACCGAAAGCTCGAAGCACATGGAGACCCTGTCTGGTGCTGTCAACTGTAATCCACTCACCCAGTGCAACGACTGGCTTGCATGTGTATCAGCGGAGCATTAAGAGGCACTCCGCAGGACTCATTCGGCAGCCACTTCATCCCAAAGACACTTCAGTCAGTCTCAGTCACTCAGTTATTTTAAATGAATTCAACTTTCTTCCCAACGACACCGGACGCTTGCTACCCCAAGCCAACCACAACTCTCTACCAGCACTCTTTCCAGATGGGAATGGAAGTGTGACCAGTGGACGCTGGTCGATTCCCACGAATCTACACAGACAAATCGAAAACGGTTGAAGAGGTGGGTGTAGGTGTCTAACCTCCACACTGTCCTTGTCCTAGCAAATTCCCAACCACTGTAGCGTTGCCCCGCTAGTGTTCCATTTCCGCCTGGAACGCTCTGGAATTGTCTGGTAGGATTGATGGATTCCGAGACACACGCCTAAAGACATCTTTGTGGTTTCAGTACGGGCTGTGCCATGTGGACTAGACTTGGAGTGTCAAAGTCGCTTGTCAGATCAAGTCTGGGGACCACGTACTCTCTTCCGAGGTATCCCCGTATAAGATCAAGGATTGTGCAGGAGATGGTCAAGCACCCAGCCTCTCTAGTTTGCCGTTTGCTATAGTTTTCCTTAAAGTGTAAGTTCACAGGGAGAAGATGTTGCATTCCCGTCAGAGCACCTTTGGAGTCTATGCCTGCTGTTCTTTACGAGTTTCGGCGTATTACATTCTATATACTTTTCAACGGCCATACTTGTTCAACAACCCGGGTGAACTGAACGGCAGCGGCATAGCGCTTTGCCACAGCATCACTTCCAGGAATAGGACTGGTCCAAATGTGACAGCTGTTTAGATCCAACCACCTTAACCTAACCGAACCTAGTCGGTTCGTTGTTTCCATTGAGAGAGACCATTCATGCCTGAATCTTAGGAGCTTATTTTCAACAACGCTTAGCTCCTCCACCTCAACGAAGAAGTGCTTTAATAGAAACTACCTCCTTTTTCTAGATAGCAAGTGAGCTAGCCACAGAACTACCCGTCTCGCCAAGAATGCCCATCAGTTTACCCTTAAGCCTACTTTCGGACACACAGTTAAATGTAGAGACTCGTTCTGCAGCCGCACCACACGAATGTGGAACCCTCTTCCCAGCCTGGTATTTCCCACAGACTACAATCCGCAGATGTTTAAGTCCAATGTGCACAGACATCCTTTCTCTTAGTCCCTCTATGCCTTCGGCCCAAGCTGTTTCTTGATCCCGGAGTATTTGTAAAAAATTGTGCGCGTGCAAATTATTAAAAAAAAAGCGCTGAGCACTCGCAGAGCAGATGTTGGATTGATTCGGTTTGTTTTCCTCCTGAACATCACCAGCAATGCATGGCACAGTGACAGATAATTAGTCCTAGTCCTATCACAAGCAGAGATTCCCCCAGTCCAGATTAATTTTTAGCCGAATGTTCGTTTTATTGAAATCCAGTATGCCGGGGTTTCTTAGCACCGTGTTCACCAAGTATACTTCGCAGACGCTTTGTCTACACAGCCTTACCAGCTGTGATGTCAGAAAGTCCGATACTGTGGCTTATATTGACTTTTGGCTTTCCGAAAAAAGTTTGATCAATTTGTTGGTTACGTCCTGGTTTCTCAACCTGAGTGCTGCTTCGTGTATCGCAGTCACTTCGGAAACTTGAAAGGCGGTGCAGTCGTGTCTTAGTTAGGTGGGGTTTCGACAAGTGGTCACAGAAGACCCCTGCCTATGGACGGTATGTAGCGTTTGGTTTGACCGAACCTAACACCCCTCCCCACCGTCTGATCATATTTTGATTTATTTTTATTTTTATTTATTTTTTTTTTCAGACTCTCCCTGGAAGCTAACTTCAAGACCTGACCACCAAATCAAATCGCCACATTGGCTAAACACAAGCTAAGCCAACATCTGCAATCCACAGTGACTGCGAGGTTCATGTTTGGAAGCGTCCCTCTGCCGATTGCCCGAAAATAACTCCCACGACTCATGGTGGCTTCCATGTCCGTGTCAGCAACCAAAGCCGGCTTCGTAAGTCCTCGCTCATGACCAGCGAAATTTCAAAAAACCAATTCTGCGCACATTTATTTAAATTGTGGCCAATGACTTTGGATGTTCATAACAGGTGTTCGCATATAATCATTTGCGACTGCCTTTTTAACAGCGATCCCACAGGAGCACGCACACCCCCACATCCAGTACCGAAGCTCACGTAGGTGGTCCCCGAGCTGAGTCCTAAATTTTCTCCTCGTAATCGATTTGCCTACTTCGTAACTGTTCAATATATCTTCTTACTTGCACACACACCCACACAAACACCCTCCACCCACAATGACAGACTCGAAACGCACAAGACACCCAGCACCAGAAGAGCAAGAGCAGGGGAAGAAAGTTGCCTTATTCAATAATGTACGTCATACTTGAGAAAGTCTGCGAACAAATTTCCAATCAACTTTCGAAGGATATCAATTTTAACCTGTACGCGAGGAGGATTCCTTTATGATTTCCCTCGATCCGTCCTGTTCTGGCTCCTGGTGGCTGTTGGGTGGCTATTGTGTATTGTGTTCATTGAATACGTCCCAATAATGAGGATGCTATCGGGGCTGAAAGAACAAGAAATCCTGATATCCCCCCCCCCCCCCCCCCCCCTTGGTAACGGTAACGCGTTCATACTTGAAGTTAATCCTTGCGCAAGGTCGAGATGGGACGCTGTCGTAAATAATTTTGATGAAACAACAATATTGCCCTCTTAATGGTAATTTTATGCCATCTTAAGCGCATAAGGACCCAAGACTGACAACGACAGCAGGAGTGGGTGCCTCAGTTTGTCGTGGTTTCTGTGGGCTGGTGTCCCATTCCCGCAGTAACAAGGGTTCACCCAGCTGCTGCCACACCGAGAACAGATTTTTAATGCATATACAATTTTTATGAGTCGGGATGAGCTCCCGCGGGCGGTATCATAAACTTTTGGTCGGGTTCGTTAGGAACACCAGTCGGGTACATAATTATTGATTAATTATGGATGTGCTTATCGGCTGGGGTCGGCGGTGTGGGTTGCAGGATGCTAGGATGGTTTCCCATCTAGCGGAAAATCGCGGGAATTCAAGTCGTCACGGTGGATTTGAAACGTTTTTGAGGTCTGCAGCGGATGTTTTTGCTTGACTGCTGAAAAGTGTGAAAAGTTTCTGCTGTTTGCGCGTGTATTCAGTCTGAGTTTGAAATGAAAGGTGTTCAGGTGAGCCGTACTCATTGTGCACAGGAGACATTTGTGAAGGACTTCACATATGCGGAGGTCATTGGATTACGTAATGTGACCAGTTACGGCCTTTCACTGAAGACTTCTGCCACACATCTGTGTTCTCCGGACCTTTGGAAATGAAATTGAAAGAGTACCCAAAAAAATGGATTGATCTCTGAGGGAGCGTGGAGATGTGGGTGTTATAATTGAAGACGCACGCTAAGGTCGAGAGTTTGGAAATAACCTGCAAATTGGGGATAACTTTCGAGGTAAATCGCAGAAGAAAACGTCACTTGGTGAATGTCAGAGGAGGGTGGATGAGGATACTAAGAAGGTCACAGTTTCAAGTCCCGGACAATTAAAGGCGTATGTAGGGGTTTTCGAACAAACGTTTTGACTTTTAACCTTTTTCTTTTGAGATGCCTGGCTTGATTTGTTATCTGTTGTTAAGCTTTTTTTACTTCAGGACACCACTCAGTGCTTAAGAATAGGATGTAAATAATACTGCAATTGACTTTTTAGCCAAAAACGCCCAAGCTTAGTTGGCAAAGAGTTTTAAGATGGGGGCCCGAAAACAAGAACATTTTATCAAGAGAACACAAGGACATCCTCAGTGGTCCTATACCGTGGTGGACGACTAAATGTCCATAAAAATACTTATAATTCCTTCATCATTACTAATGAGAAATAGTCGAGGGTTCCTGTTAACATCCGGGGATTTCTGGAGAGAGTAAACTCAACCAGCTGTCCAGCTGTTTGACGATTCAATGCGGTTGATGTGGCCAAATGAACTTGAGCGTGAGAAAGTTTTGTTGTTCGTAACAGAAATGGAGTGGTAAGATGGTTCACGTAACTCGCGTCACTCACGGTGTGCATAGATTCTGTGAGAGCACACGCAGTCGCCACTCAAAAGTCCATCCCGGATTGCTGTTTTAAAGGAGATGGAATCTTCAGTGCCGCTGCCACCTCAACCGCAAGTTTGCTTAGAATTAAATTTGAATTTAAATTGTTGCATTTACATTACATCGGGTGCTAACTCGCTGGAGTACTTGGCTAGAGGCAGCAGTATATTATGCGGATTATTTTTCTCGGATCAAAAATTTGTCAGTTTTCTTGAAGACGATGCAGACTGTGTTGTGTTTGCAATGGAATTGATTGAAGATGAAGCAGTACAAGCGCAGCTGGCGTATGTCAAAGTCAATTTTGAGTTTTGAGTCGGACAAAAAAAAAAAAAAAAAAAATGTTCGAAGTATTACAAAAACAGATATTTTGAGAGTCTCTCTCATCAAGGAACATCTATTGGCGAAGTGTTGCCGGTTTTGAACAGCGTTTAAGAAAACTTGAAAAAAAGTAAAGGGGCCGATTGCAAAGGAAGTCATGAAGAAGTTTACCGCCGTGTTGAATGCAAATAGGAGACTGACAACTACTAAGCAGATCAATTCTGTAATGAATGGCGGCGTGAATGCCAAGCTTCCAGAAAACATTGATGTTGATAATGTTGAGAGGTTTAAATGGACTCTACTCTTTTCAGCTGAAGTCGGAAGGTCATTTAGCTCTTTCAAGGCGCTGCTAAGAGACAACCGAAAAAGAAAACTGCCAGAGCATTTCAATAAAATCTTGGTAGTTCATTGCTACTACAATTAAATGCGCTCTTACGTTGCCCTTGTGTTAGAAGTCGCCATTCGATCGCCCTTAGGCTTTTGGGGCAGCTGTTGTAATGCAAATTAAAGACACGTCAACAAACCTTTGAATATTCGGAATATCTGTTCGTGTTCTTAATTGTGACTGGCCTCTGCCTGAGCTGCCTTCCGTTCTTGACAAACCATGCTGTTTCCGGTCATCTAAACTAGAGCTCTTGATACCAGTACCTTCGGGTAATAGGGTAGCAAATTATAATGCCAATTTAAAATCCGTCAACAAAAGTGGAACCTTTGAAAATGCGTTATAGACTATATAGAATGTTCGAGACTAGAGCTTTTGGCGACCGCATAACCGGAAAACCACCCGTATACCAGAGTACCCGCACTTTATGGTATTACACGTGTACCTAATGACCATTCCAATTAAAGATCCGTCAAAAAATGTTGAACCTTTGAATATCTGTTAGTCCGCTCAGTTGTGGCTAGCCTCTGCCTGAGCTGCCTTCCGCTCTTGTCGGGCCATGCCTAGTCAAGAGCTACAGTCATCAAGTCTAGAGCTCTTGATACCAGTATCATCGGGTATTACACGGGTAGCAAATTATCTTGTACTTTCAAAATTTCCCTTTCAACGTTGTGGTATATAATTCATCAATAAAGGTATACTTTATAAATTTTTCTATTGAATTATAGTATTTGTTACCAGTCAGCCGTCACTGTCGGGTACCCGCCAAATTGGGTATATTCAATAACCCGAGTACAAGGGAAATACAGGTTCCCGAGTCAATACGTGTATCCGTGTACCCGTGTATTACGCGGTTAAGATCAAGACAGAGCTGTGTTGCTTCGGCCATGACTTGGTCTTCTAACTTCGTGTTCGTCCCCTTATCAAAACCCGGAGCATCGAATTCGAAAACCTTCATAACTGGAGCATCGGTGTCTATACGTTCGATGTGGCCCAGCCAGTGTAGTCAATGGATTCTCACTTACAGGAATAGGAGTAGACCAGCGTCGATTTTCTGAACTCTTCGTTCGACTGTCTAGACTTCGCCAATTTGCTGTGTTCCTTTTCAAGTCTAGTTATTATCATATAACTTGCTGCCGTAAAGTCCATAACTGAGAAGCCCTTACATGTCTGCCGTATCGTGGAGACTGTGCTTCCATAGAGCTGCGCTGTAGATGTTCTCATTTTTGCGTCGAAGTCTCCAAACACGAATTTGACATCGATCTACAGTCGGGCAGGAACTGGAGTTAGTCTTCTTTCATAACTTCTTCAGCATCGTCGTAGAGGTCTCATATGAGGTCCAGCCTTGTGTGCGGATCACAGCCATGCGATTACTCGACCTAAGTTCGATATCCTTCCACCTTCCCAAAACGAAGTTTCGTCCCAATAGCTATGTTGCACATAGCACTCTTCTTTCTTCATCGTTGACTGGCTATCCAGCGTATTTAGTAGATCGCAGTAATATCCGCTGTAGTGTAGAGCGGAGGAGAGTGGGAGGCGTTCTTCGATATGTCATAATACTTGCCTTGTGTGCACGTGAATGTTCAATATTCTTATATCTGCCCGCAGACAAGTGGAACGACACTACACCCGCCTTGCATGCAGTGAAGGTCGTTTCCTGTTGGTGGGCAGTGGTGAGCAGTTCCGCACTGTTGATCTGAAGCTGGGTCTAGTTGCTTAGTAATGAAACTAAATGAAGAATTTGGAGTCAAATATTTTAGGTATAGACCATCATTCCTGTTTACGAACATTTTAAGATCATTGTTGGCTTTCATCCTCCCACTGTTTCGTGTGGATTTTTAAATTTTCCTAAGCCACTATGGGCGAAGGAAAGCACTCATGGCACACCTCTCACTGTCTTTCTCTCTCTCTCTCTCTCTATCTCTCCCGCTCTATCTCTCTCTCTCTCTCTCTCTCTCTGTCTCTCTATCTCCACCTCTCTCTTTTTGTCTTTAAAACAGGTCATTAGTATGAGCTTTGTGACAAACCAGTTGAATACACATCCATCGTCTTAAAAAAAAAAACGTCATTTCATCCACTGTCAATTATTTTTGGGACCGACGCGATGCCGTGGTACCCTCCGCTGTCTGTTCTCACCGTCGCCTTTGAAAGCCAGCGCAGACTTCTTCTCTACAATGCTTTCTTTTCGAGGACAAAGTTGCCCTGCCTGCATATAAACCTCACCCATACCACCTCATTACAACTTTTTCTGCACTTTTCTTCCACACACTTAGTCCATTGTTCGCTGAAAAATAAATAACCTACCCCTTTCAGGAATAGTGCTGAATTAATGTTGCCACAGCTCTGCGACCATCTACTGCAACTTTATTACCCGCAGCCTTTCATGCTCGGGCTATTCTTTTTTCCTTATCATCGCCTAACACTAATCTCAGCCAAACTATTTGCAAGCGCCCGCTCAGTCCGAAAACCATTCAGCGGCACCCAGCCACCCATTTTTTCCCTGCACAAAATACATTCAATTAACACTTCGCTCACTGGGCGAATTGAAAAACTATTATTTTAGCACATTGCCATTGTGTTGGGTTCTTTTTGCTTGGATTTTCTATTCTCTTCGGTCGCGCTTCGCTAGGAAATAACGGTAAAAACTAATACAAAAGCGGACTTCCGCAATAGGAAGATCCTTTGATTGCAAAGTTTCTGTTGACGGCTTTTTTTATTTTGCCTTTGTTCTCGCCTGTGTTCGCTGCTGCTGTTGCTCCCCTTTTTGCGAACATTATAAATGTTTTCCTTTTCAGTCAAAATCTGGAAATCATTGGATGGAAAAAAAATGCTTGCTTGTGCAACGTAGTGGACGACCGGTGTGACTTTAAATGGGAACCCCTAGAGTATTGCATTGCAGTTGCAGCAGGGCGGCATTTGCATATAATGTTTTCATTTATTTATTATAACCGTTCGCACGATGAACCCAATAAAGTTGTTTTTCTTCGTGCTGTTTTACTCTCCTGAGTGTGTAGCAGTGGTGGTAGACAGTAGTGGTAGAGAAATTTTTAAGTAAAATTAAATGTTGGAGCGACAAATTTTACCTATCATGCCAATGGGGAGCAAACAGCAGCTGAAAGCAAAACATTCAGAAGCATATCAGAAGAGCGGCTTCCGGCATACCCAAGAAAATTCTTGGTCCAAGGTGGGACATCCAACCGAAGATAGTCCACAGTGTTTGCACCGCTCTTGTTAGAAGAACACTAACCTAAGATATCCTCCGGTTCGGTAGACTGCAGTTCGAGCTTGAACACACAATTGTGCATACGTGATCAGCTGATCGATTTGAAATTATCATGTGCGTGAAATAGTTCGTGATTCACATTTCATGTTATTTAATTTCACGTCTGATTACACGTGAATATATCGCTTTTTTAAGAAGTTCGTGATAGCCACATATGAACATAAACTGAAAACAATTTCATAGCTATCACGCGTGCTCATTTCGAGTACAATGTACAACAACGTACGAGATCACGTGTATTTGGGGCGATCACGTGATTACTTGTAGCACATCAGATGCTGAGAGTCTAGCAATAACGCAATCAAAAGCGCTCATTCCGAGTACAATTTACAGGAACGTACGAGATCACGCACGCGTTCACGTGTATTTGGGGCGATCACGTGATCACTTGTAAGATGTTCACCTGCTGAGGGTCTAGTAATACACAATAAAGTCTAATTATAGAAGCTCCATGGCATTCAGGATTCCACGCCAAAGGTACTCTCTCACATAATGTTTGCTTGCCTTCGACATGTAAGTGAAAGTCACGGCTGACAACACGTCCATAAGACTACAAGCGCAACCATAGTGGACATGCGCAGCCTTGTGAACACACATACATACCATTTGCTTAAGGTCCCCGATGCAATTGTGAGCAATTTTAAAGTTAACGCTTTGCTTCTGACTAGTTTTCGTTCGATTGAAATTTTCCGTCCATTGTCTCACCTCTAATCGAAGTTTGATAAGCGCTGCAATTAAATTGGCTTCTATTATGAGACACGTTCTATTTTACGGACAAGCTAGTTTCACGCTCAAGTATGCACGTGAAATACTTTCACTGATAAGAAACCACAGAGACACGTGTTCACGTATGATCATTACTCTTGGCTCTTAAGTGAGTGCTACCAGGGGAACAGTAACTGCTGGCACATGGAGTTGCTTCAGAAGGCAATGATCAACGATAATTACAACATGGCAGCTGAAGCATAGTAGGTAAGTGCGTAGACGGCTACGCTGGGGTGTCTGGTTTCACTCACCGACATGAGCAACTTTCATAAGTAGCGGCTCTTCGAAACTTATCAAGAAGTGCCTTTTTTGTAGAAAAATATTGTCAAACTTGGCCGTTTTTGGCTGCTGTTGAAGCTAGTCGCAGGTAGCGTCAGTCAAATGTTGTAAGTGATTGTTAAGCTTAAAATGTAGCTCAAAATGCAATCAAGTGTTAGATCCAACTCATTGGTAAAGGTTCACCAATTATTACCACCCCAACTGAGGACTCGGAAGACCCCGAAATGTGGAAATTAACGGATAACACAAGACAGCTTTTCTAATGTATTTCATGTTTTCAACGCGAATGTCGATGAAAAGGCTAAAAACAACTTTTAACTATATTATGAAGTTCCATGCTTTTTAAACACCACTGTATTGATCTAGTGTGGCTCAATTTAATTGAGCACGCCATGGAAAGTGCACGAGCACATTGTATGCCAATACCGCGTCAATTGTACAATCTGGTCGTTCAGGGCACTCTTCTGTGTGCACATAGTGATATCCTCTTCGCTCGTGCACCCCCAGAGGCTTACAGCCACACACCATTCAATTGCAGTCACCGAATCTGAACGCCATCGCAGGCAATGGAAATTTATAAACACGAAATGGAAAAAAACACACACACACCCAAGAGTCTACAACAAAAATTCCACTTTACCGCACAGTTGGAAGCTTCAGTTCTTTGGTCGATATCTTTGAACGGAGTGCGGTTGTTTGACGAATGACGGTCAATATAAATTTATTTAAATTTATTCGGCGATGCATGCACCGGCACACCAATGGGTGGATGGCGGATGGCGGATTGTTGCCGGCAGGCGACTGTCGCTGTCGGTTATTGTATGCAGATCCGCAGATAGGTCTGGCTGCACCCGTGCAACTACTTTCTTAATTAATGCCAGGAACCAGGCAATAAGATGAAAGGGAAACAAAAATGCCAAATTGCAATTTATATTATTAATGCCTTCTCGTCGATGCTGTCGGTGGGGTATTTCCACTCCCGCATGGCGAGTCCTGCTCCTGAATTCACATGCATATCGAGAGGTGCATCGATGACGGTTCGCGTGTGGAGCGGATGAGAGACCATTCCACCTGAACGATGATGAGATGCCCTCTGACATGCTTAATTGAATCTCGATTAAATTTTGTCCCTCTTAATTAATGACATCAAGTATTTTGACAGACACTGACGAGGCGGCAGCATCCCTTGGCGTAGTCATGAATTTTTCATTCATCTGGGCTGGCTACATGCGTATGGCCGACCGACGGTTGTGATGACGAAAATAATGAATGAGATGAGCAGACTTCGTTTTTGTTTAATCAGTTTTCCAGACGGAAATCTTTGCAACGTTCTGTGTAATGATGACCTTGGTTGCTAGCGATGAGATGTCCAAGACTGACAGAACAGATTTCTACTGGTTTTCAGAGAAAAATCCAACTAATCCAGGCCTATACTTGCAGCTAGCCTAAAATGCAAAGTTAAAGCATGTCTTAGAAATCTACTCAGTCGGAGAAACGATAATTCAAACTAAGTTGAGATCCCTGTAAACCAGCCTTGGCTCAAGACAGGGCTGTACAGCAGTGCAATCCTCTCACATATCGATCCCCATTACCATTCAGTTGCTCCATACCCCGCAGCGCTTTCCACTTGCCACCCAAAAACAAAAAGCCAATTATCTGCCAACGATGTGAAAACCACGTTTTCAAAAACAGCACATACCTCGCTCATTAATTTCTGCGAAATAAATTCTAGTGAAAATTGTTTTTGAATTAATTTCCTGCAGAGGGCCTGTGTGCACCCATCCCACCATGCCAGCATATCTGCCAGTCAGCAGGGGGTCCTACATGCATGTACACATGCACTGCGTATCCAAAATTAAAATTTTAATAAAATTCATTTGGAAACAATGTTCGGAGTAAGAATTTCGAGCACAGAACCCCCAGCAACACGCATTTCTTATTCACGCCACCCCCTTGGAATGGCTGCGAATGGAATTTCTGTTCGACCCTAACGAACACGCAAATACCGTTCACCAGCGGGGAGCACAACAGGAAGACCAAAACAGAAAAAAAAATTAAGATGGATTTACTTGCACCTCCCATCCCGGTGGGCGAAAACTTTCATTTTCTGTTTCACAAATTTTCACTCAAACACCGAATGGGAGGAGGCGGAGGACGGTTCTGAAACAGAAGTGATACACAGCAAAACAAAAACAGAACAAAAAATAACGAAAATTATTATTCACATCCCATCGAGTGTCTAAGTTTGGAGACGCACGCCCTGCGACACGAGGGTATGGCTCTGGGCTCATAGTCATCATTGTCGCCTCGTGAGGAGAGTGAGGAGAGGAGAAGCGACAGGCTCATTAAATCTACATAAAGGTGTGAACAATTTGTTATTCCTCTCACAGACAGGACCTTCCGAGGAGCGCACACACATGCTCTGGCTGCGAACAGCAGTCTGTACTTTGAGGACTGAGGTGTAGTTTGCCGACTGTCAGTAGCTGGCTGTCGGGGCACATCGGCTGCTTATCCTTATGATATTGCTCGTCATTGTCAGTTTTGAGGAATCGCTTTTTGAATTATTTTGTTTTTCAAAGACGAACGCCCACCCACAGACAGAGCACACGTGGGGGATGTTTCATACACACGAGGATACCGTAATTATTATTCCGCCGAATTTGTACGAGTTATTGTTTGTTTGCTTTGTCATCGTGATTGAGACATTCTCCGAGTAGAAGAACAATGGGAGTCCTTCCTGTGGAATGAAAGGGAATTTTAAAACAAATTTGGACTGCCTCTGTCGGCTTCGGGGTACATGTTAAATGTAACCTTGGGTCTTTGAGGAGCACATGCGGGCTTTAATGTGTGCCCCAGTGACTAGTGTGTACGAATGGATGCAACAAAATAAATGACTCAGTGAGGGGTTAATGCCAGGCTTGTCAGGTTTCAAATTGCGAAATCGCGAAATTTAAAATAAAAAAACGGCAATTTTAAAATTTACGACGCCAAAATGTTTATTCGCAGACCTACGTTAAAACAAATCCACTATTCTTACGTTGGTTGGTAGTTTTCGACCCTCATACATACTTCCAGTAGAAACACACAAAAATTACAAAGGTTTTTAGTAGAATTTACAAGAATGTTTAGCCGCCTCCGTCTTAATGAACGATCTTCTACAAGAGTTGTTGAATGAGTCACATGGCAGTGCGTCGCTTGACATTGGCGTTAGTGAGCTCCTGACCGACCTTGATGGAGCAACGATATCTTTCCATTGTCATCCATCACCAACTGACCAGTTTGGCAGGAATGTGTGTTCTCATATGTAGCCTTGAACTCGAATCGGAAATCAAGATGTTGTCGATTTGAACTTCTTGGGTATAGTACATATATACGTCCCACCTGAACGTTTCCCATTCGTTGAACCTTATCAGTGAACAACAACCGGAGGCAGATCATCCAATTTGTCAGAGTCTTCTAGAGATGCTGCCCAATTATTTGAGAATGCACAAGTAGTATTATTCAAAGTATTGCCCATTTGAAGCTATGACTTTTTCCCATATTTCAGGCAATTTGTAGATCCCATCCTAAAATAACTGCGTCGGCTTGGCAGCCAAGAATGAATCAAGCCAATTTTTGATATTCTGCTCTGATGTGAACCGAATTTCAGTGACGGCGTTCTGCATTTCGGAAATACTGCCTTTCGACGTTTCTCGGCTTGAGTTCATGTTTTCCCAATTTCCCTGCTTTTGAATATATCCAGTTGCTTTTAAACGTTTTGAAATCGCTGCTTGAGTGACAGCCAATGATTCTGCGAGTTCTTGTTGTGCTTGGCAACAACCTTCATAGAGTAATGCTTCCAGTTCTTCATCGTCAAACTTTTTTGGCTGCCCAGGACGTTCATCGTCTTTCAAGCGAAAATCACCACTTTTAAATCGTACAAACCACTTTTGGCACGTTCGCTCAGCTAGCGAATGTTCACCATAAATGTCCACCAAAATACGACGACTTTCGGCAGCAGTTTTCTTCATATTAAAATAATGAAGAAGAACTCCCCGCAAAAACACTTTTTCAGACACAAAGTTCGACATATTTGAGTGAAAAACAAATTATTGTTGTTTACGCTTCAAATGAATGACGTATACTGAAATGACGTACAATGACAGTAGCTTTCCAGCGCATATTCCAATGGAATAAAAACAATAACAATACTTAAAAGCAAACACATTTTAAAGCAATTTGCTTTAAGGAGTCTCAGCTCGTTACAATCTCGATTGTGCACTATATCGAGCGTCTACTGTATTTCAAAAATTCGCAGGAAAAGAAAAAAAAAAACACTGAAATTTTTGAGCCTTCAAGTCACACTTCAAGAAAAGGCTGCGTCTACCGTCGCTGTCGAGCCTATGAAACCATCAAATCATACAAATTAAACAAAAGGGGGATTAGAAGGTCGGCATTGAAGTGTATGTCGCACAAGCAACGGCATAAAATGAAATGTCTGGGTAGCCAGGCAACTGGAACGAATTGAATTGAATTTTCAATTTAAATGGAATTATTTTCTCGTCTGACTCTTTCCAAAATGTTACTGACTGCTGAACAGACATCGCAATGTGAATGACTTCAGTTCATTTAATACAGGGTTTCTGCCCTGTTCTTCACGTGTTCTCACCTCTTTGTTGTGCTTTCAATGTCAAGTGCTTTTAAAACCAGACATCGACCCCTTCGGCGCTCACAAAGAATTCAGTCTTACTCTTCAATAGCTTTCAATGAGACCATCGAATCAACACACTGTCAGGTTTGAAATCACAACGCAACACCATCCAATCCATGCAAGTTGTCTGGCACTGGTCTCAACTCACCAGCCGGGGACTGCCATTTACTGACAAAATGCAATGCAACGCCAACAATCAGCCAGATTACTTCGTATAATCTTGTAACTGAACCTGCTTACGAAACTCTATACCGGCTGGTCCGTCGCTTCCGTCACCGACACGACAGACCCATAAATGCAACCAGAAGCCATTCGATTTCATCGGATTACAATACAAATCACGGCACAGACAGTGCACACACCTGCTCGCTACCGGTCGACTACGCTTTTAATTTAAATCTCTCGGATATCATTATTCAATCCAGACAGAGCTCGCAGTGCACCCCAACCCAGGGATGGGATGAAACACACGAGTCGGCGATATTTTCTTCTGCATCAGCGGCAACTTCAGGCGGATACGTAACAATTAAATGCACCACCACCGTCGTTGAGATCTCACTACCCGGGTGCCGCAGGTGACCTGGCTGAGAGAGCGACCGGCGAATAAGTTGCACCGATGGACTTAATACCACCCATGGGACATAGGACACATATCTATTCACAAATTAATTCGTTGCACATTAGAAAATTGTGTTGAATTCCCAGAAATGTCCATGAATTATCGCAAAGCCCAGTCCTGCTCTCGTGCATCGGTCCAGATTAGGACTTTCCACTGCGACTGCAAATGGGATTCTTGAAACGGCTGATTGGATATCCGTATACCGCATAGATTTGCAATGAATTGCATTTGAATCGGATTTCACATGCTGCACTTCGAAGCATTCCCCCTCCCCTTACCAGAGGCGTACGTGCATCATAGTCAACATGAAGTCCACATGCGTAGTTTCAGTGGTCCCATTGTAATTGCTGATTAAACTGAATTGTTTACCAGCGTGGCTGTTACTGGTGTCAGAGACATCATTGCTGGCATGAATGGGCGGCAAGTAAGAGGCTAATGAATTTCCAGCTAGCAGCAGAAGCCTTCATTAATTGGGGGCGCTTATAACTTGTCCGCTTATTGCTCATTGTGATCAGCAACATTTAATTAGCTCAGATTGCAGCGTGCACATGGTTCCCGGCTGATGCTACTACGGGCTTGCATTTCCCAGCAAGTGCTTCGGGCAATGAATTTGTTTGTGAATTTATTGCTAATGGAAGAGGCAGATGGGGTAACTGAACTGGCTGTTAGTTATCTGGGTGACACTGAAATCCTAGAAATGAGCAGCCAGAAATTGAAGGATATTTTTGAATTGATGCGATGATGTCTGAATGGTGGCAGTATGCGAGTGTCGGGTGGCCGGTCTGTCCCGCTCGGCAGCCGTCAGTGGGCTCGCAAGCCGATATGGGAATGGAGGAGAAGTCAAGCCAGTGCGAGCGGGGAGCAAAAGGCAACGGACAACTGCATCGACTTAGGATAGGCACATGGAACGTCTCATAGCTCACAAGAAAGGATGTCGAGCGAGTTGAGGAAGCTGCCAGATATCGTTTGGATTTCGGGGCGATCTCTTCAACGAAGCATAGGGGATCTAGAACTGTGGACGTCCCAGGTCACAAGTCCCAGGTTCCAGGCAGGGTATTGGAGTGGATACCATTAGGAGGGAGAGTCGAGATATTAAGGCTCGAGCTTGAAAGGTCTACTTCGCCTCTAGCGCAGGTGTATGGACTAAATCTAGAGTCAGAGTACGCGGCTTTCGGCTTTTCCTGGATGAAGTTAATGCTGACGTTGAAAGGGTATCGGAGATGGATTCGTATATCCTGATGGGTGATTTCAGTGTTCACGTGGGTGTGGACATGGGATAGCGTGATTGGGAGGAACTGTGATCCTCACTAATGAACACCGTTATTCCACCCAATCGCATCCATAAATACACATGGTACCGTCAGAGTCTTCGACACAAGTCGTTGATAGATCTCTTTGTGGCACCGTCGTGTGTGAAACTGATGGTGTATGACATTCGTGTGATGAGAGGGGATGAACTGTCAACTGATCATCACTTGGTGTTGTGTACCTTCGCTGTACGTCCCCACATTTATTTTGATTTGATTCCGATGTTATGGTTTGAGTTTTGCTGGACAGCGGCGTAGGGTCAATTCGCGTCTCGAACAACCTTCACGGCTTCAGTTCACCCTCGAGGCACAGAGATGGTATATGCGTAGAAAAAGCTTGTCAAACTCCGCCGATCGGAGTCGGCTTGAAACTGCAGAACCGTCGACCCGCTAAATACCATGCTCAACATGAGTGGTGGCCGTACTTAGGTCGGTCCACCAAAATAATAGAAATTCCGATCTGAAGCAGTCGAGCCGCATCCGTCCAGATCTAATGCTCATTCTTAACCCACGAACAATTGCACTCCCTACACCAGAAAAGCATTCAGCGGAAAATGGAAAACTGTACAATCAATGCCCAATGAGGGACCCCTGCATACGCAATTTCCCAACGGCACCCTGTGATTATAATTCTCGAGTTCTCCCCAAATATGAAGTCCCGTATGTTGTCCCAAGCTAAATGTGCTTTTAAGCTATCGGCCTCTCCCACCCCCGACCAGAAGCTACTCAAACAGTAATATCCGGCGACAAGGTAGGTCAAGTCATACGCAACCGTTCTTGTGGCACCCCAAAAGCACACCCAAACTATGCTCGCTCAATAAAATTCTTTCGTCTCCCAACTTGCCACACTCCATTTGCGAACCAACCATTGGGAGCTCTCCACCTGCATGATGGCGGTAATCTTCTGCACTCACTCACACTCCTACGGTTGGCCCATTAAGGACAGAATGTGTCACAACACCACACAATTACCACCCTTCGACATGCACACACACACACACACGCCTGGAAATTGTGAATTGATTCGAAAAGTAGATCTCTCTACGGATAGAACTTACCCCGTCCACAGGACGAATTCAACGTTGTCACCTTGTCTTGATTTCATTGCACGAGCCGCTGACTCGATTAGACTCCAAGGGCTATCGCAAAGGTAATCACCAAAACGGCCCGGCGTTCGACCCGACGAGCTCGTTTGTCGCTCCATTCGCCAACAGCCTGAAATGGTACAGAGAAAGAAAAGGAGGTAAACATCAAAGAATCAAAACGTGCAGCATGAGTGGGTGATGTTTTTATAAAATTCAGCAGAAATCACCCCCTGAGGGCTAATAAAAACAATTCCATGAAATGAAAATTAAATTCAGAGATTCCTGTGCTTCCAGTGCCTGCTTCTAATTGGGTTGCTAAGAACTGATTGCCAAGGTGCGGAGATTGTCATCTGGATAACGTGAACCTACAGCCCCCGTGCTATTGACTTAAGTATAAGTAAATCCTTTGATTTGGTTTCCTCTTGGATGGGCTGTGTGGGAGAAGGGCGGGCGGCAGCAAACGGAGAGGATTACCGGAGTGCCCATTCAGTCACTCCTGGGGGTTAAGAATCAATTGCTTGATAGAAGCCGTCTGCGGTGTCAGTCTCATTAGGGAATGCATTAGTGTTGCCTGCGATGACGTTAAGCGTCCTGCTTGGGGACTGAGAATGGAAAACATTTTACTGCTGTAATTGCTAAGTGCGGTCCTGAGCGTTGGTTGCTTCCTGCTTTCTGGTCGACACTCAGGTGCAAATACAAATGTAAATGAGTGTGGAAACATTTTCTGCGGCAGAGCTGCCGTTGATTACGTGATTCGGGGGAAATTGAAGGGAGGATGGAATATTCCGCCAAAGTTTGAATGGATTAGGGGATTTTTGCGGATTTATTTAATACTTTAAATTGGGGGGGTTATTAATTTCTTGGTGAAATCTTTTGACATAACAACCAACGAGATAAAGAAAAAAAGACAACCAAAAAGTGGCCTCAGTTTTGGTTTCAATCTGGAAATAAGCCCACATTTCCGATTTGGCTTAATTTCGCTTAAGAAAACAAAATAAGGCAATAGGGCACGAATGTGCCCTTCATCACGACTTTCGAAGCGGGGGTTGAATGAGATTCCATCTGGTAGGCTACCGCTTGGCAGACCCAGGTGGTTGGACCCAGGTGATTGGACCATGTCCAAGAACTCGCCTCTTCACGCTTGGGCATATCTCTTGATGAGTTAGAGGCGATGGCGGAGGATCGAGTTGCCTAGAGATCTCTCGTGCGTGATTTATCCCCGCGACCCCTTTAGAGGAGCATGCGGGTCACAAGATGATGATGATTGTGTAATTTAAAGTTAATTTTGTGTTCCTTGATATTTTCCTTCTTACATGGACCGAAAGTATTATTCTGCTAAATACCCCGCAGTAAATGTAATTAAACCTGACAGTTGTTGACATACCCTCATCGGAGCGACGAAGTCCCGTGAGCCGCTAAGGCCTGCGGAAAAAAGGGTAACAAACCTGTTTCAGCAAGCAGTGCAAGCCAACCACAAATACAACGAACTTGCTTTTTGACTTTATATCCATGTTTGGGCTTATTTCAATTTTTAAATGAAAATGAAACCAATTTCCATTCTCAACGCGCAATAGGTCTTATTTTCTTGTTGTGGAATGTACATGATGTTATGTAAATAAAAATAGCAAGATTACGATTTCCATGGAAACCTGTTTTTGGTAAGTCACAATGAAACAGAGGAATATGTATTGAGGGGGACATGCTGCCCCCCAGCATGGGTCACTATAGGATTTGGCGTAGGTGCACGTTTTCTTATTCATGCGTATTTCGAGTCTGATTTCATACATTTTTTAATTTCACTGCGAAATTAGTCCTTTTTTCCGTAAGCCCTCAGTTGGTGGGAAAAGAAGTGGGTTCCTGTTGTAAGATTGTAATTTCGTCGCAAATTCGTACGTCAAATCGTTTTTGAGATGTTACCAAAAAAACTGAAGAGGATGAGGAGGTGACTCAAAGTTTTGTGAAATCCGCACCGCACAGGTGCCGCACATGATTGGTGATCGAAGCATTGACATAGCCAGCTCAGTTAGGGCCTAATACTGAACTACCGAAAATTTGTACATATGTACATATGTACATATGGTCATACTTATGTGACGAGCCAAGATGTCGGATGCATTCATTCCGAGACTGAATCAATGTCTTCTAGAAATTAGTTTTATCTATAGAGAGGGGGCTCTATTAATCAAGTGCTCAAAGAAAGCCCAAAGTGCTCAAATAAACAGGAGTTGTCTATAGTAAGACTTTGTGTGAGCCACTGGAGTAAGGTAGTGAGTGAGGATTGTTGATTGATGTTCCTGTCCACGCCGAGATGTAGCACGATAAAATGCGACTTCAAGATTTGTAGTATTTCACTGAACTCTTCCCAGCGACTAACACACAGCTGCACTCTTCAGTGATTTCCCCCAGCTGAACTGATGCTAGGTATGAATTCTCAGAGCTCAATAGCGTTTATGAGCTACCAGGCAATGCCTTGCGTAATTCTCTGCATGAACAAACGAGCATATTTCCCTTCGAAAGCCTTTCTGGAATTGTTATGTAGTACATCAGGTTTTGTGGACGAGTTTCACAAGAGACTGCGACTGACTGCGAGCTCTATGAGTTCATCCACGTCTCGGCAGAAGGGTGATCTATTGCTTCTGTAGGTGACCGTCATGTACAGACAGTAACTGCGACATACTTACAGTCTTCGGACGATATTGATGTACAAATCCCAACAATGGGAACAAGTGGGCCAAGTGCCAGTTATCTTGCCACTATGATGTTTCCCGATTTGCGGCTTTGCAAGCGTTCACTTTCGGAACTCACCCGAGTGTCGATGGGTAGGATTACGGCTAGAACGCACAACTTCATTGAATCTGCTGACATTACAAGGCATGTACATTGTCGTCTGCTACTTTTGCATGCTCTTACTGCACGCACTGAAATAAACAGAAGTGGGCCAAGTCTGTATCCCTGCGGTACACCATACACCACCTTCTCTTTAAATGGCTTTTGTTTTAACCGGAATAGCTTTCAAAATATGCTGAAATGTTTCTTCGTACTCCACTCTTTCCCATTTGACTCAATATTTCAATGGGCCTAAATGCGTCGAAGACCTCTCGTGGAGTCGGTATGTGAAACCACTGAATTGGGGCCAAACTGGTTAGCACTACTCGACGAAGTTTCCAAGCAATCGTCTGATGCTGATGCCTTTCCTTTTTCGGAAGACCAATTGGCTTTTGCTCAAAATTTGGTATGTTCTTCCTTTTACTTTTTTGACCACAGTTTATTCTTCGAAAACTTTGTCGATGAATAAACATAATCGATCACCGCGCACTTCGAATGTTAACCGCTTCAGCCCCCCACGAACGGTCCCATAAAATTCCCAACGCCGCTATGCCAAGGGGTGGGCTGCCCGTCGAAGGCAACTGAATGAAGTTGTTACGTCAAACCGAGAGTCTTCAATGTCCATGGCCATCATTTGCCAAAATGTTCAACTTCCTTTCGAGATCGACTAAGTAATCATTTGAAACCTCCCAACATGAGACAACACATCGATTTCTGACTTGGAGTCATGGTCAATTTCATGAATGCTTGTGGACTTACATCATTCAATACAGCGCAAGGTGTCCCTTATCAAATAGATTCTCAGAAGGTATTGCATTCGCAAATTTGTGAACGTTCGCTCGGACTGATTGCAATCCATTGAGCGGGGCCCTTTCCCAGCACACCAGCACACCAGCACACATCGCAGAATGTACAGCTTAAATCCAATCATAACTCCCCACACAACTTGTCCTTCCTGGAATCATTCCTCGACTGTTCGCGCATGAAATACGTTTCGAAAACAATCGTCATCGCAGCGTTAGTTCCTGTCGCTCCCCCATCATCGGCGGGTCCTTTCAAATTCATTCATCCATTCATTCGTTCGTTCGTTCGTTCATTAGTTTGCCAGTTGTCTGGTTGCATTTGTAAACCCAATTAGCTGATGGCTGATTCTAACTCGGCAGCATCCCTGTTCTGCGTACAGCCATTGCTTGCAATGGAAGCGATCGGCGCTAGCCGTCTAGCGTGATTGTGCACGACATGCACTCCCCGCCCACCCATTGGGGGTGGCGGACAATTCAATGCAACTAATTGGTATGCAATTTCATATTCCACGGAATGATGGGACCGATATGTGCGCCGACAATGGGTGTGCATGGGGGAGGACGGCGGGTCTGTTAATTGTCGGATTTTCTTCCAACTCATTGGTGCTCTCTGAAATGCAAACCGCATGTCGGAGAGTAATCAATCCCTTGGTACACAGCTTCACACCAAATCCGTGCTCCCGCCAGGGGAGGAGAGGTAACATTTGCTCGTTTTAATTAAATTTAAAGAAGTACGAGCACAAACTTCGTCCCAGAAACCCAGATCCGAGGGCGTGTGGGGGCATTCCCAATTTGCCGGCAAACGATGTCAACATGTTTCAGCGAGATGTGATTATGTGCGACTGGTTATATGACGATGTGGTGCATTAGTGCAGCTTTCTGTGTCTGTGTCTGTTCCTTTCCCTTCAGTGTCATCGTTTTTTCTACATCACTCCTGACATCGTCATCCGATATGACCTGGTTGCAGTCTGTCAGGATGTGCTCAATTGAAATGAAGTGGATTTGAAATGCTATGAAAGGAAGACGAGCTGCAAGTTTGTGCTATTCTACGGAGCACTTGATGGAAGGTTTGCTGTCGAAATGTTTCTCGACAATCATTCATTCCCGAGACGTGACGGGAGAAATAAATCGAAACGGAATTGTTTAGTCATCTGTGTTCGCATTGATGGAAGGAACGAGTAGCGACAAAAAAAATGAAATGTTCAAGGCGGCCAAATTCGTACAAACGATTCTTCTATCGACTGGGAGCAAACAAAAAAAACCGAGTCATTATTTCCGTCGAGGGGGAATGGATGTTATTTAATGGACTAGATGTAAGATGTGTACTTACTTCGGAGGACATCGCCTTGGGTTGAGTATATTGTGTCCAAATGCAGATCTGTGAGGTGCCAGAAATATCCTGAAAATAAATAACAATTCTTGGTTAGCGGCTGTGTTAAAGAAGAGAGTTTAAACTGGGAGCAATGTGAACGAGGATGGATGGGGAAATGATTTCGTGGAAAGAGGTAACACTTGAGACTCTGATCTTATCAGCGGCATTCAGTTGTGCGGCGCTCATGTCTCTCTAGCACATTCACTGCCAGGCCAATTTTGGAAAATAGCTTAAAGTGAAATGAAAAACTATTCTTGGGTGATTTTAATTTGTTTTGTTAAAAATAACACATAGTTGCAGTGCATGGCACGTCATTCAAATATAAATGACACCCATGCTTCCGTGGGGGCTGGTCATTCACAGGTGTATGACGGCTACATGACACTAGAAGTCCATGACATTCAAAAATGAACAACACTTAGACTGCACCAAATTATAGAGATGCCCAACTTCACAGCCGATTGACCACTAGTCCATCGACGAATTCACATGTCATTCAGAGGCTTTTTTACATTTATTCATGGATTTTCGACAGTTATTCTAAAAGTTATCAACTTGCGAAGACTTAACCGGCTGAAATATTGAAACAAATGGACCTCTATATGCAGAATAGCGCCATCAGGATGATTCAATCCAAGGGCTGGCACACAAGCTCCAACGGTGATGCGAGCATTCTAGGTCGACTAAGCATAGAACAAACGGCTAGTGACTTCGCTGCACCATTTCGGTGTCGTTTTCCGACAATGGAGGAGTGGATCTCCAATGGACCCAGTTACAACTCGACATCCATCCATGTCTACACGGATGGGTCGAAGATGGACAAAGGAACAGGCGCGGGCATTTGCTCAGAATTGTTAAACATGCACTGCTCCATCAGGCTACCTGATTACATAAGTGTTTTTCAAGCGGCGGGCCTTGCAGTCAAAGAAGCGGCCAAAATGATATCATTGCTGGAAATACCACCGGCTGATATTACCATTCTAGTTGACATTCAAGCGGCCATTAAAGCAATTTCGGCTATAGAAACCAAGTATAAGCTAGTCACAAGCTGTCGCGAAGAGCTCAAGGTTCTTTGCATACGGCATTTGTTGGGTCCCAGTTCACAGGGACATTACTGGCAATGCAGTAGCAGATGAACTTGCCGGGAAAGGGGCCGTAATGAACCCATCCCAGGCAATACCATGTTTTGGTCCTCCACTGGCTAACGTCAAGAAGAAAGTGTACGACGCAATCATAGAGCTAGCTAACAGAAAGGAAGCACGGAGAAATCTCATCCCAGCAGCTTGCATTCTCGATCTCATTCTTTCGGTCATTATCCAAATTTCATGACCACGTGTCAATTGGAATGGCTTTGTCACCAAGCTCGGAATTCCTGAGTACAGATCTACCTAGACGTTTCAAAATTGACCCAGCCTTTAGGAAAGCTCAGAATTACTCCTTCCATCACTCGTGACAAAGACCCGGCGATAATTAATCTTCTTCACCAGCTTCAATGGGACTCCACTAACATGTAGAGTGCATTGAACACAGGTGTTCTGGAAATGACCATAACCTCCGATTTGGGCACGTTGACCTTCAATGAAGCATCACCACATACGGCCACAAACATATCGAGTGCACCGTCTGGGAAGATGTGAGGATAACTAAGTCATCTGCAAAAAGGTACTCAGCTGCATACAACTGAAAAACAAAAAAATATTACGTATACGCCAGAGTTTCCTTATTCGCGATGGGCTTAGAATATACCCGAGATAAGCCATGTCTATCGTAAGAAGCGACTAAAATCCGCATAAGTCGTAATCTAATTTGTGTGTTCAAATACACACAGCGAGTCAGTACCTGGCTTCATCGCCATGAACCATAGAGACTGGTAAGAGTAACTATGTGCTCTATATCAGTATTAGTCTGTAGTACTTATAAAGAAGCCAGAGCTGAATACGGTCACTTTCATTCAACGATGTAAAGGCTGGTGGATTGTCCAGAAGTGATTTAGTCTCACCTCTTCAGTGACGTCTGTCTAACGACTACCTTCATGCCTCCCGATTATATCCAACGAGAGAAGATTACGGAGCATTTTCAGAGCGGCAGCAGAAGGCGTTGCCTGTAGCTCTCAGCTGATTCACACGCAGACCATCCGTTGCACAGGATTGAGGGCGTTACATTCGTGGGCCTCCTCAAACGCTGTCCACCGTATCGCAACTCCCTAGAGTAAAATCGGTCGCAGCATTCTAGAATATAGACCGCCCCCACAACGAGTGGAATTGAAGCAGTACAAGGAGGTGGAGGTTTTGCTGAAAAAATCCTACATATAAGCGTGGGCCGTGACTTCTGAACGAACTTCTCAAGAATGAAGTTGAAGAAATGACGCGACAACGAGTCCTCCTGCGTAAAACTTTTTTGACATCGATGCTGTGTTACCTTTACCACCACCGCGTTACCTCCACCCTTCAAGAATAAGTGAGAATGACCAACATCTGTTTAGTTTGGCAGGAATGGCAAAATTAGACAGATGTCAAGCAGCGTTTAATACTTCCTCTGAAATTGGCAAATGTACGATGGGTGTCGACCTGTATTGCTTGGGTCTCTTCCGGGATCTGCCTCTGTTGAAATATCTGGTCTTGTTTGGACGTATCTGGCCTTAAAGTACACGCTTTAGAAAAAGAAGAAGAAGAAAACAATAACAACGAAAAAGACATCTGGTACGATTAGGAGACTTATCCCGGTGTAACGGGAATTCGGGTAGCCGGGTGTTAACCGAGATTCCAACCGTCGGCCATGTTTTCCTTGGACAAAATTTTAGAGACTAGCTGTCTGACTCGTCTTCAAAGCATTGTGGACCATTCACAGGGCTGCCCTTCGACCATAGAATGATTTACTTTAATCGACTTCAGCCTCACCTAGGCCCGAAGGACAGAATTCCCATCTACCGTTGTCCAGATTGAGAGGAGCATTCCGCCTGAAAGCGGCCCTCAGATCTTTATCGTTTGTACGATAGCTCAACGTCCAGTTGTCCACTTTCACAAATGATACTTTTTTGCACACCATAAAACCTCTTCATTGTTCTCCTGACAAACTGGTTCTAGTCCCATATTTTCTGTTGGTACAGTTCATGTACCACTCTCGCATTGCGATGCAGAGTTGCCTTGTAGGCTATCAGATACGCTGTTGCTTGGCCTCCGTTTTACGCCAGGCGTTGTGGTGTCGTGAAGCCAGTGTCTTCACATAACATCAGTAACAACTCCTTTGATGATATTTCGACAACGGCTACCATTGTCTTCGATTCTTTGTCCAGTCGGCGTTGGGCCATTACCCTAGTGATTATCTTCGCATCTGTTGTTCTTTCGATGTCCTTGGAAATAATCCATAATAGGTCTATGTTGGCCGTTCCGAAAGTAAGGACAAGAACACTAGAGGAGCATTTGGCTTTGCTCGTAGTGTGATCAAATTGGTTGTCAGTTTATTCTCCAGGCGACAGCCAGCTCTCATATACTAACCTTGTGCTTACTACTGACCGTGACGAGGTTCGCTAACCTGAGCCCGTGCTGTGGGATGTGGTGTAATACGATCTGTGTTTTCCAACGATTCTTGCAAATATGTTCTCTATTCTCAAATTTAAGTTGCAATCGATGCCGAAGCTGTGCCATTTGTTGCATTTGTCATTTCTAGGAGATCGTAGAAGGATTCACAGATTATTCCAGTTAACAGTCAAAGGGGAACTTCTGTCCAGTATAATGCCGAACGGTTTCTAACTTACTCATTAGCCCTGCGGACCATGTCTGAGCCTGAGCTATTATCGTTGACCGCCTCGAGCACGCTGCTTCCAGTAGTCAACAGCTAGCTGCATTCCGTCCGCGATGACGGATCCAAAGACCGTGCCCGGTATTGCTTCTTTCCTTCTATTGAACGGTCCACTTTCAATTGATCATTCGGTATACTCCTTAAAAACCCTCCCACCTCGTCTCTCGCATATCTTAAAACCCCCCACGGACCACCACTTCTCACCCGTCTTGGGCCTTTTCAACGCAAAAGGTTCTCGGCAACGACTTTTTTTCACACCCCGATGAGTATTGTGTATTCAAAATTGAAGAGCTTACACACGCATCAGCAGCTTTCCCAAGTCGTTCGCCCATCATGCCAGGCAATCATTCAATTGGCTCAACAAAGAGCCACTTGACCTTCGCCCCCAGCGTCCTCTGCTGCTCGCTCATCCATTGGCAATGTGCCTACTTGAGAGTCACCCCAAATGCCACATAATTGAATCACAATTCAAAACCCTTCCAAGAACACTTACATCCGCCGAACCGAACTCAATTGTTCGGCATCAATACGCGGAGTACAAGGAGTACACGGGGTATGCGCATACAATTATATCGACATTCAGCCGTTTGTATGCACTTTTCGAGGATGCCATACACAGTGTATACATTACACTCCGCCACGAGCTCGTGAATATTCATGAACAGAGCCCAACGCGTGTTTGGTTCCCCGCGCCGCCGGCCGGTGTGTGGGTGTGCAGAGTTCGCACATCCTGTGCAAGGAAAAAACAAGCAATCTGCAGAACGATGAATTCCAAATTAGGTCTATTTGAATTTTCAATATTCAATGAATTTTTGAAAACGCGCAAATTCCATCAAAAGTTCACACAAACCGCCCCACCAATCAGCACTGCTCATAGGGCCGGAAAAGGATGTACCGTTTCACGATTAGCATGATTCACGGAACGATTTAATAATTCCAAATAATGTTGCGAGAACAATTTCATTAATTATTAGATAAACAAGGCCAACCGAGGTGCCTGTGAGGAATATTAGTGATCTCATTGGGACGTGCATTCAGGGCGGCGCACCTTGAATCCAGGCAATTATATCATTTCGGCCATTTGAGGCACGAATTAATTTCCCATTCGATGCGGCACGGCGGCACGGTTGCAAACGCAAATGCAATTATTTGAAAACTCCATTTTTAATAACATGCTTCATGCATCTCATTTCGACTCGGGAAATTATCAAACAATAAATGATTTCATCTACACATCCTGTGCCTTTGCCGGCAAATGCGATTAATCACCTGTGAGTGAGATGATTTAACGCGCGCAAATGGCTGACGTTCGCAATCGGGGAAAAGCGATTTGGATCCAATTCCATTTCGCAACGACCGTTGGATGATTGGTCAGTTCAATCGAACGAAATCGAAGTGATTGCGATGTTGAGCTGAGTCACAAATTTAAATAAATTGTGGGCAATTTCTCTAAAGGCCATTGAATTGGATTAAAGTTCAGTTCTGTTGGGGATGTTGTACGAACTAGGCACTGACCTACGATTGAGCATTGGTTACGCGGGTGGTGTTGTTACAGAACACAGTGACTTGGGGGATCACTGCGGGGGGACGCAGACTTGATAGAGAGTCCTGGGAGTCAATTTTTACAAAGGCCAAGGACAAAAGTGGGGTGCCCCTGACAAATTGTCTTCGCTTCATCCTTAGCTCCGGTCGGCACCAGTATTGAGTGAATCACCAGTATTTGATGAGAACAAAACTACACGAGACCGCTCGGGGCTGAATACATAAAGTCTGGCCCATCCTCTAGGTTTGTCCTAAGTAGTGGCTACCATCCGCAACGCAATGGCAATGCAGTCTCGTGCAAAAACTGTGTAAGTACATCCCTGCTTGATGTGCCTGTATATATATATCGATAGTATCCTGTCAAAACATCACGATCGACCGCTACAATTTCGAGGTAGTAAAGGAGTTGCTCTACCTCGGGGCAAACGTGAACTCCACAAACGAAACAGTGGAAATCTGACGTATAATCGCCCTTGGCAACCGGTGCTCAAAACTCCTGACTCGAAGGGCCAAAATCATGCTCTACCAAATTCCCATTTTGCCAGTCCTGCTCTACGGAGCCGAAAGCTGGACGCTGAGCAAAACTGCAGAGCTGATTCTTGGTACCTTCGAAAGAAAAATTCTGCATCGGATACATGGTCCCGTCTGCGAGGAAGGTGAAGGGAGGCGAAGACACAAGCGATGTGGATGTAGTTCGGAAGTCAAAATATCCGTCGAGTGCACTGGCTTGGCCACATCGAGCGAATGAACACCAAAGCGGGTTTCCAAATCCGAGCCTCCTGGTTCGAGAAGGAGAGGAAGACCGAATCTCCGGTATAAAGACCAAGTAATTGAGGATGCAAGACAGCTTGGTCTTGATGACGACCCGTGCTGGTCAACAAGAGCAACGTGCAAAGGAGGAGGATAACAAGAGAAAAAGTTTATCAAAGCAAGCAAAATGAAAGATAACGAAGTTGTCAGATGCGTTTTGTCCGTTTAAGAGAGAGTGAAATTTAAAGAAAATTATATTGCAGTTATGAAAATTGTTGTCCGCGCGGGGTTATAAGAGTGTTCGTTTATGAGAGAATTATTTTGGTTAGAAATCGTGTAGAAAATTCCGTCCCTTGAAATCTGTCCGGTTATGAGAGGTGACCGGTTATTAGAGGTGTCCGTTAGGAGAGAGTACACTCTACCAAGAAATACGACTAAAGGCTCTTGTGTGTCAATGGGACATCTAGTATCAATTGATTGACCCTAAAGCCACACATGAGGCCATTCATCGCAAATTGATTCGATTGCCGCCTCATACCCTGTGCACTGTGCAGTTCTGTTGCAAGACCTTCGAACAGTTCAGGACCTGCATCGATTTTATGCAAGGGCTCTCTTGGTCGTGTATCCGGTTCCATATAATCGTTTTTAATGTGGGTGCAATTTTGTAGTTGCGACGAGCTTTAATTGCCACCATTTTTTGCTGCGATAGATTATTAAGGAAGAATTTCTCAAGTAAATCGACTACAGTGGCCTTTTCCGATTCCAAGACGATTGCCAAAGCATGCACTCTCTGATACATCCGAACGTCTCGTCGGCCCATCGGACACTCTCTCTTTCGCTCAAGGGGGACTTTCTGTTGATGGTTTAAACTGGTGTGAGCACAATCATCTTATGCCAAAAATATTAAAATGTTAAATGTTCCGTTCCCGCAGAACATTGTTACCCGATAATTTCATGTACAAACTCGGAAATGATAACCTCCCAATGGTTAGTCAAGTGACAGATCTTGGTGCTGTCGTTGATTCGAAATTGACTTTTTCGGCCCATATCGTTTTTATTAAATCGAAACCGAATTAATTTTAAGGTTTAATCAGACGAACTTCCGGGGATTCTAAAGACGTGTACACATTACAAGTCATTTTCATGTCATTGGTACTGCCAACATTACAATATTGCTGTGTTGTCTGCTCCCCATTGTATGAACACGCTAGCAAAAGAATTGAAGGAGTACAGAAGAGGTTCACACGGTTTGCCTTAAGAATGGTCCATAGAAATGACTGGTTATTCTTCAAGATGCGCGGAAATCAATGTAAAAACAAAAACATTGTTTGTAAGAGTATTAAATCTGAAGAGCTGCTCGCTCTGGTCTCTTGGTGTGTCCCAGAAAAATTTCTTAGAAATAGAAATGAGCTTTCCATTCCCAGTCAGAGAACAAATTGCGGGTTTAACAATCCAATGACTCGCGCCTTGAAGCTATACGACTCTATTTGTTATTAAGTCGATATAAAATTGAACAGGGATAGTTTTAAGAACACAATTATGAATTTATTAAACTCTTCTTATGATCAAAAGATGTAAATATCTATTGATTGAAATGAAATCTGTCTGAATGCAATAAACTATTTCAAAAAATGTAGTACTTGCGACGCGATCCAAAGGAAGGCCTCCACTTGAAAGACAAGTGTTGCTGAAGACCGACACAGTGTGTGCCAAGAAATCCATTAATATAATAACTTCAGCAGAGATAAAACAGCAAATGATCACAGTACAAAGACTAGCTATTAGCAGTAGAACCATCAGAAGAAGGCTCATTGCAGACTCCTTAAGCGGATATGCAGACCAGCACAAGCCACTGGTTTCCAAAAAAAAATGTCAGCGATGTTGCAGTCCGCATGAACTTATGGAAATAAGCCTCGATCATTCTGGAAAGACAATCGTCAATGACAATTCGAAATTGGATCGCTTCGGATCTGATGGAAAGCGTTCTAAATCTCGTCCACCGAAACAAGAGGTTAACCCACGCTACACCTCAAAAAGCTCTTCGGATTTGATGGAAAGCCTCATAAGTGACGTCCACCGAAGCAGGAGGTTAATCCCAAAAACGGCATACACACTTGTGTTGCTTTGAAGTACTCGAGTGTGCTGATTCTGTGTCCGACACTGTTCATCTTCTCACCTTCTCCCTCTAGTGTCTCGCTGTGTCTAGGTCTGCGCTGTGTCGCGTTCCTCTTTTGACTCTCTTTTGACATTCAGAAAAAGGCCATATTCCAGTATCTATGGTTGCTCGAATCCCTCGAAGACAAGAAGTAGAACGTGTTATGTGTACCTTCACAATCGACTACGAATATGAAACTCCACAGTGTCGACGAAAGAACCACGTTGCCTTCTGCGAATTTGCAAAGAGGTATGTAAGTCAAGTGTCCTTCGCTTGTTGTGACTTCCGAGGGCTTTTTCAAACTTTTCTATTAAACGATACGTTATTAAAACTTTCTTTGGCCTGCACAAGAGGAGATTAATCCTGATTCCTAAACTTACAACAGTCGCTTGACCGATGATTAATGTCACTCTACTTATCTTCGTAATCCCTTCTGATTCTGTGTATCGCAAGAGGCCCCGAATCCGGATCTGGGAATCTCCCAACCATGGTCCTTTGGGAAAACTTTTGCGATAGCATGCAGGATAGCCTCCTTCACATATTTTTACAAAGCAATTTGGGAAACTTTTCCACAGCACAATTTAATGCGTTTCCCTCGTTTCTCATTCGTCCCGATTCCTGCCAAACTCTTCCCAAAAACCAAGGGGCAAAATATGAACAAAACACAGAACTCTGCAAACAATTGTTAACATATTATAAGTTTTCCCTTTGAGTAGTGTCGCTTCGTTTTTCGCATTCTGTTCTGTTGTTCTTTGAATTTCCATTTCGTTTTCCCTTAAAATATTCATTTCGGTATCTTTTGTTCGCATAGAACGGAAATGAGAAAAACAAACCAAGAAGTATCCTTTAGCCATCGCCTGTGTACCATTTTGCAAGAAATAGACGCACAAGACAAACCGAGGAGAAACCAACATCAAGAGCCACAAAAAAACGACTACACACTAGAGAATCCATATCATGGCCATGGGAGTTAATAAGCGAGAAAACGTTTCCCAAAGTCGTTGTTGCTTCGCTTTAAAAACACAAAACAAAACATAAAGCATTCGGCTCGGGAGCACAGAAATATTGTTTTCCAGGCAACTGACACACACACACACAGCAAGCCGACCGCCCACAGCAGAAAACCAAGAAAACAAGGAAACACTAAAACAACTCTCCACCTGGCCAGCTTAAGAGGGTGTATTTTATTTTTATTTGTTTGCGTGTAGTTATGCCTTGTAATTGTGTTCGCTGTGTACACTCAGATACATAATTCCCCAAGTACTGACCTTCTTACAATGCTCTACTTTCTGGGAAGTTTTATTGTACGCTTTTTTCGCTCTCGGTTTTGTTTTCCCCGTCGTCGCTGATGGCTCCGAACAGAGCCACACAGCCCTCTTGTGGAACGTAAAAACCCTTTTGACCTGCTTAGGATAAGGGTTGTGGTTGTGTTTTCGTTCTGAACCTATTTTGAGATTGGTTCCATGATGGATGCAAGCTCAGGGGTAAAGGACTGGCACGTGATTCTTGACACTGCCTTCATATGCCTCGAACGCAAGGTCACTTCTGCCTGAAGGACGTTCGCCGAGGCATACAGCATTCGTCATGGTTCCTTCAAAACTAAGAACGCTCAAAAATTGAATACCCCAGGCAACCCGCAATTACACACACCCTTGACAAGCAAATCGCATAGGCCCACTGTCCCAGGCTGGCCGGGGGCTGAAGGGAAGCAAAATTTCCCATCCCCATCCCCCATCACCCATCCCCCATCACCCTTCCCTTCACAAACAATTTCTCCGAACAGTCATGCATATATTTCATTTAACAAAAAAAGGGGGGAGGAAAAATATTAAAAACAAACCAGCTTTCCAAGGAAAACTTAAGGAAAACGCTTAACGAGAAAAGTTTTTTAATAGGACCGAGAGAAGGTGGGAAAAAATAAGCAGAACTAACATCTCCATATTTCTCGCTGCCAACAACTTGGCGAACGCAATTAAACTCGCATCAAGCCAGCACATACTTGAGTTGAAGGTGCGGCGCGGCGTGGAGAGGGTGCCAGTTCGGTAAATGCGCACTGTGTGAGTGCGATGAGGCAACGCCATCACATCACAGTGGCAAACATATGTCAGCGATGACGTTGCGACTGTAAAACTGCAACCTGATTGCAACTAAATGGAAGAGAAAACTCGAATCGGGGAAGCAACGCAGAAGCAAGCAACCCAACATCAGCAAATCCCATTTCACCACGTTTCTGGTTCAATTTGGAGCGACGGAGATCTAAGCCCCATGTGCTAGATCCACACTCGAAAGCAGGAAACAAAATGCGGGCACCAACGAAGGGTGACTGTGGGCAATGGGGAAGAGGTGAGAATGACGACGCAAAGACGAAAGTGAAATGGCGACATCCGTAATTAGCACAAAATGTCTCCTCACTCAATGGCGCAATCGGAAAACTGCAAGTGAGGTGAGCGGGGGATGAGAAAAAATCCTGTTAAAGCGAGCGAGATGAGAAGCACACGAGCGGACTGGCCGCTCGTCGGATGTGGTCGGCTGCGGAAGAGAGTGACAGAATTAAGGCACTGCAGCCGGCGATTGGAGACACGGGGGAATGTCACAAATCCAGTTAATGATTAATGAAAATTGCAACAGAAGATTACATCCGTAAGTGGTCGTCGCCGGTCGGGAAGAGTGTGGAGTGGCGCTCAACGGGAAAAGTCATTCCAGTGAAGATGAGTTTATAGCGCACATTCTTAATGATTTTTGCGTCAGGCAAGGATTGTGAGTTCAGATAAATTAGCTGAAGTAAAAATTGCTGCAAGGAAAAGATAGCGGGAAGAGGAAATGGATTGTCAATGGCAAGGGGGATCAGTGGTTATTATGAATTGGTCCTGGCCATTGTGACATCCACTTTATTTTTACGAATAACAAACAAAACTGTTTAGAAGAAAAATAAGGTTCGCATGAAACAATAAAAATATGCTCTATTCTAAAGCACTCCCCAGCTGAATATAGCGCACAACAACCTTAAGGCTAAAAGGCGGAACTGTTTTTCGAACATAGTACATACAGTAAAGCCTCTATAAGTCGAACATGCCTACGTCGAATTTCATATAAGTCGAACAAATGTTTCCGGACTTGAAGGGACCCAAGACTTAAATTTTCCCACACTTTGCACTCCACATCTCGAGCATTCCATAAAGCAAACACAATTTATGTTCTCGACTGAATAAATTCAGTAAAAGCAAAGCTAAAAGCAAATTCAATGAAATTCGGTCAAGGAACCTCAACCAATTGTCCTTCAAACGTCTGGCCTTAATCTCAAGCTCTAAAATTTGTTTAAAATTGTGAGATAATTTGGAACTCCCTTTCAAGCACTAAATTATGAAAATATTAAAAAATTATTAATAGCAGCAAAAAAATATATTTCCATAGATTTCAGAGAAAAAGAGAACTGATTTTATGTTAGCCAGAGATCTGTACGAAGGGCAGCACGGCTTCAGGAAAGGGCACTCTACGATCGAAGCCATAGAAGAAGTCCCAGCAAGGAAATCACCTCTAGAGGCAGATTGTACTGTTGGCAACTCTGGATATCAAAAACGCCTTCAACTCAGCCAGGTGGAGCGACTGATGGAAAGCACTTTCCACATCCCAGCGTACATTCTGCAGATTGTCAACAAGTAGACTGCAGAAGGCACTGGAAGAATACATCCCCGGAGAGGCACAAGGATCAATCCTGCGACCTGATCTGTGGAACCTCTCCTATGATGGCATACTTCTCATGGACATGCCAGAAGACACCTGGCAAGGTACGCGAACGACATTGCCGCAGTTATAACGGCAAGAAACACAGAAAATGGAAGCTGAACCAGGTTATGCGACGTGTGCAATCCTGGATGGATGACAATGGTCTTAGCCTGGCAACAGAAAAAACTAAGATAGTCCTTCTGACTAAGGAAATGATCCCGACACAATTTGAACCCGAAATTGGGACCGAAATCATAAGAAGCAAGGACGCGATTACTTGGACTGAGGCTCGACACAAAGCTATCCTTCTGACAACAGATAAAAGTCACATCGGAGCGCGCATCAAAGGTGACAGCATCCCTAAGCAGGCTTATGGCAAACAAGGGCGGACCTTGGGTATGTACACAACGTACTCCATCTCTACGGAAGTGAGACTTGGGCCTACGGCAAGAAAAGTATCGGCAGTGCGGCAGTGCAAAGACGTGGAGTCTCAGAGCCAGCTGTTCTGGTAGTTGAGTAACTGAAAACATGGCGAAGTGAACTGCTACGTCACCCAGTTCCTCCCCGGATACGGTTATGTCAACGCTTTCTTTCTCACACACAACGGGAGTGACAGGAACTGCGAGACTGACAGAAGAGGGCGTTGGACTGCAAGATTTATCGGAAATGTTGGCGAATGGAGTAACCGAAAACATTCCGAATTGAACTACTACGTCACATAGTTCCTCACCGGACACGGTTATTTCAACGCTTTCCTACACAAGATCAGGAAAAAGAATAGTCCAGTCTGTCAGTACAGGGACTCCCCAAGAGACGATATCCATCAAAATTTCTTCGCAGCCTTGGTGACACCACGCCAGAGAATACGGTGCAGAGGATGCTAAACAGCGACCAAAATTGGCATAAAATCAGTACGTTCATAGAACACATTCTCATAAAAAAAGACAAACTATCGCGAAACAGTTGAACCCCCAAGATAATCCCGCAAGGGAAACAAGACAACCCCCCATGAAGTAATGCAAAGATCGGTTCCCGGGCGCGTCAGACGCCAAAAGGTTTATGACGAGTAGTCGGTAAATTGGACGAGCCCGACACACGGGAATGGTCAATGGGGTCAAAACCGAAATGACTTCCTTGTGGTGCGTGAAGTATTTCTTCGTATTATCATTATTATTATTATGTGACATCGACCAAATTCTCTGCTTCTATCTGATGTCGTTAAAAACCATTGACGACTCAGATAGGTGCCGAACAACTCCCACTTGAGAAGGATTGAATCTTTCAAACAAACATTCTAAATTAACCCTTTTTGGTCAATCGAATCAACTCTCCCGAGCTGGGTAAACCATTCGATGAGCTGCACAACTGATTAGACTGGACGTCAATATTCAATCCTTCAGTACAACGAACTGGTCCTTCCCACCGGACCCTTGCATGTGTTTTGTTGAATCGAGAAATCTTACACCAGTACACCCCCACCATATATGCCCAAGCTCAATTCCTGGTGAGATTGAAAAAGTTTAATTCACCCACTCTCCTCCCCCTGCCCCATCCTCGACCGACAACCCAACTTTAGCCTGCCGGCAGTATCCTCTCAAGGCCCATTGCAGATATTTATCTACAGATGTGGAGAGAGAGAGAGAGAGAGAGAGATGGAGAGAGTGAAACAGTGTGGCAAACTAAAACAACAACAAGAAATAAGAAGAACAGAACTACAGTTTCAACAAATTAAGAAATTTCCACACGGTTTTCCAATTTGGCCTCACTCCTTTAACTTCGAATTCCCCGGTGCCAGCACATCTATGCCAAGTTTTCCATTCCCATTCCTCATTCCGGCCCTCGCCTCCATCCCCGCCGGGCAGTGCAAATATCGGAGTACCCATTGGAGGTGTACACTCGGCGTGAAGCCAAAACACATATTTGCCGCTGCTTGGCGGAGGATAAAAACTAAAAACAACAAACCAACAGCAGCTGCTTTTTTTTATTCATCCAGTGCTGAATCGAGCCTCGAGACACTGTTTATGATTTTCAAAAGTGTGAAATAGATTTTCAGCTCAATTCGCCTTTATTTTCCAGCGAAAGAACGGAATGTAGGATATTTATTTTTTCCTCGCGCTTTCACACACAGACTCGTCCTCGCACCGAGCGCCGAACGCCTTGGCAAACAGTGGAAAGGAGAGCACGGAGTGGGGGAAGAAAATCGAGGACGTAGCTGGAAGAAAAACAAGGAGAACTTCACGAATCCAGCTCATTGATTGCACCGTAAACTGGTGCATGGAAGTCGAGAGAACCGATTCAATTTCGGTCGATTTATGGAATTAAAAAGGATTCAGGATACCAGCCACGGCATACTCGTACTACTGGCGGTGTGCTGGGAAATTTCGAGACCTGTATAGTTGCCTGATTCGGGTTTGGTTATTTCTTCGACTTTCCTGAATACGCTTACTCGCTCAATGCCCAGAGGTGATTTGTGCTAGTTCATTCGGCTTGAGTGGGTGGTGCTGGAGGGAGGGGGTTGAGATGTTTTGGGATGTCTTTGTACGCTCTGGTGTTGAAAATTTAATTTTAATATTTCAAAAGCATTTCACCGGAGGAGTTGTTGCAGTGAAAGATTCTGCTGGTTCGTCGGGGAAGCGACGCTCTGCCATCAGTGGGTGGTGCTTTGTCCTAGCGCCAGGATATGATGATTGCACGCCGGAATGAATTGAATGGAAGCGGTTTATCGAAATGATGAAAGGGGCTTGTGCAACTGCAACACAGGCCACATTGACTGACCTCACGGTAGTCTAGGGGGACAAGTGGGAATGGACATTTGAATGGAATTGTGTGATGCAAATTTGATGCAGTTTGTTCAAGTTGTGCAGTAAATGTGGTCGCTTCTTTTTTTGCTCTGCTGGACCTTTACATCGGCGACGTCTGCAGACAAACTGATTTAGTTGATGAAGTGAATGTCAACCGTTTTGTTCGATGTTAGCTCGAATTAATTCATGACTTGATAGAATTCCTCTTACTGAACTAGAACAGGTTGGGGAAATCTGAGGTCTGACTTACTTTCAGTTCTGCAAGCTTAATGAAGAACTCGTGAGAGAGAGATTTTCGAAATTTACGCGAAGCTGTGGCTAGTTTCTTTTTTACGACTTTTCGTGGTTGTATGCTTCTGCTTGCTCCGAGTTTTCAGCTGAGCAATAGTCGCACGTCTTGAGTGTAATGTGAGTGTTGAATATATAAGAAGCAGGGCTGAGGGAGACGTTTATTATTTTCATCAGCGGATAGGGCTGCTGACATAGGGTAAGTCATGATAGCGATATAATCACATAAAGCTGCTTGTGAACTATATTTGCAGAATTCTTCAAGACATGCCAGATGAGCATGTCCGATGTTTGGAAACTAAGTATCGTAGCACCATCCCAAACCAAGGAGACCTCTTTAACTGCCCATTCTACCGAGGGATAAGTCTGTGACGAAGATCTGAAGATCTTCTATGACGTTTGGTATTAGCACCTGAAATCGTTCGTGAATAACCTGATATGTCTCATCAGTAGGGTTTCAGGCAAGAGGAGTCAATCGTCGCCCAAATAGTCACACTACGGCAGATATGAAGGAAACGCAGATCGACACCCATTATCTATTTGTTCGATTTTACGGCCCCATATGAACACGTGGTTGGAAACGAGATATACAGCACAATGTCAAGTTTCGACAACCCTGCCAAAATCAGATTGCACAGGATGACGCTGGATCTCGTTGCTCCATCATGGTCGATAACGAGCTCTCCGAGACGGCGACGTGACGAAACGTCATCATAGGCACACATACTTTTGATACCTCGGCTACGAACGAAACAATGCAAATGCCATTTAAACCGAAGTTAAACTCAGAATAACTCTTGTCAATCGTTGCTTCTTTGAGCTCGAGAGGGAATTGAGTAGCACAGTCCTTCTCTCGAAGGACCAAGATGACAAAAACTTCATCATACCAGACCTGCTCTATGGCACGGTCTAGTCTCTTCTTATTTGGAGAAGAGGATTGAACAACGAACTGCACAGGTTGAATAGCTACCTGTGTACAGAGCCATATAGTGGCTGGGGCATGTAGAGCATAAGGCCAACAATGATCCAGCTGGAAGAGTCTTCGCCTCTAGGCCAATAGAGAAGGCCCCAATAACCGATGACACACAAAAGTGTCGCCAACTTCGCTCAAGTTTGGGTAAAGATCGTGCCAGCTGAGAGGCGTTTTTGCTGACATCGGTTAAAAAGCCTGAAGTCTAAATATAACTTCAATTCATGGTACAATCTGATACATCTAGTTATCGGTTCATTAGAACCATATATGCTTCTATGCAAATGTATATAAAACAATCGAATCTTCTGAAGCAGCTTTGTCATAAAATATAATAACAATATTGGTGGCTGCACCAACTACTCGTATTGTGTGTACCATTGTTCTCTTAATAGATCCCTATACCCACTCCCAGCTGCGAAGTTTGTGAATCTAGTTATAATCACATAGGCTCTCTGATCATTGTCAGTGATTCGAAAAAGCACCAGTTACGTATTAAAGGATGATCAATGATGGGCCTGTCACCAAAGAACATTCGAGATATGAAATATACCCAATAGGTTTTTTTTTGGCAAAATTTTAACTTTTATTTAAGAAGGACATGTACAATAGTATTATTCAAAGTATTGCCCATCTGAGGCTATGAATTTTTCCCATCTTTCTAGCAATTTGTGGATCCTAACCCAAAAAATAAACTGCGCCGGCTTGGCAGCCAAAAATGAATTTAGCCAGTTTTTAATATTCTGCTGAACCGTATTTCGGTGAGGGCGTTCTACATCCACCAGAACAAACGGTAGTCAGAAGGGGCAAGGCCTGGGCTGTAAGGTGGGTGGGGAAAAAACTTCCCATGTTTTTTGAAATAGTTCTTAATCAGAATAGCAACGTGGGGCCGAGCGTTGTTATGATGGAAAAATTATTGCCTCGTGTCTGGTCGCATATTCCGGGCGTTTTTTGGCTACTGCTCCCTTCAAACGGATTGATTGTGTTCGGTAGCGTTGTCCATTGATGGTTTTGCCCGGTTTTAGGAGCTCATAATAAAGCACACCCTTCTGATCCCACCAAATACAGAGCATACCGAAATGGATATTCGGCTTTGCCGTTGATTTGGCTGACTTCCACGTCAAATTTTAAATCGTACAAAGCACTTTTGGCACGTTCGCTCAGCTAGCGCATGTTTACCATAAACTTCCACCAAAATACGATGACTTTCGGCAGCAGTTCTCTTCATATTAAAGTAATGAAGAAGAACTCACCGCAAAAACACTTTTTCAGGCACAAAGTTCGACATATTTGACAAATGAATGACATATACTGAAATGACGTACAATGACAGTAGCTTCCTAACGCATGTTCCAATGGAACAATAACAGTGGTGCAAGCTACGAAACTTACACGAATCAAGTTAAAGACCTCGAATATCTCTAGGAACATACACATTTAACAATTTTACTAAATCACGGCATTTAAAGTGGTCAGACAATCCCTCAAAAACAACCAGTACACTGTTAACAATCCAATTAAAGAGCACTTTGTCGTGTAGTTCCACTTCAATTGGCTTACTAATTATCTCGTAAATGCTTTTTGGATTTTGGATCCCACACAATAGAAGCATATGGCGAATGAGGATGGACAAGCTATATGTAAATATAAATATTGGCTTTAATTGCGTACTGATTAGAAAATTCAGAGCAAGTACTCTTAAGTGGTTTTGCAAGGGGAACCATCTCTAACATTGTCCAATCCTAACATTGAGTTTGCTTTTGCAACCATAAAGTCCTTATGTATAGAGACATCCAACTGTTCATCAAAAATTATCTCGAAATCTTTCACTTGCGACACTCTTTCTAAAATAGTGCTTGAAAGATTAAAGCTATGTAAGATTACAGTTTGAGATCGAGAATAAGAGAAGCTATAACATTTTTTTTTATGTTAAACGATAAGCAATTACGATGACATACCGCGGTACTTTTAAGCATTGAACATATTTTAAAATCCCCAGCAACTGATAATCCTGGTGCAAATTCTAACAATGACAGCAATCCATTTACAAATTTAAAACTAATAATGGGCCAAGATGCCTTCAGTGAGGAACACCAGATCGGACGGATATTGATTTGAAGATTTGTTATCGAAGGTTATTATTAATTAATTTTATTAAAAATTAAATTATTATTAATATTATCAAATAACTGCAAATCCTTTTAAGAAAGGCAAAAAAATCAAACTTATAGAGTTTCCGAACAAGCAATGGTATACAAAAACATTTTCTTACTGTCCGTTGTAAGGCCCCGGCGGTTACAAAAAAGAATTGGCGAAAGTTGTCAATTGTTGGACGACACGGACAACCACTGGCGCAAAGGACTGTAGTCAAATACCTGCGGATCTGCCTAGACCAGTGTCTATATTTTAACAAACATCTCGCTCTGGCCGGGGCCCGAGGCGTTTTTACATTTACGAAGAGACTGTTTAACAACAGCCGCCAACTCGACTCGAGGGTGAAGGTTATCTGCTACATGGCCCTAATCCGGCCAATGCTCACTTATGGCTGTCCCGTGTGGTTCAATGTGAGTGCAAGCTTGGTGGAAAAGATTCGGTTCGCTGAGAGGGGTAGCCTTCAACTTTATCGAACTCCAGAGTCCCAGTACAGAAAATCCAATTCCAATGAGATCTTATACAACAGGACGAACCTGATACTATTGGACAATTTTCTGGTGAAGGTGATCGAGGTCATACTGCCAGAGCGATGAACTCGGTCAACAACCTGATCTCGGGGGCTTGCTACCCCAATTCATTATACCACGAAGGGGTACGTTTCAACGGATACGGTACCGCTCCTCTTTCATACCGCCCGTTCAACTGTGGTTGGGTGACTCAACTACGACAGCTCCGTCGCACAACGAGCGGAGGAAGGCCTCCTTCGGTGCAGTAGGGCGGTATCAAGGAGGGATGTGCGAGTTGTTGCAATGCAGCATCGGAAATTCTGGTGGCTGGGGAGCGAAGGAACTCCCTCGTCGGACCCTTTAGACCCTGAGTAGAAAGGGTAATGCGTATCACCGGACGGGAGCAGTAGTCGGTCACTGTCTTGCAGTTCAGAAGCCGCAACCTATGGCCGTATTATATAGTTTAGCGTAGTTTTTAAGATGTACAGCTTTAACATGTAAGTTAAGTCGAAAGACACAGATTATGATTAAGTTTAGCTTAGAGAGCCCGCCGAAAGCCAGTAAGTTAAAATAGAATCTCTGTTCGGCCATCCAGTTTTAAGTATTTTTGTATAGTATGAAAGCAAGATAAATAAAAATTAATAAAAAAAAAGCAAAAATCTTTTCTCATTTGTCCATATGTACCTCATTTATTTTTCACAACGATTAACACAATAAACAATAATCAATTAATTTAATCAATTATTTCCCCATTTTTTTTATTAATTTATTTATGAATTAAGCAATTAATTTACATTATTTACCTAATTAATTAAGGTCACCAGATTGCAACCCCGCCCAGCAGAGCACAAATCAGGCGCATTGACACCCGACAGCTAGAGTCCTTGGCAAACAAGTCAAATGCCATCTCATTCACTTCACACAATTCTGTTCAACTGTCATTTGAGAATGTCAACAATCGCCGCAGCCACTGCCAGGATTTCGTCGTGATTTGAGCTCAACACCAGAATTCCAAATGAAATTCCGGGGCTGAAAACGAAGAAAGAAGAAACAACAACGACGCTCCCTCTTCAAAGCGTAATGATGAAAGGACACACTCGTTCGACATAGCAAGAGACATTCTTTTTGCTGGCTTTCTTTGCAATTTGCTCGGCGGAGATGTTCAAAGCGACTTTAATATCTCGTTGTAAACGATGTCTCACCATTCATTAATCCTCAATGGGAACTCGTCGTCCTCGTCGTCTGCCTTTGCACCTCGGCCCGTCGTCCGTCGTGACGCCTCAGACCGACTACTGTCCATCGGGGAAAATTCGTTTCACCCCATCCTTGAGTCCTTGAACGAGGTAATACTGCGAAAGTCTTTTTAAACATGGCAAAAAATAATAAGAAAGGACCATACCATAAAATGAAGATGAAGCACACTTGGCTGGCCAGCACTGCTGCACGTCCTTGCCAACGGCATACCTCCACGCCCACGGCTAATGTATTTGTACAACACCAACTCACACACACATGCACACGAATGAATGTATCCGTGTTTGGGGATTTATCTAGTTTTTAAATTTATGGTATATTGGCTGTTCTCGATACTCAATTTCATTCCGTCTGGCGTTCGGCGCACTCTACCCCAGTTCAGCGGGGGCAATCCTTATTTAAAAGCTAATTTACCCAGTAGCCGCCTGGATCGGGGGCGGATGGTGGATGACATCTCACGGAGTACTGCCAGAGACTGTGTCTTGGCAGAAAGGAGTTGAAGTAAATTAAACGGCATCCTTCATTCCTTGTGACAGCGACTGGAACTTGGCCATTTTTCTGCGAATTCAATATATGAGTACGGCACCCGTTCTTGCCCTTTTCGCTTTGCTCTCGCCCCCTGTCAAGTGTCCGAAAGATGAATGCAGGATCTTCCTTTGGGACTTGCCTGAACTAATTGCCTGCACTCGGTGAAAATTGTGTGGGGATAGAGAGATTTTCGCATGAGCGAGTCTGGGTGAGCGTAAATTACATCGCAGTGCTGCGAAGTACGTTTTAATTTTGATTGGAATAGTCCGTCCTCCGAACTCGGGAGCTGGCTGGCGTCGTCCTGCCATGACATTCCCTTTAATTGAAACGATGCGCATTGTAAAATATGCATGACATCAGCATAAAATGGATACACTTTGTGCGCGTTACATGGTAGGAAGGAGACAGGAGCAGCACTCACTGGCACAAAGGGGAGAAGGACACACAGCCGACGGGGTATGTAAATGCCGAAGGATAATGACATTGTTTGACTTGTTGTTCGTCGTCACTCATGTGATGTGCATGCACATACATGCAAGTTCCGTTGCGTCGTTGAGCTGTGTTGGGTGCATTGTGCACTGGATGTTAATGTCCTTAAATATTTACCATACACACATATGGTAGGCTTAGGGGCTCCTTTTTTTCTGTTATTTTGAAAGAATTTTAAATGCATTCTCTGTTTGCGAACGATGGCAACGGACATGGCTGGAGAGTGTCCGCATGCCAGGCCCTCCACTGCGAGAGAGACACACATTAATTGCTAAACACAGGAAGCACAAATATTTGACAATTAAGAGCTGAATCCTTTGCATCAAAGCATAGCCAATCTAGCCCTTAGGCAAGCCAACGCAAATACGCACACACATGTGCCGCATGTCCTGACGAACAAGAGAGAATAATATGTACGTTGGTTTCACTCTTCGCAGAATCTTTGATAAGGAACGGAATGGTAATAGCAGAAAGGTCTTGTGGTTGCTTTCATGGCAGAACCAAGTCATGAGTGAATTTCTTAGAATCCTGTGAGTGGATACATTTTAATTGTTAACTTTGTTAGAAGGCTGCTAACCTGGGGCTACGTTGGATAGGGTTGCCTGTGCCTAGGAAGGGGGCTCTCGTGAAACTGGATTAATTGTTAATGGTATCTGCAGAGAGGCACACATTGGATACACTGGACTGCAGGCGAGAATGTAAATTTGTTTCAGAGAATCGCCCTCAGGCAAAGTGTCAAAGATTTATCGCAAGCATTTTGAATAAGCCGTGCGCTTATCGTCACGTTTCTCCTCTCTTATGATACCCCACATGGAACTCACACCATAGGGCTACTTTTCACTAATTTGAGCGGGGTTATCAGTGTAAGGCACGGTTCATTGTATTCACGAACTGGTATATGAACGAGACAATCACCGTATTACTAGAAATTAAAGCTTCGCATCAATTGAAGTTAGACTCGTTACGCATAGACGCAAGTTAGTCGCCTGGTTGAACTTGGTCCAACCACCCTGTTCGGGGTCTGGCTGGCAATCGTCTACCTCAACGTTTCTCAACATTCGAGTGAGTGTAGGGCCCCAGCAACGAATATAACACTCGGCGGACTCTTCCCAAAATAAAACGAAACTCAATGATGTAATCAAAAATGTTATTTTTAAAGTTCTCCACCTTTCTCGCGAGTAATGGGAGGAGTAATTCTGAACTTCCCTGTAGGATTGGTCACCCAGCTTGATCAGTTTTGAAAAGTCAGTTTCTTCATGCTCTTGAGGGAATTGCACGCTGAATCATAAGAGATTGCTGATAACCTGCCAATGCCTGTCGATATATGTAACAGTGTTGCCACATAGCTTTGGGTGCAACATTTTAACAAGAGCGCTTATATGTAATGAAAATAAGAGTGTCGCTGCAGCCCGCAGAGGGCCAGGGCCTAGTTTCTCAGCAATCACTCGTGCTGTGCGTACTATAGTTCCCTCACGAGTGGAAGGGACCTTCAGTTTTATGCAGACTCCGAACGGCCAAGTTTGAGAAAGTTTTTTCTACACAGTTATTCCTCGTTGAGCATTGTCAGTTACTCGAAAGAGGTGGGGCCATGAGAATAATTTTTTGTTTGTTTTTGTTGTACCGGGAATCGAACGGGCAGCGAGATTCGCCACGGCCAGCACAACAAGAGCGTTTATACCACTTTCATACTCGGACACTGATATTGAAGCATCAGTGCAAGTGCCTACACATTTTTGCAATCTACCAGTATTTGACATGATGTTAAGGAAAGATTAAATGTGGCTTCCCCAGTAGTATAGCCTTTTTGATAAAAAAGTGAATCAACCTGAGTTACTCGTAGATGCACATGCATTGTTCCACTGCTACTTCCTGTAGCACCAATCCTAAGATATTTCTGATGCCTCGAATCGAGATTAATCTTGTGCTTCGCTTCGAATTTACGCTTTAACACTTCTGTCAATGGATGTTTCAAAACCGATTATGAACTGGAATAGGTCTGGCTAGACCTTCAAACATTTCGTATGAACATCGGTAGAACTCAATGAAATAATTAAAGTTTTTTCTATTAAATATTTTGGATATGTTTAAATGTCCACTGTTCGGCGTACGACATGGAAGATTACAGGGCATCCGTCTGTATCCTGTCTTAGGCCAATCGTGTCTAAATAGAGGAATGCTTCGGGAGGAATAAAGCCGTTAAGGCGCACCCTTTCATGGTACATAATATTGGGGTAGTAAGCCCCGAAGATCAGACTGTTGGAAGAAGTCATAGCTCGTGCAATGTGCCTTCTGATCAGCTTAATAATAAAATTATCTATCCTGTTCACGTTTGCCTCGTTGTACAGGACTTCGTTAGGATAGTACTTCTTGTACTCAGAATCGGGTGTACGATACAACCGGAGACAGGTCCGAAGACACTGTCTCTCGAACAGCCTCATCTTGTAAATCTGGGAAGGACTCACGTTGAACCACAATGGACAACCGTACGTCATGATTGGCCTGATAAGAGCCATGTAGCAGATTACCTTCACCCTGGTATCAAGTTGGCTACTGAAAAATAACCTCCTTGCCGCAGAAAACGCCTTTCTGGCTTTCGTCAGAACAATATCTATATGTTTGTCAAAATACAGATATTGATCCAGCCAAATGCCAAGATATCTAACTACACTTTTAACAGCTAACGGCTGTCCTTGCGGGTCAACTATGCCGAACTTGCGCCAGTTTAGGCGAGTATCCCGCGAAGCCATGCCCAGCGGGGTCCTGAAAGGGATGGTTTCACACTTCAAGAAGTTGATAACCAACTTCCAGTCGTCGCAAAATCGCTGAATTTTTTCGAAGTCACGCTGCAACTAGGAAGTCTGTACGCTACTAGGTCGTCGGCGTACGCAATTAAGTGCGGCATGGAACCTATAAGTTCTGCAGTGAATATTGAGAACAAGATCGGAGAACCAATAGCCTCCTTTTGCAGACCATTTTGAATGTCAAAGACCGTGGTAGAAGTTACGTCACCACTTTTCACGACGAACTTTCTACCTGTTATCATGTCATAGATTATGTATAGCAATGGTTTACTTATACCAAGCCTGACCAGCTTGAGGAAGAGTCCCTCCAACCAAACGGTGTCGAACGCTTTCTCGAAGTCAATCAGGCAGGCACCCGTGCATTGTTTTTTGCCTTTATTCCATTGAATGTCGGACATCAGTTTGTACGCGGCATGTATGGTTTCATGAGGGGTCAATATCTCCTCAATCAAGGAATGTACAAATTGTCGACGTACATTGGTTTTGCTCGTAGCACTATCACTTAGTTTTTTGTAAATTATGAAATATGCCAACACTGCTACATCCATCATGTAGTAGAAAAAAGCCAATGGCCATCGCTTCGTCCGTCGTTTACATGAGTTTATTCTCCAAACGTTTGATGCATGACGTCGACGGCAACTTTAGGTTTGTTAGAAAACAGAATTGCTTGTGGCTTTCTTGCTGTTCCAACCAATTCGGTGTCATATTTAACTGTTGGAAATAGAATGACTTGGATTTTTTGCGGCATTAGCAGTAAATCCAAAGGTAGTTGATTGTGTTGAATGACTACGACCCGCATATCTTTATGAATGCACATCTTACGCCGTCGAAGAGTGCCAACAAAGGCCAGTCCAGTTTCTTGAAGCTTCTCCACGCCTTCAAAAGTTGTAAAAACAAAATTGTCAACAGTTCCCCCGCTTGATTAGTACTTGCTTGTTTATTCGATCATTACTTTCTCGTCCAAATTTACAGCTCTCTGATGTGCATCTTCTTTGCCTGTATACAGAATCCCTGTGCCGGTGTATCCGCTGCTGGAATCACAAGCCGTCCATACTTTTATTTCAGATTTCGCAGGCTGCGATGGTATGCATTGGGTAAATCGTGTGTTTCCTCTGTATGGGAATATTTCTTCGTCAGTGGTTATCACTTCTGTCAGTGACGCATTTTCCAAATGTTAGCATTGCCCACACATCCCGAATGGGAGCAGCTTTATCTGAACTTTGCCGTTCGACAGGAGTCCATTGATCGTCAAATCTTATAAACCGATTTATTGTCCAAAATCGGTTTAGCGACAGCGTTGCTATGAATACGGGATCCATGTTGGGTTTCCACAACCCTTCCGTATGCAGTATGTTGGCGTGATTTAAACCAGCGGCTAGACAATGGCCAGAATAGGCGCATAGTTCGTGTTCTGTAACAGGTTCCCAAGCTTTTTGATTTGTCGGTTCTGTTGAATTTTACAATTTCTTTTTGAGCCCTTCTGATAGTTTCCCGCATGATGATCTTAATTTTGAAGATACCAAAGTTGCCTGCGAGGCGTTCCTCGTCTTGCATAGCAACCAACGTCTCGAATGACATTGTGTCCTCTTAGACGACCTGCTGGATTGTTTGTACCATTTTGTTCCATCACGGGCATCGGAGAATTGTCTTGGCGAACTGTTGGCTCATGGCGAACTCGATCATTTTCTGCTTGTAACTCTTCCAGCACCTCGTCATCATCAGTATCATCGATATCCGATATTCCCCGCCACTTCCAAGTTTGAGACCGCATCGGAATCATCTCCATCGGGAACATCAGTCCTCATCGCCATCGCGGAATTTTTTGAGGGAATCATACAAGTCCACAGAACTTTATACGTTGGTCATGGTCCTACCGATTGAAGAAGAGTGATGTGCTGTTGACGTTACCCCTAGTTCGAGGATGTCTGTATGTAGTTCGATTGACAAAGCATGAATTATTATTGGTTGATTTGGGTGTTGCTGTGGAGTATAGACAATTGTGTAATTTGTTGTATTTAATGAACTACACGTCCACGTGCAATAGATGTGTGGACGTATGATACATGGCACATTTGTACCGACGCACAACCATGTGAGATTCCATGTGCCTTGTGTAGAATTTGTGCATACAAATTGCCACATGTCGTTTCCTTCGTTTGTTCATACCTCTGTAAATTCGGAACTATATGGAGTATGGACATGTTAGGTTGAGTTTACGATAGGAAATGTTTCCGACAGAAGACATAGTTCGGGGAGCTATACATGTCCGGAACGACACAACTCGAATCCGAGCGGCTGATGGCAGGCAGTCTGCGCTTGGCAGTCCGTCGGAATTCTCATCAGCCCGAAGAAATTACGCGGACGGGGTCACGCCATGCACCAACCAGTGCGTGAGGGTATCAAAGGATTATAGACATCGGCACCGACTCCTCATCACTTTTTCCAAAATTTGTTTCATTAATTTCCGCATGCCCGTTAATTATTTCAAGAGAGACTGTTATTTTGCTGGGCTTTGGAAGCAAAAAACGCCTAAAAGGATGCGTACATCAGCATAACACATATCTTATATGCATGGATCACCCACAGAAAAGTTCAAGCCGATCTACTTTAATCATTTCGACACATCGACTGGCCTTGGCATACAGAAGAGATAGCCAAGCATCATGCTGTGAGAATTCAATTCAATCTCCCAGGACCACCACCACGATACGAGCCATCAAAAGTATGTCATGAACGTGGACCGAAGCCCTTCGTGGGACTTTTGTAGTTCGTATCCTTTGTATTCGCTTGACTTATCACCACAATGTGTCCGAGGGAATATAACTGCCAACAGCAGCACTCATCGCTCCTATTATGAGGCAAACACATCGGATAAACGGCCTACCCCCCGCTGGTACATTGAATAAGCATCAAGCCGCAGCAGTGGGTCACTGCGCCCTCATTTATGAAATCATTGACATACAGCATGAAACGGAGGAATAAATTTCACCATCAGTCCAAAGCTAACAAATGAATCCACGACTTCCTCTCCAATCACAACCGGAAGCATAAACATATCCTTTCCATTTGTTCCCTCTCACCGCAACCATGACCACCCAGCACATCGCACGCCACCATCCACGCGATACGCGTCGTCATTCTGCGGCACATCATAATTGTGCCCTCCGCTTTCAGGACGAACAATCGCACACAGAGTCCTTCAATCCAACTAATGGTTGTATTAATGCCACAAAAATGACGACATACAACTCGGGTCATTGTTTCAAAGAGAAAGCAACGACCAGGAGGACGGAGGCACATAAATACACAAAAAGCAAGAAACAACAACAAACAGAAAAAAATGCGGTATGGTGGCGTGTAGTAAATGGATTTCCTTTTGTTCCCGATTCGATTGTTTAAAGCAGAGTGCTGCTGTATGCCCTACCGGGTACGGGAGTGTGAGCAAAGCGATACGCCGTGTGAATGTGAATTGCGATGGAGTTCCCCTAACAAACGGTGGAAACTTAAACTTCTTGCGATGTGCTGTAGGACTGTAGGAGTAGCGGGGGCACAAGGCAGTTGCCATATCCCAACACATTCAGCGACACCACTCAGATAAATGTATTTCAATTTGTGTCCTTATTGTTTGCGATGTTGGTGTGGCGTGGCTCCTTTGTGAGTGATTCCTGTGCAGCTCGTTGCACGGCGTGACGATTGTTTTCTTATTCTTTGGACGAGTCGCGTATGTTTTTGATGAAGCGGACGACAAGGGGATGTGGTGCCTGGCTTTGCCTTATCTCCACGCTCCCGTTATGCGTGTGTCGTCCTTTGTGACCGGCTCAAGAAACTAAACGCCATTAGATGGTGCGGATAAGGATCCCGACCGACATTGAATGCGATATGGGATGTGTGATGTGATGTGATATCTTAATGAAGGTTGTGCACATGTGTTTCCCATACGCAATTGTATCTTTGATACGTCTCATGCATTGATATCGGAAATTTGACACAGCCATGATGGGCAGGGGTCTTCTTCTGATGGTGGGCTGTGGGCGTGAACTATTTCGTCCCCCTTCCTTTCTTGTGGGGATCATTGTAACACTGTTAGAAAGTGAGGAATGCTGCCCAAAATGACTGGGCTTGACTTGCCCGTACTTACGAAAGGGTTCTCATTGCCTCTTCAATTTCTCGGACAATTTTCACAAATTACGTGGCGAGCTTTTTGATAAAACGAGGCAGCAGCTTGAAGGGTCATTACTTTTTTGCATGCTTTTCGCCGTTGTGCCGTAAAAAATATTTCAATATGTATCACAGCACCCGTCACTGAAGGACTACTCCTGGCTTCTGATGGTTGACATCCGAGACTGAAATGGTGATGAGACTATTGGCGACCGGAAATGTGTTCTAGCAGTGATTCTAATGTTTCTTGGACGTCTAGGCAGATGGAAGTGGTGCTGTTCTGACGAGAGTTTCATTTCCCTCATCGATACTGTGCCCGTACTTAAGGGAGTATTTTTTCTTTCATTTTATGGGAAGGCATGATGGACTAAGGAGGAAGTCCTGCAGAGCGCACCCTTCAGAGTGTCTGGCGATTGATTGCTGACAAGGCAAGACCATGGACATTTTCATTGATTATCATATGATTCTGACATGGTGTGGACGAGTCTGAGCATTGAGTGGACTCCCATTGAACCTCATCACTCGAGGTATTATTTCGGGAATTTTTATTGTGAAGTGCGTTTTGTTGTAGTCTCTTGGTGATTTCTAACGCGTTTGGTAAAGTAAACGAGTGAAGGCAATTTTTATTTGAGTTTCCAAGCAAATGCTTGTTATTCACAAGATTGTTTCCTGCTAAAGTTGGGCCCGATAACGTTTCTCTTTCTCTGCGTTTGACTGAAAGAAGACATGTAGCGATGGATGTAGTCCGCCGACGATCAGCTAAAAGGGTCTTCGAATCCGAGACTCCTAGAAGCAGAGGCAGACCTCAACTTTAGCATGATGTGTATACACGTCTTCGAGGGCTACCTGGGTCCATAGTTGTCTTTTCAAAAACGTGTATACACGTCTCAAGTCAGACAAGGTTTTAAGCAAACGCTCAGTTTTACGGAGGGCTTAACGAATTGAGATAACGTTGAGGAAATAAAAGTGTTGCAAGCGCAGCATGAATGCAGCATTTTAATTCTTCACGCGCAACAGGAAAGTAGACGAGTTCCAAATGGCGTCTTCAAAAGCATTCGAAATAAAATTGTCCGCCAGTGCACGGAAGGCGTGATGAGGCGGCATCAAAGCAAAACACACAATATCTCCAAGAAATACTATGTTTTTTTGATATCTATGACTCCGGCCACTAATCATCATCGCGGAGAGACATTGAAGGTATAACATGTCTTTCACAGATCAGCGAGAAGAAAGAAGCAGGGCTGGAGACGGGTCTGGTACTTCACTCACGCTGAGATCAGCGGGGACAAGAATCAGCTGTGCGGTGGACTAGTTCAATGACTCTGACGGTGGGTTTGCTGCAGCAGTTCCTGAACCTGGACAAGATTTTATGACAGCGGCCTACACGCAGTTCAAGGCCATGATATCATCGGTCTTCAGTGAAAAGCAAAGATCACTCTCCAGCGGCCCACCAAACGCGGCACATCTCTGAGCAAAAAAAAAAGAGTAAATTTACAGACACAGTCACAGTGCAGTTAAAGTTAGTTCTATGACAACTGTATGTCCATGTCGGTACATAGAACACGGTTCTAGATTTCTTCCTGTCCACCGTCTATTGGTTTAATGTTTCGTGTCCACTTAGCGTATGCTGGCTTGTACGTGAAACAAAAACGGTCGAGGAGGACAAAACTAAATAATGCTTTCGAGCAAGAATAGATCCGTCACACACTACCTGGGAAAAAATATTACGATCTTCAGCCGCAATTGGGTTTGTTTACCTCGGGCCAGCTCTTCACAAACGATGATGATGGGAGATCCATCTTAGAATAGCCCTTTGCAACCGGTACTCCTTCGATTTGACTTAGCAACTGGGCGCAGAACTCCTGATACGGTAGAGGCTCGAAAATTAGAAAATATTAGTTCTGGCGAATTCTAATTCACACAAATTTCCAATTTCCAAGCTTATTTATTTCAACAGAGAAGACCACAATGCTAAACCTTTCTTCTGTTCACAGTGAATAAATCTCAATAAAATAGAAAAAGAAAAGGCGTAACAAAAAAATGTACGCACATACTTAAATAATAGAGCCTCTACACGGCACAGCCACATCGCTGCAAAAATTAAGTTTGTGCAAACACCCCCTCGCCACATACAGGGCAGAGAATCTTCACATAGATTTTGGACCAAGGAGTGTTACAACTTTTACAAATTTCCAAAAACTCGATCCATAATTGTCTATCTGTTTCGGATTAAACCAGATCCAAAGAATCCAAAATAGCAAACAACCAACCAGGCGACACATGCGTGTGTAAAAAACCCTTCCAACGGCATAGAGGCAGACAGGCAAAAAATAACTCAGCAGCGGTACCCAAATTACCAACGATAATGATCATCAGCAATCAGGCGAACACACAAACATTATTATCTGCATTTCTACAGCACACAAGCAGAGCCTGGGTGTGCAACCGGGACGAAGCAAAGAGCAGTTCAATACAAGGCAAAGAAAAGCAGGGGACGAAATTCAGCAACGGTTCCTGATGATACATATTTATGGCACGCATATTTTTCTTTAATTTTATATTACTCAGTTCTCAAGCGTCACTGATGACAGACGTATTCTTGTGTGTTTTAAGCAATAAAGGAAGTGAACCTTTTGTCCATTTTATTATTTCCTGTGGAATTTCAGGCAACGGTATTATTGTTCGCGACCATTTAACAGATATCATCATCATCATATTCTGATCCCCTAAGGGGTCGCGGGAGCTACCAACGTACGAGAGATCTCAAGGCAACTCGATCCTCCGCCTTCGCCTCTAACTCATCAGGAGTTATGCCCAAGTGTAAAGAGGCGAGTTTTTGGACTTGGTTCAACCATACCTTCCTGGGACTGCCAAGCTCGCCTACTGATGGAATTGCATTCAAAGCCCGTTTCGGAAGTCGTGCTACGTGGCCAAACCATCGACGTATAGCCCTTTCCGTTCGAAGAAGCACCTGCACCAACTTTGAGCACACTGACGTGTTTCTCACACTACCCAGCACGTACCCGGGTATTCGGGTATTCGTTATCTTATTCTTTCGGTCATTACCAACTGTTTAAGGACGTCATACACAACATATCAAATTATAAGCTAATTAAATAGAGACTTGCAACAAATAAATTATTGTAAAGGAAAATAACTACTTTACCGACATCAATGTAAACAAAGTCAACACATCATGTCAAATCAAAAATGTAATTGGGCCCATGCACGACACAGATGCGTCGCCGCAAGTCTTAAGTATGTGCAATCATCCCTTCGCCACACACGGGGCAGACAATGCGCACAGACTTAAGTTTATCTAATTTCTTCGGGTCGGTTATTGCTTTGGCGATTAAAACAAAAAACAAAGAAAAAAATAATTTGGGCTAACTACTAGTATAATTTTTATAGTTTTCCAAAAACTCGATCTGAAATTATCTTTCCGTATGCATGAATAATATGTTTGTGATATGTACTTTCCTGCTGGTCTGTGCAAAATTCACCATATGCGAAACAAACACGTCGTTGCAGACCCAAATTCAAAAAATCGTCATTGCTGACATTCGACATGAATACACACGGCACAGACGCTCTGCGCAGTCATGTGCCCAATAACAAAATATATTGGTCTGCAGCGACGTGTCTGTGTCGTGTATGGGCTCAATAAGTGTACAATTTGAAAAAAGTATTCAACTTAGACTGGAAAAAATCGGATATGGATCGGTCTTTGCCTTTTGTTCGCCAAGAACTTAACCGCTTTATAACTCACATTTCGATTGAAATTATAGCCGAAGTTGAAACGCTATTCCATCGAGCACAAGCCGATAATCCGTTTGCAAATTTAATTGCATTCTTGTGTAATCGTTGTAACCATGTTCAATTGGATGAAAATCAACAGAAAAATTATCAGAGTCTTCAAATTCACGACCTGATACAGGCTGCCCAAATATGTTTAACTGATCAACTGTGCCCTGAACATGAACTTTGAAGGGACTCAGTCAATTCAAAGTCACAGGCATTTGAGCGATCACACATCTTATGCATATTGAAACATCACATGAAGCATAGTAACCGAAAACAAGGAAAAGTCTCGTAATATTCGTTACCAGTCTAGACACATTGGTAAACAAAAATGTAGTTCAACGTAAAGTAAATGCAACTGGAGAAGCATTAAGTTGAACATTTTTCCAATTTCCAAGCTGTTCACACAAGATAAAATTGTACTCGAATTTCCAAGCTATTCCAATTCCCGCGAGTTCTAATGGTTCCGCGAGTCCAGTATGGTTCCGTCTGCGAGGATGGAGGAACTCTACAAGGTGTTCAAAAATACGGTTGCAGTCCAGATGGCAAAACCTGGCTTGGACATATCAAGCACAGGGCCACCAATGCTCCAGGTAATAGGGTCCCCGAATCCGAGCCTAGTCGTTCCAGAAAGGAAGAAAGGCCGGACTTCCGATATAAAGACCAGGTCGTAGCTGATGTAAGACAAGTTGATCATGATGACTGGACGCAGGGTCCCCAAGACAGAACAAATTAAAAAAAAATATATATGGGCCTTACAAGTCTCCTTCGGAATCTGTATCTACGGATGGATACCAGAGATTTTTTGAGCTATGAGTTGTTCCATGATGACTTGTCAAACAATACTGATTAGGGACAACATGACACCATCCGGCTAGCTAAGCGTGTTCTGTCAAAGCAAAACCAATTGGAAAAAACAATCATAAATGAATCACCCGTAGGTAGCTATAGTAAGGAAGGGGGCTGCTTGTCCTTATTTGGCCATTGTGATACCAGTCAGACCACTACCATTGATCAGTCAGTCCAGTGACAGTGCCGTTAATTTGATCCCAACGGCTGTGACTGGACTGGACCAGATATGAAAGCCAGAGAAAAGCGCATTAACTCAGCTTTCACTGGGATTCGAACCGGGGACCGCACTAACCAAGGGCAGGCACTTAATCAACTGCTCCATCCAGTCGTTCGAATCGCCCGTAATTTCATTTCAAACTGACTGATGCGGAACAAGCCTGTTTAAATAATTTGCCAAATTCTCCAAATACTCAGTGTGGTGTGGACATCGAGTTGGTTTAGCAGCTTTGAGTTTTCCTGGAAAGTCTCTACAACCTATTAGAGACTATTCAACTCTTCAGCCATCACATCAAGCTACGCACAGCAGATTATTAGTAATTTCGAATTCGTTGCCATACAGTCGGAAGGCAGCCTTTACTTCACCTCCATGGGGGCATGCAAGTCCGTTCCCGTGACACGGTCCCACTAGACTAGTGCATAATTGAAACAATTCTGCTTGTTGTTTCGTTTCTGGTGGCAATAAAACTCCCAACAGATTGCATGGAAGCGGCAAAATAAAACCGCCACTGTAATCAATGGCTAAACATTCAATTAAATGCCCTTCAGGGACCATTCGCGAGCCCATGTCAAATTAATTACCCGCCCACTGAGGCCCGAAAGAAAGCAACCAAAATTAAACCTGTCAACAATTACACCTCGTGCACTCAGTCACGTTCAGAGGCGAAATAAAATGAGTGTACTCACGTAAATTACGTAATTCTATGGTGACAGCAGAAACGAAACCGACTTCAACAGGCAGCGCAACACAGTCGGCACCTCCTCAGTGAAGGAGAAAATTTCGTTGCCCGGTTGTCACTCAACGCCGTCCGTTCGCAGTCCAACCAAAAATGGTCAATTATCAAAAGAAATAAACCACTTCTTGACATGTCCTCAATCCATACCCCAATGGCCTGGTGTTCTTAGGTTTTTTTTTTATTTTTTGCTATTTATTTATTTCGTCTCTCCCGCCACCCGAATGCTGCCGACAATGACAGCCATCTGAGAACTTTTTAGTGCTGCCAGCACAACCCAACTAATTGCATAATAAATCATCGGCTTGATGGAGCTCGCTGGAGGAATTACCATGTTCGGTGTGTACGGGAACTTGCAGTGGCTGTGAGCGAGGAGCGCACCGTGGTCCTTGCAGCATGGGAGGAAAACATGTTTGCACCCGACAACGATGACGGCATCCGGCTGAAGGAGCTTCGTTGTTCGGTTTTAATTATTTTTTTCTTCGTTCTTTTTTTCTTCCACGAGAAGAAAGGAAATGATTCTGAAGAAGAATGAATGATTCCAATGAAAGGAGAAGGAGCATCACAGCTAGGAACAAACTAATAATAATTTAAATGTCCTTCCGAAAGGAACACTTCGTTCGGTTCCTTACAACGTCATAAATTGCATTTCATTTTAATAGAGTTTCCTCGACTAGTCCTGCTGCGCTTTCAGCAATTCAATTAAAGCTCGTTTCCGTCGCTTTTGCTACTCGTTCAGAAGCAGCAGCAGCATCACTACAAGCAATACCAACCCAGCCGCCGCCGCTACTGGCGTCGGTCGTCGACAATGGCGATGGAGACGAGCGACAGCGATATCAATGTCGAATGCAAGACGCCAGCGCAGGCAGGGTGCCCTCGTTTGGTCTCCTTGGGTTGCTCCTTCTGGGTATGCCTCCATCGGAGGCGATATTTCTTTCTTCGTCTTTTCGAATTAATAGAGTCAACCGCTGCCATTGTCGTCGTCGCTGTCGTCCTTGCCTCTGCAACGAGCTGATGAGGTACTAAGCTTCGGAGAAAAATGTAGCGAACATAGCGTCGTCTGCACCACTAAGCCGATGATGTGGTCCAAGTTAATGTCGTTAAATGATGACACTTTATCTCTTTCAACTTTGTAACTGAAATGAAAAGGATGAAAAGCGAGGCCACTCCTGCTGAGCCAGCCCACTCACCGGCTCCTCATCTGCAACTGAAGTGATAAGGCGAACTGTTGCCTCATCGCCTTCGCCTCAATGGGGGTGCAAGGATATACATACACACCCACAGCGCCCTCCCACTCCCACCCCTCGGCCAGATTCATTTGTTCTCGAAGCCCTCTTCATCAATGAATAAGGACCAACAATAGCTAAAAATTAATCTTGAGGATCTGAAAAGGAGCAAACAATCTGTTCGTCTCCATTTCATCCCTTGGCATCCTTCGACTCTGTGCTGTGCGCCAATATTTCTTCTGTATCTGACTCTGCGGCACCGGTTGCTGCTGTTGACGTTCAAATTTGCGGATAAGCCTATAACATTTATCAATTGGAAAAGGGATATTCCCCAGAAGGGTGCATGCATGTGTCCGCCGCACACACAATGAACGGCAGAAGCGAACTAAGCAGTGGTGCGAAAAAAAAAAGAATCAATAAAATGATTTATTTTTCCAAAGGTTCGCAGGGGGCCACCTCCTCGTTCGACCTCATCAAGCACACAGAGCCCCACCGGACGACCGACGACGGTAACAACGACAACGGAGTTGGACATCGAAGCCGAAGCCGTGTTACAAGGATGTAGACTAATTTAGACTGCGACAACGACAACGAGAACGACAGCGACTAGGACGAATGATGTAACTCTAACCCGGATTCTTGTAGTAATAAATGTTCGTCATTTATTTGCAATAGTTCATCTTCACCAATGGGCAGCGTCGACGGAAGCCGACGAAGGATGTCTGGGTTTGGGGGCACAATGGGAGCATTGGTTCGTAGTTGGCAATACACTTACTCATTCGGTGGTGACTTGCTGTGGCCAGGAGTCAGTGACCTTTTGTCAAGCAAGCCGGAGTCGTTTCTCTTGATTGTTGTAATACAAATGTCCTGGGAAGGATAACAAAATGCAATCAATTGCCCATCATTGGGTAGATTATGGATGGATGAAGTTGAATTGAAATGTAAGCCACATGGAAATCCGTAGGTTGTTCCGAATGTCAGTTCATTCACTTGGTGGTGGTGGTGGATTGTGGGTGGTGTTGATGTATTGTGATGTGGGTGGAGCAGCCGTTGTTGAGGTGTTCTCAGGGAAGAACAGCAGCTTTGTATCGAGAACCTTGACGGTGGGTTGTGGCTGTTTTAAGCGTGGGTAGGTTTTTGTTAGATATGGATGTGCAAGCTGCATTTATTTGAATAGGTTTGTTTCGCTAGACTACGGCTAACTCGCTTCATGGTGTGGTCTTATACTTATTCAGATTTGCACGAATCTTACTTACAACAACGTCTTCAAATTATGCAGGGGCATTCCGAAAGTCAGCGGACTGTAAAACAAAAAACAATCACGTATTTAGCATGTCCAGTTCACCACAATGCCACAGGTCAGCATGAAGTGAAGTTACTTGTCATAGGACCTCGTTCATTTAAAAAGATGTCCTTGCCCGTGCTTTACAGGAACTCCAAAGCGACCTGCATGACCTCAGAAATACTGGGAAACGACCCGAAACACGATTTGAGCATGAAAACGAAATATCTCCACTAGTCTTCGCAAACAATTTAGCATCGAATGCCAACTTCATGGCCACGAAAGAAGTTATGAACCTTTCAAACCATATAACAAGACAGCCGATTTAAGCAATGGGAACGAAGATCATGTATCTTCATTGAAGAAGACAAAAAGAGAGAAAAAAAGAACAACAAGAAGTATTGGGTATATAAGTAAATTCGTGCAGTTTGCTAGAGATGGCGCAATTTGTACTATTCCATTGTTTCATTTGAAGCGTAAACAACAATCATCTTTATCACTCAAATATGTCGCACTTTGTACGTAAAAAAGTGCTTTTGCTGGGAGTTTTTCTTCACTACTTTAATATGAAGAAAACTGCTGCCGAAAGTCATCGTATTTTGGTGTGACATGCGCTAGGTGAGCAAAAGCGCCAAAAGTAGTTTGTACGATTTAAAAGATTGGCGATTTTGGCTTGGAAAACGATGATCGTCCTGGGCAGCCAAAAAAGTTTGCAGGTGAAGAACTGGAAGCTTTACTCTATGAAGATTGTTGCCAAACACAAGAAGACCTCGCAGAATCTTTGGCTGTCACTCAAGCAGCCATTTCAAAACGATTAAAGGCAACTGGATATATTCAAAAGCAGGGAAATTGGGTCACAAAAGGAAGTCATTTTTACATCGGCTTGTTACTGTTGATGAAAAATGGATCCATTACGAAAACCCCAAGCGCAAAAAATCATATGTGAGACGGTAATGCTCTATATTTGATGGGATCAGAAGGGTATGCTTTATTATGAGCTCCTAAAACCGGGTGAAACCGTCAATGGACAACGCTACCGAACACAATTAATCCCTTTGAAGAGAGCAGTAGCCGAAAAATGCCCGGAATATGCGATCAGACACGAGACAATAATTTTCCATCATGACAACGATCGGCCCCACGTTGCTATTCCGGTTAAGAACCATTTGGAATACAGTGGATGGAGAGTTTTACCCTACCCGCCTTATAGTCCAGACCTTCTGACTACCATTTTCTCCGGCCGAATATCAAAAATTGACTTGATTCATTCTTGGCTGGCCAAGCCGGCGCAGTTTTTTTGGGATGGGATCCACAAATTGCTAGAAAGATGGGAAAAAGTCATAGCTTCAGCTTCAGTACATGTTTTGCTTAAATAAACGTTCAAATCTTGAAGGGTTCCACGACTTGGACTCCAAACTTCTAGAAAATATTGATGTAAATAAAGTAGAAAGTCAATTTAGCTCCTCAAATGCTCGCCTAAGAGATAGCCGGAGGAGATCATGACCAGAAAATGTAGAAGGGCTGTGCTTCGTACAAGGTGCATGCTACTATAACTAACTGTGCATTTGCATTAATTTCCAATTTTTAATAAATTCCTTTTTTAACTTTTTTTTGGTCCACAAAATCCGGACCCTGCTGATTACTTACTGTGAAGCAGTAAACTAAAAAAAAAAATCGGACTAAAAAAAGAATCCATTTTGTAAATTCTCCAACACAAATTAGTTGTTGGCAGCATGATTGTCCCACACGACCAGCATACAGACAACGTGTAACTGACGGAAGTTGAGCGGGAGAGATAAAGTCAGACTTCTAATTCTCGGCTAATTCAAGACAAATCCGCCACAGTTTCCAGACATTTTTCATGAGCTCCTACTTCCCCAACTCTCCGCCACACCAGATGTCCCTGTGCAATGCACTTATAGAGATTATGCTCTGTCACAAACCTGAACAATTTCATGATCATGACTCCCTCGTGCGCAAATGCATTGCACGTCATTTCATGGCAACAGCTATATTGCCTTTTGAGAAAAATTAGCCCAAAATCAAATCTCTGAAATCTCTCCAAACGTACGGACACAGAGAAAAATAAATCCCTTTTTTTGCAACTCGTTCTGCCGTTCACGAGGACTCATTAAAGGGCCACGGAATATGCACCGCCCTTGCTTTAGACTCCTCAAAGCTGGCTCGTCTCCAGCCACCAGTCGGAGCAGTCCGTAATGACTGCGATTAGTGCAGACAATCCCAAAAATATGGAAAATGGCAAGAAGAGAAGAACGTACAGATGTACATATAACTCGTAGTCCTTGTGTGACCTGATTCATCATCAGAAGAAATCAGCGTTTGCCACTTCAGCAACAGGGTCACTTATAGCGCTACACGCTCGTACCACAACAGCACACCACTTGCGGCATCTGTGTACCACTTCCTCATGACACGTACGGTTACGTGTACGGGCATCGTTGTCGCTTGTCTTCTCTCGTTGTTTGTCCTCGTCCTTCGTCCAAGTTAAGCTCGCCCCCTCACCTCGTCCTCACCGTAGAGTGTGTTCACCAATTAAATGTACAGCTGTGGAGTGAAGTCGTTACGTCAGAGTGACAGCTGCATAGCCCGTTTTGTAATTGCATGAAACGCTGCTGTTACAAAAATCTTCTGGGCACTACGTGTGCCACCACCTTTACCGAGTCATCGTTTGACATCAAATCCAGACGGAAGCCACCTGATTTAAGTGCTCATAGTTATGATGGAATCTAGCGTCGCAATTTAATTGAAAGGATTGTTGGTGGTTTGTGCGACCCTGTGAGAGTGGGTGGCTTTTTGAGACTATTTTTCATTTTAATGAATCGCAACTTCCTTCATCGAGGTGAAGAACTCACAAAACATCACATGCACACACACAGCAAAAAAAAAAAAAAAAAACAGATTCATCCCATGAAAATAGAGGGAACTACAGGCTGCACATCCTCCTCCGCTTCGTGGAACAAACTGACGAAATGAGGAGTAAAAGAAACGTGGTTTGTTCACCTGTGGATCCCTGTGTACACATCTCGCATGGGTTGATTCATCTGTGCACGCTTGGCCTGATGCCGGTGCCACCCCCCAGCCAGACAACACTGACTCTGACTCTGTTCGGAGAGCGCCCTTGGCTATGATTGTTTCGTATTTTGTTGTGTATTCGTTTAGGGGATAATGCGTGCTTGGGTGTGTGCGACGGGGAGGGTGAGCGCAAGTGTGGCAATGTAAAGATTCTATGCTTCCATTGTAGATGTGGTTTTCTGCATGATTTACTTGAATATGTACCCGATCTTTGTGCGGGGGTTACATTTAATATCCCATGTAACCTGTTAGTCTATTTTGAGGACTTATGGTGTTCCAATGGATCCGTCATAGGCCTCGTCTGACATCTATCGCAGAAAAGTGCGATAATTGCTTTTGAGATGTTTGGGTGAGGACCCTCGGGGCGAAGCGGAGGGGGACGAGGAGGAACATGGCAATAAAGTGAGTTCTCACGTGGTTGAAGTGCTACTGCCAGTTGTGAGTTTCTTGGAAAAGACAAAAAAGCCTTAGAAATGATGCAAAGAAAAGGATGCGGGTGAAGTGAGGAGCATTTTTCGGTATGCATGGGTGACAGAAGAGGATTTGCATTGATTGCGTAAACTGGAACATGTAGGCATGACCAATGATGAGACAACGTGCCCAGGGGGAAAACAACCAACCCATTTCTTAGGAATTCTGAATAATAAGGGTGGCTCTACAGGCCTGTGAGGCTGACTTCTACAGCAACCACACGTGCTGGGCGTGCTATTGGCACCTGCAGTTAGTTGCGGGCTCCGAAAAGCAATATTTGCTCTTTGAGCATTCTCGCGAGAGGTCGAGTTGTAAATTACGCCGCGTACTGAACCCAGTGTTAGGCGGTAGAAGGCCACTAAAAGCTTTTTGCAACGGCGCCGCGGTGCACTGTGTGTGATTTGGCGGATCAAGGGGAACTTTATTCCTGTGGCGCTTGGTATCGATGTACTATATTGTTTTTTGTTCGGTGACAGGACAATTTGATTGTATGAAGTTTTCAGTACCTTCAGCCATATGTGGGCACCCCAGCCCATCCATCCCCCATCAGCCCCATGGGCATAAATGTGTATTTCACGATGGGAACATTTGGGTATAGATTTAAGAGTCCAAGCAAACTCATAACTGACAACCAAAAAACAAAGCATTCAAGCTGAAAGACAATTTCTACCACTTTCTGAGGCCGTAAAATGTTTAAACGATTAAATTTCCAAACTTCATATTTCATACAAACGCGATGAATTTAATTCACTAAGGCTAGCACACATGTGGTTTTTCATCGCAAAGAGAGGAAAATCGTGGTCGCAAAAAGAAAATTGTACCATGCACGCATTTGTGGTTTTCTGTCTTACGATTTTTGATCATTAAAATATTACACACAGCTTTTTTATGTCAGTACACAAATATGTGACGACTAATGCGCGTATTCATGTATAAATTGATATGTCTCATTTTTTGCGACTAAGTTATGATACTTTGCCAAATCTGTGCAAGTGCGTGCATACTCACATGTCGTTGCGACAACGATTTTTTAATCGCAGCGATTTAAATCGCAATTGTGTGTCTGTCTTGCCAGTAGGTATGATTCACTTTAACTTGCGACAATCGCGTCGCCGGAAAAATAGGGCATATTGCAGACATTTAATACTTGCGATTGTGGGTTGTCATGTCAGCTTGTTCCCACGGAAACATTTTGCGACTGCGATTGGAAACGCATGTGCGCTCATAGCCTAATGCAACTGTTGTTTTGCATTTCTCTGACTGAAAAATGTTTTCTGTTTGTTGCTTGTTGATCTGATGTCACACAACGCGGAACGTTAGACTTGATGTTTTACCTGTCGTTTGATACCACAAATTTGTTTCACTCGGACGACTTTGATTTTTGAATTAAGTTCGATTCCGAGCCAATGGGACATCTCAACAGAGGACGTCCTCGAACGAGATGGCGGACACAAGTGGAAAAGGACCTCAACCAACTTGGTCGTGCTGGCTAGAGAGGCCTGTTGGTTGAGGCCCACGTCCAGCCCGGACCAACAAAGAAGAAGAAGAAGATTCTCAAAATAACACACCGCCATGTTGTTCCATCATCTTCATTGACGCGCATGATCTGTTAAAGGGGTCGCTTCGGAAAGCACACACGCGAGACATCCGGACAATTCGATCCTCCGCCATCGACTCTTACTCATCAGGATACCCATGCTCAGGCTCATCTTGTGATTTTTACAAAAAAAAAAAAACCGTATGAATTGTAAAAATAACCACTAATAAGGACGAACAAGAAGTACGTTAAATAATTGAGAGCTCAGCAACGGCACGCTCCGCTCGGTTTGAAAGAATATTCAACGGAATAGAAAAACAGATTAGAAGGAGTAGAAGTGATACACTTTTAAATTCTCTGATGACGATGGTAAATAGATTTAAAAAAGTTTCTGCTGTCCAGAGCCAGTCTTTCGCTGACGACTCTGCAGCTACAGCGGACCGCCGAAGCTACTTCGTTGACATTCTAGAGTAAGCTTCCGCCCACGAAAAAATATGTCAATCGACTTAGGAGAGGCACACAGAAATATGTAGAGCCGGTAAAGGAGCTGAAAAGCATAGCCTCAGTCGATACCTCGGTCATTGTGAGCACTATTCATGACATGGAAATGCAGGCACGTAGACGCCAGGGTAGTTCCAACTGACTTCAAAACAAATATTTTAAGACATTAATTACAATTATGGCATGAATACCTAGGTTCCAACCAGATTTTGTCATTTAACACTTCGGTAGAGGCTACAATTCAACGGCGTTTTTTACAGACGTCTCTGCATATGGGGATCAATAAATTTCATAAATTCGCCATGAAAACTGCAACAAAATGAGGCCCTTAATACTTCGAGGACATGAGCTTCCTAAACGCAAATCAAATACAATCGTGAGGGTGTTCTAATGTCTCGTGCTCCAAGGATCAAATGCCCAACGTATGGTGGTCACTGAACGGAGAAAGGCCATCAGTTTGGATGTTGATTTGACTTCGTCAAGAATGATATCTGGAGCTGTCGACAGAGATTTGCGACTTGGAATTGGGCTCTGTTATTGCGTCAATTCCCGCAAAATCATCTGTAAGGACAACGCATTTCAGTTATTCGGGAAATCAAGCCGGGTATTTAACCAACAAAGCTATGGGATAGAATTCTGAGTTGTTCCTCATCGATTTGTGTCCGCATCAAGGGCTACATCAGCACACCCATACCGATACTATTCACAGCAATATCTGACTCAAATTTAAGTGATCCATGACAATGAAGTATTACTTCAATTCGAAATTATAGAAGCGTCAAAGGCCACGATCAATTCGAGATAACACAACAGGTGCAGTTAAAACAGAAATAATCCTGCTGAACAAAACACAGACTTTGAGGTAGAAGAAAGTCCCATCGGGGCCAATTACAGGAAACTATGGATTAATACTTAGGTTCGGTAGTATTTTGAAAGCAAATTTTGGTCTACAAGGACGACCTTAGCAGCAATGACATCCGGTGTAAACCAAAGGCAATCAAGTTGACAGAGAACATTCGCACAAAACTCGTTAAAAATTAATTCAAAGTTTAACACTTGCCATAAATATCACAAAAATAAAAAATCACACGTCCGGTTATTAACTATCACTGGCAATAGCTTACAATATATCTTCATTGGATCAGTCTCCACAAAAGCAAGTATTTAAGCGTAGAAATCGTTGTAGTAGTACAGGGACAGCTCCCATATGCGGACAGTGACGGTCGCAGCACTTGTGTCAGGCTAAGGGAGTTGTCCGCCCATGGGAAAAAATTAATCTGAAAAAATGATTTCATCTGCCGTTCATAGAATTCGCAATAAGTATGGCAATAGGTAGAGAGAACCTCGGTTTGAATCCCAGTGAATGCAAAGTCAAAATGCTTTTATCGGGTTTTCAAATCTGGTCCAGTCACCATATGCTGTTGGGGTCGAATTAAGGCCACTATCACTTAAGTGGCCAATCAATGATTGTAGACTGGCCGGGGGTTGATGCCTGGCGATGGACACAGTCGTTATGACTGAGTGTTTTAGTATGGTGTTTAATAATCTCTGAAAAAAAAGTTTAATCACGCCCAGAGCCCAGAGACGGCCTTAATTCGTATGCACACGATGTGCTCTGAGTTTCCTACCGTTAGTGAGCTACTTAAGAATGTAACGCAGAAAATATGTTCTCAAAAGAGCAATCCTTGTTATCGAAATTCAACTCCTTCGAGGACTGCTGGATATTGATTCTGCCAATTTCCTCATACACCGGTACCTAGGATTCCTAACCTGGGTGGAATTTCAGCCGGTGTACACATACGCCATTCTAATGCGAGGTACCGCAGCGTCACCTCCATTATGTCTTCCGCAGACACAGACATGCCATTCAGACTCGCAGGTTTCCACGAGACCGCTGCTGCAGCGCAGCAGAGGTTGCGTCTTTAAGTACATTGTTTGTTATGGATTTCGTCTTTAAAATTCCATTGCCACTGCCCTATCTCACCTTATCACACAGTTGTCTCTTTATAGGAGGTAATCCATGTGGTTTCACATTCAAATCCTAATCTAATCATCTGAAAATCTCTTGGACTGGGGATCCATAGACATACACTCGTACACGCCCACCCATTCAATAAACAACCCTTTCTCGCCAAAGAACCTTGTTTCTAATTTATTCATCAAAAATTATCTGAAGCTTGGGCTGGTTTGTTTAAGGAACATTTACAATTTTAATTTTTCACCACCCCTTGTGTGTAAGGTATTTTCAGGAATCCACTGGAGCAGCCTGACGTGTCGTCGCGATTATAAACGCAACCAAAGGCGAACGGCAATCCTACGTGACACTGTCGGTAAGCAATTACGTGTGCTCCCAGGAGCTGTAAGGTGGAAGTAAGTCTTTGAGCAAAGAGACTTAACTGAGTGTGTTAAGAGATTCTTAAGTAGATGCCGGCGAAGCATATCATCCAAATATAGCAACCTGGAATATTGTTTTTTATCATATTCGAGGAAAGATAAAAATTTTCTTATTGGGCCAAGATTTACAAGCAGTTTTTTACGATTTATATTTATTTTTTTAAAGCCAAGCGTATGTATGTAAATTGTTGCTGCAGATGCAGACATCATTCTAATTTGATTTTTATTTACTTCCTTTAAAAAAAATTAAAAAATTATATTTTATAATAAAAAGGTGTTATTTTAGAACAGACATTTATCACATTGAGTTATATCCACTGAATGTTCAGCACAAACTGGCTTTTCGCATTCTTTGCAGGCTTAAGAATTTTACTTAAGAATGGTACAAGTTCTAGATAAAAACAATTTTTGTAGTAAATGTCAGTATGGCTTTCGTTGTGGGTGTTCTACTGAAAGTGCACTCCTCAATTTCTTTCAATGACGGTCTAAATAATGAGGACTGTTGACTAAAGCGTTTGATACTTTCGATCATAATAGCTTCTATTCCTGGCTCCTTTGTTATATTTCAAACAGAACTCAAAAAGTAAAAATTAATGATGAACTAAGCTCAAATAATGGCGTTTCTTTAGGTGTCACTCAGGGTTCTGTACTTGGTCCATTGCTTTTTCTTATTTTTATCAATTCCCTCTTTCAAAAAAAATCCCATGGCATGGTATCACCCTTTTGCAGATGCCATGGCCTGCGTCTTTACGTCGAATTCGGCATTGAATTTTCAGCCGATGTGATTCACGACTGAGAAATCCTCAGTCTTTGGTATAAGGTGGTTGGATTAGTGAAATTAATGCTCTTCGGTTCTAATGATAAGACAACTTACAACGAATCTTTCCTTTCTCAGTCTTGTGAGCAGACTTTTATTTTACGACATAGGTAACAATTTCTTTTCTGCTTTATTCTACCAGAATTATCACGTCCTCCTTCAGCTCTTAGTGGAGGATTTTCAGTGTACCTACTGGGTGGCGCAACATAATTTCAATTCATTTGTTGCATTTTGTGAACGATCCTGGATTCCTGCCATGGCCAATGCCTACGGTTTGTTGAAGTCCTCAATTGCGGATAATTTTCCATGCATATCACTCAGCCACATTCACATAATAAAACGAAGCCAAAGGTCGTCCCTTCGTTCGGCTCTTCGTAGTGCATCCACCAAGGAACTTGTCCATATTGTCAACACGTCCTTTGTTTCTGTTGTAATCGAGTATCATTTTTGGCTTTCTTTTAAGACGGAACCGCACCCGATTTGTTATTTTTTGCAATATATGAGCACATACTTATGTTGCTGTATTCTGTCAGAATGTATTCCAGGCAGAAAGCATTGCGATAGAGAAGGCGCTGTCCTGGCTCAAGAACAAGGTTATATCGGACATCTGTTCGGACATTCAGGCCGCAATCAAGTCATTGGACAATGTCATGTCATCAACATTCCTTAATCGCAGGCTGTCTCCTAACGAGATGGCTGAGTATTTCAACGTACACCTCATGTGGGTGCCGGGACACTATGACATACCGGGCAATTGCAAAGCCGACGAACTAGCTAGGTGTCGCACGTCCTCCACCCAAATAGGAGGTGTTCCACCTTCCATGCCAATCGCTACAGCCTCTACTAAAAACACACACAGTCAGCATCACTTATGGTAAATGGCTAGAAGGTACCAGGGCACTGCATAACTGGCACCCATGTCCGTAGGTTGGGGGTCCCCTATAATGACTTCTGTAGAAGCTGCATTAATGAAGAGGAGGTTGACACCACAGATCACCTACTCTGCTCGTGTAGCGCGCTGATACTTACTGCCTTCTGCAGCCACCCACTATAACCTAACCAAACCTATGTTGCTGTTGAATCCAAAAATTGGTGGATTCTCATGCTCATGCTTTTGAATTAGAAAATTCGACTGGTACAAAATGAGCGTTTTTGTTGACAGCTCGCAATATTAGTCTAACATCAAAGTAGGAGCCAAATTATAGCTTGTAAAAAAGTTTTGACATGCGACAGATTGCAACACAAATCTTTGACCTCACGTTCACCGTGACTTGTTTCCCTTTCTCCAGAAGGTGCCGTACCAGTATAGATCTGTCCTTGACTGGATGACCACTTCAGATAATTCCAAGCCCCAATTGGCAGACACAACCAACTCCTTGGGATTTTGGATGGCTGCTGACACAAGGGTTCATTGAAGTCGGCTGTGTCCAAATTCACCAGTAAGCCAGTAAGACGCGGCAGCCATTTCCATTTCTTTCATCGAAGTAAATTGTCCTTTGGCATGTCACTATCGATTTCTGACTTGAAGAGCTTTCCATGTATGCTCCCAGCCATTGCGGGTCGTTGGGCAGCAGCTTTTAAAAATGTCCCTTCACTGAGTCGTTTCGTGGTCCGTGGGCTAGGACATCAAATAATGTGTAGACCATCTTGTCATGACCCTCTTATAAACACCTCTCACCAGCCGCACTAATCCGTACCGCACAAGAGTTCGAATGCTAAATTCCAGAATCACCAGCCTGTGTTGAATCATTACGACAAATAAGCACACTTGTCTGTAACGTCTACGGCTTCTGTGCCCCGTTTATTTGTTCATGAAGTTTAAGTCGGTTTTATGCGTCGTGGCGTAGACGTTGTCGACTGCTACGCAGAGGGTGCTAGGTTCGATCCCCGAATTCACCGCACGCACGCACACCATGGCTGAGCCCAGGTCTGCCTCGGACTGTCGCTCCACACAAGTTATTTATTACTCGAAATCGCTTTTAAGCTCATCAATGTGCTTTAGTTTATCGTGAGTGCAGAACCCACTACTGTTAAGTTTTCACTTTCATGTCCAATGAAGTCATGCGTCTCACAATCTATCGTCGGAACTCAACATCCTTCCGACGGTAATGACACAGCTTACATTGTCACGAAATAATATCGAATGCCTTCCGTTGTTGTGATCATTTTCGCATTTAGCCACTCGTAAAACACAGCGTTCAAGTGCCTTGTCACCAGCTACTCGCGTTCATAACGTGACATCCGGCAGTTTAGGGCCCTAAGCCTTGCCAAAGCCATCATTTAAACCACCCACCTTCCGCAACGACATCACATATATATATCCTTTCACCAGCATTAAACTCAACTGAATAAAATGTCCGGGGCAACAGCCACAAAGGGCTTATCTAAGCCCTCTCATCCACTCGTGTAGAGGATGACCCTTGGCGACTTTGTGTACCACAGCGCAGACTATCAGCAACGCCCTCTCGGCAAGACGAACTGCTTTTATGTCTCTCAAGGAAGTTAGTAAGCCCGTCGTTGGTCTTGCACCGGAACACGTTTAATGGCGTCATTAGACCACTAATGGCCACAGCGTGAGGGGATGTTCAAAAATTAAGAGAATGAAAGTATAAACTTAAAACCCAACGCAACACTGGCGGAAATGCCTTCCGGTAGTTGCCTCAACCGCCGAATTTGTGGCCCCGTTGCAATCAGAAAACGCCCCTCCAACTATAACCACAACATTAGTTGACAATAAAACAACAAATTAACATTCTTCCCACCAACATGAGACACCACCAGAGAGTGCGGCTTCGCCACCAACTTCCAGGATACACGGCAGTAGCGTCTGAAAACCGCCACCTCCCAGCAGATCGACGTCAGGCTTATCGCCGCCAATAAAATGTTTATGATTTCCTCATACTATGTGCCATTACGCACGCCCACATTACATATCCCAGCCATCCAAGCATCCAGCACCCACACCCAGCCAAGTATGTGATTACTCACATATCCACCCTCTGTCAGTCGGGGTTTTATAGCATCCGTAAACTTAGCTCCCGATTCCTTGAGGAACCCGCAATGGCTTGCCTGACATGCCAGCGAACTCGTTTCACACTTTCTTAAGACCGGCAGGAGACTCTCGGCTCCCCTGCTGTGGGGTTCTCCTTGTGCACGAGGAGTCAAGTCCCAAATGCTTTTTCCTGTTTCCAAGATGACGCACACATGCACCAGATGTATGCATTCAGAAAGCCGGAATTATGCAACAGCAGCCCTGCAACTTACTTGCAAACTCCCATTCAGCTGTTCAGTGGTTTCGCACAAGGATACTCGTATCATCGCCAGTCTGTGCGGCTTTTCAGGAATCAGGCAGCAGACGTTGCCCTCTAGTCCCTCAAACGTGGTAATTTTGGTGCAAGGAATATTTTCAACGAATGCTTTCACAAGCGGCGACGGTTGCTTGTCGCGATATGTGTGTCAGAGCAATAGTTTTAAGTATTCCTATCCAAGCCGGATTCCGAGTCCTGTGCACTCCTTTGCAGCGTGTCACACACATGCAGCGCGTGCTGGTGATAGTTGGGCAAATAATAAGCTACATCCTGTATCTGGGCATCTGGAATAGGAATGAGCTGAGACGAAGGACGAGAGGTATTGAAACGACAACGGAACGGATGAAAAAGCCTGCAGCCGGCGTGGAAGTGCGATGCGTCTTTGGGCTTCCATCCTTTGATTGGATTGCATTTGGATAATGGGAATTACGACAGTCGGGGAAGGGTGTGTCTGCAAAGGGTTTTCGTAGCGTCTGTTAACGCTGCCTGTCGACGTGCTTGCCAAAAGAATCCATCTGAACACAAACCTACTGCAAAAACGCTGAGGACAGTGTGTGGCACAGGGGAGCAAGTTTTGGCTTTGTTTTTGAAATACGACAAGCTTTAAAGGACAAGGACATTTTGTAAGTAGTAAAATTAGGGCAAGATAGAAGCGGTGGTTCACGGAGTGGGCTTGTGTTTGCTTATGACAATGTGACAGGTGTCAGCTCAGCTCAAAAAATGTACAGATTCTGCCGCAAAATGTCGAGGTTTTGTAGGGAATTTTGAACCGGAGTACGCTTTCTTCTCCGACATTAGGTATTGCGCGACAATATAAGCGAGAGGCTCGCTTTTGAGACTGTTTTTCTGACCAACAGGACACCTGACTACCGGAAGCCATGCAGAACGGCAACAAAGCCTCCAGGAAGATTGCCCCTATCTGCAGGACATACTGTATTTTTGGGCTAAGATAACAAAAAAAATGTTTCAAGTCACATCGACGAATTCTCTCAAGAAGATGAAAGACACTGAACGAACGAGGATTGGAATCTAAGGAGAACAAGAAAAAAAACTGAAAGAACGAACGAAAAAAAAACTAAATAAAAAAATCCCCAACAAGTGCAGACTTTTTACTTTTAGAGTTTTCTTTCGTCGTCACTTTCGTCACTTTGGTTCAACATTTAAAGTTTAACGAGCTCTTAAGTGAATTGCAGCTGTCGACATTGGCAAGGAGTGATGGATGGCTGGTTGGACGGTCGGATGGATGGATGGATGGATGGACGGATGTATGGTTGAGGAGCGAATGAATTCAGCAGGGGCTTGGAAAATGCTTCCTGGAATCGTTGCACGAAAAAGTGCACTCAACAATTCCAATACTCACTGTAAATTGAATTCCTGTTCTCTTACATTCGCCCACTTCCACAAGTGTCGACGATAATCATTTTTTCGCAGCATCAAAAAAGGAGCAAAAACCGAAAACAGGAACAAGAGAACCCTCAAATATCAAAATAAACCGGAATCAATTAAATAATTAAACACTACCCGTTGCATGAGTTGTGGGCTTAAAAAAACACACACAGCCGCGCACAAAAAAATAATAAACCATGCCTCGCATCCCGACCAGAAACCGATGGAAGCCAGCATATTGGTGCAATGTAATCAGCTGGTTGGCAAATCCTGCATATTTCCGGCTTAGCTCCGCGGAATAGTGTCCGCGGCATGCTGTATGCGGTGCGATTGGCTGCGTTATGCTGCCACAGGATAACAAAACATCACACAGCCGGTCCCCAGCGCAGCGCCGAATTTTGACATTTCGTGTATTTATGAGATTTTTATCGTGATTAAAATACCGCTTTGCATAATTGTTACATAAGTCATGTGGAATCGAGTGGAAACCATGGCCCCGAGCGGTGGTGTAATAATTAAAACTAGTCAAATTTATTTGCATACGACCTAAGCCTTGCTCACGACCAGGCGAGTATGCTGTAACCACTGAACAAACCGAAAACAGCAAACCCTTGCGAACGGAGGTCTACTCTCGCCCCGGGGGCGCTCATTTTGCAGACAGTTGAAGATATATGTGTGTTTGCCTGCCTAATTGCTATTTATTTCCTCTTGTAATTTTAGCGAGGTGATTTTGTGGGTTTCGTTGAAAAATATTTGAGTTGCCTGGTCATGATTGCAACGGAACTCTTTTCGGCCAGTAAAAGTGCGTTTAGTTGCTGGAGGCTGGGATCGCACGGCGAGCTACAGTAGTTTGCGGAACGAAGTGCTGGAGGATGTTTGGTTTTCTGGACCACACTTGAAATTGCATGTCTACAGAGGTTCTTCCGTTCAGTGCCGAGAGTCGTGTTTTGCGACGAACGTGAGAGCCACGACCGAGGCTAGTGTGGAGTTGTTGACTTCACAACAAATCGTCAATATCGGAGAAATGTATTAAGGATTATTATTTTGATACTGGTTATTTTTTTCAAGTTAGGGACTTTTTAATCTTCCCGAATAAATGCAGCTCAGCTAGCGCCAGCTAAAAGCTTGCGCAAGACATGACAGCAGTCTATTATTGGTGCTGTCATGTTTTGCGCAAGCTCCGTCATTTAGTTCGACTCTGAAACCAAACAATCTTGTGCATGTTTTCGTAAGCTTATGACGAATTGGTCTTTGTGTAAGAGAAATGAAACGCTTGTTAAACATGACCCGCGACTCGGCATCATCAATTTCAATGGTAACGTTGTGGTTCGATGTGAAAGCGTTAATACAGTGTCCCATGCAAGGTCTGGCATCTGTACCTAGGCTCCATCAACTCTTCCACATAGTGAGATCTAAGAGACTAGCACCATCGACTCACGAAGGTGTACCCAACCTTTGTGGATCATCGTTGGTGTCCGTTAAAGAGAGAGAGGGAGGAGAGTGAGTTTGTACCAGCGTCCATTGCGATGGCGCCGTTCGAAGCTCCAGTCCGCAGGAATTATATAATGTACATCCCTTTAAGGCTTCTCTGACATATCCGTAGCTCAGGCAATGTGGGGAAAATGGAGTAGATCTGGCGGCGGCCGAGCCCTGTCCTCTAAGGGCCATTGGCGCCACTCGTACGAATTCACCGAGACCACTTATGTCCAAAAGGGATTTACATAAGGCAAGGCGCTGGCAAGTAATTTCCTAAAGATCTTTAAACACACTCGAATCACGACTTTCCAGAAGTCCATACAGTTGTAAGCCTATTCCGTGATTGGCAGAACGCGAGCCGTCAATGAATGCATTCGCTGGCATTGAGGCAAAAGCGTCTAAATGAGGGCAAGACGAAGAATAGAGTCTCCTCGGCTAGCTATACTTCGGGGTAACTAAGGACTTTCCCAGGAGTCTCAAGAGCGACTATAGAAGTCCTTGGACTCCTCGAGCGAAAAGATCTGCTGGCGATCTTTTGTCCTGTTTGCGTTGATGAGATCTGGAGAAGAAGATTCAACCATGAACGGGCGAGCTCTGCAGTGACATGAGTATCTACGACTCCATCTACAGCCAGGCATCTAAAGCTAGAGTCTAGGTCTAAGGAACCCAGGTCGAGAACGACCTCGACCTCGTACCAAACTAGAGACAACTGGCCACAGATCGGAGAGGTGTGTGGTTGGAGAGGTTTGTGTTTGAGGGCCAGGTACACCCCGGACTGTAACGTTAAGCGGTTTAATGAGTTCCTTACCAGGAGGAGTGACGCCGAGTGTCCAAGTCGTCACAGCAGAAATCTTTAATTTGATCCATGGAATTTTGGAGGAGGATATGAGAATTCAAGCTAATGGTGGGAGAGGAGATGGCATCTTAATTGGGCGCGTTTATAGCTTTTTACATGAGACATGAGAAGCTATCCGAGCGATTGCTCACACTCAACACCATAAGCGCAGCCGTGTACCCACTTAAATGCGTAGCAGATTCGCCTTTCGCCAGGGGGAGCGAAGCCTGGCTCCAAGTCAAAACGCACCTACATACCTTGCCGAGGCAACATAGTCATGCAGCCATCAAACCCTAATTTACTTTATATACAAAAAGAGTGCAGACATTTTGGGTTGAGCTAGCGTCATTAGATGGCAATCTCAAAATCCCTTATTTAGGCCCCAGGTGACGTCCCTAGAAATGAGAAGACCTGGGTTCCGGCAAGGCTTCCGTGCTCGCTTGCAGAGTGCAGACAAAATATCTACTCACTTCCTTGAAATATCAAACCTCAGGCTGACCAGACTGACAAGCTCTCCGTAATTCAAGAAAAATATGGCTTAAATACAACCGATTTAAAACGGAAGAACTCCTCTGGCGGACACGCCATGATATCGCTTTCGTCTGGGGGGGAGGACACCATGCCCTCAAGCTACGTACATCTGAGAGGGGGACCTTAACACGTTTAATTTGTGCCTGTCCATTCCGAGACTGTTTGTGATGGATCCAGCAGGGCCTAGATGGATTTGTCTCCGAACAAATCTCAAGTCGGAGATTTAAGATTTGGTGTAAGCATTACAACTGCGCGTAGTCGGTTGTGCTGTTCTCCATAACAATGCCGGCAGCAAATGAAGACGTTCGCTCTACATGTTTGTTGCACATCGGATTCAGGTTGTACATTTTCAAGGCGGGTCTTTTGAATGTCCTTCCCATACAAAGCAATTTCAAATTTGGAAATCACATTAAATGTGTCAATTGTCAAAAGCATCTGTGGGGAAATTCAAAAACTGAAAGTTGGACAACTTCCTAAATTTCAAACTTCAGTTTTCAACTCGCCGGTTAAATCACGAGTAGAGATGAACTCCCAAGTTTCCGGTAAATTGAGCAATTGTGAACGAACACAATTAGTGTAGTACCTACTCATTTACTGGCTCCAGAGATCGCTTTAACTGGTGAGGGGTTATCCACCGCGGACTGTAGTGTCACACTTAGAAGAAGCGTTACGCATGACCACTGCTGCGGAACACTGATACGGACAACACCGAAAATAGGTACCTTTTCGGTAACTGGGCTACCAGTTCGAATACATGATGCGCCGTGCAGTGTTTCAAAGAGTTAAAAATCATTGGAAACCTGGACTAGGCTTTGACTAGAAGCTGCTCCGCCATGTGATTTCTACAATCTGGCACTAGTCTCAAAGTTAAGGAGGAAAACGCAAAATAAAAGCTGCTGATCAAGTAGTTAAGGAGTTAATGAACCTCTTAAAAGTTAACTCTGTAAGTGATGTCATTTTCAGATTCCAAGCAGAATCGCTCTTGACAACCGCTGCAGCCTCAGTTCGCTAAACATGCTCATGCTCAACAAACTCCTACCCTGCCAGTAGCCAGAGCTAAATTTAAGGATCTGCGGATCAGAAATAAATAAGTGCATCTCAAAGCCATTGGCCAAGTGTAAAATCTGCACGCGTCTGAGGGATGAATGAATTTATCTCTGAGGCAATGGCCAATCTCTCCAAGCCCTTTCAAAGTCAGGGCAGTCACACGGCAGAACTGTGGAAAGAATTCCTAAGATAAACTCTCGATTGACGTTCACAAAGCGTCAATGCTTGACATTGAATGTGACACCCAACAAACATGCTGACATCGAACTGTATTCACCTCGCAGATTTATTTTAAACACAAAAAGTGTCCTGTTGACAAATTGTTGGAGGATATTTGAAACCTTAAGTCACGAAAACCGAGAGATCCAAGCCCCAGCCGGCCACTTCCTACAAAGTGGGTATCAAAGCAGTCGTTTCCATGTAAATCCTTATCCGTAGAATTTACTCCGAGAGGTTTCAGTCACAATCCAGTGCAAAAGACACAGCAAGTGGCAGAACCCAGCCTCATGTCGCATTTCAAGCACGTCTCCATATGCAGGGATGTATCTGGGATCCCCACTCAAGCATTCAAATCATGACACAATTATCATCGAATTAAATGCGAGAATAAACAACAATCGTCTTTACGTCCTATTACCTCACAAGACAAGGGAGCCGCAGCAACTGGCGAGATGCGTCGCAAAGTGGGGCGACGTCGTGAATCGAAAGAAACCACCGCCATCATCATAAAAAGAATAACATCCTTAATCCCCAGTTAGCAAATAAAATTACCGTAATACATTATCAACCACAAAGGCAAGGCAATCGATAATATTTACATTCGTTATTACTTACAAAGCAATCCCATTAGAATGTGTGTATCGAACACAGAACCATGACAATTCAATTTATGTCCCCTGAAAGAGGTTATGCTCTTCCCTTATTGTCTTTTCGAAGTTCTCCTGCTTGTTCACACAAACGAACGCATGCACGCACGTACGAACGCACGCACGCACTTCACTCGACAGACTCGGGTGGCAGGGGGTGGAAGATTCGATACAATCCTTTTTCAGAATAATTGAATGAGAATCGTTTATGAATGCCAACAGCAGCAATAAAATATTCAAATATTCCACCGCAATTCACGAAACGTCGCTTATTCGCTTTTTGAAACGAAATCCTGCATGAGCTTACTTCGCACACACACACCAACCCCCCATCGACACATCGACATCGGCACACAATGGGAGAGTGCCAAAGCATAAGCAAGCAGTGCACAGGTCTTACATAAATTTCCCAAAAATACACCAACCATCCGTAACTGGTAACGATGGCGTTGTCGTCGTTAGGTGGTTGCTCAGAAAGGGGTAAGCAGCGTATCAAGCTGCATTCACTCCGACTCGGCTTTTCCAAAGGCGCACAGGCGCCCACAGTAGGACGACTCATTCAAATCTCTTTCGAAAAGCCGATTAGACATGCCATTAATTTTGTGGTTGTAATCGGGAAACGCAAATGTTGCGTAGATACTTGCGTATATTTTGTCCTGATGTAAGGACATGCCGCCGCCACAGCATGTACACACACAGACCGGTCGTTCATCACTGCTATGATGCATATGGAGTTCGAATGGGTCTTCTTGGTATAATGAACGAGGAATTGAGAAGGAGCCGGGATAAAAGGCACACTGACACACCGAACAGTGAATGAATGTCACGATGCTCCGTACTGTGGATGATGAAATTTGTAATTCACTTGAGGTCTGCTGGGGCTTTGAGATGGATTTGTTTTTGCATTCAAACTTAATGAGATAGATCACTCGGTTACATGATATCGGGTGAATTATTCTTTTAGATGGTTCCCATGCCAGAACATGAGAAGGCCAAGATGACTGTTATACGTCACAGAATGTGTCAAGCTTTAAGCCTTGGTCTGTGAATTTTGTTTGAAGTTGAAGACCATCCTCGCAAACCATCAACATTCTGGCCACCAAAGGCATTTTACCTTGTTGACCTTAAGACTCACCTCGCCCTGAAGATGATCCATTGCCCCCAATGGCCTCAGACGGATTACAAGAAACCCATCAACCCGCATCAAGGACCGAACGAACCCGTATCCCCAGAAATGACAGTGCGGGTTCCTAGACTCAAAGAGAGGACTATCGCCCTTGCGACAGATATGAAATCAAATCTCTCTGCATTCCAAGAAACCAAACCACTCCGCCGACCACATGCCACAGTGTGATGAACAACTTTTGATCTCGACTATAATTGCTCCATTTGCACGCAATTTTGACTGAAAGATAGGCTTACCCTCTGTGTGAAGCCGTGATTTTGAATTCACTTTGATGAAGTACCCTTCACCGATGATGAGGATAAGGTGACAAAGCAACCGTCGTAACTAGCAACAGCAAATACTTATTGTATCCTTGTACAATGGGGATGTGGATTTACCCTCATCCACCGCCGCTCGCAGACAGACTAGATCCGCATTTCAACAGAAGATCCTTGCGTGTGTGTGTGCACAATTGTCTCAAAGTGTATCCATCAATCTTATTTAATTTAATGAGTTGATATTTATGCGAGAGTTTGCTTGGCAGATATGTGCCCTCCTCTCTGCCACCCCAACCGCAGTACCTTTCAACAGGATTATAGCAAATAAAGTGCAAACATACTAGTGCGCCACTATTCTTGTTCATACAATGGCTTTACTTTCCGCTGATTAAGATTTATAAGGAGTAATATAAGAGGAAGTTGTGCGGTCTCTGAGGTTGGAAGTGTGAACCTGGGTCGAGTAGCTCGTATGGAGAATGATGAGGATCTAGGTACATTGCGAATATGTGTGCGTAGCGTGTGTGCTCAATGTGTTGTCTTGTCGAGGAAATCACGGAAAGGGTTTGATGAGACAACCTGGATGATGAGGATTAATTTCCGAACATTAGTTCTTATTTTGAGGGAAGCAGTTACCGCAGAGCAGTTCATTAAGAGTGGGAAATGTAAAAGCCTGTAAATGCATCGAGCATCGGGAAAGGCCTGAGCATGATTTTGATTGCTTCCAAAGTGAAGCGATGCTAGCAATGATCCCTCTTAAAGGCCAGTTGGACAGCATATACAACAGGTCAACTACCAAAGCACCGAACGACCTTGGCAGCAGCTACCCCAACCAGGCAAGAGGTTTTGCGGTGGACTAATTGCATGAACGAAAAATAACAATTCATTGCGAGTGTGCTTCTGGAATGGTATTTTACTCTACACTCTACTCACCAACAAGAACGTATTCTTACACGTACCATGCACGGTGGTCTTCGGGGAACCAGGCCAGGTATGAGCGTTGTTCTCAAGCTTGGGGCGTATACACGCCTTATAAATTAGAACCAAATCAGAGGGCGTGAGATATTTCTTGTTCCGATTAAGGAAACCTAATCATTTCGCAGCATTTTTGGCGACCTCAAATATGTGATCGTTCCAAAAAACCTTTCCGGTTACATCGACACAGGCGCCACTCAAAGAATCAGGAAAACGAGGACGGCACATATAGCTTGTGAAGAAATTTTATGGAATGACAAGTGGAAGCAAAGCAGCGTGGAACACAACAAGTGCCGCAAAGGAATACACTATCCATTCAACCACCTTTCGGCGGTTCTGCAATGAACATGTTGAACAATTTTTAAAAATCAGAATTAAATCCGTTCCTGTCAGCTGTCTCTCAGTCAATTCTTCTCATGCCACACTTTAGTGGAGTGGCTGTGGCAGGAATGAACAGTCTGCCCCTAAGCAGCACCTTCCTTTTCAAAAGTTTACATTTTTTATGACTTCACTTCCGCGAACCCCTTCAAATCTTCCAAAAACAATCTTGCGCCCAACCCAACCCCCATTCATCTCAACTGCTTCCGCTTCAACGTGCATGAGCAGTAACGAACAAGCAGAGTAAGGAACAAAAACCAGCTGCACCCATCCGATAGAAGCCATATTAAATATTACCTCAGGTATTTCCATTTAATTACAAAATTCAAATAAATTCCCTCACTTTCCGCCCTACGATCCGCATTAACATCATTACCCTTCAGCGAGCATTAAGGATTCAAAATAAACACATCCGACCTATCGTCAGCAAATTAGACGCATTCAAAAGCATTCATACACGAGTACGAGAATGTGTGTATGTATGCATGTGTGAATGCGCGTGAGCGTGTGCGTTATGTGTTCTCGCGGCGATGCCTGTGGTGGCCACCACTGTTCTGCCATCAAAATGAAAACGAAAATGAAAATGAAAATGAAAATTGTACATCATCCCCAGTTTGGGCTTTAATGTGAGACACGAAATGAAAAGTTTTGCCGCCAAGGAGAATATCTCATTTTATTGTCTTAGGGCATCATCGACTTTATCCGCCTGAAAAATGTATCTTACCTTCCGACAAGCACAAGGTCGTTTGGGTGCGCTCCCCAAATTTTAAATGGAAAGGATTTTAGCAGGTGGAGTATGTGGGATGGAGGATGAAGAGGAAAAAATATTAACTTGGTACTTACCAATCCTAGCGTGCGTATTTTCCATAAGTAAGAGCATGAGTAGAAATCCTGTATACAAAAGATTTACCGATTTCGATATGAAATTGCTCCCCACTGATCCCTGCAGGGACCACGAGAGCGCTATCGACGCCGTCGACGACGACGTTCCTCGCACAAAGCTTCGCATTTTAACGTTTCTCGTTCGCGATATAAATGTGTATTTTTTTTTTTCTGAAAAATTTCACCCCTCTCGTTAGGGCGAGGGTGAGGTTGGTATTGAAAGTCCTTTTATTCGTTCCTTGTATCGTTTTGATTACGTGCCATGCATTTAAAATTTCCGCTCGAAACGACAGATTTAGTTCGATAAAGGAGCGCCTTCCCCTCGTGTGTGTGCGTAAGTGAACTCAGTTGGATATGACTTTTTCACCTCTTACTGAATTTCTAGCACTTTCTCCGTATCCACTGTGCTGGAAAATGTATGTTTCTTCCTCACTATTCGACTCGGTCGTTACCGTCACTGATTGCGCGATGCTGCGATCACTCTTTGGTGGTTTTTGGTTCCTTCTTCCTTCGCTTGGCGAGCTGTTTCCTTATTTTTAAGCGCACATCATCAGTGCACACACACTATTGCCACGCACGTGCGGGGTGAAGGATATAACCGTACCAGAATGTGAATACATTTTTCCATTTCATTTTGACATAAAATTCCAGAAAAAAAAATTCACCGGAAATCTCCTGACTTTCAGGGGAACGGCAAAAAATTAAATTAGCCCACCTAGGCGTATGTGAAACTTTGTTTCCCCTCGATTTGTTCAGCTCGGTTCGATGGGAATATAATTCAGTTCGGATGAAGAGACGAAGTTGGTTCCACCAACAACAAAATAAATAAATAAATATGCACCGGTGAAACGCCCACCGTTCAGGGGCGGCCGCGGCGGCTTCGAGGAATGTACGTATGAATTGTTTAGCGAATTGTACCCCACAGCAGCGTCACGGATGCAAAATGCTCAAAGTGACACCCCGTAAAACCAGGACTAGGGCACAACACAATCTGCGGAATTTCCTTTTCCTTTAGTAAATCATTCACCGACTTTCATGATTGGAATTTGAATGTTTGCCTTCGGAAGGGATTTTCTCCTTCCTCCCGCAGACACAGACGTTAAAACAACCTGCTCCCCGTCCACTTGAGCGCTCGTGGGGTGTTAAATCTCCGTGAAAGAAAAAAATTCGTGGGAAGTTTTTTGCTTCGTTCGTCTTCGCCTTCCTTCTCCTTGGCTGGGCTTCCTTCCCTTCTTATTTTCTTGCTTTGAAGTTTTCTAATTTCTTAACATAAAATTGGAATTATGGAAGTTTCCTTCACGCTGTTTCGTTGAACTCTCACACTTTCCTCTCAGTTACTTTTATTTTTTGGGGGAGTAACTGTGCTGCTCTTGGGTTTGAGATGATGACGATGATGATTGTCGCCGATGTAACACACGCTCACTAACTGTGCAGGAAGTTAAAAAGTCTGTTGGGTGCGGTATTTTTCTTCTTCTTGAAGTTAACAGATTTTCACTTGTTCACTGTTATTTGCGGCGGAAGTGGATCATATCAATCAGTGATGATGGATGCGACGAACACACATACACACGTAGTCAAGGGTGCTTTGTGTATATTCGGATCCTCTTGACTGGGAGCTGCGTTTCAAGGACTTTGGCGTTGATTTATATTCTGGAACGAAAGCAAGAGAACGAAAAGTTTTCTATTAGACAGTTTCTTCGTCTTGATTGTTTAGAGATAAATTATTTAATACAAGAGAAGTACATCGAATTGGAGAGAGTATTTGGTTGGGGATTGAAAATGCCCTTAGATTGGAGGGCAATTAACTAGCTCATCGGAGGAGGAAGGAGGCTGCAAGGTTTTGTGCGAAAAATCAATGCAATCATTTAACAAAAAAAATCGCTTGAATTTAATAAAAATAATATGGGTGGCAAGGCAGACAGTGGAGACCCGGGGGCTAGCTCCTTAGCAGCCACTCGTGTTGCGCGTGCTATTGTTCTCCCACGAGTGGAAGGGACCTCGAGTTCTATGCCGACTCCGAGCCAGCTTTTTCTGGAGAGTTATACTCTTTGAGCATTGTCAGTGACGCGAAATTGGTGGGGCGATTGCTAATACCGGGTATCGAATCTGAGCTGCATTGGCTCAAGCGCTTAGGGGTCGACGCACCAACCTACAACGCCAAGGCCCTCACGCCTTGCATTTAGTATCTTTATTTTGGGTGTCAAATGTGTGTACATTTTCAAACTGGACGTGATTAGTCTTAAGACCACTCCAGCAGTCGAAATGATACTCTGGGACCAGAACAGTCACTTCGTTCAGTTTAGTTAAGTTACGTTCACTTACGATGTATGTTTGCCGGGAAGTTGACCAAGTGTCGGAATTCAGATTAAGGTCCCAGAAACGATTATGAGCTGTTCGAAGTTTGACGCTTCTGGTTGTTTTCGATTATGACATGAGCCAGAGTTAACTTAAGTCAATTATAGTCTTACTATAGGGTGCGACGCATAAACTCGACTTACGAAAATGTTTTTTAAACAACGACTCGCTCGGTTTTGCCAATTAATGGTAATTTTATTATTACATCAGTAGGTATCTCCTAGTCATGCGTCACTTTCAAGTGCGCTTGCGAAGAAGTCCCTGTGACAGCCCTGTCTTCGAGTTTCCATATTTTATTGTGTTTTTATTATTTTGCTATTTGCCAAACCCAAATCCATTAAAATTTCTTGCGTTGTCATTGAGAATCCACTAAGAAGCGGGATTGCAGATGTTGGATATCTGCCATAAGTCAACTTTTTGTGTTGACTTGGTGAGCGAACATTGTCATCGGAAATACAACGAGCCGAACAATGGACTACGGTATCCATAATTTAAATAATGTGCACTCATAAGGTCTTTCAAAAAATGAGATTTTCTCAAAAAAAACGGGCCAAATCAGAAAAAGGTTTACTTGACAAACTTTACCTGCCACTCAACAGGTGGAGATAATTTTGTCAAGAAACGACCATAAGTTGTGACCAGTTTTTCTGTAACAACGAAAAAAAAAAACAGTGTAATCTTGACGATGATCGACGATAATTCAAAACTCGAGAACTATTGCTGCCCCATCAAGGTCAGTAACAAACTCACCGAGACCTTAACCAACCGAGGCCAGGCGATGCACAAAACTCATACGAAAACACTAGTGTCACGATTTTCCAGAAGTTTGTGCAGCTGTTAGCATACGCGTATGATACTGACGGGATTGGAAGTGGTATATAGAAACCCGTCAATAAAGCGTTTCCTGCCATTGAGACGGAAGCGGCTAAAATGGGTTTAGCTGTGAACTAGACCAAAACGAAGCATATCCTCAACAAATGACACGAAATCAACCGGAGAGTGCCTCTTGACGGTTTTTATGTGCTCAAGGGGAATTTGATTAATAGAGTCTTCCCTCCAAGGACAAAGCTGTCTTTATATGAGACTCCAATCATCCCAGTACACTGGGCGCGGAAGTATGCACAATCTCAGAAACCCTTCTTCGTGCAATCCTTTTTCCAGTTTTCGTTGGCGGCATTTGGAGAGAAGATTCAACCACGAACCGTGCGGAACAATTTATCCTCCCTAAGTGCTTGTTGGTTGAAGCATAGTTCCAACCCAAACTGTCGCGCCAAAGAAGAAACTTTTTTCTTTAAGGCAGAAAATGCTAAAATCATCGCTATAACGAACATTCAACGCATTTACGAGTATGTGCTACGACTCCTCGCCTAATCTTTTTTCCCCTGTTTGAATTCTAACCGCTTGCAGGCTAAGATTAGCCGATTTCTTCTAAGACTATTGATGGTGTTGGTCAACTGTTTCTGAGAAAACTGCAATCGCATAGTGATGCTTAAAGATCTCAACGTACACAAATCCGCTGGCCCGGATGGTATTCCCCCACACTTCTGAAGAGGTGTTCTTCTGCGCTGGCAAAACCACTGCGTAAGCTTTTCATCTATCCTACTCTTTAGGTCTCTTCCCGAGCAGATGGAAAACAGCATTCGTCCATCCCGTCCTTTAAAACTGCGAATCTTCTTCACCCACCTCGTACAGCCCTTACGTCCCTTCTTTCTAAGGTCACAGAAACGCTGATAAATCGTCAGTTTATGAAATATCTTGAATCGCGGACGTATGGTTTCTGCAGCAACAGGTCCACTGGTGATCTGATAGCTTATCTCACCGAAAAGTGGAACCAATCTTTGCACAATGCAGGCGGAAGCAAGATCGTTTCGATCGATATTTGGCTCAAGTCGATGAATCTCTTCTTCAATGGATTTGAAATTACCCTTCGAACCGTTCAATTCAAATTATTCTGGATGGGTTCAAGATATCCACCAAATAAATGCTGGTGTTCCCCAAGGCTCTGTTCTGTCTCCGACACTCTTTCTCATTTTTATAAATGATCTCTTGTCTGCTACTTCTGATCCAATCCATTCCTTCGCTGATGACAGCACCCTCAGCTTTTCATATTCGTTCCAAGACTCACGACCCGTCCCTGTTAAGCACATTGAATTCCCATCTTGACAGCATAATTCATTGGAGAAAGAACAATCGAGTAGAATTCAATGCTTTAAAAACTCAATGCTGCCTGCTGTCACTCAAGCGAACCCTTGTTAATCAGCTATTATCCATGAATGGCACTGGTGTCGGTGAAACCGGAAAGTTATCCATCATTGGTGTGTGTATCAACACAACACTTAGTTGGAACGAGCACATATTTGAGGCTGCCAAAAAAGCTGGGAAATGTTTGGGTTTCCTCAATCGATGCTAGAGATACTTCACCCCTTCTGATTTGGTCCCAAACTTGAGTACAATACTCATATCTGGTCTGTTGCCCCCAAAACCACCCTGCACCTACTAGATAGAATCCACAAGCGAGCGATAAAACTTATCGGAGACAACAATATTGCAGAGCCATTGGAGTCGCTCGAACATCGACGTACCGTCTCGTCTCTATCCGTATTTTCTGGTTATTTTAACTAACGATGCTTAAGTGAGCATGCCAACTGCATTCCTCCTCTCCATGAACTCACCCGCAATACCCGTCTCGCCAGGAATGCTCATCAGTCTACCCTAAAGCCTACTTTCGGACGTTAAGTTTAGAGACTCGCGTGTCAGCCGCACTACACGAACATGGAATGCTCTTGGCAGCCCAATATTTCCCACAGACTACACCCCGCAGATATTTCAGACCAATGCGCATAGGTACCTCCTTTCTCCCTCTGTACCCGTGCTGGGTCTTGACACTGGACACTTAAGGGTATTAACAATCCCTTGTACGCTCGCAAATTATAAAAAAAAGAAAGAACCACCTCACCCAAGACACCCGGATATTGGATATGTTCCTCCTTAGGGGGACCCGAATCAGCCTCCGCCTCAAAAGCACACCGATAATTTGTCAAAACACAGAAATTGTTGATTTTCTTAAAATGCACAATTTATTTCTATCGTATCGTATAACTGTAGTTTGAGACACTGAGGCCCTTCGGCGGGTTTTTCACCTCTCAATAGACTGGCCGGCAGTAACTCCTCAATTCGGCGAGACTGCAAGGCTTGTCGCAGCACTCGTGCGCTATGCCGTGTCGCCTGCGCCTGGTCTTCGTCAAGCTGTTGGCCTCTTCACTGCTCAGAAAAGGAAACATCTCCAGGCCCAATTGGAAGTCGTTAGCCTCATCGTTGCTCACGCTGTAATCATCTTCCGGTTCAGCTGAAGAGGAAACACCTTTGAAGAAGATTCGAGTCGCCAGCTAAGTGATACTCACGAAAATCCCTCTTGATCTTGAATCCCCCGACTCCATTCGTGCACACAAGGTCCAGCGTCTTCATCAGAACGGGACCGCAGAGTTTTTGTCTACTGAGTGCACCGTGCAACGTTCCCAGGAGCACCAATGTAACTCCAAGTCCCGAGGCGATCGTTAGTTTCATGCTGAGTCGTGTGCAAAGCTGTGAACTTGATTTCGTTTACTGTCCGTACAGAGCCCTGGGGTATGCCGTATGCTTCTACTCACGCTTTGAATGTGCAACTGAGGATGAGTCTCCAACTACGGCCTCATATATTTATACCTCTGGGAAAATATGATGTTGTGATAAACAAGCCTCTAAGGACATGCGATTTGAACCAGCGTGTGTGTGTGTGTTCCCTTGAACCAAAGCAACACACAGCTTTGCAAGCGATTAAGCGTCATTCCTGTTGACAAGTCATGTGCTCGTTTGTCCCATTAATTATGTAGAGTTAATTCAACCCTTGTCGTTTGGTAATTTATGCATACTCCAGTGATTCTTGTGAGCTCAAGGATCCGGTAAAATGCGATGCTTCAGAATCGGAATGAACTCAGTCGGCTCCTGGAGGCCGGTGTGAACGTCTCTAATCTCGGTCCCGGTTGTGTGTGCGTCTTGTGAAAAGTTAAATGTAAGCGATTCAATCGGTTTACCTCAAACGGTTGTATCCAGGAAGGAGCTGGGCGTAATCGTGCTGTTATTTGTCTAATATTTCTGTTATCAGCCTTGTTGGCAATAGAAAGCATCTGGAAGGTTGTCCAATATGCACTCGTTCGTCTTGAGTGTGTCCTCGGGGGCGAACAATTGCTCGTGATGGTTTGTTCCTTGTGAGTTTGCCGGAAGAGTGCTCAGGAAAGATTTGTGAAATTGTGTCGAAGTGGTGCGCGTGAATGATTCGAAGCCTTAAGTATTATCATCAATTTATAGTATGCCGAGTGCTTCACCGGCGTCGAAGACCTGCTTGGAGATGGAACTGCATTCGGTGGTATTGTGTGAATTTCGAGTGAATCTCGTCCAGTCTACAAGGAGTTATTCTTCCGCCTCGTATTGAGGGATAAATGTCCTTCACATCGTCCATTTGAGAGTTTGCCTTGTCAAGGAATATGATCAACTCTGAGAATGGCCTCAGGCCAAGGAAGTCCATAAGAGACCAGATCTTAAATTGATCTGCAAAGACAGAGGAATGGGGCGCCAACGTAGGGCTTGCATAGACTTGGCTCGGATGGAGCGAATATTCATTCTTATTGACATAAGGACTGTGGTCCTATCAGAGGTAGGTGAGGGGGTGTGGACTGAAGATCCTATGCACTGGACATGAACCATGACTGTGAACATGATGTGATGTTGAAGTGAAGCGCCGTCGTGCCTACCGAAGAAAAGACCGCAGACGACTGTTCAGATTGTGGTTGTGACGTTGGGCAGAAATATGTCCAATGGAGACTGTGTGATATGCGGACATATTTCAAAAGGACGCTGGCACTCGTCAGTCCGACACTTTTTAAGTTATTAATAAAAGCTGGTGAGAAAGCGAAACATCCTCGATACAGTTTGGGAGTAAATCTTATGCCTAGGGACCTAGCTTAGGTTGAGAGAGTTTCTCGTGCAAGAAAATATGGCTGGTGATGGTGAAGTTGGAGACATTATGGCCACCGAGCTGTCTATGGACAGAGTGATAGAGAAGCCATCAATCGAACCCACTGACAGTACGCGTGGATAAAATTACTTTGACTCAGATTGGAGTAAAATACAGTCGAAGGTGTATCAGATCACAACTGCCCTGAGACAAGATTGGACATGCACACAAGACAACAACGATAAGAGCTAAGATGAGCAGTAGCTCGGAGTAGTTCCTATGCTCCCACGCTCTACCGCACTATTGCCAATACACTACAGAGGAAACAGACTGATCTTGGGTACGGTTTAAGCACGCCGACGGCTATCCCTTCGTCCACCTTGAATCCAACAAAGTGGGCTTCCAAAGCTGTGGAGCTACTGACCACCTGCCCAGCCATCATTATCTGGTATAGAGGTGCTTTGATAGAGTATCCTTGCATTACGGAGAATTCCCGATTTTTCTCAGGCTAACTGCCGCCGCGGTAATTGAAAGATTACTAAGATACTCAATCGCTGTCAGATGGGGAAGGCTTCCTTTTGTTTTTAGTGGCGGCCATAATACACGAACGTCATAACACCGACCTAACAAGTGCCTTATAAATCCTCGACTCTGAGAATGTGGGACAAGGCAACAGAGGACGTCCACTTACGAGGTGGCGCACACACGTCGAGAGCGAAGTCAGCCGGTTTGGTGTGCGAAACCGGAGACAATTTTCTGATTTAACTTAATTCTTTGCGGGCTAGAGATCTCGTAGAGGTGAGGCCAAGGTCCACCACGCACTGTATTGTGCCGTATGAGATTCTGTAAAACACACTTGGATGAAGTCCAAGAACTGTGTTCAAGACCTATCCCACACGATTACAGATTCATGTCGAATGCTGTTTCCAATTTAATATAACATTCAGACGGTGTATTTGGTGAAGTATAAGAGGAGTCATATGTGTTCAGTCTTGCAGGTGGTAACATTCATCCCGACGACGTACCTCCGATGAATTAGAACGACCACACACGTCTCTATGAATTTTGTATAGTCTGTGTAAAACTGGCACTCACGGTTATGTCCTTCGTTGGCTTCCACCCGATGGAGCTTAATTGTCTCAGCCTATGAGCCCCGCGAACGTCCAAAGCCGACAACATACCTCCTGGTGCCTCTGAATACCTCTTTTTTGGCGAAACATTTCTTGAAAGAACTCAAATCCAGGAATCTGTCGGTACTGCATAACTCATCCCCCAGTGCTCGAATCGACTGATCACATCAATCGTATATGGTCTGCTGTTGTAGACTACGAACAAATTATGACCTAGTCTCAATTCGAGACGATCACACCGCCTGATCTGATTGAAGAGGCTGACTCGGGGGACTCTTATCGAAGTCATCACTGGGCACTGTCCCACTTGAACTCACGCCTTAAATAAGGTCTGCCCCATAATGACTTCTTCAGACGAACGCATTTTATGATTTTTCTTCAATTGCAGCACTCTTCCAAGAGGAAAGTTACCCAGGGGGACTTACTTCTTCAACTAAAAACTATAACCGTTAACCATCTGCATCACTTGATTAAAAGCGTCAAATAGTTTATCAGACAACCGTGCTGACACAAGGCGCCTACACTAGCCTTTGTGTGCAGCCTCAGCCACGTAAACTTTACCGGATCTATGACATCTTTCATTCATTCTCGAATTGTGTTGTTCATCTCCAACCGGCGTCGAATCGTACAAATGCTTCTTCTATGTGAAATGAAGCGACACTCAGTTGGTAGTGCAAAGATGGCGGGAACATTGACCGTATTGGAGGCTCCATCGTAAGTCAACAGAAGAAAAGCTCTTGGATCACTTCCCCCCACTCACCGATCCCTAGCATAAATGACGTCTGTCACATTCCACGAGGGCATTGCTCGCTTGTTCAAAGAACAGCATCGAAACGGCAGGTATTCATTTCGCCCACATTTGAATAAGCCAAGCAAATATTCCGTCCGGCCCTACCACTGCCCTGAGGCAATGTATGCACCTCGCGGCAGTTGTATGCACCAGCAGTCGATCAATGACAACAATTTCGTGAATTCAATTAAAACAGATATCGGTGCAAAAGGAATACCTTCCGATGGATGATGGCAAAGTACTTCACGGCCCGAGGGCCAATTCAGCGAGAGCGGTGAAAAAAAGGCAACGTCAGAAACCTGCATCAGTTAACGATTCCATTCACACGGCAAAAAGGAATGAAGCAGCAGTCCGTCCTCCTCCTCGACAACCGTGCGGCCGCTAAAAGTTGTCTTGTTTTTTTCGGTTCTCCTCGGTGTTTTTGTTTTTAAAAAAAGTTCCGCGAATTACATATTATCGAGCTTGAGCGCATTCAACGTCATGTATCCGCGGCTCCTACTTGGCCACGACCGCGCCTCGCGGGTCTGAAACATGTTCTCGTGCAGTAATATCTCGTTAAATGATTTATCCCGGTCGTACTTGCGCGTACTTTAACTCCTCAGACTGTGGGTGTGTGTGTGGGGGGATGAATTTATTTATTTTGACATGCAAGTGGGTGTGGGGTTGCGGGGCGGTGGCTCTTAAAACTGGAATGCCTTTATGCCAGTGCAGCTTTGTGCAAAGCGATGCGCCAAAACAATGTTTTGCATAGTTGCCTCCTCCTTCTTCTCTCTCCCCCACCCCCAACTACCACCCTCTTTCTCTCCCACGCTCTCGCTCTCGATTTCGCTGCACGTTATTGTTTGCCTCCATCCATTCCACAGCTACTCAACGGCATACATACGTGGGCTTTTAAAGGATGTGAATATTTTTCGTTACACTTGCACTTTATGGAGCCGTTCCTCACCACTCGCACTGCCTGCAGCCGCAGGGTGTTTATTGTACTGATTTTTGAAAGTGACTCAGTGGGTGGCTGGCTGGCAACACCTTGCCTGTGAATGGGAAACCATTCACCATTGAAAGAGCGATGAATAGACGCAACCGACAAATAATAACTGCAATACCGACAGCTATGCTGTTGTTAGCATTTAACCCTTGGTTACGTAAATTGACAGTTTGACGTCAGCACTTTAAGCCCTCAAGTGGCTCACAGTTGAGAGCACATTCTTTATGTGCGTCCTTCCATCTCGAATACACTTTCTTCAATTCCTGGACTGTTCTGAAGGGGGTGGAGGCGTGTATATTTCTGCATTACGCTTAAAAGTAACTTACTTCAATTTCCACTGTTAAGGCTGTCGGTTGAGCTGTTTTTCGGTTCTATCTGTATCCACTCCATGACAGGGAACTGGCCCTGGTCCCTGGTCCCTGCTCCGAGTCCCAGCTAAAGTCCTGCCCACAAGTGGTTTATGTTTGGTTTGGTATTTAGCATAAGACGAATGTTCTGCTGGACAGAAGTGTATCCTTGTTTTTTTTTCCACAACCCCGCGTCCGTGTGTGTCTGTCTGAGAGTGTAACCACATGTTCAGCTTTGAGTGGCAAATGAGGGTGGCTGGGAAATTTACATTTTTCCTTGACGGGAGTGTGTTGGCCCGCCCAGGACGTGTATCGTAAAACCGACTCCAGTGGACGGCCGAAGCAGCACTATCCGCTGGCTGTTGTGTATGAAATTAATTCAATTTCGTAGAAGTTGTCCGAAAAATTTCGTTGACCGGAATCCCTTGCTCTTCTCTGTGGCGGAGTGCGTGTTATTTCGTGTTTCGTTATTTATATCATTAAGCCAGTTGCGAGAGCTATTGTTGATTTAAACTGCAAGCTGCAACCTCGGACAGCAAGCAGAGGAAGTCGGGGACCATGTGAGAACGGCCAAGTTTAAATTAGTTTTCTGCAAATTGGAAAACAATAATTGTTTGTAATTGTTTCGAGTGCGCGTGTGTGTTCAGTGTGAGTGCTTGCGTTGAAGAATGAATTGTGGAGTGTGCCTGAGTTGACAAAGCTGAACGAGCGTTTAAGTGGCACTTGTGGATGCTTTTGAGTTATTTGAATGGAATTGAAAAGTTTCGTTAACACATATTTTTTCTTTTGTATTACAGAAGTACTCACAGGCGAGTTGTCTGTGCGAAGGATCAGACGCAAATCGTACATATAATTAATTAAATTCTCTGAGGCTTGATGGCGGAACACAAGTGGAATGGTGAGCACGCAATGTGGTATCTTCTTGTTGTTCGTTTAGTCAATTTGGTATTATTATTATTTTTTCTGACCTTTTACGACCTTGGAGTTCTCGATTTTGGAACAAAAACAGTAAAAGGACAAGGGACCACACTCGTACGGAATATGGCAGGCGACGCGATGTCATGTCACTTCCTCAACATCGTTCTTAAGAAGAGCGTGCAGAACTCACACTCCAACAGTAGTGACAGAAGTCTACTGCACGGCGAGGCGTCCATAAGTTGTTTGCTGGCATTAAGAATGGAGCGATTAATATGGGTCCGGTGGGGGTGAAGTACGCTGTCCTTACGAAAAACCATACAAGATCGACGTCATGGACAGAGCCGCACTATGGGCAACTAAGACCTTTAGGTAAGCAGAGACTTTGTTTATCTAGGTTCCGCAAGATATGGTACAAGCAAGATCGTTACCGAGGTCAACTGCAGACCAACTCTTTTCAAAGTGCTGTTTCTTCGGGTCCAAAGGGCAATTGAGTAATAGAGCCTTCTCTCGAAAGATCTAGTTGACTTTATATGAGACATTGATAATCTTAGTCACCTTGCTGAGCGCAGACGCGTTGGCGGATGAATCTCAAAGGCGGATCAAAAAATCTGAGAGGAAAATGTTTGCGTTGATGGCATTTCGAGAAGAAGATGGGTTCAAAAATGCAACTCTTCCTAATCCAGGGAATAAACTACAAGGCTCGAACTTTCCGACCAACGTCATCACCATATAACTTGAGAGCGGAACTGTGCAGTTCCGTGGATAGGCCTTCGTTGAACCTGCCAGCGGAACTATGTGGTTTCATGGATATGCCTTAGTGGAAACATGTCTGCGGAACATTTTGAAGGAATTATGCATGTCCACAGAACTGTATGTGCATCCCATGTTCCGACCGATTGAAGAACGGCTACGGGTGTGCGCCAATAGCTTCCCTTGCCAACCCAATCGATTGGATCGGAACCAACTCGAAACAAAATAAAATTAGACAAAACAACTAGATTTGCCGCATTCCATGATCCATAATGTTTGTTTTCGGTTCATCATCAAACCGAGTCTCAACCCGGGTTACAACTCGGTTTCTATTCAAACCCGGGTTAACTCGGTTTGTAAAACCTTCGGATTGCACACTACTAGTTTACATACCAAACACACAATTCACGAAAAATTATGAAAGAAATGCTGCTGCTGGTGGTAGTGACATGCTGCAGGTCAAGTGCCCCGAACCAATCGAGTTGTATTGTCAAATTCCATTTTGTTTCGGCCTGGTTTCGGTGCGGCATCATAGTTCACACCGAGTTGAACCGTCTGTAGTTTTTTTCTGTATTCGGTTCCTTTCATCATTTTAATATAAATGCAACTCGGTTTGCAAACCCATGTTGACACACCACTCGTGATTAATGGACCCCATGCCCATGTCCAATAGATGCGTGGGCCGACTCTGGTGCGCTCGATCATGTGTGGTTCCAGACATGTTCTTGTATGCACTTGCCATGTGCAGCTTGTGTAGAATTTGTGAACACAAATTCTCTCGAACAACAGGTTTGAAATATTTGCCTCGGGTACCACTTACGCCGGTGTGCCAACGCCCCTCTCGAAAGCTAAAACTGATTGGTCGCATTGACATCCGAGCTAAATTTGTTTTAAAGCGAGCTAGAGTTGTGGTAGAGTTGTGAGCGGACATGGCGGGATTCTTTCGGAGTCGGAACTGGTTCTCGGAGACATGTCCGCGGAACTGTGTAGTTCAATGAACAATATATGTAGTTCATGTTCTAGCCGATTTAAGAAGAGTCATTTGCGTTGATCTTGCCCCTAGTTTGAGGATGTTTGTATGTAGTTCGATTGACAAAGCATGAATTATTGGTTGATTTGGGTGTTGCTGTGGAGAATAGATAATTGTGAAATTTGTTGAATTTACTGAACTACATTTCCATGTTCAATAGATGTGTGGACGTATGATACATGGCACATTTGTACCGACGCACAACCATGTGAGGTTCCATGTGCCTTGTGTAGAATTTGTGCATACAAATTGCCATATGTGTCGTTTCCTTTGTTTGTTCATACCTCTGTGAATTCGGAACTATATGGAGTACGGACATGGACATAGTCCGCATCCTTACCGAGATCAAGTGCAGAGCACCTCGTGTCAAGTGCTGTTTCTTTGGGTCCAAAGGGCAATTGGTTAGGTTGAGTTTGCGAAACGATAGGAAATGTTTCGGACCGAGGACATAGTTCCGAGAGCTATATATGTCCGGAACGACACAACTCTGGCTTACAACCTTTATCGAAGGCTTTCGACATCGCCTGCTCCATTTTAATGTTTTCCGCCCCACGCTCAGAACACAAGTTCTCCCGGAGAGAACACATCAAATGGTATTAAGATTCTCTGTTTGGATCGTAAACGCTTGTACATACCAGCTCTGATAAAACTAGATCCGTAGGAGAAGAAAAAAGCATTTGTATGCCTTACTCCCTCAAAGATAGAAAAGCAACGCTTCTTCGTAAGATAATTTCACTATGTGGTTGTAAAATTCGATTTTTCAATAACCCCCATCATCCAAATGAACTGATATGCTGCACACGCTACCACTAGCTTCACGGCATTCTGCGGCAGTCATCCCCAAGGAGTACTTTGACGGTATCGAATCCAAAGCCTACTCTCATCGCAAGTGTTCCCCACTGATTTAAGCAAAATCCAATTCGAAAGCGCGGCAATTTTTCAATCACAACTCCATTTGCCGCTTGTGCCCCACCACAGCCACATTGAAATACGAAATTAAACAAAAAAAAAGCACTCGGCATGTGACATTCTCATCAAGCGAACATTATCAAAAAATACAGCGCTCATAACTGGCAAGGCCAAGCCCTGTCACGCCACCGCTTGCGGGTTAATAATTCGTTATAGGAGAATTTCAAAGTAAATTTATTCCACATCTGCGGTTCGAATCCATCTCCAATCCTCCAGCGTCAAAGGATCATTCCTCATTTTATATTTGTGTTTCCATTTCATTTTTGTCAAAATTGTTCGCAGCCCTAATGTCGGCGGCCATAAACTCGTGCAGTCAGCCGTGGCAGCGGTGGCGGCAACGACGGCGACGAGTCGATGGCGTGTAAATTTGCATACGATGTGTATGCCCCCTTCCCCCCGCACGAGTATAGCAAGAAAAAAAGGACCGGCAAGGCTGTGAAATCGCGCCTGTGACACTCGGGCTCATTCTTGGCCCCAAAAGATATTTTAGACATTTTCTTCAACATCATTTTCACCGCCCTCGCACACGCCGTATTTCACCATTTCCATATCTTTATTTAGCGTAAATTCAGGATCTCTCAAATACATAAATGGGTCTCACTAATTGCTTTACACACACACATACACAAATGGAATCCTTCTCCAGGGAGATGGAGAAAGAATTCGTGAAATGTTTTTGATGTGGGTAACCACCTTTTAAATGGGCCACTCACCCGCTCCAAAACAAAGGCACACGAGTACATTTCCTGTGGGACGACGACGGTGGTGGCAGCACCGTGGAGCAACAGCAATCGCAATGGCAGGAGCAGTGGGAACACAAAAAAAAAGGGGTTACCTCCGGCATGTGGTAGCCTTCATGGCCACTGGTATTTACGGGCACACAACAGCCACCGCCACAATGGCCAACCGGCGAAATGCGAGTACCTAATATCGTAAAAAAGACTTAAAATAATAATCTACCCCGTTATCTAAGGGATGTGAATTTAAATAGCTTTTAAATGTCCCGACAGAAATTAATTCAAACACAGTTAAAGGATTAAGAGCGGTGGGGTGGGAGACACCCACGTGATACTTGTTAATGTAGTTCGAGATACAGTTACACAGCGATCAAAGTGGACATCCGATTGGGCGGTGTGTATCTCGGTGTTCGGAGCTGGTGGGAAGAAGTGGCCTGTGGCTTGTCACGGAAGCTGAAGAGCCCTTCTTCGGTGGCGTCTCACCTGGTGTCCGTGGCGAACTCATGGATCTACTTCACATATTTATGCGAGGGTCAAGTGGAGTGTTCATAAGTTTTGCGCTTGTTTGGGGGTTTGGGGGGTTTTAAAAAATTACCCGACTTCCTGGTTGATGGTGTCCGGTGGCACCAGTTGGTGTCGCAGAACGCATTTTAACTTGAAAACCACTTGTTGTAGATGGGGATGAATAAAGGTTCAAGGACGAGAGGCGGGCAAACTGAGATGATCAGGTGGGAAGCATTTTCAGAGTGACAAGGTCAGGAAGTAAGCTCAACAATATTCTGCTGAGAAATTCAAACCACAGATAGGATTACATCAATTTGACAGTGACTGTGCTTAGTGATATGCCAGTGTTTTCATTTAGACTACGTGTCCATTGAAAACGACATTAAGTCGATAAATATGTCGCCTTGCAGCAGAAGACATTGTCCGCATTCGCGATAACAAGTTATTCCTAAGTTGACGCTGAGAGCGAAGGTCTGAATGGACCGAGTAAAGCCGGACAAGTCAGGCAGGCAGGCAGGCTTTAATTGAAGATGAGAGAATTTAATCAGAGCGTATAGTCTGCGACATCATCTGCAATAATGAGGTTTTGCATCTGTTCGGGACAATTGTCCGTGAAGCATTAGCCTATGTTCTGCAAGGTGTCAAAACAGGAAGAATTGTTTTATTTGCAATAGGAAGCACTTAGCTTTCCAATAAGGCCTTCACGACTTTGATAAAACGACATAAAAAAGGTGAAGTTGAGCGCATCTTAAGTTCAAACATCCTTCGCTCCGTGCAGATCATTTCAGACCTACGCCATGGTTGTCTCTTCCCTTCTCGAATGCGATTCGACTAGTCTATGTTCTATGGAGAGTAATGATGGTACAATGGGGCTAAATATTGGCATGACTTCTGGCAGCAGTCGATGCCGAGAATTTGAAAATGTATATTCTGTAATCTAGATATTAACCATTTGAGATATTCCGAAAATGTTATAATTGACTTGAAATAAAATACACCCCTATTCCGCTTATCGTTTTACGACTTATCACTAAACCGCTAAACGACAGTGAGGTCCTTTAGTTTTTCTTTTAGTTTTTTTTATGGAATTACACTATTTAATTACTATAATAATTTTAAGTGTAAGGCAACGGTTTAAGCGAAGGTAGAGTGCGAGAAGCGGTAGCGGTAGCGGTAGACTTCTTTCATTGTATGACCTCTCAGACAAAGTGATCGGCTGCAATCCAGACGGACCCGATATCAGACCCTCCTCGGGTTGCATCAACGTCAAGTACACCTACAAACGTGTACTTACAGTCGACTTAAGTCATTTGGAAAGCGCAGGTTGTGCTGGAGGCAAAGTGCTTGGTCGTTGGCGATATCTAGCCAGAAAGAAATTGTCATACTACGCGCTACAGTTAAAAATAAAAACATTCCGGATCCAAGAAAAACTAGACATCTATTTATTTTAAATCTCCTGATAAATAAATAAAAACATCGTAATTGTTCACATTTGACAGTGGTGGCAGGAAAAGGTGTTTGCTTAACAAAAACTGTGGTTACAGAAACACTTTTTCGTGCCACCACTGTCGTTGCTAGGCTGTTGTCTGGTGTGCAATGTATTCCACACATAAATGCAGCGGAAGCCGACTGGTACTTAAACGACTGCAAAATGACATGACTCTCAGAACATCTTGAGGCGAATAAATAAAACGACAAGCGGCGCAGGGGTGAATGAAAACATTTCTGTATGGCATTCCATGTCACTCATATGTCCACCACGTGCACATTTGCAGCGTCGATTCGTTGAACCCATTTCGCGATGACTCGCCTCTACACAATTCGACGGAAACAGCCGCTATCTCTTGCACCGTACAGATATTTCTTGAGGATCAATGAATTTAGACGTCGTCTTCCATCATTTCTGGGACTTTAGTGACGTTAGTTCACGAGCTAACTTCACCTTATACGGGCACAGGCTAATGTCCTCTCGCATGATCAGCCACAGTGAGACATTATCGTACGTTTACACCGCAGCCAAATCCAACAATTTGATGAGAAAATGTTCAGCATTCAGTTTTTGTTTACGCCAGCAGGCTGCAAACTCATTAAATGACATGCTGGGTCTGTAAATGGGATCGTTCGGTTTGACGAACTTACAAATGCAGCTACAAAATTGAACATTTCGCCTGAATCCAACATTTCAGAATGCAGGAAAATGTGGTAAAATCCAAACAATTTGGTCTGAAATGCAAAAAGTTATATGTTCGGACATGTTAAATTTAGGTGCGGTGTTAACGTACTATTTGCGATGACCTATCCCTGGGAGCGCCGTCGATTCGACTGTTCGACACTTCAACGTCAGCAATATTCTCGGCACTCTGACAAACTCGTTGTCTAAGACATCGAGATGGGAACAGCCATACAGCAGGGACAATTTAGACCCACATTTGTTCACCAGACAATGAGATGCGTGTCAACTGTGACGAGAATTACGACCAACAATGGGGAGGTGGTGTTTAATTTATTTCTAGAAGTTCTTCGTTGTTTGCTTTTTACTGAATATTTTGATATTGAAAGTTTGGTTTAAAGTTGCGTTAGCAGTGAGTGTCCACAGTCAACAAGTCATACTTGAAAAATACTTTATTTGCGACCAGACACACACATTTTCACATATGCCACATTGGCTATTCATCCATACATCAGAATCTGCAAACATGTTAATGTAATTTCAAAACATCTTGTCTACGCAAAACTGTAGCTAGCCAGTAAGCAGTCGGTAATGCCGACAAGGAATGGGTCTGGAGAATGGAGCCCAACATTGGGACAACTTATAGTCAAGCACCAACCATATTACCGTCGGTTTAAAGGCAAAACTCATTAACTAACAAAAAGGAGATAGTTCGATAAATTAGATTCTCAAAATTCCACTTGAACCAATCCAGATTCGATTCCTATTCCCAGCCTGTTGTTTGCTTTTACGTAAATAATACCACGATTGTTTTGGACCAAAAATAGATACTTTAGAGGGTTTTAAGGGAAATGTACTTAATGACTTTTACCCGTATAAATATAAATTTCAAGCAATGTGAGAAAACGAAAGTGGTATGATTTCAATAAGATCAGTGCACCGATATCAGCCCTAATCTTTTTTCGTCGTTTGTGTTCTGTGGCTGTTACGTGCTGTAAAGGGTGATTTTTTAGCTATTATCTCTTTGGCAACACTGGTTTAAGCAGCTGACGCACGTTTCGTGTTTTGTTTCACTGTCAAATATCTTCAGTTTGGTCTATAATTTAACTATGAATCGTTTTACAAACGAACAACGCTTGCAAATTATTGAATTTTGGTATCAAAATGCGTGCTCTGTTAAGAAAGTTCAGCGCGCGCTTCTTCCATTTTATGGTCAGTTTAAGACGAAGCTCATTTTTGGCTCAATGGGTACGTAAATAAGCAGAATTGTCGATTTTGGAGTGAATATCAGCCAGGAGCATTGCAAGAGCTACCAATGCATCCAGAAAAAGTCACAGTTTGGTGCGGTTTATGGGCTGGTGGCATCATTGGACCGTACTTCTTCAAAGATGATGCGAATCGTAACGTAACTGTGAATGGTGAGCGCTACCGTGAGATGATATCCAACTTTTTTTTGCCCAAAATGCAAGAGCTTGACTTGCATGACATGTGGTTTCAACAAGACGGTGCCACATGCCACACAGCACGCGCAACTTGAGAGGCGGTGAGGAGAGAGGGGACCAGTCAATTGGCTACCTAGATCGTGCGATTTAACGCCTTTAGACTACTTTTTGTGGGGTTATGTTAAAGCTCATGTCTATACAGACAAGCCCGCTTCAATTGACGCATTGGAAGACAACATTGAAGCATTTATTCGTGAGATACTGGCCGAAATGTTGGAAAGAGTATGCCAAAATTGGACTAAGCGGATGGACCATTTGAGGCGCAGTCAAGGACAACATTTGCATGAAATAATCTCCAAACATTAAATGATATGGATCATATTTCTGAATTTTATGTGTTTTTTTTTTTTGAAAAACTTTCCTATAGCTTTTAAAAAATCACCCTTTAGAACGCTATACTCCAATAAGATTCGCAGATTTTAATACTTCCGTTGTTAATACTTTCCGATTTTGGTCCTCATAGTCTGAGAAGTCAGCAATCGAAAGTGTAGATTCAGAATGAACGATAAAGTCTTAATCTTCATCGGTGTCTGTTGGATAGTCTACAAGTTTTATGAAGCTATTTGTAAGCTATAAAATAAGATAAATATTCAATTTTAGCTGTTAAATACATTAGGAAAGCTTTGGGTCTGCCTTTGCTATATTACACACATGTGCCGTACCACAGAGTTGCCCGGTGCTTGGGCTAGGGCCTTTTGTTGAAGGGGTACCCACAGTTGGGATTATGAGAATATCAATTTTGTGTAGTTTCTAACAGAAAGATATTTTGAAAGTATTCTCAGAAAACTTTTGCCAGATCGGGGTACTATTTATGGAGATAAACAACGATGAGTGGAACCATCTCTACGTTCATGCTAATGGTACTCGACAATTCAAGCCAAAAAGGACATTTTGGATGAGCGCCACCCAGAGAAGCCAAGGCGGACATTTGAACGATGTTGTATTCAGAAAATAAAGCAGCATCGATTGACCTTTCAAACGAACAAATTTCAAGATATGAAGCGCTCAATGAAGGACCCCTTGCGAGGTCGAAGTCCTATCAAAATTGTCGTGCAACAACAGAAATCGAGTTGTCCAAACTTTCTGATCCAAATTATCCTCATCCAAAAAATTATCCCAGCCAAAAAGGACATTTTGGATGAGCGCCACCCAGAGAAGCCAAGGCGGACATTTGAACGATGTTGTATTCAGAAAATAAGGCAGCATCGATTGACCTTTCAAACGAACAAATTTCAAGATATGAAGCGCTCAATGAAGGACCCCTTGCGAGGTCGAAGTCCTATCAAAATTGTCGTGCAACAACAGAAATCGAGTTGTCCAAACTTTCTGATCCAAATTATCCTCATCAGTGCTTCGTACAGCGAAGCAATCTTTATCTGTGTAGGGTCCTAAAACAAATCGGTTCTTCCCGCAAGCGCCTTCAAGAATGCCGATGCAGCATTTCTGTTTGTTCGCAGAGTCGAGAAAAGGAAAAAACGTAATCCAATGTAATAAACTACCAACAGGAGCATGCACAACCTGAACGCGAATCTCCCTCGTCGCCGGGTACCTACGGCAAATATTTGTAACTCAATAAATCTGATGTCCACTCCTGAAACCCCGGAGTTTATCAAAAGTCCTTCTATTTATGATAAGAGCTCCAACAGGGTTTTTTTCTTCTTCGTTCCACTTATTTTGTTTGCTCTTGTTAATAAAACTTATTCACCGCTTAGTGTGAGGCGATAGCTGCCAGAAAAAAAAACCTTCGTCCTCACGACTGCCCCCTCGAACCACGAAAATATCCTTCAACTACATTTTTTGTACTACGCTAAGCTCCGTAGTTGTAAAAATGACAACTTGCAGGATTACACGAAAATAAATGGAGCCCGAAGAAACCGCCCGGAAATCAAAATAAACTTCCGGAACTTCGCGCAAACAAGCTCCTCATGGATCACTGGATGTGCTATAAAAACTCATGCTACACGAGCCCACCCCCTCACAAACTATGTAGGTTTCTCCTATCTCGTGCTGGCCTACATCTCGGCCGCAGGCCCTCCTCAACCGCTCGCTGCAACAAAGCCTGTTGTGCCTCTCGCAGTTCGCTTAAATAGATCTTTAAGCAGAATTACTGCAAAAAAAAAAAAAACCGCGCAGTTTTTGAATAGAAAAACTTTTCCACGAGTATCCACGAAGTGCTGGGTGGGCACTTCCCCTTCGACAAACCAACCGCAAGGCCCGGCTGAGGAGACGATGAGCGTGGGAGCTGATAGTTGTGCTCGTCCAGAGCTTTTACGAATCTCCCAGGAAGTGAGACGAGAAAATGAACCTGACTAAAATATGATAAATATACGGCACAATCCAAATCCTTCAACAATGATGGGCAAACTTTAATCGCATCCAAAAGGATAAGCGGCTGGCCCACGTCGTCGTTCATTCACTTGGCCAGCTAGCCTTCGCCGCCGCCTTCGCTGTAAGATTGCATCGTTAAAACCTCAACCAATTCCGGTCAAACCGAACCTGCCAGCCAGGGTTTGTATGGAGGACAACTTTCCCTCCACCACCCACTCTCTCCGACCCCACCAAAAAACAGCAGGAGATGAAAGTATGCACAGGAGAGTATATGGACGCGTGAGCTTCACATCGTTGGGAGAGTTGTGGAGGGGGCGAGAGAGAGAGAAGAAAATTATAATAAAATGATGCAGGAGGGAGGAAAAACGAAATGACAGAATTAGGAAGATACGAAATGAGCGAATAGGGGAAGAGGCAAAAATGAAATACATAAATGGAACAACCCACTGTTGGTTTCGGCTGTCTCCATCCCCGACGCTGCCGCCCCCGGTGGCAGAGGAGAACGAGCAAGAAAAATACTACGACGATTGAGTGGAAAGGAGACCAGCAGTCACCAGAAACCAGAGCCACCCACACCAGCAGTGAACTGAAGTAAGACCAGGAGCAGCTCTTGTGCGCTGGCAGCAGCTGTTGGCATTAATTCGTTTTTCCCATGGCGAAGAAATCTCAAAGAAAGAGTCCTTGTGGTGATATGAAATTAAATGAAGACAGGTGATGTCAAAGGGACTGCTGAAAGAGTTCTCTGCTGCCTGTATGTACGGTTTTTAATACACATTTTTGCGCTTTACCTTGTACCTCTTCACGTCCACCAAGTGGTGGTTCGGTGCTTTTATTTACCCATGGGTGCGAGGGAGTGGTGGCTTTCAGAACGAAGCCAACGTGGATGCAGGTGGACCCGAATTGTTGCGAGCTTGAACTTACTTACTGCACAGGGTATTGTGTTATCAATGTGTGCCGATCGTGACGGCTGCGGCATGGTTGTCTGTTGCAGACGGTGCGGAGCAAATTCAATTGAAAGCGATTTGCATTGACACGAACCGTGGGGTGGGGAGGGGGGGGGAAAGGATTGGTGAGGGTAAGCAAAAAACGCATTCATTCGGAAGTCACCCGAAATACTCGAAAATAAGGTCTGATGAACGAAACAACGTAAAAAGAGTCCAACTTTGGCTATCTGGTGCTGTGACGAAATAATCTGTGCTTTGCGGCAAAGGTTGTCAATGACAACCCTATCCAGACCCTCGCTTTTAGTTCAGAAAAAGGTACGGCAATACAGAGTAACTTCTAGATCATAGACAAGTGCTGTAGTTTCGCAGCAACTAAACGGCTAGGATAAGAAAGGTATCACTATCGACGACCTTGCGAGTGGTAGACGATAAGGAATGTCTTCCCTTCTCGGTAATGCCGTACAAAAGCTTTTAGCGAATAAATGAATGCTTTGCAATTTATACGAAGTAGTAGAATAAGATCTCGAATTCAAACTGTAGAGATGCGATTTATGCGTGATGCTGTCGGAGCTACACTCCGTGATAGGTTGAGAAATAAGGCGGTATGCGAGGAACTCAATGTTGACCAGGTTCTTCGTCGAACGGAAAAGGCTCTGCTATGCTTCGGTGGTTTGGTCACATGTGTGCACAAATGCCCCTATCATCATGACGTCCGAGAAGTGCCTTGATCTATGAGGTAGGAGACCGCATGGCAGACCCATGATGAGGTGGCTGAACCATGTCCAAAAACTGCTTGAGCCTTGGCATAACGCCAGATGAGTTAGATTCCATGCCAGAGGATCGAGTGGCCTGGAGATCTGTCAAGCGTGCTTTTGGCCCGCGAACCCGGTAGTAAATCATCCGGGGCAGTGACAGTGATGTTATTTATTTTTGATGACATGGCAGCCACCAATAAAGAATGTGGGCTAGCTGCCACGGATCTAGTCCTCCGCACAAGGAAGCACCGAATTTGATCCACCCTCAGTGCGTGGGATCCCTAGAAAGCTGAATGACAGCGAAGTTAATACGTCGGCTCCACATGAGCATGATGTGAACAAATCTATTGGAGGCACAAAAATCCAGGTCCAAGCTTACATTGTGTCGGAGAATATTGAGTTTACGACATGGCATGAGCTCTGTTCAAAAGTTGGACTGACGTTTTCTCATATGTAAACGATTTTGTATACAAGGTAAATACTGAGAGTGGTTAAAGTAGAAGTAAATATAATTTGTTGGCACTATTTTTAGAGAGATCTACTTCGTTGATTGGTCGTTGGTTGCCCGCTTCTTAGTGTCGACGCTCCCTCAGCCAACGTTGAAGTGAAGCGACATGGCATATGATGCCCACGAAAGAAAAGATCGCGGATAGCTGTTCAGATTGTGGTTGTGATGCTGGGCAGAAATACGTCCAGTGGAGACGGTATGTATGGGACACGAAGTTAAGCTGGAATCTCAATTTCCAGGAAGGTGACAAAAAGACCTCCATGGCCCTATACTGCTGTAAAGAGGCTATAGAGTGCAAATGGGCATCACAGCCCGCATCGTACACTATCGAGATTTTGTGACGCTCGAAAAGAAAATCAACTGCAAGCCACAGGGTTTCTCTGCATCTGTGGAATGATCTCAGTTCTGGACACTAAACTATACTTGGCAGATAGATCGATGATGAACAAACTAGTGGGATCTAAACATTTCAGAGTCAACTTAAAGACTTCTCTGAATACTTCCCAAGTATTTCAACTAATGTGGGACACTGTGACAATCCAGAGAATTGGGAAACGGACGAAATAGAGAATAATGGCCTGTGTACTCATTGCGAATGGAGATCTGCGTGTCAAGCCAATCGCTAGAGCAAAATATGTAATTAAGATCGTATTTGGTCAACTGGGTGGTGTACTGGCCTCATCACTGAACAACTATCCATTAGCCTCCATTCTAAACGCACACTCAGACTGATCAGATTGTCCAGGCCGAGTGATTAAAAACGAACAAACAAATCCTGGTCAAATGTTAACAACTTGTCTTGCCTTTATTAAAAACAAAGAAAAAGGAAGGTTTGAGTTAACTTAGCCTTGTTGCTCTGTTCTGCGCCATGCGGCGACCGAAATCCAAGTGGTCGAGAAAAGGCGAGCGTTGCATGAGTATCCCTCATGTTCCATCACCCAGGGAACATGAGGGAACAATTTGAAGTGTATCATACATGTATGGCGAAAGTTCTCAATTGTTGGACGACACGGGCAACCACTGGCACAAAGGACTGTAGTCAGATACCTGGGGATCTGGCTAGACCAGTATCTATATTTTATCTAACATGTAGATGCTGCTCTGGCCAGAATCCGAAGCGCTTTCGCCCTTACAAAGAGACTGTTTCACAACAGCCAACTCGATGCGAGGATGAAGGTAATCTGCTACATGGATCTCATCCGGCCAAAGCTGGAAAAGAAGCGGTTGTTCGAGAGGGCTTGTCTTAGGGCTTGCCCTCGCGCATAGAACTCCAGAGTCCCAGTACAGAAAATTCTATTCCAATGAGATCTTATACAACAATGCGAACCTGATACGAGTGGACAATTTTCTAGTGATGTTGATTCGAGGTCATACTGCCAGAGCGATAAACTCGGTCAATAACTTGATCTCAGGGGCTTACTGTTCACAAGGACACAAAAGGGTACGTCACAACGGCTTCGTCCCCCAGAAGTTTTTCTGCACCTAGACAAAAACGGGCTGATACAAGATATAAATGCGGTGCCGCTCATCTACCACATCGCTAGATCGACTGTGGATGGCCGCCTGAACCACGGCCATTGCTTCGCACAACCAGCTGAGGAGGGTCGGTTTCGAGACGGGATGTTCGGGATGTTGCTTTGCAAAATCGAAAGTTCTGGTGGCTGGGAGAAAGGGAACTCTCTAGTCGAACCCTTTAGAGTCGGTGTAGAAAGGGTAGTGCATTTCCCCAAATGGTGGAGTAGTCGGTCTCTGTCTTGCAGTGGATTGGATGTATGTTGTCTATATGTATGTCTACCCGCTGCATCCTATGGCCGACTTACACACATTAGTTTAAGTGTTAAGGTAGTACATACTACATGTAAGATGCACATAGAAAAAAAAAATAGAAAGACATAGCATAAGCTTAAGCTTAGCTTAGAGCGTCCGCCGAGGGCCAGTAAGTTACATCTAGCATTGTTCGTATATCTAGTTTTAAGCATTTCTGTCTAGTATTTAAATATATCATAAATTAAAGAATAAAAATAAACCTAAACCTACGTCATCTAAACGTCAAGCTTTTTCTGCATTGCATTTGACATTTCAGATTTTTCAGACTAACTCAATTTGAACCATGGAAAGATACACAATCGAGCAACGCGTTAAAGTTATTCACGCTTATTTTGAAAATGGGCGTTCAAATCAAAATGCATATCGTGCACTTCGTGATTTTTCGGTCAATTTAATCGTCCAAATGTGCGTACAATCGGAAAAATCGTGCAAACATTTTAGCAAACCGGGTCTGTAGGAGATGTGAAAACACCAGTGCATGCTCGTACAGCTCGTACTGCAGAACATATTGCTGCTGTTCGCGATAGTGTGGCTGAAGAGCCGTCCACCTCAACTCGTCGTCGTGCCCAACAGTTGCACCTCTCACGCACGTCGTTGATGAACATTATGCACATTATGCAAAGACTTGTATTTACACGCTTACAATGTGCAATTGACTCAAGAACTAAAGCCTCTTGTCCATTTCAAGCGTCGTCAATGGTCAGAATGGTGGCAAGAAATAGCAACAGTGGATGACCAATTTTCGAAAAAAATCATCTTCAGTGATGAGGCACATTTTCACCTCAGTGCATTCGTCCATAAGCAGAATTGCCGCATTTGGGCGAATGATAATCCAAGAGTGATTGTCGAAAAACCAATTCACCCACAAAGAGTGACTGTTTGGTGCAGTTTATGGGCTGGCGGCATCATCCGGCCGTAACTGCCTGAGGCCGGTCAGGCAGTTACTGTGCATGGTGTTCGCTATCGTGAAATGATAACGAACTTTTTATGGCCCGAATTGGAAGATGTGAATGTGGACGATATGTGGTTTCAACAGGACGGTGCCACTTGCCACACAGCTAACGAAACAATGGATCTTTTGCGCGACAAATACAATGGCCGTGTTATCTCACGTGGTGGCGATGTCAATTGGCCGCCAAGATCATGTGATTTGACACCGTTGGATTTCTTTCTTTGGGGTTATTTGAAAGAAAAGGTGTACGTCGATAAGCCAGCAACAATTCAAGAGCTAAAGGATGAGATAATTCGGCACATTAACGCCATAGAACCTCAATTATGCTTCAGCGTCATCGAACATTTGGACCATCGGATGGAGGTGTGCCGCCGAGGTCATACATACTCCATACATAATCGAACCATAGCAATATTATCATAATAAAAAGAAATGACAATAATGTTTTAATCAAAATCAATCGGCCCTTACAAATTACCTTACAAGGCCTTTACATGAGTTAGCAATTAAAAAACATAATTACAAGTAAATAAGAAAACAAAATAATTAACATTAGAAAACGATAGTTTCTACAGCAAGAACATAGAGTTACAAATACCGAACTCTGTCAGAACTCTCATCGGCGTTCTAACAGGGCACTGCGCCATTAGATCTAGATGAGGGCTCCTTAAAAATGACTTTCGCTGAAGCTGGAGAGACTAAGAGGAAAAAGAAAGTATTGTATGTCGATTTATTCAATGCAGCACTCTCGCCCCACCCCTGGCTAAGTAGCATCAGAGTCTGTGACCTCCAAGGCCTTATCAAAAGTACTTACTGGTTTCCGAAATAGAATCAAACGGATAAACTGACAAAGGGCGGTGACTCAATTCCCTTGTTGAAGAGGGGCATGATGGCGTGACAGTGTCATACCGTTTACCGTCACGACATATACATCGAAGGCGCGTCAATGAATAGCACGTAGGATATTTCGTTTGAACAACAACGAAGAAGAGCAGCAACACGCGAATTATGTATCTTAGTTTGGATGACTTGTGCAAAGAAGAAAGACGATTAAGAAAATATCTAATTATGAAATTTCGCTTTTCAAACATTTATTATAGGACAACCTTAAACACTAGCTGAGGAGAACCTTTCTCGTTCTCGTCGCCCTGGAGACTGCCGCCATGGTTTTCTGAATGTGCATCTTATCCCTTTCATAACCGATCGTCATCGATAATCGCACCCTGAGTGGGCAGTCTATTTCCCCATCTCGGGCTTTCCCATCCGAGCTCCAGTGGATTTACCATTTATTGCACGATCTAATGAATGTATAGTCACCTTGGACTAGGAATCCTTAACTTGGGATTTATTCATGAGTAACCCTTGCAGTTGGCATATCCAAGACTGGTGGCGTTTACGTATTTATGACTCGCGTGCCTGTGAAATTATTTACCATACCAAAGGAATGCTGGTCGAAATAGAAGCGAATCACCTCGATGTGGACGAGGGACACACCGACACAGCGGCTTTACCAGAAAGACTAAGTCACTGAAGGAACAAGCCACACCCGCATGATGGTGGTTGGTTTTGGATAACGGAAATAGTGACTTCCAGGACTTCCAAGTACTTCGACCCGCTCAAGTTAGTTGTTTTGCCGGCTTTTGTTAGTAATAATCTTCTTTGGATTAAAGCTAAACGCTCTGCCGCCCTCTGTTAACTGAAGACTTCCCCCATTCCCGACCACCTCTGCCCCCGACCACTCAAGCAGCACAACGAATTCCTTTCATATGTCTTCGTAATCGCCTCAAATCCACCCTCCACTCGAAAGCGTGGATATCAGGCTTGTAATCTTCATTATTTTTCATTTCAAATCAATACCCGCATGGGGAGGGTGCTGGGCACTACAAGCATTGACAAAGCCCTAATTCGACTTCGTAACGACACGGCAGAGAACAAAACACAGAAAACAGTTTCAGTTTCGCAAACTTTATCGAGTTGATCCCCCGCACCGCAGCCGACACACGAGTCGGCATGTATACCAGCGCTGGCCCTGAGCTCCCAAGCTCCCGATAGGACTTATCGGCCCAATCGATTGGCAAAGTATCACACTATCTCCGAAATGTCCTTTGGATGTTTTCGGCAGCCGACTACATACCCAGATACACACGTAATCTTGTACCCTCTTGAAATATTTGCTAAATCATTAAATTTCCGATTTGCTCCCTTCTAATCTCCAGCCAAATACTCCCTGGGCCTGGCCGAGTACGGGCCGTGGTGGATTCGGTCGGCTGAGTGAAAGCGACGTCTGTTTGCTCTTGTCGCTGTCATGTTTCACATCTTTTTCCGTGAATGCCTCCAGATCTGAAGTCCGTTTATGACGAACTTCTCACCCGAGAGATAGGAAAACGAAACAAAGCAAAAAATGCTTTGAAGGGAACTAAAACAACGCCTCATTTCGATTACATCGCATAACTCATTAATTGGCAGATGTTCCCAGCTGTTCACCCAGGCAGCCAGGGAACACGGCCACCAGCTTAACAAATGCCAAAGGGACTTATTGATAAGAACAGTCCACAAGCAAGCTGCCCCCCACCATGAGCTGGCTGCAGTGGTATTCACTTTCAGGATTCTTTTTCCCCTCGTTCATTGGTTGTCTTTTCGTTTTGGGGAAACATGAGAACACGCGAACGCCATGCAAGAATCGAGAAGAGATACGAGCACCGACACAGAACCCATTCCTGGTTGTGGCGGCCGGGGTCGGTTGGTTGCGCACCCAGCGAGCTGCTCAAAATATGTGCGTGGGTATTTTCAATTTTAACCATCATCATTGACTTCCCTCTGCGCGGGTGGTTTCTCCTCGTTTATTTTAGGTTCCGGAATGAGGGTGTCCTTTCTCATTTGATCCTCGATACGTTACTTCTGGTTACCCTTGACGTGGAAGCACGTTCTATAACATTGCCAACGGTTGACCACATAAAAGGACGAAAATTAATTGATTAATTAATTACTTTTTCAGTTGGTCCACACCCTTGCTCGGTGTGAGCTGGTTGCACGACAGACCTCTGTGATGTTGCGTGGGACTGCCGTCGACCACACGGTTATTTCAAGGATTCCCCACACAACGTTCGTGGACCGAGTTGCTTAAGGGATGCAAAATGACACTGCTGCTGGGGCCACATCAGAAACGGCAAGAGAAATTGTGTCAATATTGGATTCCGCAACACTGAATATGTGAGTCTGGGGGATAGACGCTCCAAATGACAGAACCGGGAGCTATTAAGACCGAGAAAGCAAACCCCCTCAAGGTGGATTCGCCGGCGTGTCGCACATAGTTTGCTCACAACGACTGCGGCACAAGGCCACACTTGGATGGCAACGGTCGGGGATGATGTGCTGCTGGAGGTCACATGTACAAAATAAAGTTTTCGCTGGCGCACATATTTCCCCAGAGCTTGGCGGGGGTGGCAAAGAAATTTAAATTTTTTCGGTTCTCCATTTGTGTGAAAGATGCTTAATTGTGAATTGTGTTGCGTGCCCGTGCCCGGACGGCGGTGGTTTGTGTGTGTGCCTGGATGTCACAAATCACCCCCAGAACAGTCGTTGTATCATGATTTGCCTCGGAGTTTCATTCGCTCGTCTCTCCCCCGTGGTTTAGCTGATGACCCGGGAGGGTGTCTAGCATGATGTAAGTTTAATATCCTAAGCTTTTATTAGACTTCTGGTGAGAGCGCTAGTGATGAGTTTGATTTCAGTCCATGCCAGGGATTTGCGTGTTTTCTTGAGTTTTTTTTGCTTGTTTTTGCCTCGTTTTGTTGTGCTCTGCAGTTTGTTTGCTTACGCTCTTGTCTTTTGCTGGCAGATAAATTAGATAATTTCGGTATAATGAGGGTCATTTCGTGTTCCGCTGGCGGTGGGCGATCCTGGGGTGGAAACTGTTTGCAAAGGATAGCCGAATTTCATGAATACAAACCAAGTTAATGGGATAAATAATCAAGTTGCTTATTAACGAGGTCGAAGGGGCTTGGTTGACGTGAGAAAAAGGGAAACGCCGCATGATATTTTGATATTCTTTTGTTGTGTTATGCGTCGGATTTTGGTCTTATTACGGCAGATAATACGATTCAAATGAGGTTTCGTCTTCAAATGGGATTTCTTATTACTGCCTGGCTGTCGTGGAGAATGTTTTCATTCGAACACGATAGGGGCGACCCGGGACGGACATCCTGGGTCTTCGAATAGCGCTCTTTTTTTGCTTGCCCCCATCTAACCCTCAATTGCGATTGTATCTGCTTGTGAACCGAACGCCTGCGAAGATGATGAGCAACACAGCTGAGAATGCCCGTGGGTGTCATTTGACTTGGTTACCAAATCCGGATTAACTACTTAATTTGTTCTAAACCACAGGATAGCCTCGTGTGGGCAGCACACGCGTTGGCGGAGCGAATCATGTATGCAAATAGACTTGGCATTTTTATACTTGCCCGGATTTGATCACTGAACAGGGCGTGGAATGTCAACACGAGCCGAGTATACACTGTGATATTAAACGACCGGTCACTTGGGCATTCTGTTGTCCCCATATCCTAATAATTCGGGCAAAAGCTATATTTGAATTTGAAGAGGGTACATATGGAAGCTCGAGAACGTCAACTAAAGACCTGCTCCACACTGATCAACGGCGGTGTTAGAGACGGTATTGACTGGACTACATGTCCAGTTGTTTGCAAATCCACACCAGACAGGTTCCCACACAAAATTCCATAAAAATACAAGGCAAAGCATAGGACCTGCATCAAATAAGCAGTATCCCATGTGATGACGACCTTAAAAGTTACGACGCTCTCATCCGGTCTTTGACAGTGTTGGTTACGACTGAAGAGGAAGAGTAAAAACGATGCCCAGTGGAAAACCACAAAACAAGGCAAATGCGGATGTTGCTTGGCATATAACCCGCTAGTGGATACAATGACTGCAAGGTGATACAAACTTTGTCATTACTTGTCATGTCGTAGGTCCTTATGAAAATTGGTTTAATATTCGTTGTTGTTTACCTCGTCCTTCTCATTTTCTCGGATATAGCTAAAAATAGATCAGTGATAATATCCGACTTTTAAGCGTCCCAAAATAAAAGGAACCATCAGAAACTTTGTGAACATCCAAGGGAGTATGAATCACAAATTGTTTAATTGAAGCTTAATTATAGCTTAAAGGCATGAAGGTGAGCACTGCACTTTCCAATCCATATCAGCGAGACTCATCACGGAATCTAGTCTCGGCTGAGTGACAGACACGTGAGTAGTAAGCAAAACTTAACGAAGCTTAACGAAATTTAATTAAATTCAACGAAACCTAATGAAACTGATCGAATATGTTATCACGAATACAGTGTATCATGACTATGTACTCATTTTCAAGATAGATTAATACGAGTTAAGTCTTGTTAATACTTGAAGCCAAAGCAGTTTAAATGGCGGCAACTGTTGTCAGTAACATCTCATGAGGGCATTGATTGAGAGGGCAGAACAAAAGCCGACAGGTGATGGAAATGGAATAAATGAAAGGTCAGTTTGGAGCACTCGTATATTCTGGAGAATAAAGACCATTATCAGCTTGAGTCTGTGTGAACATTGAGTGTGAACACAAGCCAAAGTGTATTTGCTAGAAGTGTGATATAGGTCAAATGACTGGAAAAGATGAAACCAAAATTATAAGTATGACTGATTTTAAATGTCGATGGAGCCTACTATCTAAAGGGTGATTTTTTAGCTATTATTTTTTTGGCAAAACCGGTTTAAACAGCTGACGCACGTTTCGTGTTTTGTTTCACTGTCAAACATTTTCAGTTTGGTCTATAATTTAACCATGAATCATCTTACAAACGAACAACGCTTGCAAATTATTGAATTTCATTATCAAAATGCGTGCTCTGTTAAGAATGTTCATCGCGCGCTTCTTCCATTTTATGGTCAGTTTAGACGAAGCTCATTTTTGGCTCAATGGGTACGTAAATAAGCAGAATTGTCGAAGTCACAATTTGATGCGGTTTATGGGCTGGTGGCATCATTGGATCGTACTTCTTCAAAGATAATGCGAATAGTAACGTAACTGTGAATGGTGAGCGCTATCGTGAGATGATATCCAACTTTTTTTTGCCCAAAATGCAAGAGCTTGACTTGCATGACATGTGGTTTCAACAAGACGGTGCCACATGCAAGGACTTAATGAGTGACTTAATGAGAGGCGAGTTCGGTGAACATTTTATTTCACGTTCAGGACCGGTCAATTGGCCGCCTAGATCGTGAGATTTAACACCTTTTTTTTTCAACATTGAAGCATTTATTCGTGAGATACCGGCCGAAATGTTGAAAAGAGTATGCCAAAATTGAACTAAGAGGATGGACCATTTGAGGCGCAGTCAAGGTCAACATTTGCATAAAATAATCTTCAAACATTAAATTATATAGACCGTACTATCGATTTAAATAAAGATTTCATGCATTTTTCTGAATTTTATGTGGTTTTTTTTTTTTAAACTTTCCTATAGCTTTTAAAAAATCATCCTTTACCTTATTTCTGTTCATGGTGAAAGACGCCGCAGTGGAAATAAACACCCGAAGTGACATATTTTTCTCGGCCAAGTGGTAAACGTTTTTCGATTCTACAAGAGAGTGAGAACTTAGAAAGCCAACATTTTGTTGACTTTTGATGATCCGTTTGGATGTACCGTTACCTCAAAGTTGGGACTTTGATATACACAAACTTGGACGTATTTTGAACCAACTTTGACATGGCATATTTCCGAAAATGAGGTACATCACACTGAAATTATATATTTTTTTAAAGAGCTTACAATTGGCCTTCGAACTGCATCAACCGTTTGTTAATACTGCTTACGAAATGTTTATGCGACACTTTTAAGTAAGGCCACCATTTCAATGTTTGCCGGGCTGTAACAAAAAGGCTCCAAGAATCTCCAACAGGAACAAATTGATTTCTGACTTTGTAGGGTAGACTTCTAGTTTATGATATACAATACTGAAGATTCCAAGTAGGAAGACGAACTTTTGTTTTATATGGATAATAGTTTAAAAATTAGAGTTTTATTTCATCATTTATTGTACACATTTTAAGCTTTTCGCGATGGCAAGTATTATTTTTGAATATATACTCCTGTGTGGTAACTTTTTTGATGGAAATATTTCCAACTTCGGTAGCTTTTTTGTCAAATTGTAACGAAAACTTAACATCGTCTCAATTTAACCAAATAGCTTTGGAAGTGAAACAAAGGCTAGATTTGCTAGATTTTAATGAACGGTTTGAGGTTGCACATCGGATAAAAGCGAGGTCCTTAGGTAAATATTCGCAAAATGGTTTAAAGAAAACCTTTCAATTGTGTAATATGTTTTGTAATTTTGTGCTAATATGTCCCTGGATTGCGTATTTAGGGCCTGAACCGAAAACCACGTAGTAACATTGAAGCGCAAGCCTTATTATACTAAACTGCTCAGTTTCTTTAATTTTAAATAGAACGTGTTTTACCAATACTTGTACAATTGAATTTATTTATATAAAGAGTTTGTTTAACAGCTTTGTTTCAAATCCCAATTTTGAGTCATAAACCATAATAAATAATTAGTTTATGCATATAAACAAAAATAAGTGATTTTTTTTTTTATTTTTTAAGATTACTTTCTCACCCGATGAGTTACAGCAACCATTTTCGAATTGTATTGGGTCTAAAGCTTAACTCGCGCGGTCTGCTACGAGATGGCGTAACTTGTGTTATTCCATTGGAACATGCGTTGGAAAGCTACTGTCATTGCCTCACTTCATTTCACTATATGTCATTCATTTGAAGCGTAAACAACAATAATTTTTCTTCACCCAAATATGCCGAACTTTGTGCCTGAAAAAGTGTTTTTGCGGGGAGTTCTTCTTCATTACTTTAATATGAAGAAAACTGCTGTCGAAAGTCATCGTATTTGGGTGGAAGTTTATGGTAAACATGCGCTAGCTGAGCGAACTTGCCAAAAGTGGTTTGCACAGCTTGGCCAACCAGCCAAATCAACGGCAAAGCCAAATATCCATGGCGCGAAGGTAATGCTCTGTATTTGGTGGGATCAGAAGGGGGTGCTGTATTATGAGCTGCTAACGCTGGGTGACAACGCTACTGAACATAATTTATCAGTTTGAAGATAGCAGTAGCCGAAAAACGCCCGGAATATGCCACCAGACACGAGGGACCAATTTTCCATCACGACAACGTTCGGCCCCACGTAACTATTCCGGTTAAGAACTATTTGGATAACAGTGGCTGGGAAGTTTTGCCCCACCCGCCTTATAGCCCGGACATTGCCCCTTCTGACTACCATTTGTTCCGGTCGATGCAGAACGCCCTCACTTAAATATGGTTCACATCAGAGCAGAATATCAAAAAATGGCTTGATTCATTCTTGGCTGCCAACCCGCGCAGTTCTTTTGGGATGGGATCCACAAATTGCTAGAAAAATGGGAAAAAATCATAGCTTCAGATGGGCAATACTTTGAATAATACTTAGCTCTAAATGTCGTGTTTTGATCGCCCCCGGATGAGCCCCACAGTGTGACCACATTTCAATTATTCATCGTTTTATGCACTTATAATGATATGCTGATAAGCAACAAGTGTGTCGGATGACACGATGACGATTTCTGCGTTTAAGTCACTTTTCAATCAGAGCAGTGGCTAAATCATGGACTTCTACTATTTGTCGCGAAATCTCACAATCCAGACGAACAATTCTGCATTCACTGTAACTGAAGTGATGGAGAAACAAGGAGGAACACTACAGATAAATGCACACTGCCCTAGGGAGGCAACCGTTAGGAACGGAAACACTTTCGAAACGCACATGCCGTTGTACAATGCTCTGCGATAAATTCTTTCCGCAGGACAAATTTGACGTTTGGCCGATGCGAATGTCTGATCGTATAGCAATGCAGCATTTTGGGTTGCGTTCCATGGAAAAATGTTCCCATCAGCTGTTCCGAATGTCACTTCAAAGAAAAACTCCTTCGATTCGTATGAAACCGGAAAAGTATCCGTCCCGCTAGGACACTATATCTGAAACATCCTCTTGTGTCACTTTAAGAAGCAACGCATATATTCAAACGCCTTCATTAGCCACAACGTCGCCGGCTAATAGGTCTGTCAACAGCTTCCTTTACTTTGCCTCCTTCATACAATTTACTTCAATGAAAAGGAACTGAACGAGAAACTAGTCGTATCCTCATTTTCACTGTTGGACTGCACTTGCAAAGAAATGTCCATTACAAACACAGCGAATCTAATTCCTATGCAAATACGCCCAGCAGCCTCAACTAACTAGGCATCACTTTCCAACCAGAAGATGCAAACACCGACGGAGTAGAGAAGGAAGATGGATGGAACTAAATAAACTAAGTACAAAAACATTGAGCGTCGCTACAGGAACGATAATTAAATTCAACTCAAACAAGAGAAGGCCTATTTAAATTTGAGCACCTAATTAAAACGGTCTCCTCTATTTAATTTTTTTTTTTTTGGTTTGCTTTTGTTGTTGCGGGGGTATTTTCTAAGCTCCGTTGTTGGTGCCGTCCTGTTGCCGTTGTTCCCAGCCATAATTCCATCGCCTTATACATTGAATTTAAAATTGTTTATCGTGCACGTGAGTAAATAATGAACCGTAATGAGAGGTACGCACACCCACTATGGGACCAGTGTTGCCATCGCGTTCAAAGGCGATAAGCTCATACCTCCACAGAGCAGCCACACAAGATACCGGCTTTATCCAGGCACAGCGCGCCTTGGGGGTGTATCGCCCGCATTTATGAACACATTTTGCCCAAACAATTCAGGTGCAACCGGGGAAGCTGGTGTTTTGTTTTTGTTTGGCGATAAAGGCATGTCATAAAAATAAATTTATCATCCTGTCATCCAAAGGATATATAAATCTATCGTAAAATTTGCCTAAAGCAGTAAGCGAATCCATAAAAAATTGTTATTGCCATGGTCCACTTCATTTGAAATGTCACCGCCAAGGCAACCGTCCGCACCAGCTCCGTACGGATACTTTGGCGCACGTTGAATTGTGCTTCGAGCCAATCCGATTATCCGGTGGGGGTTGGGCTGGAGGATAGAGATATTTGCATTCACAACCGGAACCGGTCGATTGGGTTTGGTCGGTGTGTTAGGTCAGACACCCACGTGCATATGTCCTTGCGTCACAACCGATGATACGTATGGACAACAAAAAAACAAAAACAAAAAACAGGAGCAACATTAAAACCAACAAAATAGAAACAAGAAGGACACCAACAGGACGGCAGCTCCTGACGCGCCATTGTGTGCACAATGGAAGCACGGACACCTTATCCTGCTTTACGGGTGTAAATTGGATGAAAAAGAAAATCCCCACTTGAACGGAAATCTCCCTAAGCGTTGAAGCTGCTGCTTGCACCACTGCTCAACAGCACCAGCAGCGTCGGCCAAGATGTAATTTACAGGTGCAAATCCGCCATTCAATATTTCAACACATTTAGGTCCTGCTGGTGGTTCCCAATACCACACGGACATTGCACCAAGAAGTCCCTGGCATGCTTCGAGTTCAGACGCGTTCGAACCTCCCCGGCTCTGCGGAGGAACACTGGTCCTCGGGCATGCAACGTACACTTTTTCACCCCGCTACGGCATGCCTTTCATTTCTTTTCTTTTTTGTGTCTTTTATTTTCAGTTTTTCTACCCTTTTCCAGTTTGTTTTCGCTCTTCTACTCCAACACCTCGTCGGCAGGATTACGTCGATTGAATGTGCGCCTCAAGTGTGTTCGGAGCTGAAGCTCCGATTGAGTCCTTGAGAGTGCTGGATTTTGGGCCACTGTTTCGGTGTTAAACAGAGAAACTTTTCCCCCCCTCTTGTTTTCTTTTTTATTTCTCCCTGATCCTTGGAATTCGAAAAGGTTTTCGATTTTCTTCTCATCTTTTCGAGGACGGAGCAAAATGTGGGTTCAGCGTCCAGCCCTGAAAGCATCCCCTTGGCACGGGAGACAAGCATCTCGGGGTTTATTTATTCAGATTGACAGGGAACCGAAGTGTTTAATAGGCTTCACGATATCACATAATTGGCACTTGATGTGGGATCAAAACGAATTATTGGCATTTTCGTGGAAAGTTTTTCAAGGTTGCCGCCAGAAGGAATTTGCAGCTGCAGCCGGTGGCGATGAGTGACACAATGGAAAAGAATGGTCCATTGTGTCGTAGTGCAGTTGTTTTGTGGAATTTGTGAAATAAATTTTGGGAACTTATAATCCTATAAGGTTACGTGATTTGAAAAGGATACGACTGACAGTGGCTAGACATTCTGATTTGTGGTTTGAATTGATGGAGTTCCACGGACGCTGCTGGGGTAAGGAGTGCTTGCTTTATTCATTCCCAGAAATGTGGCTATTGGATTTGAGAGTATTCGTGAGTGTTTGCGTCGTAGCTGGCCTTACATTTGAAAAAGCTAAATGCTGGGGAATGCGCCGGCAGTTTAAATGTGGTTGGTGCGTATGCCATATTGCATTTCACTAAGGGTCCTGAGACTTGTGTCGTTTTCGCATTTTGGATAGGTTCCACAAAATACTTTTGCTGTTTTCCCCAGTGTTAATGAAGGCCCGTTAGCCGTACAAAAAAACGGAAGAGCCAACGATATCGAACTATCGTACAACCGGAACTACTAGGTTCGACGTGAATCCAGAAATTCGGCGCTATACGCCACTCAGCATGTGGATCGGTGGACCAATTGAAAAAAGTAGTTTTTAGTTATGGACTGCCGACCTGGCCGGCTTAATCGTGAAACTTGACGCGTTTAGACGCGTCAAATAACTATCGGTAGCGTAGTGGGGTGCCAAACTCCAAATTCCTGTTTACCTCTTTCGAGTTACTGACAATGCTCAAAGAGTATTTCCGAGGCCCAGTCCGAGGCGAACCTGGGCCTAGCTTCTACAGCAACCACTCGTGTGTACTATTGTTCTTTTACGAGTGGATGGGACCTCCAGTTTTATGACGACTCCGAAAGGCGAAGTTTGAGAAGATTTTTCTAGATGGGAAAAATGAGCTAGCCAGGAATTGTGCATCAGTGGTCAGTGGCTCGAAAAGTTCTAGACAGAGATACTAAGCCAGAAATTGTGCATTGTGAGTGACTCGAAAGGTTTATAGCCGTGAGTCGTGCTGAATTCGCGGATCGAACCAGGCACCGAATGGCGAAGTTTGAGAAGACTTTTCTAGAAGGACAAAGATTGATATGATTTTTCTAGACAGGAATACTGAGCTAGCCAGGAATTGTACATTGTGAATGACTCGAAAAGGTTGGAGCCGTGAGTCGTGCTAAATTGGGGGATCGAACTTGGCACCCGCTGCGTAGAATCCGGCGGACTTCTGGAATTGTCAAAAGAAAATAATTATCCTTACTAAGCTGGGCATTGTTGCGGTTGGGTGTTGCGGGAATCGGGTAGGCACTGACTGGCGTCAACCTGGCGATGCCCAGTGTTGTAACTTTTTCTACACACCAATTGTGCTTATTTTACCTCCAAGTGGTAGCCATCGGGTACTGGTTGTAGTTCACCCGAGCTCAACTTGCCAAACTTATAAGTGCGACCTCTTGTCCTAGGGGTGACAAAAAAGGAACTGGCCCTCCAGGTTGGGGGTTGTGCCGTCGGGGTAACTGCCCGGCCACATAAAGAAAATATATAGTTACGAAGCAACAACAAGCCTCGGAAACGGAGGATTTTACTGATGACAACCCCAGCAAACGATATACGGACAACGATCTTCGGATCTGTACGTGGAATGTAAGGTCCCTTTATAGGCCACGTGCAGCCGAACAATTAGCGGAAGCCCTAGACTGCTGCAAAGCAGATATAACCGCCATCCAAGAAGTGCGATGGGATGGACCGGGCAAAAGAAGGCTGAAAAACTGTGATATATATTACGGTAACTGCTACAAACAGCAAAAGCAGCGCCTATTTGGATGTGGATTTGTCGTTGGAGGCAGACTTAGGCAAGAAGTCTTATCGTTCAGATCCGTGAACGAGCGCCTCACGACAATTCGCATCCAGGCTAAATTTGCCAACATAAGCCTTATATGCGCACATGCCCCCACAGAGGAGAAAGATGACGACACCAAAGACAAGTTCTATGAGCTCCTGGACAAAACTTATGAGCAATGCCCTAGCTACGACATTAAAATTGTCCTTGGCGATTTTAACGCAAAGCTTGGAAAAGAGAACATCTTTGGTAGTACGGTCGGAAAGCACAGTCTACACGACACCACATCCGATAACGGATTTAGGCTGATCGACTTTGCTGCGGGGCGAAATGTTGTAGTAGCCAGTACAAGATTCCCACATCTCGATATCCACAAAGGAACATGGCGATCTCCTGATCAATCAACCGTCAATCAGATTGATCATATTGCGATCGACGCAAGGCACTCCTCCAGTATTATAGATGTTCGAACGTTCCGAGGCGCCAACATTGACTCGGACCACCACCTTGTTGTAGCCAAGATAAGGTTGCGGATATCCCGAACACCGCCAAGACAAAGAAATACTGTGAGGAAGTTTAACGTCAGCCGGCTACAATCGCAAGAGATTGCCAAATCCTTTTCCGATCGTGTCTCCCTTAACCTCTTAAGAAATCCTACGCCGCCAACATCAAGTATTGAAGATCAGTGGCAGCATTGCCAAAAAGCCATCAGAGATGCCGCCTCTGATGTGCTGGGTTTCAATCCGCCACCACAACGAAACCCCTGGTTTGACAACGAGTGTCGGCAGGCGAATGCAGCCAAGCAAGAAGCATACAAAGCGGCACTGCAAAGAAGGACAAGAGCTGCTCGGGAGCTCTACGAGCAGAAGAGGAGAGACGAACACCGGCTTCTCAGGAGAAAAAAGAAGGAGCATGAGAAGCGCGCGATCGGCAAACTAGAGGGATATTACTGCAGGAATGAGGTAAGGAAATTTTACCAAAGGGTAAAGTTAACCAGTCAAGGTTATAAAGTCCGAACCGAAGCCTGTAAGGATGATCAAGGGAACATCTTAGTAGAGTCACAGTCGATGCTGAGGATATGGAGAAACCATTTCTGCAGACTGTATAACGGCGACGAAGAACCAAATTCCGCTGTCAGGCAGAACGAACCATTCAACCCCAATGAAAGGGACGATGAAGATCAACAATTCCGTCCACCCGACCCAGATGAAGTGAGGATTGCCATATCCAAACTAAAATCCAACAAGGCTGCGGGAGCTGACGGCCTACCCGCCGAGCTTTTTAAGGCCGCAGGCGATGATTTGGTAAGGAGCATGCACCAACTCATCTGTAAAATATGGTCGGAGGAAAACATGCCCGATGAATGGAACCTCAGCATAGTCTGCCCGATCCATAAAAAAGGAGACCCTCTGAACTGCGCCAACTACAGAGGCATCAGTCTCCTAAGTATTGCATATAAAATCTTATCTGCCGTACTGTGTGAACGCCTAAAGCCATTCGTCAACAACCTGGTCGGTCCATACCAGTGTGGCTTTAGGCAAGGAAAATCCACCATCGACCAAATATTCACACTGCGGCAGATTTTGGAGAAAACCCAGGAGCAACAAATCGATACCCACCACCTTTTTATCGATTTTAAGGCCGCGTATGATAGCATTTATAGAGACGAGCTATACAGAGCAATGTCTAGTTTTGGCATCCCTACCAAACTCGTCCGTTTGTGTAGGATGACGATGGAGAATACACGCTGCTCCATCAAGGTCGGTAAAGACCTAACCGAGACCTTTGATGTCAAAAAAGGATTCAGACAAGGCGACGCGCTGTCATGCGACTTTTTCAACATCGTTCTTGAAAGAATTGTTCAAAACTCGAACGCCAACACCAGAGGAACAATCTTTCAGAAGTCCGTCCAACTACTCGCATATGCCGACGATATTGACATTATCGGAAGAACGCAGCGTGATGTCAATGGCGCTTTTGTGGGTATTGCAACGGAGGCCGCGAAGATGGGTTTAGCGGTAAACGAGGGTAAGACCAAGTATATGCTGTCAACGAGAAAGGACACCCAACACCGACGTCTCGGTCAGAACGTCACAGCAGACAGATATAACTTTGAGGTAGTCAAAAACTTTGTCTACCTAGGCACCGCTATCAATTCAGACAACGACACCAGCGCTGAAATCAAACGAAGAATAACTCTTGCCAATCGCTGCTTCTTTGGGCTAAGAAAGCAATTGGTAAACAAAGCCCTCTCTCGAACAACTAAACTAACGCTTTACAAGACCTTAATCGTCCCAGTCCTGCTATATGGCGCGGAGGCATGGACATTATCAAAAGCGGATGAAGCTGCTCTTGGTTGCTTCGAGAGGAAAATTCTTCGTGTGATTTTCGGTCCCGTCTGCATAGATGGTGAGTGGAGGAGGAGATTTAATGACGAACTATACGGGCTGTTTAGCGACATCGACTTAGCCAGAAGAGTGAAGATCCAACGATTGAGGTGGCTAGGTCATGTAGAGCGGATGGAAACCAATGCTCCGGCCCGAAAAGTCTTCGAATCCACCCCCGAGGGACGGCGCAGTAGAGGAAGACCGCGACTCAGGTGGCGCACGCAAGTGGAAAGGGACCTCAACCAACTATGCGTGCGAAACTGGAGACAGCTAGCTAAAGATCGAGCTGGCTGGAGACGCCTGTTGGTTGAGGCCCAGGTCCACCCCGGACTGTAGCGCCACCTTAAGTAAGTAAGCTGGGCGTTGGCTTGTTACCCAAAATGACATCAGCTTAAGACAGCCTAGGAAAGGGCGGTATTGAAGGAAAAGCCAAAACAATAAGAGTTTAAGCTTCTAAACTGCTATTTGGATGCAGATGAAATTTGAGAGAGAGAGACATGCAGTTAGGAAATTGCTATCGACTCCAAGCTCAACTCCATCAATGTCCGTGATGTTTGCGAATATTTTCTCAACAAAAATCCCAACGTTTGAAACATTGACAAAAACTGAAACACGAAACTCACAAAGACCGCCAAACAAGAACCGAAGGGTAAGAATATTCTGAACAGCAGCTGGCTACCATCTCCTTCAACTGTGAAAATACCAAAACCGGTGAAATGCCGCACGAATTTTGCAGTTAGTTCGGTTTTGCGAAGCCTCAAACTGAAGCCATTTTCGCCATTTCATTACGTGCTCAGCTTTGGTGCGCTTCATCAGCCGGGAGAATCATTGACCACCAGCGGCGGTTAGTTGAACGAAATTGAGGCATTAATGGCATAAAATTATCTGTCAATTAAATTCAATTTCACGAATATTAGATGAAATCATTTTTTATGGTGATGTGTTCCTCCGCCTCTTAAAAACAAAAAATCCTTTATCACCATTGGCTGATGCTAAGACACGTACTCGTACACGAATGACTCCCCAGATATGTGGCAGTTGAAGTTCAATGGCTGTACTGTATCCTGACTCTTGCAATCGAGGGATAGCCTTTGATGAATAAGCCAAACGCACAAGATGTATTCAGAACTCAGGCGCGAAACAACGAAGAACCAAAATAGAACCTCTCATAGACAGGCACAACGATTAGCATCAGCAAATCGTTGCAGTCCTGCCACTGTGAATTCATCCATTTACCTTAACCAGTTAACCTGTCACATGCATGCTTGTACATCACATGTGCGCTTGCACGCTCTGCTATGCTTTATCAGCCGTCTTTGCGGGAACTCCCCGATGGCCGCTGGAATTATCGTCAGGCCAGAATCTGACGTGTCACTTTAGATTTGGATTCCTTCACTCCATCCTCAGATTATAGCACAATTCAACATATCTACCGCAAATTCTCAAACGCAGATCCCCAGGTGCTTCTATTCATGGCGTATGCAATGACAGGCCACAGGAAAATGATGTGTATGTCATGCATGCCGAACAGCAATCTGCTGGAAAAGGGGATAAGGTACCGAGGACAAAGAAAGCCGTTTCAGGATTCACAAGATACAAGAACATGCGTCCACTGAATGTGTATCGACTAGAAGTGAGGGTGGGTCAATTAGATAAATTTAAACTGCGTTACATGCACATTGACACCTAAGACAATTTTTTCCCGCCTCCATGCATGTGGGGTGACTCCCAAGATGCATCACTACATGTAACCTGCCCGCCAGCATCAATATAAGTCAAGTTGCGTGAAACTTTTCGTCTGCAACCAGAGGTCCAATTCTCCTGCTCCCACTCTCTCATCTTGTGTTCAGTTTGGCCTTGATTTCGTTCAAAGGGACAGACGCACATCTGGTCGCAGGGTGGGTCTGCTTGGCACGACCTCCGTCTTTTGCTGCCTTGTTGAGTGGCAGCACTTGACACATTTTAATGCGATGCCTCCACCCTGTGGATCATACAATCAGTTGCAATTATCGATTTTCGAGTGAAGCCTCACATCCTAAATAGATACAAGTTCATCAGCAACGAATTTGACTCACTTTTCTGCAAAAAGTGGCTGCCAACCAGAGTCCGCACAACAAAGGGGAACATTTTCAAAGAACACCGAAGTCCTTAATTATCTCGCATGGAGATCAAAGCAATTAATTGTGAACGGCAATGAACTGGGATCCTTTTTGAGGTGACAGCCTTCCCCCCCCCCCCCCCCCCCCCCCCCTCTGGACTCCTTTTTTCATTTATGGGACATCGTTTTGTGTCCGGCAGTCTATCGGGGAATGACATCAATCATGATGGATTTACTCGTCGATTTCTTGTTTCCGAGTGCCTATCTCTCACCGTTCTGCCTCCGTCTGAAGTCTGATGAGTACGACGCTGATTTGGATCCAATTGTAGATACTGTGCACGCACTGTCGCGTGTTAATGGGCCTAAGGACCTTCACTGTCTGTCGTACACTCAGCATTATGTGTATTTTCCTGAAAGCCTCGGGGCAGAAAAACATGTCCTCCTCCATTTGAATGAGATGATCTAAGAAATGCGTATACTTTTGGGTTGGAAACAAATAAAATAAATGTTCGGGACTGATGACGAAAATGTTGGATTCTATTTATACGCTTCTGGGGGGGAAATCAATATCGTGGACATGGCTCATCACTCATGTGAGTTGTCCTTACTCACTTTTGCTCAATCGAATACGTGAAAAGCCCATAAGCTCATTTGGACTTCGGGCTGAATCCATTTGGGTTGTTGCCCTTCGAGTCGTCATGGGTCCACATCGAAACGTGGTCCATTAGTGTGTCGTTTTCGAACACTCATCATACGTGTATGCATTGATGCGGTGATCATATTTCAGAAATGGGTAGTGCTTGCTGGGGGTTGCCACTTAAAAGGGGTTGCTTAAGACGTGCGGTAAGCTGAATACCTGAATCCATTTCGACGAGGATTATTTCTGTCTCCAGTCATATTTGATGAGATGGCCTAACTTGTATTATTCCACTGTTATTATTCCATTGGAACATGCGTTGGAAAGCTACTGTCATAGTACGTCATTTCAGTATATGTCATTCATTTGAAGCGTAAACAACAATATATTTTTTTTTTTTCACTTTTCACTTGGAAGTCAACCAAATCAACGGCAAACCAGAATATCCATGGCGCGAAGGTAATGCTCTGCTAAAACCGGGTGAAACCATCAATGGCCAACGCTACCGAACACGATTAATCCATTTGAAGAGAGCAGTAGCCGAAAAACGCCCGGAATATGCCACCAGACACGAGTCAAACATTTTCCATCACGACAACGCTCGGCCCCACGTTGCCGCCACGTTCCGATTAAGAACTATTTGGATGGGAAGTCTTACCCCAGCCGCCTTATAGCCCAGACCTTGCCCCTTCTAACTACCATTTGTTCCGGTCGATGCAGAACGCCCTCACTCAAATATGGTTCACATCAGAGCAGAATATCAAAAATTGGCTTGATTCATTCTTGGCTGCCAAGCCGGCGCAGTTCTCTTGGGATGGGATCCACAAATTGCCAGAAAAAATCATAGCTTCAGATGGGCAATACTTTGAATATTAGTACATGTTTTTCTTAAATAAACGTTCAAATTTTGAAAAGTTTTAGAATTAAGTTAGAGGGTGGAGGCATCGAAAACAAGGACCTGATTCGCTACAATTCCCGGACATATCACCTTGGACTAGACCAAGTTTGCTCAAGGCGATGAAAATAATGATTTCAGTCGGAGTTCTGCAGTGCAACATGGAAACCTGAGGTATGTACAGTTGTTCACCGAGTGGCAACCGCAATTCTAAGTAAAACGATGCAATTCGATGCGCAGAAAGCAGTCACAGCATTGTAGATCAGTGACGGCTTTCCTCAAGCAGCCCGATTTGTCGATGGTGATAGATAGACGCATCTATGTCTCTGTGGTAGCGCTATCCCTACCATACAATGCGCCAACGTTTAATAAAGGACATTGTGCATATATACATTCATATACATGTAATGATGAATTGCGGACACTTTCGAAGTTTTTATTTAGTAAACGCTAACTGGGCAGGGAATGTTCTTGATATTAGAGTACTTCGCAACTCTAGAATTTTTTGGGAATTTTGAAACCGAATATGCACCATTAGAGCAGTTATTCTCGGAGATAGAAGAAATCCTGATAATGCTGTGCCATTTTTCATACCCATACCAACGCTATTCTTCATTTTTTTTTTTTGTAGATGCATAACAGTAGCCGAATGGAATATGCTGGCAATACTTCTTCCACCAAACTTCCAAACAATCTTCCACTATTTTTCCGTCGACCATATAACCCGAATAATAACGAGTTACCTTTTAAAATTCCAATCTTCAACAATGTATCGGTACAACAAGCAACATTCAATTCCTCTAAATTGGTGCAACAGTGCAAGGGAGAACTCAAACTGGCCAGTAGCAGGTGCAATATGACTGTTGTCCGGGTCCCAGGCCACAGCAGCGTGGATTTAAATGAGATTGCTGGGCAAGCAAGGAGCTTCGGGCATTGCCCCCACTGAGCTGGTGTGCCCCCCAATCAATCAGCTCAAGTATTTCATCTACAAACACTTCCTGTCCTTAGCTTGTAGAAGGTGGACTAGGTCATCCAAGTTCAAATTCTTTAGGAAAACCTGGCCCTCCTACAAGAAGAGAAGGACTAACTCCTCAATAGTAATCGCTCCGAAGTAGCTCGAGTCGTGGCTGTAAGTACGTAATATACACTGGCCCATAAGCATCCACGTTGCTAGACTCGGAATTGCCCTGACACCCACTCAGAGGAAAGTTTAGACTCACTTTCTCTGTGAATGCCCGGCAATAGCCAAACAAAGGCGTATCGCGTTCGGCAAGCCTTTCCTTAGTGACCTCTCCGATATTGCCAACCAACGTGTATCGAACATAATCTATTTCCAAAACTCCACCAGCTGGATTTAGCTAACCCTAACCAAGGTCTACGAGACGTGGTATCAAAACGGTGCTCAATTGCGCTAATTGGGCCCAATCGGGAAGCTACCTAAACGAACCAGCCAACAAGCAACATTTGTTGTTTAATTTTTGTTTTTTGTACACTTCGTTCATAGTTTTCCAAATATTTCCATTCGCATGATGCTGACATAAGCAACACGAAACTATGCAAGAATTCGCCAAATGATTTATAAATTCGACACATTTGAGTTGAATGCTCGACGGTGATACAAACTTCGACCGTTCGGCTAACTTCTCGTTCGACTCGCCATCGCTAATAGGGGTATTAGAGTTCAAATACGTTTCTGTTGTCGATCTAAGGTGCTTTGGAGAGCGCTCAGAGATAAGACTCCGAGTGGCTATCACCAGCTTTAATTTGGGAGCATATGTTAAGAAACTTGGAGCGCAATGGCAGCAATTTGTTGTAGCAGTCGTCAAGTCTTGATTTCAAACTGAGAGCGGCTCGGTAGTGGGTAGACCATGCTGGTTAACAGTGTTACCACATCAAAAAGTACACCTAGCTGCCCCCTTGACGGAAGGAACCTTACGTATTTGAGAGTATTATGATTTGGTGTGTGTCATGAATGACATGCATATCGTCTTGTGATCCGAAGAAATGCAGTCCTAACGTTGCTTGGAAGGACCTGATTCGCAAGAATTCCCGGACAATTCCCGGGACTTGACCAAGTTTGCCCGAGGCGATGAGAATTATGATTCCAGTTGGAGTTCTGCAGTGCAACATGGAAACATGAAAACAAACAAAAAGTTTGTGGATATCATAGTCGGGCTAGGAAACCTTGCTTATGCGTCTGCAAATTTTAATTTCCCAAAAATCGATAAAGGATAATGAGATAGGAGCGATGTCGACTCTTCAGCTCCTCGATTAGGTAGTTCATCGGCAGATTCATTCTGCTGGATGGCATCATGTCCAAGCCCCAATAAAGGGTGACTGAGTTATTTGCACACAGAGTTGTAGTCACAGAGTCGCTGGTCACTAGTAGCATAATGGCAGACACAAGTCGACTGGAGTTCACTTCTCGACAAGAACAATGTTCATTATTCACGGAAACTGGAGTCACCGAAAACGCCCAGAAAGAGGTGTAAAAATATAACAGACCCTCCACTCGTGAGGGATTCATAGCACACGAGTGGTGACTAAAAAAACTAGAGTCAAGTCCAAACGGCTTTCGAATCCTTTAAGGTCCCGCCGTATCAAGTCAGTCAACTCAAGCAATCTAATGAGTGTACAGAAATGATATACGCGGCAAAACAGTTTCGTTGAGTTTCGTTCAATGGTGAATAATTACAACGACAACCCCTGTCACTCATTAAATAAGTTCAAAGGTAGCTCTTGAGAGCATTTAAAGCCGCGCTATAATTTCCGTAAATCAAGAATTCGAATACACTGAAATGACACATTGAGATACGGCTTCGTTGGGTTTCGTTCACTTCTGGTGACTTTCAACGACTAATGTAGTCCTTAAATGCCTTGACAGCCACATCCACATAAGTCAAGAGAAATATACAGAAACGACACACTGTGACAGAACTTCGTAGGGTTTCATTCATTTACACCGACGACTCCTTTCACTCCCTAGGTCTGTTCGTGATATTACCCAGTTAAATATCGCATTTGAAGGTAATCAACATCGCATTTGAACTCACGCACTTTAATGATTTAAGAAGGGAAACAGGTAGGAAGTTGTGTCAAAGACTTGACACACTGAGAGAATATTTTTTTAATTTACTACTCATAATACAATTAGATCGATTATGTAGATCCCACTATTCCCTGATGTCATTCGACATCTTCTTAATGAGTTCTTCGACGTTGGGTTTCTATCAAAGTTTCCTGTAGAAAGCTACGTGAAAACAATTAAATCAGACTAGAGACCGATAGGCTATCTCAAAGCCAGGTATCTTATATCTTCTAGTAAGAAAATTAAGAGACAGGTGCAGCTGGGCGTAGAATGCGCCAAGGCAGCAGCGTAGCCTGTCTTCACATAGCAGCAAAACTTAAGGTGTCCAGTAACGAGTTGAGTTCATCTTCTGCTGACGGTTTCCTTCCTTCGTTCGACAAAGACGTCGTTCGACTCGTGTCATAAGTTTTATCATTTTCTTTTTCACGCCACACGCTGTTGCTTGCCCGAGGCTAAAACTAGCGTGAGCATAGATCATAAAATAATGTCAAACCACTACCAAGACTTCATCTGCCTCAAAGATACATGCCTTATAAATACAAACGGCTTATGACATAATATTAGACTAGGTTCTCACAAAATTCCCACATCATTTTTAAAGGCATCCGACGTCTTTAAAAGGCTTCCTTGTCACTGACTTTGAAGCTGCATTGAATGGAGTCCATTTTGGAAACGAAGCCACTGTCCTTCACTTATGTGCTGACCGATACAATTTCTCACATCCGCCTCGGACAGATTTGTGACTAACATACGTGTGCGCTCATTGACCAAATCCATCCCCCGGGCTAGTATTCAAAATACAATTCCATTTCCACGAAAGCCCATTTAATTTTTGCGGCAAAAGAGCAATCATTTCCACCTGAAGAGGATTTATTAAATTTCCATTTTCTAAGAACTTCAAAACCTGAAACGCACAAAATCATGCTAAACCGAGCACATGGTGCCATTGAAGCCTTCCCTACGCTGACCTGAGGGCGGTAAAAATAACAAAGTCTCACGCCAGAGTTTAACAGCCACCATGCACATCCAAATTCGATTACCAGCAGCAACAAACCTCGTAAACGATCCATAACCACATTAGGCCGTTGCGCAGCATCTGTTCCGGTGTAATTCATCAGTCAGCAGTAAAACAGGAGAGAAAGGAGGAAAAAAAACACAACAAAATAAACAATTATGTGTCCGCTTGATGCGGCGCTTCGGCACATCGACATCGAATAACTCAATTAAATCCAGCAAAAGTGTCAATCACGTGCCATCATAACTTGTTACACGCGCGCGTAAAATTTCTCGCCCCATGCCCCCAATGACCGGGGATATACCTCTTGTGTGCTGAGCCGTTTAAGACAGGATTTATCGCTTAGACTCGCACCGTCCTCTATTAAATGAAACTCAAAAATGCCCAGCATACGGTTGTCGGTTGTGTCGGGCGTTGCTTTTAACTCGCTCGCAGGACGGTGCTCGCACCTAGGTCGGTGAGTTTGTGTGTCACCCACCAGCGAGTGAGGGCTGTGCTCTTGTCGATTTATTTCGATTCGAATGTTCTCGCAAATGGCCAGTAAAACATATCAGGCCCGTAAAAATCTCCTCGAGCCAAGCAATAAAATTAATACGACAAAATGTATATACGGAGGTCCTTATTCTGTGTTTTTTTTTTTTTTTTGTGATTCAAAAATAAACACACACGTACCGCACTCCAATCCAGCATGTGGGGCGAAAGAAAAAAAAATGTGTACAGCGTTTCAACTTTTATGGCCACTTAGGCCGCGCACCAAGGAGAGTTGACACCTTTAAGCATTAAAACGTCGCTTATCCCCGGCCGAAAGCTGTCGCCCACAGCTGCTCGCAATTTAGGCGAGGAATAGTGGACGGCCAGCAAGCTAGCAAGGAGTGGCCGCCTCGTAAACTGACACCTGTGAGATGCATAAAGATGATTTGAGGAGATAAACTCACTCAAAACCTCAACCTACAGCCCCGAAGGCCCCCCTCAATAATCAGCATCGGCGGCGTCGGCCGGCACTGGGATGGCCATTTCGAGATCATAATATCCAGTGCCAGACGGGAAGCGAGATTCAATTCGTGCCGTATAACCGCGTGGGAGGCGGCGGTTAACTGTTTTATTAAATTTCCATTTGAATGAATAATTAATTGCGAACCTTTTTCCAGCATAATGACGAACCTATTTGATATCGGATAATCAAAGTCATGATGGTGATTAATCGCTGTAGAAATTATTTTTTCAAAATACAACAACTTGCCAGGTATGCGCTTTAATTGTTATTAAATGAACGGCCGTTCGGACTCGCTGGCCGAGTCGAATTAAATCGAATATGTTATGCAAGTTTAATTATCCGATAATGGAAATTCGTTTTTTAACTAGTTAACCGTATTATTGTTTAAAGTGAATCCGTCCTGGAGTTCTAATGGTGTTCAGCCATTCAAAAAATGCGCATTTATTAAATGCATGCTCTACACAAAGCCCGCTCGATTTTAGGTTATCAATGAGGAGTGGAAGTGAGGTGGACGAAGTCCCATTGAAGTTTTATGCTATTTGCGAAGCATAAAATGTGATCTCTTGCTTTAGAATCAGGCGGTAAAATTAAAGCCAAGAGCAGGTGTCCCTTGAGAGCTATAATTTTGTATCGCTTGAAATTGGTGTAGCTGTCTTAAGGGCACGTGGAATCATTTGTTCCCACAAAAAAATGAGGGGATTGTGTTTATTTTTTGTTTTGTCGGTTTCAGCTTCGGATCATTGAGCGTCGTCCAGCGCTTGGAGTCTTTAAGAAATAAATGATTGAACTCTGCCCCGGGGTCTATACCCTGCCATGGTTTTCTCTGGCTTCGACCGAGGCCTCAAAATAAGGCATTATGTTTTGTAAATATGATAGGCGATTTTCTCGTTTTTTTTAGTTTTTTTTTCATTTTTGACAACACTCGCATGATTCGTGCCATGTGTCAAAGCCAAGCATGCTCTGTTAGTATTGGGATATTGTCTTGAAGTGCGTGCTCTGTGAACCTGAAATGAAGTAGTATAAAGATGGCATACACAGCTGAATGACTTCTTGTCCATCGATGAATTTGAGTGACTTTCTGACAGCTATCCATTCATTTTTGACGGTTATTCACTAAGTAATGTGAATGCCGTTCTCTGATTGGTCAATTTGCTTACGATATAGAAAAACAGATATCAAACATTTTAAGGGACAAGAGTGGTAGAAGTTGGCTGCCTCTATAATACTTCGATTCTGATGTGAACAATGCGTAATTCATTTCTGTGTTTTTTTTTAACATAAAAATACTGAGCTTGAAAACCAAGGCGCAAGTTCATAGTCAGCTCATTAAAGTTGATAAACCGACTCTCAATCAAAAAAGCCGACATTACCTTTCCAAATCAAATCATAACTATTGTCAGGCCACGCATAAATTCAAATCTAGTCTGAAAAAATTTTAACGCCGTCTTTATTCCTTAAAATTGCGTGCTCCATCTCCCATTCTACATCAAGTCGACTTTATGTTTATAGTCTCCTATAAGACGACTATGAATAACGAAAAGTCTACCTTAAGTTCTAAAGGCGACTTTAAATGAGCATGAATTTGCGCACATATTTTTAATTGAATTTTTTATACATATTTTTAATTATTAGTAATAGTGAGGCCAAGTAAGTTAAAATAAATTAATTGAGTTAATTGACCCGGCGAGCACAAGGAAGGGTATTTCATACCCAGACAGACATACACAGACCCATTGCTTATGAAGTACATAAAAAAATAATTGACATTTTGCTATAAACACAACGTGTGTCATTTAATTTGAAGAATAATACCTGGTTTACAAAATACAATCACCGAAATTACAACATTTTATATATGAATCATTTTAGTGATACTTGAAGTCGAGGTACGTCATATCCTGTCTCATGCTTGGCATTTCGTTTTCTTATCACATGCTCGGCGGGGTAAGTTAATTTTAAGAATTTTTCTTTCTGGTTGGGCTTATTTAATTGCAAATTTAGACAATAAAAATATTCTGTGTTTTATAATCGCCCGAAATCATGGCCTGAGCGCTATCCTCCGTGTGGTCTGCTATCGTCTAATGGTTCCGAACTATTTTGTTCTACCCAAAATAAGCCTGGTCGTTGAGTGCTTCAGCAAGACGAGCTTGCTACTGGACCAAGTGAGCTACAGTAGCCGCTCGATGTAGTGAACTAACAAAAACCGGGCCTGTTTGCTATAACGAGATTGTTCACTGAAACGCACTCCTTGGAGTAAATTTCACCAAAATGCGTTCGGTTTTATGTACAATTCATGAAAAATAGAATGTATACACATAATCACGATGTTTCTTTGCAATTACTAAAAACAATATTTATAAATAAAAGGGAATTATGTCATCAAGGAAGACGACGCATCCAACAAATGTAGTACAAAAATAATACATTCCATGGATTTAAGGAACAAACCTGCAACTAACAAAAGGTGGTACCCTCAATTCCGATTTTGAGAAAATCGTCTTTTTCTTTCATTTCCTAAAAGAAAGATATTTCAGAAAGAAAATTTTAGCCAGATCGTACTATTATTTATGGAGATAAATGATTTTGGCCAGAGCCATCTCTGTGTGCATGCCAATGATACTCAAAACTTGAAACAAGTTTTTCTCGAAACCCTGTTTTTGGAAGACGGTGGTCACTGTAACTTTAGAAGAGCTTTACCGATCAGTGAAAATTGTTATCATTTGTATTCGGTATGAACTTAGGGTTTTTTTTTGACGATTTGTTTTTTTTTATAGCCGAAAATATAGAAAAACTTGCGTTAAGACAACAGGTTTGAGTTTCAACTTCCGGAAAAATGGACCAAGTCAGAATAATGCAATTGAATATTGAAATTCTCGACAAAAGCACCGGGGATGTGCTGTGCAAATGGGAAAGTGCAATTGCCTACATTGAATTTTTGCATCATTTTGTTAACATCTTCAATCTGCTCATTTCCTGCTGTTATCGTTGTTGATTCACCATTATGAGTGGTTGAACGATGGCGGTAGAAAGGATAACCAATAAAATCAAATTAAATTTCTCAGAGAATCATATTTATAATTGCTGCAAATAGGTCCGGATCATTCATCTGATCAGATACGTCGGCCGGTGTAATATCACCAAATGAGATAAACCGCGCTAGTGACACTCGAGGCGCTCCAAAAAAAAAGGAATACACATGCAAACATTTCCCCATCGTATTGACATCTACCACTACAAGAAAGAATTTTGCAGAAAGAATATACCGCTAACCAACCACAAACCATATGTCAATTTAAAAAAAAAAAAACGTAGGTAAAAGAGATTTAAAATATTTTATTTACGTTTCCTATCTGACCTCTTAAGTTTCAGCATTTCTCAAGCCTGACGATTTGAAAGAACTTAATGCTTCTAACATAAACTGATTTTCATAAACTTAATTTTCAGACTGTGCTCTGAGAAGCGGGCATGGGTTCGCTGCATAGTTTATTACAAATGTTACGAACACTATAAATTTCATACAAATTTCGAATTTCATAGAGCTTCGACTTCCTTCCTGTCGGACAACTCATAAGCGAACACCCGCTTTTAAAGAGGCGCACATAAGTGTAGGAAGACATCAACTTCAAAACGGCGATATAAATGTAGTTAAAGATGCTTTTCGGGTGTAGCACCTGCGATTTTGAGATTTTAGCAATTAGCTAGTTATTAGCAAAACCGACTCCGTTTCGGGCTGATAGCAGTTTTAGCGGTTCGGCAAATTTTTCTTATTTGGCGGCTTCGATCGAGATATTGTGAAATGAAGATGCCTAGATATTTGTAGTACTTCACAAGTTCAATTTGACCCGAGTCTGGAGACAACTTTCTCAATTTATAGCTTTTGGTATTTACAGTTCTTCACAAATTCAATGTGACCCGAGTCCGGAAACCCCTTTCTCAGTTAATAGCTTTTAATTTTTCATTCCTAAAATAAAAATGTCGTTGTACATTGGGAGGTGGTTTGTCGTCCGATCTCATACCTCAGGAGCAACAGGCAACATCATTCAAACACCATCAAATTAAAACAGCAAAATCAAAAAAAAAATCACATGAGGCTGTATCGTCGCACACAATTCTCTGGGCGTTGGTAATAACCAGCTTGTTTATTCTTAGAAGCTCAGAGGAGATTATCGAACGCAACATATTATTATCGTCTATTGCTGTGTTGCTGATGAGGTCTCCCTCCAGAGAACTAGACCTTCGGTCTTCATCATCGTCTAGACAGATTTTTAAAAGCCATCTTCTCGGGTTCTTGAACTTGTGCTGAAAAAATCCAATGGAGACAGACATGAGATCTTTGTAATCATTTAACATGACCATCTCCGTTTTCTATGCGTGCAAGATTTTTTTGAATGTAATGTTAGCTGATGAGAATAAAAGGAGAAGTGTTGTGTGAATTCCATTTTTGAAATTCGTGTTTGATTGGACGTGTCTTGACGTTGACTCTTTGGTGGCCAAAGTTGAATATGAAACAGCGTGACATAAATATCCCACCGACAGAGGTCATGTAAAGATATTCCATGACTGGTCCTCTAAAGCAAAAGAGTTCGCATCCCTAAACTCCTTAGCTCTGGACCCCCATTTTGAAACACGCCATTGAAGTAACCAAAAACAGGCTCTTTTTTGTGACCTTAAGACCAATTACCGTTTCGAATCCTTGGCTGCTGTTTATTTCAATTGTTTGCCAGTGCCAAGCAGTAACCACCTTTCCTAAAATAGGAATCGTCTAGATCCAGAAACAAAAACAGGCCAATTATTGAAGGCGCACACGATTTTCCACTTTATCACGATTCTATTCTTGGAATCCAGCCTACCACAAGCGCCCTGAATAGGCAAGGGTTGGCGGATCATGGAGCCACGCATGGTTCAGATGCAAATGACAATCAGGCAGTCCATGGATTCGTCTCAACCATCGTCACCATTATGATCAAAAATTGGGAACTGAAGCCAAGACGAGCTGATTCATTTTTCTAATGGGGCAGCGTAAGCAGAAGCACCAAAGGATTCGCTGACCAAAGACATTTTTCTATCTTTTTTTTTTTGTCGAATTTAATCTGATTTTGTGACATAAACAGAAATATCCTAAGCCCGCAAACAAAAGAAACTCAATCCTTCTGCTGAAAAGGTATCCCCATTGTTGTCGGGGGGGTGAGGCTGAAAGGCAAACAAAATATAAAATGATCCTTAAAACCACACAAGACCCGGCATGGCAACGCAGTTCTCCTCGTCCCTGAAAACCAGGCAATTCATCAGAGAGAGCAGAGAATGATGGAGAATGGGAAGACATCACAATCAAAGAACCATCCGTTATCCTTGTACACTCGATATGCCAACCGATGTTCATATCATCATTACCTAATGGATTTGTATTCAAAAAAAGGAAGCAGAAAAAATACAGAAAAACCGACTCAATTCGTTTATATAATTAACGCATCACCTTCAAATTAAATGGCACGCATACACACACGCACACGTATGCTGCCCCAAGGACAAAGTACACAGCACGCGCCATACATCCAACAATCGCCTACGGATCTCTCACGAAGCAAACACCGCGCCAGTGCCGCTGCTGATGTGTAAGCGGAGATAATGGGGAAGTATGTTGTAGGTTCTGTATGTTTGTATCAACTTCGAACCTAATAATCATCAATCTTTTGGCCCCCGCCTTACCCGAAAGCCACAGCGCTTCGCCTTGTGTCTTGCGACCACCAAACTACGCCGCCCCCAGCGTGTATTGAAACGACCCTTCTTTCATTCAAAGAAATATAATTTATATAAGCCACATAAATTCCTTTCAATTCCTGAGGACAAAAGGAGACTTTATTTTTTTTTTTTTTTGGTTCGGTATCCTTCGTCATATGGGGCAGGCAAAGATACAAAGGACTTCAATACCCACCTACCAGCTTAATGGTACGTCGATGCGATGCTGTGCAGAGGTCCCACGAAGAGGTATTCTCTGGTCCAAATCCTTCTTAAGCACAGGACAGGTTAAGGCAAGCGCGCATCCCTTCGCCTTAAAGTCGGGCCTTCGGAGGAATTCCAATAAAAGGACACACGGAAATTAGCATATTTTCACAGCGCTGCTCTCATTACGGGACAAAACTAACACTTTACCAACCAATGCGAAGCACACATTGGCACGCACACACACACCCCGTGCAGGCACACACTGAGACACTGAGAAGGACCGTAAAATACGTTTTCGGCCCGAATGAGGTATTTGGGCGGGGTAGTTGTTCCTTGAATGGAATCAAATTAATTCATGAGATTTCGGCACGGGCATGCCACGGACAAGGGCACACGCAAATTCACAAACGCGCACACTGCGGCAGCAGTCAGCGGTCTCCACCGCAATTGTCCTGCTCAGCGTCCACGAATCTAACCCGAAACCGACAAGAGGACGAATTATGTGCTCCGAACTAGGTTGAACCGCATGAAATGCCAGGCTTACACTTCGCTGAGCTACACGGAGCCCTCTCGTTCGTTGTGTTATTTTTGCGGAATTTTCTTATTTTCCTTAGCAGGTGAAACAAAATAAAGGACACGAAGCCAACACTCTCGATTGCTGAAAAAGCGACGACAATGAGAACGGCGAGGGCGACGACAGCGACGACGACGACGACTACTAGCGCGACGATGAGGCCGAGGGTGAAAAACTGTGACACAGATTCCGTAAGCAGGCAGAGAGGCGGCAGGTGGGTCTTTGACGGTAAGTGGGCTTTGGTCTCGTTCGTTCGTTTTGTTAATTCCTCGCTTTTTACTCGCAGAGTATGCAATTATTGCTTTCTTTCAACCGACAAACGAACAAAGGGTGGTGGCACAAGAAAACCAGAAAACACGGAGGATGAACAGGATGATATAAATGTTCCTGCTATTCCCAAGGATCAGCGCTAAATTTCCTTTTTTCCTCTTCTATGCCTGCAATTTGTTCCCCCTCTGCGTCAGATTAGGATTTCAGCGATAAGACGGATTACCCTGGAGTTACGAATTTTTTTCCAAACTTATTGTAATTTACCAAGCTGACAGGACACGCGTTCAAGTCGATACCACGAGCGAGATACGAGATAAAGCCAACACACCGACGACGAAAATAAATGCTAACCGCACAAAACAGAGCCAGAGTTGGTTACAAGTTGTGACTGCACACAGGCCCACATGAAGGCCAACTTGGGAGAGTAGACTTTTTGGTTGAGTGCGCGACGTTGAATAACACCGTCCACCCGTCTTACTGTTACGAATTGTACTGACTTTTGAATTCACCTTGCAGGATGGTAGTAGACATGTTGTTTTTGTTTTTTGCTCTGTGGGTTTCTTGAGGCGGCTGATATTGTCCTCGGATGTGCGGTGGTGCTGTTGATGTTGGTAAGGATGTTGGGAGGAAAGCTTTGCCGGTGGCGACACAAACTTCGCTTTGAGTGGGAATTTTGAGTGAGAGGTGAGTAGTGTGCAGCGCATGTGCGGGGATCTCTGAGAGCGGGTGCTGGCGAAAACATCGCACGGGACGCTCGAGCAACGGTGGATGTTCGAAAAAGTTAGTCGATGACTTGCTGTCGAGTTGGTTGTTTAAAGGTGGAGCCTGTGTGGCGTGAGGAGGACAATTTGAGGCAGGAATATAGCCAAGGCCGATTTAAGAATTTTGGTGGAGAGCATAATTATTTTTTGCATTTATTTTCGGACTAGATGCATTTTGTTTGAACTCAATAATCGGAGGTGGCAATAAACCGTGGAAGAAACCGTGTTGTTTCTAATCAGTAATTTTTCAGTAATCACAATACGATTTATATTATTGACCAAGCACACCGCATGTGGTAAAGAAAGACTCTGGACACAAATGTGTTCGTTTAGTCACGTCTTCCAGGCGGAACTTTGAAAGGGTTGGACATCCACCGGCTAATTGGAAAGTAGGCCGAACTCAGCATTGACCACAAACAAAGCATTCACCTCGAACATATATAAGCAGGTCCTTAAACCTATCTGGAGTGTATAACTCAGGGGGTTTTACTAAAAATAAAAACCAAACACATGTTGGAACTTTTTCAGAACAAGAAACACGCCTTTGAATATAAGAAATTGGATATCGTCATTTCTTATATACGGAGGCTTGTTCGGAAGCAGGACGTTCCTACCCGATATTGTGATTGTAGCTTGTGCTTACAAGAGCCGCCTAGAAGATTCTTACAACGTCTCGAATGGTCTTGTGTAACAGTATCTAATGTCAGCAACAGCTTTCACTGAAATGTACGAAACGCTTACAGAGCACAGAAGAAAGTCAGCTGAACTATTTCGAGGGCTGTCCTATTCCCAACCATAGTCCAACTTTACTCACCACTTTAATAAAATAGGGCCAGGAGAACAGAGAAGGATTCGAATGATTGATTTAAAATCTACGCAACAATCTGCCATAAAACTTCACCGGTGACAGTGACAATTTTAACAGAACGTGCCTAGCATTGAAACGAAAGCCGCTGACGGTGAACGGGGCAAAGACAAAAGATATACTACCCGACAACATCGACTCCTAGAATGCCTCAATGGGAGGCTGCAACTTCAATATGGTCAGGAGCTTAGGTAGGTCGGTAGGTAGGGTGACTGCTTGATTAATAGAAAATCAAGCTCACTTAGACCATCCGGTGCTGTCACTTTCGGCTTTATGTCTAAAAAAAAACCCCATTTACCCTATGACCATGTTGTAGTTCCCTCTTGGGATTTGTTGGTAGTTTTTCATTTCTTCTGACCCATTTTATAGCTATTTAGTGGCTTTGAGAAATTGTATTATATCCTTTGGTTCAGTGTTACTCATATCGTCCAGGTTGTTGAAGTAATATTCGCCTAGTAGTTTTCCTCTGGTTTCTGCTAGTGTCGGGCATGTCCCGAGGTGATGTAATATCGTTGCATCTTCTTCGTCAACCATGCAGCTTCTGCAGAACTCATTATTAGGTGCCCCACGTCTTCTGGCATGGTTGCCTATGAGACAGTGGCCAGTAAGCACCCATCTTACTTTACTGACAACCTTCCTGTCTACCTTTAGGAGGTAGTCAGTCCTTCCTAGATTAAGCAGATCGCTTTCGATAACCTGCAAGTATCAAGTTCTGGCCATTTGCGATTTTATTGTTTTCAGTGGGGTGGGGTGTCTCCTGATCGGGTGCCATTCTCGTACCCTTTCTTGCTAGATCATCTGCTCTTTCATTGTCCAGAATACTCTAGTGCCCGGGGAACCAGCATGCGTCTGGCTAGTTTAGAGCAGAGCTTTTACGGCCGCCTGACTGTCTATGTATAAAACAATAGATCTTCCGTCTATTGGGCTCATTGATAGTCGGATGGCTGCCCCTTGAACAGCTGTTAATTCCGCTTGGAATACTCAGCAGTGGCTCGGTAACCGGATTGCCTCAAAGATCTCTGCAGACTGGACCCGTCAGTGTAGATTTCTCATGCAGTTGGGTTACATACTTAATCGTCGTCCCATTCTTCTCTCGTGGGGATCAGAGTCTTGTGCTTTATCTCGAAGTCCCTGAAGGGTGTCAGATAGTCAGTCTCCTTAGAGACAATCGAGTTTTGAAGTATCACCTTGTGCCCTTTTCCGTGGGTTTTGTCCTATCGGTTGCCTTCCCTTAGTCGTATGGCTGCATGTGTGGCCACAAGTTTACCGTAGCTGTCCACAGGATGGAGATGTAGCATCATTTCTAGGGCGATCGTGTGTGTTTTTCTGAGTGCCCCTGTTATACTGTTGCCAGCTAATCTCTGTATGCTGCTTATCTTGGTAATATTCTGTTTTAATTGTAGTGCCGTCCACCACACTAGGACGTCATACATACGTCTTACCGCCCTACTAGGGCGGTGTACAGCCAATCTGTTATCTTTGGTCTAATTTCCCGCATGTGAAGAGTGCAATCGATGCTTTCCTGATACATTGCTGTATGTTGGGTTTCTAGCTCAATTTTCTGTCAACTATATTCCCTAGGTATGTGGCATGATTAGCGAAAGTCAGTTCTTTCCCTTGTAGCATCGGCGAAGCTATGCTAGGGATTTTATATCTTCTCGTAAGCAGCACGAGTTCCGTTTTTGAGGGGTTCATCACTTCCAGTCCTCCACTCTCTGTCCATTTGGTCAAGATTTTGAGAGATGCTTTCATCACGTCCCTGATAGTGTTGGACATTTTCCTGTGACGGCTATCGCTATATCATCCGCATATGCAATGGGCTTGCACCCTATCGAATTTAGTCTTTTGTGTAGACCATCAGCTGCTATGATTCAGAGTAAAGGAGATAGGACACTTTTGAAGACTCCATAGCGCTGTCTATCGCCTCGAATTTTATATTGCCGAATGCTCTATATCCAGGCAGCAAGTCAATAGAGCGGAGCACCAAGACGGGAGTTGCACAAGGATCAAAGCTGGGACCGTGGCTTTTCAACATCCACACGGCAGATCAACCACATCCAACTGACACAGTGAACTGCTGTCTAATTGCAGATGACTCGCTAACTTATGCCAGCTCGACGTCACCACAGATAACGGAGCGAAGGGTTCGACCCAAACAGCGAACAAATTTGACTACTGTACCAAATGGGTTATTCGTATCAATGCTGGGAAATCGGCACTTGTGTGCTTAAGGAGATCATCCAGAGGTGGACGCAGATCAGCAGCCAAATGTTGAAGTATAAAGCAAGTGCTCCCTAACGGTACAGAAATATCAGCAATTGAAAAGGTCAAGTATCTCGGCGTTAACTTCACGGAAAGGCTGAAGTTCAACAGTCATTCGAAACCGACCCTTAAAAAGGCCAACCCAGGCTTCCATCGCATCTATCCCTTTATGCGCAAGCAAAATGGATTAAGCCAAAGGACAAAACTGCTGCTATACAAGTAGCTTATACGGCCGATCTTAACGTACGGATTCCAAATATAGCACACCATCGCTAGGAGCGAATATGTACCGGACACACCATCGACAGGAACCATCAAGGGCACCACAGCAACAATAGGCTTTACTACCAGCACGCTCTGTTCAGAGAACAGCTATAGACATCAACAACCATCCTAACGAGGAAATCAGGAACCTGAGAAACACACTCCCCGGACAACGCTACCTCAACGCGTTAAATCTGCTAAACGAGCAGAGCTTTCCAACTACGTCGAACAACGAGCTGCATGGATTCTACCAGAGCAGCGATAGCAATCACCATCGAGGCTAAGTCGGCTAAAACATCCACACCCCATTCCAAAAGGACCATCATGGACACACGGACTTGAACAACCCGATGTAAGCACCAGCCATTGTAGGACATAAAAAATAAACAATTAGCCGACAATAAAAATAAACATTAAATTAAACAAAGTACATCAGTTGGGCCCCTATTGTTGAGCCAACACCCTAACCTTAGGTTTGCAAGTCTAGATGTTATCTCAATTGTAAAAAGAATTCCGTCTAAATAAATTTTTAAATCGCTTTTAAATCGAGCCTTCGTGGATCCGAAACTACACGTCGCAGGGCCCTGAAATTTTCAGAAATTCTTTTTCTAAAATGTAGAAGTTGAATGTGGCTATTTAGAAGTCGATACAATACACACTTCGAACGTTACGAGCCCTTTTTTCTATGCATGTGTACAAATTAAAATTTTATTTATCCAGATTTTTTTCTGACTCTATTTGGGCAGAGTCACCCCTCACAATTTCAAACTTATGTAGACTAAATTACAATTTTCTTAAGACTACCTTAGATACTATCCTGCATCGTAGAGGCGTGCAATGTTTCCCACAGGTGACTTCGGATTACCGCGCTGGACGTGATGGAATGCACTGGTGTCGTATGGTCTAGACATTGTGTCAGCGATTGTGTGTGCTGGGAACGGATGAAGTGTCATTTGAAGCCGTTGTTTGCTCATCTTTTTAACTCTGGAGTGGAAACTTCGGCGGTGATAACTTACACAAACAGACAGCTGTGTGTGCCCCATAAATGTATACCGTTGACCCACCCGAAAGCGGACACAATGTTTCAATTCTTTGCTTCGGGGAGATCTTTTCCAGAATTCCATTATATTTTGCTGAAATTATTAACATACCAAATTTTGATCAAATTGTAGAAATATACTAATCACATGATGGGCCACAACAAAGGCTACTTTTGCTTCTAAGTTCGTGAAGCACGAACTTCAGTCCGTACAACAAAATCCACATCCCACGCAGGTATAGTTGGGATTTCCAAGAACTTTTATTTTATGAATCGCCTGATATCCCTCCACGTTATGTGTTGATGTCAATCCAGACCATTTGGAAAAAAGAACCGTATTTGCCTCCGTTTTGAAGCAATCGAAAACAAAACAATCAACAAATTGTACAATGAGTAGTGATGTGCAAATTGGGACAAGCACCAAAGGGAAAATAAAATTAAAATTCTTATCCGAGTTTTGGTTCGAGTATTTTTACTTTTACTTTTACTTTTACAATTTCCTGTTCGTTTGGCATTCGATATAGTAGCGCTTACTTCTCACGGTCAATTGTGCGTTGCAATGTAAATATACATTCTCACTGAAGATGTTTTAGAAAAAATAAATGTAGTCTACAAACAAGCTATTATCTATTGGGCAATATAACTTAATTGCGTGCGGTTTGCTAAGAGATGGCGTTACATGTATTATTCCATTGGAACATGCGTTGGAAAGCTATTGTCAGTGTACGTCATTTCAGTATATGTCATCCATTGGAAGCGTAAACAACAGCACATTTTTTTACTAAAATATGTCGAACTTTGTGCCTGAAAAAGTGTTTTTGCGTGGAGTCCTTCCTCATTACTTTAATATGAAGAAAACTGCTGCCGAAAGTCATCGTATTTTGGTGGAAGTTTATGGTAAACATGCGCTAGCTGAGCGAACGTGCCAAAAGTGGTTAGCGCGATCGGCCTACCAGCCAAATCAACGGCAAAGCCGTATATCCATGGCGCGGAGGTAATGCTCGGTATTTGGTGGGATCAGAAGGGTGTGCTGTATTATGAGCTGCTAAAACCGGGTAAAACCATCGATGGACAACGCTATCGAACACAATTAATCCGTTTGAAGAGAGCAGTAGCCGAAAAACGCCCGGAATATGCGACCAGACAGGAGGCAATAATTTTCCATCATGACAACGCTCGGAAACATTTGGAAAACAGTGGATGGGAAGTCTTACCCCAGCCGCCTTATAGCCCAGACCTTGCCCCTTCTGACTACCATTTGTTCCGGTCGATGCAGAACGCTCTCACAGACATACGGTTCACATAAGAGCAGATAATCGAAAATTGGCTTGGGATTCACAAATTGCCAGAAAGATGGGAAAAGTCATGGCTTCAGATGGGTAATACTTTCAATAATACTCTTGTACATGCCCTTCTTCAATAAACGTTAAAATTTTGAAAAAAAAAAACGATCTAAGTTGTATACGTTGTACAGAAGAGAAAGTTTAAATTTCTTCGCGTTTTACTATTTTAAACACACTTCTCCTGGATATTTGACAGACAACAGATAACTAACAGAAGCGAATCACTTACACATTACCCGTCGACGGTTTCCATCATTCGTTCCTAACCGGTATCCACTGAATAATTCATAACTTTGACCCTGTTTACGTATTTTTTATTTTTAATCCCTCGACCTCTTAAAAACTCCACTCGCTTAACGAGGAATAAATCCAATTGTAGATACGAGTGTTTCAATTTTGCCCTTCTTCCGCAATTAACATGGCTTTACAAAAAATATTCAATCGATGCCTCACATTGCAGCGCATTGAGGTCAATTACATTCACTTTTTTCCGTATTGTTAACAAAATTATTAATTGCTATTGGTAATTGTAGATACGTCCCGGCTAACGATGGAGGCCTAAGTGCACAAGACTTATCGTAATCACTTAATGATATCCTTAAGTGACGTCAATGAGTCAGTTATGAGTACCAACAGGAAAAGTGACTATTGATTAATCGCTGGACACTAACGTAGAGACGGGTAAAAGGAACTGAAAATCGATTGAGTCATGCTGTCACTGATATAAAGACTATTTTTTTTTTCTTTGAAAACGAGTCTCGTTAACGTCCATGATCTTCGGAAAAGTGCCTTTAGAGGCAGTGGTTCTTCAGCTTATTCTTTGCAAGTCTCGGAACATCTATCTTGCCTGGAAGGTCTCCACCCCACAAGAGTGTATGAATAGTCGAAAATCAGGTTGACCTCCTGGCGCCGACCCCCTGCAAGGAAAGTTCATGTTCGAGTCTATCAGGTCAAACTTGAAGTATGTATTTTCCATCCTACAAAACTGCCGCCATGACATTCTTCTCCGACAGACCCACCTTGGCATTATTTGGTGCACTTTCGAATGGAGAAACTGACTTTACTTGTTCGTTTTATGGTCTCTTTGTTTCTAGATCGTCAGCATTTTAGTGTCAAGCCTGCACATGGATAAGATCAGTACAGAAGAACCCAATGACCAGCTCAGGCTCAGAGCATCCTCTCACTGGTGGCCGATAACCAAACCTTTGCTATCACAGCGAAATAAAAAGTACCCGTGTCAAAACCGGCGCGAAGCACCTTCCCTTGTCAACCCATGCAACTGCAACGCATTGTTTTCGAATTTAATCGTTTTTATTACGAGCATAACAATACATCAACAACAAAATAATAATAAATGGTGTCGTCCAGTTGGGAAGGGAATCCGGACTAGCGGCCTGCGTTTGGTCGGCAATAGGACATCAGTTCGGACATAGAGCATGACTTCATGCAGCACTCATGGACAACGCCAAGCCTCCTCCGGCGGGTCTTAGCCATGGAATTGCTCTCCATGCTGGTCAAAAACGGCCAACTCTCCAGGCCCGATGTTGCATCCTCTGCGCCATCTAACTCCGCTTCAGAGTCCAAAGGATCAACTGAAGCAGACAATAAGTGAAAATGACCACGATCCTTCTGCGCGCACACTCTAGGCAATACTCACTTGATTTCTTGGCTCTGGTGCCAAAGCCGTTCCCGCAGACGAGTGATAGGACAGAGTTCAGCTGCTTGCCACAGGCCCGCACGCCTTGAGCGGAAGGGCTGTTGAGGCACACCAGCACCAACACCAAGCACAACCCACTCCAGAGTCCGATAATTTTGCTTGATTGCGAGGACATTGTTTCGCTGGTTGGTCGTTGCTTAGGATGGTTCTTTCAGAGAACAAGAAACTAATCTGATGCCTTACACCTATCGGCATTACGTATTTATACTCGAGGCACTTTCCCGCAACCTTGGCGGAAGTACTAGCGTACTAATTTCGACGCCTCCACAAGGTTTTGCAATGCAAATGTAAACATGGAAGTCATTAATTTATTCCACCTCTCGTGACAATCACTTGACTGGAAATTGATGAGTAGACACGACTGTGGGGAGGCAGGTAGCGTCTTGTGTTCTGAAGATATCGCAAAGACGTCTGAATTATGCTTCATCCTTAAACGACTTGATTATGTTTCGGATTGATTCAGTAGCAGCAAGGGAAGAGGCGGGATCTGCTCCATGTGGACAGATGCTCCTTTGACTCGTTGGTATTTAATCAAGCTGATGGATTAACGCTTCTACACTTTGCAAAGATTGTGGATTGTCATTTAGTTGTCGCTTCTGGCGGTCGTTCTACATAAGATTTGAAGCGTGTTCCATTGGCCGTGGTCTTAAATGTCCGCATCATATTAGCGTTTGGCCAATTGTATTTCCCCGTGTCGTAGACATTGTTGAAGGCTTTACTCGCTGGACATATAGCATGTACATGTTGTACATGTGAATACATTAAGACCAAATCATAATGTCGCGTTCGCGCGCTCGGGCGTTGATGGACATCGGTACGCGTTTTATCGAGTTTACGAGAATGTTATGCCAAAGCGCGGACATGTTATGGCCAAATGAAAGGAGCGCGTTTCACAAGTAAAACGGTTTCAAATTTATTTTACCAGAAAAAAATGCACTTATTTCACATAAAAGAAAGTATGTATGACAGTATGTCCCGCCATTCTACTAAAGAAACTAAGACACTTTGGTACTCATTCAGTGCTTCTTCAATGGATAGAAAGTTACTTAGCAAATATAACTCAAATGGTAACAATTGACAATTATAAATCTAGAATTATTAAGGTATTATCTGGTGTTCCTCAAGGTAGCCATATAGGTCCACTACTGTTCATTATATTAATGAGATATCTTCAATCCTGTCTCATGTTAAATGTTTAATGTATGCATACGACCTTAACATTTTCCTTTGTGTTAAAAATCATCAAGATTGTATGGAAGTTCAAAATTTATCTTATGTAATTGGTGTGATCTCAATGGACTAAGCGTAAATGTTAGCAAATGTCACTCGTTTCCTGTTTACCATGCATTGTTGCCCGTAATATTTGACTATCCGATATGTGGGACTTGTCTTCCTAGGAAAACGGAAATAAAAGACCTTGGTGTAATATTTGACACGAAACTTCCTTTCTCGCTTCATATTGACTTTATAGTTGCAAAAGCTAATTCAATGCTAGGATTTCTAAAAGGACATGTGCTGAATGTCTATATGTCCATTGCACGTCCGTATCTTGGATATTGTTCAGTAATGTATGTATGGAATCTGTTATGTATGGAAACTCGAACCCGGAAATTCTTACTACGAGGTTATGTTATATTCTACGTTCAATATATTCCCGGTATCGGGGTGAAGTTGTGGCTGTATATATAAACTGACTTATTTATCAAGTAATACCACTATTTCCGTGCATTCATGTAAAATGTCATATAAATGTGATTGTTAATTCGCGTTTTATCTCTAGTTAAACAGAATCATAATGGCAACTGAGACGATGATGGTGAAAATTGAGCATCGCGCTGTAATTAAATTTCTCACTAAGCAAGGAAAGAGTCAAAAAACTATTCATGAAGAGATGGTGGCTGTTTACCAGGGTTCCGCACCTTCATTATCAACTGTGCACAAGTGGTCAAGTGAGTGAGTTCAAGAGAGGTAGAGAGAGCATTGAAGACGACCCCCGCTCCGGTGCCCCGGCTACTGCTTGTACGGGAGAAAGCATGAAAGAAGTCGAAAAACTTGTTCTTGAGGATGCCCGAATAAAGGTGGAAATGATGGCACAGATCACCAAGTTTACAATTGATACCATTCACACCATTCTTCATGACCATCTTAACCTTTCAAAGGTCAGTGCAAGGTGGGTGCCACGAATGCTCACAGCGCCTCAGAAAAAAGTGAGAATCGCATGCTGTAGAGAGATTTTGGAGATGTGTAGTGAGAACGCGGACGGTGTTATGGATCGTGACGAAACATGGGTCCACCACTATGACCCTGAAAGCAAACAAGAGTCCATGCTGTGGCATAAAAAAGGAACAGACCCCCCGAAGGAGTTCAAAGTCACTCCGCCTGCCAGGAAGCTCATGGCCACAGTTTTTTGGGAGTCAAAGGGAATCTTGCTCATTGAAACCATCAACGCCACATCCTACGCTTCCACTTTGCATAATTTGCGGGAGGAAATTAAAAAGAAAAGACGGGGTAAGCTCGCAGCGGGTGTGTTGCTTCTTCATGACAACGCTCCTGTTCACACGGCGCGAGTTTCCAAGGCTGCTGCGCGAGATTGTGGTTTCGAAGAAATGCAACACCCACCCTATAGTCCAGACCTTGCCCCTAGTGATTATTTCCTGTTTCCGGATGATGAAGAACTCAAGTCGGTTACAAATGGGTATTTTGCAGTGAAAGAGGAAATTTAGTTTTTCCATCCAATACACAGGATGAAGCTGGAAAAACTCCATTGACTACAGACACGCATGGCTTACTAAATTTTTACCTCCATTGTCAGGCCGTCAATAATGCAAGGGGTTTCAGTTTGATGGGCAGCCTAAACAGGTGTCAACTGCAAGGCACTCAACCGAATGCAAAGTTTGGCCTGTTTGTGAATCAGCGGAGCACTGAGAAGCAATCCCTCCGACGCAACTAACATACTCCGCCACCTTCCTTCATTGGAACTATTTGACAACAAGAGTAGCAACCAACACAGCCCTGAGAATTAAAACGCTCAGACTATGCTCCGAACTCACCTTTTTTTGTCGGAAGGTTACCAAAACACTATACTGGACCACTCAAACTGATAAACTGGTCCATTGTGTGTAATTTGGGGGAAGCAGGTGCTTCTGGGATGGGTAGCCTACAGCACCGAAAGCCTGCCACCTAATCCGAGCACAGGCGGAGCAGTGACAGAGGAAGTGCTCTGCAGTGCCGTTGTCTTCTCCACAGGCGTCGCAGAGGGCTTCGTCGGTTAGGCCAAGCACACCAAGATGTTTGGTCAAGGTTTAGTGTCACATTGCTACGAGTGTAAGCCACCGTCAGTCACTCAAACATGAATACAATTTCCTTCCTAGCGACTCTGACCGTCTACTATCCCAATGTCTCCAAGTATCTCCACCAGCATTTCTTCCAGATCGGATTGGATGTCTGAACGCATTTTCATAAGCCTTTAGAGTGGAGTGTTAAAAGATCAGTTGCCCATCCTGTCCCTTTTACTGCATCTTTCTCCCTCGTTGCTCAACGGCCCGATTCCGGTTCACACAGCAAAGGGATCAGCATTGCATTGACAGCTACAACGCGTGCCACAAATAAATATATTTACAGCCTACCAATATGCCAACCACCATTTATTAAGTGTAAGCTGTTCGCCACTAATCGCAACCATTGTAATAATACACAAGCGTCCGTTAAGAAAATGCCACACATGCTCCCTCGCCGCAGCGCCACCGGTCAGCCACTACCCCAATTGTCGAGATAGCCGTCGAATGTTGACCGCCCACCCACGTCGACTCTTCAGTGCCCAGCCATCCAGCCGAATCGATACGATTTACAGCTCAATATAAATGAAAAGCTGAGATTATTTTCACATTTAGACAAAACAAATGCGGCCCTTATTGCCACCGCGGCGTGGCCGTGCTCGTGTGAATGGGGGCATTGCCTCCCGAGGCGAAAAGCGAAAATTGGGTGATCATGAAATAGGGGGGCTGTAATTTCCGAAACAACCGTTCATAATTACAAATGTCCGTGTGGTCTGGAAGCCATTAACTAAGATTCAAAACGCAGGCGGTGACGGCTCGCCGTGGCCTGGAGACCGGTACTGGCCTGTCACCATTATTACCACACAAATTCGTTTGATTGTTTTTGAGAATGAAACTGGTGCCGGTCTGCGGGGTTCACCCCCCGAAGGTGTGTTCGTCAGGCCGCCCAACATTTGGATGAATTAATGAAAATGAATTCGGTCGCATGTGGTGGCACGCGATTGCTGGCTTAACCCTTTCTTTGCAGCACGCATCGGAGTTAGATTTTAGCCGTAGCAACTCAACACAATGTTCGTTCATTGTGCGCCCCTGTGAGTTGTGACGGAGGAAGCTAAAAGTGTTTCTGTTGAAGTCTGCACTTAACAGAGTTACGGATGGAATTGATTTACGTCGGAAGAATCGAGCTTGAGGTAAGAGTGTAATTATTGAATTTATTATTCAAAGAAAACGCTATTCTGACACTAGGCGTTGGACACAAGTCAAGAGGAGACAGAGGGTGGCGGGACTGAGGGTTCTCCAACTGGCCACACCTCCTAGAAGCCAGGAGTCCCAAAATAAAACGAATTGCGTGCAACAGTCGGTAGGTGAGAGAGAGAGTGACACCAATAGCAGTCTTCATTAGTTTGAAATTGAACATCTTTCAGGTGAAACTTTGTGATAAAGTACGCCTGCGATGGGTCAGTGATATGATTCCGTTGAAAATTAATGCTCCACTCTGTCCAATTATCTGTTGAGATGGCCCCATGATGTGCCACCGGAGTTGTTTGCGTCCAAAACAGTGCATGGACAAAGTTTGAGACCGACAAGGTACATATCGTCCTTCAATTGATAGTGATGATGTGATAGTCCTTTGTTGCTGTGCACAACTTAGGTGTTTTGTCAAAAATCTGATTCATGGAGAGGGAAACAGCAGGGGTTTGGTATCACCTACAGTTGGACACTGAAGGCAACACCAACCCGCGTTGCTTACAACTGAGAATATAAGACTTGGTATCCTCGGCAAAATGTGCCATAATCGGTCTCGGAAATTAGATGTATTGTCTGTACGTTATGCATGACGTGGTCACCAGAGTTTGTCTCAGCGAATCTTCGCATAGGGATCGAAAGTGGACGAAGACTTGGGAGAAGAACTCAGCTACAAGGATCTAACCAGTCAGCTACCACTTGAAGCATTGCACCACTGTTGTGTCTCTCTGGAAACTGTTACGAAGGAATTTATGTCTTGGCCCCAGAACATTGTGATGTCAAACAGAGACTTCGTCGAATTTGTCTTATACCCAGGTGACGACGATCCACGAGTCTAGCACTCACCTCATGTATGTGGCCATAATGTTAGGAAGCAGATGAGCTCGCTAGAAAGGGTACTCGTTTACAACTCATTTTGGGTGGAGACCTGCCACCCATATCGCACACCGCTTCGCACAACCATACACGCACTGGATTAGGATCCCCTCCGCTTGGAACATCATAATGCTTGAACGAGGAGACAATACAACTCGATTTGCCCCATTCCATAATCCATGTTTTGATGCTTTCGGCTCATCATCGAACCGAGTTCGTTAACCCGGGTTACAACTCGGTCTGCTTCTATTCTAACCCGAGCTAACGCGGTTTGAAAAATGTTCGGGTTGGCACAGCACTACTGCAGATTCACTATTAATGTAAATAATTTCCTTTTGTGTAGGGGCTTAACTAAACAACGCCAAAAATGTATAGTCTACAGTTTAAAGATAATCTAAATTGTCCATTCCAAAGTTGATATTGCATTTTGAAAGACCAAATCAAGCAAAATGTTAAAGGGCTGACTACTAGTCCTATCACCCAGTGTAAAATTAATAAAGTCAAGGAATTCAAATAATACGGTTAGAAATAATTTCATTTGTATGCATGACAAGAGCGTGACGCCTTGTTTTTGAATTTAATTACAATTCGGCACGCTGTCCGCAGGAGAAGCTCCAATAGAAGATACCCTCAAATCCGTTTAGACCTCTGCTGCAAGATACGAATAAAACGAAAGCTACCCTCGTTGACACAACTGCATCAGCTGAAGCAGGTTGTTGGTTGATAATTACTACCTACTGAGCAAAATGTAATTGAAAAGCGTTAGCCACTAATGGTGTTACTTTTTAATAAAGCCCATCGAATCCATTATCTGAAGTGTTTAAGTGGCTTCGTTAAGGAGGGAGGGATAGCATCCTTTGCAAACGCACTGTATTTATTAACGTTCGATACTTTCATCGATTGGTGGATACTTTACATACTCAGGCCAATGTGGGCCAATTGTGATACCACACGGATTGGCTTCTCCTAACATCGGAACCAGTTGAAGCTTATGACGAAGCGATTTAGCTGATGATTGGCTAAATAGTAAGTCCCTATGTGTAAGGACCTACTTCTTGCAAGAGCGGGTGCTTTGTGACTTCCACCTCCTCTACGTGAAAGCAGCTGCTGCAGAAGTCATTGTATGCCCGATTATGACAGCAATGAGCATCCTGATTGAAGATTTGCTTAGGCTAAGCAGACTGAGTGATCGTTTAAGACTTAATGATGGCCATATCAGATCATATGGTTTGTTTCAAGGCAGGTGGTGCCGCGTAGCATTTTCTGGTTGGTAGTTTGGGGTACATGTAGGAAAAGGCAGGCTGAAGCAATCGCCAAGGAAGGTGGAACTCCTAATGCGGTTGAAGATGTTTTACCGCACCTAGCGAGATCATCGGCTACACAATTGGTTTGTCACAAGCTGCCCTAGTGAGGTATCCGTTCGGAACAGAAACAGACTCCGTCGTACAATGCCCAGCGATAAATTCTTTGCGTCCATCGTTTGGCTAGTACGAATGTTTATAAAGCGTAGCAACTCAGCATTCACGGTTGTGTTACATCTTGGAAATATGTTCCGATCAGCTGGTCGGAATGTTACTTCGAAACAAACAATGGATATACCGCTAGGGCAGGCTGTCCCGGCACATTTTGGATACTCGCTTTCCGCGGGTTGGTTCTCGTCAAATGAGCTGTATGAGAAGCAAACGATTAGGGAATTGTGAGTTTGAATATTGATACTCACAGTCTAATTTTGGCAGCCCAGCAAAACTCGATCGTCTTTGCAGAATGACGACGGAGAAAGTGCATTGCTCCATCAAGGTCGGTAGAGACTTCACCAAGATGTTTGATGTGAAAAGAGTTTTAGACAGGCAATACTGTGACATTTTCAACATCGTTCTGGAGAAGTCCGCGCAAAGCTCTGTACGATTAGAATTACAATTGCCAAAACACAGCAAATTGTCAGTGAAATTAAAACGAAAATAGGAACACAACATCATTATAGTCAGGATAGGCGCTAGTACAAGCACGCATCTTTTCTCATGCGTTTTTGAACACATAGACGCTGCAGAATGTGTGCAGGCCTACTCTAGTGTGATTGTCATCAACCATTAATCATTCATAAACGTCAGAAATTGCTTTGGTTTCCGGAATGGTTGGGAATTTGATTTTTGATCTACTTGCTATAAAAAATAAAAATATTACCAGAATTGTAACCAGCAATTTTCGCAAATTAAATTTTTTACCCAATCGCAACCTTTACCTTTAAAAAAATTACTGCACAATCTGCCCAAATTCGAAATTAATCCTACAGACCTCCAGCGTTTGTTCTTGCGATCTATCGATTGTCCTCGCAAAACTCAATCGAGAGGGGAACTGAATCCGCCTGATTTGAAATAGAAGATCAGTTGGAATAATCGAATTCTGGGATGATCGTCGCTTGGATCACATTGTTCATCAGCGAACTTTTACCGTTGCAAAATTTCGGATGAGTCAGATTCCGCAACATGGTTATGATCGAATGGCACATCAATCGAATTCAAAAGTTCCGTCGGAGAGTTGGTCGCTTCATCCTCACATTATTAACGGATTTGTACGAATGCAGGTCTCCAGGGATTTGACTTTGAATAATGAAATTCAAGCTATCAATGTCCGCATTCTTCGCTCCTAGATATCCAGCCAATATCTTTGTAGGCGATTGAGAAATAGTATTCGAAAGCAGCGCCATTCAAGTCTACATTTACGACTGGTCTTCTTCTAGTAACATTTGTCGAATTTAAGGTTGTGATTGTGCAGCTCTCCATTCATATCCTCTTGCGATTGATTATCACGGACATTCGGACTAATTATTGCACAAAGTGTACGGGTTTGATCGCCTAATAGGAGGCCTTATTCAAGCACATAACGCTCCCTTTACGCACTAACCTATTAAGAGGGGAAAAAACGTGGAATGTATGTTTCGCAATGAATGTCCGCAATCCTATTGGATAACCTCACATTTTACACGCAGACTTATTTTCTGTTGTTTTTTGAATTGATAAATATCGCATTGTGATGATTTTTTGTAGATTTTTCTAATTTCCCAAATTTTTGAATTTTCTTTCGTAAAAACCTTTTCCTGGCAATTACATACAACTGAAAAAATTTGAGGCGCCTCGCCGCTCTCAATTGATCTTTACTTATAAAAATGGTATGAAAAATTTTAAGTAATTCATCAATTGAGAAAGGCTTGGCCGATTTGGCTCCGAGACCTTTTCGGTTGGTCGTAATTGCCAGGAGAAGGTTTTTACTAACAGTACAGTTCAAGGACGGAAAATAGCAGCTGAAGTTTGCGCACGACGTACAGAATACCGACTGTGCTCTGTCGCCCCGTTCGTTCTCGTTGATTTTGCTCGTGGCACGAGATCATTGCCTGATGGTCCACCACTTACAATAAGCAGTGCGGCTACCAAGAACGAAACAGATGTCCCTTACCGCGGTTTAATTGCTCAACATCCCACAGGCTGTTGATCTTCATTTCGATTTAAGCGAAGGAGTTCGAGTAAAAATAACACCGATCTTAGGAGTGGTTTATTAATTTTATTTCATTTTATCATCAATTTTAGAATGCAATATTTTACTTAAGATTGTATTTGTCTTAGGAGGCAAAAGAACAAAAATAAAATTTGATTTTCCTCTACATCATGCTATATATTTACATTCTCCTCACATGCAACCAATTTCATGAAATGCTTCATTTTCTTCAAATTGATGTTCCAATTTGATAAATACGACATGTTGTATATGTATATATATTTTTATTTTCAATTTGAATGTATATTTCTCTAAGAGGTGTTGTACACAGATCACTCGAAAAATATATCCTATCGTTCCCCCATTTGGCAAATTTGATGAGGCCTATCACTGATTGCAAGTACCAACTCATTCCACGTGCATTGTCATTCGTTTCGTTCAAAATATCTTTAAGTACTCTGTTGTCCTGCTTCGGTTTCTGTCCATAAGTAAAATTTGTTTCAACAACTGTTGCACAGTTGCTCATTGTATGAGGAGTGTAGTATCTAGGTCCACTAAATTAGTATGCGTTTAGTTCTAAAAGAGTTATTCTCAAGTACATCATAAGTATGTATTTCTCTAAATATTATTCTTAAGTTCATGAGTGCGTAAGGTTTATATTTTTATTTTTTTTTTTGTATTTTTTTTTCGGATTTTATTAACAAGTAGTAGGTAAATACATTGTTTTATTTTTTTTTTCTCTCTATCAATACAGTTTAAAGGTACATCTTTATCTCATAGTATCTGCAAAATACTGCAAGGACTTGAACATACTTATTCCCTCTTTTTTGTTTTCTTTTTTTTTTGTTTCTAGGTTTAAGGTTTAGGTGACAAAAACTACATCTAAACTTCGATTCATTAAAGGTGTTTCAGGTTTTTTTTTTTACTTGTATTTCCGCATGCTGACTTTTTTCTTTTTGATTTTTGATTTATAGTTTTTGTTTACAAATATTATTGCTTCGCCAATGAACTACTAGTAGGCTCCTACGCGCGGCTGCATAATACCTTAAATCTACTGACGGTTTCTCTCCACTTTTACTTGTCTAAGATCGCAGCGAAAATAATCTGTATTTGTCAAGGAATAAAAGATCTCTACAAATGGTAAATGTATTTATTTTATTTTTATCATTCTTGCAAATATTTTGCAAAATATTTCGAAATAACAAATTTTAAGTATCTGTTGGGTCTTCTTTTTTCCTAATAAGTTTTAGACGATGGCATCTATTAAGTAACCTAACATTGAATGTGTTGCTCCCGCCCATATAAATATATTTATATATGTATACACTTTCGTTGACACTCTATCTACAAATGTATAGTACACTAGTTTATCCGTACATTCATTTCTTCTTCTTTTAATTACGATCATTGTATCTTTTTAACAAAAAATATAAGTTTCTCATTTCAATAACAATTAGATAATACTTAGACATTACACTAGTTTGGGTTGATTTTTTTCTTTTTCAATTGTTTCCTTTTTTAAATTAGGTAAGTGGTGTAATCTGTATATGTGGGGGTGTTTTGTGTGGTATCACCTTAAGCAGGTATTGTGGCCTCCTCGTAGAAGTCTGGCTCGTCCTCCTCGCCATTAGCCTCACTGCCGTCCAACTGTGAATGGAATTTAGTTCAGTTTTCGAGTGAATTTTGGTTGGAGTGTTTTAAGGACTTACCGCCTTCATTTCGTCGGCAGTATAGAATACAGCCAATCGCTGACGCAAAGGCACCATAAGGATCAAAAAGAATGGGAAAGCTAGTGAAATTTTGGAAGATTTTACCGCCCAAAGAACGGCTAGTAGAAGAACCTGGACGGCGGTGAACATATGCATCTTCCAGGTCGGCACTCGTTTTACGTACGGTGTTGGTGGATAGTGCTTCACCGGCATGAAGAACAATCGTATTCTGTGGGAGGACAGAAATTTAAAGCACTCTGCTGGGTGAGGGGAGGTAGGTGAAGGACTTACCTCTCAAAGAATTGCACACCGCTCATTGAGGCGATACCCATGTAGAGGAACACACCGAAGAGGACAGCCATAGGGATGAGTCGCAGAAGTGGAGCCATTGTGACCGAGAGTCCCACCATGAGGGCCACAAAGAACCCAGATAATCGTTGTTCCTTAACATCAATGATGCGCGCTGACTCGCCAGGCGCGTGAGTTCTAAAACCAAACAAAAATTGCACAATCTGTTGAATTGTTCTTGTGAAGGGAAGCACCGAACTAGACTCACCTCGACATAACTGTCAAAGATGACACATGTGCCACAGATCGAACTGTAGCGGCACAATGCCAGGGCATTCCGAAGAAGCCGCATATCACATTCATACAGCACAACAGCACAATATCAAAGTGCAGTCCGGAGCCCTTCTTCAGGCCACGCTCCGGCTTGTCGACAATCAACTCAGATATGTGTGATTCCATAAAGATCAGGATATACACCAGAATCGCCGGAATGCCGGTTATGAATGGTATCCATGCAGGCACCGGCCCCAATGGTACCAGCCATCCGCCACGATTTGGATCACTGGGTGAAATACCCTCAGGTACACTAAGCTTCTCAGTATAAACAGCCGGGATGAAGTAGTCCACTGCCACGAAAATGGCGATCGCAATTGGCACTCCGAAGTCGCCGAGGGCACGTCGAGCGTTGCGGCCCAAGAAGTGCGAGTTGCGGAAGAGCTTCAGATAGTAGGCCAGCGTGAATGTGCCCAGCGTCAGAATCGTGCAGAAGAGCGCTGTGTTTGGCATGTTGATGGGCGATGGCACTATGGTTGATACCATCGAGGTTTCGTTGTGGATGTCCATGGTCAAGTTGGTCAGGGTGCCATTGTCGATGGATACTTCGACCAGGCTCGGCGGTGGCAGGTTGTAGTCCGGCAGCAGTGGATGCTTCCTGTACACCGATATGAGTTTCGTGATGGTCTCCACAATGTAGATGAGAGTGATGAGAGCTGAGAAGATCTCCTGAGTGAACCGCGTGAAGAGCCGCACGTAGACGCTGCCCTCGAACGCGGACCAGGTCAGCGATATGACTGCCAGCCAGATGCCGATGTATGCCCGCACCGTCAGGAAGTTGAAATGGTTTTCCTGGCAGAACTGATACAGAGCCTCGTCGAAGAGCAGCAGGGGACCCGTGGTGCCGATGATCACAAGCGGCTGACCCGCAAACGCGTGGAACACAAGCCCAACTACGGATGCCGCCAGGAGGGTTTCCGAGATACCAATCAAATTGTGCGTTTTGTCCGATGCTAGGCCACCAAATGTGATGGCCGTTGATAAGCAGGCGAAGTACATGAAGACTGTAGCCGCCAGGGTCTCTGTGTTAAGCCCGTCGAGAATGTCGCTCTTGTACATGGGCAGGCGTCGTCTTAAATCGTTTCGGAGACCACCCCAGAGGCGGTGAGTCTTCTCCAGAGGGTTCATCTTCTTCTTGTCGTCGTCCTCATCCTTCTTCTTTTCGATCATCTTCACATCCTTTGTCAGCGGCACGTGCTCCTCCTTATCCTGCTTACTCTGGGGAAGACATAATTAGGGTATCAACCGCAGAATGGCATATGTGAGATGTTACCTGCAAAGCCTTTGTCTTGCGCGAACGAATCCAGTCCTTCTTGGCCTTCAACTCGGCGAACGGCAGCAGATCGTGACGATCCCAATTGCCAGGTGGCAGCACAATCGAATCGTCGAGAAACTCGTTGATAGCCGAGAGTAGATCCTTGCGATCGTCCGCCTTATAGGCGATCGAGTGGAATGTCTCGTTGGCCATCAGAGTAGCAATTGCGCGACCCACCTCGTGGTAGTCCAAGTCAACGGTTTTCGGTCCTAACAGAATGAACATGAAACGGACCGGAATTGGCACTTCAGTTATGTTCTGCATGGCCACACCCTCCGACAGACGGACAAACGCGATCGTCGGCTGATCGAGAAACTCTACAGCACCAACCTACGCAAGATGGGACGAACATGATGCTTATGAAATTGGGTCTTGGCATAAAAAAATGAGTGACTCACCAAAACCGTGGTGGCTTCCGCTCCAATCGGAATCCTCTTCAAGATCGTGTCGTTTTGAAGCTTCTTCAGATCCTCCTGCGACGATGTGTACATGTCCTCCTTCATGTCGATCTTCAAGTCGTTACTCCTCTTACTGCCACAAATCTCGCTGGCCGGTATGATTTTCGGCTTCTTGTCGTCCGATAGATTCTGCGCGAACAAAAGTAGACCAATTAGTGCCAAAGAAAGCAAGAGACTCTCTCAAGAAATAAGAAAATACCAAAAAAAAAAAAACCAGAAGAAAAGACAAAAAAACAAACAGATACTCCACAACAGTCCTGAATCATTCCAAACTACTCTAACTTCATGCAAAACGAGGTCTTACGTCATATAGCATGAGATAGGGACTTAAGAGTGGGCGGGGCTAAGGGTCATGAGAGAGGCAAGTGAAAAAAGCGAGCAAAATATACATTTAACTTGTTTTTTGTTTCTTTTGTAGACAGATTCATTTTTTTAGATAAAGATGACAACGAACACCAAAAAACAGATCGAGAGGAAGTGCAGGATAAATGCCAAACTTTAAGGTTCTAACATATATATTTTTTTTATTTTTTATTTTTTTACAAACATCAACTGCGTAAAAGGTAAAACAAAAGCTTCCTTTAAAAAATATTTATTTTTTAATTATTTTTGTTTTTGATCGTTCATCTAGGTACTGGTATATAGCAAAGCTAAGCAAACTTTACACTTATGTAGGACATTGTTGAATGTCTTCTGTAGGCGCAATCAATGATTTGTGGTGAGGGTGCAGTTGGAGGTGAGTAAACAGATCTCCGAGCCGCCAACTCACTGCGTTGTTCATTTCCCATCCATAGCAACTTTATTTAAAAAAAACATTTTTTTCGTGTGGGATTTATTTTCATTTTGTTTTTTTGGTCGGATTTTTTTGTTTTTGTTTATTTTTTCATTTCGTTAATTTTCAAATTGCAAGAGTTATTTCAAATAACGAAACACAAAGAAAGAAAGGAAGAAAAAAAGGATTCATTGATATTTTTTTAATCACAACAGTCATACACATTTAATTGGTTTTTATTTTTGATTAATGAAAGTCGAGTTTGAAATGAAATGAAAAAGAAATTCGACAAGAGAGAGGGGGGCTGGCTTTGGGAATGGTAGCAGTGAAGGCTGAGTGGTCGTGATATGTGTTTGCTTTCGCTTCTGTTTCAGGAGGAGTGAGTGAAGTGACATGGAATGCGAGAGGGAAGGTGGATGCTTGTGAAAAAACTCTCACATTCGTACCTGTAGCCAAGAGAGTGGCCTTCGACCCTCACCAAGTGACGGGAACAAGGCAGGATCAATGATTGCAGAGTGGAACAATCATGGAGGTCTTGTTGGTATATTAATGCAAGTGAAAATGTGAAATGGAACCTACTGATTGAGCTGACAAAAAAACATGGTGGAAGAAGTTTGTCCGGTTTTAATATTTTGAATACATCTACTCCACTTGGTTACTGCGGCAGGACTTGTATTACTTTCAACCCAACAGAGGCAATGACTATCAGCAAGAATACATTCTCAGGAATTTTCAAAAAAAACAGAGCATCGAAAGGGTTATATAACGTCTACCAGGTCAACAGGTAAGCGTCTCCAGATCCTTTGGAACAACCAAAACTTCCCGCTGAAGTGGGAGTCATCAAAAGATCTCCTAACCTCCGAAAATCTCCAAAATTACAGACCGAATTTATCGTCCTCACCAAAGCAGGATTATGGCCTCATTGGTAGGATTAACAGCTCGCATATAAATATTGTGGACAGTCTAGTCTGAATCCATGGGACAATGCAATAATGGGGCAACCAACTTGTAGTCCGACACTGGAGGCAGCTTGCCAGTTGTGCTAGTTGGAGGGGCTAGTATGTTGAGTCCCAGGTCCACCTCGGACTTTAGCCCCAAATAAAGAAGAAGAAGAAGTCATAATGCTGGTCTGAAAGCTCTGTAAAACAATACGTATTAAGAAACGTGAAATGACAAACTTCCCTCTGGGAGCTCAACAACACAGCTTTCTTACACTTAGGCCCTGGACTTAAAAAACCTGGTCAAAACACGGAAAGGACTTACGCTGACTCCACAAGCCTTGTGCATGCATAACAATCTCTATATTGAACATATGAAGAGGATTACAACAATGGTGCAACCTAGTTCTTTCTAGCTGGATTTTCTTTGCAAGAGATGTCATGACTGGTGACTCTATGGACCACGCTGGCCTATGAGGCTAAAGCCCCAACTGAAACCTAACCCAAACATGCCAAACCTGCCTTTATATGAATGTTTACACGTTTTTATTTCTCAGTGAGGAGTATAGTTGCTCGACATCACACGGTTCACACCTGAAGAAAATGGCATTGAAAATGGCGCCCGGTATTTGTGTCAGGAAACAGAAGAGCATGCTGATTTCATTAGGATGGTGCTGGTAGCCGAGCCTAAGGTCATGCATTTTTGGTACTGGTCAATCTGCAGATAAATATTTGCAGTCTCTTTCGCATACGAATGAATGGACATGGAAGATAACATCAACGACACCATAGACTTCCATTTTTTGTTTCAATACATGTTACCGCATAGACGTTTTCAAAGGTTAGCTTGGAAAAAAAAACGGCTGAAAATACAACCTGCGGTCGGTACAAAAGTAAAAACTGGAAGTTCCTCAGTCGGATCTGAACATCTGCACTAGGTCTAAAACGTGTACTAAATGTGTACTAAAACTTGCTCCAAACACAATGAACTCAATTAATCTTCAAAAAAGACAATGCTTTTTGAGTATCGTGTCAATGTCGAACTGTCAGCCAGCATTTTGATGAAGTGAAATATGGGGTATTACTACACATGCGTCCTGCACTTGCTGTGGCGGATCTATTCTTCATTTGTCGGACTTGTAAATTTGAGTCCGACGTCTCTTAAATGTTATTGACGTTGACTTCCAGGATCGCAGGACGATCTTAATAGTTCTACAACCACCTCACACCACTTTGTCTAAAGGATAATAAACTTCAAATTTACTCCAAGCTTTCAGAACGTTTCACTTTTTTTTCACAATGATGGTGGTGAGACTATTTGAGTGGATGCATTGCTTCGCCAAACGATGATTATTTGCTTGGTTTTAATGATGAGTGAACAGTTTAAGTAAAGCTGTTGAAAGAATAACTCTTCCGAGAAAAATTTTTTAGGAATGCCCTGCCAACAATTCATGAAATATAACAATCTCCTGTTGACTTGATACAACAGTAAAATGGATTCAATCTCTGCCACTTTGCCCTAGTTCACAAACTAAGATTTCCGGCTCCAACCTGCAAACAAGTGGCCGACCTTCGTATTTCCACACTTCTTGAGATGAAAAGGATCGCTCCTATTCAGCGGGATCACCAAAACGCTGTGCATAATCCTACCCGCATGTCCAGAAGGAACTACACCAGGCAAGCCTTGTCTACGTTCGAGTGGGCCATGGCCGCCCAGCTTTGCCCACAAACAAAAACGAACCAAAATTTAAGAGAGGTACTTCGGGGTGTTTTTTTCTTTTCTGTAAGGCACACACAACATTTGAAAGCTGTCAAGCCAGGATTCACATCAAGACCTACATCCTTCCACATTCACTCACAAACGAGAGGCGATGGACGGGAGAAGTGTGTAAACAGACGACTATCGAACGATTAAAGATATATATGTACAGTGAGCAAAACAATAATCATCTGGCAGTAAACAGTCAGAACATAAAAATACGAATATCACAAGTAAATAAGACATGAATATGTTTGTGCGCGTAGGTCCTTGATTGTATCGAAGACAGCGCTGGGGCACTTACCTGCAAACTGGTGTAGCTGTTGTACTTCTTCTTCGTGAACGGAAAGCCGGTCATCGAGTTCTCATTCACATGCCGATGCCGCAACAACAATGATCTCATAATGGTGGGCTTGTCATTTGCGCTGATCAAATCCTCCACTACCATCTAAGCAAAGAAAAGTTAGTGTGTGGTCGGAAGGGAGGGGAGTGGGAATCTCGAGCGCAACACAAACCTGCTCTACAACTCTGTATGCAACAGCTGGTAGATCCTTCTCGTCCAAGTCCAAAAGCACCACACCTGTCTCCAAGCATCGTCGTAGATTCAGCAACGAATGGAATGACAACGACGCAACGTGGGGCTTGCCCCAACGATCTGAGCCCTCCTCGACGTCCTCCTCATACTTGATCCAACGAGCAGTTTCCTTCCATTCGCGGTCCTCCCCCGTGCCGACCAGTTCATCCAGTTGAACGAAGATCTGCCAAGAGGACGAACGTGTCAAGAATACCGACGCAGGGGTGCTTTCAAACTTACCTCATGGGGGCTATGATCGACAGGCTTCTTTGACTGAAGGGCCGCCAAACTGATTTGCGGAAGGTCACGGAGTTTAATCGACGAATGGCGGATCTTGTGGCGCCGCAGCGCTCTCGGATCGTCCGATCTATGGGAGGTCAGCTCATTGAGATCAGCTTCCTAAACGCGGACAAAAAAGCAAATATAAATCAGAATTAGAACACCGAGGTGCGAATGCTAAGAGTGAGGTGATGAGAAGCAACCTTGTCCGTCTTTATACATTACGACACAGGCAACGACAAGCAGTGGGATAGAGATACATACAAGAGATTAGCATAACTAGTTTGAATTGCATGGCAACATTTTAATATGTGCAATATGTGTGAGCATTTTGAGGGGAATGAAGGGTGGTTACCTCCAGTTCGGTGTCCTCGGGCTGAACCGATATCTTGCGACTGGCATCCCCGCCTTCCTGGGGACTCCTGTTGGCATCGGGGGCATCCTGGTGGGAGTGCTTACGTTGTCGATAATACTGATGACGGCTGAAAGTGCGCAAATTGACATTTTGTGAAATTTGAAATTGAAATGGAAATTATGTAGTCTGTCTAACAGATTGAATTGGAGCTCGGATTGGAAAAGTACAACCTCAGACTGACTGCGTTCTCTATGGATTCAACGTGAATGGTAGCTGGACCACACTGTGGTCATTGACAACTTGTCTCCATCTCGAACAGTCTTCGAGTCAGAACCAGGGGAGCAAAGCAACGGATGACGACTGCGTTTAAGTTAGGACACAGATGTGGAGGACATCTTAGTCAACTTAGTGTGCGAAACTGTGGGCAGTTGGCGGAAGAGCGTGCTAGTCAGGCTTATTGGTTGTGGCTCAGATCCATCCCGGATTGTAGCACCAAACGAGGAAGATTGGAGTCTCCTCTTGAAGAACTTAAGTTGGACCTGGCATTTTTAGTTAGGCTAGGAGCATTGAAACTCTTTGAAAAAAAAAACTGCTGAAAGGGTGATTTTGACAACTTTGTCGAGACTTGTCGATAAGACGTCTTAATTGAAACTACAACAAGCATAACGAGTGATGTACCTCAATGCATTGGGACGCAAAAACAGGCACTTTTTGGTCATGCAATAGTGTGTCATGGCTCCGCTTGTCACAGGCGAAAGAAATTATGTAACGGCCCTCGTCAGTGGTCAACATTTTTTTCAAAAAACCGGGTTCAGTGGCAAGTTTCGAACGAGTTGTTTGCCACATTCCAAGAGACGTGAAATTTGTTGGTCTTCCGGCAATATTCAGACGGCTGCAAATGCAAACGCTGATGCGACAAATCTGTGTTCTGGGCAACACTCTGTCTTACCTCTTCAACCAGTTATTTGGAACGTCTTGGACGGTGATGGATGTTATTGGACGTGTCAGGTTGTGCTCGACGAACAGCATGTTGAGTTCACAACAACTGAACGTATTTTCAATGCACAGCGTCATTTTTCCACGAGATTGTCGTTTCAAAAACTTGTCAACTCAAGTCAATCGATTGGTACCCTTATTCTCTTAGTCGTGTCACATGTCACTGTGACAAATTTATATACAATTACCGACTTAAATGTCGCATAAAGTGATTAAGATAGTACAAACTTGTCACAGTGACATTTGACACGACTAAGAGAATAAGGGTGCAGATTTACACACCGACATAGATGACACACCCTGGAGAACTCCATATCACACATTGGGCTGATCGACACTGACCTCTAACTACCGTTACACTAGGATAGTTCTTCGGTCCTCAACCAGCCCCAGCGTGGACAAAGTTGTTGATGGTGGACCATATTCAGTCGAAAGTACCCAATCAGTTTGTGAGCACTAAACAGCGTTGAAATTGACATCTTTCCACTATTCAAAGCTCAAGCCCTGAATATGATATCATTAACTTGCCCTGGAGTACAAGCGAAAATTAGAATAAATATGCCGCCTGGTATAAATCACAAACGTGAAGGAATAACACAAAGAGGGCTTGGAAGAGCAAAAGTCATTCTTATGCAAATTGCACATTTAAAATTACACGAATGGCTGAATGCATAAATTGAATTCAGACATGTTTTTTGCATAGTCCAGAAGCCAGACCATGCGTCACTGAGCCCAGTGTGTCAACCTAATGGAAGTGATCCATCGTAAACGCAATCAATCTTAGGTGCGGTGGTTTATTAAAATAACTGAAGAAATGACACATGTGTGATGTACGCGAAATATCCTCAGGCGAATTGTGCTCCCTTTCATTGAATTGCATGTGCCACATTTTATTTTTTAGATTAATTTGATTGATTCACTGTTTACAATCTGCGTAGTATATCGTCGTTCTCACGCCAGAATCTTATTCAGAAATGTGCCCTTGCAGAAGGGGAGAGGTTTGAAGAGGTGCAAGTGGCCAACTGTAGGGACCCGTCACACTTAGGCAAACTTAAGTTCATGGTGTTACGACGCGAACAGAGTTTTGTGACGGCCGTGGCTCCGTGGGTTGGTGAGTCGACTCCATACGTACTTAAGCTTACGCACTCCAGTTTCACTCCAGAGCCACTCATAATGCTCAAAGAGTAATAACTGCCTAGAAAAAAAGATTCTCAAACTTGGCCGTTCAGAGTCGGCATAAGTCCCTTCCAATCGTGAGAGAACAATAGCACGCACAGCACGAGTGGTTGCGGAGAAGTTAGGCCTGGCCCTTGAAGGGCTGTAGCGGCACCCATATTACACACAATTCTACTTCTTAAGACAGCAAAATAGAGACTTCTCAAGCCGACTCCTACCCTGGTGTCGGCATCATCTCATTCGATGGCACTTTAAATAACTACCAGAGCGGCAGCCAAAGTGACACCGTTCGGACAGTTCAGTGATAGAGGTCGCTGTGTCTTGTAGGGTGAATAAAAAGTTTAGTGAAATTTCGTGAATTTTGAACCATTTATAGTTTCGGAGCTTAAAACTCGCAAGTCGCCTGGTCTGGATGGCATTAGTAATCAAGTGATAAAACTTCTGTCAATTAGTGCCTTAATATATTTAAAGTTCGTAATCAATGCGTGTTTAAAAGTGCTGTACTTCCCAGCTACATGGAAGAAAGCAAAGGTAGTACCTATTTTAAAGCATGTGAGAGACCCACCCGATCCAGTCAATTACAGACCAACAAGCCTTTTAAATGGCTTCAGTAAAATTCTTGAAAAGGTAATTGAAATTCAGATTGAAGCCTTTTTGAGTGTCACCAATATTCTTACTCCCGATCAGTTTGGTTTCAGGAAACACAGCACTATGCATCAAATTCTAAGAATTTGTAAAACTGTTAAGCAACAGCTTTGCCTTAAAATGTCTCTTTGAAAAGGCATTTGATTCAGTGTGGCATAGTGTCTTAATATACAAACTGATGAAACTCAATTTTCCAAAGTGCCTAGTTAAAAGAGCTTTCAAAGTATATGTCAATGGGGCCTTCTCCTCAACAAAACCTGATCCAGCCGGAGTCCCACAGGGCTCAGTTCTGGTCCCTGTTCTTTTCGACGTTTTTCTTACTGACTTACCTAGTGTTCCCAACTGTGATATTGCGCCGATTTGACTTTATACTCTTCACTGGAGTGTGGCCCAGTGATAGAATATAACCTCAATCAATTTGGAATTCAAACTTTGTTCGAATTCTAAAAGCACTTAAAGATAAAAACGAATGTTGATAAGGGCATGGCTATCTTCTTCTCGTGAAGACCTATTCGCTTTTTGTCGACTGGAAGTCTCAACCTAGACAACAGGATCATACCGTGGGTCAGTACTAGTACCTAGACCAGAAATTTACTTTCGGCTGTCACATACGAGGACTTAAACTAAGATCGATGTCCTTATAGAAATGCTTTACCCTCTCATAAGTCCCAAATCACTTCTCAATACAACGAACACAATAATCATTCTTAAGCTTATATTTCAAGCACTGATAAGTCTCCTGCATGGGCTAGTTACGCGAAAACCCATATAAGCGGCAAGTTGCACAAAATACGGTACTAAAAGTGATGCTCAATCCACCGCGGGGTTTCTCAATTCTCATACTACACGAGAGAGCAGGTGTTATTCAGATTGGTAGAAGGATTGAAATTCTCAATGATAAATTCATTTCCAGATGTATACAAGTTGATAATCAACTCACTGGAGTGTGCTTTTGTAATTATTATGTATTGTTTATTATGTGTCAGTAGTATTTATTATTTATAATGTGTTATTTAACACATTTATTATTTATTATTTATTATTTATTGTTCATTATTTATTAATTTTATATTTCAAGCATCTGTGGTATTTTCAACCATTTTACCTTTTTCATATACACACGCTAATAAATTATCTATAAATTATTTATGTTTTTATCTTCTTTTTCTCTCTTAAATGGTTTTTTTTTTCATAGTTTTCCTCCAAGATTGATTGACTTACTGAACTATATATACATCCCTATTTGTAAAGCAATTGTATTTTCAGCAGGTTCTTAAACCGTATCTCAGTGTAAGAAAAACTAAAAATACCATTATTGAATAATCATTGTTACACTGATATCTATCTTCGTGTACTATCTTCGTGGCCTGTGTTTTGTTTTATTCCAAACAATACAGTGACGAAACCCTTAGCCGCTAAGTGTTAGCAACAATTAAGTTTGATACAATATTTAGTCACATCGTCAAGAGACAGGCGATAAATTCAGCTTGGATGCCATTTGTTTTTGTTTAAATTTTCTTGAATTTTTCATATATTTTAGGCAGCGGGGCATTACAAGCAGACAGCTTTGAGGTTTTGTTACCTGCTGCTGTCATTGACTCGTATATCTTCAAAAAGAATGACCGCTATATTCATGCGACTCATATGTGTTAGGCCAAGCTCATGAGCTGAGCGACGAGTGGCATAACGATCGAAAAGACGTTAAGACGGCTAGGTGTCTTAAAAAAAGTCAAATGTTTGAAATGGTATAGATCTGTTTAAATGACCCTTTAACGATAAACCATCATTGCTAGGAGACGTCGTCCATGATCAATTTATATCAATTTCCTATTTTATCGCCGGGTGGCGCGGTCGTCGATGACGCTCACTGCTAAGCCTCTCCTCACTGATTCTAATTTTTCATTGGTTTCTGACGGGAATCTGGGAATATATCGAAGGCTTGGAATACTTTCTGAATTCCACGGCTTGGCGATGGAGTAAACCTTGAATTAAAGTCGTCTCTCAACTGAGGTCGGTGTCAGCGATTCACTGCACATCTTTACATTTTAGTTTAATATTCCATTTATTCTGCAATATTTGTTTGAATCAGAAGAAGAAGAATGCGAAGGACTTTTTGACCGTGAAACACGATTTGTGGGAAGTTAATTACGAAATCATGTTAATGGCATTCTCTGATTGCTCCGTTTCATTCGAGAAGACGTTCACAAAACTATTCAGGGCAAGAGGGGCAGAAATTGGCTGTCTTTTAAATTCTTAATTTCTGGTTTGACTTCATATATACCCCCCTCTATACGCAGAACAGCAGGACAGAATTCAGGCTAAAGCTAATCACGAACTATCTCAACTTCTATATTTCAACTTGGTATCTATATTCTGAAGGTTATGGATTCCTGGACGACTTTAATCGACACATAGTGAAATGATCCCGGCCGCTCGTAGAAATTATCGCGAAAGTGGTCCATAGTCAAAACATTTTCGACATTATGACAAAAAACAGAGGAACGAGGAACAAGGGCCTGTGAAGAGGAAACACTCTCTAAGTGGAGTGCATCATTACGCAAGAGGTTTAAGAATTTGAAACGACCTTTAATCCGATAAAAGTTGTACTGGCTGCAGTGAGGTGAGTTCAACTTGACCAACAGTGGAGCCGGATGGAGTAGTGAACTATGTATAGCAACAGGTTAACGTTTCTTGGGTATATTCTTGAACCCATCAACAATTCAAAAAAATTCGACAACTCACCTCTTCCGTCGCTTTCTTTCAACCAAATTGTCATTCGGCTTTTCATCTAAACTCGGAGGAGTAACAACTTTCTTCTTCGTGAACTGAACGTGCTTCTCATCGGCTGAGTTATCCTGCAAAGAAAAAACAAAAATTATTCTGTGGCCAAAAAAAAAAATCCATCCCGTCTCCCATTTGAGTGCGCACTTACCGAGTGATCGCCATGTTCGGCACGTTGAGACACTAATGGACAATCCTCTGGAATGTCATCGTAGTTTTGTATTGTAATACTGCAGCTTGGCTCCGTACTGTCATTCTCTGAGTCCTCGCCAACCGTAAAGTCTGCGCCACTCGATTTCCGCTGTTCTAAAAAATTTTGTATTGATCCAAGTAAAAAAGGGTATTTTTCAAATTATGTGCATCAGGGTTTTGTGTTATTAAAGTGTGTGAGTGTGTGTGCTAAAAATGTACTAGATTTTAAGGCGGTTTTACTCACGTTTCTGTTTAAAGGGTCCGACTGCGGACTTGGGATCATTTGCATCTAGGAATGATGATACATCAAATTTCTCTTTAAGGTTATTTGAACTGGCGAAGACCTTTTCCATTTCCGTATCCAGCAGGACCAAGTCTGGGTCTTCATTTCCCGCTGCCTGTAAAGAATCAAGGGAATGTGTGAAAATCGATTTGATTGAGGGGTTTATGGTTGTTTCGGGATAAAATGTGGGACACCCAATGTGGTCGAGGCGAGGGTCTTCTTCATCCTCAAGTGCACCCGCAGTTTAGACTTCCCCTCTCTCAGACAGAAATCCTTAACAAATGCCATCAATCACAAAAACCCCCACGCTCTTATCCGATTTATCTTAAACTAGTTTCGCCGTATCGCTTAACTTGATCAACTGACATAATGACACATCGCATTAGTATCTGAGTATGGTGGTCACGTCAAACCAATCAGTAGCACCGCCAGCGCCAGTACACACGCATCGCACCCAGTGCTATGTCTTGATCTAATGTCATTACTTGGGCCATTCGGAGCGCACAACTTAGCAGATACTGGCACCGGCCAATCGACTCAAGTGCCATGTATCTGTCAGGGCATTCAGACATTTAAGGCGGCATGCATTGTACTCGTATTCGATGTACGACGAATACCAGACACAAGCAAGCAATTAATAATTAATTTTAATAGTTATCAATTGGGGAACGTTACGACGCGTAACGTTTTCATTGTTCTTACGGCCGTCGCAAAGTCCGCGTTCTGTGCAGTTCGTCATGTTGTCGTTTGGTGCTCCAGTGAATTGCGTTCGTGCGATGAACGTTGTCATGAGCGGCATTGCTGTCGATGGCCAATTGAAGAGTTGACATTTACAACATTTGGTGAATAATTTATCGGATGCGGCAATGGAAACGACGGTTGAAAAGCCGCTTTATGATTTATGAATTATTTCGATGGGCCATCCATCGTGTTGCGTGGTGCTTTCAGATTCCGCTGGAAAATTTCCATTTGCCACATGATGAGGGTGATAACAATTGCTCCTCCAAGATGTATTCAAGTTCAAGTGCGCTGTGTGCTGCTACGACTGAGTGACTTTCTAATCGACTTTTGTTGTGTCAAGAACTCGTTTATGAATGTAAAAGGTACCAAGGATTTTTACAGGACCATAATTTACACAAAAAGTACGTCCTTACGTACGAGTATGTGTGGCAATAAAATGTTAACAACAACACCCGCAGTGGAAATCATAAAAATCTGCTAACAAAGTTGGTAATGTCAAGCTAATGAATGAAAAATATTCAGATCATCGTGTGAGAAGGCCAACATAAAACAGCAGAAGCTCGCACATGCAGATGAACGTCAATCAACTTGGTGGACTAAACAGGACCTGCCAAGAAATGGGGCCAGCTGGAGCAGGCTTGTTCGCAGGGTCATGTGGCAAGTTTAGCTTATTTCTTGCACATTGTTGACAAAAACAAGATGGATTTACATAAAAATCGGCATCATCATCACCGCCACGTGACAAGCATCCACACAAACCGAGTCAAGTTCAATTTGAAGACGAACTCAACACACAACTCTGTGTGTCAAAATTTGTGGACTCTAATTGATTGATGGAAATCACTTAGCGCGTTGTATGTTCATCGAATTTCTTGGCAAACTTTGCATTTCTTCAACAATCAGATTTTTCGGCTCGGAGGGGACGCAAAATGTCTGGGAAGAGACAAAAACCCCCTTCGACAAGGTCGTGATGACTTACGAGTAATTGTGGAACACGCGATTCTGTGTTTAAGAACATATTCTTTGAGACATTTACCACGGGAAATCGTGACTCTTTGTGAAAAAATGGATAAATCAGAACCTGTGTAAGTCTCTGGCCATTGATGGTGTAGCTTTCAAATAATGATTGAAACAAAAGGACATCAAGGAGTATAAGGCAAACGTGGTGTTGAGACACTGTATGGCCAGCAGGGAAGTAAGGGACTGCTTATGTTCGCTGCGTACTTTCATTTAAAACCAGAGAGATTTAAAAATATTCTTTCAGAGCGATCAATTGATTAAAGAATCACAGGAGTTTTCGAAAATCTACAAAGTAGTCGGCTCGCGATAAGGTTTGAGTTCAGTGCCCTCGGTAACGAAATTACCAGATAGTGTCAATCTCCGAAATTTTCTACATTTTAATGGTCTACGAAACACAAATAATCTTAATTCGCAAGTGGTTTTTAAAAAACAATTATGACCAAAATGCTCGAAACAATCTTAAAGAAATGAGGGCCATTTGGAAATAGAAAATGGTCACACTTTCAACCACTTCGAGGTCTACTTCCAAAGTCGATCTCCGCCAGGCTAGCAGTAAAGACACACATATCACGCTCCACCTCAGCCAGGACAGGGCTTTGCTGATGGCCATTATTTTCGCTTGGAAGACACACAGTGATGACAATCGTAACAATGTGTAGAATCTTGCTTCACTCCACTGTGAGCAATTTCCATAAGTTAAGGCTACACCTCCCTCGAGTCACTTACAATGCTCAGAGAGTATACCTGCCAGCAATGAGCGTCTCAGGCTTTCGCAGTCAGCATAAATTTGTAGATTCTTCACTCGTGAACAACTCAGTGAGTTCTAGGAAGAAGGTACACAGGTGCATAGGTCGCAAATATGGGCTACAGCACCATCCATGTTATCACTACATGCATACATTATGAGCGTTCAAATGCCCACGAACGCACCACTTTGGCAGGAAATCAGCGAATTGATTTATTTTGGTCACTAATGGAAAAGTATAAATAATTTATAAAATTATCTGAGGACTGAGCACATAGCACATTTTGAGAAAAGCATTCTTTCTTCAACAATCCAAAAATTTGACTGACCTTTGCAAGGAAACGGATATCACATCCATTACTCCGTTGCAAATCGACGAAAACAACTTTCCCTTCTTCTGAGAAGCGACAGGGTATTATACAACTATGAGTCCTTTCATCTGTGCAATAAGAAAAATCTCCAGTCTGTGGGCAAGACGGGATCAGTTGCATATGAATGGTTCATTCCAATTCCAGGAAAAATGTTCCGGGAATACTTTGTTGGATTTTGCAGCATTCAGAAACACCCGTTACACACGTTGGAGGAGCATACTATATTTGGGAGCTCGAGGAAAACTTCGTAGCTCGCTAAAAGGGCATGAAAGATGGAGGCTGTTACTTAACATTTTAGAGACTTCCCTAGCTTAGGGAGCAGCGATGGTAAATTGTTTAGCAAAGTAAATACTTATTAAGACATTTCTGGTGAAGGACTTGTATGTGCTTGGATGACAGGTCGATATATTTGGTCGTTGATCCGAATTACCTCAAATCAGGACCGCCGCACGAGAAGCAGCAACAACATATGCATCGCTACCTAATCCGAAGCTGATACCAAAAGAAAAACTGGGAAATTGGCCGATAGAACAAGTTTAACATCTTCTCCTTCTCCAGGGGTCAAACCAGGCACACATTTCGGAGGAACTGAGGTCTTCGCATTTTCTCTTTCTACCAACACTACGGCCCGGGTTTGCAAGGTCAAAACTTAAGACTCGCCAGATATTATGGCACCTTCTAGTCACAGTCTCCTTGTCTAGCGACATATCCGCACCCCAAAAAACTTCCCACGCACCACGCAAACGATCCTACAATTGAACCGATAAAATATGACGCCACATAATGGCAGCAAGAATACACACCACTTCTTTGCGGACTTCCGCTTGGAATTTAATATGTTTCGCATTTGTAATCCCATCGCCTTACGCTGTGGAAAATTCAATTAAATATCACGAACTTATCTAACGCATTAATGGATACACACAAGCACTCAACAGCACACGCACACACAAACACCCATCAAAGCACAACAATCGCGCAACACCCAAGTGGCCGTCGTGTAAATCTCCAGCCCAGCAGTGCATTGCATGCACCAAGCAAATCCACCCCATCGCATGTAAACGCCTCGTATGCAGATTAGCAGCGTTCAAAAGAGCCATCCACCCACGTCCAGCTGCGGCAGTTGGACTCGGAATAATCAATACATGCCACCGCGCCGCCGGGGTACCCAATAAAGCTCCGTCACACATGGCACTCATAGATAGGTAAGTGCTAGAGCACGCAAAGATAAACCCCGGAAAAGCTACTCTACCCTTTTCTTCAATTAAACGTTGCCCTTCCCCGCGCCCACGCGGGGGACGGAGGCCCCAGTGGCTGTGTGGTTGGTCGTTGGTGTTGGTACTCGACGAGTGGAACTACACAAAAATGCAAACAATCCCTTAAGTCGCTCCGAGCGAACCACTTGTATCCCTCCATCCATCCGTCGGGAGGGTGCAGTGTTGTCAGCCGATGTTGCTTGCCGAACAACACAGCCGCTGCCGCCAAAATCAGCTGCCATTGTTCGGCACTTAATCCACCTGAATACGAAATTAAATAACCGTCTAATTTGTAGCAGTAAGCCGTTCTCTTATGGCAACACTGCCACGACGTGCGATAGCGACTGTGCTCTTACATGGTGATTACGGCCAAAAGAGTTTTGACAAGTGAGCACTCTTAGTGTCGACTGTGCAGGATTGTTCACTGGAATTAGTCGTCGCTTGACTGGAAGAAACTTTGACGTGTGAGTGGGCATTTTGTTGCGTAAACAGGATAGTGGCTGGCATCGATGCCGATGAGTAGCGACAAGTGAATAAGGAAATGCGGATAATCCTTAAATGGGTGATGGAAACATGCTTAAATCCCCGATGGGAGTTTATGGCATTCAGGACCGTTGGTGGTGGGGCTGAACTGCCGGTAAAATAATCATAAAACTGGTTGGGAGGTGCACGTATGCCATTTCATTGGAGACAGGCAGGCAGGCAGGTAGTTACAGAGAAAAAATAACATATTCTCACAGAAAGTCCTTTGCTAACTGGCCAACAAGAAGATCCGAGAAAAAAAACATTGATGTTTAAGCTCACAAGCAATCGCTTTTAAAGTGAGTGGGAATTGAAGGGGGAGAGCATAATTGTCTGCGTCACGTAGTGTTCTACAAAATACACAAAATACATGATCCGCATGACCTGGGGGACATTTAGGCAAACTCCCATGTTTGTAATATCTTAAGCTGGGCGTTATCAATATTCACTTCGGGTACGACGAGTGAAGGTTGACGTAGGTGAACCTAATAAGTGAGGGTAAGAGAATGAATAAACAGATGGATTATTGGCATGAAGGCATACCGAAAATCGCTTTAATTTGCTGGCCTATCTTTGGACATCAATGAGGTACACTCGTACCCCCGAAATTTTGTAAAAATCTGCAGCAGCACTTTTGAAAAATAATTTTATATTATTTTATATTTGAGCCAAAAAATGTATTATTGAATTATAAGGGAAGTGTCTTTTCCGACTTTCCCAATTGAATTTTTATCAACAAAAATGTTTTGGGGTACCTGTGTACCCCAATGAAGCATAGTAAGTTTTGTGTTGCATCCTTTGATTTTGGATGCTTGAGGACCTTTATTTTAACTGATTTCTTAAAGCTCCCAGAATGAAATTTACAAAATAGTTCGAGATGAAAAGTAAGGAGCAGGCATTTTAGGCCTACATCGATAGGCTGGAATTGGAAACATCAAAGAATGGAAAAGTTTTGAAAGGATTATCAAAAATCTTAGAATCTTGGAACTGAACTCAATGGATTTTAGTTATCGAAGTCTTGCAACAGCAGGAGTACACCCCTAGCCGTTACAACATCGGGAACCTTTATTAATGGGAGTTAATAGTAAGTGAGAGCTAATGTAAGGTTAGGAGGTATAGGAGGTATTAAAGGATACATGACAAAGCCCGCCTAGATTGAACATAATACTGAGAAGATGTTCATACGTCTGTAGTGAAGGCAAAAGGACTCCCAGCAAAATAAGTCAAACCTATATACCTCATTAGGTAAATTTGCGTCGATTTCCAAGCAGAAACCTAGGCGATTATAATGGCCATGTACTATATTGTGAAGAACAGGTGGAAGGTGAAAAGTATCTGCGTCTGTAGTGACAGCCAAACTGTACCAAAGGCCTTGCTCAACCCTTTAACAGCTTCCAGGATAGTTCAGGAATACAAGTCCTCTCTGAATTTGGTCTGTAGTCACAATTTGACTAAGACTTGTCTGGGTCCCGGGGCACCACGGGATCGCAGGAAATAAGATCTCCGACGAGAATAAGAGGAAAAATTCTCAGGACCTGAACAAGTGTTGGGTCTACCGGCGTCCTTTGTTAGAGCTTCCATCGATGGTTTGGCCCTCTCGAGACCACAATCGGAGGTGCATGACTCTCCAAGATGCAGACAGACCAAGCGTATGCTCCCAAACGTCTGTAAAAAATCCACGGCATTCTTATTATCTCTTGGCAGAAAAGACTGCAGACGACATACAGGCATAAAAACCTAAACATCCTAAACATCCCAACCTAAACATGAGCTTGGCCAAAGCGATGAAACCCTCTGTCTGTAGCGAGGACGACGACACTGCAGAGCGCTTCTTCTGTCACTGTCCCACCTTTGCTCGGATCAGGTGGCAGGATTTCGAAACTGAAGTGGTGAAGTGATGTAGGCTCCTCATCACAGAAATGCTTTCTGAAGAAGAGAAACTATAGCATGTAGAAATTTTTGGAGTCAGAGTGCTCCAGTATAGCTACAGCATGACCAGTTTTTGAGTCAGAGTGCCCCAGTATAGCGTTCAAGAAATAAGTCAAACCTCTGTAAGACTACCAAACTTAAGATGATTTTTTCTATATGTCAAACAAAATTAGTTAAATGTTTCAGAACTTAGACTTCAATTTTCCCCTATTTTACTACACTCCATAATTCGAACATTCCATAAATCGAACAAAATATTTGTTCCCGTGATTTTTATGGAAGTTCGACTATATGTACGAATTTTTTGGGGTGTCTCTTTTATGGTTTTAGAACCATAGAAACCAGGAAAAAAAGCAGAGAACTCCAGTTGTTGATAAAATTAAAATACATGAGACATCGAAAAAATTAAAACAAATTTTGGATTATCATAAAAAAATATAAAAAATATAATGCCTGGAGCTCTCTCGTGTGTGGTTTACCCCCGCGCCCCGATGGCAACATCTTTACGAATTTTCCATCTAGAGAATTCTGGGATGCATGACTTTAATAAAAGAAACAAACTTTTGTCGGGGAAGTGCTGCATACATGACCCATGTTTGCAATATGGACCCACCACAATATCTCTCAACAGGAAAAGGGTACACATGCCACTATAAATTCTTTTCATTCATTTCCGAAATGGCTGCCGGTCGTTGTAACTTGCGCTGCCTTGTGCAACGGGTGTGTGGCGTAGACCATTATTTAATTATTTTTTGTTTAATCTTATTAAATTTGTTTTCAAAAATTTCAAGTGCTTTGCGCGGACACAGAGTCCAGGATTCACAAAAATGGGGAGAGAGTCCATTTTCCCTGTAGAGCTCTAACTGGTCCATATTTAAAACAGTGTAGTCCATATTAGCAGCATTTTTTGAAAAGTTTAAACAAATTTGTTTTGTTATGCTTTTATTTTTTTTTTTTTTTTTGCCAAAAAGTATTTGCTTCAATTATTAAAAAATAAAAACGTGAATTAATGCATTTTTGTTAACAAAAATGTTATAGGTGAGCCATATTTGGAACACTGACTATGTATACAGAGAAAGCTCCCGTAGGCGGACAGCGACAGTCGGGGCCGGAAAAGAGTCGTCTGTGCATAAGAAAGTATGGAACATCAATTTAAGATCCACGGTAGTGAGAAATTGTCCCCCCATAGGAGCTCTCACAGTACTATACTCCCGACAAAACGTTACAATTTCAGAAACACATCGCCGACTAAGGGCGGTCTTGAGTCAAATTATGAGTGACTTGTCTTTGTGTTTTGTAAAAACATTTTTTGGAGTATGTGAACGGTCATTTTTTCATAAGCAAATGGCAATACTGGCAATACTCAAATCTGGCAATTTTTAAAATCTGATGGAAATCAATTAGAAGTGAACAGTGACACTTGCTCACATGATTTCCAGAATCAATACTGCCATTTCTGACGAAAGTACCTTTACTTCTGTTTGAATGATTATCTCACCGCACACGTACCGATTGACACGATTGACACATTATGTGTCGATGGGGCGACAAGTTTGAGCAACGAGTGGCCTTTAGTTGATCTTAAAATACTTTCAAAATGTTCATCATCATCATATTCAATCGATGATGAATTTAAAATAAAAATTGATTGCGAGACGACGACTTCGTCAACCACTTTAATGTAATCTGGTCACGATCAGACGATTTCATTTTCTTTTGTCACTCCATCTATCGTCATACAACATCACAGCCACTCTTCGTTGACAGGACACAAAAGGATTTTGCCAACCGAAATGTACGAAACTGAAAATGCCCTTGACCCATCCTTGTCCATCTCCGGCATAATTCTGCCCGCCGGGTATGCTCTGCAACAGGCCGAGAAACAATTCATAACACTTGCCCATTGACAAGTGTCACATCGATCACGCTCAACTCCAAGAAGACCCACACACATCTGCATGCACACTGACATCCATCTAGTAAAGATACAAGTGTGCACACTTAGTGTAAGTACTTTTTGTTTCCTGTAACCTTGTTGGCATCAAATGAGTGCCAGGGTCCTTTTCGATTCGATGGCTTTTATGAAAATTGATTAATTGTATTCCATTACAGTGGATCCCTTTCAGGTCGTCTATTTTAAAAGGGAACCAAGTGCTATTTTCAGCAAGCACACGCACAAACACTCTAGAAGCTCCGCTGAAGGCTAGAGTTTATTCCGCTTCAGTTTGAAGATGAAATTCATCACCCAACGAGCACGCAAGAAGTATGATTAATGAATGAAACTTCGAATGAAAGGGAAAAACATCTCAACAAAGTAATTACCACCGTCCGGGATCACCACCAGCAGACAAAGTAAAACGGCTCCAGGGGGAGGGGAGAGAATAAAATAAAATCTGTGTAAACTACCGCCTCTCCACCGATCGAGAGCCACACGGACCATTGTTCCACCATCCACCAACCCCCAACCCCATCGCTGCCACATCCCTGACCTAGTTCGCATAACGAACGATGAGAGCACAATTAATCTCGGAGCATAATACGTTCGGTATTCCCGGAACGACAAAACAAAGAAATGTATATCAGTGCATACCCTTCCTGCACATCTATCAAATGTTCGTTGAAAAATCGAAGCGAATGGCACAAGGTGGGGGACGCAACAAAAAATACAAGGAAATAAACATTATGAACGGTGAGTGGAGAGAGGAAGAGCCGAATCGCTTCGAGCATAATTAATTCCGATCATCTTAAGAGGATTTGGCACCCAGTCACCCCAGCCTACACTGGGGGCCGGATGTGAGCCGTTTAGCCTTTCAGGCAAAAGCCAATAGCCGGAGAGTGAAGAGGAGGCAAAGGTAACATCAAAAAATAGCTGATCCGCCGGAGCGGAATTACGTAAAATACCAAAAGTCATTCTTCAATTCGCCCTCGTTCGTTGGTGTGTATGCTGTGCACACAGCCACACGCACACACACACACAAAAACAACGGCCGAGATGAAGTGCAAGAGAAAGAGCGAGACATCGAGAGAGGACGAGAGGAGATTAACACACGTGTAAGGATACAACACGATTTCAGGGAACCACTGTGCCAGAGGTCGGGTGCGAAATGAGCCCACCACGTATTCCGGATCTTCGCCATATCTCCGCGAGTTTGTGATAAAAACAAAGCCAACCCAAGAAAAACAGGACACCCTTTATCCAGGTGGCTGCACGTGTGTGAGTGGGGCTGTATGCAAGATACAGGGTTTACGATAAGTTAATAATGAGAACACAAAAACAATACATCTTCTCGCCGGGATGTGCCCGTAACAACCTCTACTTGGCCTCTGGCAAGGACGCACAAAAACTTAACATCCTGTCCCTTCTACAATTGCAGGTACACCAAGGTACTAGCCAGGCACCCAACACTCTCTGCGGGAGTGAAGGGAATTTCGTGTATCGCGTCCATGTCGACACTAATTAAACTCACCTTACATTGCTAGCATCTAAATCGCTTGAGATGCCATTCAGAGGATGTGTTAAGGAGACGTTTCGAATTTCCAAAGACACCCAATAATTTTTCTCTTTTTTGTTTTTGTGTGTGTGTCTCCTTTTACTTGTGAACACCTCTCCTTGCCGTTGTCGTCCAACTAAAAGTCATTCAAAATTAACGATATCCTTTTTGCTGGCAGCGCTTTCACTGAATTATGTTTCTCAGTTATAAATAGACACTTGGCTACAGGACACAGCATCACAATTACAACCACATTGTAGAGTGGCTCTGTGTGCTCTAAGAGAATGTGATTTATTTGTTTTATTTTTATTTGTGGAAACAAGAGAAATTACTTCAGCTCACCCAAGTTTTTGTATTGAAGAAGCAAGTGTTGCAAAGGATACTGTTGCCCAAGGTCCTTCAGATCTCCTCTTACACAGATGTACGAAACAAAAAAAAAAATCATAAATTCGTATCTTTTCTGTTTTTTGTATAAATTTTTGCTTTCAGTTCACTCCTCTGCAGTTATCTTTGTCCAGCGCGAACAGAAACAAGAACAATGCTGACGACGAATCAAGGACAGCACTGATTCGTCCCGGTCGTTGCGATTGTATGCAAAACGAAACGCCAAGTGCTCATCATTCTTTTCCAAGCAATTTTTTCTTCTTTTTTTTTTTTTTTCTTGTGCCTTCTCAAGACTGCTCAACAGGGTGGGATAAGGAGCGATATGCACTGAGGAACCTTTGTTCAACCCATTAAGGACTAATTTAAATGTGAACTATCTCGATTCTCACAAGTGTGTCCGCTCCGCGAAGTATATGCAATGGGTGGCTAATAAAATGTTAACACTGGCAATCGCGCGTAGCTCGTATCGGTATCCGGAATTCGATTTGAGTATCTCACACTGGGACAACTACACCAGGTCACTAATCACACACAGAGCCCGCAATCAGAAATCAGAATTCAAAACCGAAGGACGGAGAGTAGTGTCGCGCATCGAGTTGTCTGCGATGGTGGGGCACTACTTATGCAATGCAACACACATGCTAAAGACACTCTATCTCGGACTGAAGTGCGAAGAGCTGCTGCTCCTTTCAGGGGTTACTTTTGTCTTTAACACTTTTTGTTGCGTTTTATTCTTGCTTTTTTCCCTTTTTTTTGCCGAAACAAACACAGACGACACTCTGGTGCAAACGAAATAGAAAGTGGCGCGCACACTCACTACAGATGCGAAATAGAACACGGGAGATACGGCGAACTGCCCTCACACCGAGGGGAGGTTTTGGATATCTGCTTTAACAATCTTTCGCTGCTTTTTGACTTTTTTTGCTATATTTCCCGTTGTTTTTGCTGGTTTCTTTTAAGTTTCCAATTAGTATCTATTGGCCGGGGTGGTTGTTTCTCGGTTTTAGACTTTTGACGCAAATACCACACGAGAGGGAAGAAGTGTACCATTTGCACCACCGCACACCAGTGTGCCAGAGACGTTTATGCGCTAGCATTTTCCGGGCGCAAATCATTGTGTGAAAATTTGCTTTAGCTCCGGTCAAGGCCAAGCAAGGCCAACCGATGTGAAAGCTCTGCAATACTCGTGTACGTATCCACACACACACACACACTCGCACAACCCTCCACAAAGAGAGAGCTACAGAGAGCATTGAAAAAAAAACCGAAAGAGACCAAGCCAGAGTGCTGCTGCGAGGGCGGAGGAGGTTGAGGCAGGCAAATTATCTGTATACCAAAGGTACGGAAGAGCAAGGTTTAGGGATGTTACTGAGGACGTTGCTCGTTGAGAAAGTGCTTTGCATTTAACGCGACGAAAGCTTTGGTCTTGAAAGATTGGTTGGTATCCATTGAGAGGTGCTTAATGGTGGCCATCACGTATTTGATGGGTTGTCGTTGTCGTAGTCATCTGTTTTCATTACCATTTGGGTGGGAAATTAAAAGAAAATAATGTCTGCATGGGAATTGCTTATGCTATGCGGAGCTAAGTTTGAGTCAAGGGAGTGTGTTCACCCTTCAACTGATGGGGCACACTTAAATGCCGACGCGGCAGAGACAATATTGCCGTCCATGGTAAACACAACTGGCCCAAGTGAGACACGCACACCTGAGCAAAGGGGAGCTTTTCGCACCACAATGTGTCTGGGGATGAGTGAGGGCAGTTACACGGCTTGTATGGACTTACTGAAAGGCCTTGCGTGCATTTGAATTTTTGCCATGCTTTGATCGGATAGAGTTTTTAGTGAATTTGCAAAGCTGGCCTGTGGAGAAAAGCATAGTGGGAAGGAAGGAATCTTATAATAAAATTAAGTTAACGTATGCTTCGGTGAGAACTGATCGAAAAGAAGCCAGGCATCGTGAAAATTCAATCAATTAGGCAAATACGATAATCTGAGTGGTATAATTGCGAATATTTTCAACAAAAATTGTCATTTACGTATGGGACAAATAATTGCTTTCACTCTCACACAATAAAGAACAAGTTAACGAAACTTGACGAAGCTCAACGAAACTTAACGAAGCTTAACGAAACTTAACGAATCCGAAGGAAGGTGTTCTTAGTCTCATAGCGTCCGTCTTTTAGTGTGCAGCCGCTTGATAAGGTCTACGCGCGTTCATCATGGTTGCGCTTTCGTTATTTGTTCAATGGACCATCTGATGGGACGAATCATATCCTATGTTCGGCTCTACCCACTTGGTCAATTCCGTGCTATATGTCACAAAATTTAAAACCTAAATTTCCTGTGTTTTCCAATCGAGCTATTCAGAAAAAAATTGGTATTGACCAATTATGTAAAACGTCTCTCCGTGGATTGATAAATTGTTGTTCCAGCTGTCTGCAGTGCTGTCTGCGTACGCACAATATGTCGCTAAATGATCCTGTGGGAGGAGAAGTTTTGCAAGGAAACAAGGGGATAGTTAAAGAGCGACGAAAAATGGTCGCCACACTGGGATACTGATCACAGAACGATACGTTATTCAATATCCTCTTTCTTCTCAGTCTTCGGCAACACATTATCGTTGTTTAATTAATATTATTTATTGTTTTATTTATGTTTTTCAAACAAACCTAAAAACCTGTTTTGAGCATCCTACTGCTCATCATTCGTTACCCAACACAGTCAATACGTGCGAAAATCAACCCAAGCATAGTGTACACATCATCGAGAGCCTCTTGAGTGTCTAGTAGTTCATGGGCAGAGCGCCACTCGACGGAACCCACTATGAATAAGAATACCCCTAAAATATAACCCATATCATATTTTATTCTCCATTTCAAACGCCCCAAGCATTAATCGAGAACCGAAAGCCCACCAACCGCTTTAGTACATCCCTGGCTTCCTCAACTTGGCTCTACATCACCCGACAACTTTCAGCATCCACCCACCCGCTGTCCCCACGAAAAAGGCACACGGACAGATGCTTGCAAAAAAAAAATTGCTCTCAAAAATTATGTATAATTGCAATTCTAAAGAATTCACAGTTTTCGCCATTATGCGTGTGCGTGTGCACATGGCAAGAGGCTTTGCCGGGAAGATAGTGAAAACATCAAAAAAACAAAAAAACATGAATGTGTTAGAAAAACAAACAAAGCAATCTAGTCGCCCCTGCCAAAGCACTAGGAAGCATGTCAACACAATCGATGTTAGGCAACCATGTTCGGATGACAAGTGAACCACTCCCCCGCCCGACCCTTTCGTGGTGATTCTCACCCTCTCTGAGTATACCAACAAGTCGCCTTAGATGTCGTTTTTCTCTTCGGTATCCCATTTTTCTCTCGCTCGTGTTGAGTTTTATTTATTTATTCCACTTCTCATCCCTTGCCAAGTTTTTCTCCCGACCCTTCCTCAATGTCGTTCTCTTTCTCTCTTCTCGTCCTGGGAAAATAATAAAGAATGAGGACAGTTTTGAAAAATGAATAGCACTCCTGCAATAATAACAGCTACGAATGCATTTTCAAAGTCAAGGTCAACGCGACTGCATGCAGGGGCGTGGGTGCAGTTGGTGGTGGGGGTGAAATGGATGAAATGTAATAATGCAAATTGCAGCCCCACTCACACGAAGGGCACAGGCAACACTTGTCCTTCCCCACAATAAAGGCGCTTAATAATTAACAAAGACAATTGGGTACCGACCGAAGAGCCAGCGGCCAGTGGGGTGGGGGTTGACCTTAGGCTCCGCTGTTCCTCATAAAGTCTGACAACTTGCCGCACACATAAAGCGATTGCACTTGGCTCACTCCAGTGACCAGGGCTCATCGACGAGAGGCTCTCATCAATTATTCGATTCGCCGGAAGCGGGCCTGGATGATATCTGGCTGGCTGGATCTAGATGGGATATCTTTGAATTGCAAAACACATTCAATCGAAGTGGAATGGAAAATATGTTCGAGTGCGCCCACCCGGCTATTGTCTGTCCAACTGGCACCCAGAGGGCTACTCCGATGGTCTTCAGTCACATGACCTTGGCCAAGTATATTGATTTCCTGTTGCACCTCACCCTGCCAACTTTCATGTGTATCCGTTCGTTTTTCATTTTCAATTCTTTGTCAGATGTGTGCTCAGCCCGGTGGAAAATTTCGGTTTTCGACACAGCTTTCAACGGGAGCACTTTCGCTGCATTGGATGGGCATTGGAAAGCCATCTGCGAAGCTCCGTCACATGGGTGAAAGCTTGGAAGCTGCCGCAGCAGCTTTCCGAAGGATTTTCCCAAAGTTTTAGCTCACCGCTGACGTTTGTAACCCTTCTGCAGATGGGAGCACAAGCATGTCACATTGAATTGAACCGGAGCGCTGTGCTATGCGATAAAGGAGGGGCGGAATGCTGCCAATGCGATAAGAATGGAACGTGTTTCAACAGGCGGATTTTATCGACACGATAACAAGATGCTCTCAACGGACGGCGGGTGGGGGAGATATTTATAATCTTTTCGGTGTATCATAACATATTTGTTTCGCCATTCAGTTGAGGTAGAGGTGTGGTGCTATGTGTGCAAATGGTGAGGGGGCATAGTCGCTGACCCATTTTATGAATGTCGAAATGGGAGATGACATCGGTGATTGACAATCCGATGTGAGAGGTTTTTGTTGTGTCCGTTTATTTCCGACGAGCAAATTACGATCTATTTCTGGGTTATGGCATATTTTCTGGGAATCAGCGGCGGCCAGTAGGTGTTTGGTTGATTTTACGTGACAATTTGTAATGTGCGTGGGAATTTGTAATTAGGGTGAAGTGCCAACTATTCAGAGGCACGCAGTTATGGCCCACCACGCCAATGTACAAATGCCAGGTACCCCTAGGAGGTTTTCGAAGGTGTTGTGTTGTTTGCAATTTGTTGGCCATTTTACGACATAGATCAGAGACCGGGGTTTTTGGGCTCATTTCGACCTGAAATAGATAACTTTTCTGGGATTAGTCCGTATGAATATAGCAGTGAAGGGCTACGGAACAGTATTGGTCGACCTTTTTTACTTTACGTTTTTAACATAGTTCATTAGTTTTATCTAAATTGAGGAGCTTCAAAACAGAAGATGAGAGTTGCATCTGAATAATCTGTGCTATTCACTTCCAGTGTGAGCCCTGGGTACGGTATTTAAGTCGCTGTTCTTTACTCGAAGGACCAATGAATGCTTGTAAGCAACAATGTGCTAGTCGATGCCCGAATAATAATTCGTTGACCCCGTACCGCTGATGGGGGAAGTCAGCTTACTAGACAGGGTTTTGTATGGGACTCAACTTTATTTGTGTATATCAGTTCCTTATATACCTCAAATTTGCTTTGTCTACATTTTCTTTCAAATTGCTTATGCCACAGTATATGTACATTGGGTTTATTTTGATAGCAAGAAATAAGACGCGAGAGAGGTGCGTATAGGTGTACAAATAATGTGCACTAGAGTGATAGTGGAATGAGAAGTTGTGATATGTGCTGTGTGCTGTATAAGTTGCCGTCATGTATCAATTGTTCAGTTTGATCACAACACTGTGCGACTTCCAAAAAACCATTGGGTTTTGTATCTTCATTTCGATAAACTGATTAGCCCGATTGGTTGAAAACAGATTTCATGTCTAATCCAACGTTTTTCAGCATTTAAGGGTAAGAGGAGCCTCAGCAAGGACTTAACCAGGAATAACCAATTAATCATATCATTTTGCATTCTTTTCCTGAAATATTATAATAAATTCTGACCAAACAAGAAACGAGATAAATTTTAATAATCTTATTCTTCCCATTCACGAGCGATTGCATAATTTTCTTTATTTATTTATATTTTGACAGATATTGCAATGCCTCTCATTTTTCTCAGTAATTCAAATCAAAAATGAGGTGTTACAGAGCAGAAATGAAGTGTGATAGAGATGCACAATTTCTACCTCCCTTGCCCCTTAAAATTGTCGACTTTTTTAAACGTTTTCTAAAGCCAAATTAACCAATCACTGAATGGCACGTACGTTTTTCAGTGAATAACTGTCGATAAGTCTCTGATATGCGTCGATCAGCTGTAAAGTTGGGCATCTCTATCATACTTCATTTCTGGTAATTTACTTTACTTACTTCAAAAATGAGGTATTTCAGAGATAGCCAACTTCTATCTCTCATTCCCCTTGACAATTTTGACAAATTGACGTTTTCTCAAACTAAGTGGACCAATCAGAGAACAGAATTCACATTATTTCGTGAAAACCCGTCAAAAATTCATGAATAACTGTCAAATAAGCTTCTCAAATTCGTCGATAGGGTAGGGGTCAGCTCTAGTAGTCTCTATAGTCTTCATTTCTGAATTACCGCTTTTTTACATATCTTTTTCTTACGTTTTTTCTCCTTATTTACACTTATTTACGCGTTTTATTTTTCACAGATTTTAACATCACTGCTACGGAATGATGGTCGAATCTGGAGTCTGACAGCGGACGTAGTTAGCGCTAGATTCTGTTGCACCAGGGAACAGCATGCAACGCTTCTTACTCAATGCTCACTTTTGTACAGAAGAGATCATGTATTTAATACACAACACATTGGATTACAACTGGCCATAACATTCATTTCCAGATCTGATACTAGACACAAGACGTCCAGCGTAAATCATAACTTGCAGCGTCATGAGGCGTCAGCTTTGAAGATGTACTACCGGGGACAACAGAGCAGTCACTACCCGTGCTCACTGTGTGTCAGATGTCGTGATTTTATGGGATAAAGATAATGACCTCAAAAGTACTGAGACCTGTATAGACAAATTTTGGAAATTAATTCCCAATCGCCGTTGACCAGCGACATTTTTTTTAAATACAGCCCATTTATGTACATGCGCACACAGTTTTTGCCATAACTGAAGCCACAGACATTTGACGGCCCGCGTGTCGGATGAAATCCATCAAATCCTTTTAAGTCGTTCCAATTTCGATTCATCAGAAAAGAGTTAAGTTTTCGACTTTGTCAAAATCTAGTCTTGAAGGTAGATTCTTTAAGCTAAGCATATTTTACACACACTAAATATATGCATCCTTAAACTCATCCTCTCTTTAAACTGTGTTCGACATTGCCGAAGATTTTTGATTCAAAGTCTTAGACACATTTTTAAAAGAACAAACTGTACTCCTACCACGAATGTACGAAAGTCAGCCATAAGGGATGAGTAACTTCAGAGGTCCCGCAGGAAATACAACTTTTGCACGTCGATTTGACGAATTGTTAAGCCACCATCAAGCGATCTTCGCTTACTTGTCCTGTTTGAGATCTCAAGAAACAGTTCCTCTTGCACGCCTTTTGAGGACAAAGCATTTAAGCCAACATCAAGCGATCAAGAAACAGTTTTACAGCGTTTTTAAAGTGCCTACAATATTTGTCACATTTGTTCATTTTTGTATTATCCACCTTTCGCGAGTATTTTAGGGCCTACTAAAGTCTAAACTGAACAAATAAATAGGGTAGGTTGCATTGCGTTACAGTTTCGAAGTACCTGCCACATTCCGCCTTCGAGAATCAAAATGTCAAGGTTTGATCGTACAAAGGCAATAATTTTGACTTACATCCCCATGGAAATAGTGGGCAATCTCATTGCATCCATAAATTATCGATGAGCTGCAGTAATGGTTGGATACGAATTTGTTAATTATTTGCTTATAAATTCAAATACAGTCGAAGCCGGATAATAGCACTTCCAGAGTGCAATGAAACACTATGACATTAAGCAGGTTGTGGTTTTATCCGATCCATCACACAAACAGTTTAAAAGCGAAAAATCCAATAAAGGGGTTGGCTCCCCAAATGTCAGCAAGCTCGCGTCGAAGGCAGTGTAAGAGAAAAGTTCATATACATGTATATAAATGGAGATGAACTTTTCTCTTGGAAATCAAGTGAATTACGGTCCTGTGTAGGATGTGCCAATAAGCGGGCAAAATTGTACGTAATGTGTGTCACATACTTTATGTGATATTCAGCGGGATGTGGGCGTTGTGGGTATGTGCTGCTTGGGTTCGATTCCCGACCAAAAAAAAACCTTCACGGCTCCACCTCTCTCGAGTCACTGACTAGAGCTTCTCAAACTTGGCCGCCCGGATACGGCATAAAACTGTAGGTCCCTTCCGCTCCTGCAAAAAAAAATAGCACGCACAACCCCATGGCCCTGTACGGGCTGTAGCACCCATAGTATTATTAAGCGGGTTGTGCCATTATGCGATGGGTTATTTAATGGTTTTGCGCCAGTACGCAATGTACACTGGAGCATTCAGACTCTAAAATTGGTCCATTGTACTGCCAGGCAGCAACCAGCAACCTACTTTTGCTGACCATAAATCACAGCTGGGTAGAAGCGGGACACATCTCACACATTCTTCTCGTCTCCTGACGTTTTCTTCCAAGAGGCAGTGTCCTGAATTAGCACTTGGTTATAGAGATCGGTATATGGCGTGGGCCAGATAAGTTCAGAGGTTTGGCAGTTGGCATGATTTAAGGCCATCTCGTGTTAAATTTGCTGGTAACGGAGGACAGGGATGTTTCATACCTTCCTAGGTCGTCTACTGTCTGTGATGTCTTCACTAACCTGGATAATGTCGCTCATGAAAGGGAGTTTTAAAGAATTTGTGAATGAGTCGCATCAACCCATTAATTCTTCTCAAACTATACTTCATTAAATTGGAAGAAAATGGGAAAAACGATATGTTAATTCTCTCTCTCTCTCTCTCTCTCTCTCTCTCTCTCTCTCTCTATCTCTCTCTCTCTCTCTCTCTCTCTCTCTCTCTCTCTCTCTCTATCTCTCTTTCTCTCTACATTGATGTTTTTGATGAGTACTGCTACAGTTGGAAGCTTGATCGTGGACAACCCGATATTAACTCGATTTCCTTGCGAACCTAACTGGCAGAATTCAGCTTTGCATGGAGCCTTCGTGTGATCAGCTGCTCGGCCTGCTCACTGAGTTCTTCTCCCACACTGAGTTCTTCTCACCAGCGCTCTCCTGAATCCGGATGCTATCCTCTGCTTGTGCGGACTAACAACGTGAGTAGAAATTTTTCTATTAGTCGTATCTGCACGTGTAAGCGTGTTAGAAGGCTGTTAACTTGGTTAGCCCTATGCTGCAGAGATTTGTTTGCGCAAATGAATGTAATTTTTGATTGAATATTCAAAAGTAGGCAGACACTCAAGCTCAGACACAGCCCGAAATTCAAGCCTCATCGACAGAAGTCGTGGCTGTGTTCAAACATTTAAATTAAAGTTTGTCTGTTTGTCCATGTAATATTTTATGATAGGCCAGAACTTCAGAGTACATATACAGCCGCAAATCCACGCCCCCCTCCCCCCTCCCCTCTTTGGGCTGCTAATTAAAAATTGCTGTTCATAGCCAACTTTGTGACTTCATGATGTGAGCAGCAAATAATATTAAAAAACAAAAAAGTTAACCCAATTCCTAACTACCCCCGTCATCAGTCATCTGATTACAAAACAGCTCCACAAAAAGAGACCCGCCGCAAATCGCAATCCCATTCATCTCGTGAACAACAAAAAGGGGGAACAAACAAAAGAACAAGAAAAACAAAAACAAACAAATTAATTTCAAGGCTTCCCTTATCTCATTTATCCGAGTCGTCTCATTTGAGCGGACGTCAAGGAAAACGAAGAAGATACGAGGAAAACAAAAGTTAAATTCGATTCTAATCGAATTATCTGACAGTCTCTATCGATTCCTTGCCCCCGATTTCCTGTGTTGCTTTGTGTTTTACTGTCCCCCTCTTCTATTTATATGTTTAGTGTTTATTGGCTTACGCACTATTAGATGAGATTTAGTTTTACAACCCTTCGTTTGTAAAGTTTTATTGAATTCCATTCGATTCGTTACTGAGATACGATCGTAAACAAGTTGTTCTTTGTGACATTGTCACTTGATTGAGTACGTGTGCCTGTAGCGGCTGCCAGCGGGGAGCTGAGGTTCATCAGATGTCTTGTATAAGTAGTACCTGTCACGTTAGTCACTTCAAGACTTTAGTGGGGGTGGCTTAAGTTGTCAATCGTTGAGTTGTTAAAGGATTTAAAATAAATGTGTTACTTGAACGAATGAATCTGATGAAGGTTAGTGATATGGTCGACAGTTAAGGATCTTTATTATGTATCTTTGAATGTTTAGATTACGCTCGCTCGGTTATCGAGACTTTGTGGTGGTGCGATAGATACTCACATTTTGGAAACCAGGCAAGTGGTTGACACTTGGCAGTTTTATACGTGAGTTTGTATCACAAAAATGCTTTGCCATCTGATTGGAAAATTGTTGGCCTTCACGGGACGGTCGGTAGATAGGATTCACTGCGCTGACAATTACCACAAATTTGAAAAAACCTTCAAGTAACGAGCGAGAACCCTACGCTGGTATCAGGTGTTCACAACAGCTCACACATATTCACAGACACAGGTCGAAAAATCGTTAAAAGAAACGCTTTTGGATGAGATCAAGGAGGAGCAGGTGAGGTAGAAGTTGAATATCTCCTTGCACATTTATTTCTGGTGGTCACAGACAGAGACCGGTGGTTCGATTCTCTTGCCAAAGAGGGGGCATGATGGCGTGACAGGGTCATGCCGCTTGCCGTCACGGCATACGAGTCGGTTTGACTACGAAGGCGAGGCATTAAATGTTTCACATCAAAAACGAGGAATTAGTTCACGGGTAGGCTTCTACCGAATGTAGGAAAGTCTACATCTCACTTGTCACACTCAAACTTAATTCAACAGACCGACCTCAGATAGGTTTGGTCCATGTTCTGTCCTTTGTCGCGCCAACTCTGAGAACAGCCTTCCTCGGATTGCAGATTTGTATCAGATCAAAGTGATCAATGCACACATGTCCGTCGAATTTCGGATGAGACTGTTCTAAATTACAGAAGAAGACGTTTTGCAGTACGCTGCAGTAGTTGGATGAACAGAGACATCTTAGTTGAAGTCTTAAATTCTCCAATTCCTCCCCTATCGTCCATTTCGGATCAACGAGTTTATACTTCCGAAGCAGAAGAGAGCGAGTGGTTGGATTACTACAACCATCTAATATTGCAAGTAAAGCTTAAATAACTAATTTCTTGATGATCTTGATCTTGATTAGAATGTTTTTCCAGACTCCCGCTTAAGTTAAAATTTTGTCTTGACAACACAAGCCAACTTATAGCTGTGTACATAATTTTGAGATTGACTGTATGCCAGTTTTTCAGTCATCCCTAAGGCCTAGCTTCTCAGCAACCACTGTTGCGCATGCTATTGGTCTCTCGCGAGTGAAAGGGACCTACAATCCTACACCGACTCCAAACGGCCAATTTGAGAAGCTTGGTTCAGACAGTTATACTCTTTGAGCGTTATAGGGGACTCAAAAGAGGTGGAGCCGTGGAAAGTATTTTTGCTCCTAACTGGAATCGAACCTCGGTTGCGTAGGATCATGTGCATAGACGCACACGCACCAACCCACAACGCCACCTGGGATATTTCCTAAAAAACCACCACATCGAAGGTCGTTTTCATATGCACAAGCACAGCACCAACATTCATCAGCATATCGACAAGAGCTTCAAAAGCCTACAATCAACCCAAATATTAATTAGTTAATGTACGCTATAGACCTGTGTCCACTTCAGATTCGAATCCGGACACAGCAATCTCTCGTGTGTCATTCATTATGCTCAATGATTGTAACTACCCCGTTTTCAAGCTGGCGAAGAGAGAGAATAATAGCAAAACAATAGCAGACACTGAAGCCCCGCCAGTGGAATAAGAAAATGAGGAAAAATAACAACAGTACTCCTTGATTCTTTAGAACCATCCCAGACTCCCAGCCCCAGTCAGGGCCACTCAAAGCCCACAAGACGTAAGGACTCGTCTCCAACTTAATTCAGTTTGTTTCGGCTAATTGGCTGCATTAACATCATCGATTGACCACTCTTTCCGCGACACGGGTCAAGTGCGGATAACTCAGAGTAACGTAATTCAGTTTCCCGTCCCAGTGGGTTGTCATTAATTTTAATTTGCATCCATTTTCATCTTTCCCTCCGTCTCGGTGTACACCAACAACTGCGTTCTCTAATTAAGAGGGCGGAATGATTTTATTTCAAAGATCATTCAAAATTCATCAGGCCGCTATTAACCGACCCCATCTACCACCTCGCGGCACCGTCCCCCTCGCGGCATCCATTAATTCGATAAATAATTCCATTCGCAAAGGCATTCAGCCCCAGTCAGCTCAATCATTGTTATACTTCACGTTTAATGGATCGACTTCGCGAAATCGCACGTGCTTATCACCGGCCGCAGCTCTGTCGCACGTCGACGTCACACATTCTGCTGCGCTGCATGCCCGCGCGCCCCTATCGACACTGCCACTCAAATGGATTTCAAAATCTCGGCAAAATAAAAACCATCCACCACTTCACCGATGAACTTAACGAAAATCCAAAAAAAAAAAAAAAACGACAAAAAAGCAAAAAGCAAAAAAACAAGGAAGTTGTCACCAAAACGTGATCCGAATCGGAGTGCTGTTGTGTCAAGCTAATCGCGGCGATAATGAACCGCGTTCGCCGAACAACATGAAATCATTTGTGAGTAATTCAAGCTGATAAGCGGTCGTTTGTAGATTTCAATCTAACGCTGAAAGGCCCATTCGTCACATTTCGCTGATACATGTGCAGATACGGGTGACCTTGTGACCGACCACTATTTGACAGCTGTCAAGTTGAGAGCTCCTTAATTCGGAACCGGAGAGTTATTGATTGGTACGCTGCTGTGATAACTTTCCCTCGAAATGGGTTTTACATTTATCGATTGAATGCATTTTAATTAGTCACCCGGGACGGGGGACTTTAATTAAAAGAACATTTGTTTCGTTCACACCTTGCTGATGAGCTCTCGCACCGAGGAGCATGCCGGTGGGGTGAGAAATTAATTTACCCTGCGCTCCGGTTTGAACGCCTTGTGTCATCTCTCTCAGGCCGTATTCTGATCATCATTTCCACACAGACGTTTTGAGAACCTACATATTTACGGCGGAAAATTCATCAGATATTTATGGTGACTGCGACAGATTGAATTCGATCGAACACCGTCGTAGGTTTGGCGCTATAAATAAATTAGTTTTAAATGTTCACAGGTCAGGGGAGGGCGTGTGAAGCGACACTGCCATCGGGACTGCTGCCATTTTAACACAATCTCCGGCTGGGAACGTGGGATTTCAGTGGACGCAGGCAATCAAAGGCTGACGTTGGAAAATACTTAAGAGACCATCGTGAATTAAAGATCAGACAGCCGTGCTCTGAAAGATTCGTGGAAAGCAAAAAAGAGTCGCAAATCACGGGAGGAGCTAGGTAGGAACTAGGTGGGTAGTAAATGGTATGCACTCGGTTTTTAATTGTGAATCAATAATAGATGCAAATTGCGAATAAGCTTGAATTCATGAAGCAACGCTTGCCATTTACTTTTCAAAGACTTATTTATGTAAATGTAGCTCAAAACTAGGTGGTCGACATGGAGAATCCAATTGTGGCCCATTTTTTTGAGCAAATTGACTGTCATCTTTCCTATTCACATGTGTTGTTGCCCTCGAATGCTGCAATAGACGATGGCTTGTCGGCGTCGACGAGTGAGTTGAAGCACCCGCATTAGCAGATTGTGAGAGACAGATAACTTGTTTCTCAATAGGTACATCGATTCGCGTGCCCTTTGGCATGCAGAACAGTCGAGCAGATTCTGCTCGTACATTTCAGGCAAGAGACAAGTTCGAATGACTTCGACAGCAGGAAACTCCATTGACGGTGACCTTGTTCTCGTGGTAACCTTTGAAGAAATACGTGCCAGTCATTCCTCCGAAACATAGAACGCACATACGCCTTATTATTTCAGGAACGTTTCCCACTTTACATGGTTTTTCAAATCTAGCTGGATATAGGTTATTGACTCCGACGGGTACTGAAACAGATCTCTCGGTGACTGATATAGACATTCAACGAATACTGCAAACGGAGCATGAATTAGGAGGCGGACGAGGCACTCCCACCTTCTGTGTAACCCATCAGCACTAAGCTCCCTTGGGCGAATTGTGTTCAAATTTCTGAAAAGAATTGTTAGACAAGGGCTTCCGGGTATACAAATTCATCTAAAAATCGAAATCAATTTGGGAGAGGTACGACCCAGTCGGCTGTAGCAACACAATGAGTTTTCGGACTGCCCGAAGGGTAGGCACCTTAGTACAAAATCTCCCAACACACCGCCAGTCCTATCAAATTACTCATCATTGCTCAACAGTCTACATTCTAGGATGATTGTGCTAGCTTGGAGGTCACTGAATGAAGATTTATGGTATAACTGGCTGCATTTTTCCCTTGAAACGGATGTGGGCGACGTAGACTTTCAGCCGTATGCAACACAGCTGATAAAAGAACGCATTTATTCCGTGACAAATTTTCGCGAACGTGTGATTTCTCGAAATAGAAACTTACAGTATCGTGGTATTAAACACAATCAGACTATTTTTTCGTGGAATTCACACCTGATGGTGAAACCTATGCTAACGCCAACAGCACCGATACGACGCAACTATGCGCAAACGTGATGATACAACTTATTAGAAGCCTTATTAGTTGAAAGACGACAGGGATCATGTGGAGTATTCTAACCACAAAATATGTACTTTCAAATTAACTGGAAACACATCTACTTTTGACAGACATTTTTTGGATTTAAAATAACACCTCTTGCTGGAGGACTTAGGGCCGTTTGCTGGTACTACTCGAAAATATACTTCACAGCAACTTTAACTATTTTTCGTTGCTCGTAGCGCCAAGCTCTACTGGGCGCTTCCTACAGGTGGCGCAAGTAGAAACAGGGCCGGACTCACCATGTGTAGGATGTGCAAATGCAGAAGGCGCCAAGCTCTAATGGGCGCTTTCTTCAGATGGCGCAAGTAGAAACAGGGCCGGACCCACCATGTGTAGGATGTGCAAATGCAGAGGGCGCCAGGCTCTAATGGGCGCCTTCTTCAGATGGCGCAAGTGGAAACAGGGCCGGATCCACCATGTGTAGGATGTGCAAATGCAGAGGGCGCCAGGCTCTAATGGGCGCTTTCTTCAGATGGCGCAAGTGGAAACAGGGCCGGACCCACCATGTGTAGGATGTGCAAATGCAGAGGGCGCCAAGCTCTAATGGGCGCTTTCTTCAGATGGCGCAAGTAGAAACAGGGCCGGACCCACCATGTGTAGGATGTGCAAATGCAGAGGGCGCCAGGCTCTAATGGGCGCTTTCTTCAGATGGCGCAAGTGGAAACAGGGCCGGACCCACCATGTGTAGGATGTGCAAATGCAGAGGGCGCCAAGCTCTAATGGGCGCTTTCTGACGTCTACATAAATACACGCCATCATCATTTTATCTGTTCACACAAAATACCATACACATGCACACTTACGTGCGCGTTTCGCTAAAGCTCAATATGCAGTTCATTTGATCTTATATAGACTTCATCTACAGTAGACGCTCGATATAGTGAACACACAGGCTATTCAAAATAGTTTTTTGCATTTTCTTTGAACCTTTGAGCACACAAGAACACTTCCAAAACACATTAGTAGCATCCAGCGTGTGCTAATGCCACTGGCCATAAAACCCATGCCACTGAAACCACTGAAAACCCTTGTCATACGAAAAGCACAGAAACCTCGTTCCCTTAAAAATGTGTCCTCGTTGGTTTTTCCGAGCTGAGTTCCAAATCCATTTTCCCAATCCATTTTTATCCATATTATATTGAATGCATTTGATAAGGTATTCAAGGAGTATCAATATGGCAGCAACATGGGACAAATAAGAAGCTTTAGTCATTGCGGTAAGCTGGGAAAACGTCCTTTCGTTTGAAGCAGACCCGAAAGACGATCTCGGATGAAGGCGGAATACCTCGCAGTATTCATTGCAGCAATCAAACATCAAATATGCTAACTCAGTGCCCACGGAATACGTTATGAACCATATAACAGGACTAGCACACACGGCAGTCGAATTAAACGATCGAGATGAACGAAGATCATGTACATATATATGTTAAGACATTGAGGAAGACAAAACAAAGACGAAGGCGAACAAGAACCGGAGATAGATCACCCGGTTTGTTCTTTGTCTTCTTGGGCAGCATCAATTATTTGTGAATGTACTTGAAGGGGCAACTAACAATAAAGTAGAACACACTTGTGTTTTGGTCCTTAAAAGGAAGAGAAGAACAGCTTAAGCTTGTTGTAGTTTCGTTTCTTAAGTCCAGGGTTTTATTTTTACGGATGAGTGGTCTTTGCTGAAAAAAAGATATTATAGATTTTTTTTAATAATTTCATATTTTTTTAAGTAATTGCAAAGAAAAATTGTAATTATATTAATTTTTTGATTAATTGTATGCAAAAATTCGCCTTGTTACGCTTGGCCATAAATCCTGATGAGTTAGAGTCGATGGCGGAGGATCGAATTGCCTTTAGATATCTCGCGTGTGGTTTACCCCGCGACCCATTTAGCGGATCACGCATGTCAGAAGATATTGATGATGATGATAATTTAGTGTGTTGAACACAAGCAACCACAAATAGCTACAAGTCACTACTTGCCTCAAGACAAAGTCAATATGGCCAACACCGGGATTGCCGCTACTTGACTTTAGCCGCAGTTCGACCTTCTTTTGACAAACAAAGTCTCCTTTTCGACACTTTTTGTATTCTTTTGCGACTATTGGAGCCCTCTTTTGAAAGAAACTAATTTTTTCCACGGAGCATTATAATGGAACATAAATAAATTCATCACTGATTAACTCGTAAAGTGGCACACGTTTTGCAATTATTTTAGTACATTTACACCATTCCGCAAAACTCTAGAATGGGATGACTTATAGTGTTTGCGAAAATCGTTTGTTCTTCGATTGCAATGACATGATGAAGAGTGTCCCTTCTTTAGAACTTTTATGAAACTTCTTTCCCAATAGAATTGTATTTTGATGTTGCTGTTTTATTGTAAAATACGCGTTGTTGTTCCTCGCGACTGTTTTGTGCTTAGCGATGGTTTTTTTTTTGCGACTATGGCAACACTGGCCAGTCTTAAATAATGTAGCTCACTCTGTCTGCTCAGATTAAGCAGACCTGCACTCAGACTCTTCGTCGGTGTCATATCAGGGCAATGTGCAATGGCCACAAAGGCCCACAGGATGGCTGTTCCATATAATGAGAAGCTGTATAGATGAAGAGAGTCATTTGAACCCACACCTAGGTGCCTACGTTTTCAATATAATGATGGAACGGAAATGCATCAATATAATCTAGCTAAAGCGCATTGTTTCAGATGTTCGTTCCAGGAATAAGATTAATTCAATCCGCGTGATATCACAATGGGCCTATACTGCCCTAAGTACGCCTGCTATCTGCAGCCAACTACTTTAACCTAAACTAAAACAGTGTTTTGATGTAATCTCACTCAAGCAACGCTGTGATGAGTGTTAGCCGGAATCAGCAGCCATCAACCATCACTGACTGAACGCGGTCGTACGACCACTACATCATGATTTGGATGCTCCAATGAAGCTGTTTTGTTCCAGGAAACATTGAAAAATCGACGACAAAGTTTTCAAAAATCGTAAAGTGAAGTGGCGTGGCTTACTGTGGCGTGGCATACTGACTTCGTAATGAAACTTATTGGAACATTTGTTCTTGAAGAAGGTTACCTTCCGATTGCTCCCAGTCGACAGAGTATCGCAACAATTGATTGAAACTGGATTCCCCACTGTGCATCACTGTCATGTCGGTCATTCGTTAGTTGGAGAACCTCATTTGGACCCACCAACAGGACTCCACGAAGAAACCTAACATATGGCTGCTGACAACATTGACATGCGTCGTCCAGTTAAGTCATCGCACAGTGTGGCGGAACGCGAATCTAGGCGTAGTGTGCATGAACCTGTAGTGTTTGCGTTCATGTGTGTTCCCAACGCAAAGAACGATTTTCATAATTCACGGCAATGCGCAGATTCTCTGACAATTTTCAAAGATAGTATAGACTGTCTAGAAAATGCTTCCGCCGTCCGTACAATTGCATCAACGGCCGCTGTAGAACCTAGACACGGGTCCACCTCGACTTTATGGCGACATTGAAGCCAACATCATGAACGACTGCAACTTGCTTTGAGCCATCTGACGCAATTTCCGCTCACAATGCATGTCTAATTGTTTGTTGATCTGCTTTACTACTGACGATTTTCGTCAACATCTTACTGGACGCGCTCGGCTCCCTCCAGTCTTAACGTTGCCTTGCTAACGACGCCTCTTAGACTCAGCATTCGACTGCTAATTGAGCCATGCTCATTGACTTCCTGCCACTTTGAAGTTTTGGCAAGATATAAGGAACACTCTTGAATTATTATTACGCCCCATTGCTTGGCGGCTGACACCAACCTTAGGCGTTGAAATGCGTCAATTAAGCAGATCACATTCCATACCATCCAGCTCAGATTTTTTTCCGCCTGGCAACCATCATCACACAGCTAGGGCAGTGAAAGCATGCATTTTAGTCACACACTCTTAAAGAGTGACGTGATTTGGTCTCAACCTAAAGTAAGACAAAGACGGATCATAACTGAATCACATTTTCAGTTTCACAATGAGTGATCGATGTCACACTTTCTTCGCCTACCCTACTAGCTGCTGGGATGACTAACAAAGCATTGCTTGTGTCGCATGTGCAATCATGCCCTATTTTTGGTGTCAGTGTCACGGGTCTTATCGCTGTGCGTTGTCAAATGATGGCATCACAGAGGAGTTTGTCTCTGTTATCGCCCTGAAGAAGCTTTGAAGTTTATGTCCAAATATTTAATCGAGTCTTTGATCTTCGTATGACTGAGCTAACGGACTACGGCCCTGACACAGCAAACAGTCCACAGTGTCTGCGAACTTCAGAACATCGACTGAGTACACTAGGTTCAACGTAATTCCCCAGTTCTGGGGCTGCCAAACATTTTCCATGTGAAATACCAAATTTATAAGTGCCATCAAGCGAATGGTTATAAAGTTTACCACGACTGTGCTCGCTTTGCGACCAACACTATATGCAGCCAAGTTTATTATTATTTCCACCAACCGCCTAATGGCCCAGGAAGAAACCTTGAAATTCATGTGAGCAAGCATTATCGTACGAAAGTTTTTATGTGCAAGGCATTATGGACTCATAAAGCCGCATGAAGAAAACTCTGACACGTTGGGTCTGTTTTTATCACGACGCTAACGATTTTGTGCGCGACTGCCCGGAGAGAGGAGGCAGAAAAAGTGTCACAGCACTATAAAGCAATAAAAAGTCTAAAATTGGATTAGTCTGCACTAATTGTAGGAGAATTTTTTGATTTTCGTTTCTGGCATTTCATTGTGGGGCGGCGATTGTGGGGTGACTTCGCGACGATTGGACTTCCCAGAGTGCTTAAGTGTGCTGCCTTGTGATTTTCATTTCGGCCAATTATTACGGGCGAAATTAATTTTGGTAATACTGCGAGGGGTTTTGATTTCTGATATGAAGTGGATTTCGATTTATGTCTGAGAGTGACGTCCAATTTGATGGCATGACACCATTATTTTGCTTTTTATGGCACCTCTTTGAAGTTGAAGGAAAGCAGATGACAACACACAACTTGTCATCAGCTGTAAATGGCTTTAGCGGTGAGTGTGGGAATTACGATCATATTCATCGACCGTGCATCCCCACGGGAGCGGATGATGTCTAATTAATCATCTCCAGATCTCTGCTAGAGCTTGATACTTGACAACCGATGCGAATATATCAATTTTTAAGGAGGGCAGAAGCACAAGCGTTGCTCTGCTGAGTTCCAAAGATTTAAGCAAAAATACAAAAAAAAAGACAGATAATTTTACCAGCGTGCCTCCAGTACTCAGCATTTGAAATGTATACAATGTAGGGTCTGTCCGTTTCGTGAGAACGCTGCCTCCTGCAACCGAGACCAAAATGTCTTGCGTCCGCGATAACCTGGTCTTCGGTCTTCTCCTCCTTTTCGAATCAAAGAGGGTAAGAAGACACTCTTACCTGGCGAGTTGGTATGCGCTTGATGCGACTAATCCAGTCCAATCGATGGATTGCTTAGGCAAATTAAGAGTTTTATAAGGAAAGTTTCCTTCGAGTCAGGATTAGTTTTGGCAAACCGCAGTAACAACTGTTGCCAAGTACGACAAAGCCAGAGACTCATGGACAACTGTAATGCCAACCTCGTACGCAACTTGTTTCCAAAGACAGTTGCCCATTGATCCACTCTCAAGCGTTATTGTAGGTGATGAATGCAAATAAGTTAGCTTAACCCTTGTGTCAACACCCAAAAACTTATACGCAAACATACACCAACACACCGGGGTGTGTCATACGTTTTTGTATGCCCACGGGCGTCGGAAGGAGTTGGTTGTCTTAGAATTGTTTGAAGTGTTTATCCAGTCAAGGGCCTGAAACTTTCTGGAGAAAGAGAAACAAAACATGTGGTCCAAAGATTTGTGTTGACATCTGTTCCGTGGATGTGCTCGAAACATGGTATGTGTATAATTTGGCTTCTACTTTGACTTTAGATTACAATTTATCACTATTGGGAACTGTAAACAAAAGGTGTAAACTTGTACAAGTCGAATTTTTGTAGTCCAATGAATCATCAATCTTTGTATTCAGCAGCAACATGAGTGTGAGCTCGTAAACTCCAATAAAGAACAAATCGGTTGTGGTTCTTCCCACTTCCCAGTAAAGTATCGGGATTGAAGGTCCTAAAAGAGAGCCAAAAGTGATACTCGATTGGAACAGAAGCAAAGGAGGCATTGACAATGTAGACCAGTGCCTTGGTGTATACACTACGAGATGGCCTTTGGCTTTTTTTAATGAGATTGTGGATGTGGCTGCATGGAAAGCAATCCACACTTGAAGACATCGACAAACCTTAGAAGGTTGCTCCTATAGCAGTTGAATGAACAATTAGCCATGGCAGAAATCTAGGATCGTTCACAAAGTGCCCAAATCATGCGAAATTTTCCATCACGTAGTGGAATTGAAAGTATGTTGGGCCACCCAGTAACACCGACTGTTGAAAAGGGCTCAGGATCGACGTGACAGTTCTTGCAGAATCCAGCGGAATAGAAATGGTTACCTAAATATGCCCAAGAAGAAGACTGACACGAAAAGTCTGGAAGGAATGCAAAAAGCCAGTTTGTGCTGAAGTGTGAATGAGTGAGTGAATGCAACTCAAGGTGATAGATGTCCATCCTAAAATAACAACTTTTTTTAAAAAATCTAAATTTTCCTATTTTTCGGAAAAAAGTAATGTTAATTCAACAGAAAACATGAATTTACAATGAAACAAGTGGTTTTCTACATCTCTAGCTAACGACTCTCGATAATTCGAAACTCAGGAGACTTTACAAAAAAACTCAAATTAACGAGAGTTCGAATTGTCGAGTTGGAGCGAAGGAGGAACATGAAATAAGTACACGCATTGAATTGCATTATTTTGTACGTAGTCTCTACTGGACATAAAGCACGCCTGGTTCACATCATGTTGAAAACGTCTAGTCACTACAGAAAGCCGCTTAAACGGTCGAAATCCAACAGCGAACAAATTTGACTACTATATCGAATGGGGTATTTGTATCAATGCTGGGAAATCGGTACTTATGTGCTTAAGGAGACCATCCACACATTTTTCCATGCACACCTGGGTGTGTTGGCTGTTGATAGGAATGGTAAATTCCAAAAACTGCTTGTAAATCTTGACCCAAAAAGAAAATTTTCGGAATACGATAAAAAACAATACTTTTAGGAGGCCAAGTCGATGCGGCACCTCGAACTTCAAGCACATCAATTTGAAAATGAAAATCATGCCCGGGTGCGTGGGTGTTCTCACAAGGTTTAACAGACTTATATTTTGACAATTCTCATGTGATGAAACTACATCATTAAAAAAATTATCAAGCAAGGAGGTTTGACTAAAATCATGCTCAACAATGCATGAGCCTCTGTTAACTGAGGCTGTAAATGGAACTCCCCTCTACGGGTTGTAGCATCAATATGGTTATCTTTATTACAATTTATTTAAGAAACATTAAGGTTTTCAGAAATGTTGATGCGATTCACACATTTCATCATTCAACTCGACTTCTGAAGCCATTGAATTACTTCCCGACCGTTCAACCACGACATATGGGGGACCCTGTAAAGCGGTCACTTCCATAAGCTACATGTCCCAGTAAACCTGTCGAAACACCATTAGAGAGGCTTTAGCTGAAATAAATGACTGAATTGAATCTCTTCAAATTCAATGAGGCCAAAAATAGAGTCATCTACGAACTTGTTCTGAATCGATAACAAAAAGAAAGTGTAGATATTCACTCATGCGGCTGTCAATTGAATTTCACTTTTTTCTTCACTCGCTCTCTCATGATCAAAGCAGCAATTGTCTACCACACCTTAACAGGCGTTTTTACATAACCAACCGACCACTGAACTTTAGTCGACATTTCCAGTTTCGTTTGTCTTTTCGGCTGTTTTTTTTTTTTTTTTTTTTCGCCAACAATCGACATCATTACCAAAGGTCATTGCCCGTAGCTATTGTCTCGACAAGTGACATGAACGACACACATTTCATCGCGTTGATTAAGACCAAAAGAAGGAGACAGCGACGACGATGACGAAGAAGAAGTTCAAAGAAAGTTGCTCGCATCGAAAACGAATAGACTCGCACCCCCGCAGGCTGTGCACGCCGATAACGGTGGGGAAGCCGATAATTTAAAGCTAAATGAGTTAGATTCGAGACAGTAGGGGCGACTCACCTTCGTATTGAATCCGAGGAATGAGAGTTTCCTCTTATTGTTATCGGGCGGTGGGCCACTCATTTTGTCTGGTGGCCTGGGTTATCTCCTCGGTGATTTATAATTAAATTGATTTCTCTTGGGAATTATTTTTTCAGCTTCTTCTGATTCTTCTGCGTTTTGTGTTTCTTCTTATGCTGGGTGCACCTTTCGATCAGTATTCGAAGTGGTTTATGTTAATTGGACGTGCTTCCAGTACTCGTCTTTGAACAGTCTAGGCATACGGATCTTACTCCTCTCTATGGTCTAAAATGGGAAGAAAAGAATTCTAATTAGTATCAATTGCTGAGATTAATCTGATAGACTTCGAGGCGCTCGCTTCAGCGCGGCGCCGGCGGAAGACAACACGTCGATTTGCATGTGCATGGACGTTCATTTTTGTTGAAGATTGTGGAATTTTGACAAGCTTGAGTGATAACCGAATATGAGGTTTCGCTGTAGAGCTTGACTAAGTGACTTAAAGTGAGTTGGAATAACAAGCTTAATGGAGAGCACCTTAAATACCCAGGTCACATGAAAAAGATAATAATAAAGGGAGCCCCAAATAAGATTTGGCAGCACTGAAAAAAAAGGCTGATAGTCGGCATAGGGTCATTAAAGTGGAGTGTCACATGGTACAGCAATGCATTTGCATTAGGCGTGTATTTTGTGCAAGAGTGTATACGCTAAAATTATAAATGCACAAAAAAATACAAAATTAAATTAAAAATTCGTCACAAAAAAGTGGCCGCACAGACGGCATTTATGACCTTTGAGACAGACAGCTGTTCAAGAATTGGAAAAAAAAAAGAAAAATGGAAGTGGGTGTCATTAATATTCGCTTTTTTACTCGAATGTGTGAAAAATTGCAGTTACTGGTTAAAACCAGTGGTTTTTAACCCAATCTTTTCGGGCTCGGTAATTTCCTTTATTTTTTTCGAGATTAGCAATTTTTTGAATAATAGTCACTTACCATTACAACAAGATGATCAATTTACACGAAAAACTACCTTCATTAATTTTCGGTTTTTTAACTTTTTAATTTATTTAAATTAATAGATTTATTTAATTTACATTTATTTAAATAAAAAATGGCACAAAGTTTTTTCGGTTGTAATTGGGTAAATTTGGGAAAACCCGCTGGAAATGTCGGGAAATTTGAAAAATCGAAAAAAAAAATTACACTGTAATACAAAACTACGTCTTATTTGAAAAATTCATTCATATTTATTAATTCAAAAAATATCAGAAAATAAGTTTGCTTGTAAATAGCATTCATTGCGAAACATTATTCATTTTTTAAGAGAATTTTCTTTTGAATATTTTTAATGAGAAAAGACTTTGTTGTTTGCTTGACTAATGCCTCTTAGTAGGCGATCAAATTTTGAACGATGTTCGTGCAATAATTAGTCAGAATATCCGAGGCAATCAAACGCAAGAGAAACGTGCAGAAGAATATGAATGGAGTCGTACCCATATTGCACAGGGACGCGCTGCACAATTACAACCTCAAATTCGACTAAATGCCACTAGAATAAGACCAGTAGACTTAAATTGCGCTGCTTTCGAATACGATTCCACAATCGCCCACAAAGATATTGGCTGCGTTGATATACGTTCATTGACTGTCGTATGCAAGCAGTGCAATGAATTAAGGTTTCACTCGGTCACTCGAAGAATAAAAACGTCCATAGCTTGAATTTCATTAATCAAAGACAAATAGCCGCATGTCTACGTACGAATCCGTTGATAAGGGACAGACGAGGATGAAGCGACCGACGGAACTTTTCAATTCGATTGATGTGCCAGGAACTTCGCCGCATATTTTACAGCTGAAGGCGGGATTCAAGCGACGATCATCAAAGGCAAATTCTTATCGCACGAAGTCCTCATCCCACGAATTCCGATTATTCCAACTGATCTTCCATTCAATTCAAGCGGATTCAGTTCCCCGTGCGATTGGCTTTTGCGATGACAATCAATAAAACGCAAGGCCAATCGCCGGACGGTTGTGGGAATAATCTCGAGTTTCCAGGTTTTTCGCACGGCAAACCGTATTCGTTGTTTGTTTTCCGCCGATTTCGATTCCATTCACATTGAATCTGTATGCAGTTTAACTGCAAAATTAAATTGGAGCGAAACGAAGTTCGCCGGGACTTCTAGTAATAATATAAAATACAGCAAGGGTTTCAGTGAATTGTGCCGACAGTTCAAGTTACAGTGCAGAGGAGTAGGAATGTGGAAGGATAAGTACATTAAATGTGTAAATTTCTTCCTTAGCCATTTTAATGACTGAATGTTTTTAAATTAATTTTCTTAAAATATATAAATTCCTGAGTGGCTTTTATGATGTTAAGCAAATTATCGATAACACGTAGAAAATAACAGCTGGAAGCATTGTTTTTAATTCGGCGCTTAATTCACAAGCCGCGATAATCCCGGGTAACTTAAGCGGATATAAGATGTGTTGTCGAAGCGTTGTTGAGCCTGAAAAACAGGCCTATTTTTAAGCAATATTTCAAAAATTTTGTAAGTTTGCTGCCCATAGGCTGGCATAGGGGAAGGGGCTGCTAGTGAATTTACCAGCGTATTTAGACCAAGTTGGTTCATTGTGATACACACAGTCAGACTACTGCCACTGATCAACCACTCCGTTGATAGTGCCGTTAATTTGATCCCAACGGCAAATGGTGACTAGAACAGACTTGAAAAGCAGATAAAAGCGTATTGACTTTGCTTTCACTGGGATTCGAAACGGGGACCCCACTTACCAGGGGCAGGCACTTAACCAACAGCGTCATCCAGTCGCGGGCCATAGTTCGAACATTTCGTACTGGGAGTGGCTGTGACAGCTGTTCGGTATGATGTCACATGAAAACACAGTCCTTTGATATTGATTTGCCAAATATGTAGTGTCATCAAGATGCTATACAACCCTCTATTACATTCTAGGTACATGGGACATTTGCCGGTCAAGCATTCTCTCGGTGATCAGAATTGCTCCCTAAAATCGTGTCAGTTAACAGCACTAGACTTCTTTTTAAGGTGCCTTTTGAATGTCTGTATCTAAGCCACAACCACCCGTGCGTTGCCACATGCATACAGAATGGTCTTGCAAAATGTCGACAAGACTGTCGCTGTGTCATTCCTTAAATAATAATATTCCATCTACTTAAGAATAAAAAAACTGTGCTTTCTAGTTCCCTAAAAACGTGCTTTAGTTTTGGGCCCCCCTTTATAATGGATCAGACTTCAAGATGGGGTAATTGATTCCACACCATTTTTAAACGTCCAAAGGAACACGAAATACTAGGTTCAAGTAGAACAGTGGACGGTGGTACATACGTACGGGGAGCATTGACTTGGGAAGCGTCAGGCTGTCAACCGTTTAGTCGAACTTGAACCAACGAACGTGGTTAGAACAATTTTTGAACTAAGAACAGATGAAGTACAGCTTGGAAATTAGAATACACTTTTATGTTGTGTGAACAGCTTGCAAATTAGAGCAAAATAATCCCATTTTCAACGCTTCTCCTCGCGCGTAATTTGTTCAGCTCATTTGGCTTGAAATTGCTTACAGTTTCAACGCAGCAGAGGTGTCTAGAATGGAAACGAATACTACGGGAATTTTCCCCTGTTTCTTTGTGTGATGGTTCAATGTGCATAAGATCGCTCAAAGGTCTGCAGCGCTGAATGGACTGAGTGTAAGATGTACCACTTGCAACATATGGATACAATATATCTGTGACACCTGGGCAGCCTGTATCAGCTTGTGCATTTGATGTCTGGAACTCAGATCGCATTTCTGTTGATATTCAATCAATCGAAGACGATTACAGCAACATTGCAGCTGGACTTGGAAAGGACATTTCCCACAACCAAGCAATTACATTTGCAATCAGTTTGTTGGTTTGGGCTCAGTGGAATAGCGTTTTAACTTGGGTAATAATGTCAATACAAAGCATGCGGGAAACAGCGGCTAAGCTTTAAGCAAACAAACGACAAAGGCTGTAAACCATATCTGATTTCTTTCAATCTAAGTGAAATAACATTTTTTTTTACATTGTACGCTTACATAAGTATCTGCGTACATATACTCGTATGTCTTTTTTAGAATAAACAACTCAGTTGTTAACGCTTTTTCTGTTTTGATTTTACTGGCATTTATTCACTGTGGACAAAAGTGGGGTGAATAAATTGTATGGGCAAATAAATAAATATATATAAATTATATATATTATTAAATAAAATATATAAATTATTATTGAAAAAAAATTAATTAAAAATATGGGGTCTATAACTTAATTCGTGCGTTTTTTTTTTTTTGCCTGGTCGCATATTCCGGGCGTTTTTCGGGTACTACTCTCTTCAAGCGGATTAATTGGGTTCGGTAGCGTTGTCCATTGACGGTTTCACCCGGTTTTAGCAGCTCATAATGCAGCACACCCTTCTGATCCCATCAAGTGCTCCTTCGCGCCATGGATATTCGGCTTTGCCGTTGATGGCTGGCTGGTTGGCCGGGTTTCACATATGATTTTTTGCGCTTGGGGTTGTAGTAATGAATCCATTTTTCATCACCAGTAACAATCCGATGCGTGTGCGTCGTGTAGGCCACAAAGTTCGACATGTTTGAGTGAAAAAAAAGACTGTTGATTAGGCTTCAAATGAATGACGTATACCTAAATGACGTACAATGACAGTAGCTTTCCAACGCATATCCAATGGAATAATACAAGTTACGCCATCTCTTAGCAAACCGCACGAATTCAAATAAGTTATATAACTAATAAATAAATTGAAACAATTTGAAAATTAGAACTTGAACTTTTCTTTCCTAATTTTCGAGATTCTACTGTACAGCTGTAGTCCTTGCGAGAACTTTGAGCGTGCTCTCAAATAAATGTCATCCTTTTGAAGGGTTTTTAAATTACCCTCTCTTGGTGAAATTGCGAAAAGAGGTCAATTTTTAACAGATTTGCATCACCATACTTCTTTCGCTCTTGGTCGGAAAGAAACCCTTTTTTCTCTGGGCAATCATCGATATATAGCCCTAAGAGAAAACGAATAAATCTCATTCACTATTGTCACTTAGTTAGCAACCAGTACATGCTTTGCCGCCCTGATCAATTACCTGGTTGTTTTGAACTCGCGTTGATCGTGTCTGAATTTCCGACAATCCAAGTAAATGTCGAAAGAGCCTTTTCTTCCTCAAAATGTTCGTCAAGCCAGAAAATATAAAGATTGAGTTCTAAGACCCTTGAAAGTTTACTTTTTAACTAAATTCTAAAAAAATAATACCCATCCTGTGGATAAAGCGTTGTTCTTCTTCTGTATATGATACAGTAGAGTCTGAGAAAGATGAAAAGATATAAAACATGCCTCTTTCATCCTGTCAAATCAATGCTAATTTTTTCGAGAATCAGCTAATTTTTTCGAGAAAGAAGAGCGTGTGTGATGAAATTATAAAATAGGTTTCAGAGTTTGTCTTACAGGTTATTAGCGTTATATAAAAACAACAAAGGAAAAACTCGTCTTATCCGAAGGAAGTTCACAGAGAGAGTGGAATTAAGAATTCGGATTCTAAGAATTCATATCTAAGGGGTAACATCATACATCGATACGATCGGTCCGGAAGAAAGTTGTCTTATAATTCGTTTATCTTTCCGAATTGTTCATCTTTCATAACCATTCATGTTTCCGGGACTCTACTGTAACATAAATACAATAAATGAATTCTATACATTGAAAACTTTATATTTATTCTCGATGAAGAGGTTTAGGTTGATCTTTTCCATTTAATTAAATCAACAAACGAGTGACATATTTGAAGGAAAAAAAAAGTCTCAAGCGAAGAGCGAAAAAGCGAGTGTAGTTAAATACATCTCGGTTGCAATATCTCTCCGTAAGCAAATGCCAAAAAGGGTTGGCAGTTATTTTCGAGCTCTACTATTCAGTGTTCTTTGCACATTAGACTTGCGTTGGCGCAAGGAATCGAAATTGACGATCCTAGGCATCGGGACGGTTAGAGACAATGACCAAAACTATTTGGGACATCATCACATCATCAAGAGAGGCTTAAATTTGTGTCTTCTCAATTTATCAAGGCCAACGAATTTGCTTTCGGTGGCTTCGAATTTGTTGGGCGATAGATTATTAGAAATATTCCAAATTTACAAATTCGTCATCCAGCGCCTTGTACATTGGTTGCAGACTGCGCCGCTTTAACGAACCAGGGATCACGCCTTTGCGCTCGTAATGGAACGTACCTAGTTACCCCGTCACAAAGTCTCTCGCAATAGCGATGATGGATGACTTGTCCACAGGCTCAAGGAAAAACACACACTGCACAAGATCAAAGGTTGTCGTAGCCACTTAACTGAATCCCACTTGTGAGAACAAAATCCTAATCAATCGCCGCTTTGAAACTGCCGGAAATACCAATTGAATGCAGCAACTCAATGATTCACAGATAAATTGACAAGAATTTCCAAAACAATTACGTTTAACTGAACCCACCCGACTAGCTACACTCAAGGTCAATAGAACTGTGGCAGCTGCGGAGCGCCGCGGCTTTGCGGCCAATTGCGATGTTGTAGCAAAAAAAAAATCAAAAATTGCGTCTTTGCTTAAAATCCTTTCGAAACTCACATGAGCCTTTGAATCACAGCGACGTAGCAGAGCTCCTTCAATTAAGTCACTCCCACTCGAACACTCCGACACTACTAGTCCATCCTATCGAACCGAGAACACAGCTTAGACTAACTCGACCCCGAGTGTGTGTCTCAAGCCGAATCTCACGGGTTCGTGCAAAAATCGAAAAAAATATCAAAACAAGGGAAAATAACACCAAATAAAATCAAGCCATAAAACGCCAGAGCAATGCGCGATCATCTGATAACCATATGTACGCTGAGTGATGGTCCTGCGGTCCACCTCTGGCCTCACTCCATCAGCCGCTATTAACATTTATTTCGTTTAATTTTTGTTCTCGTGAGTCGTGACACTGGCAGACCGAATTAGCGGCCGCAAATGAGCCGAACGGGCCATGTGATCACGTGCTGAACGATATTAAAACGAACGAAGAGCAAACAAATTAATTAGAATCGCCATAGATGCGGTTTATGTCGTTGGCGGTGTCTGGGTTGAGTCGAGACCTTGGGCAGATAGATAGCGCCTCGTAAGTTTACACGTCACATGTTCCACAGGCGGCGCGCCGGCGAACGAGCACCTTTCGGCCACGAAGAAAACGCTGACAGACGCACACGCCGTCAATCACGATCACAGCTGCAAGTTAAACGGAAGTCTGCCACTCAATCAGCTCCAATTGATGTCACGCATCTTGATTAGTCACACCAGGCCCGTCGGCTTTGGCAGCAGATCACTTCATCGCAGGGGAACAGCACTCGATTCAATTACGCGACAACGAAATATGAGGCACATCAATTGAATCGCGAGGATCTGTTTTATTGCTAACCCTCGAGCTGGTTGCCGTCATGCTTTGTTCGGCGACATCAAGCGACACATAGCGTGTGATGTAAACAGCGCTAGCAAGCCACCAGCAGCACATTAACCCAGAGGCGCTGAAGAAGCGATCACGTTTGGCACGTGATTCGATTCAATTGTCTGCCAATGGGAATGGGAGCGGAGATGTCCGCAGCCAGCCACCAAAGGAATAACTGGTCCGGGAGCGGTTCTCCGTGTGCCATGACCCTGCAACACCGTCAATGTATTGTCGAGGCGCTGCTTGCTCGCTTGATGTAAGCACCGCACAACCGTTCTCGGCACTTGGGTCTCGGGGATTCAATTGAAGGAGAGTGCTCATGTGAATTAAGGCACCACGCTGCTCATTGTCGCTCCGCTTTGCGGTGACGACAACGCCAACAGACGTCATCCATTGTCTGTGTAGTGTATCTGTGCGTGTGCATCTGGTTCAGTTCTTTTGTTTTTTAATGCAGCTTGCAAGGGGATATCTATCACTTCTACTCGTTATGTTGGTGGTAAGTGACTCTCCGCTCGAGCAGGCATGAGACTCCCAATTGCGTCGATTGTGATGCACAGCAGCCAGCGTAAGTGCGGCAAGGCGAAGACTATAGCTCTACTCGCCCTCAGTCAATTAAAAATCAATTAATATGATTCACTGAATTGATTTGCAATAATAACAATAAATAAAGAATGAATGTACTCTCAGCGTTTGATTGTGCTGTGCAATGGTGCGCTGCAGCGCGGAGCTGATATATGAGCGGACGCAGACGGGCGGATGTTGGCCGCGCTGGTTGATGGGCAGCGCATTCATTCATCGCTGGTCACGAGATTCTTTGATATAGAGTACTTGCCAGTTCTCAATTGTCAGCTGCCAGTTGCGAGTTGCCAGTGAAGGCGATCATATTCTATTGACTCGCGAACAGATTTCAAGGGGCAGTGCTGTTGATGATGTCTGTCTTTGCTGGTGAATCGGTTCAATGAACAACGATAGCGTGTCCTTTTGCAATTGCATTCTTTCCATATGTGGTCTGCTCTGCCCACTGGATACCACACAGCCAGCGATATGAGAGATTCTACATTTAATGAAAAATGTTACAAATTTTCATCGCTTCCGACCATCGGTCACTGTGGCATGGAATAACATCGACGCAAGAGAGTACACTCAACATTCGATGACACGAAGAGTGCATACAACTCTGACGTCTGTCTGAAGGCTCAAAGGAACCGCCTCTTATTTCTGGAAAATGGAAAAGGCCAATTTAGGATCATTCTTTCGAAGGTCAGTGCGTTTTTTTGGGCTTCTAATGATGTATTCCTCGAGTGACGAAATGAGCACTTGTTTGTATATACGTCACTTGGACGTGACATTTTCCCCGTTAGTCGAACTTATACCTCCAAGTTGTTGGCGACTGAATGAAGTTGAGTGATAGCTTGGATGACCCAATTGGCCATATCGATGCAAGGTTTGAATTGCTTTCGGCTCTGATGTCTTGATTTAGGCACGACTCGAAAGCATAGGACTAGAAAGCAGACGAAGGGACGTCAGGAGGCTTAAATCAAGTTGAGCAATACATATGGATGATACGCTGTGACCATACTAACTATTTCGATCAGTTTCGTCAAGTTTCGTTAAATGTTGCTTACTTGAATGGAAACATAACGAATCGCACTCTACGAACGTAAATGGCAGTTGATGCCGGGATTTTGTGCAAGTTTCCGAAACCAAATATATACACACTTTGAAACTTAACGAGGCTCCAGGTTTCTTTTTCGTTCAATTGTGACATCTAATTCCATTATTGGACTCAACCACTCCAACTAAGCTAGACTTCGAACGTGGGTAACTTAGTTTCCCAATGAAAGGCTTCGCAACTAACAAGATCGTTTGCAGATGATACATGGCAACCACTTCGTTCAAATGTATAATTTTGCGTAGTAAGTTCCCGGAACCAATCAGTTGACGTTTGGTTCTGTTTGAATTTTCAGTTGGACCGGCCAATTGGAAACCACTTCAACAACCTGTCTGACCTTTGAGTTGAAACTTTTATCTGCGGACTCTGTACACTGCATTTTTTGCTTTCTGATAACACCCGTATGTCTCGTCTGGATTAATCTAGATCTCAATCCATTAATCAAAACAACATGCGATATGCGCCCGTGACAGCTGTCAGTTGATAGAAGATTTTGCAACCGAATCCATTGTCACGTCGACTTAAAATTCGGGTCGATTTTAGCAAAGAAGACGAGGGTTGCCTGCTGTAGTTCAGGGACCATTCCCGGCTCGATACATTCTAACAACTCACGTTTCCACCGGACTATGGTGAGATGCTGTCTGCAGAAGGCTTCTGCAGCTGATTGGCACTCAACTTCCGCCTGATCTGGCTCAAAACGAGTGCTAAGATCAAAAAAGGGAAGAGGCTGATTTTTCAGCTCATGCAATCACGTTTGAATGAAAAATGTATAAGGCTTTAACACTCATGGGATTTATTTTATTCATGACAGCAATCATTCGGTCCCCAGTTATAGTTCAAAACAAAATGACGCGTGTTTTTTTCACACCAATAACCAATTTTATGAGCATCTCAGTCGCCTTGTTTATTGACCACACTCAGGGCAAAATCGAATTTCTCCCCGCTCTTATTGCTTTAAGGGCATAATTCACATGCATGATGCTCGAGATGTGACACGTCGCGTCTTATGTAAATGCTTTCAGAACTAAGCCCGAACACGTACCTCAAATTGCTTAGCTGTCGAGTTTACGATTTGTTTTCACTAGTGAGCACGACACCAGAAGGCAGAAGCAAAAATCTGCCATATTAGTTTGGAAAATATTTAAAATAATAATTAATGATGGTCGACTTGGGATGATACAAAGCTGAAGGCATGCAAATGAAGTTTTTTTTACGGCTCATAAACGCGTTGAAGCCCTCTTCTCATTGTGAATGGGTCATTATCGGTAATTAACATGGAACCGCAAGCACTTCAAAATTAATTCACCGCTGGTGGCGACCGGTATTCGCGGAAACACTCAATGCGACGTGCTCATCTGAAGCGGCTAAGCCGGGCTATTTCATTCGACTGAGTCTACTGATTGATTACTTCGTTAAGTGAGAGAAATTGCTGCTTCGACACTCACTTGTGTACGATTGTGTAAGCATGAAATGTGGTACCTCGATTATATCCCTCCCTTCATCAAAGCTCAAGCACTGACTCACTGATGGTGGGTTAACAATTAGAGGGGATTGTAATATAAAAACCAAGTTATTTAGAATACCACAGAAGCTAAGAAGGTCATGTAATAATTGCAAATGTACATTGACGCCTTCAAGGCAAAGGGTCGGTGTCAACGTCAGTTCGCCTGAGCCGTCAATAGGCATGCGACTCCCGAACCACTGTAGTCTTGTCTTTTGTTAGTATTGCTTTTCAAGAGGCAGCCCTCTAGTTACCAATGATTCCGATATACGGAAGATCTATAGGTGTCTACACAGATTGTCAGGCGGTCATAAAGGCTCTGGCAACACCATCAATTAATTCCAAGTAGTTTTAAGGCAACAATCACAAAGGACGTGCAACGAACCTAGTGCGTCTAAGTTCGATTCCCGATACGAGAAAAAAATGTTCGTCGTCTCACACCTTTCGAGTCGTTGACAATGTTTAGAGAGTAATAAAAGTCTAGGAAAGGCTTCTCATATACAAAAACAAAGGACAATAAAAGGCTTCTAATTAACGTATTCTTATTCATTGGTAGCTCGTTAATTTTTTAGGACGTAGTTTTTATAAGGTGAACTGCTGAAGAAATTAAACATGAGCTGATGAAATACGTCGTGCAGCATCCGCGATTTTAGCTCGTGATTAAACAGTACTATAAATTCTTGCATGATTGAGAACACTCACTTCCTAGCAACGACGTTAGACCTGATTACTGACTTGACTGAACTCTTGGCGCAATTTAGACAATTTCAACATTTCAGACAGTGAAGAGACAAGGTCGTTAGTGCCCGTATGACACTACGTTCTTTTAATATCTTAAATCGGATGATTGTAGAGGAGAAAGAGAAAGGAAAGAGGCTGTAATAATAGGTGTGTTTTTTGCAACGTTTCCACCGAGGTTCCATTAATTTTCTCCGAACCTACCAGGTTGTGCTGTACATGGAATCCTCGCGGTTTTTGATAAACCTAGGGATGCCAGATTTCAAAAATTCCGCAGCGGGACACCCGCGTAAAAAAGTTGTGAGCAAAAAATAACATATTTTCAACCATCTCATCATCTCTAGAATTTCATTTTAATTTTCGATTACTGACAAGTACAGAGTTTGCATACTGTTAAAAAAGAAACCCTTCGCAAATACAAAAAATAGTGTATGTACCTTCTTGCAACGAAGCTCCAATTTCAGTTTATTTTCGAATGGAAATGAGCTGTTGTACATAGAGAGTGAAATGTCAAACTTTCGGAAACCACTGAACTACCGCTAATGCCTTAAGGGTCACTTTACATTTCTGTAGGTTGAAAAAATAATTTTATGGCCTGATAGCAAATTTCGAACAACCTGAAATCGGGACACTTCGCGGGACAATTTTCCAAACGGGAGACTAGTAGGACAAAGCGCCTTTATCGGGACGGTCGCTTTGCAGGACGTCTGGCATCCCTAGATAAACCTCGTTGAATTCAGCCTGAATTTCAGTTTATTTCGCTGTTTATTTTCTCATTTTGTCTCTTTCTATTTTCTGATGTTCTCACACTATTATGTCCTGTCAACAAACTGCTGTTCTGGTGGCCATTTAAAATTTGAAAGCGAGTGACATTTCTTTTGGCGGGAATGTATAAACTGAGAGCGAGTGGCTTGAGAATTGAGAGCGAAACTTCAAGCTCGGTGGAAACGGCCTATTGAGGTTTCAGTAAAAGCTCATCCGGACCTAGTGGTTTAGGTTCAATGGAAACGTAGCATAATATACACAAACAACAAATCCTATTCCCGCTTAAGTTACCCGGGATATTTTTCGGCGTTTGTGAAATAAGCGCGGATAAAAACAATGCTTCCAAAATTCATATTCTGTGATTTAAAGCGATTTAAAAATGTTTTAAAAATTTATTTCAATGGAATTATTTTTACAATTCAGATTACAACTAGACTTACAAACGAAAGGTTATGGTGTGGGGTCAACAATAGGAGCCCAACTGATGTACTTTGTTTAATTCAATGTTTATTATTATTGTTTATTTTCCGTCCGTGTGTCCATGAAGATTGTGACCATCAACGATCAACCATCACCTTACACGATTCCACCCCTGACAGCCACAAATGTGTGCCGCCAATATTTTATGATCAATTATTAAGGGCCGATGACCATTTTTTTGTGCAGTTTTAAGTTAAGCGTATATTCGACTGCAAAAAAAAACACGCCTATTGCGAAGAATCATACACCGGCTGTGTGGATATGCGCATCCGTACCGTGGTCTGAATGGCTTGGGTTTTCAAACAGAGAAAAGGGATAGAATGTCCAAACAAAAGCTGCCTGCTGCTGAATAATATGTATGATTTACAGCCAAGGCTAGTGTGTACGCACTCGCACTTACTGCCGCTCTATTTCTCATGAAAAATACAAATAATACGTTCTGTCATATAGCCATACCGAGATATAGTCATATAGCCCATGACCGAGAAAGTGTGATGCAACCCCCCCAACAGTGGAGTAGTGTCCTACCCAGTTACCCCTTAACACCCTGCTTGTCAACAATATCAACACTATCAATATAACCAGCAACATGAGTCTGAAAATGTGCATATAAACATGCCAGTGGAGTAGCGTCTTGTATTAAGTTGGGTGTGCGACAAGTTATTTCTTGAATTTTGCTTAATTTGCTTTAATCAAGTTTTTCTTTGGTGATCGAATAAAAATAAGTATAAGTCATACAGTCGAACCCGGATAATAGCACATCAACCGTGGAATGAAATATTGTGACATTAAGCGGGTTGTGCTTTCATCTGATCTTTCTTAGAAGCAGTTTTAAAAATGCGAAAATGCAATAAGAGGGTTGACTTGCCAAATTCTAGCAGGCTCGCATACCTGCACACAACGAAAAGTAGTGGCAAACGTCCCCGATAGGTACGATGTCAAATGCAGTCTAAAGTACAACACATGTAGATGAAGATACTTATGTGTGAAGTCAATTTCAAAACAAAAATCTTCTCTTCGAAATCAAGTGAATTGTAGGTCTGTGTAGGATGAGCTTAAGCGGGTACATGAACTGTTTGTTTTGGACTCTTTGGACGGGTGGAAAGTCTTCCTGTGGGGAGTTGCGCCTTACATGTCTGCGGGAATGGGGATAGTCAAAGTCCCAGATTGGCAGACAGGGTATTGGAGTGGATACCATTAGAGGGGAGGGTCGGGATCTGAATGCTCACGTTTGAAAGGTAAACTTTGACTCAAGTGCAGGTATATGCACCACATCTAGAGTCAGAGTACGCGGCTTTCCTTGATGAAGTTGATGCTGCCTTTGATAACCTAGCGGAAATGGATTCCTATATCCTGATGGGTGATTTCAATGCTCACGTGGGTGTGGATGTAACGAAATAAGGGAGTGCAATTGGGGGAACGGTGATCCTCACCAGAACGGAGAGGACTTTTGCTGTGGAAATGGCATGGCTGTAATGAACATCTTCTTTCCACAGAAAGGCATCCATAAATACACATGGTACCGTCAGCGTCTTCAAAAGAAGTCGTTGACAGATCTCTTTGTGGTACCATCGTGTGTGAAACGGATGGTTTGTGACGGTCGTGTGATGAGAGGGACTGAACTGTCAACTGAATATCACATAACAGTGAGTTGGAGCTAAATTTTGCGCGGCACATATCTGAAAGGTTTGAGCAACATCCAACTGTTCCACCACGTGTAGAGGAAGAATGGCGACTTGTACCGTCTAGGCCGCATTATGAGAGTGTCTACTTTCGCCATAAAGGTGACGAGCTGTGTATATTTTTTATGTTGTTGCAATTTGAGCTTATTAAGGAGCTTGGCTCTATTTTGGGGCATGGGAGATCCCAAGTAGGTTTATCTTTGGCAACCGTTGATACTCCCATTTGTCGAAACAATTTGGGCAAGTCTAGAAAACTCTTATAATGCCAATTGTGATAAATGAATCAAAAAGATCGACGATAAGCAGAGCTTCGTGGCTAACCGCGAGTTTATTAAGCTGCAGCAAGATGTGGACAGAATCTGGAAGTCAATAATATGCTCCTATACCGGCTCGGCCACATCAAGGATGGCCAAGAGATGGTGACTCGAATACCATATTCGAAGCGCCTAGTTCAAGGAGGACAGCAGGAGCCGAATTAGGTTATCGGACGATGGCACGCTACGATTTAAATTTGTCAAGTAGGATACCTTGAACTGCTGCTAAAATTCCAGCTGTAGCGAAAATCCCAGGTGTGCCTGGATCTCAACCAACAAGTCCTTTCAAATGGGACGATCTTTGCCTGTATGATTGGCACTCTCTACATGTGTGCATCACCTTAACCTTGTTCCACAGGCTGTGAAGAAAACCTAGTCGACGAACATGAAGAACAGCATTAAACTTAAGTCTCATTTCCAGTTCAGACTTGTGGAACAAATCGATACTCTTTTTCCCGCACTGAGGACTATTGAATGAGAAAGGATTGTAAAGTACTCCCCTGGAGGACGATTGGTTCCTTCTTGGCTCGTTAATCCGTGAAATTGTCCGGATCTTCTATTCACCGAGCCTACCCTCATTATCATCAACAACCAAATGTTCCACTCCTGTTCGTTCCCATTCATTGAACGAATCCAAAAATACACAAAGAAACCGACCGACGTCATAAGGACAACAAGATAATTAGTGTCCATGCGCACTGATTACACAATCGATACAAATTACACTTTAATTGAATTATTCAGGAGTCCCTCTCCTTGCACCATCCACCACCCCTTCCAGTCATTTCCCCACACACAAAGGGACACAACTTACCTTTCACATGCAATTTGGCAGAGAAGCAATTAAATGAACAAATTCGAAAGCACTGAACAGCAAAGCGCACTAGCTCACACACAAGCGACCGAGATACCTGCTCCGAACCGCTTGAGCCGACAACTGATTCCTTTAGCCCACAAATAATTTATTTATTTACTTATTTATCAGCACCCTCGAAATATTCGTTCTCTTGGGCACCCCAATTTCCTCTAACGCGCTGGCCAGTCTTCGGTTGATTTCTTTTAATTAAACTCCACTTCGGCATTGATCTCGTGATACAGAAGGTGACGGGACCTTATCGTGACAATTGCTTGTCCACGAGGTTAATTAAGGCGATTAAATTCCGAGAGAGAGAGCAGAGACGTCACACTGCGTTGCACGTTCAACAAGCGTCTGGGTGCACTAGTTGCTTTCCTCCCCGCTCACTGAATTGCCACTAGCCCCCCACCACACACCACACACCCTTGAGGTTCGCTATCAACACACTCTCGAGAAAGCCCATCTATCACTATGGGAACAGCGGATATCTCAGCTGGTCTGGGACACTTTTGAAGTTTTGAAAGTTGGTGTAATCCGCGAGCCGGTGACAACCTATCGGCGACACTATCTCTATCGATCTTGCTTTGAAGGGAATTTCGTTTGTTAGTGTGTGGCCAAAGACACACTGGTCTCTATTCCACTATTCCACCCCCTCTGCCACCCCGTGATTTGAGGTGACTTTTGGGCTATCAATTTTATTTTGGAAGGCCCTGGCATTTGCTGAAAGTTATGACGGCCAAAAATTCGAATGATTTATTGGATTTTCCTCGCGACGGAGTGTGATTTATCTTCGTTGTTCAGCTGATTTTTGTTGACTTCAGTGTCTTTTGTCTACTCGCGTGGGCCGTGAATATGTGGGGGGGGGGAGGCGGAGGGCGTTGGTCAGAGTTATTGACATCTTCGTGAGCAACATTATCGACCGCAGGCTTGTAAACTGCTTCTGTTTCCTGGTTGTATTGCGTCTCTGTCACTGATTCGTTCGATCATCACATTTTGTCTGCGGATTAGGTGCGAGCTTATTGTTAAGCGGTTGCGGTTCTTCCTAATTGATGATGTTACACGTGATTTTGAGGTCAGGCATTTGCCCGTGTTGTGTTTTCAAATCACAAATGGATTTCAACTGTGAGTTATGGCAATTACCTAACGACTGAAGCAGAGGCGGCACTTTGAATATGCGTTTCGTATACAGGGGAGGAATTAGCGTCTGATTGCACATCTAATCATGGGGAATGGATGTCCGTCTGAGGGATTCTTCGATGTATTTGATTGCAAATCTGGATGAGGTCACAATGTCAGACGTTTCTGTGTCATTTGCGTATGCACTTGAGGCTATGAGAGCCAAGCTCACTAACATCGCTGGCTTTCATTGCTGGGACCTGGAACAGAGAATACAGACAGACCGACTTGTCTGACATCGCAGTGTCCCTCAACATCGAGCAGGTTCGTTGACAGCGTCAACACCCAACACACCAGAAAGTTTCTTCGCAAATTCTGGGAGAACCAAGATGGTACCCCCACCCCCACCCTCCGGTACACCGGCAACACTTAAAACGTACTTGTGTAACTCGCACTCTTGCGCAACAGTTTCTGGCGAAACCCCGCACGCTACCCATTTGCGGTTGCACCGTCACATGATACTCTCGTCCCATTTTCTCCCAGCACCCGCCAAAGCCTAACGGATAATGATGCAACCTAATTTATATTTTAATTAGTTTACAAACTAAGTTGCCACCTCCTGGAAGCCAGTGGATGGTGCCCTCTCCACTGGCATCGGTAAAATATTGAATTTCAAACAAAGATTAGATGGCTTTCGATGTGAGATTGATACCTCAGTTTAAAGTCATATTTCAGCGAAATGATGGTTGACACACACGTACGCAGGCAGGCAAAAAATAAATGTATCGCTCAATCAAAAAAAAATACAATTCACGGCGGGCACTGATTGATTACCCATCACATTCAGCGAGGCCAACAAATAAGCAAATACAATCTGCGCTCGGTCGGTCGGTGTCTATCACTCGGAGGAGGAACTCCCGTGCGTGAATTGAGCACAGGATTGGTCTGTGCTCGAAATAGAAATTCTTTTCATGTCAAAGTTACAGTGAGTGTGAGCTATTCAGCTCGGCGGTTCGTCTGTCGAGTAATTTGAAATAATTTGCGACCGTTTATCACGTCGAGGGACTTTGATTGCGCGCATCGCGATGAAAGTGCGCTTCTTTTTCGTGTGCCTGTGTTTGGATTCCGTGATGAATAGGTGTTGTAAATATTTACTATTTCGGAGGTGATGTTGGAGATGTTGCTTTTGTTTATCTACTAACAGTTACTCTAGGAATTGTGATTGGAGCTGCCGTGGAAGTGTGTAAATGCACGATCAGTGCTTGGACGGATGGAGAAAAAGACGAGTTTCAGAACGTAACCACGGGCAGAGAATCGCAGAAAATCGGTATATCCGAGATGTGGTTTTAACAGGACGACGCTTTATGCCGCTCGGTGTTGTGAAGGCGATCTTTAATGGCTGGGTCATATCACGGTGAGCGATCATTCACTGGCAGCCGCGATCATGCGTCTTTACTGGGGCTAGGTCAAGTGCTTATTCAAGCCAACCACTTTCGGCGGGCTCGAGGTAAGCATTTAAGACGCTATTATACGCGGCACATATAAAAGTGCGGATATCACGGTGAGCGATCATACATTGGTAGCCGCGATCATGCGTCTTGACTGGGGCTACGTCAAGTGCTTAGTCAAGCCAACCACTTTCGGTGGGCTCGAGGTAAGCATTAAGACGCTATTATACGCCGCACATATACAAGTTCGGTCAGACCACGAGAGTCTTACACTCCGAATTGTGAAAAGGCCATAGTTGACAAGTTTATGTTACCGCATGCAAAGGGGAGAAGAACCTCAATGTACTTGATGCTCGCAACTGAAGGTGACAAGCGACACGATGTAGCACGTCAGCTGTCGGCCATCAAGGAAAATATGGATTTCGGTGGAATAGTTCAAGCAAAGTTAAATCTGATTTTACTTAAATCTGAGTCGAACACAATTAAGATATAGTCAGTCCTCATCAACGAATAGAAAACAAATTTTGTTTGGATTGCTTCTTGGAAACGAAAGGACACTCATCGGTGCCGGAGCGGGCCTCTCAGCCATAGGTCTTCGGCATGATTCTCCCTCACAAACAGGAGATAACATACACCACCTCCTTAGCTTGTGCAACCCGATGTGGTTAAGGGCCCAGCTCAGTGGCGATGCCGCAATCCATTGGGTTAGCTACGAGCGCAGCAAACAATATAACGATTATATAAGACTTATGCTTAGAATATGATGTATGCCTTAGTACGGAAGTTGTATTAGTCATAAAGAATCCAGATCTCAAGCATTGCGATGAGGTTGGGCATAATGCATACATTTTGCATGTGTTATTTTAGACATTATAAGCCATATAGTTACAGACATTGCATTCCGAATCAACGACCTTTTGCTGAACATACATACGCACATACATACCTACGCACATTCATATGTTCATACAATTATGGGAATTCCCCTCTAGTGGTGTTGCTTGCAGTCGGCTCTTAAGTCTAGCCATTGTGCCCTTCCGATTGGCAATGTTAGCCGCAGCGGCCTGTGGCGCCACCTTCTCAAGAGTTTTCCTTACTTTGATGTTTTTTTAGGATAGTGCTACGTTTCCACTAAACGAAACCGCGAGCTTCCATCAATTTTCTCCGAACCTACCAGGTTCCGCCGTACATTTTTGGGGTCTGGAAACCTAGCGGTATCCGATAAACCTAGGGATGCCAGGTTTCAATTCCGCTGCGGGACACCCACTTAAAAAAATGTTAATTTTCGATTACTGAAAAATACAGACTGTGCATATTGTTGAAACATAAACTATTCGCAAAATACGGAAAAAATGTACCTTCTTGCAGCGAAAAGCCCCAATTTCCGTTTATTTTTGATTGGATATGAGCTTTTGTACCCAGAGAATGAAATGTCAAATTTTCATTCTCTCATTTTGTCTCTTCCTATTTGCTGATGTTCTCACACTATAATGTCCTGTCAACAGACAGCTGTTCTGGCGGCCATTTACAAATCGAAGGCGAGTGAGATTAGTTTTGCTTATTTTTTGTGGTTCAGGCTTGAATTTCTCACTGACAGCAAATAGCTTGTGCAAGGAAGAGGATCTATCTTTAATCTAACGTGTTTTGGAAAATTGTTGGTTGTCCACGTCATTTTTTTTTTCTCTATTGTTCTGACTTTCTGGTATTCCGTAGATACCAGAAACTTTATGTGTCCGGACTAGCGATGCTGAAATTCCTTTCACAAATGCGGCCCTTACGAAAATGTAAACCAAACAATTTTTAACAACATACGCAGCAGCTATGTACATCGACACCGAATTTGGCATCCAGGCAGAGGAACAGTTAGGCTTTTAGAAAATAAAAACTCATGGAAAATAATCTAGGAAGACTACTCTCAACCCGAAACGATCAAACAACTCGCTCAGATTGCGCATCACCGGCATAAGGACTCTTACCGCCGTCAGCACTGGCTGGCCATTGGATCACACAGCTTCAGATTGGGTCTCCCCTACAATGACGTCTGCAGAGACGAGGAACAGGAGGAAGTAAAAATGGGGGGTCCTCTATTTTCGTCATCGTCACCGCTTCGTAAATACGACGGGTCTACGCTGACCTAAATGTGACGGCTGCATGCTAGCACTCAGCCACTTATTACCCTCTAATCTAGAAACAGAGTAATTATGCAATCAGGGAATGACAATGGACAACTCTAAAAGAGCCAGACTCCAGACCTTGTACTCTAGTAAACTTTGCCCTCCCCCCTCGGTCCAAAGAACTACTTCCAAGAACCTTGCATTAATCGATTGTCTCAACTCGAGCAGTCACCATGAGATTATGTATAAATCTATTCGCTTCAGCGTTTCGCATCCATTACCTCTAGAATGAATTCAAAGAAAAACAAAAACAGCGCCGATCTAATGACGTCAACCCGAATGACAGCTTCAGCGAATGCCGATCACACGACACAGTCGATTGGAGAGCCTGTTCACCGTGAACGCTGCAACACAGCATCACGAGTCACTTCACAGGCTACGCATGGACTCGGCGAGACAAGTCGTCACCGACTTCGCGCCAGCGAATCAGTGAGTGTTTTGATCTGATTACGGTACTTCCACAGGCATCTGGTTACTCCCATCGATTCAACCGGCCGCCGGCGGGGGGGGGGGTAATAAAACCGGTGTCGACTGTAATGTAATTACCTGCCCATCGGAGGCACCAGGTGCTGTCTGTGATTACGGAATGCGTCTCCCGCTCGGCAGAGCCTGGATAATGTGTCGCCCTTTTTTTCTACCCCCGAGGGTTTATTGCTCTTCAAAGGGCAATCATTGCGTTCTGGCGACTCGGTGAGGTGAGGCTAATTAGTCAAGTTTTTTACTTAATTACACAGTTTCCCCTTTCGACTAATTGGCACTAAGGAGAACTTTCTTATTGAATAACTTTGTCTGCGTGATTCCTTCCGTTTTTTCATATTCTGTCGGCGTTTCGTTGCTAGGAGGAGTGAGGCGAGGAGAAGTGAATTAAATTTACACTTGAAGTTTTTAAAATATTACTTTTTGTTCTGCTCTTTTATGCTGACAAGTAGTTACTGTTTGAACAAGAGGGCGAGTTTGATTGTGACATTGGGACGATGATTTGGAATGTTTGGGTTTCTGGTTGATCTGCTGTGTGCCACTTGTATCGATGGGTGATGATTCGACAAGGGACTGTAAGCGTTGTTCAGCGAAATGAGACTTGTCACGACATGTTCAGGTCGTGCGAACTTTCGAACACACGCATAAGCTATACAAACAAAGGAGAGGGGACAGGAGAGGAAAAATGACACTACACAGACAAATAAGCTAATGAGAGAGATAGAGCAGATTTTGGGGAAGACGCTGGCAGTCGTAAGACAAATAGATAAAAGGTGAAACATAATGGATGATGTGTTGACAAAGAGTATTGCGGCACGCAATTCGCGTCCTCAGTGGAGTTACTCCCAAGTTGAGGGGGAAACTTTAACTAACCAGCAAAAGTGGAGTCTGCCACATGACTTGCCCGTATAATATCACTTGCTATGAACAGGATGCGGCGTATGTATGGTGGAAACGAATACATTTATTGTCATTTCATTACCCTTCTCCTCCTTACTAACCGCATACTAACCGCACAATCCGTGCCACTCTTTTGAACTCCCCCAAGGTTCCATTCTAAGACCATTATTGTTTTCAATATTCGATATGAACTGCCAAAGTTCTTGTCCCATTACAATTCTCACATTTTATGCGAGTGAAGCCCAAATCAATCATTCAGCAAACCAAAAACGGCACTCACAAGAGGTTCCTGTAGAAACCAGGGCCAAGTATGGATTAATGCGGTCCTACGGTCCTAAGCCTGAACCTGTTTAAGATCAGATCAGAGTCAAGATGAAGTCGCAATAAAACGTTAAAGCCTTCTTTATGAAACGTATTTAATATCGCTCAAAAATGCCGCAGGCTTTGACAATAGTCCATTTGGTTTACTCAACTATGGTGTCTCAACCATGGACTCAGCTGTAGAATCTGACTATTTTCTAGCCATTTACTAGCCGCTTGAAATTGAGGTGTCTACATTGAGCGATGTACTACTCACTGTAAAAAAATACGGTCCTACAACGATCCTCTACAAATTAACATTTACTTACAAATACTGTAGCCATTAAGACCATTCCAAAGCTTTTCTAAACTGTGCACGCTTCGGCTTTATAATTCCCCATCTGAAGGCTCAATTTCAAGGCCACATATGACAGCATTTATAGAGACGAGCTATACCGAGCTCTGTCTAGTTTTGGCATTCTTCCAAACTCGTCCGTTTGTGTAGGATGACGATGGAGAATGCACGACTTAACAGAGACTTTTGCTGTCAAATATAGATTCAGACAAGGCGACGGGATGTCATGCGACTTCTTCAGCATCATTCTTGAACGAATTGCTCAAAACTAGCACGCCAACACCAGAGGAACGATCTTTCAGAGGTCCGTGCAACTTCTTGCATATGCCGACGATATTGATGTCGATCGGAAGAACTCAGCGTGATGTCAATGGGCACCTTAGTGAGTGTTGTGACGGAGGCCGCGAAAAAGGGTTTAGCGGAAAATGAAGGCAAGACTAAGTATATGCTGTCAACGAGAAAGGACTGCCAACACCGACGTGCGTCGCAGTAGACAGGTAAATTTGAGGTAGTCTAAAGCTTTGTCTACATAGGAACCGCTATAAATTCAGTCCAGAGATGAAATCGAACGAAGAATAACGCTTGCCAATTGCTGCTTCTTTGAGCGGATTCTAGAGCGGATGGAAACCAATGCTCCGGCCCGTAAATTCTTCGAATCCTCCCCATAGCGACCGCGTAGTAGAGGAAGACCACGACTCAGGTGGAAATGGACCTCAACCACCTATGCATAGGAAACTGCAGGCAGCCAGCTAAAGATCGAGCTGTCTGGCGACGCTTCGTGGCTGATGGCCAGGTCCACCCCGGACTGTAGCGCCATCTTAAGTTAGTGAGTAAATGTTTGGTTCCACGGTGAAGGTTCCACATTGGAACGCGCAATTGCTGTGATTGGGCTACAGACTTCATGTTTAGGGGGGAATACTTTTAGCTTACATTTATCGCCTCTAGTTATGGAACAATGGATTTTTTAGTTATTCTAGTTGGCGACACTGCTGTTGGTTTGTTTTCTAGTTAAATTCTGAATTCAACTTCATCATTAGACCCTCAGCTACCTCCCGTATCGCAGTGAAACACACTACCAAGAAAAACCGCGTCGATGTCCCTTGAAGTGTGCAGCGGATACAGAGTTAATTAGTTCAGTTCAGCGACCTCACATCCACTGATCGATGACCCGAAGTGGTTCTGCACAAGCGACGGGAGAGCACAGTTGTCTTACTGAGAAGTGGTGTGAATTGGCCACTGAGAGCCAATGATCGCAAGATAACCGTGCCCGTACTGTTATGCTACGTTCCCAACAAATGAAACGCCAAGTTTCATTTCACACGTTTACGCCGTACATTTTCGCGGTCTAGAAACCTCGCGGTTTTTGATAAACTCAGTTGTAGACCCCCTGAATTCATCTCTCCGTGAGCGGTGTCAAACCGACGAAGCATAGAGCGTGAATCTGAATTTATTTTGGTCACTTTGGTGTGCATTTTCTTATTTTATCTCTTCTTCAGACACTTGTGGCCATTTAGAAATTGAGAGCGAGTGACATTTGAGGGCACTTATACATTCCGAGTGAGTGACTTGGGAATTAAGAGCGAAACCACCTCAAACTCGGTGTCAACGGCCTATTGAGGTTTCATTAAAGGGATTCTCTCGCGATTTCGGCTCGGTGGGATCGTAGCATTAGATCTTTTCTGTTGAACTTTCTTGGATAGGTGCTAATAATACGAAAATGACCGCTCCATTAACGTCAACATAACTCGTGACACCGCTCAAATTTCAGGCCGATCTATGCACAGGATCATCAAATATCACATCGGAAGCCTGACGGCAGCCATTGTCAAAGAGCTCGCGGCCCGCATGTCATAAATTAGAGAACATGTCTGTATTTCGCACTTAACTGGTTTTATTCAATTTACTAACATTTAACTTGGATATCACAGGAAAACCCGCTTAAGCGGGACGATCAAAAAACAAAAAGATAGGGGAGGTTGTATGTAATTCCATATACAAGGGATTTTGTGAATCTTTTCACTTAAGCGGGTTTCACTGTACGACCATTAAATGCCTCTAGACAATTGTCATCCAAAGCAAAAGGCGCCCGAACAAGATCAACCGAAAAGATAGGAAAACACCCTGTAAATAGCCTCTCACAAGTTTTTCGAAAAACTACACATGCCGCGACTGATATTCCATTTTAAACTTCATCATCTGGATACGTCCACATTCAGACGACTAGAATGCAGCAAGTTGAGTTGAGCAAAAGTGGCAAGCCAGCAGAACTATAACAAATGCCATCAACCACATGGCCTTTAACTAAATCGGCAACTGTTTCATGTAAGGTGCATATCTTGGTTTCCCATCGCCACTCTTCTACACAAAGCCAATATTTATGAACAGACGAGAGAACGAGACATTTCCCCCTCCTTAAGAGAACCATCGATCCGAAGAGCAGCACGAGCACCATCCTCACTCCATTTAAGAGAGACTCATCGGATTGACAGTAAAAGTGTAATCGATGATCAATAAATTTCTACGAAGAACTTAACTTTGACATAATTGCCAAATCAAAAGTCAATAAGTTTTATTAAATGAAAAACAACCGCGAACGCCTGATAAGGTCAGCATTTCTTATCGCACACCAAATTATCGAGCGCGATAAAGCAATCGGCGACAGATTGCGCTGTGTTACGTATTCTTCGCCGAGTGTAATTTATGCGACGAAATGGTCTTTCGCATTATGGGGTGTGTTCGCAAGTTTGAAATTGTGCTTGGAGTTGATAGGAATTTGTGCGTTGGCTCACTCATGTTTTATTGTTTTACAAGTTCGTTGTGCGATTCTATGCGGGAAATTGTGTCTCGGAGGTTGATAGGAATTCCTTTGAATGGTGGTGGCCAAGCCTAGAAAATGCTGGTATGACCAAACCTGTGGGATGCGAAAAGTTCCGGAATCAATTAGATGGCGCGACTGGCCACGTTCTCGTGGCGCATGTTTGACTGAGTGTCAGTCCATGATGTCACCTGATACACTTTTATGGCGTCATGATCATAAACGTCTTGTTTGACAGATGTCATAAACATTTGAGATTGCTTGCGTAAATTGGCATGTCATGGACATGACTGACTTGATAAAAGGTGAAATACAGTCACACCTCTGGGGGTTGAACGTCCTTAAGTCGAATTTTCTGGAAGTCGAACTATTTTTTCAGATCTTAGGCCCCAATTCTACACTCCATACGACTACTCTCTGTAAATCGAAAACCTCCTTAAATCGAACCTTGTGACTTGGAAATTTCGTGGAAAATTCCACTCTAATACCCATTCCAAGCACGCACAAACAAAAGAGCAAGAAAAATGAATAAGCGTGAGTTGGTCCCAAATACAAAAAACCCTTTAACCCCTGCAACACAGAGGTTAGTCAGGTATATGAACAAGCTTGATTGTCGACGTGGCGTTTGTACATTGGATTATTTAATTCAAATTTAGTCGTTTAGGCATCATCATCATCATCTTCTGACCCGCATGATCCACTAAAGGGGTCGCGGGGTAAACCACGCACGAGAGATCTCCAAGCAACTCGATCTTCCGCCATTGGCTCTAACTCATCAGAAGCTACGCGCAAGCGTAACCAAGCGAGTTTTTGAATGTGGTCCAACCACCTCGTCCTGGGTCTGCCAAGCGGTCGCCTACCTGATGGAATCGTATTCAACGCCCGCCTCTGAAATCCTGATGAAAGGGACATTGGTGCCTCGTGACCAATGTTGAGTCCCTCGCGAACTGTCGCGTTTCTCACCCGATGTTCCCCTACAGCCACCAAACAATGTGAAACAAAACACACGGTTTTGTTTTAAAGTATTTTGGTGGGGGTTGTCGGAAAGTCTTGCAGTCGCTGGCAAGTATTCTACAGCTGTATTGGATTAGTGTGTCAGTCCAACTGTTGGATTTCGTCTATGACATAGGTGTTAGACACCGCGTTGTATTATCTGGGTGCTGCTCTAGACACGATCATGGCGTTTGAAGAACAAGGAGCCTGCCTTGTCAATGGTTGCTACTTCGGTCAAAACTTGGGTCAAATTTCCTCGCTCTCAACTTGGAGACGTTGGAGACGAAAGTTAAACGATAGATATGTAAATTTACAAGCGTCCTGGGGTCTAAAACACCGACTTTCTTAGGCCAACGACTCTGGTTCGAGAAGAAGACGAAGGTGAATATCCGAAACAAGTGGTGGTGGATGTTAGACAACTCGGTCTTGGTGACAGGGCATCGCCCCAAAGACCCTCAAGCATAGAAAGCAGCATTAACTCAGATTCTGATCCTTTGAGGGTTGCTACGCTCAGGAGCAAAAGTTGTAGCGACTAAGTGGCTTCATGTTAGCAAACAAAAACAACTTCACAAGCACAGGTAGCAGCCAGAGAGAGATGGGGAGAGATGGAGTGCCTAAAAAGAGCGGTCAGTCCAACAACAAATCATACAACATTGTGCCGCAAAGACGTCCCCCACGTCTCTCTTACTGAGCTGGCCATTCATGTAACCACATTCACTCATATGGCTACAATGTCTCCATTGGAAGAGTTCAACAACCCCGGACAGCATGGGATCTGCAGTCCTCTTCCTCACAAAGTGCCACGACTCCGCGGGCATGAAGTAGTGAAAGGCATCAAACGAACTCTTTCCGAAGTTCTTCTCCCAAGGTTGCGATCTTCTCCTCGGTCGGCTTCAAGTCACATGTTTTCAAAGAGAACATAAGTCTCTTCCTCTCGCTCAACTCTCTTAACACTTAAAGCTCTTCCTCACACAATCAACTGGCCACAATTCCTCCGACAAGGCCTTCCTCGTTCATGAAAGTGCCCACGCAATTTCGTTTCAACCACGGTCCGCTCGAGCAAATACTATCGCCCCCCCACCATCACCGGCAGCAGAACATCCACAAAGCATGTAGACAAACAACTGAAAGCATTTAGCCATAAGGGGCTGTTCCAAGATTATTTACAATTAGCATTCTGCTCAAATGTTTGTCGTATTCGTTTGCGGCTGTGTAAACAAAACATCAGCGCGGCGGCGCTGTGACAATGGAAGGAATTAAAGATACGAGCGGTTCTTAAGTAGGTGCGAACTGATCAGTTTATTGATCACTGGCCAAGTAAGCACGCGTTTCGGAGTGGACCATGGGCTCGGACTATATTTAGAAGACGCTCAAAGACAGCGGGGAGGGACCAGACACACGTGATCATGTGCACACGGTGGCCGCCCATGGATGGTGGCTTGTTTGGATGTGGATGTGAATGCGTGTGCCTCTTAACCGGATCGATGCAGCAGGTTTAGATGCCGCCTTCAAAACGTGTTTTCTTTATGCAACTTGAAGTTCACCGGGCACCGTGCTGTATGATGTAACCCATCGCCACCGGAGAGTGGCACAGATGCCGTTGAACACGCGTTGACGATCGAGAACCAGAGACTCTCATGCAACGCAGTCGTGTTCTTAAAAGTGTGCAGTTCTCGAGCAAGCAGGTTCGCTTTCTCGACTTCTCTCAATGGCAACCTTGAGTGATGCGTTGAGTGTTGCTGTTGATCCGATGTTTATTTGGATCGAGGTTGGGCCGCCTCGAAATGTAACAGTCGCATAAAGGTTAATGGCATTCGGCAATTTATTCTGTAGCACCGAGGGAGTGTTCAGTGAATGAGACATCGCTGTGGACATCAATTATCATGTAAGTGATCCGATGGCGACAGACATTCACCACATTTTTAGAGGTTCTGTAAATGGGTGGTGAATGGGTTATTCCTTCAATGTCAGCGAAGGCTGAAACAGCCGTTTGACAACCTTCACCTTTGCCTTCATTTTTACGAACGCTATATTGAGATTACAGCCGATCTTCTGAACAACAGTTTGGAAATAAAGTTCAAGACGGGGGCGATCCACAAATTGATGGTCTTGACCTGGGTCAAGTGGTGATCTTCATCAAATCTGTCCGTCAGGCAAATATCCATTTATGGCGTACAAACGACCCCCAATCGGACAGACAATTGCAGAACTCAGTGGAGTATCACAAGGTTCCATTTTGGGCGCACATATAGTCCTCCATCAACGCTTGCTGAACCGACTCGATTAAACTGCGTCGAATAAAGTGACGACGGAGAAAGTTTACACGTTTTTGTAACGATTGTTTGACGTACCACAAGATTCCAATGATGGGCCACTTCTTTTTTACCTACACAACTCAGAACCAACTTAACTCTTTCACGTCATCCCAAGAAGACGAGTGAAGCTGTGACACAACCTAGTAATCCACTTTGCCTCAAGTCCCGAGTTTTTGTGACGATTGTTTGACGTACCACAAGATTCCAATGATGGGCCACTTCTTTTTTACTTACACAACTCAGAACCAACTTAACTCTTTCACGTCATCCCAAGAAGCCGAGTGAAGCTGTGAGACAACCTAGTAATCCACTTTGCCCCGGGTCCCGAGTTTTTGTGACGATTGTTTGACGTACCACAAGATTCCAATGATGGGCCACTTCTTTTTTACTTACACAACTCAGAACCAACTTAACTCTTTCACGTCATCCCAAGAAGCCGAGTGAAGCAGTGACACAACCTTGTACTCCACTTTGCCCCGAGTTCCATATCGCTTGCCGGCTGAAAATTATCCGTTTATTAAAAGTGGCAATCGCATGTCAACAACTGATTGTCAGTCTCAGATATGCGCACAGACGTCTGCGTTTGCTGACGTACCCAAAGCAGACATCACACCTTCGTCACGGGTAATCAGTTTGGTCAGAGTGTTGATAAGCGGAAGAACACTCGAGATATGCCCCAATTCTAAATCAATTCGACTAGCTACATATTGCTCAAACCAGCTATTGACATACAGACGCACAGAATGGATCGCTAGAAGTCTAGTCATGTCTCGGACATTCCTTCACAGTTCGCAAACGTGCGCTGAAGATTCACATCGTTATTTCAGTGAATGCATAAATTAGATTAAATCGTACTACGTTTCGTATTTTTTGCGGGCTGCTTACAAGTGTCAAGTTGATCCGTCGATCAGTTGATGAGTTAATGATGAATCCGCGCGGTTGTGACTTAAGAGGCGACAGCGGAATTATCTAGCTCTGTCGTTTCCGAGTCACACATTCTGAGATTTCTCGGCAGGCCATGACTACGGTCATATGACTACGGTCATATGACTACCGTCATACTTGAGCACCAGAAAATTATACATCATGAGTAAACTAAGAACTGCAAGCCCGCTGCTTGAGACCAAAGAAGCAGGGATTGAAAAGAGTTATTCTGCTCGATTTTGAGGTAGAAATGCAGTTTCACGTGGCTGTGCCGATGTGGAGGATGCGGCTGAGCTGCTTCCCCTTCAGTCCACTCATGACTCATCTCGAATTCATTATTATTAAATTTCATCACAAGATGCAATAGCCTGGACGTTGCTTCAATTCATGTCTTCCTCATCAAAAGGTATAGGCTTCCCTGCTGAACTCGATGTCGTATCCGTAAGCGCTTGCTACATGGGCCCTGCAACAGCGGACGCCCGTTTTTTTTTTTTTTTTAAAAAGTTGTTGGCTTCTGGACCTTCGATCTGGAAGACATGCGGCATTTCAACAAATATGTATTTTCAACGAAAAATGAGAAATATGATACCGCCAGCATTTTCCTGGGAGACCTTTTGAAATCAAGTCCATAAATAGAAAAGAAACGACCGATTGCAGGTGATCCCGAATAGCTTCAGAAATACATAAAATAGAGCCTGAGTCAGTGCGCCTCATGGCATCACCAGCACAACCATCTCCATGCCAGTCCAGACCGCCTGTAAGGCTGCCGGTGTCAACGATTGCACGAAGAACGAACGCAAACTGGTGGAAGAACGCATCACAGTCTAATTGCCATGCAATGCGATGACACACTCAAGATGAGTCAACCGATGCGAAAATCATTCCCTAGATCGCAGTCCAGCAATATTGCCCAAGATGAAAATCAATGCATTTTGAATGATTCACGTCCTACCATCAAGCGAATGCGGACAGAATCGAAATGAATTCATCTTCCTCTGACCAAACGTCGACACAGTCCGATTTGTCTGTGAGATTTGTCCACTGACGCGGCGATATCGATTTCCCGTGCTCCTTCATGCCGACTTTTATTCTTAGACAGAACTCTTGGCAAGCAAACCTAACGATTCGACAGCAGTCGTATTTTTTTCCATTCCGTCGATCCAATTGCCCAATAAACTCAGCCGACAGATATTGCACAGACCCCATGTTCACGGGCGTAGTCGGTGAGTCGATACCGTCATTAAAAGGCATCCAACATCCAGCAGCGGAACGCCTTCACATGCCCAGACGAGTCAAAGTTGGTGCACCAGCGTCGTCGTGCAGGCTTGATGCAATTATTACTGCACCTGCCACTGATCTGTATCTGTACCACTCGATGTGCACACAAATCACAGCCCGCACTGAATTCGATGTGTGGCCTAGAACGTCAAGTGACAGTCATAAAATCGTCCAACGTGCAATATTCCTTTTCTAGATTTTTTTTTTTTGCGTTTTTTTGGACTTTTAATGAATCATTATTGGCAGTGAATTAAGTAATTCAACGCGAGCGATTGCGGGCGCAGATACAGAGGGGCCTAGATACGCTCTGTGCGGAGGATCGCAGCAAACGAATTCGAATTGAAAATAAACTTCACAAATAATTTAGTTTTGGATTAATGCGGTCGTTGGGTCGGTGGGGGAGGGGAGGGAGCGAGTGAATGGGGCGGACGGGTCTGAATATTGAATAAATACGCTATGTATCCGTATCCAATGCCAAAGTGTGTTTGTTTTGAGAGTATCTACACAAGCAGACAGCTCGAACGAGTGAAAGAGATTCACGAATCGATGGCTCATGCGATATGTGTGCGCTGTTATGGGATACATTCATCCGTGAAATATATAATCGGTTGGATACGACGTAAAAACCACTGAACCGATATATTTGAACAACTCCCCCAGACAGACTGTGCGTGCGTTTCAAAGCATGCAGCAGACGGAGAGTGTATCTGCAACACGAGAGTTCCTGCCCAACGAATGGAAATCGAACGAATGGTGTTAGTTTTTTATGATTTTCACATCGTGTGTCTTCGGTCGATTTCTGGTGATGTTCTTTCTGTGCTTTTGCTTTGTTTTCGTTTATTTTTGTTAGACAGCCACCTTCGGGTCAAACGAGCACTTACGAGCGGTGCCAGCAGAGATGGAGGTGAACGAACTGGCGCTTCGTTGGCTTCTTCGAAATGAAGACACACAACTCGGTGTGGACTGATGACTCGAAATGCCGTCCATCGAGGGAGCGTTTTATTTTTAGATGGACGACTGGATTCGTGTCTAATGAGTTCCTTGGATACAGTGACAATTTGCCCATTTCTCTGGCCTTTCGTTTGCATTTTTGGCGATTTTTGGGTCATCCTACGAGTTGGCCGGATGGGTTTAATTAAAAAGACGGAGATTGAAGAGGACGGATAAATGAATTAGAGATGACGATAGAGTTGCCGGAGGATGGCTTCAGGGACGTCATGTGATGTGCGTACAGGAAATCATTGCCAGGGTAAACTCAGAGAGATTAGCCCAGTGGTTTTCAAAGTTTTTGAGGACTCGACCCCTTTGCTGGAAAAGACATTTTTGCGACCCCCACATTAAAAACGCCTAACCCCATCCAAGCCCAGTCTAATAACACAAGATTGTACTCATTCGTGATGATGGGCGTTTTCCAAAACGCCAAATAATTGCGCATCACACTGCAAACGTAGCGATGCAAATGTAATGATGCAAGGTAAGCGATGCTTTTGAATACAAAACATGCATCACGACACTTGCCGATGCTCAGCTTGCTTTTGTTTGCGCAGTCGAATTGTTCATAATGCGTTCTGGAATAGTATGAACTGTCATTACATTTTTGTTTGCAATTTGGAAGTGTTGCCATTGCAGTATTAGAGCGATGAGGCGTTTTGGAAAACGCCCTATATCTTCTCCCGTGTTGCAACAGGCAGTGCAGTAATACAGTGATTTTTAAATTCGTATGTGCTCACTAGAATTGACATTTGTAGCCCTCTTTCGGCCTGAAATGAAGTATGAAAGCAAATTGACCAATCAGAGAACGGCATTCCCATTACTTCGTGAATAACCGTCAAAAATTCATGAATAATTGTCAAAAAGCCTCTCAAATTCGTCGACGGGGTAGGGGCCAATCAGCTGCCTCTATAGTACTTCATTTCTGATTTACATCTTTTTTACATTTTTTTCTTAAGTTTTTTTTCTCGTTATTTACTCACTTATGTAAGCCTTTTTAAGTAAAAAAGTGAAAATTTGTTTTTTTTTACACAGATTTGAGAATCACTTCTACGGAATGATGGAATTTGGAGTCTGACATCGGACTTAAATGTGTTGAAGCGTCATCTTTGAAGAAGTACTGCCGATGGCAACAGAGCAGTCACTACCCGTGCTCACTGTGTGTCAGATGTCGTCATGTCACCACAAAATTACTGAGACCTGTATAGACATGCAGATTAAATTTGAAATTAATTCTCAATCGCCGATGACCAGCTACATTTTTTTTAAACACAGCCCATTTATGTCCATTATGCGCATATAGTGTTTGCCAAAACAGAAGCCACAGACATTTGACGGCCCGCGTGTCGGATGAAATCCCTCAAGTCCTTTTAAGTCGTTCCAATTTCGATTCATCAGAAAAGAGTTCAGTTTTCCATTTTGCCAAAATCTAGTCTTGAACGGTGATTCATTAACCTAAGCATGTTTTACAGTAAATGTATGTATCCTTAAACTCATCCTCTCTTTAAACTGTGTTCAACTTTTTGCCGAATATTTTTGATTTAATGTCTTAGACATATTTTTAAAAGAACACACTAAATGCATTCTCTGTACTCGTACTATGAATGTACGAAAGTCAACCATAAGGCATGAGTAACTTCAGCGGACCCGCAGGAAATAAAACGTGTGCCCGCGATTTGACGATTCTTTTGTCTTGTTTGAGACCTCAAGGAATAGTTCCTCCTGTTCACCTTTTCGCATTCGTCGATGGACTAGGGGTCAATCAGTTGTGAAGTTGGACATCTGTACTTCATTTCTGATTTCGGCATGCTTTTGTGATGTGTCCCAAGTCAGGGCTGCCACATAGTGCGTCACAAATTTTTCGTATTCCAAGCAAAAGCTCACAGCTTGTGTGCATCACAAGAGTTGTCAAAATTGTATTCTTCTGTTCCGCATTTCACAAGGGGAAAAGATGGAGCCAATTGTAATAAATTGATGGTAATAAAAATGTTTTAGCCTAAAACGTAGAAGGATTCTGAGAAATTTACGAAAAAAAAGGAATCCTCCTATCGCACTGGAGGAAACATGTTTCATCAAAATCTTCTGTATCTCAGATGCCTGTCAAAAGGAAAGGTGCTGACAGTTCTAGAATTAAAATTGTTGATGTTCTTCAAAATCTGGAAATACGAATCATTGCCGGTTAAGGAGAAGAGGAGAGGATCAGAGCTATCAAACGAGGCTTTGAGGTTGTTGATGCCATGATGATCACAGCAAGACCTGCATTACAAATTCAGAGTTGCTCTACAAATTGAGATGTTTCTGGGTTGTCAGTTCAAAGCATGTCCAAAAGACTACCTTGATGATGCTGATTTCTTGGTTCTCAAGCTCTGCAAAAGAAGGAGCTTATGTCTCTTTTCTTTTCAGTGATAATCAATTTCTGGTGAGGTGTGGTCAGGATCCATGATCTGTGAAGAGTTCCAAAGTTTGTTTTAATATCATCACAGCATCCATGTGCAAATTGTTTAAGTGCCTGCCCTTCGTTAGAGGAGTCTCCGGTTCGAATCCCAGTGGAAGCAAAGTCAAAATGATTTTATCGGGTTTGCAAATCTTGTCCAGTCACCATTTGCCATTCGGATCAAATTAACGGCACTACCATTGTCGTGGTCGATCGGTGGCAGTAATTTGAGTGGAGGTTGCTGCCTGGCAGTACAATGTACACAGTTGTTAGTTGTGTTCATCTGCGTTCCATATCTTACCTCAAGACCTCTTCCAAGTGACGTGGATTCTCATCAGATTCTTCTGATATAGGCTTCACAACGTTTTCGTTAACAAATCCCGCTTTTTTTTAAGTAAAGGTGTGACTAGCTACCAGCAACTCACACATATCCATACTCATTTCTTTTATGCACAAATGTAAACACCGTTGCACCGTTCAGTTTTAAGAACAATAGTAAACTTCTTATTTTAATTATTATTAATTAAAGTGTAAATAAATTACAAATTAAGGTCTTAGTAAACTACGGCAATAGTTACCAGGGCCTTCGGCTGCTTTTGAATTAAGGACATTGCATGCTATTTTCTAGGTTAACGACAGCGAGTAATTTATTAACTGCTGTTATGTTGGCCCCTGATGGGGAGGAAAATATTTCACTGAGGCTTTTATTTTAAAAGATTTTTCTTGAGACAAAATGTATACTATCGTATATTAAATGTTTGATGGTATGTTGCTCCTTTGGCAGATATGGCAATTTGGTGGGTTGTTTTTGGTGATGATGTGGTTGTTTGTAATATTTGTGAGTCCAAGGCTGAGGCGTGTAAAGCCTTTGATCATGTTTTTTGTCGGCTTTGTTGGGCAGATGGCACGTTTCCCCTTTGGGGTTGATGGAGGAGTAGTGATGGATATAATTGTTGTTGTTCCATTGGTCTCTATTTTTTTTTTCAAACCATACTTGTTTTATTTTCCTTACGATGTCATTTTTCTTTAGCGGCAATTTTTGCAACCTTATCAGCTGCTTCATTTCCCTTAATTCCCATGTGACTAGGGATCCAGAAAAGCTTGAATTTCTTGCAACCAATTAGTTTATCCCGTATGTGGGTTATGATCGTGTTTTTGCACTTAATGTTGAGAACGGCTTTGATTGTGGATAAACTATCTGTACAGATGAGCATTTTTTTGACATGAGAATTTTCTAAAGCTTATAAAACTGCAATGGCCTCAGCTGTAAATATTCAGCAGAAGTCCCTTGCGCTGCATGTATCCTTCCGAATTAACGACCGCAAATGCAGATCCTTCTTCGCTTTTGGATCCGAATGTGAATAACATGTCCCAATTAGGGTGTAGGAATTTTAATTCCTTAAACATGCGTCGGTAGTTGGTTTCTTTCGAAGTGCAGCAAGACCTGTGATGACGGACGATTTGGATGGAAACCAGGGTGGATAATTTGTACGTTGGAATTTTTAGTTTCTTATTGGAGTGTCGAATTTCTTGGAGGAAGTAATTGCATTATACATTGCTGAGGGCAGCTTAGGCATCCCCTTTCGAGGGATTGATTTTTTAAAATCCTCGACGATTGGAGTGTCTGAAGATGCGGAAATCCTTGTGATTAGGAGGGATGACAGATATTCGACAGTTGGGCGGCCTTACTCAGTAAGAATGTTTTTGGGGGTTTTGAGAATTAATGAGTTTATAAGACTTTTTTGCATTTATACGATTTTATACAAAATAGCTTGATATGGCTAAGGGCATCTAAAGGCGTTGCACTTACCCTATTTTTCATTCCCGACTGTATCTTGAATTAGTCAAATCGATTTGAGTTGTTTACCGTCTCATAATTTTTCTTTTAATTATCAACTTTGTTTTTCCTCTTGCTTTCCATTCGTTCATCTTCAGATGAACGGTGCCAGGTCTATAACATTCGTGCGGTTTGCTAAGAGATGTCGTAACTTGTATTTTTCCATTGTTATTATTCCATTGGAACATGCGTTGGAAAGCTACTGTCATTGTACGTCATTTCAGTATATGTCATTCATTTGAAGCGTAAACAACAATAATTTTTTTTTCACTCAAATATGTCGAACCTTGTGCTTGAAAAAGTGTTTACTTTAATATGAAGAAAACTTCTGCCGAAAGTCATCGTATTTTGTTGGAAGTTGATGGTGAACATGCGCTAGCTGAGCGAACGTGCTTGGCCAAAAAGCCAAATCAACGGCAAAGCCGAATATCCATGGTGCGAAGCTAATGCTCTGTACTTGGTGGAATCAGAAGAGTGTGCAGCATTATGAGCTGCTAAAACTCGGTGAAACCATCAATGGACAACGCTACCGATCACAGTCAATCCGTTTGAAGAGAGCAGTAGCCGAAAAACGCCCGGAATATGCGACCAGACACGAGGCAATAATCTCCCATCATGAAAACGCTCGACCCCACGTTGCTATTCCGGTTAAGGACTACTTGGAAAACAGTGGATGGGAACCACTGTTTTACCCCACCCGCCTTATAGCCCAGACCTTGTGCCTTCTTACTACCATTTGTTCCAGTCGATGCAGAACGCCCTCACTGAAATACGGTTCACATCAGAGCAGAATATCAAAAATATGTTTGATTCTTTCTTGGCTGCCAAGCCGGCGCAGTTCTTTTGGGATGGGATCCACAAATTGCCAGAAAGATGGGAAAAAATTCATAGATGCAGATGGGCAATACTATAAAATAATACTATTGTACATGTCTTTCTTAAATAAACGTTCAAATTAAAAAAAAAAACCGCACGAATTAAGTTATAGGCCCAATATAAAAAGAAACAAGTGTTATACATGTTATAAATTTAACATTGGTTGGTCTTCTTTGTGTCACCCTATAGTAGCACCATCGCATAATGGGATCGTGGAGACCAGTCGACATCACAACAACTTTGGGCATTACTCCTCGGTAAAGGCAGCGAATGATATCATCCAATCGTTACATCATAGTACCAGCCGAATGATGTAACGTCTTGATGTTGCTACCAAATTGTTATGTAAATTCAAATTCAACAAAGTCTTCCTACATGTTCTGACGGCGGCTACAAGTACGTGTTGCAGCGTATCCTCCTCAATAAGCTATAGCTTCGGGGTAGCTCTTGGCCTAGTAGCGCATCATGCAACGTGTTACTCCGCGAGGACGGTGCGATGCAGTGTTTGGTGATCAAGGAAGCAGGACTCCACTTCTCCACCAGCTTCAATGTTAGTGGAGTCCCATTGACGCAGATGGAAGAAATATAATACGCATATCCCGGTTTTTTTTCATAATTCCGATGATTTACAGATATTTTCCAATCCAGTATTTCAGCGAAAAAAAATACGGCAACGTTAATGAAAAGTCACAAAACTGCTAAAAAGCAAGAAGTGAACAAAATGAGTTCTTCCAAGTGGACTGCATGTAAATCTGTACGAAAATGAACTAAAACGCACTAGGAGCTCTTTGAAATTCATACATTTTATTTGATTCGCTGTAACACATCTATTCGCGTGTTTTTTTGGAATTAATATTCCAAAATGATTGTTTATGGGGCCCACAGACACGTCGGCGCAGATGAATACATTTTTTTGCTGTGCACATGTCTGCGCTGACCGCCTGTGTGGTGTGTATTCATGTCGCGTGTGAATTCAAAATTTGAGTGAATTAAACTTTTTTGAATTTTGCCGGTCTGCAACGATTTGTCTGTCTCGTGAATGGTGGAATTTTGCACAGACCAGCAGGAAAGTTCATATCGCAAACATGAATAAGGACACCGAAAGATAATTTCGGATCGAGTTTTTGGAAAATTATAAAAATTAAGTCACTCCTTAGTCCAAATTTCTTTTTTTTTTTTTCTTAATTGCCAAAACAATGACTGACCCGACGACCACGACGAAATGAAACAAACTAATGTCTGTGCCACACACGGTGGCGAAGGGGTGTTTGCACAGACTTAAGGCTTGCGGCGACGCGGCTGTGTCGTGTATGGGCCCTATTACATTTTTGATTTGACATATTTAAGATATGTTAGGACAGGATACAAAAGGGGGCTGATAGTGTTGGTCTTTTGTGATACCCACAGTCCGACTACTGCAACCGATCGACCACTCCAGAGATGGTGCCACTGGACCAGATTTGAAAACCAGATAAAAGCGCATTAACTTAGCTTTCACCGGGATTCGAACTGCGGACGCCACTAACCAAGGGCGGGCACTTAACTTACCCAACTGCTCCATCCAGTCGTTTATAAGATATGTTAGCTTTGCGTAGTTTTATGTTGATGTCGATGAAGCAGTTATTTTTTAATTTTTTTGTTATAAATCTGTCTTTAATTAATTTATAATTTGTTATTTTGTGTATGACGTCTTTATACATTTAGTAATGACCGAAAGAATTAGATCGCGACTACCAGTTGCTGAGATGCCATTACTTCGTGCTGTTGTGAGCATTACTCGCCGGGATGGAGTGAGGAACACGTCAGTGTGCGTGGAACTCAACCTTAAGCAAATGCTTCTTCGAACGGAAAGGGCTGAGCGTCGATGGTTTGGTCACGTGGCTCGAATGTCCACACCATCACGACTTCCGAAGCGGGCTTTGAATGCGATTGTATCAGGTAGTCGACCACTTGGCAGACCCAGGAAGAGGTGGTTGGACCAAGATCAAAAACTCGCCTGGTTACACTTGGGCATAATTCCTGATGAGTTAGAGTCGATGGCGGAGGATCGAGTTGCCCGGAGATCTCTCGTACGTGCTTAACGTGACTCCGCGACCCTTTTAGCGGATCAGAAGATGATGATGATACCTGTTAAATGCTCGCGAACAATAATGTCGCCAACATCGAAATGGGGACCAAAAATAATGTCATAGTCACCAAATTGCTGACGCTGATGCTGGTACTAGCTATATCCTCAATCTCTCACTGTGTAAACTCTGTCAATCCGTAATAATTTCTCCAAGATCCAGATTTCAGAAGTTTTCGTTTTCCATTCTCAAGGATCGACCAAGTAGTCAGATATTTGTGTGTTTGTGGGATGGTTCGTCATCTTCTTAGCTTCGATTTCCGGTACGAAAAGAACCCTTAGTTCAGGTCTACAGCTATATCGAGTCACTGTCAGCGCTCAGAGAGAAGGCCTGCTTATGAAAATCTCCTCGGTTCTTAGCCGGGATAAAACCATAGCTCTCTTGGACTCGTTAGTAATGTTGTAGATGCTAGGCCCCAGTTCACCTGGGTCGATATCACCAGTATATTATTGTGACCTCACTTTAGCCAGAGATCGCGCGATCTTAAGAGACTTATTGGTGATGGTCCAAGTCCAGCCCGGACTGTTGCGCATCAAAAAAAAAATTCCACAATTAAACAGTCAACTGGTTTACAATCATTTAGCACGCATTAAGCAAGTACTCAAAGTCCGTTCACATCTCCGCCCGAACCAGTTGCTCGAGCAGACCCGCCGATACATCGTAGACCGTAGAGATGACGAATGGAATTCACACAGCCCCGCAACGCGATGATGTATTTTTCGTGCTTAACCACTCATAGGACACCGCTGTCTTTCCACGCTCAATCGCTTTAATCTTCTAATTGACTGTGGTTTGCAATGGCTGCACGAAATGAGAAAGTCGTGTGCTGCAAATCAAGACGAATACATGCTGTAAGCTGATCAAAACCAAAAAAAAAAAAAAAACGGCGAACACAATCACTTGCTGCCCTCGAATTACTTTGAAACACGCTTAGTTCGTCAGTCATTCGATCCATCTAGGCGGTTGTTCCATGAGCAAATGACCGAAAAATGCCAAAATTTCGAAGAACAATGTAGCCGCTAGCTTCTGCATTTCAGTCTTACTCGCTCACGACACAAGTACCCATGCACATTCAACTAGACATTGATTGAATTCGTGTGACTTCTACTCGAAAACATTCTCTAGCTTACCTCATGCACTCCGACTTTGCATGCCTAGTTTCTCCCCCCCATTGCTTCCTTCATCACACAGAAGTACCAATCTATTCTTGAAGTCTTCATGCGTTCAGCAGATGCAATCAAACAACTTTGGTCTATGTCCATTTCTGAATCACCAACAATACTTGCCAACTGCGGATTAAAGCCACTGTGTCGCCGGAACAAGCCACTAACTCGCTAAATTTGGTCAAAACCTCGCTAGGTTTATTTATATTTTCTGCTAATTATTCAACAGACAGGTTTTACATTCACTATAAGCGGCTATCTGCAAGCCTCCAGCAAAACTGGATCTCCTCGTTAGACTCTAGTCCAGTCTAGTCTAGTCTGAATCGAACCACGTCGTAGCTGCTATTGACAGGAATACTTTGCGTGACGCGTTTCTTTTGGCGGGAACGTTAATCACTCTGGAGTCATGAATCATGAACGAAATATGGATTGGCGCTGATCCGCTTAGATGGTTCGGTAGGGTTTAGGTAGGGAGCTAGTGTTGGGTTAAGAGTGCACTTTGACCGGAAAGGATTTATCGTGGTGCCACGGAGATTGATTGGAAAGTCAGTCCAATTCGTTGGATTTGTTGTTTCGCAGATGCTGTGTTCATCAGAGTGCGTAGGTCATCATAGAATGTGCCTCTGAGGTGTTGTTGTGTTTCAATTGTAGGAACTGCGCAGGTCCCGGGAGTTGTTGAACTAGTTCAGGTCTTTCCTCGTCGCGACTACTTCTTTGAGGCTTTCAGCGTGTTCGCCCATCAGACAGTGTCCAAGTAGGGCACACATTATCCCACTGAGCCTAGGGATTATACAAGAAACCACGCACGTGGCGCCACCTCCCCCCCATCTGGAGTTCGTGAGTTCTGTTGCAAGCTCTTTCATACGTGATCTGCAAGTAGCGAAGGTATAGATGGATTTGGGTGTGCCGGTATAAGAACCATGGCTGTTACTGGCATGTTCGTCTACTTCTCGTTTATCGGGAATGTCTGGCTGGAGGCTACCAGCGTAGGTCCAGACTTCGCAGCATGTGACTGGGGAAGTGAAGTTCTTGCTGTTGTCCATACTTTGGGGTCGAAGGCCAATCTTCTTGGAATCAGTGAACCATTGAGTGGAGGCTAGTAAACAAGCAGTGCTAACTGAACTGTGTCCAGTTGGGTATGATGGGAGACCACAGTATGCGCTCTCTTAGGATTTGTCTAAGGTGTCCTGGACGATTGCCCCGCACAACAGAATGTGTGTCACTATAGAGGTAGCTTATGTAAGACTGAAGACCCACTTGTCGCCAATTGCTTCTCGACAGACAGAGAGCGCCAGCAGGACTTTCAACTGAGCCTGTTTCAGGGAATGAGTCCTAAGGATGGTATTGTCAGAGAGCCTGTAGTGTCTGTGAGTGTGACGATTGCAGTCCTTCATGCCTTGATAGTCATTCTCCAGATGAGTGCAGGGCTACTTGCATAAGTCCCCTTAGAACGGGAGGGTGTTTCCCCGTCCTACAGAAGTAGATCGTGAACTACTGGGTTGCAGAGAAGAAAGACCTCCGCGGGCATACACGTCCTTGCAAATATTGAGGAGGTTGTGGACACAAGTTGCCCAGTTGATGATTTCGTGGCGCCCAACAGTCTGTTCAGTTTGGAGTTGAATCTTTCCTGAATGGAAACGTGACTCAAGTGGCCCTTACACCGGCACACCCAAATCTAGCTTTCAACCGAACTCACGAAGGTACATTTGTTGTTTATTATTTTGTTTATCGACGGTGGTCGTTCTCCACTTGAAACTTCGAGAGGTGGCTGTATTCTGCCTCAACTCTAATTGAGCTCAAGGGAACATCGGTCCTTCTCTTCTTTGCAAGTTCTATCTTAGGTGAGGCAAGGCTATGTAGGAAATTAAATCCTAAGCTCTGTCCATTGTGCCATCATTTGAAGCTTCATGATTTTTTAGACTTTGCTTAAAAATCAATAAGTGATCACGTCATTTGCTTCTGTCAAAATTTCACGTGTACAACTGTAAGGCGTAAGCTACGGTGTTTCTTAATTGAGAGCTTTCCTTTAAATGATGGTCAGATGAAATGTCGCGTAATGCCTGTGACATGCGTGGATGCATTTGTCTAAGCCACGTCGAGTAGAGAATATGGACGACACGTCTTCTTGTGATGCTGGCTGTAGTTTTATTTGTTCCGTGTTGTACCCACTTAGGGGCTCTTACGAATTGTTCCGTGTGGCGGGTGATAATGTAACAAAATTGGTGGCTCCACAGTCCGAGTTGGAGCTTAGCCTAGCTTCTACAGTAGCCACTCGTCTCGTGCTTGCTATTGGCCTATCAAGAGGGGATGATTTGAGAAAGGACTCGTAGAGCATTGTCAGTGACTCGCCGTGAGTTATGAGAATTTGTAAATTCGTCGATCTAACCCAGCACCCTCTCCAGCCACGGAACATCTACTTAGCATACCTTTTCTAGACCCTTGCGATTTAATGGAGGTTCCTTTCTTCTCTTCTTCTTCCTCGTTTCTACTCGTCTCTACTCAAAAGGCGTACCCGTCTATCTTGTTAGGTTTCCCAGAAGGCGATGACCAGTAAGAAAGCCTATGATCTTCCAAATATCTCCCCTATCCACCCTTAGTAATACAATCCTATTTGGTTCAGTGCAAATCACAGCAAGGATCCAGTTAAGTGGAAGAAAGGGCGTCTCCTAATGTCAAGACTGCTTCCGTTGGCTCTTTCATTGCTCGGAACACCGCTAGTGCCCACCGACCCTGCAAAGGGAAGGTTTGCATCTGCCCGCTGTCTCCCTCAGAGATGTGGCGTCTTTCTCTGAGGGAGACAGTGGTGGCTTTGATTGATGGCGTGTCCAAAACAGCTTCCACATCTTACCGCAGCTTCTAATGTGAAGAGCAGATCGAGTGAAACCTTTGACTCCCGAGCCTGTGCCGTCATCGATCTTAGCGCCGTCCGAGTACAGTTCCAAAGCAAATGGTTGGCATTATTCCAATTCTCCAAACATGCCTTACAAACGCGGAAGTTGACCGATTAAATACGCAGAGCCTCACAAAGCCACAAGCACCTGTTCGAAGAGACTCCTCAAAGAGCGATCACTAAAAGTGGCTCAACCTGGTTAAGTTCCTCAATATGAATGCGAACCGATGGTCACCTGCCACTCAGACATCTGGACTGCAAGTGTTGCGGATCAACAATGCCAACTGCGACTCGCCTTGGACAAGAAAGACAAGCGATTAGGAATTCTTTCTGCACGCACGCTACTTTGAGTGATCCTTGAAAATACTCCATTCTCCGCCATTCAAGTGGCTCACATGAAGGACTCTCAGCTTCAAGTGCAATAATTTTGTCACGAGGCGAGGTGTACTAAGTTTGTCACAACAACGCATTACACTTGGACGGTTGAGTTCAACTGAAGAGCACCCCAAGTAGCTGTCACAGTAATTGAAACGCTTGTCGTACCTTATCGAATGATTTTTTCTGGAAATCACTTGTTCACAACTTCAAGGGTACTCATGCAGACGGGGGTAGAAACTATTGTTTCAAGTCCAAGGAAACCATCACAATCGGATGCATTTCTCTCATCGCGACAGCCGTGTGGTTTTGATCAGAAATCGCGTTTATAGAAATTCAGTTTATTTATCGAAACAAAACAAATAATGAAATTGGGCCAACCGGAGGCTTACTACGTAGACACACGAGTAAACATTGCGAGCGAATCGATCTAGTCGCGGCACAGATGGCGGCGGCAGTGGAGAACCGTTGTTGTATACACTTTCGCAGTAATTTGCAACTGAAACTACCCTCCACCTGGAGTCTACTGTGTGACACTGGGCTATGGTGGAAATCATGTTTTAGGCAGACAGAGGGTTACGCACAATTCAGGGTTGCTTCGTTGACGTACATCTCACCAGTGACGGGGTTGCCAAGTGAGGGCTTTTTTTGACAAATGATCACTCATTTTATTAACGCTTGTCAATGTCAGTGTGGACGTTGTTTTCAAGTTTTCAGCGCAAATAGCCACCGGCCACCCAACTTAACCGCTGGTTACCTTAGGCTTAAGTTAATCGTTTCATACTCAGAACCCTTGAATTCCACTGGTCACGTGAATGCCATTCCTCGACTGCTCCTCACGCTATCTCGTCTGACTCATGTCGTTACGCAAAGTTAATAAACTCCAATGTAATTGCGCCGAAATTAAACTCGCGACTTGATCACAGAGCCCGTGATTACTCGTCTAATTCAGTGATCAGATCAAACACCCTTCTGGCGTGGAAAAGCGTATGAATACAAACAAGTCGCATCACGCGAGAGGTCATCCAAAACGACACATTTGCCCTTGTAACCCAGAAGTCGATCCTCCCCTCAAGCCTCATTAGGCAAGTGATTAACATTGCCGCTCTACACCGAACGAGTCTGTGTTGAGCTGCTTCCGATGCAAAGCTGTGGCGACAAGCCGCGCACCGCTTGCCCTGTTGCGCTGAAAAATGTGCTTTCGACGGCAATCGGAGTTCGACGGAAGTGGGTGATGTGTCACAGCGCGAGGAATTCCAGATAATTGCTGGTCTAGAAATGTGATCGCGCAAGTATACTCTGAATGTGCATTGAAGGGAGGGAGGGGAAGACAAGGCCATGAAAATGAGAGTCTCGCGATACTTAGCATGTGAATTTGCCCCGAGCGTCTTCTAGGGAATGGTTTGGATTTGGACATCGGATATTTTCGCGAACACTGATGAATTAAGTGCCAGCATTACGTGCAAAGCTTTTGAATGGATATGGAGTGAATATTGCAATCGGTTGAGTTTCTTTTCCGGGTCATTTTCGAACAAAAAGTCCAAACTGTAGCAGCTATGTTTGGGTTAAATGGGCTCAATCAACACATTTGAACGTGGGCGAATTGCTTCACGTTGGACAAGCTGAGAGTCATCCACTTTTTGCAGGTGACTTAGTTATCCTCCCATCATTTCAGACGGAACTGATGCTGATGATGGATTGAAGGTTGACGGGGCAAATCCGAAGTTGAAATGACATGCAATTTGGTTAACGTCCGACGGAATAAGAAGCGAGTCCTTCCTGATGTAGTGGAAGTGACTCGACGTGATAGTACGCGAGGGAGTCAATGTTGAAGGACTGCTTCTTCGAACGGAAAGCTTCGTGGCACGTGATCTTAGCCGGGTAATACGCGTTTCAAAAGTCACCCTGAGTACCTTACACAAGATCGAGACGGAGAGCCCACTACCTTCGAGAAGAAATTCTCCGCCAGTATTCCTTCCATATCGGACTGGCTGGCTGACGTCCAGACGCTAGCTGATCCTGTGCGTTTATACACAGAATGATTGAAGACTGACGAAGGGGTGGGTGTAGGTGTTTATTGCAAGGACCTCAATATTGTCATATCCTCGAAGCTCCCTGATCACTGTAGAATCTTCCAGAAAACATTGCGATAAGAGTGGCAATGTCATGGCCCAAGAACAATGTACAATCCAAAAGGGATATGACTATCTGTTCGGCCAGTCAGGTCCTTGGACAATATCATATTCAGTTGAAAAATATCCCTTAATTGCAGGCTGTCTCCTGTTAGAAGGCACCACCTCACTTAGAAATAGAGAAATACGTCCTGCACTAAATCTTAAATGAGCCGTCCAGCTGCATTGTAATACCCGACAATTATCCAAGTGCCCGAACACCCGGGTAATGCGAGTAATACCCAAGTTGGCGGGTACCTGACATTGTTCGGCTAGAGGGTACCCGTCGTAATTGGATATCGGGGCAACACATACTCTAATTCAATGCAAAAAATAATAAAGTACAAAGAGGAGGTAGGAACTAGTGCTCTTGATCTTACCCGGGTAATACCTCACAACTATCCAAGTACCCGAGAAACCGGGTAATACGGGTAACACCCAAGCTCGCGGGTACCCGACATTGTTCGGCTCCCCGGCACTCCTGATTATCAAGTAAAAGGTACCCGGTTCAAAATATTCTCTTATTTAATACAAAAAATAATCAAAGCCAATTTTTTTTTTGAATATTACTTTACAACGGATAAAGGAATCGATGAAAGTTAATGTGGTCTAAATTTACGGATACTCACAATGGTTGTAGGGTACGGATGCCTGTTAATTTGGTAAAAGGGAATGAGGGTACGCGGGTACCCGGTTGGGTTCCCGGGTATCATGAGCTTTAGACCCTACCATCACGACTTCCGATGCGTGCCTTGAATGTGATTCCGTCAGGCAGGTGACAGTTTGGCAGAGCCAGGTTGAACGAATTTCTAGACCTCGCCTGGTTGTGATTGGCACAACTCCTAAGTTATGCGGATGGCGAGAGGATGGTCCGGAGCCCCTGCCATCCATTAGGGGTCAATCAATGATGATGAACTGAGAAAATTGAATTCAAACTCGAATATCCCGTCGGTGGTTGCAGAATTCAATCAGAATGTACCACTTTCCAAGAGTGGCCTAGCATGCGCCTAGTCCTGGTTCCTCCAGTGTGACTTCGATTAACACCCACCCAACGTGCACACACATTCTTGTGCTTGTCGAAATAAAACGTTTCGGTTACAGTCATTAAGTAATGCGACTGTAAAGCAAATCATACTTGCCCTTATTGAATACCTTGGAAATGACTGGTAACGAGATGTCCCATCATTAACCTCGACTTAGTCTTGGAAGCTTAACCACCTCGTTGACTCGTATCAACAATACATAGGGAGTCTACGGGGCACGCAAAGCGACAGTAGGTAATACTTAGTGAAGTTCTGGAAAATCAATGAAAGAAATGAGAAGTTTTTGACAGATTTCCAGAGGCGGATGTTTTTGTCAGCTTAGCTGTGTCATGTCGTCTGTCATAAAGTCTCATGTCGTCGTGAAGTACATACTTCCAAGTCCGGACTACCTACTTTTTGCGCCAGTGCGTTCGATTAAGAGAACAACTCGAAGTTTTATCAGTCGGTAGTCCCTGTCAGCACCTCAAACAAGGACAGCCTGATAACGATACGTAACCTCGTTGAAAGGGATCTACTTAAGCGTTCAAAATTTGCAATCATTTAGAAAACTCAAAACCATTGACTTGGAAAGCGCCCTCACCCACAACGCAACAAGTCACTTCACATCACTTGTGTTCCCGACCACCCCCAGCGTCCGTCGCGTCGCCAGTGACGAGCTTAACATATTTAGGTCGCATCGAATTTTGAATTTTGTTGACTACCAAATATCGAACGTGTCACGCTGTCTCATTAAAATGCGACATTCCGCAATTTCGATGGCACGTTGTACACAATACGGCGTATATTCCGGTCGGCAATCTGTTGAATCAGCAGCACTCTTGCTGGTGACAGAGCATTCTACATTTGTTTTTGTTTTTTGTAAACAAGCCGTGTTTATGGATGGATTTATGGTGCTGTTAATTAATTGCTGCCGCCCTTTATGTTTTATGCTTCCTCTCTTCGTTTGATGATTATGATTGCTATGCGATCTGGACAATATTTGCGAATTTTGTAGTTAGAGGAGGCGCAACTTTTTCGAAAGTTCTTCACCTTGTGAGTGCCTTGTGGGGAGAGTTTCCTGTGCCAGTGTGGACAGTTGGGAGAGGTCGGATGCCCATTTCAGTTCTTCAGCTCTCTGCAATTTTTAGACATATGAGGAGTGACTATTTAAAATCGTCGGGGAAATGAATATAGTAGGCGTGGTTTTTTTTCACGATTATAGCTAGCTCACTTTTGAATCTCAATAAAACAGTCTTTACTCACTATAGGTACTCAGTCAATTTATGAGGAAATCGTAGTCCATGGACTGCGACCTCAAAGATCTGTATTCATTGATCTACGTTTAATTTTTAGAAATTGTAAAGCATCTCTAGAGGAGCTTCTTCGGAACCCAGTCGCAGTCAACGATGGGTTATGCAGTAGTTTGAGTCTGTTGATTTGGGCACTCGACTGGTGCATCACCAGAAGGTCGAAGCAATGAGACAGTGTTCACAGCTTCGACCTTTTTTCTGAAGTTGGCAGTTACATGAAGAACGGCCAGTGCGTGCTCCAGCCGATCGCCATCCTCTTCCTTTCGTGACACTACCTACCAGTCTCTTCTGCTAGCGCCATCTTAGACATCAAGTATGTTCTTAGGAACAAGAGCATTATTGTCATTCGTTTAGTCAATTAAAAGAAAAAACAAAACAGTCTCGTCTTGATGCTACATGTGTCAGTTCTGATGACTAACGGATCGTTTCGAAGTAGCATCATCTCCTCGGAAACAATAGGCAAGTGCGACAATTGATAGCATTCAGTTGCATGGCATAGAAATGATGTGAGTTAAGTTAGATGATTGTCTGTATTTTTTCACTGCTATTGATTTCGCTGGAAAAGTTCTTAACGCGTCTGATTCGGAAAACTTTTATAGGATAGTTGTTATGCATCCCCTTTTGGACTCAACTCGAAACGCAGTTAGAGGATAAAAAGACAATTTTATGTTCTCTCATTTATTACATATTTTCATTCCGTGAATACTTGGCGGGAGCAAATCAGAATTCAACGAAGACAAATTGAAATTTTAAAAATGGCTTTTGAATTAAGTTGCTTTGAAGGCTGGGTTTTTACCAGAAACATTTCGTCTTCCACAGTAAAAACCAGAAGAGATGCCCAACTGCACAGCTGATGTACACCCAGTCAATCGACGAATTGCAGAGGCTTTCTGACAGGTATTCAAGAATTTTTGACAGTTATTCACTAAATAACGTAAAAGCCGGTCTCTGATTGGTCAATCAGGCTTTAGAAAGCGATATAAAAAATGGTTGTCAACAATTTTAAGGGGCAAGAGAGGTAGAAGTTGGGCTTCTCCATCATACTTCATTTCTGGTTTTTACTGCGGAAGACGAAGTAAAACCAGAGGCACAGCACAGTCGAAGGTACGCCATAACAGCGTTGGGAGACTGCAGTGAAGACATTTTCTCCAACCTACATCGACTTTTAAAACGTTTAGCATCCTCACCAGCATCTCTCGACGAAATATCCGAACAGACTCAAATTCGCCTGTGTTGGTTACGAGGCCATAGAGAAATTGCGCGAAACTGTGGTGTTGACAATCTGCCAGTTGATCGAACCTATTTTGACATAGGTACTCGCTTAATCAAAAAGTCAAGGTCAGGTGGAAGACACGCATCACATGTGTACACCACACATTCTTTTCGACATGAACACCAGAAAGAACGTTTTGTTCGGTGAAACGCTTTTTTTAAGAGCCTCTACCGGTGACGATCGACAAACTGCTTTAGCCTTTATGCCAATTCAGCGGGATATAGAAATAAATACTGACGAAGTAATTGATGTACTCGCAGCTGGCAATGAAGGCCAGGCGATTAAATTTAGTTTTACTAAATAATTCTCTACTTTGTTACATATGTTGAATATACAGTAAAAGCTCGTTAACCCGGAATGTTTGGGGAAGGTCAGTCCGAATAAACGAATATTCCGAATTAATGAGCGTTTTTGGTGCGCACTAAAAAGGCGCTTTTATTGATAAAAGTGTGCAAGAAGCAACAACAATTATTTTATTAACACAAAAGACTTTTAAATGTGAATTGCCGGGATTCCCGCTATACAATTTTTTGTATGTTTTTTTTTTCCGATTTCAAATGTGCCGGGACTACCCTTTGCTTTGATTATTTTATCCGACTTCGGCATATTTGATATCAACCATTGCGTTGATAAATTTTTACTAATTTAATTTTATTTTATTTTTACACATTTTTACACAAATTTTAAAAACGACTCTTATTTATTCGGAAAAATATTTTTTTTTTTTCTGAGTAAACGAGTTTGCCGAATTAAAGGTTTCCGAATTAAATAACTTTCACTGTAGTTCTTCTTATTCCTACTTGTGCTACTCAATTAAAGAACCAAATTTGAAATTCAACACTACAAATTTCTTTTTTCTTCAATCGCTCTCAAAATCAGCCCCACAATGCATTAAGGAGCATGCTCATTTAAGCTTGCGCTTTCAAGTGCGGACTTGGTACGCGAAACTAGAGACCAGAGAACAAGCTAGCCAGAGAGGCTCATTAAATGTGCTTCAGGTCCACGCCGTTATGTAGCATCAGAGAAGTCCAGTCCAGTCCCTCCTATTTGAGCAATTTTAGGCGCAGGAATCGCCGGCTATAAGCAGTGCCCAAAAACTGAAAATCCCCTCTAGTGTCTAGAGACCGAAAAAGCCATCAAGTCCAAGTTGAATTTTCATAAAATATTAACTCACACTCTGCATGTTAGTGGAGTCCGACTGAAGCAGGTGGAGACGTTTAAGTATCTCGGTGTCTTTTTCACGAGTGATGGAAGGAGTAATGCTGAGCTTTCCTGTAGCATTGGTCAAGCTGGGTAAATTTTGAAACAACTTGGTAGATGTGTAATCAGGAAGGCCGAGCTTGGTGTCAAAGCCAAGCTAGCGATTTTCAACTCACTATTTGTTTCCAACTCTCACCTATGGGTAATGACCGATAGACTAAGATCGCGAATACAAGCTGCGAGAGACACTGCAGTGCGCGAGGAACTCAACATTGAGCAGCTGCTTCTTCGAACAGAGAGGTCTATGCTTGGGTGGTTTGGGCGCGAATGTCCCCTCCACCACGACTTCAGAGGCGGGAGTTGAATGCGATTCCATCAGGTAGGCGACCGCTTGTCAGACCCCGGACGAGGTGGTTGGGCATAACTCCTGATGAGTTAGAGTCGAGGACCGTGTTGCCTGGAGATCTCTCGTTCGTGGTTAACCCCCGAGTTCCCTCTAGAGGAGCATGCGGGTCAGAAGATGATGATTGAACTCGAAAACTGCCGTCAGTAGACAAAGTCGATTTCCACAAAATAATGTGGAAGATGTCGTCAAGCCGTAGTTCTTAAGTGCATCGGTAACCAGTTTCAAATGCCTCCAGTATGACAATAAATATTCCGATATAATCATACGATGTCTTGGGCAGAGCCTTGAATTACAGAGATTCGGGTGTCAAGTCTCTAAAGCCTCTCCCGGTTTGAAACGTTCTGTTTATCATCAACATCATTTGGAATCATTCACGAGCAAGCCGTGGGCGGTCGATTAATAGGTGTTCCATTGGCAGAGCCTTCCAATGGGCAGCTATAACTTCGAGGTAGTTAGGATTCGTCTACCTCGGCTCCGCAGTAAACAACTACGGAAACTTTTACCAACGGGTGTCTGTTTGGGAAAAAGAGACGTCTCTCGAAGACCCGCTGGATGACACTGATCGTCGCAGTCCCACTGTACGGCGCAGATACATGGACAATCTCGAGGGCGGATAAATAAGTCCTTGGTTTGGTCGAAAGAAAGGTTTAGCATACGATGTTTGGTCCTGTTTGCGTTGACCGCACTGGCAGGAGAAATTTCAGTAGGGGCTGTACCGCGACATGGGCATGGTCAGGCGTCTACAGGTCCTACACCTAAGGCTGGGCCGCATGGACAACACTGCTCCAGCCCGAAGAGTCTTCGACTCCGAATCTGTGGGCTGACGAAAAAAAGGGCGCCTGATTCTAAGCTCAGCGCTAGTTGGTTGAGGCCCCGGACAGTAGCGCCACGAGAAGAATAATCATTCATATATTCAACATGATTCCTCATGGGGTTGGGTGAAGCGCTATAGTCCGTTGTGAACTTCCACCGTGTCCAACCTTGATCGGTCCGAATGAATCGAATGACAAATCAGATCAGTCCGCCATTAATCGGTGCACACAGCGGCTCTGTTCTTGTCTCAATCAAAACATCTTCGAATGATGGTTTAATGTTGACTTCCCCAGTCGTCTTCTATTCTATCTGGCCTCGCAACCTGTAGTACTATCTGCATTCCCCTAACTACTCGTCATTCTCCAAACGGGGCTACAAAGCTGACTTAATATTTCAGTATTTTTTGACGTTTTCACGGTAAGAGCGGACTGTCTGCTTTTCTCAATCCACTAGATCTTTTTTTCTTGTGTCTTACTAGACTTCTCGTGCCAGAAGACATATATGGTCGACAAGAAAAGAATAAATCGACTGGGCTCACAATTGTTTTCATACATGGAAGGCACGACTGAACATGGCGTCTCCTGCGATAGCCGCCAGATGATCATGGACGATCATTTGAGTTTCTGACTTTGGAGACTGCCGGACGCATTTTAGCAACTTCCAAACTCAGTTACTGCTCGCTTTGTTCGATCAATCACGTCAGTGTCAGCAGTGTCAGATGCTAACAGAAAACGGGATTCATTCGCCAACTTGAGAGGATTGTGTTAGCTTTATCTTCATGATCTATGCTTTCTCTTAAGTCGGGACACAGAGACAGCACTGTGGACAATGGACGGAGAGGGCAGGGAGCTGAAATAATGGGGGAATGAATTTCACGAAACCTCTGCAGCCTAGCTGGATGGCAAAATAATAGGAATTCCCATCGATTGACGATACGCAGACCATTTTGAATGGAATAAGTGCAACTGGGTGAAGTTAAAGTTCGCAATAAGGTGTTTGTCCACGAGGACCAATCACTGTGCTCATGCCTGACTTATATGGGACATGTTACACAGCGTGACCGAACCTGACACACCACGTCATCTTCCTGAACGAGTGATAATTTTCACACTGCAACAAAAAACATCTGCCCAACAAAGTGAGTGACCGCGCCGCTCAAAATTGAGTGTCCACTACTACCACAAACCCCTGTAGCCAATCTCGAAAAAACTCATCTCGATTGTATCCACTATGATTGATATTAGAACGGAAGACAACGGAACGAATGACAGACATTGAAGGCTTCTCCATCACAGAAAACGGCACAATTCTGCAGAAATTACATTCCACCTGCCAGCCGCGTAAAGCTTTATCAAAAAAATAAGGAGTGAGAAATATGCCCTCCAAAGGGACACATTTGTCACATGGTCTGCTCAGTCGCCCCACTGCTCAGAACACGTTTCCGCCCAGTTAGTTGCGTTCAGATGGCAACCCTATTCGGGAGAGAAAATAACAGACGTCTCCCCTGACATGTCAACCATTATTATTTTCCCTGGATTTATTGTTGCAATTTTTTAACGTTATCTCCGGTACTCACCCTTTTCGAAGCAATCAGCAGCGGCGGCGTTCTGGTTGAGTATTCCGTTGGTAAGCCTACACCTGGCGTGGTTGCGCGTTCGTACGACACACACAAGCTAAAACCAAAACACACAATGACACGCGGAAAACACGAATTTTCTCACACACAGTCCAAGAGACGCAAAGGTACTCAATTGAATTTTTAAGCAAATTTTTTGTCACAAACAGGCAAGTCCTTCTGTCAGTTAGACACGCACACTCTCGCACCCACTCGCGTACATGTAGGGTCACAGAAGTGGCACCGTTCGATGTGACCAGTGGCGGCGGGGGTCACCCTTAACGGCTGCGGGGCACACTCTAAATTCACTTGAATCAAAAAGAAATCAACAACACACACAACACTCACTTGGTCTTTCACGATATTTTATCACAATCGAGCGTCGCACTGCCACCACACGTCGCCGAAGGCCTTTCTGCAAGCAGAAATAGAAATCCAGAAATACACGGATATGTGGAGCGAGGAGCAGCACTGGGTGGTGTGCGGATGGTCAGAAGATTCTCACACGAGTCCCCCTCCCAAGTGAATGCACAAGTGCTTATCGGCGAGCCCGCGACCTCGTCCGTTCTTTCTTTTCACGTTTCAGTGATTTTATCTAAATGTGGCCTTAACCGAGAGGACACAGCGGCGGCACAGCCGAACGAGCGGATCAGTGGAGTGAGTCCAGCAAATGTGTATCGTCTCCGGGGTGTGCGCCTGAAATTTATTCTAGGCACTGGCCACAAAGATGAGCGACACAAAATGAAACACGAAAAAAAAAGGAAAAAAAAGAAAATGGGACCAAAGCAGAACCAGAAAATATATGTAAGCCCGAAGCCGAAGATAGATTAACGATAAACAAACACGAAACAAGAGAATAAGAACGAGAAAGAGAGTACACGCTGCGACTCCTTTGCCGATTCTCGCAACAATGATTTACTGTTCCCGAGCGCAGCACGTTTTAAGTGGGCCTCATGTGGCGGCGCGTTAGCGTTAGAGTCGACGATGACGATGACGACGATGAGGGCATGAGACGAATGCCATACTGTCGAACGGGTTGATTGGTCGGTCGGGCTACGAAACGCTTGCCGCACGCTGACACGCCGAGCTATGAATACCCCATGTGTACTCGCACTTTGCGCACACGAGTGCATGTGTGTGTCCATGCACGTGCATGTGTGTGCATTCGCTTGCATGTGTGCGTGCTCCTTCAGCTGTTTTGTCGCACCATTGCTGTAGCTCAGGCCAAGGGCGATCGCGCGGAGCGGTACGATAAGAATCACGTTTTGGTGGTGTACTCTCACTTGCCGCACACTCATCCAGACACTCATCATCGTGCCTCGTTGGTTCTTGTGCTGATCTTTCCCGAGAGCACGAGAATGACGAATACACACACTCACGGCCGTCGCTCTGATGGAGTGATAGTGAAAACGGTCTATTCTGAATCGCGAAGCGAGTGGCGAGGAGTGGGTGAAAAGTAAACATTCTCTTATCGACGCGACGATCACCGTTCAAGGGGATTATTGAGCGAACGATTTCTGCTGATTGACAAGTGAAGAGAGCGTCAATCATGAGGCTCTCTTTGATCGGGAGCTTTTCGAAGATCTTCTCTCTTAAGACCGTGCTCCGTGGCAAGAGTCGTTCGAATGTGCATGCACTTGTGATGACAGGGGAGTCGGAAGCCGAAGCTGCAGAAGGTTGTGTGCTGCGCTAAATACCGAAATATTCCACTAGATCATCTGTTTGATCGAGCTAACCACCTGCCTTCACAAAGATCTAGAATCAGGTAATCTGCAACTCGTGGAGGAGAAGATCTCCTCCATGAACTGCCTTTTCACAGGCAGTGCCGTCCAGGATGAATTCCAGGTCCACCCGGACTGCAGCGCCAAATAAAGAAGAAGAAGAAGGAGACACTAACATTCTCCCCGGGGATCAGCATTCTCTTTCGAAGGACAGGACCGATGCGGACCATTCATACGCAGGTAATGATGCTTTGACAAGCGCACATTCATGGAATTTTCCATTGTCAACCCGGTGATGTAACAGCAGACGATTCCACTCAAATGATCTTCTCTTGCATCACTGCGAGAACAAAGAATCGAGTCGTATAACTATCACATGCCCTTTCTCTTTCGGGATTATCTCGGCCAGCACATGAACGTGGCGGCAGAAGAAACCGAGTTCACCCTTCAACAGTGATCGCAAATGCATCCGGGTTGCATTTAAAATGCAGCTACCTGCTCGAAATCCATGAGAATGAAAGGTCCCTCTCCGAAGGTAGTCAAGGAACTGACTCGCAGGGAGGATCAATCCACCCCATTGCTGTGTACCTTTGTGTACCTCCTCGGGAGGGGATTATACTTGTTTGCAGCAGCAATTCGTTCCAGACTGTCTTTCTGCCTCCTGTGGTGTCACAGTATTATTTCTAAGCAATTTATCAGATGAACCAGATTCAGCGTGCAGTACATGGGCATTCCATGTAACATACATCCGCGATGGGATGTCTGAGCGGCAATATCACGGAAACTCGCCGTGAGCGAAGGTTGAAATCCTTCGAACGTGAACCCTTTCTGTAGAAAAGGCAAATCTTGGGTGTATTGGCAGTCAGTGGGAATGAAGAAGGTTCTGTTGTTCACTTCCTGACGTTGGTGGCATTCCTCCTGCCCCGGGGGAAATCGGACCATAACCAACAATCCGGTCCATCTATCACGAGTCGATAACCGAAGTTCCTATGTCAAGTTGGTTGATGCCTCTGTCCACTTGGTGCTTGCCTCTGATATCATTGCGCAAGGATTTATCGGACGAGTGGCTGATCGGTGATCGCCTGTAGACAGTCGATGGTTCTCATGTCAATATAGTCCATGGTTATACAGGAAGAAGATTTTGCGTCTCTCAGAAAGACCACTAGCTGCTTCATTCGCTTGCGTTGCCCACACACCTCTCCGCCATAAGGCACGACTAGACCAACGGGGCACAATGACCTCGGCTGTATTTTGCGCTCTCATATGGAGTCTTTAATAAGATGAGAATCCTGCTTTGAGGAGACATATTCATCGGTGATTGAACCAGAAAAGAGCCTCATCTCACAGTTCTTGCAACGATCGATGAATCTATGTCGGGTCTCGAGTCACAAGCGAGAGTCTGGCAAAAGGAACAGGGCTGATGAACTTGCATAAATCGGGCAGATATTGACCCACAACAGGCATTCCAATGCACCACACCACCACTGGTAGATATTAAGAAAACAATAGGTTTGATGGATGGCTTTCTTCAAGCAACCACCACACCACAGCGACCCGACCAACCACAAGACTTTAGCCAAGAGAAATCTTGGCCAATTGAATTGAAGAGCATGGGGGTGGTTGTAACCATCTCATTTCTTGATGTAGGATCTTAGAGCCACCTTCAGAAACTTGATGATCTCTCTAGATGTCAAGATTTCGACACTCGACAAGAAGGTGTTCTTTCCCTTGATGGGCCATAGTTGTCTGACCCGCTGGGACCTCATTTTGTGCGGGTGATAGTTACATGAAAAGTGGCCAGTAAGTGCGCCATATAGTATCCTTAGGTCAGGCTTGTTCAGATTTAGGACCCCATTGGTTCTACTGGGATCACTGGGTTCATGCAAATTTTGGAGTGTGTAAGTCCTTGTTAGTCCTTCCGGGTTGTTTCAGAGTTGGATGCGACATTTACATAACTTTGGGATTTTTCGCTTCAACTTCTGAATGTGCTTTCTTTCTAAATGGGTTACAGGTTAGGCTGCTGGCTATACAATAGGGGCCCATTGCGTACATTGTTTAACTTGACATTTGGCATTATTGTCGGTTTATTGTCTATGGTTTATGTCATACAATGTCCAGTATTTACATTACACTACTTACACTAATATTGCTCTCTAAGGAGTGGAAAGGACCTACAATTTGAGAAACTTTTATATACATTTATTACTCTTTGAACATCGTTAATGTCTAGAAAGAGGTGGGAAAAGCATCCCTGGGCTGCGTAGGCATGTAGAGGTTATTGATGTGAAACACTGAACCGAATTTATCTATTCCCAAAATTCATCATTCATCATCATCATCAATTTCTGACCCGCATTCTCCACTAAAGGGGTGGCGGGGGTAAACCACTCACGAGAGATCTCCAGGCAACTCGATCCTCCGCCATAGACTCTAACTCTTCAGGAGTTATGCCCAAGCGTAATCAGGCGAGATTCTGGACTTGGTCCAAGCACCTCGTCCTGGGTCTGCCAACCGGTCGCCTACCTGATGAAATCGCATTCAACGCCTGCCTCGGAAGTCGTGATGAAGGGGACATTCGTGCCACGTGACCAAACCAACGAAGCATAGCCCTCTCCGTTCGAAGAAGCAGCTACTCAATTTTGGGTATTTCTCACCATATTTCTTTAAGTGTCGAAAATACTTCTTTATGCCCGCCTGCTCTAGATAATTCTCCGCAAATAATTACGTTCAAAACTCCTGTCAACGACAAGGACACAATGTCTGCTCCCTAGGGCGCCATTGCATACCCTGTGGTTGATTTGTGGAGCTGTGTTCTGCTGTTGGCGCTGTTGTCGCATAGGCGCTGTTGTCGCATAGGCGCTGTTGTCGCATAGGCGCTGTTGTCGCATCACATATTGATGTTGCCACATGCTCAAGTGCGTTGGGGTCGACGCACCAACATACACCGCACGAAGTTAACCTTCTTTAAAATGATAGGTAAATATATTTGCAAAGCTGTAGCTTGTCTTGCAGCCTTAAGGCTACAACCACCAACTTACCAGTGCGACAAAAGTTAATGTTATTAGTCGTTGGAGCAACACACTGGTCACAATTACCTCAAGTAGCATGGTATGAACATTAAACTTTCCAATGACTCAGAGCCTTTGGTGGTGACCAAAAGGACCAAGAGGATACTCCTCACTAATTGATAAATATAACATGGCAATGCATGACCGACCATATCTTTCCAGATTTCTAAGAATATCTGGCTGGCTTGACAGCTGGTTGGCATTGAAACTTCTTCGCTTTTGACAGAGGTTTCAGTTTTCCTCGGAGACTCATGCCCCCGCTCTTCGCTCGTACAATTGAAATATCAGCGTACATTTAATTTCGACTAGGACACCATAATTTATTCGGATTAACGCGATAGAATGTGGGTCGTAGTGGGTTGGTGCTTCGTCTTCTACGCAGAGGGTGCTGAGTTCGATCCCCGAATTTAGCAAATATAATACCTCATGGCTCTACCTCTTTCGAGTTGTTGACAACGTTCAGAGAGTATACCTGTCTAGAGGAATCTACGCCGATTGGTGTCCGAAGAAGATCTAGCTCCCATCCACTCGTGATTGAACACTAGCAGGCACAACACGAGAAGCTGCTGTAGAAACAAGACCCAAGTTCACCTCGGCCTGAAAAATGGATCATATCTAGTGAGTCTGAAGCAAGATAGGTACCAAGCTTAGCCCTCCTTATGGTTGTGATGCTTGCAGCTTTTCCAGGAAGGCCTCCAGACAAACAGGCCTTGCAGCTCCCTATCAATGAGGGTTCTACGAACGTCCACAGAAGTTTTCCAAGACCAATTTCAAAAATGTAGGTTCATGGATCTAAATCAAGGGTACAAACTAAACCTTTAAAGAATTTCCTCTGGTCCCTCTCGCACCCTGTTTAAATTAAGCCTTGCCTCTCACTCGTGCACAAAGGAACTCATCAAATGGAACTCTGTAATTAGAAAAGCCCATGAGTGTATCGTTTGGTTGGCGTTAATTGGAAAAATATGGAATGTATCTCATTAGCCAATTTTACCGCTTGGATAAATGGATTCGCCATACAACAACAAAAACAAACCCAAAAAAGTGCGAGAGCAGAAACGAATATCAGTACACGGCACCAATTAGGCGCGATTATCAGCCGATTGCTGAATGTGAAATCGAATACGAGCGTTAGCTGTGACCCGCAGTGTTTTGAGATCAGTGGCCTGATATACAAATTATTTCAACTTTTCGCGCTTTTAGTGAGTCACTTCAGGGGCGTTCCAAATTTCAAAATCGTAACTGTGACTATTTTTAGACAATGTGGTCGTAACTAGTTTTTGGGGCTGGATACTGGATACGCGAGATTAGCTTGCGAAAGCATGTGACATGGCGGTGTGCGAAGGTCGATGCTGGCTTTGAAAATAGTTTCGCTCACTGGTGAAGGTTGTAGATAAAGTATTGGTTCGATTGAATGCATTGAGGACTACAGTTTTTGGGCGGGCGGAATGTGTTGCGCAGAGACGTGAGAACGTAGGAAAGCCTGTCGTAAGACAGGAAGGACGATATGCTTCGCTTCCGTAATGCATATTTTGTCTCTACGACAACTTTCATTATATTTATTGCAAAAGGAATACTTTGGAAAATAGGAAAGTTTTTTCAACCAAAACGTAACAAAAAAGTGGCATTGACTATAAAAAAAGAAAACAAATGAACATAGCTTCAGCCAGATTTGAACACAGACCTGCAAAACAAGTGAGCAACGCACCAGTCCACTCCGCCAACGAAGCCGAATAAACGTCGCTAGGTTAGGTAAGGTGCGCGGTTTGACACGGTGGAGCCGCGCCACCCTCAAGTCCTGTTGGACATATTGTGATGCCCATGGAATGAGACCTTCCTGTAGTCCTACTCGTTTAAGGTATTGGTGTTGTGAATGGCTGCCGATGTAAGTGACTTGTGCAGCTGATCGATAAACTTTGTCTTCAAGGTGTTGATGGTTGTTGCTGGAACGCCGCACATCCAAAAATTGGGCCAGTGGTTTAAAGTACTGCCAGCGGAGCCTAGTCTGACGTTGAAGCTTCAAAATCAACCCGAATTTCGTTCCTAGAGTTGGGGGTTGCCATCTAAAATTAGATCCACCCTTCCTAGCTTCTTCTACTGTCCGGGTCTCATCACTGAGAGTCGATTAAGCTATCGACGAACCGTCATGTACCGCCGTATTTCCTAACGAGACGTGACAGGTTTACCCACCTGCGAAGATAGATCTTGGATCAGTTTCTGTGGGCAGTCAGGTTATGTTAGGTTGTAGTGGCTGACTGCAGAAGGCAGTCACAGCCCGTTGCGATACCACGCGGATTGATTCTCTCTAATAACCAAAACCAATTGGTGCTTACAACGAAGCAATTTAGCTGGGTAATACTGACGCCTCTTGGCTCATTGAGGTTATTGAAGTAGCCCCTAACTGTAGGCAAGTCGTAGGTAACTACTTGGCAACGCGCTACACGAGCAGAGTAGGTGATCTATGGTTTCAACCTCCATTTAATCCATGCTGCTTCTTCAGAATTCATTATAAGGGACACCCAACCTTCAGGTATGACTGCCAATTGTGCAGTGTCCAGCTATGACGCCGGTGAGCGTCGTGAGTGAAGATGTGATAAATCTAAGCAGATTGCGAGATCGTTTGCGATTAAGTGACGGCCATATTTCTTTTGTTTTAAGCCATTTACAATCGGTGATGTTAGGTTAGGTTAGAGTGGCTGACTACCTTAAAGGTAGTCACACTTAGGCGTTACCACAAGTCTAACACTTCCTAATCCGCGAACCATTTGGAGCTCTTAATAATGCGACGGAGCTGACTGATACTAAAACTGCTTAGATCTGTCAAGTCGTAGAAATAAGGGGGGTCCAAGTGACTGAGTCCGCGAGATCAGAGGAAAGTCTGCGAGAGGTTTAGGGAAATGATTAAATGGGATACCCAGTCTTGAGGCGTGAATTCGCTGCCCGGTTACAACGCCGATGAGAATTCTAAGATTCCGTCTGCTCATTCTGATCAGGTCGCGTAAGCTTTTTGGATCGATGATAGGCCATAATTACTTTGTTATGAGGCAAACAGTGCCGACAGGCCATCTACGTTTGGTGTGAATAAGCGTTTCAAGCTTTAGTAGATGTTTTGTAGTGGAATGTGCGGCAGTTTTCCGTCCGCAAAGTGTATTGAGGCTTCGCAATTCTCTGGGATATCACTGCGTCCCGGCACTTTGGACCTGTGTCCAGGGTAGTCTGCTGGTGCATGGTTTTTCACCACCCTTGTTGTCGAGGCAATCGAACGTTTGCTGTCATGCGTTTGCTTCTCCGGGGGAATACTCTTTAGCCGATCGGGATGAAGAGCGCCTCTCCTTAAACCTATTGTAGGAGGCAGGGTTGCAGGGCCCGGGCATGATCTCTCGTTGGGAGTTTCCGTGCAGGCTGAGGGTTTTGTTAGAGCTCCACGCGGCTGTTGGCAGTCTTTAGGGCACTGTGAGCCACCTTAACCGTCAGCACTTCAGGAGCTGAGGAAACCCTGGAAGATGTTCCAGCGGGTGAGTGAGCACCGGTCTCATTTTTATTTTTATTTAAGTCAAAGTTATTCATAATATTCCCACGAGTAGCGGAGAAAGGGAAGGTTGGACTGTGCAGAGATCTGCAATACACAGCTAAAGCGGGATTAATCCGAGACTTTGGCAGGACGCCCGCCCATTCTCCGTTCGCGACGGAGCTCCTTTTTCGAGTGGGCCCCCAGCCAAGCTGATCCTCAGCACGGGCCGTGTTCTACCTTGATTCAGCCCACCGGTTGGGAGGGGTGAGATAGGGGTGGCGATAGTTGCCACTTACTTTTGGCGAATACATGCGGTCGCAAGACCCAAGGTCATGGCATCATAAGCAGGCACAAGAAAACAGATGATCCATTGTACAAGCCTAGGATGTTAGGCCAAATATCTCGCTGTAGCAGTCGCTGTCGTCGGTGGCCGCCCCGTGGAGGCAGTAAGTCTTCTTGTACTGGTCGCTCAGTAAGGATCGTCTAGTTTTTTGTAAAAATTCCACTGTCGACTTCTGATTCAACGCAGACCTTGATTGTGAAGTCAACCAAAGTAAGCATTTTTAAACGATAATGATTCGAAAATTCAAACACTGGACAGCTGGACAAATTTTCAATAATTTTCTTTTGTGACGTCACTCAGGGTCCATTTTTGCCCTTGGACAGATGGTTTGCTTAAACTCGCATACATCAGAATTCAATTTCGCATATCTAAAAAAACGATGTCTGAAAACACGAACACTCTGTTGGCACACAAGTTCCCACGACGACGTCACGCAGGGCAACTGTAGAACTGTCCAGCACACCTTACTCCATGATTCCAAACGAAGACTTTGAACAGAACGTCTGTGGGGTTAGCACGAATAGTTTTGTCCATCCCCGATGAGTCGACTACCCTCACTTTGCCCGATTCAAGAACTACCCTCGAGCATCTTTATTTTGCATCCAATCGGAATGAGTTGCCCTCAAGTGAGCTATTTCATGGAGCCTCTACCAACAATTCCAGAAATAAGCATGCCAGTGGAACCCTCAATCTCCCGTCCATTACTCCCTATCAAGCAATTTTCTCCCCATTCCTCACCCGTGTAGGACGGAACTCCTGGGAAGCATGGGGAAGAACTTGGCGAACGTAGGCACAGTCCACAGTCGAACACAAATGCACCTAAGCTCGATCTGATCTGAATCTTAATTTAAATTGCCACATTCCATTCAGCTACACCGCCCTCCTCGAGTTGCCCGACTCGCCACCCCTCACGTAGTAGCTCACCTGTAAAATATTTCAGACACAAGAAGGACACAATAGGGAGAAAAAACACAAGTTTTTAGTTCAATTTCTTGTTTTTTTTCCCTTTTTTGCAAAAAAGATCTGGCACAGGAACTCAAAGTATTTCTTAATTAAATTCCTTTCGATGAAACGAATAATAGAGCACAGAACCAGTCGAGGAACTCGTCTATCACCCAACGACCATCGTTTGCATCGCAATGACCAGGATTCATTCCGATCCCCGGCCCACACGCCCGATGCAATGCCCTAGAGTCCTTCATAATTATTTATATTTTCTGATTCCCTTTTCCCTCCATTCTCCGGCTGCATCAATCGTCCAGGCGTCCAACTATCCACTGTCTCCGCATGAAGCATTCCGGGCAAATGTTCCCCCCCAGATCCAGTGCAGGCCAACCGTTCTGGGATACCTACATTTCTAAAGGCCGACACCCTTCGAGTTGTCAATGAACTCGAGGACAAAAAGAGGAAACAAAAAATCCAGCACACACCGTCTTCTCGGCTCTTAATTAGCCTCCCGGCACGTAATTAAAAGTCCCCGAGTCCATCCCGTCGCAGGATGGTTCCAGGCACTTGCGAACACCAGTAGTTTGCATAGCAATTCAGATCGAGTCCGAGCCGGCGACCAAAATAGTCGAGTATGGTCAGAAATAGACGAAACGCTTATTGGACCCAATTAGCGGGGATCTGCTTGACTGGATGTGCCAGACTGGCGATGTTTGAATGTTTACCTCTTAGACCGGAGCAATCGGTGGAAAATAATGACTGCGTTCGAAATAGGCGAGCGCGGGCTATTTTTGGAACACCGACAGTGATCAGCGTAATTTCGTTATCACGCAGCGACTTGACATTTCATTTAGAAGTCAATCTAATAAGCACCTCCAGAGGTGACAGCGATGTACAAGGTGTCGAATGGAAAAGTTATTCGTGCCGGTCGGTGGGGCGTGAATTAAATTAAGTCCGCAGTAATTGCACGTAACGAGGGTAGATTCCGTAGTTATCCGCAATATTTTCCAAGTGTTCTGTCAGCAGGGGAGATGGTCGTTTTTTTGGTACTTATTTTCTAATTGAATGCCTTGCGGGACTAACGAGAGATGGATGGATGGATGGTTGGATGGATAGAGGATTTATTGAGTAGTTACTGTCTGGAAGCTTTTGATTGAATGGGAAGAGGGAATCGCTATCTCAGTTGGTAACGTTGTCGATCGAGTCTCCCAACAAATATGAGTTACTTCGACGCCGCCTCCTTCTGACAATCGAAGAAGATAGGAAAAGATTGGAGTTGTTAAGGGACCATTAAAGCAACTGCCACAGATGCCCTGGCTTTTACGGCCCAAGCTAGAAGACCCATGGATTGACACAAAGTGCATGCATTTGATAATTTTTATAATGCTTGGATGCCTTTGGTTCGGAACACGGATATGTTGGTGCGCGTATGTGGTGGATTACATTTCACTGACAGCCCAAGAAAAGGACAACGCAAACGTTTCGTTTTCTTAAAAAATTGGATTTCTGGGTGCGATTGGGCTTATCCGCCATTAAAGAGACCAGGCACTCAAATTGTTGATTTATTGTTATTTTAACACTAAACGACGTCGAATCAATCCGCGTGGTATCACAACAGGCCTGCTTTGGCCGAAGTGTGACTGCCTTCTGCAGCCAGCCCCTATAACCTGACCAAACCTACCCTAACCTATCTTTTGGTAGGTCTATTGTTAATTTTTTATATCCTGCAATGGCTGGTGCTTACATCGGGTTGTTGAAGTCAGTGTATCCATGGTGGTCCTTTTGGGATGGGCTGGTGATGTGGTAGCCGACTTAGTCTCGATGGTGATTGCTATCGCTGCTGTTGTAGAATCCATGCAGCTCGTTGTTCGACGTCTTTAGAAAGTTCCGCTCGTTTAGCAGATTTAACGCGTTGAGGTAGCGCTGTCGGGAGGTTGTGTCTCTCAGGTCACCATGTACTGTTGCAGGGGATGATGCGTGTTTGGTCGTAAAGCCTATTGTTGCTGTGGTGCCTGTCGTGCTGTGACGGTCTCTGTCGAAGGTGAGGTACACATTCGCACTATTTTTCTTTCGAAAACTGCAAAGCTTCGTAATGCCGGTCTTAGAGATGGTGTGTCATATTGGGCAGCCGTAAGTTAAGATAGGCTGTATAAGCTGATTGTAGAGCAGCAGTTTTTTCATCTGGCTTAATCCATTTTGCTTGCGCATCAAGGGATAGGTGCGATGGAAGCCTGGGTTGGCCTTCTACCGTCAGTTTCGAATCACTGTTGAACTGCAACCTTTCCGTGAAGTTAACGCAAAGATACTTGACGTTTACGTTTGTTAATATTTCTGTACCGTTAGGGAGCACTGCCGACATTTGGCTGCTGATCCGCATCCACCTTTGGATAGTCTCCTTAAGCGCGTAAGTACCGATTTCCCGATATGAATACCCAATTTCGTAAAGCCTATTGTAGTCAAATTTGTTCACTGGTTGGATTTCGACATAAGGATTTGCATTTGGCATAAGGGACGAGTCATCTGCAAATAGACAGCAGTTTACTGTGTCAGTTGGATGTGGTTGATCTGCCGTGTAGATGTTGAAAAGCTTTGATCCTTGTGCAGCTCCCGCCTTGGTGCTCCGCTCTGCCTTGATTGGTAGAGCTGCTGCCTTAAATTGAGACGTAGAATCTTCTGGAATGCAAAAAGCTATGGATTATTCTGATGATGTTGGAGGGGAATCCCATCCGGTTCAGCTTGTAGATGAGTCCCTCAATCCAGACCGTATCGAAGGCCTTTTCTACGTCCAGAAAGCAGACGACGGTGACCTCGTTATTGTTCAGTGCAGCTACAACATCGTGGTGGAACTTCATTAGCGGATGTAGCGTTGAATGTATTTCCAGGAATCCCTTCTGAATATCCGGAATGATGTTTAGGTCGGTAGACCATCACTTTAGTTCTCGCACTACCAGGTTCTCCAGTATCTTGCTTATATTGCTCAAGAGCGATATAGGTCTGTATCCTGAAACACTGGCGTTAACCTTTTTTCCTATTTTCCACTTGCTAAGAAACTGGCACTTGTTGATGCAATTGTTCATGACGATTGTGAGAAGGATCATCACCGTTTGTGGCATTCGCTTCAGGGCGAAATTCGAAGGACTGTCAGCTTCGGCTGCTTTCCTCGTTGGGCTACGTTAAATAATTCCCGCAATTTCTTCTGCCGTTGTGAGGTAATCTTTTCCTGTCGGGTAATCAGTTGGGCTGGTTTCGCCGTTTGGCGTCAACCACAAAAATGCAAGCAACAAAATCTCTCCCATTCTACCTCATTTTCTCATGGAATGTGACTAAGGGAATACACACAATCATCGTGCAAGTGACAAATGTCACATAAAGTGACTAAGAGATTACAAATTTGTCCAAAGTGAGACATATTTTTGGGTGACACGCTAATACCCGATTTTCCACGCTAATACCCGAGGTTATACCTGTCGCTTGATACCAAACTTTTGTCATTCGGACGACTTTGATTTTTCAATTAAGTTCCGCCAGATTTGCAAAATAACACACTGTGCACCCTCACGGTAGCTTAAAATGTCGGGTCGTTGCAGGACAAGTCAAGTTGGGTGTAAGGACATCAATTCTGAAATTCAGACACCACAACTTTCGTGTCGCTCTTGGAAATCCAAGCTTACCTGTTAAGGCTTTTGAGCTCAGATTTACTTGCAGACACTTAAGCTACCATTAAGGGCATTGAATTGGTCTGCCCGCATACACTCAAAGCCAAACAAGGAATGCCGCAATGAGCCGGCGTCGCTGAGTTTAAGTTTGGGTTCCAAGATACGTAAGCGGTTACGAGAGAAGGCTATGATCGGCAGGGAAGCGCAGGTGCCTTTTTAGTTGGCTTGGCGGTCTTAGAAGGGACATTTTATACAACTGTGGGTAGGGGTAGGGAAAGGGGCTGCTTGTGAATTCACCATTCACCAGGTCCATTGTGATACCCACAGTCAGACTACTACCACTGATCGACCACTCCAGGGATATAGCCTTTAATTTGATCCTAACGACAAATGTGACTGGACCAGTTTCAAAACCAGATAAAACCGTATTAACTTCGCTTTCAGTAGGATTCGAACCGGGGACCCTACTAACCACGGCAAGGCACTGAACCAACATCAACAAGCGCCATCCACTCGACTTCATCTAAAAAGCAGCTTGACTTGCCTCAAACAACCGAACTCCTGCTAAACCCTCCATATAATGACGACCTAGAGTCGCATGAATAGAGGGCGACTGAACTATAGGAGAGCATGTAGCCAAACTCAGCATCCCTCACCACGACCACTGGCGTGGATGTGATGTCAATCAGCCTCATTATCATAATCTGGCCTAGGGTCATCCTCTCAGAATTGATCGAGGAAATTTTAAAGGTCAAGGGACTATAAAAGCTAACCTACCTGCAACTAAAAGTTGTCTTCTTTTCCATCAAAATCCACCTAGAGCGAATTGGGTTCCGAGTCGCAGAGAACTCTTCTCAACGTTAATGGTCGTCAGCAAGGCAATCACACCGAGAGAATGTTGGCAAGCTATTGCTCTGGATTAAGTTGAAATGTCACGTGTATTTTCTCTTCACAGGGCGTGTAATAATGGTCGATTAGAAGTCCCACCGTTTGTCCGAAATCAATCAAAACATTCCCAGGCCAAGGACCTCCTGACAAAGTTACCCCCAAACTAGAACCCCAGCTCAGAAACAATGGCGACATTTCACGTTCATTTGAAACAGAATTCCTCCGTCTAAGGGCCACTTCGATTATTGTCAGTTTTGCAGGTCCAAACCCAAAGCCAACGGCTCCTTGTTCATTTGCACTCTTTACGCTTGGCAAATCCTCCATCCTCTTCCAGTCGAAAAAAAAACGTCTTTCGGCTCAATGGCTACCGTTCCCCTTTCGCTAGGAATCAACCTCTGATTCTGACATCCCCTAATTGGATCCCAAACTTCCTGCTCTTGTCTCAAAAGAAATCAACTCCCGGAACTAATCATTAATTGAGGCCTTGTTGCGAGCAGCCAACACACTCGGTCCGCCCCCGAACCGGACGTGTTGTATCACACGCATTCACTTCGGCGCCCCATTCCCTCGATGGACACACGACACCATCGCCAACATCCACACCCTCGGGTAAACAAAAGGCAGACCCACCGCTCCATGCATGCGGTGCGTCAAGTCAAGTCAAGACTCACACTCAACCATGACCTCGCCCCACTCGGTAATTACTATGGCACGGCGGCAGCAGCAGCAGCAGCAACACCGACCGAGCGAGTTAGACCGAAATGGAGAGAGCAAAATAGAGAGATAATAAATTAATAAAATTTACACTAACTGAGGTCATGGGTGGCATGGCAGTGTTTAACAAGCCACCTGCCACCTCCGAAAATTTGTGTCATGTCACTGGAATCCCAGCAAAATGCCGACAGGTGTCATTCGAAGATTCGAATGCGAATGCGAAAGCTTCGTCGAAGTTCGAAAGCGAAAAAACATCGCCGCGGAGAGCGCACTCACTCGCTCTCAGTCGCACGGGCCGCTCGCTGCCACCGCATCGTCGCAGTGAATCTCACTCAGACGGTGTGGTGAAAAGCTGCGGCGAAAGCTCCGGCTTGGCGAGAGATACATTTTTGGCCGAAAACTAGGCAACGAATTTGCCTCTGGACACATTAATGTTTTCTTTACAAAATTTACTTCTATTTTGCTGCCTCCACACACTCCATACACCGTGTCCTTTTCCATTTCACTTGGTGAAGGACAATCGAAAGAAGTGTCTGAAAGGTTTTCCGTCTTGAATAAGCCCCGACGACCCCACCCCTTGCCCCGGCCTTATTTGACCACTTGAAATATTATTTGCCAGCCGAGGGGGTGGGGCCGCTGCCAGGATATGGAAAGGATATTTATTTGTTGTTGCTCTGTGTACATTTTTCAATCCAGCATACATCAGCCCTGAGAGGGGGTCAAATCCAGTCGACTGTTAAGTGCCTGCTTTTCTGGAAACAAGAACCTCCGACATATGCGTGGAAATTGGCTCGAGGAGGATTTGTGAACGAATGTTTTTGCATGTGTACGCCCGCCACGGCCTCCTCCGCCACCCCTCTCGCCCAACAGACAGGGCGGGGGACCCCGATGAGGGAGATCAACATGCTTAAAATACGAGTACATAATGCCAGCACTGATTGTTGTTTCTATTAGCATGCCATAAAGAAAATCCGTAGCTGTTCTGATTCTGGTTGTCTGTTACTTATGGCTTATCCTTTGGCAACACGTGCAACGCGATGCCTTAACAAGCGTTCATTTGTTCAGTGAATTAGCTCTTGTTGATGAGAAATAGGGTCGGTCGCTCGGCATTTCGCCGACGAAGACACAATTGGCAAAGGAGGCGAGCGTGCCGGGCCCAGGTTCTGCAGCAGACGGTGTGCGGTGTGTTGTGTGTGTGCCGAGATTAGATGGACTGTCGAGGAGGAAAATCATTTTTGACATCGTGACCTAATGTGTAAGTCCTTCACATGAGTGGGCTCATTCTGCGTGAAGGATATCAGCTGACAGCGGCTGAGTGAGCGGATATTGATGGTCGAATTTGCGGTAACTTGAGGACGCACATCGCAGGCGGCACGAAGCACATGATTGAGGATTCAACATGCGGGGATGGACGCGGAGACGGAGACGCAGACGTTGGGAAATGAAGTCAAGTCGCAGCATGAAACTATTGGAAAAGTTAGGCGGGGAATGCGGTGTTGGCAACAAATTTGATTTGTACGTGCTACAGCACGCGGCGTATATCTCTGTCGCCGGAATGGTAATTCGAGGGAGATTGCGATTGGCATGGAAGAACTTTCCTGGATACTGCTGCGACAAGTTTTCCCTTGTTTAGATGACACTGGGAGCCACGTATGATATTTGGTCGTAACGAAGAAGTTTTCCCGACGCAAGAAATTTAGAGGCTTTCGAATAGGAATCGTATGCCTTGATGAATGAACTAAAAAATTGAGCGGGAAGTTTTGCCAATAAACAGCCTTGAAAAATGCAGTTGAGCTGGAATATGCAGGAAAAGGCAATTTACACAGGAAACTATGAAGCTCGGAAGTCGTGAGCGCTTGAGCATGAAATTCAATCAGACCCTTAAGCTTATAGCATGACAGAGGGACACATATGCCTAGTTAGATAAAACTGACTGCCGAGGACTAGAGCGGTAGACGATCATCATTATCCTTGACCCGCATAAATCTCTTGGTCTCTCAACACCCCGCCGTCGACTCTCACTCGCCAAGAGTTATGCCCGAGCGAAAGAAAGCCTATTTTTGGACTTGGTTCAACCACTCGTCCTGCGTTTGCTTAGCTGTCGCCTGCCTGATGGAAGCGCATTTAGGGCATTCGAGCATTTACCACCACTCCAACGGCCGCCTTTGCGGTCTTACTAGACCTACTTCCATTTGACTGCTGAGAGAAAGAGATAGGGACAAGCCCCACTGGTCATGCAAGTGTATTGGATAGCTTGCAAATTGGAAAGTCGAAAGCGACTATACTCCTCCGTGAGTCGGAATTTCACGCGGTATTTTCTAACAAGAGGACTACTAGTGAACCCAACAACAACTCGATCACCCATGTGTACACAGAGGGGCTCCATTGGTACCCATGATTATGACACAATTTCTCAAGCGTGGTAGTCAAGGTAGCAGCTAAAATGATGCAATTGACCGTCAAGAGAACATCGAAACAAGTCCGAATTAATCGCCTGCTCCCGCGAAGAGCTTACGACTTTTACCACGCAGCACTCGATTACTCTACCCAGGGTCTCAGGTCTTAGGGACATAGACGGCAACGAGGCAGCGGCTGAAATTTCCAGCAATGTGGCTGAAACGGACCCATTCCAGGCAATCCTGCACCTCTTGCGGATGTCAAGACGGTTTAAGGTGCAAGTGAAAAAAAAACCCACAAACTGGGTTGCTCGGCTGGGTGTAGTTGGAGCACTAACTGACTATAATCATCTGATGTACTTTGAATATAAAATATGACTTACCCTGACTAAGAAGAAAAATATGATACTCATCATTACCCTACTCACACCAAGGTCTGTTGGCGTTGACCATCCCCGCGTGTCCGACTCTCCCCGCATGCTTTCGGATCATACGAACTAAAACTCCTCCCAACTCTGTGGCTTCTGAGACAACCCCCTTGGGACCGCTCTTCGCATTACTTCAAGGGGCTGTGATCCTACATCCTTTCGGGTGTACGTGCATTCCCAGTATTGATCTTCTTCTGAGAACAAATAATTTCCCAGTTCATTTAATTTTATCAACTAGCTTTCCTGGGCATTGAAGCATCACATGCATCGTAGCTTCAGCTTTTATTTCCGCGGGTCCTTGTGCACGGCATTTTCTCCTTCTTCAATGACGGATTTGGCGCCTATTCGGACAATGAAAGCTGTTTTCCCACGGTCAAGGTGCGAGGGTACCTAACGTACTTAGGAAGCCTACATATCCTCAAAGGAACCTGTTTGGGCCCTTGATATTTCCTAGCATACTTAATTCCTATCTATTGGGTCTATAAATTAATTGGTGCGGTGTTTTTTTTTAATTTGAACGTTTCTTTAAGACAGACATGTACCATCGTATTATGCAAAGTATTGCCCATCTGAAGCTTTGACCTTTTCCCATCTTTCTGGCAGTTTGTGGATCCCATCCCAAAAGAACTGCGCCGCCAAGAATGAATGAAGCCAAATTTTTGATATTCTGCTCCGATGTGAACCGGTGTTCAGTGAGGGCATTCTGCATCGACCGGAACAAATTGTAGTCAGAAGGGACAATGTCTCGGCTATAAGGCGGGTGGGGTAAAACTTCCCGTCCACTGTTTTCCAAATAGTTCTTAACCGGAAAAGCAACGTGTGGCCGAGCGTTGTCATGATTGAAAATTATTGCCTCGTGTCTGGTCGCATATTCCGGGCGTTTTTCGGCTACTGCTCTCTTCAAACGGATTAATTGTGTTCGGTAGTGTGGTCACCCAGCTTTAGCTGCTCATAATACAGCACACCCTTCTGATCCCACCAAATACAGAGCATTACCTTCGCGCCATGGATATTCGGCTTTGCCGTTGATTTGGCTGGTTGCTCGATCGCGCTAACCGCTTTTGGCACGTTCGCAGAGCTAGCGCATGTTCACCATAAACTTCCACCAAAATACGATGACTTTCAGCAGCAGTTTTCTTCGTATTAAAGTAATGGGAAGGAAATCCCCGCAAAAACACTTTTTCAGGCACAAAGTTTGACATATTTGAGTGAAAAAAAAAGTGTTGTTTACGCTTCAATGACATCTACTGAAATGACGCATAATGACAGTAGCTTTCCAACGCATGTTCCAATGGAATAATACAAGTTACGCCATCTCTTAGCAAACCACACGAAGTTATAGACCCAATGTGATCATTATCGTTTTTAATTGCATAACCATCAGAGAAGGCTACGCGCTGAAGAGTACATACATTAGGTGTATGTATGCACTCTTCAGCGCGTAGCCTTCTCTGATGGAACTTAATGTAAATCAAACACTCAGTCAGGAGTGCAAGGATCAGACTCAGTGCATACATGTCGACAACATTATTGGTGGTAAAGTTTTCACAATGTGATTGCCTTTAGTTTGACGAATCATTAGAACGTGACAGCAAACAAAATAATGTCAAAGAAATATAGTACACGTATAATTGATACCAACCTACCGTTTTATTACCGTTAACTTAACAAAGGGAAACGATTTGTTCGAATGTGTTGCATTAACATCATTCAAGGAATGGTATTTTTTCACACATTTTCACATGACGTCATTGATAATCCAAATGATTTGATTTTAATGGAAGCTTTCTTAGTGCGGGGCTGTACACCACCTGTATGCAGCCGAGATGGGCATAAATAGGAAAATGAGTCTTTCCGGAATTTCGAAAATATTCATAAAAAAACAAAAACGGCGGTCAGCTTGTAAATAAAAGGCCGATCTAGCTACAGAATGACTGGATGGCGTAGTTGCTTAAGTGCCTGCCCTTGGTTACCGGGATGCCCGGTTCGAATCCCAGCCAAAGCGAAGTTAATACGCTTTTGTCTGGTTTTCAAATCTGGTCCACTCACCATTTATATATTAACAGCACTATCACTGGAGTGGTCGATCGATGGTAGTAGTCAGACTGTGGGTATCACGAGGGACCAACATGGTCTACGTGTGCTGGTGAATTCACTAGCAGCCCCCTTCCGTACCCTAGCTACCCTAGCTACAATTTTCAGAGAATACTTTTGAAATATTAAAGTTTTAGAAAATCGTCTGAGGGTCCCCCCTTTAATTTCGATGTACCCAAAATGTGAGATTTCCACACCAGCTCTTATTTATTTACGTATAGAAGGACTGATTCCATTTAACCTCATTTTCCACTAAACCTAACGAAACTGTGATGGGTGCTAGTTTGTTTTAATTGAACGTGCACACATACAATGAATTGGCGGCCTCGCATATTGTTCGTAATGCCGATAGTTTAATTTGTGGTTCTTGTGGTGATTGTACGTTCCTGACTGATTCCAAGCTGCACGTTGTGGCTTCATGCTCAAGACGTCGATGTTGATCTCCCTGTGTCCCGAATCCTCGCTTCAAATTCTCTACTCCCTCTGCCTGAGAAAATTTGTTTAAGTTTTTCGGAGCAGGCCAACATTCACGATGCTATCCAATTCTCATTAAATTTGCGACCCTTGACCTGTCACAGAAAATTAGAGCCTCGTCCCGCAAGTCTTTGAAAGCAGTCGGATTTCACGCCACAAATTCAGTTAAAGCTCTTAAAAGGAATTGTACCTCACAAGCTCTTAGGTTCTAGCGGCCAATGCTCGGCACTAAACTGCCCGCCTCCCGTTCCCGAAAGTAATTGATTTCAAACAGAATTTTCTAAAAAAGACTGCACCGGTTAGCTCCTACGTCCCAGACGCGAATGCCGACCACAACGCTCGCGTCGCACAGCATTTGCCTAGCATTGGCAAAACAAACGGCACAAATTCTCTTTCACCCAAATCTAAAAGAAACATTCGCAAAAAAAATAATAATATTTACCTCACTGTAGCAGCCGCATCCCGCGGGAGCAACGGCATCGTTTTTTATTTCAATTTCATTTGATTAAATTTCGCCTCTCGTCGTCGTTGGCGTCGTTGGCGTCGTCGTCGTTGTAGGCCGTTTATTTGTATAGACTCTCGCTTACGCCATTTGGTGACGTATTTTCACTTTTTCTTTTTTTGTCGGGCCTGACTCGCCTGGCCTGCTGCAGAGTTTATTTGTTCTCATTTCTTCTTTATCCACGATGGCTTTCAGTCATTATTTGTTCAAACACATAAAACGCTGTACCGGAAATTGTTGATGTTGACGTCGATATTGGATCTCGAAATATGCATTCACCCGCCTGGTCTCCTTCGTCTCCCTCCGTCGCATTGTCATCGACATCGACAGAGACGGGAGAAAAAACAAAGGGAAGCGCCCCCTGAAATGAGAGACACGCAAATGAAAAATAAAACTGAAGCGCTTTTAGGAACTACTACGCCACGAGCAACTGATGCAATTTATGAAGGGCCTATCTGGAGTAGGTCCTTCTCGGCCCCATCTATTGGATGGTGGGGATTAAATTATCTTTTGCATGGCATAGAGGCGTCTCTGGTACGTGCTTGAATGTCAATTCACGCAATTACCCCTTGCTGAGGGCAAAACCGAAAACCACACCGAACAGGACATTACAACATCCACGAGCATTTGAAATGTCAACAAGTGAGATTGAGGTAATACCTCGTTAGCGTGGCATACGTACAGACTACAAAATTTACGATGACACGCCGCCATTGCCACGTCGCCCAGTCGAAGGAGTAGGTCATCGATTTTATGGTAGAATACCTCAACAACGAGATACGTGCGTGATTACCTCTTTTCAAAGCAGAATGATCACTCCTCTCGAGGACCCGATGACTATTCGGGTCGACACCCCTCGAGCGCGACTTGAGTGTTGGTGTGCCGGTGGTAATGATGGATGGCCCCTCACCCGCCCACCTGACTGGCCCCCAACACCCCAACGGGCCATCAGTTCGTCACGCTCCAGCGGAGGAGAACAATTTCATGGTTTAGCTTTTATGAAACGAGTGTATATACCGCGCCGGATGAGAGGAGGAAATCACTCGTGGAATCCCTTGTAGTTTTTTATAGCTAAAGGCTGAGGGGCCCCTTCAGGTCAATGGATTGGTGGAGGTGAGGCGTTCGTCGACTTGCCTCAGACGTTGGAGGACATGATTGAAGGAGAAACAATTAGGACAATGTTTATTGTTTACAAGTAGCGAGCGAGCTGGCGGGCCAGTGTTGGGTGTTTGACATGGTTTCGGGTCATGCTTGCATGGGGGCCTGCGTTCGCGATAAACTGTCGCCAATAAACTGAAGCATTTTCGACATGTCTGAGTGGCCAGTTATAGACGAAGTCTTTATGGCGAAATTATCCTTGAGCCAAAGCACCAACTGGCAGACGAAGTGTGTGATAAAAACGAGGCTCTGGTCTGCAATGATGACAAGTACGATGACTATCGCTGAGATATGATTGTTGGAGAGGCGGTTATCTTTTTGTCGACACAAAGGAATAAATCGGCCGTCAGGAGAATTGGATGAACAGTCTAAGGGGGCTGCACTCATTATCTTCGGCCGTCAGGCGAATTGGATAAAGAGTCTAAGGGGGCTGCACTCATTATCTCCAACAGAGGATACATGAGAAGATGGCATTGAAGCAGAATATTTTCACGAAAATTTCAGTACCAACTGTACATCGAGAACGATTGATTCCACTTAAGGCAAAGTTAACGAAACTTAACGAGACTGAGCTAGATACTAGTCTGTTTTAAGCTTCCTTGCGGAAGCCTCTTCATTTGACACAAACTTTATACCGAGTCATTCCTTTCAGTCTGGAAATAGGAAATATTGCATATTGTCTTAGAAGAGACAATGATCTACTTTCTTATTGTCGATACGATCCATCCTACAACGTTCTCAGGTAGAACTGGAATAAGAACACGGATGGATTGGTCGTAGCCCAATTTTGATGAATTTTTGCCATGGTTACTAACACGTTGAGCCCACGAGTCGCAGACAATCCCCAAAGAGTAGAAATGAGACTAGAAAGGCTTCGGAGCTTCGATGTCGTTATAAAACTGTAGGTCCCTTCCATTCGTGAGCGAAAAATTGCACGCACAACACGAGTGGTTGCTGAGAAGCTAGCCCCAGGGCTAGCCCTGTACGGGCTGTAGCGGCATCCAAAGTGTACCCCTGCATTAGCTTGATGGAACATTAGTCTTTTCTTCGTCAAATTTGTTTTCTGCTTAAGCCAATACCGAATCTGTCCCAGAGCTCTGAATATGATATAATCGCTGAGAGCGACAACGCATGCATCCCGGAAAAAACAGTGGCCACGACAGTGCTGGGGGAAAGATTCGTCTTGTTCTTCACTTCTGTCACAGGCAAGCTATACAAAGCGTGCTCAAAACTTGACTCTAGTCTTTTAATATGAGGTAGTTGATGGTGTTGCATTGAAATTGAAGGACTTATCGGTCTTATCAAACGACTCTCTCAATAAGTGAGAAAATATGTACTTTTGGTAGACTCACCTCGGGCACATTGTTTTTCTTACATTTTCCGATGACTTGATTGGTGTACTGAAAGACCAACGAAGGTCGAGACGCGTTGAGAATCAAGGCCAAATCAAAATGTTGAGCTCGTGCGGTCGGGCGTTGGTAGGCGTCGGTACGCGTTTTATTGAGTTTACGAGAATATTATGTCAAAGCGCGGATCCCTCACATTTCCAAATCGGAATGAAAGGCTCGCTTTTCAGAAATGGTCTAAAATACATTTTACCCGAAAAGAAATCAATTATTTCGCATAAAATCTCTTCAAAAAATTAATTACGTACACAAACAGTTGCCTCAGCCTGCCAAAATTGACAAATCACGAGTAAATAAAAGAAAATTGTTTCACAACTGTCAAAAGCCCGAGTTTGTGGAAGTAGCTCTTACCTAGAAATTTGTGCACGGGCTTACGATATTACTGTCGGTCTGTGAACTATCAAAGCGCGACCGCCGCTTTGTGACTTGTTTAATATTTTGAGAAATCCAATTGGAATTTCGCTCAAACGAGATTTTTTTTAATAGATTTCCATTGCTTTGAAATAAAAACGGTTTTGAATCCAACGAAGAGCACAAGGAAAAGGATAGCATTGTTTTTTTTTTCCACTGAAAGCGGCCCTTTTTGTACAAAAATGCGGTAAATTCGGCACCGACGTTTCAATGTTGTCGCAAGAGCACCTGCCAGGTGCAAAGAAATTACATTTGCTTAAAAAGTGTCCTGTGCGAAACCAGGCAAGGTGTATATTTTTAGGTTTTTTTTAGGCACTCACAATGATGACATTCGCGATGTACAGTTAAATGTGTACTCAAATTCTAATTGTGAGCGGGTGTAGACTCTTGGCCTCTTTTTTCGAGTGAGTGGTGTGAATAAAAACTGAGAGAACATTCTGAGTGAAAACACACGAGTATTTCATATATTCAATGTGAATAAAATTGTCCTCAAAGCAGGTTCTCTCCCTCAAGTTGACGATTGAAAACTAGACTAAGGGTGTGTGCAAAGTATAGGCAATAATGTTTTCAAACATAAACAAACGAAAGTCAAGTTACTATAGCTAACGACGTTTCGGAACACACATTTTCTAATTTCCGTAACAGAAGATTGTGATTAGCCATGTCAAAGGCTTTGGTAATGTCAATGAACAAGGCAACAGAACACTTTTTATTCTCAAGATGGATCATTATTTGGCTACAGAATTGAATTAGAGCATCTTCAGTGGATTTGTCTTTCCTAAAGTCGGACTGATTTGGACTAAGATAGTTGGGTCCATAACTTATAGGCAATAGTGTTATTAAAAGTATTGCCCATCTGAAGCTATAACTTTTTCTCATCTTTCTGACAATCTGTGGTTCCCATCCCAAAAGAATTGCGCCAAACTGCCAAGAATGAATCGAGCCAATTTTTGATATTCTGCTCTGATGTGAACCGTATTTCAGTGAGGGCGTTCTGCATCGACCGGAACAAATGTTAGTCAGAAAGGACAAGGTCTGGGCTATAAGGCGGGTGGGGTAGAACTTCCCGTCCACTGTTTTCCAAATAGCTCTTAACCGGAATAGCAACGTGGGGCCGAGCGTTGTCATGATGGAAGAGTATCGCATCGGGTCTGGTCGCATATTCGTTTTTCGGCTACTGCTCTCTTCAAACGGATTAATTGTGTTCGGTAACCTTGTCAATTGATCGTTTCACCCGGTTTTAGCAGCTAATAACACAGTACACCCTCTGATCCCACCAAATACAGAGCATTACCCTCGCGCCATGGATATTCGGCTTTGCCGTTGATTTGGCTTTTTGGCCAAGCACGTTCGCTCAGCTAGCGCATGTTCACCATAAACTTCCAACAAAATACGATGACTTTCGGCAGAAGTTTTCTTCATATTAAAGTAATGAAGAAGAACTCCCTGCAAAAACACTTTTTCAGGCACAAGTTTCGACATATTTGAGTGAAAAAAAAAGTGTTGTTTACGCTTCAATGACATCTACTGAAATGACGCATAATGACAGTAGCTTTCCAACGCATGTTCCAATGGAATAATACAAGTTACGCCATCTCTTAGCAAACCGTACGAATATAGTTATAGACCCAATAGATGCAGAATATTTTAAAAATTATTTTATTCAAAGTTGTCTTTCTGCCTCTTAAGTACCACCATTCCTCAAGCCCGACGAATTGAAGGAATTTTAAGCTTCTTAAATTTTTTTAGGAAATGTGCTCAGCGAAGCGGCATGGATTTGCTAGTAATTTATAAAAAAGAAAAACAGGAAACAACATTACATTATTTTTATTTTATTACTTACACAGGACGGTGTAACATTTACATTGGACTCACCAGCTGTTACTATATTCACACACATATTTTTTTTCATCGAACTCGTCCCGGAACGGAAGGGGTATGGTATATCTGTGTTGAGCTAACATCAGTGCAAGAAGGATTGGGCCCGACTGCCCATCCTAGGGTTAACAAGCGCACTCCGCAACCATGACCCAAGCATCACTTATGCAATCATACGGTGCAACCAAGGCCTTTTACGGAGTCGCTCACATATCCTATGCCGCTTGCCATAATCCTTCAGCTGCTCCTCCGCTCTGTTTGAAATCCCAAATAAAATGAAATTCAATCGCAATCGTGCATCCAAGCCAAACCAAAACATGCACTCTTCTGGCAGATAAATACGTGGACTCGCATTTCCATACTGCTGATGGTTAAGGATATTTACGAGAGAATCCACCACGGATGTTCAATCAATTGTCAATTCTCGTTCGTGAGTCTCCAGCCTCCACCCGTTCCTCCCGGCCTTGAATGGGATCCCCTTTCCACCCCTTTCCAGGACGACATTAAAATTTTCAATGGAAACTCAAAGTATACCTTGTTTTGTGTTTCAATTTCTGCTCCTTTGCACGCAGTACCCCACGTTTTAGAATTCCTAAGCGAACACCAGGACACAAAAGGTGGGCGAGTAATTGCTGTGATGGAAGAACGACGGCGGGAATGGGAGGGAAAGCATCCGCTCCACCACCCACATCGTGTCTCTTCCCAAATCGAGGTGAACAAGATGAAATTGAAAAGAAAGGGTGCCAACGATGGTATCACATGGAAAAAAAATCGAATTTTCTTTTAGCATTGAATTCGAGTTTTCTCCGTTTTATTCGTTTTTTTCGGTTTTCTCTAACGAAGGATATTCTGTTCCGTTTATTGGAAAACGTTTCCTTTCCTCAAATGCGCCTCCCCCCACACGTTGACGCACGCATACGTGGCGTGGAACTGGCAGGCCTACAGATGAGCCTGTTGCGCGACTGTTATCACCGAGCACTTCCGATGGAACGTGGAGGAAACATCGAATGTTATTATGGCACAATGAGTAGATAGATAGACAGATACCTTTCGATGATAAGTATTTTTACAGTAAATACCTCTAGGCTACGATCGATTCGGGGGGTCACTGGGGCGTATGAGTATTATTTTCTTTCTGTCTTTTTTTTCTTCTCCTCATACTTCCAACTTGGACTGCATCACACACTCAGCCAGCAAAGCGTAGGCAGGAGGACGTCGATGGAAGTGAATGTGGTGGATGCTAAAGAAAGCACGGGACACGTGCTCGGTCTCGTCTCAGATTCTGTGGGTCGTGCAAGAAGTTTGCCAGCGCTGGCTGAAATAAACTTTTAATCCGCTTACCAAAAAATATCGAAGAGATTACATTACCGAGTTCTGAGGTGGGGTTTTGACGCACTCAGAAAGCATATTTTCGTGTTTGGTTTTTTGCTGCGAGCCTCGGAGTTCGGGTCTGGGGACCGGCAAATATGAAAATACCGCTCTCCTCCGATAAACCTCACTAGCCATGACTTGGTCTTCTCCTCTCTGTGGCCATCAACCAGAATTTATTTACCTCTGATGTCCCAACTGAAATGGTCTGCCTAGTTTAAAAATAACTTGAATTTGAGAAATTAATTGGCCGATTAGAGCGGTAGAGAGAGCAAGTAAATTTGTTGTTCACTCATCAAGTAGGGAGGCAACCCATGAAACTTTTGTCAGCCCACAGACTATGGTCACATCTAGTGTTGATGACATCGCTGTGAACTCATATGACAAAGCCCGGCCGATGAGCAGAACGGCGTATCTGTCTGAGGGCTACTTCGTCTATTACCGCCAGCACGTTGTTGAGGATGTATCCGATGTCCTCAATATAACCCCGTCGATGGAATTGAGCGCCGACTTTACAGTCGGGCACAGCCCCGAAGTTTGATGTCGATCTGCTAACAGTATCGGGCGGAGTCCCTCAAGGTAGTCCCCTGGGTCCTACAATATTTTCGTTGTAAACTATGAATGTTCTGCGAATCGAGGGCTTTAAAGAGGCTTGTTGCATGTATGGCTTCCTTGCTGGAACCACACGTAGACCATGTTCAGCTCGTGCATTTTGGTAAGACAAAATTTCACAACGGAGGTCAATGTTTACGGTAGCTTTGTTGGTCTTGAAAAAAATATGAGTGAAGAAACGACGTAGAATCGCCTTCCGATGGCACCAAAAATCAGTTTTGACGTTTTGCTTTCCGTTGAACAGGAAATTTATAATTTCTGCAAGAGATAGGATCCAAGAGCCTTTTTCAACATAATTCTTGAGAAGGTAGTGCAAAACTCACTCGTCAGGCACAGTCTTCCAAAAGTCCGTGCAACATTGACGTGATTGGTCGAACACGGCGAGCGTTTGCTGGCATTGGAATGGAGGCGGCCAAAATGGGTTTACTGGCAAACGAGGGCAAAACGAAGTATGTGCCACCATCGAGAAAGAACGCGCATAATCGACGTCTTGGCCAAAAAGTCACCGTCGGAAGCTTAAACTCCGAGGAGGTGAAGGACTTCGTCTACCTCGTTTGCCAAGTTAACAGTACGAACAACATCAGTACCGAGATTAAAAGCTGATTAACTCTTGCCAATCGCTGTGCCTTCTCTGGAGGACCAAGCAAACATATAGAACCTTGCTCATCCCTGTCCTGCGCCATGGCGCGGAAGCCTGAACGATCTCAAAAGCAGATGAAGAAGCCATTAGTATTTTAAAGAGAAAAGTTCTGCGTCTCCTGTTTGCGTTTTGGGGGTTATCGGAGAAGAATATTCATATGAACTGTAGGGGCTGGACAGCGACATGAGCCTAGCCGGTCGTCTACGGATTGAACGTATAAGACGGCTAGGCCATGTAGAGTGCATGGACAACACCGCTCCAATGCGCAGAGTCTTCGACTGCGAACCTGTGGGACAACGCAATAGAGGACGCCCACGGCACCGGTGGCGGGAATGACCTCAACCAACTTGGCGTGTGAAATTGGAGGCAGCTGTTGGTTGAGACCCAGGTCCACCTCAGATTGCAGCACCATTAGAAGAAGATGGCCCAGAGGTACAGCAACAACTCCCCTAAAAATCATTCCCTTAGTTGGAGGTGAAAGAGAAACCAGATGAGAAACTCCTGCGCCACCCAATTGCATCATTTGATCGATTACAGCGATGAGTCATTCGACTTCAAGGTCCCCACTTTGCCTTTAGGCCAAGGTGGCGACCTCAAAAGACAGTGGCAACTTTAGCCAAAGGCGTAAGATAGATCACAGTAAATTTCATTTCTCCAGGTCTAATCGTTTGGTCTCCGCCGATGACCTCAGATTCCACCCATCAACACATACCTTCCCTGCGATTCCTGAAGTGTAATAAAATATGATATCAAGGAAATCTCTTCCACGCTCCATCGATTATCCTTAAACCGTCCGTTCGCCTATTAATCGAGCACGAAACGATCATTTACTTCACGTGATTCTATGCCAACTGCGGCTACAATCGACTGTTCACACTTCCATTCTATAGCCGTTTTGGAGGTGACACGGTGACACGGTGACACGTTTAAACCGCGTTAAAATTTAGGATAACCACTTCTCGCAACCGCCACTAAACACTTTTCCAATCTTCGCCATAAAATTAGCCGCCCATAAACCGGGTTAATAGGCAACACAAATTGTATCGAAAGCGATATATTTAACGCAAAACCCTCGCCAAACACACATACACACACACCAACAGTCGAGAAGGACACGCAATGCATTTACAGAAAAAGAAGAGGCCACGTGCTAACTGCCCGCTTAAGCGCTTCTGTGCATGAACCACTGCGTTCAGTTCGGTGGATTCGGCTCGTGGTAGTGGTGGTGGTGCTGTCACATAAATCACAGCTCAAACCAAAACCAAAACCCACGAGAGAGGGAGAGTGTGTGTACATGTGAAATAAATCAGACCACACGGCCAGGGCGGGCGAAGAAATCAAAAAGTCAACAGATTCCTGTCATTCGTGCCATGTGATTTGGAATTTTTGGCCCAGCCCAGCTCAGACTGTATTTTATACATTCCGTGTCCCGTTGAAGGGCTGCCATGCCCTCAAAAATATGTTAAGCCCAGAGGCGAACGCCTCTGCACGCTACCCTTGCTGTCGACGCTGCCCAACGGTCCTGCATGCGGTTCATTTATTTTGTGCGAACCGCCGTGTAATCGGTTATTACGTAACAATGGCGGCGAGGAGATCGCGCCTAAATCCGTTGTAGGCTCGCGACCCCCATCGACCGGCTAATAACTAGCCCGCGTGCCACAGTATCGACAGGCGTGTAGGAATGTAAGCGCTCTCTGGAGCGCAGGAAGTTCACTGGCGTTATTTTCGGTTTCATGTTTGTTTGCGATAGTTTATCTCGAATCTTGCGTTGAAACAAAGTTTTGCTTTGTTCTACGATACCCCCCACTACCCACCCAGGGAGGGAGAGTGGCTGGTTGGGTCTCTGGAAGATTTATTACATCGAATGCCTGGGAATCGATATGTGTTCGACGCAGGTGGAGTTGGTGAAGGAAAACTCCGATTTTTAGCTGAGCGGCATTGAAAGGGTTGTGGCTTTGAACTCGTCGTGGGCGCTATGAATAGAGGCTGCTTCCTCGTGGGTGAAGCAGTACATATGCCATGTCCTTGCGTGGTTTCTCCGATCAGAAGTTTAATTGGGGCAAGTATTGACTTCAGCGTTGGAATGAACCACGCATCAACGAGGGACACTGATGATGGGGAGACTCTTGAATCATTTGCTGAACTGGCATAACGGGCTAAGACAGGATCAGACACAGCAGGGACTCCGAAATGTTCAAGCAAGTGCACGGTAGATGTCTACTGCTACCCTTGGACAAACTCGAAATCTTGACGTAGTTGCTGGATGGGCTCATTTCCGACTTGTCCCACGGAGGATGCATCTAGTCCACTCAGCAATACTTTTGAAAATTAGGCATTGTTCAGTACAGGATGCTTGAACTTGTTCAACGTCAGCCTGTTGCTCCTGCAAGGCGTAGAGGGCCCGTGACCCTCACATTGTCGACAAGACTTGGCCTTATTTTTGGGAACTCGTCGCCCCGACCTGCCAATTACTTCAATCATTTGGTTCGAACCTTGCCGTGAATTGGATGCATGAACATTTTTAACAAAAGCTTATACCTCAGGGAAGTTATCAAGCAAAGTGGGATCGATTGGACGGCCTTGGCTTGTTATTTCGATCGGCTGGCTTCTGTGGTTGAACCTTCTCGATCAGGCCTCGATACTAACGGAAAGTTTCACATTCTTCGACGAAAACTTGACTCTGCGCGAAGTCATCGAGTGATGTTCCGGACAGCAGTGACTCGTTAAACGGATATGCTTGAATACCGGACGTTATCTAAGGTTTCATATCTTCGTCAACTTCCGACTGAGGATTCACAGAAATTGTGGTGGCCTCATTCTCTTACTTCACCGCTTGATGGTTGATTCGTTGATTTTGTTACACGCCGGTTCAATTAGAACTGCAAATTGTAGTGTCATGCAGGACTTAAGATAGTTTCGATTTCAACTGACTCCGTCTGGGATACACTGGAATTTAACGGCGGACTGGGGCTGTCGGTAGCTCCAATTGACTCCTTCGTTGGCTCACTGAAGGTTGATGGCAGCCCCGAGTTGTCAGCGGCTTCAACAGATTCCTTCTAGGGCACATTGGAAGTTGATAAGGGGCTCGAGCTGTCGTCGGCTTTAACTGACTCCTACTTGGGCTCCCTGAATGTCGATCCAAGCAATGTGCAATGTGCTCAGCTCCGACTTCTCCTTGATTTGACTGACAGTCCTGGAAGCTCTTTAGTCCTGGAAGCTCCTAAAGGAGCATTCACGCTCGATAGCAACCCAGTTTCGCCACTTAGGATTTACTAAGCCGCAGAGATCATTGAAATTGTGGGCTCTTGGTGCCGGAAGACCTGGACCAGGGATATAAGTTGTAGGATGCTTTCAACTTCTGCCTCCTCCTCGCAACTTCCAGAAGAGCTGGACAAGGGCTTGTAAGGTGTAGGATCCTCTCAACTTCTGTCTCCTCCACGCAACTTCCGGAAAAGCTGGACTAAGGCATAAAAGGTGTAGGATGCTCTCATCCACGCAACTTGGGCAGAAGACATTCATTAGGATCGCCATCTCCTGATGTGGTCTCTCAGCATAATGTCCACAAAAATGACAACAACCACTGTTCTTACATTGGCTTTGTTTAGGAATTGTAGCTGTTCGCAGCGGTATGTCCTAAATTTTGGCCAGTTCCTCCACCGTCACTTGCATTGCAGATTGTGAACGTGATCCTCAGTGGAGAGAGTTAGAATAGTGTCGCGTATGACTCTCATCTGCTTCATTCCCAATACAGTCATATTTTGCGCAAACAAAGGCCCAAGTAACTGATCCTCCTTGAAATTAGCAAGTCGACTCAAATGCTACGTTCCCAACGAACGAAACCTACCAGGTTCCGAAACACATTTTCGGGGTCTGGAAACCTAGCCGTTTCTGATAATCCTAGCCACAGTTCCCTTGAATTCACTCGTCCATTAGCGGTTGTCAAACCGAACAAGCCTACAGCGTGAATTTCAGTATATTTCCGTGACTTTGCTGCTGATTCTCTAGTTCTACCTCTTTCTACTTTCTGATTTTGTGCGTTGGTGCGTCGACCCACTAGGTCCAGGTTCGATTCCCAGTGCGAGCAAAATACTTTTCACGAAACCACCTCTTTCGAGTCACAATACTTAAAGTAAAAAACTGTCTAGAAACAGCTTATCAAACGTGGCCTTTCGGTGTTGGCATAAAACTGTGGGTAGCCCTTCCACTCGTGAGCACGCACAACACGAGTGGTTGCTGAGAAGCTAGGCCCTGGCCCTCTACAGGCTGTAGCGCCATTATTTTCTGGTGTTCTCCCACTTTTATTCCATGTCAAGAGACAGATGTTCTCTCAGCCATTTATGAATTGAGAGCGAGCGACTTTAAAATTGAGAGCGAAACCACTTCAACCACTCGGGGGAAGGGCCTATTAGGCTTTCGGTAAAAGTTCTTCCGGACCTCGGAGTTTCGGTTCGATGGGAACGCAGCATAGAACAAGGCTGAGATCTTGATGATGGCATGTCAGAACGGGCATAGACGTCCTCGACGGGTTTCCCCCACAAGAACCCTCCCATCGGCACACAACACCTTGTCAAGTGCTTATTAGCTTTAATTCAGACTGTCTCAATTGAAAAGTGACCAAAAATTAGTCCGCCGGAACTTTATTCAAAATCCCCCCCACACACGCTGTGGTTAAGACCAAACTCTCAAATACTGGCCGCACTTTAATTGGCTTTAATCAGCACTAATCAGACACTTGCCCGGCTCCCGTAGCTTTCCCCACTCGTCGTTGTGGTTTTAAGCTGATTCAATATTTGTCCTAATTAATATCCCTCTTGCCGGGCGGAATGGAGGCAATACCAAGTTCCTTAAATATTTGATCCTCTTCCAGGTGGTTCTGGCACTCCTCGAATTTCTCTCTCAGGAAACACAACCTCGTGGGCTCTCCACAGCGCGGCGGTAGCGGCATCACTACCAGCAGCATTCTGCCGACACTGGGCGCACAGAGACTGCAGCCAAAGGAGGGGGAAAAAAAACGAGGGAAAACTAGAAAAACAACATGCCCACAGACAATTTCCGGTACGTGTCCACTTGTCCAGCAAGTGAAACGAATGGCAAAAGTTTTATCGCCAATACCGAAAAACATAGGTAAAGCATACCTGAGAAGGATAACGAAAGTCCTTTGGCCCAGAACGCCACCATATCTCTATCCCTCTCTCTCTCTCTCTCTCTCACTCTGTCGGTGTCAATCCACGAATGTTCCGGGCTAGTCCACAAAGCACAACGAAACAAGACAAACTGCAGAAGGCCTGAACTGAAAAATACCAAAACCCAAAGGATCAAGTCTAGCATCGAGGACAAAAAGCGTGTGCGGTACTCCACACACACACACACACATACACTAAGTTAAACCTCGGGAAAAAATCAGATGAACAAGAACCTGCCGAACTACAGGACTCTCGAACTTTGTGAGGACACCAAATCGTGGAGTAAGCCGGAACACACACTCCAAATCCGAACTTTGAAGTTTTTATTGTCACTTGTTTCAGATTTTCGTAGTCGCGCACAGCTCGTTGGAAGGAGACAGCCACCAGCATGGACCACAATGTCCTTGTAGTCTTCAATGCCGAGCCAGTGGCAGAGGATGTGATGTCAACTCGACCCCCTCTCTCTCTCACACAGTCGTGTGCTCCACTTATTTTTTTGTTCATGCTTTGTTTCTTCTGGGATGTGTTTGATTTGTTGTTGGCGCTGTCGCTGGATTTGCTGTCCGCGCTGGGACCGGTGGGGGAATTAAAAAGGTCACCATCACCACGAGCACACAACGCCTCGCCGCTGTCAGACGGCTGACGCGGAAGGTAGTGCCGGCACGTTTCAATTATTGCCCGAGTCAGAGGGATGGCAGAAGGGATTGAAAATGACAGTGCTGCGGAATGATTATAAGGCAGTCCGGAGGTGCTCCCCACGTGGGTCGGGATGCTGTGTCGTTGTGCCGGGCGGCGAATCAGAGCTTCGGGTGTGGACATGTGTAATTGAAGGAGCGACGAATTTGAGAAAAAAAAAATACCACGACCATATGTAAGCGGATTCCTGCAGATCGGTGGTGGATAAAAGTGTGTTCAAATAAATTAAAATTCATGGAGTGTCCCCCAGACGGGGTGTGTGTCCATACGGCTAGTCTGTGGATGCATGGACATAGATCAGGTCTGTCGCAATGGAATACAGTCCGTGAGTCCTTTCTCGTCGAAAATGGACGGATAATGCCTGGACAACTGGAGTCTGCTAGTATCTGAAGTGGCTTTGAGTCTACGACCACATTTCCATGCGTTGCATTCAAATAGGTCTGCGATGACTTTTTCGCGAGTTGCTGATGATAGAAGAGGACCATGTGTGATTACGTGTAATGAACGTCATTACGTTCCGCATCCCACTTCGTCGTGTCTGGCATAAGTGTGAGTGGAATTGATGCTCATCACGCATTTAGTGTTTGGGTTTTCCAAAGGAGTGCCTTACGTGGAAATGTCTTAAGCTTAGACCAACGTGGGGAACTTTTCGAACCAATTTTCATTTCCGGCTTAAATGTCTTCAACACTAACGTCGATTTGAGGCTGTGCTTTCATTATTGCTTTACCTGACCTCACATAAGCCGAAATCGTGATATTTCAGTTTTCTTACTCTTAGACAACTAAGCCTTTTTTTAATTTGAAACTTTTTTGTCAGATTGGGTCGTTTTTTAATGCATTTTGTGTGAAGTTACTCAACTATTCGTCGATTTGCAGGTTGCATATAGTCGCCCTAGGGACACAAGAAGGAACTTTTCGGTCTATAACTTGATTCGTGCTTTTTTTTTCAAAATTTGAACGTTTATTTCAGAAAAACATGTACAATAGTATTATTCAAGGTATTTCTGGCAATTTGTGGATCCCATCCCTAAAGAACTACGCCGGCTTGGCAGCCAAGAATGAATCAAGCCAATTTTTGATATTCTGCTCCGATGTGAACCGTATTTCAGTGAGGGCGATCTGCATCGACCGGAACAAATGGTAGTCAGAAGGGTCAAAGTCTGGGCTATAAGGCGGATGGGGTGAAACTTGCCATCCACTGTTTTCCAAATAGTTCTTAAGCGGAATAGCAACGTGGGGCCGAGCGTTGTCGTGATGGAAAATGATTGCCTCGTGTCAGGTAGCATAAACGGGGCGTTTTTCAGCAACTGCTTCGGTAGCGTTGTCCATTGACGGTTTCACCCGGTTTTAGCAGCTCATAATACAGCACACCCTTCTGATCCCAGACCAAATACAGAGCATTACCTTCGAGCCATGGATATTCGGCTTTGCCGTAGATTTGGCTGGTTGGCCAGCCATTTTTGGCACGTTCGCAGAACTAGCGCATGTTCACCATAAACTTCCAACAAAATACGATGACTTTCGGCAGAAGTTTTAGTCATATTAAAGTAATGAAGAGGAACTCCAAGCGAAAACACACGCAAAGTTCGGCATATTTGAGTGAAACAAAATTGTTGTCGTTTACGCTTCAAATGAATGACATATACTAAAATGACAGTAGCTTTCCAACGCATGTTTCAATGGAATAATACAAGTAACGCCATCTCTTAGCAAACCGTACGACCCAATATATTTTATGGTTTTAATATTTCACAACTTTTTGTGAGTTTGAGGGAAGAAAAGAGCGCATATCTGCAGGCAAAGATATGAGCTAGAAGTTTCAGAGCCAGACAACGAACCCATGAAAAAGAAGACCAAACGAAATTGGTTTGATGGATTTAGCCACTGGCCAGTTGTGGAATCTCTAAAAGTACCTCTTAAGTGCCTTCTGGCCAATTACCCTAGCCACTCTCGTACGAAGCTTGCGAAATGTCAGGTTTACATTTTCCTGAAAATGGTAAATTTTACTTCAAGTTATTTCACACAAAAAATTAATAGCCATAACCGTTTTGTATTCATAAATTTAATAATGAATTAATTGAGAAAATTGTTGCTTTGAAACCCTTTATGTCATTGGTAGACTCCTAATGCTCGCCAATGTGACTGTCCGATTCCCAGGACATCGTTGTTTAAATTTAATATATTTAAATTAAATTTCATATATTCTTGAGCTTCTGACCTACGAAAGAACAAAGAAACACCAAAATAAAAAATATATAATTTTTGAACAACGCGGGCGGGAAAGGGATATCGCAATCTGCGTAGTCCGCAATAAAGAATCCAGTAAAGAATCCTTAACTCCTTCACATCATCTAAGGGAGTCTATGTGAAACACAAGGTATTTAATTGAATTGATGGCAGACTGTGATGGCTACCCCACATCAAGAAATATAGGTTACAGGTCATTAAGACACGGTTCGTGGAGTGAAAAGACTATAGATACAGTCTTAGTGGGATTCGGCTTCAATTTATTGTCTTTAGACCAATTTGAAATGCCCACCAGATCGTCGTTTAACCTGGCAGTACCATCTTCAATTACGCCCATAGCACGCGAAAGGTATATAAGAACATCGTCGGCATACATGCGTATTTTGCATTGAAGAAGAAGAATAATAAAGGTCCTACCACAGAGCCTTGGGGAACCCCCACTAGAATAATTTTAGGATTAGAGTGGCCAAGTTCAGTTACGACTGGCTGCACTTTATTTCGCAGATATTCACTAAACAAATAAAGGGAATAATTTGAGAATTCACGTTGTTTTTCATTTTCTAATGAAGAAGAGAATGGTCATTGTAATCCACAGCTTTGGCAAGAATGTTCCAATAATCGCGAAAGATTAACGTTTGCAGTCTCTGTGCAGCGTGGTAATCGTGGACAGTCTGTTGGGTTATATCTTTGCGAGCAACGCGATCTACTTTCGTTAAATTATTGCAACTGGTAGTTGAGGAAGTACGCAACAATGGCGCCCAACGCGAGTCAACATGTGGCATGTACACAAAAAAGGTGGCCACAACTCCATTCAGGTGCTGCTCTCGGGTGTCATTACGTCCATGACCACATCCACCTGGTCGCTGTTCTACACAGCAAATGCAACAGTATTTGCTTAGCACTTTGTGTGGCGCCCAGCGCAGTTCAGACGACCTGTCACTTCTATGCAATGACAACAAGTAACACCAATTCACACCAGGTTGAATTCCCGACATCATCACCATCGCATCATCGCATGATGACGTTCGCGAACGCAAGTGGTGCTCTAGAGCTTAATTGGTACCACATCAACATCCACACGATCGCAGTCGAGCTGTGCAAACGTACGGCGAAATATACTCAAAGCTTCTGATGCATTTTAATAGTTACCACAAAATTTTCCTAAAATTCCCCATCGCCTGGGGGCCTTCTTCAGCAGTCCGTTGCTTCACTGCAGACGAGAATGCAAAGCAGTCGCTTAGCATTCTAGTGCTCCTCCTCCAAAGTGCACGAAATTCGATCACCCGCGTGTATCCTTGACATCGCCTCGAAGGACCACATGCGAATTAAAGGAAATTTAAAGCCACCCGCAGTCAAAGAAGCGAGAATAACGGAGCCATTAGGGTTTAAGGAGCAAAGCTAATTGAAGCATCGGCAGACCGCAACAATTTCCTATTCAGCCGCAACTACGAGTATGCTCCACGGAATTCACATCTTCATATCTCAGGCTGCTGTCATTGTCGTCATCGTGGTCTTCTTCTCTGTTCCTGCCGCCACTGCTGCTGCTGTTGGTTCTGATGGTTCTGCTGGTGTTAGTGGTGAGCTGCTATCGCTTCACTGCTGTGTTTCCTGGTGCTTACGTTCTGGGACTGGCACACAACCCCAGTGACATACCGTGTGTATTTGAGTTTGAGTGGATGCCATAAGAGGCATTGGTGATGGGCTGGTGTCGGAGGGAGGAAGTTGTGCTGGGGATTGATGGTGATGATGGCGACGGTGGCGGCGACGATGGTGGTGCCAGTGGTGGTGGGGGCGGTGGTGATGGTGGTAACATCATCATCATGCACAAATGTCTCGTCCATCCCATTCATCCATCCAAATCGTCGGTCGTGGTTGCTGCGAGTGAGGCTCGCCCCGTGATGGCTGATAGAAAGCAAGTTCTCCCTCCCGCTGGGGGCGGAGGGGCTGGTGGCAAATTGTGGCATAAGTGATGAGAAAGAAACCACCGGATGGTTGTGGATACCATAATAGAGAGCTACCCTGTGAACATCATAATGCGGTATCTGGTGGTGTTTACCCATACAACACATGAAACGCCCGAGCGGTTTTCTCATGGCCTCATGGTTCTCCATTATGACGGCGACATCTTCCTCGTCCTGGTCCTGGTCCTCGCCGAGTGCTAGGCGCAAACTTCCCGGCTACCGCCTGGTGGCGGTGGTTGCCCTGCACTCCGCCGGATTCTCTGAATATGATTAAAATAAATCACTGGGAAAAGTTTTTGCAACATTTTTCCGTGCGATGTCCTCGTGCTGTCCGCATGCATGGGAGCGGTCGTGGCGGTGGTGCTGTTGGCTGGTGACGACCTTTGTCTGTCTGCTCAAGGATGTAAGTAATTGCACAACGGCTCCACCGACAATTGTGATGGACCGGGCGCAGCAGTGTGTCAGGCACTATACTGAATTCGTGGCAACCGACAGGATGCTGGAGAGAGCAGCGATTGTGTGATGGATGGTCGTCGGTCTCACCTATGGGCAACCCTTGCGGGCGTGTATGCTGAACATGCTCTGGTGGCCGGTTTGATGTCAGCTTAGCTAGTTATGCGCTAGTAAACAATTCAAATTTTGGTTTGAAAAAGCCGGTCGCCTACGTGACGAAACTTCAAAACACTGCTGAGCGGTGGAGCAGTTGGAAGGCGAAGGTATTATGCACGGATGGTGTGCCCGCTGTCAATAGACACTCGGGACATGCTCTGTGGCCCACAACGGGGTAATTGTGTGAATGGGCGGGTCTTGGATTTGACTATCGATGCAGGTGCATATTGTTGCGGATCTCCATGGAATACAAAACACACGTTAGCAGCATGATACGTCCCTTGAAGTGCAATTGTGGGCAAAGAGCTTTCAGCTTGAGTGCCATTTGGTCGATCCTTCCATCAGTGATATTCGTGCGGTGCAGTGTTTGGGTCGACGGACGGTTTTTGCTGACTTCAGACAATGAGCGCATCGTGGGCACTTGTTCGGTGCTGTGAATTGAGGTATGTACCAGGCTTCTTGTGGCTGCGGCAAGTAGTTGACACATTCAGGTGGGAATAAGTATGCCAGAGATATGCGAGGGGATAAGATGAAGGTGAAGAGCAGAGGTTGTTTGTGACAATGGCTCTCGAAGAGACATTCTCCCTTTGATTGCCAGACCACAAAAATGTCTTTAGTCTTTGACATACCGGCATTTTCGGGGGGAGATCGTCCAAGGCCATCACTGTTGGCATGGTACTTAAACAGTTCGCAGGACAATGACTTGTCCAGAACGTCATAAGCACCATGTAAGTGTTTGGATTAACGTCATCCGAGGTCTATCTGTCTGAGGGGTCTGGAAGCGGCAAACCAATGCACTAAGACGACCACTGAAGTACCAATTAATTAATTGAGTTCATGTTTTATTGACATTACGTCCAATGGGGAGAAGTCCAAGGACGACATAAAACCCCTTGCTGCTCATTGGGTGGTAGTCACCCTGGTTGCTTGCAACCCCTCGCCGCACACTACAACTCCATGACATGCCAGCTTAATCCTCGCTTCTTCCTGATATTTCGGGTCCAAGCCACGGTAACCACGAAGCTCCCGCAGGGGGACCAAACAGTCTAGTCCGGAACGTCCGGGATATGGTCTCCTAGTGCTCAGCGAACATCAGCGCAAGAAGACAGGGAGTTTCAGTCCAACTGATTTCGAAAAAAAAAGTTATACATGTTCCAACTCAAATAGGCCCAGCTGCCCGCATCCTAGGGTTAAGTATCATCACTACAATCGTATAGATCGTTCCAGAGCTGAGAAAGGTACCATTAAATTCGATTAAATCCTCCCAGCTTGCATGCACTAAGTACACAAAATAAATCACGCCACGCCCAGGCTATAGCATCAATATTGTCTCCTCTCAAGCCATCGCATTCATGATGTACACTGTTTGTCATCAATTCCCATGAAATGATGTAACCTCGCTCGAAAAAGAAAAACAAACGATCTCTCATCAACCTGTCCTGTGCACTCAATCACCCATCGCCCACGGTTGCACCGTGATTTAGAGAAACTTACGTGGCTGATATTTCACACCCCCTATTCTATATTCACGCCGGTTTGCGTAAGCCCATTTGATAATGGAATAGACGTGTTGCGGCCCTTCGATTGCATAAAGTAACTAAAACGACCAAATCCATCACCACCCGTTCGTGATTTTTTGCTGGCCTGCATGAACAAACACGAATTCATCGCAAATTCCAGTATTTGGTCGCATAATATTTCGCTGTTATTTGATGGGGACAAAATAACGAATGTAAAATGTTGTTGGGAAATATTTTTCATAAATTTCAGAATATTTCGCGAATGTACACAGTGTTAAATGTCTGGCATGCTTCAAGAGCGTCCTTGGGATGACGGGTTTTCAAGTGCGGTGTGTGGTCCCTTTTACAAAAAGCAGTATTCAACGACGTCGACTTGACACTTACTCAATGTTAATGTTAGTTGTGCCTTAACGCAGATCCACAGATTCTGAGTGCACATGCGATCGACCATAGGTTTAGGATGTGCAGTGCACCGCGCGCCGCTCACTTCTCAGCGCATTCTGAAGCCTTGGTAAATAAACGCTTTCACACGCAGTACCCACGAAAACAAAGAAGCTCAAGAACGCATTTCCTACATTGTCTAATACATAGTTTCATGTGACATTAAAATAAACAGTCGCAAGACCAAAACACTTGATGGCATAAGTTAAAAACGATCACAATATAATTCCCTAATACCCTAGGTCAGCACAAAACAAACAGTTTTCTAATGCACCGCCACGAGCCGTATGTACCGCCGAGTATCGGGACACCACCGGACATCGACATCCGCTGCTGACTTGTGTCTACGAATCAATCGCCGACATCGTCATGTCAGCAATCTGTGACGCGGGGAAGTTAGGCTTTAAGTTGAGAGTCTAGTCAACTGGACTGGAGCAGCTTCTACAGCTTCTAGTTGGAAGGGTGGTCTCTGGTGAAACTTCGGAATCGAAATTGCTTGCCAGGACAAGTGGCCCCTTAAATTCCATTTAATTAACCACAACCTATGCGAAGATTGAGCGCAGTTAAGACGAGCTTTTGGGTCTATCAAGGATGTGAACACTATAACAGCTACGTCACAACGGACATCTATGAGTTCGAGGTAGACAGCCACAGCCTGGTTCTTCGTGCTGCAGTGACGTGGACAAGCTGACTTCATAAATGAAAAAGGATAAATTAAAGGTCTAGGCTAAAGTTGGTATTAAATATAAAGCTACTGTCATTTTACGTCATTTCAGTATATGTCGTTCATTTGAAGCGTAAACAACAATATATTTTTTTCACTCAAATATATCGAACTTTGTGCCAGAAAAAGTGTTTTTGCGAGTGAGATCTTTTTCATTACTTTAACATGAAGAAAACTGCTGCCGAAAGTCATCGTATTTTGGTGGAAGTTTATGGTGAACATGCGCTAGCTGAGCGAACGTGCCAAAAGTGGTTTAGGAACCCGGCCAACCAGCCAAATCAACGGCAAAGCCGAATATGAATGGCGCGAGTGTAATGCTCTGTATTTGTTGGGATCAGAAGGGTGTGCTGTATTATGAGCTGCTAAAACCGGGTGAAACCATCAATGGACAACGTTACCGTACATAATTAATCCGTTTGAAGAGAGCAGTAGCCGAAAAACGTCCGGAATATGCGACCAGTCCCGATGCAATACTCTTCCATCATGACAACGCTCGGCCCCACGTTGCTATTCCGGTCAAGGACTATTTGGAAAACAGTGGATGGGAAGTTTCACCCCACCCGCCTTATAGCCCAGACCTCACCCCTTCTGACTACCATATGTTCCGGTTGATGCGGAAGGCTCTCACTGAACACCGGTTCACATCAGAGCAGAATATCAAAAATTGGCTTGATTCTTTCTTGGCTGCCAAGCCGGCGCAGTTCTTTTTGGATGGGATCCACAAATTACCAGAAAGACGGGAAAAAGTCATAGCTTCAGATGGGCAATACTTTGAAAAATACTCTTGTACATGTTCAATTTTCGTAAACGTTAAAATTTTGAAAAAAAAAAGAAACCGCACGGTTTAAGTTATAGACCCAATAAAATAAATAAAAGTAGTCTGGTCACTCCACCATGACCATCCTTAGAAAATTGTGATCAGAAATTACTGGCGATGATAAGTTTCGGCAAATTAACTGCCCGCATCTATCAGCTCTGTGCAACTCAATTCAATGGGGATACTCCTCGGTGACCACTTGGCAAGCCCAGGAAGAGGTGGTTGGACCAAGTCCAAAATCTCGTTTGGGCATACCTCCTGATGAGGATTGAGTTGCATGGAGATCACTCGTGCCTGGCTTAGCCCCGCAACCCCTTTAGTGGAGCATGCAGGTCAGTACATGACGATGACGATACCCCTCGTCATCTGTTAACTTTTGTTACGAACGGCAATAACCGAACTGAACAACAAGAGATGGTTGGCGAGCAATATCTGTCAAACCTTCAAAATATTCTGACTCAGGACTTACGATCGGTAGATCGAACAGCTGGCCTCTTCGAACAACGGACTTACATTCATGTGGTTCATAAGAAGACACTGCCTCTTGGCCAGGTTGATAACACCTCCACTGCTCCCGTACATCACTGATGTCCCTCTCTCTCTAACTTATGGGCGCTCAAGTGACTTTAGGGGACACTTATCGCCAACGTTCCTTCACCCTTAGCTGCGAGTTCATCAGTGGCAGATGGATCAAAGTGCACAACACCATCCAACCAACCAACCTTCCATTGTATGGAAGTTGCATCAATTTACCCAAACGCCAATCTCTCGCGGTTGCTGAAGCACTCTTGGTGTGCTGTGGCAACGCCACCAGTTGATTATCACAGCAGAATACCAATATTCATCTGGTGTGACACCACAGTTCAATTATCAGAATAAACACCGCAGCAGCAGCGTAACTCCCGAATGCGTCCGCACCCGGGAGTGTAATTTGCCCAATATAATTATGAGAGAAATTAATTCACTGATTAAAGCTCAATTTCAATTTAGTCTAATAGCGTGAGCCAATTGTTCGATGCGCACCGCATTCGCCGACGCACCTGGCCCCACCCCTTACGAGCAACACACCAGGTCGCTGATGGAATTCTAAGCCAAACCACTTCCCCTCGCCCGTATCAGATTAGTGACCCATTGTGAAATAACATCCTGTTTAGTAATTAAAACAATATCGCTTGTTAATGGCGACAATGGGCATCGAAAGCGGCTCTCGAGCTGGGAGCAGCGCAAAAAATGTAATGTCAATCCCACCCCCAGTGGACCATGATGAGGCTGATAGGTCTGCCCCCCGTGTGTGTCCTCGGAATGGACTCGTTGAATTGAATTAGTTAGTATCCACCTAGTTGAGGGCTCTGCTTTTTTGTTGTCCTCGCCTACCGCTTACTAGCTACGCGTAGCCTAATTTGTTGGCAGCTTCTGGTTCATAGTTTGCCAGAATTCGTTTAATTTAATTGTCAGCAAATAGCACTTGACCGCTGGACCGCACAGCTGTTGAACCACGGAGCTGGGCAAGGTTCTCACAGTGTCCACGGGGGAATAGGATTAATTATCCGAAATCCAGTTGCATTACTGCGCTTTTTTCTGCAATATTTTCACGGATTATGTGGGCGTGGAAGTTGGATTAGGTGGGTAGCAGCCCAGCAGTTAAGGGGTATTTTTGGAATAATTGATTCAAAAGACTTTCTCCGTGGCCACTGAATTCGTTTTCAATTGTGGTTTGAATCCTTGGCATTAGTCTGTTCAATTACAGGTGGCTTGCTGTTGCTTCAATTAGCTTTGCTCCTTAAACTATAATAAGTTCGTTATTCTCGTCTGGTTTCCTCGGAGACGAAAGCATAAATGCACGAGAAAGAGAGAACTCGATTCTGATTCCCTCCTATTTTGCGTCTGACTGCTGAAAATGATTAGAATCGTCAGAAGTTCTGAAGTCTTTCAGGCGATTTTGGAGGATTTATTCAACAGCTGTGCATAAAAATAAGTGAATGATCGGCAGAACTGCGTTGGGCGCCATTGTAGCGTACGTCATCCTGGACCGATGGACATGGTGCTGACGACGCTTTCGATGCTGCACGGAGTACATTGGCGATAACGAATAAAAACAATAGTGGTCCCAGTATAATATCCTTCTTCTCCAACCATCCCGTTCGAATGCCTTCTCGTCGATAAAGAACAAATATACCAGAGACCTGTACTCAACTTTCTCCTCTTTGCTAAAGTTTCAGAGCCGACACCGAGACGAAAGTTGCTGTCTCCGTCTCTGCAACTTTGCATGACTCCGAATGAAAAAGTGCATAGTACTCCCACTAGAAAGTGTACACCCTCGAGGGGTTAGCTAGCATTACGGACGACATATTCCTACTCATTTTTGCCCACAATGCTCTTGTTGTGTTAAAAAAAAATGCTCAGATTATGTCTGAAAATATTCACTCGATCTGACTCAAGTCGAAACAATTTGTTCTGTGTTGCAGTAATTATGCCACCGCTGTCAAGGTATCGCAATGAGTTACATCTCGCATCTGGAGTCAATATTTCCAGACTCTCGGAGTCGAACCTGTCCAGTAACCAACGAGCTTCTCCCGCTGGCGCTATCTCTGGTGAAGGAGGTTTCCTGTCAGGAGACCCGGGTCTGTATTTAGTCCCTTTAAACTGAGACATTCGCCGTCAAAATCAATCTGTAATAATTGGACGAATAGTATCGCTCCCACTTGAGTAAGTAGATATGATACAGTCTGTACATAAAAATCACTTCGTTCAGTTTCGTTGAATTTCGTTCACTGCTGCCAACTCAAGTGGGATCGAAATGCCCCCTTCACGCACGTAATTGAGAGTTGGTGTCGATGTGGTGCCATGCAAGATAACGTTTCTATCCATCACAATCTCCAAACTATCGATGCTTCGGAAGCAGATATTCGTCAAGTTGTGCCCCGATATGTGTTCAAGATCCATTCGAAATTAGCTTTTGAAAGACGAGTCATTCAAGAATGTCCTTGAACAACGTGATTGGTTAAAATTCAGCACTTTCACTACTCATGTTCCTATCCGATATGCGTTTCGGTATCTAGCTGAAGTGACAGCGAGTCCCACGCTGGGCGCCAATTTTCTGACCCATTTCTGTTTCACTTTGAAACAACTTTAGTATCCGTCGTTTGTAGCTAGGCTGTACAAAACATTAGGAGATTGGAAGCACTTTCGGGATTTTTCGGATCCATGCATCGATCGCATTGGTTTCTGACATCAAACTCGACGAACAGCGGTCACCTAATGGATTAATGATACAAGTGTTCGCTTTGAAAACTATAAATCGTGACAATCTCATAGAAGAACTAGGCCCACGGTACACTCTCATCTCCTCATCTACTAAGTCGCCTTGCATCTGCGATAATCATCAGCAAAAGGCAAAGGGACCACTCCAGGCTCAATCGGAAGCCTGTAAACACATTTCGCGCCTCAATTATCACCGTCTTCTGCAAGACGGTTGTTTTTGAAAAACACCACAGTGTTCCCCCCCCAAGTGGCTCCCATCAAATGGACTTCAGCGAATGTTCATCTCCGCCCAAGGCAAGCGCAGAGGAGCATACCGACCGAGATACAAGACAAAAGATTCCCGTTGACCCGTCCAATTGCTGTTGTTAACTTTTCACTTTATCTAATCAATAGAACTGACAGAACTCTGTGCCTCTCTTGTTGCTTGACTCCAAAGCGCATCCTTGACTTCCTGCTGCTCGTCCTTGTACCCCTCAGCGACAGAGAGCAACAACATCCAGGCGGTGCCAGTAAACGCAGAAGGGATATATACAAAAGAGGCGCATGGGGGCTGTAACTGAACGGTTGGAAGGGTGAAAAACTAAAGGGGCGGGAGGCAGGCGGAACAGTCAGTTTCATCTATCGAGGAAGTTTTGCGTGAAGACCGTTCTTTTGGAAAACCAACATTCACACAAAAATCCTCAAGGGAATTTCCACTCGAACAGAGGTCCCTTACTGCACTGCAAACAGTCCTTGGCATCACCACCCATGTCTTCTGTGTGCGCTTGAAGCGTCCGCATTTTCTCTCGTTCTTCTTCTTCGCTCTCGCTCTCTCTCTCTCACTCTCTGATGCCACTGTGATGCTCCCGCCCCTGTGTCAGAGGCTGTGGGTGTGTGCGGATTCTTTGCAAAGTCAAATGGAAATGTTAGCTTCTGATTTCTCTAGAGTTTTTCAATCCGAACTAATTTTGAACATAGTACAAAGTTGAGCACTTTAAATTTGATTTCTAGCATAAGTCTCTCGTTGCTTCCTTCGCCCCGAATGTGGGTGGATGAACCGACCTAAGGCCGCATCGCAGGCGGGGGATGATTGAGGAAAACACGAACGAAATGAATCTCACTCACGCTCTGACAAAGGAAAGTGAAAAAATATGTCCTACATCAACCATTTGAACGCATATCTCACTCGCATGTGGTATCCGAGCGTGCACAAAAAACACAAAAAAAAAACACAGAAAAAACCCTCAGCAGGGCTGACCACAGCCGCATCGGTCTGACTTCGAAACACAAACCTCTCGAACCCTCTCGAAGTGGGAATCCTTAATTGCATTAACCGCTCCTTTGGATTGAAGGCTGAGAGCGAAGACTGTGGCGATTTAAATTCCCCACTGAGCCGTGGCTGCGGTCTTCGGATTCCCGTCCTGTCGGTGTCACAGTTTTTTTGTTCCTTCTCTCTTCTCTTGACGTTTATTGACCACGTTGGCTGAATTTTATATTTCTCCTAATGGTCGGAGGGGGAAGCGAGATGGGATCCATTAGAAAATATTTATTTCGTCACTTTCCCTTCGCCACTGCTCCGGCAGGAATGTCATTCAAGCGCTGACCGTGGGCATGGCCTCCTTCACTGGCACATATGTACGTACTTGTGCAAAGTTTTCAAGGATCCCAAGCACACTCGTGGGAGGACAATATATCCAAATCTATTTCGAAGTTCATAATTTATTTGGCCTGTGGCCTGGCTGGACTCGGGCGGGAGCTCTCAGTTTTTTTGGGGTTGAAGTTGGAGTTCTCGTTTTTGTCCTTGGGACAAAAGTGTAACCATGCGGCAGATGGGGGTGTGGATTCTGTCCAAATTCAGCTGTCAGAGGGGCATGTGAGAAAGAGATTTGTGCTCGGGAGTATTAGAGTCGAAATCGGGTCTTAGCATGCAAAAGACTTAGGGGACTTACATTTCAATGTGTCTGGGATTTTGTTTTCACTTTTTCTCCAGCGCTCTCCAGCAGCGTCTGTGCGAAGGGAGTGGGATGATGGATCGAATTAGTCTCTTTCTCAGACGCTGGCTCTTGGATCACGTATTAATGCCCGAGCTGGAGACTGGATGATACGGACTTGGACTGGTTGACATCTTGATAGTCAACAGTGCCAATGCAGATTGTCAAGAAGCGAAGTGTGTCCCTGTCACAGAGCCATCGATCTATGACTGTGAGCAAAGCATTTACTACAGACGTATCCCCTCCTCTTGCTATGGTGAGCGAGCATCCCCTAAGCCAGACAAGGCTTTAGTTAACCGAACCACCATCCGTTGTTGAATCCTCCTACGCTGAATCCTAGACGGAACTTCAGACGGTAGCTTCTATTGACTCTGAACAATGAACGAACGCGTGATTCCATATCAATCAAAATTGCAATTAATTCCACATAATTGAGTTGTCCTTTACTTTGAAGACTTTCTTGAAGACTTCTACTGTCTGAGAAACTTGCAGGACTCTCGAGGGATTCCACTCCGTCCCCACGGACACAGCTCTATTTGATTTGTCTAATCGAGTACATTTAAACTCAAAACAAACTTCGATCAGAATGCAGTGAGAATCTTTCGACCGTAGACAAGCCGGGAACCATGCCCAACATCGCTGGACCCCAGATATCGTCATCACAGCGATTGAAGTAATCTGCAATTAGTGGCGCTCGCTTTTCGAAGAATGAAGAGGAAGCAATGCACACTCTTCGATCTGAACTTCGCCCAAAGTTACACTGTCTCGAGAAGTTTACATCCGACTCTTGCAACCCAACTGCCGGTCTCCCCGTCCAAGCGAGAAAGCAAAGAAAATCGAGTTTAAACTCATCGCAACTACCGATTATCCGCTTAGTCGATAGCTTCACACACAGGCATACAGACATAACTCAGTTGGCCTTTGAGTTCATTTCGCAAATTGAATAGGGAACCGTGCGGATCCTCGTGCACGCCCCAGCTGGCTATTACTCTCCTGGCCAGTGATGGGTGTAAGGACTATTTCTTGGCCGCATTCGTCAAACAGCAGGGGAGAGGGACGAGTGAAAAGGAAAACTTCCGAAGCGAGCTCTCGAACACGGAACTTTGTTCATTATGCGAAGTGCATTGGACTGGTCATCCGCCCTCCTTTCACTGGGGTGCATGTAATTTATTCATCGGCGAGTTGTTTGGACAACCGTTATATATCATGAAATGATTTGTACCGATGTGGAACGCACTTATGCACTCCGTGGGCTCCGTGGAGTCCCTCGACCCGTGTCGCGTCGGGAGCCGGCGCAATTAATTAATTAACACATCGAAAAGTGTCATTTACGACGGCGACAGACGGCGGCGTGGCGCAAGGCAACGTGCGACTAGAAGGGTGGTCTCCGGGCTTGAAGTTTGATTTATGTTGTTTGAGTTCCCCAATGAATGTGCTAATTTTTGCCGAGAATTTATGACTGCAATTAGAAAATATGCACTCGCTCTGAGACAGGCGGCGTATGATCAGGAGATGGGAGTGTCATGGTGGCGTTTAAACTAGTTCGTTGAGGATGCAATGTGTTGTTTGATCTGTAATGAAAGGAAGGTCTAAGGGTGGGGCTGGGAAACTATCGCACGCCCTCTTGCCTAAGACATTTACTTTCCAAACCACTGGAAATAAAAGATCACGGACCTACGGCAAGTTCAGAAGCGCTAGGATATGCGAGGATATGAAGATTTTCATGGTCACTGTGGCTTCCATGGACCCTATCGCGTCCATGGTTCCTACAGTGTCCATGGTCCTTGGAGCTTCCATGGCCCGTACGGCGTAAATAGTTCCTGTAGCGTCCATGTTCCCAACGGCTTCCATGGTCCCTACAGGACTCAAGGCCTACTGTGCATGGCCCCTACGGCGTACATGGTCCCTAGTGCGTACATGGTCCCTACGGCATTCATGGTCCCTACGTCGTTCATGTCCCCCAAAGCGCCTATGATCCCTACGACTGCTATGGTCCCTTCGACATTTATGGCCCCTGTGGCATCCATAGTCTATACGGCGTCCATGCCACTTACGGCTTCCATGGTCCCTACTGCGTCCATAGTCTTTAGAGCTTCCATGCCACCTACGGCTTCCATGGTCCCTAGGCTCCCATGGTCTTTAGGGCTTCCATGACCCTACGGCGCACATGACTCCCAAGGCGTCTACGGTCTCAATGACGTCCATGGTTCCTACGGCATCCATGGTCCCTACTGCTCATGGCCCCTACGGCATCCATTGTAACTTATGGTCCCTGTGGCTTCCTTGGTCCCTACGGCGGCCATGGTCTCTACTTCACCATTGTGGTCCCTACTTGTTCCTCAAGGCGTCTATGGTCCCAACGGCGTTCGTGGACTTGCAACATCCGTGGTCTCAAGGCCGTCGATAGTCCCTGCGGCTTCGATGGGCCCTACGGCGTCCATGTCCCGAGGCGCCTATCGTCCATACGACTTCTATGTTCACTACTGCATTCATGGTCTGAGACTGACAAACCCGCTCTCAACCACAGCGTCTGAGTGCGCTTCGATAAGCCCACGTCTTAAATCAAACAAGATCAAGCAAAGTCAATGATTCTGGCGAAGGGACTTCCGTATGAGAAAATGAGAAGAAATCCTCTTTTCCCCAAACAGCCCCCTGCCCATCACCACACGCACAAGGATAAGCATGCACCTCTGTTCCGAAAGATTACACCAGAACCATCAGGACTGGACCGCTCGTTCACCACCATTACCTCTCGCCTACCCACGGACCAGCACCGCAGACGGGAACTCCGCCCCGGCCGGACGTCCCTTTTAAATTCCCATTCCGGATCCCTATTTATGCCGCCCGGCTAAGTCCCATTTACACTCTAATGGAAGTAATCCCCAACAAAGCGTGACGCCCCGGCAAGGACATGTCATGCTCTCGTATCTGTCGTATCCCTGCGTAACTCCCAGTGAAATACTGGAGCGGAACCCATCAGCAAGGACCTTAATTGTTAAAAACTCGTTTTCGTATTAAAATCAACACAGCCGCCCGAAAAAGGTTTTGCATCTTTCTCGCAATAATTGGGCCAATAATAGAAATCCGTTTACCGCCCCATTATCGTCTGTCTACCCCCGATCACTCGGCCACACACCAATGCCGTCTCCCTCCCTGGTAATCTCGGTCGCAATTTAAACTCTCAATCCCTCACAAGTGTGTGTATCGAGGACCTTTCTGTTCGTTTTTTCGGTGACAACCCTTCCCTGCACCGCACCAAGTAACCAAACATACGATATGTGAACTTTATGTTCGCCGGACTTAAGCTGCTACCCGTGTATGCTAATCCTGGATACTGATTCCTTTTCGGTCTGCGTCCACCAGCCGGCGCTGGCTCTGGCCCCCGTCGCCGGGCCTTCTGACGAGCAGGTGTGTGCCCGAGTGCGGTCATTAATGGTAGGAGAGTGCTTTTCCTTATTTTTTCCTGCCTCCTTGCTGTTGGGTGAGTCCCTGCGGAGTGGACTCGTAACTTGTTCGCTTTATCTGACGGCTTAATCGCATTCAATTCTGAGTGTTTTCTCGTTTGCCGCCACCCGCCCCACCCGTCGTCGTGGGGGAGCAGGTGCTCTTGGCCTCGGCCGGCAGTACGTACTTTGTCCCAGTGCCAGTTCATTGGTTTATTGTTTTTGGCTTTCTGTTTGCGCCGGCTGAAGGAATTCAATAAAGTGGAGACCCTAATCCGATAATTAAAATACAACAGTGGGTCCTGGAAATAAAGAGGCACCCCGATGCAGAGTGTTGTTTTGTGTTTTGCCATTGGCCGGCGGCGGCGGGGGGTTAGTGTGTGGTGCCCGTGTTCGGGAGCATTTGTGACTTAGACTGGCTGCATGTTGGTCAATGGCATTGGAATATTGAAAAAGTTTTTTAATCATTTAAGCTGCTGCATGTGAATGCCGGCATGAAGCGGCCTGAGGTGGGTACACGTCGCGTTAGCTCCTAATGGGGGCACACATGACTTAATGGGAATGGAAATGAGATTGATCTCCTCGCTCTGATAAACTGATACATAATTCGTTTGCTAAATGGACGTCGTCGTCCTGATTAAGGGCGTTTTTTATGTGGCCTGAAGGAGGTCGTCGTTTTGCGGGTGCTCCGGACTGACCGATGGGGAAGGGATGGCATTAGTAGCTTCGAATGAAAGCAATGAGGCCACTTTGTTGACATTATTTTGAGCCGTGTTTTAGTTGAGCAGGGGTTCAGGGCTTCATCTCCGTCGAAATAGTACCGAGATGCGATTCGATATTTGCCTTTCCTGGTTGTCCTTCAGCAAACAGTTCCTGTGAATTGACTGTCTTGAAGAAGCAATTTTCTTCGAAATTGTCCCGACGAAATGTTTGAAAATACAACCAAGTGAAAGGCTAGTAGTTTCACAAGGAATTTCCTTATTTTTTACCAAATTGTGAAATGGAAGTAGAAATTTTAGCACGGAAAGGTAAATTTACCACAGACTGACAGCACTGGCAGCACTGACAGCATTGATTCGTGTATCAAAACCTATGGTAAGCGAACTTCCCTCGTCGACCCAAACAGATGCAACGCATTTACGAATTTAATCGTTTTTATTATCAGCAGAACAACATATCAACAACAAAATAACAATAAACGGTGTCGTCCAGTTGGGAAGGGAGTCCGGACTAGCGGCCTGCGTTTGGTCGGCAATAGGACATCAGTTCGGACATAGAGCATGACTTCATGCAGCACTCATGGACAACGCCAAGCCTCCTCCGGCGGGTCTTCGCCATGGAATTGCTCTCCATGCTGGTCAAAAACGGCCAACTCTCCAGGCCCGATGTTGCATCCTCTGCGCCATCTAACTCCGCTTCAGAGTCCAAAGGATCAACTGAAGCAGACAACAAGTGAAAATTACCACGATCCTTCTACACGCGCACACTAGGCAATACTCACTTGATTTCTTGGCTCTGGTGCCAAAGCCGTTCCCGCAGACGAGTGATAGGACAGAGTTCAGCTGCTTGCCACAGGCCCGCACGCCTTGAGCGGAAGGACTGTTGAGGCACACCAGCACCAACACCAAGCACAGCCCACTCCAGAGTCCGATGATTTTGCTTGATTGCGAGGACATTGTTTCGCTGGTTGGTCGTTGCTTAGGATGGTTCTTTCAGAGAACAAGAAACTAATCTGATGCCTTACACCTGTCGGCATTAGGTATTTATACCCGAGGCGGTTGCCTGCAACCTTGGCGGCAGTATTCGGGCCTAATTTCGACGCCCCCACAAGGTTTTGCAATGCAAATGTGTGTATATGGAAGTCTCTAATTTATTCCACCTCTCATGACAAGCATTTGACTGGAAATTGATGAGTAGACACGGCTGTGGGAAGGCAGGTAATGTGAGAGCACTGAAAATAACTCGAAGACATCAGAATTATGTTTTATCCTTGAAGGGATCGGTTGTGTTGCGGAATGACTCGGCAGCAGGAAGGGGAATCTCGGGCAAGCTTATTCATCACTAATCACTTCGTCGCTTTACGTGGATAGTTCGAGAGCGCACAACGGCACACGTCAATTCTTAAGCCGCTTACTCGTGTTCTTGCATCATTAGAGTCTTGCAAAAAAATCTGTGACTAGGAGCAGAATGAAGGAACCGCAATTTTCGGAGAGGCGTGGATGTGGGCATCACGATCTACAGCGACGATGTTGAGGTAGTATGAGTGAACTTCACAAGCGGCATCGTAGTGGAGATTCCACTTAGAAGAAATAGCCCTAGGCAAAGAGTGTCGAAAGTACTGGGCTCAAGAGTAATGACTCGAACTTCTTCTTTTGCCAATCATGCTGCATGAAGTCGACAGCAGGACTATAAGCAAACCAGCAGAGCTAATTCTTGGTGCCTTGGAAAGAGAAATCCTTCTCCGGATATATGGTCCCTTCCGGCAGGAAGGCGAATGGAAGAGAAGCGCAAGCTAAACTAAGATGTAGTCCGGAAGGTCGTCGACGCACATCTGGCGGATGGACGCCAATGATCCAACAAAGAGGGTTTTCAAATCCGAGCGTCCAGAAGGAGAGGAAGACCGAGATTGAGGTCTTCTCGCATGGAAGGGGCCTGCCATTACCGTTAACAATGGAAGGCAGCTATCGAGCAGGCTCAGACCTTGTAGGGGTCGCTGGCTGGATATGTAACTACTGTGGCAACATTTTTGTCTTTACGTTTTTACATGGAAAGGTCGCAGCAATCCTCTTTGCTAGAGTAGTCATCCTTGTCCGTGTGTGCTGATATTGTAAAGGGTGATTTTGCTATAGGAAAGTTTTTCAAAAAAAAAAAAACATACAATTCAGAAAAATGCATGAAATCTTTGTTTGAATCGATAGTAGTGAAGATTATTTCATGCAAATGTTGACCTTGACTGAGCCTCAAATGGTCCATCCGCTTAGTCCAATTTTGGCATACTCTTTCCAATATTTCGGCCGGTATCTCACGAGTAAATGCTTCGATGTTGTCTTCCAATGCGTCAATTAAAGCGGGCTTGTCTGTATAGACATGAGCTTTAACATAGCCCCACAAAAAATAGTCTAAAGGCGTTACATCGCACGATCTAGGCGGCCAATTGACCGGCTCCGAACGTGAAATAAAATGTTCACCGAACTCGCCTGTCAATAAGTCCATTGTTGCGCGTGCTGTGTGGCATGTGGCACCGTCTTGTTGAAACCACATGTCATGCAAGTCAAGCTCTTGCATTTTGGGCAAAAAAAGTTGGATATCATCTCACGGTAGCGCTCACCATTCACAGTTACGTTACGACTCGCATCATCTTTGAAGAAGTACGGTCCAATGATGCCACCAGCCCATAAACCGCACCAAACTGTGACTTTTTCTGGATGCATTGGTAGCTCTTGCAATGCTTCTGGCTGATATTCACTCCAAAGTCGACAGTTCTGCTTATTTACGTACCCATTGCGCCAAAAATGAGCTTCGTCTTAAACTGACCATAAAATGGAGGAAGCGCGTGATGAACTTTCTTAACAGAGCACGCATTGTGATAATAAAATTCAATAATTTGCAAGCGTTGTTCGTTTGTAAGACGATTCATGGTTAAATTATAGACCAAACTGAAGATGTTTGACAGTGAAACAAAACACGAAACGTGCGTCAGCTGTTTAAACCAAGAAGATAATAGCTAAAAAATCACCCTTTATATACACTCAACAGCAACAGTAAGTAAGGATACATAGAAAAAATTACAATATCCGACAAAAGTAAACTTGCGCCTACAGGAATTTGCCAGGCATTCGTTATATCGAGAGTACATTTGTCAAACCATTACGGGAAAAAAATTCATTCGTTTATTATATTATTGGAAATTCGTTATATAGAGCATTCGTTATACTGGACTTGATCCAGTGTATTTAATTTTATTTTATATTATTACAGTCGAATAAGATTTCCGCTTCTTTTATTTTTTGTGCAGGTCCTAAAAAATAAAAATCTGGAGATCCGATAACATCAGCATTTGCTGAATAACGTGCTCATTGAATCAATTTAAAGTGCAGCGGAGTTTAAAATCTTGTCAAAATGAAAAGGCTTTTGCTTGTGGATGGGCAGGTAGATGCAGCTGAATCTTGCACATTTGTGCAACCTTTCTATACCCGCGCTTTTGTCTGTTAGACCGTAAATTAGGAGTCGATTTAAGAGGCTTCTTAAAAAGAGTGTCATTTATTCGTTACATACAATAACTTACAGTAACATGTTTTATTTCGTTAAAAACATATCGCTCTACTGATTCAAACAAAGAGTACAGTACAAGAGTACAAGAGAAATTACGGACTCTTGAGTATCGGTCCAAGAGGCCGTGAGCGAGTACACGTTTGACGCGGGTAAAGGAAGGTTAAGTAAAGCTTTAAGGAATATTTTAAAGCAAAAATCAATTTGGTGCGATTTGGAGATCGTTAGTTCTGGTCTACTGAAGATTCGCAAATATTAATTTTTAGACGATTTATTTTAAATATTCATAGTTCGTAAACAAATTTGAAAATCAAAGTCAGGAAGACGTTTTGTAAATCTCTAATATTATCCATCATGTCGCGGCATATACTGACTAGAAAACAAGGCCTTCTGCTGCATGCTCCAAACATGCTTTGATAATGGAACGGGATTAAGCCGTAGATGATGATCATCTAAATGTGTCATCCAACTTATATGCTTTAAGAATGCAAAGCCCCTCAGTGTATCACACAATGTACAAACTTTCATTAGTTTCGGCTCTCAAACCACTGTGTATCGCAAGTGTACTGAATACCGCATTAAAATCAAGGCTATCAAGCAAGCAAGGGTTTCTCTTTCTGAATCTTCGGTCAGAACAGTGGAAATAGTCATGTGTCTAAGGAAACACACGGTACGAGGCTTCAACAGGTGCCGTGCGACATTCTGTCTAATGGAAAAATTCGGTAAATAATGTCTCTTAGGTAAAGCGTTAAAGTTCCAATTTGGCAGGTCACACTATAGGCAGGTGCTCCAGCCTGGGTGCAGCCTGGATCACTATAGGATTTGGAGTTGATGAGAGGCTAAAGATATCCTTCTACAAGAAAATGTTCGATTTTCTCAAAATTCGGATGACTACGAAGTATTCCTTCGCATTGAGAGCTGGTTACCAAGCGTGTACAGTCTCAAATCAACTTAGACAAACGTCCTGCACACCCTTTTGCGTTCTCATTCAATGGACAGCTTCAAATGCTGTGCCCCAATAATTGAAATAATATTGAGTCGTAATTTCTTGTAATTTGGACAACCGAAGTCGCTCCAAATCGACGTCGTTAACATCACAGCGGGTGCACGCCATCTTTTAGGGACTGAAAAAAAAATCCTCCCAAGTTCTTCCGAGCTCCCCCGGGGCTGAGGTTCATTGCAAAGAAGTGATTTCATGTGTCAGACTGGTGAGAATTTACACACCGACCAAATTGAAAAATATTTCATGGCTCCTAGGGGCCACAACGCCGGTTTCCCTGTTTCGCCAGTTCATATGAAATTCACTTTTCTCCCTCAAGGGAGTCCCATGATGTCCTCGGCAGAATCATGTGCTAACCCCTTTAACCCAACCAACCGCCCACAAAACCCCCCCCCAACTAGGACAACACGATAAGGGGAGAGAAAAAAATTGTAAACTCCTTAATGGATACCTCTGTACGAGGACCGTCATCAACTCCACCAAAGTCGCTGACGACGGCGACGCCATTGTGTGGCGACAGGGAAAAATGTGGAGAGAGAAAAAACTGAAATCCTTTATATGGCGCCACTTCGGGAGCCCTTAAGATCTCGCGATAAACATTGTTTACTCCGACATTATGTAGCCAAGAAGGACATTCCGTTGGCGAACGTGTAATGGTCACTGGCATCGGCAGTGCCCCAGCCCGCATGGCGATTGCGAACCTCTTAATTTTCGGTTGCCCACAGAAGATGACAGTCCTTCGGCAAAGTCTCGGGCTCTCTGGCGGAGGGACAATGACTGTGATAATATTCCTGTAATACATTTAATCCAATTATTGTCCTTTAAACTGTTCTGAAGCGTTTCATCGCCTCGCATGCCAGCTAAGCAGAGGAAATCGACTGAAATCGCTTCCAGCATCTCGGACCGGGTAAATCGGTTAGACGGTCCGTCGGATGTACACCAAAACGCCTGGCAAGCGGTATTTCCTACCTTTTCCGCCGCGGCGAAGGACGGGGGATGGTTTTGACGTTGGTTCGTCCGGAAATTGGAAAAAATAAAATTTTATCGCGGCAAACTCTCGAAACTGGAGGAAGCGTCAAGCGTGGATTTTGGATTTTACGAGTGATTTTCGATTGGTAACTATGTTGTCAGTCATGGCCACGAGTCCGGATAGTGCTCAAAACGGGTTGGCGGGAGTTGGTTGGTGACATAACCGTTCGGTTTAATGGAAAATCAGTTTCCGGACGTCCGCGTCGATTGCCAATTGAACGAGGCACGAGTAAATGGAGTTTGAGGTCGGGGTGGCTTCATCAAGAAACCGCTGCGGCGGCGGCGGTGTTTTCCTGTTCACAAATTTAATTAAGCAAACTTGATGCGTCATGTGGCGCCATGAGGCTGTGCGTAGGTTTGTGAATGATTTCTGATCAACTTTATCCAGCCATCAACGAAGTACATCAATTTTTACAACCGCTGGAGTTTCTCCAAGCGCTTGGCTTAGTCAGAGGGCAAGGAAAAGGAGGATGGGGAAACGAAACAACATGCTTCCTTGGATGAAGCTGGCGTCAAGAGGTTTGAATATACTCGAAGGATCCTTGAAGCTAATGGACTTGCTGGAGACTTATGTCTGCACTGCGATGTTGCCGGGAATTCGGTTCTAACCTTTAAACACTAACCAGATAGAGCACCACCAAACCAGACAGAACTACATAATTTTGATTGAATATTTAATCTTTGGTCGATTTTACCTTCTATAGATGCTCTCTTGTCTGGTTAGTGCGAGCGCCTGACAGGTTCCAAGGCAGTGGCTGTGTTTCTTCCTCATCCACATTTCCACTATCATTCTCCTTGCGTATGGCTTCAGGAAGTTAGTAACCCTCCTTGCTTCCGGTCAAAACGTAGGTCACAGAAGCCTTGACCTCGAGCATCTGTATTGAGCTGTTGCTTGCTTGATGTAAGCCGTAGTTTGTCGCCCGATTCGATGTTAATGGCATGCTCAGCCCCAGTTTGTCTAATTTGTCAGTCCTTTTATTGCTCTTTTACTTCTCCTTTGTGGGACGCCTGTTTTCTGTACACTGTGCATCCCCTCAGTTGGTCCATAGGAAGCAGGTGGATCGAACGTAGAGTCACCGATAAATCAAAGGCCAGTTTCTTCGTCCGTCTTGGATGCACCAGTGGAGACTTTCAGAGCAGCGGCTGATAATGTCAGAACGACTGATACTGTCAGATTCTTGGTCATCTGCTGAAGTGTTCGTGGGTCCCTCTGAGCGTCATCATATGTCCTCTGCTACACAATGTGTGCCATCGAATATTGCACTCTCTGAATCTACCTGCAACTTGGCAGCTGAGAGTTTTTCAAGCAGCACATGTAGACTCGTCTTCAGAGCGGTTGAAGATGTGGATCAGAGTGCTTCGGATGGATTGTTGATGCCTGTGCGCCGACTGCAGTCAACTTCCCTCGAGAGACGCCCTCACTCACTCAATCGCCTTTTGAGTCCAAGGTAAATGCGGCTGTAGTGGAAGAATTGGCAAAAGTTATTCTACATTTGGTCTCGAAAGTGATGCTTGCAGGGTTTACTGCAGACCCGAGGTAGACGCAGTCCTTGATTTCTTCGAAGTTAAGCTGCCGATTATGGCGATCTGTCTTTCCCCCTCATTTACGACTTTAAGCAGCCGCTTCCGTCTCAATCCCAGCAAACACATCATTGGTAGCTAGCTTTGTTCTGTCAACCATCCGCGTATGCTCCCAGTTGGCTAAAGCTGGGAAGGGGCGACATCTCTGCTAAAGTCATCGGGAAACACAGATTGGTGGACTTTACCAAGGGGCGTAATCTCTCTATAGCCAGCACGTGGTTTCCACTTCTCAACATCTTTAAAGGGATCTGCCCGAAAGTCCCCAGATCGATTAACCAGAGTGATGACGTTGCAACCAACATTCTCAAAGTCCGAACGTTCCGAGGAGCAAACATACACTCTGACAAACATACACTCTGACCAGTCGGCGCCGAATGCGCAACCAATCGAAGAAGAGTGAAGGCGTCGGTAAGAAGCTATCAACGAAGCTCCCACTGATGTGATGTGACGCTCAATCCAAGAGCTTTCTTGAGGACAGCATGCACCTCGTTTTTACCTTGTTCACTGCTAGACTCATTTTAGCCAGACTCGCTGTGTAGTGCTAATCACATCAAAGTCATCTGCGCAGGCAGTTGTACGGACTTCTGGAAGATCGTGGCTCTAGTGCTGGTGTGTGCGTCTTGCACGACCTTCTCCAGGAAGATGTTAAGGAAGTCACATGACGGAGTCTAAGTCCTGTTGTCACCGAAGGTTTGGGTGAGTTCGTAACCGAGCAGCGAGGTTTCTCCATCCACATCCTGCACAAACTGAGGAGTCGATCAGGAATGTCAAAGCTAGACATGGCGTTTTGTAGATCGCCTGTATGCAAATTAAATTATTCTCTACTTTGTAGTTTTAAAAAAATAATTTCATTTCTAGCTCTGTAGGCGAGAGCTTCCCCATACACGATCAGACTTAAACTAAACAGAAAAATTCCTAAGCTACCTTAAATACGACTTTGCATCGTAGAGGCGTGCAATGGTTCCCACAGGGGTCTTCGGATTACTGCACTGGACGTGATGGAATGCAGCGGTGTCATGTGGTCCAGACGTTGTGTCAGCGATTGCGCGTGCTGGCACGGATGAGGCGGTGTTTGACGCTGCTGCTTGATCATGTTCAAAATTTGGACTGTGAACATTTGCGGTGGTAATTTGCACGCTATCATAGACGGCCTTGAAATCGAAGAATAGGTGGTGGTTCGTTATTTTTTTTTTTCTTGTAGGATGAGCGGAAGTTTACAAATCTGGTCTATTTCACAACATTTCCCTGACCCGGTGCCACATTATCGGATTGTTCTGAAACGGCTTCTGGTGGCTCGAATGCGATGTTAATTAGGCTTAGGCCCGAAGCACACATATTTCATCTTGCGTCCGCGCTACGGTGCAGCAAAATTTCAGTGCACACATGCGGTTTTTCTCTATGAACTCTATCTTGTGTTTTTGCGGGGAGTTCGTCTTCATTACTTCAAGAAACTGCTGCCGAAAGTCATCGTATTTTGGTGGAAGTTTATGCTGGACATGCGCTAGCTGAGCGAAAGTGCCAAAAGTGGTTTGCACGATTTAAAAGTGGGCAAAGCAGAATGTCCATGGTGCGAAGGTAACGCTCTGTGTTTGGTGGGATCAGAAGGATGTGCTGTATTATGAGCTGCTAAAACCAGTTGAAACCATCAATGGGCAACGCTACCGAACACAATTAATCTGTTTGAAGAGAGCAGTTGGTGCCCCGAATATGCGACCAGACACGAGACAATCATTTTCCATCACGACAACGCTCGGCCGCACCTTTCTATTCCGGTTAAGAACTATTTGGAAAACAGTGGATGGGAAGTTTTACCCCACCCAACGCTACCGAACACAATTAATCTGTTTGAAGAGAGCAGTTGGTGCCCCGAATATGCGACCAGACACGAGACAATCATTTTCCATCACGACAACGCTCGGCCCCACCTTGCTATTCCGGTTAAGAACTATTTGAAAACAGTGGATGGGATGTCTTACCCCACCCGCCTTACAGCCCATACCTTGCCCCTTCTGACTACCATTCGTTCCGGTCGACGCAGAACGCCCTCACTGAACACCGGTGATCAGAGCAGAATATCAAAAATTGGCTTGATCCTTCTTGACTGGTAAGCCGGCAACGTTCAAATTTTGAAAAAAAAAAAACCGCACGAATTATGTAAATGTGCATACAAACTATATGCTCAAAAAGATTTTTTGCATCCTTTTGTTGATCATGGGCTGACAAAATAAATATTTTATACATCCGGTAATGGTATGCAACGCTCCATATTTCTGTAATCCTTCTTATCTCATTGATAAATAATTCTAATTCAAATTCGTCCATGTTGGACATCTTTCTTCATCATCATCATCATCATCGTCTGACCCGCATGCTCCACTAAAATGGTCGCGGGGGTAAACTACACACGAGAGATCTCCAGGCAACTCGATCCTCCGCCATCGACTCTAACTCATCAGGAGTTATGCCCAAGCGTAACCATTCGAGTTTTTGGACTTGGTCCAACCATTTCGACCTGCGACGTGACCAAACCACCGAAGCATAGCCCTTTCCATCTTTCTTTCGAATTTTGATTAGCGGCAAAGTGACGCGTGTGTGCGCTGCTCAATGACAAACAATGTACTGCAAGACGCAACTGCGTCTGCGGCGACGCAGCGGTCTCGCGGAAACCTGCGATTCTTTTTAGCCGCTAGCGTGTGCACCACTCAAATTATTTGTGTGCACAGTAAGACTCAAAGGCGGCGACGCTGCGGGACCGCGCGTCACAATGGCGCATATGTGCACAGGGCCTTAATCCCCGATAGGCGGTGATCTGTTTCGATACAAGTTAGTTACGACTACGTAGAGACCACGTTTATTTTCAAATGGCGTCATGATACATAAATGTTAAAAAATGACGTAAATAAATATAATAGCCCACAGCTTCTCGAGACCTTCGATGCTACAATGAACCAGTTCTACACCGCGCCACCCACTCCACCCCATCCCACCCCTCCCCCCACACACTAACACACGCAACGTAGGACGACATTGCGTTTAATTCAGCCTCCTCTCGGTGGCAACCAAACTCTTGAGTCATCCATTAAAAATATTCCTAATCAAAGCCACCCAATCATCGCCCCCGCATCCACCTACCGGCCAACCATCTGTCGCCGGTCGTTCAAAGTTATTCCTTTTATTCGAAACAAAACCCACTAAATGTGCACAACGGCTAAGGACATTAAAAGAATTCAAATAAACAGCACTCACAACTCTCTCACCCAGTTCCCCCCCCCCCCCCCCCCCCCTCCGACCAGGGGTTTCACACGAGAATGCCCCGACTAGTCTTACCCACACATGTACAGAGCAGAACAAATTCAATTTCCTGTCGGAACCGTAAAAATCTCACGCCGTGCTGTGTCCCTCATTCGTCGAAAATTCGCACGAAAAGTTGTTGTTTTTTTTTTTTTTTTGCTGTTGCCTCTTTGTTCCTTGGCCCACCACCAACGCCTTCGCCTCCTTTTATTCCCGTTATTATCGAAACTTGTTCTGAAAACAATTTTAAACAATATCGTCCACTAAATAATAATGGCGGTGCATATTGTCCTTGCTGGGCCGTAAAAAGGACAACAGCCACCCGAGAGAGTTTTCAATTTTCAGCGAGCGTTCGCCCCAACCGTGCTCCCATGGTCGGCGTCCGCAGATTGATGCACATAAACCGTGATCCTGATGAATACAAAAGTATAGTTCGGTCAGGATCATGCGGTTTTGGTTTGCCCTCATCGTCGCTGATCGCTTGGGCGGGTGGCGCTGTAGTTTGTGAGTGCAGTGCACTTCGATGTCGAGGCGGATTGTCATTTTCTAAAGCCATGCCGCGGTGATGTTGCACGGAGCCATGTAATTAAGGACTCCTCTGCAGGTTTGCACACAATTTTAGTTGTCCTTGCACGGGAAGGAGCCGCGCCATCAAATGTGATCCACAGCAACCACCCGGGTTAAGAGTCAACATTGTAAAAGCCCATCTCATGCTTGTGGGTGGTGGGTGGAGGATGTGGTGCGCCTCACTTTATGGCAAATAAACATTTTCTGTCTTCGACAATAGTAAAAGTCTGCGTCGTTTCGTGTCCTCTCGTCAGCGAGGCATCGGAGCCGTTACTACATCCCCAGCAACACACTCACGGGAGGGGGAAGAAGAGAGAGAAAAAAAATGATACAAAGGGCCACTGAAAAAATAACACCATTTACATCCTTAAAGGATAAGAAAACAGGAAAGAACAACGAAGGAACCGACGGCAGGATAGTTTAGTTCCATATTTTGTTGTTACACATTCTTTTGAGGTCCTTCTTCCTGCTTGATCAAGCTTCCAATACACCCCCACTCCAGGCTTTGGTGTTTTTCGTCTTTTTTTCTTTCAAGATACTCTCGACAATGATGACGATGACAGGGAGGACGACAAGGACAACGTCGACGACGATAGGAACGATGGCGATGAAGACGAAGCCAGCATCGATGCTGACGGCGGAGCAGCTTCGATGGAGACATGGCATTCGAGCTGCGATAGGGTTCTGCAAGGCCGAGGGTGAGTCGTGAACGGGGGAAGAGATAGAGCGAGTGAGAGAGAGAGCAGCAATGATGTTGCTGAGTGGTTTCTGGTTGAATGCAGTATCATCGAGTGATTTTATGACATCGCCAAGGGAATTGCAAGATGTGCCTGCGGTTCGGTTCCATTGTCTTGTCGCGTTTCCTTCGTAAAATATGTGCTGTTTCCTGCAAAAAAAAAACAGTATGTCCCTACGTGAATGAGGGCGAAGGCGATGGTTAGGGCGGCATGGTGAACTAATTCCGCAACGCCTACCAGAGGATGTTATAATCTTAACGGCTTTGTTTTTAGTGTTCGCGAGAGAACAGTTTTAATAATTAAATGCTGATACTTAATGCCAGGATGTGGAATGCGGGGTGTTGTTTATGGTATCTCCATGTGCGGATTGAATACATTTTGCCGCTCTTCACTCCGCCTGGATGCCCTTTTTTGCACTCGCGGTGTTGTTTCTTTCAGCGTAACAGACGATGCTGCTAATTAGAAGAAATTGAAGACATGGGGAAGGGGCTGAGATTGTCCGCCCGGGGGGTAGAGACTGTGTCCAACGAGAACTCAATCAGAGCAAGAGAAGTTTGACAAGATCGAAAGGCATTTTTGCCTTCCTTGGAAAGTTTGAAAGTAGAAACCAACAAGCTTCTCCAGCTGGCGCCATCTCTGGCCAATAGTCCAAAGCGAAGGAGAGGCTGGTACACTGGTGGGTAAGAGGTAAGTCGTCAAGGAGACTGTGAACCAGGTCTTCGAGAAGCGAGCAAAGAATTTTGGGGAGGATCGAAATGTACAACCGCGTGGTTTGCGCATTTCCTGTGATGGGCGAAAGTGGCGTCTGAAGCAAGCCCGCCTGAACCGAAGTCAAGGAAGTCCAACTCAAGACGAAGCCAAACTCTTCGAAGTTCGGGACCAACAGTCTGACTCAAGTGGTTATCATTGCTCAAGGCTTGAAGTCCAACTCAAGACGAAGCCAAACTCTTCGAAGTTCGGGACCAACAGTCTGACTCAAGTGGTTGTCATTGCTCAAGGTGCTGATGCCTTGAAGTCCAACTCAAGACGAAGCCAACCTTTTCGAAGTTCGGGACCAACAGTCTGACTCAAGTGGTTATCATTGCTCAAGGCTTGAAGTCCAACTCAAGACGAAGCCAAACTCTTCGAAGTTCGGGACCAACAGTCTGACTCAAGTGGTTATCATTGCTCAATGTGCTGATGCCTTGGAGTTGGTTTGGTTTTTCGACTCCTTGTCGCAGAAAATTCCTAGTCGAACGTACTCGCACTTATTGTACTCGCTAGTCACGGTCACATGTCGCTGCTTAACGAGTCTGAAAATTGGTAGGCTTGCGACTAAACCGATCAAGGGGTGTTCCTGTTCATCTCTGACTCCTTATTGTAGCCATTCACGTTGGCAGGGTGAAGTGGAGGTTCGTTTTCCACAGGAAGTATTTTCATAATATCTCTAAATCGGAATTTAATAAAGACATTCGTGCAGTAATTTCCTTCGCAGAGGTCTCAGCAAGAATTTTCTAACAAGCGCTCGCCGGACAGGCAAAAATTAAATGTGTTAAGCTCGCACTCTCAGCTGATTTGGTGCAACTTCGACAATGTATGTTGAGTGGGAGGCTTATTTTGGCTTCTATCGACCATTGTCCCCTAGAAACCCCCACCATTCCATCGATATCCTGACGAGTTCGCCGAAAGACATCTGCTGTTTGACCGATTGTCTTCTTTGACCTTGCACAGCTTGTCAGACTGTCCAGTCAGACGTTTGCTATTTCCAGGAAGGGCGTCCTTCCTGCACCTCCTCTGCCAGCCAGTCATTTCGTCTTCTCATTTCCTGAGATGTCACTGTGTCGTTGGACTCAGTTTTGAGCCGGAATTCTATCGACCCTAGCTCACCCTGGCACTCGCGTACTACTTGTGAATATGCTTTAGCAGAGGTAATCGCTTTCGAGACTGCTTGTCTATCAACTCATATGGCAACATTCTGCCATGGCGATTTAAAAAAAAAAAAAGAGTATCGAAATTGAATGAAAATAACAAGCGAAGTTTCATCGAATTCACCTCACTACTCAGTCCCCAACGCACACAAATAACCCCCCTTCCCCCACACTCACAGCCCTGTTCCAGCTCCTCGCAGGTATTCACAGACGAAGGACGATGAAGCTAATAGGAAACGCTGTCTGATGAAATCAATGGGCAGAGAGGGAGAAGTCGGATATTTCCTCTCTCAGTTTCCATTCCATTCCATAAGTGGAATGGAAACAGTACGCAGCTCACACAGAAAAGTAACGAGATGACGTGACAGCGTCATGCCGTTTGCCGTCACGACATACTATTCGGTTTTACTCCCAAGACGTACCACTACATGTTTCACAGCAAAAAGCATTCTTCATAAGTCCTCACTTTACTGACTGGATGTAATGCACAAAGATGGAATCTAATCATTCAACGAAGCTTTGCACCGACAGGTCGAGTGTGTTTCAACTAATTTGTATCAAGCGTGGTCTACGTGGTCTACGTCGATTATGAAGGACTTCCCAGCCAACATTTGATGTGTCCTTGCCGATAAAAGCTTGAAATGACCACAAACTGTTGTTATGTCCAGACCTAAAGGCGATGATTTGCGTTTTACAGAGTTTCAATTCCTCCTACCCTCATCCAAATGATTCCCTCCCCTCTTGACACCATTAAATTCATACAACGCACTTCAAAAACTCATCGAACATCGACATCATCTGAAGAAGAAGAGTGCTTCGGAATCAAATTTCCCTCATCACACATCTCATCTTCGGTTCTCGATACGTGACCACTGACCACTTCAACAAAAAACGAACCACTTTCCAGAAGTTTGTCGAAGAAAACCCGAATCAGCCACCTCTTGTCCCTAAATCCGACACACATGCCACGGCAGCCGAACAAGGAGCGCACTTCGCAGACTATCCTCGTGTGTGGACCTTTTGTTTGGTCCTTTGTTTGATCCTGTCTTGCTGCTGCTGCTGCTGGTGGTGCTTCATTTCGGCTCATTTTCCAAACGCTCAGATTATCGTTATATTTATTGTCGCCGTAAAAGCGATCCCAGTGCGAAGGCATGGTGTATCCTGAGTTCCGCATTTCCCGCATTCGCCCCGCCGCGTCGTGCCGGCACACGCTCGCTGGCGGTTTTATTCCTTTGCTCCGTCTTTCAGTGGAATATGATGGTCATAAACCTCGTGCCCGTGTGCGCGCCCGGATGCCTGTCCTGGAGTATGTTTTCCCTCAGCAGTCCCAGCCTCCCGATCCGCCCAGTTGTAGAGCGATGTCATCTCCATCATCTTCCGAGAAATGCTTCGTTTTTTCGTCGTTAAATTGCGATTGATGCGGCGCCGTACGGTGTGCTGCGGTGTGGTCGGTGAGAGGTGTGCGGCATGATGTTCGGGGGATGATTTGTGGGCGGATGACAGGGTGTGCTTCGGACCGGTTCTTTTTGTCACTTTTGGATGATCCGTTTTATGTCGTTTCCGGCGACGTCATTTTTACAATGTTCGTCCTTCAACTCATGTCGTCGTTCGTCGTCGGGGCGGAGGATGATGGCATGTGTGTGTGTGCGTGTGTGAGTGTGTCGCAGGCATCATTGTTGCTCTTGTACGCCACAAGGTCGTGGTGAGATACGACGACGGGACCTTGCAGTGAATGCGGTTGACGCTGCCGCATTATAATGACTTTAAGTGGAACAAAATAATGTCACAGGTACATTGTGTCAACATGTGGTCGCATATTAATGTGTCAAAAAGTGAATTGCGCCAAAATGAGGGACATGTGGCACGACATCCGTCAATGGTTTTCCCGTCTACAGGATGGTTGGCAAGAAATTTCGATGACGACAGATACGAGTGCCTTCTGCAGCTGTGGGTGAACGAGGAGAGTGAACTTTTAGTTGGAGCAGTCGGTGTGAGCAGTTGGTTCGCCATCAAATTCCCCCATCATCAGGACTTTCGTTAAATCACCGAGCCATCCTCGTTTAAACAAGCCATCGAACTTTATGCCGCGACGAAGCGAATTCAGTCACAAGACTCAACGAGTCGCTGTCCAACGATAAATACATCTCCAACTTATCAAACAAAAATCAGTTTGACCACCCTACTTGCGTGCCCCACTGTCATTATCGTGTCGCTTCTCACTACTGCCACGTCTCGACCGTACAACAAAAACTGTGATTAACTGGGTGATGATGGCATGTCCTGAGTGAGTGTCTCTGTGCTGGCGTGTGCTTGACATTTTGCCATCAACTTAAATGGCATCCGCTCGAGGACAAGCAGGTTATCTCGTCCTCGTAGCTGTCCTCTCCCCAGAGAAAGAGTCAACGTGTGAATCCTTGCAACAATCGCTCCCCCTTCCAACACCACTCACTTGTCGGCTGGCTTAACTAGCTCCTGACACGCATTTTTGTTGCCCCCAAAACGATTCACTTAACGACGACTTGACGAGGGAGCACGATGCTCTCCCACCGCCGCTGATGTGTTCCCTAGTGCGTCGCGTCCGCATGGAGATGATGGCCATCTGTCTAGGCCCCCCGACTGGCTTGTGTTAAGTGGATGCGAGAAATCAACCCGACGCATCCATTATGCGGAACGACTGCCGTTAATGAATTGTAATATGACTTTTATGAGCATGTTAACAAGGTATCACTGTTGATTGGCTCCGGCAACAGCAGCCTCCTCGCATTGAGACAACATAATGTGCGTCCGTCTGATTCGTGAGGAAGAGGATATGGTCGCCTGAGCCCGTGCTCCCAGTGGAATGGAGCCGAAATAAAATTCATGTTGTGTGTCCTTGCTCTGGCGATTGGTGTTCTTTGATGCCACGGAGTTGCAATGCGTCTCAGAAAGGCATCTCGAGTTAATGACAAGGAAACGGAGGCATAAACTTGACTACCAGGCTTTTGCGATCTGCGGCTCAAGGATGTCTGCTGCTATAGTAGACCGTAAAAAGGATGTATTATCCTTTGTTTTATATTCAGCTTGGTTTATTGTGTAGCAGACTCGAGATTACCCAGCGCGAGTGCATAGAGAACAAAAATACAATGATTCGGCGGCAGCAACAACAGCAACAGCAGCAGTCAGCATTCAGCTGCTATTCCATTTTATGTTTGAATGGATTTATTCTTTTGTGTTCGGGATCAACCTGGTTGCGCCTGGTGTCATGGCTTCGCACGATTGGATTTTGTAGGAACGGGGGATACACATTTTTCACGATGATGTTGGTGAGAAAAGGCACTCTTTAATTTGCACGCGAAGCAGGTTTTCGTTGGAAAAAGAGGCCTGAAAGCAGGTCACTCCATGGGAGGCGTCCTAATTGTACATAATGTCTCATAGATTGCTCGCACTGCGTCGACCTCTGATGGTGCTGGACACTTACAGTCCAATTCTAGTGTATATCCTATAGCTTCGAGTTTATTTGAAACGAAGACCCATCTTGGTCGCCGAAACCGAAATCCTCAATCCTTGGGGCGCACCTTAATCTTCAGCGTCAGGACAACTATGCCTTCTGTTTAAAAGTCACACCAAACAGTCCCTCGTGCAGAAGGCACTGACTGGCCTTGAAGACGCCATGCAACTTCTCTTGTCACTCTAGACAAATACTGCCCTTGACGACGCCAGCCAACTTCCCATGTCAGTCCACACAAATAACGCACTCTTTACGAATTTAATCGCTTTTATTTTCAGCAGAACAACATATCAACAACAAAATAACAATAAACGGTGTCGTCCAGTGTGGAAGGGAGTCCGGACTAGCGGCCTGCGTTTGGCCGGCAATAGGACATCAGTTCGGACATAGAGCATGACTTCATGCAGCACTCATGGACAACGCCAAGCCTCCTCCGGCGGGTCTTAGCCATGGAATTGCTCTCCATGCTGGTCAAAAACGGCCAACTCTCCAGGTCCGATGTTGCATCCTCTGCGCCATCTAACTCCGCTTCAGAGTCGAAAGGATCAACTGAAGCAGACAATAAGTGAAAATGACCACGATCCTTCTGCGCGCACTCTCTAGGCAATACTCACTTGATTTCTTGGCTCTGGTGCCAAAGCCGTTCCCGCAGACGAGTGATAGGACAGAGTTCAGCTGCTTGCCACAGGCCCGCACGCCTTGAGCGGAAGGACTGTTGAGGCACACCAGCACCAACACCAAGCACAGCCCACTCCAGAGTCCGATGATTTTGCTTGATTGCGAGGACATTGTTTCGCTGGTTGGTCGTTGCTTAGGATGGTTCTTTCAGAGAACAAGAAACTAATCTGATGCCTTACACCTGTCGGCATTACGTATTTATACCCGAGTTGCCTGCAACCTTGGCGGCAGTATTCGGGCCTAATTTCGACGCCCCCACAAGGTTTTGCAATGCAAATGTGTGTATATGGAAGTCTCTAATTTATTCCACCTCTCATGACAAGCATTTGACTGGAAATTGATGAGTAGACACGGCTGTGGGAAGGCAGGTAATGTGAGAGCACTGAAGATAACTCGAAGACATCAGAATGGGGTGAGATGCTCCTTTGAATCGTAGGTGCTTAATTCATCACCCATCATTTCCTCGCTTTGCCTGGCTTGTTCCTGGGATGCACAATGGGCCCAGTGTGTTATAAGTGGAAGCTGATTTAACCTCGCTCTCCCGTCATTCAAGCCGCACGCGCCTAGACCAAGCATTCGAGTCAACCTTGGTCCATGGTTTGGAAAGATGAGTAGGGAGGCTGTAACCCTTATAAATTGAAGCAAGGGATCAAATATTTCTTGCATCGATTAAGGAGACCTAGACATTTCGCTGCGTTTTGGAAAACTCGAATATGTGATCGTTCCAACTATGCTTTGTGCTGGTTTCATCGTGACAAGGGTCGTACATGGATAAAGGCATGGAAACTGCACTGAGTTCCACTCTATTGTTGGTATCCCAGTTAATTCCGCTTTCGTGATCGGAATGCAATGTACATACGCTATCGTTCCAAGTCTACGGCTGAAGGACGGGGTCGTGAGTCTTGGAACGGATATGAAGAGCCGAGGGTGGCGTCATAAGCGAAGGATTGTAACTGACAAGGGTTCATTTGAAAAAAATGTCGGAGACAGAACTAAGCCTTGGGGACTCCCATGCATGGGGCCACCAGGTTCGATCCCCGAGTTTACCAACACTGACAATGCGCAAAGAGTGTCTGTCTAGAGGAAGCTCTTCAACCTCGGCTTTCGTAGTCGTCAAAAGACTGCAGGTTGTATCCACCCTTGGTAGACCAGCGGTTGCTGTAGACACTGATCCAAAATGGAATGATGGCGGTGTTGACACGGACCAGTTTATATATTTTCCCTGACAATTCAAGATTTCATTCTTATCATGCTTTATTGAGCAGTTTACGTATCCCCTTTTGCAAACAATTCCACAGGACAAAAAGTCTAATAGTAGTAATTTTTTATTATTTTGTAGGGTAAATATTTTAATTCGTGCGTTTTTTTTTTTTTCAAAATTTGAATGTTTATTTAAGAAAAACATGTACTATGACTTTTTCTCATCTTTCTGGCAATTTGTGGATCCCATCAAAAAAGAACTGCGCCGCTTGGCAGCCAAGAATAAATCAAGCCAGCTTTTGATATTCTGCTCTGATGTGAACCGGTGTTCAGTGAGGGTGTTCTGCATCGACCGGAACAAATGGTAGTCAGAAAGGACAAGGTCTGGGCTATAAGAAGGGAGGGGTAAAGCTCTCCATCCACTGTTTTCCAAGTAGTCCTTAACTGGAATAGCAACGTGGGGTCGAGCGTTTTCATGATGGAAAATTATTGCCTCGTGTCTGATGACATATTCCGGGCATTTTTTGGCTACTGCTCTGTGCAAACGGATTAATTGTGTTCGGTAGTGTTGTCACCCAGCTTTAGTATGCTCATTCCTTCTGATCCCACACCAAATACAGAGTATTACCTTCGCGCCTTGGATATTCGACTTTGCCGTTGATTTGGCTGGTTGGCCAGGTTTCACATATGATTTTTTGCGCTTGGGGTTGTCGTAACGCATCCGTTTTTCATCACCAGTAACAATCCACTGCAAATATGACTTCCTTTCGTGGCGTTCCAGCAGCATTTCGGACATACAAAACCGCCTTTCGACGTCTCTCGGCTTGAGTTCATATGAAACCCAATTTCCTTGCTTTTGAATATATTCAACGTTTTGAAATGGCTGCTTGAGTGACATCCAAAGATTCTGCGAGTTATTGTTGTGCTTGGCAACAATCTTCATAGAGTTCTTCATCTTTAACCTTGTTGGCTGCCCAGGACGTTCGTCGTCTTCCAAGCCAAAATCACCACTTTTAAATCGTGCAAACCACTTTTGGCACTTTCGCTCAGCTAGCGGATAAACCTCCACCAAAATACGATGACTTTCGGCAGCAGTTTTCTTCATATTAAAGTAATGAAGGAGAACTCCCCGCTTTTTCAGCCCCAAAGTTCGATATATTTGAGTGAAAAAAAATTATTGTTGGTTACACTTCAAATGAATGACATCTACTGAAATGACGCACAATGACAGTAGCTTTCCAACGCATGTTCCAATGGAATGATACAAGTTGCGCCATCTCTTAGCAAACCGCTCGAATTAAGTTATACCCCTATTACCTTAGTTGCCTAATTTGTACAACAAAGACTTTTGGTGTAAGTGACCTAAAGAGCGTCAAGACAGGAAAGATAGTTCCTCCTATTGTTATGTTCCAACAGGCGTCAAGGTGAGCAATGACATCTTGCGAAAAGGTACAGAAGTTATTGAATGATATGATTTTCGTCGCGCGTCGCCCAGTTGTCCCGAAGTGCACAAAAATACCCCAAGTTACAGCGAAATATAGGCTTTTCGATTTTACAAATATGAGATCTTGGAAAGCCAACACTGTTGATGGCTTTTAATGAGCCATTTCGCTGTACAGTAGAATCTCGATCATGTGCTCGATAAATATTTGACAAAACCTTAAGATCCCCGGAGAAGCCTCAAATTGAAACGATTGGCTTAAGAAACATCGGGACAATTGCGACTAACTTACTCAGAAATCAAGCAAATCATTTCAATGGTCAGTTTAAGGGATAATCTAATTTGAATGCTAGTGAAACGGGTGGCTTCAAAAGTTTCGTGAATGACTATGGAGTGCGAATATTTAAAATGTGGCAAGCCCTGAAGCTGGATTAAATGTGCCTATGTTTGGCAGCGAAAGCAAAATGCCTGGATGACAACAAAGGCTGGTTTCATAATAATTTAGTAGTAAGCCCCTACTTACCTCAAAACTAACAAAAAAAGCTGTCTTTTTTTCTAGTCCACAATGAGAATCTCTCTAAAATGTGAACTAGCCATGTTTTAATTAATTCCCATTTTCTACTTTTCTACTATCAGCTCAAAGTTGTGAGTTTGAGCGTATTTTTAAGCAAATTTGATGTGGCACATTTCCTAAAATGATGTCTTTTTAAAGGGCCTTAAATTGGCCTTCAAACTGAATCAACAGGTTTTTGCTAGCCAATCTGTTGAAGCAGGCTTTGAAGAAAAGCCATCTTTTGGAGGGACGTTTCTTTGTTTGATGGGCTGTAACAATAATGCTCCAAAAGTCTCGAATGGGGGATCACCGATCGATGCTGCACTAACACTAAAAACCACTTTTGACCACTTCGGTAGAACGAGGCACTTAAGTCGAGCGAACCCGTACATTTTTCATTGCATTGTGCAAATCCTTTGCGAGAGACCGAGGAAGTTTTTATTACTGGGAATTATAATACTCTAGGTCATACATCCAACACACCCGGGTGTGCAATACGTTTTTGCATGTCCACGCGCATCGGAAGTCAATTCTCTTAACTTAGAATTGTTTAAAGTGTTTATCCAGTCAAGGACTTGGCACCTTCTGGAGAAAGAGAAACAAATCATGGTGAACTTGTGGTGTGTGGTGGGCGGCATTGGACAGTTCATCGAAAATGATGTGGCCTACATTAGATCCAGCGAGAACTAAGGTTCTTCTAGAATTTGACAGGAAGGATATTAGTTAAGCAGTAGGCGTAATTACTGGCCATTGTCTGGCAATCAGGCCAGAGGACTTGGACCGCCGTACACTGACTTCTGCAGAAGTTGTAGGGATGAGGAGCCAGAGGGAACTGTGTTATACTACCTTGAACCTGCCCAGCGCTTGCAGAGACAAGAAGAGAACATACGGGCGACTATTGCCGCAGCAGCCTGGAGGAACATTGCTAACATACGCATAAAGGACATCCGTTCATTTTTAAATACCACCAACTGGTCATGAGTACCACGACATACGCCAACAGAGGGTAAGTGCGAACAAGTTCAGTAGGCCAACGAAGTAGCGGGGAAAGTTGATGAAAGTGACAGCAGAATGGACCTTAAAGGTCCTAGTGAGGCAAAAACTAGGAGAAATTTGCCAATCAGATCTTCCTACCTACGATCAGTATCGAAGAAGACTCGGAATTGGGCATCGGCAGAGTCAACCCGTTTTATTTTACGGCTGGATATGGGTCTACATCCATATAGGAGTGAGCTGACGCAAGAAATTGAAGCTGAACGCGAATATACAATGGCGGGCCATGAGTTCAAGAGGTAATGGGACGTTGGAAATGTTGAGGGATTTTGGCCAAAACCCGGCCCATTTTTGGCTTCGCGGTTATTGGAATGAATGCCGTTTTGTGCAGTTAATGGTCTCAGGTTAAAGCAATGTTCAACGAAGTTCTGTGGTCAGAGCTCGACTGCTGAGACCGCACCACTTGCCCACGCAACCCTCGAAGTCAATGTAGATCATCTCATGGAGAGCCTTCGCCAAGAGGTTGCTGCCATCATGTGCCATGACAGCTCTCGAATATTTTATCTGGGGATACGTCAAGTCTTTATTCTACGTTAACACGCCAGCCAGTCTGGGGGTCTCGTGGCCAACAAACGAATCACATAATGGGCCTAGCAATCAAAAAATGGGCCCACCGATGACTGCTATTTCTTACATGCAAAATAAAGTTTCAAACAGTTTTAAACCTCACACCCATGTTGTTTTATTTGAATTTCTTTGCCTAACTTTCTTATCTGGTCACCCATTACATGCTACATTTTTGACTGGACACGTCAGCACAAGGGATTTGGTTCTTTACCTTAGATTGGCCGATTGAGTTCAAAAGCATGTACTTAGTCCTGTTAATGCCTGAAACTATATCAGTGACCCCCAGCCGAAGTTTGTTGCTACATTTTAGAAGATTGACAAACATGATCAAAGACGTCCCAAAGTTGAACGCGTATAATTTGATGTGCAACATTTTAACTGCACCTGAACGTTCCTTCCCTGGAAATCAGAGGACGGATCAGATGAGTAATCGTGGTTATGACCATCATGTCATCATGTGTCGATGATGCCTTCATGGGCCAATCAGTGTGTGCCTCCCTTTTGGAACAAACAACTCCACTTGTACACTTTCACCAGCTCCGCCGACTACAGATTCACACACAAGATGTCTTAGTCCCAGCAAGTAGCATAGCAACGTATGTGTCCAACAGAGATCTAGTCAGCCCGCGCCTGCAACATAAATCTCATCATCTCACGTGTGTACCACGGAGAGAACCCCACTCCCTCAGAAAGATACGACTTCATCCGGAAACAGTTCGGAAGCATGCACAGAGTCTTCACCTCGCCGCCAAGATATTGTTCGTTTCACAATTCAGCTGTCGGCTCCCGAAGCGCCGTCAAGTATAGAAAAACTCATTCGAAAGCAATCACCAGTTCCGGCTGGATTCCGTCGTCGAAAGTGGCGACTCTCTTCCACCCCGACACACCCGAAAAGGATCATTCGAACGAATTCGCACACACACACGAGGTGTGTGGCAATTTTCTGCTAGACAGCGCTCGACGACTTCCGCACAGAACCGTGTCACCTACACACCTTCACTGTCTCCATAGCCAACATCTGTCACTCAAAAAACCAATTACAGGAAATTTCATTAAGTCCTATGGAATTTTAAATTATTTCACACTTTCGCCGCCGACACCCCGACACTCCGACATCGCCATCCCTTCCCGCGGACAGTAGTTAATAACCCGGGACCCATAAATTTCCCAGCAAGTCAGACCTCGTCGTTTGTCGTCCATCGCTCGTCGCCCATTTCAGACGTCGCGTCGCCCCGACGTTAGACAATGTCAAGTGGATACACGAAGCATTAAGGTGCGAAAAACAATGATAAATAGCGGATGTATCTAAAGTAGCGTGTATCTGCACTATGCACATCCGAAAATGTATTTCTTTGCCTCTTGCTGCTGTTTTTTTGCGTGTGCACGTCCTGGTCTTCCGGTTGTGCACTGTTGTTCTGCGAGAGGGCGCAAAAAAAAAACGTACTAAGACCCGGTGCGCCTTGCGAATGACTTCTCTTGCCTTCTGTGTGCTCTGCTTGATGCTTTCGTCCTGGCGCGGTGTTTTTCGCAAGACAACAGGAGGTGAGTGAAGCAAGATGAGAAATGCTTATACGACCTAAAATGCCCGAGGGTACGCAAACAAATTCAGTAGACTGCATTACTGCTTACACGCTTGGATAGTGTTCCTTGCACACTGCTGCTAAAAGCGCGAATGCCAATCCGCCGGGGAGAGAGGGGAGAAGGAGCGCTGTTCTGTTCCTTAACTGCACCCTGCATAGAGTGACGGACGAGGACACCAAGACAGGATGTGCACATTAAGTCAAGTGGTTATAATGGAAATAACACTTGGCAGCACTTGCAGCGGTGTATTTCAAATTCATGACAGTGATGTCATTTGCTGCCGGCTGGCACGGAGAGCGTGGGGCGGGGAGTATGGGCGCTAATGTTGCCTGGTGCATGTCTGGATGATGTGAAGCTTGAAGAAGAAAGAGAAAGCTGGCGATGCTGGCTGGGTTATTATGGACAAAGGCCACAAATTCGCTGGCGCTGATCTGTTCTTACCCCTTGATCCTGTCGACAATCCCAATGCCCTTTGATGTGAAAGACTGGAGTTTGAATTGGTGAAGTAGTGGAAACGAATGAAAAAAGAATGCATCCAAAGCGTCACATTGAGGAGGTTCGAGTTTTTGAAGGACAGCGGACGGTTCTGAGACACACTTGCACTTGAAGCAACAAGTTGTTTCTGGACATTCAGGTGTCCACAAGGCAAGCACTCCACAAAGAAAGCGCCCCAACAAGCAAGCGCCCCACAAGGTAAGCGCCCCACGAGGCAAGCGCTCCACATTTTAAGTTGTTTCTAGACACTGAGGTGTAAGATGTCGTGTGATGGCTAATAAATTGCCTGCGCGTATTCTTTGGGTCTTTTCCGTGTTTATCCGATTATTTCTCGTTACTTTTCTTATTTTAATTTAATACATAATCTTTCTTTTTGCAGATGACTTGGTTATCCTCACATCTTCTTAGACGGAACTCCAGCGCGCACTCGATAGGTTTGTGGCCGTATGTGCTGATGTTGGTGGAGTCCCACTGAAGCAGGTGGAGAAGTTTAAGTATCTCGGGGTATTTTTCACTAGTGATGGAAGGAGTATTGCTGAGTTTACCTGGGTCCATTGGGTCAAGCTGGGTCCATTTTCAAACAGCTCGGTAGATCTGTAATCAGGAAGGCCGAGATTGGTGTCATTGGTGCTATTGTGAGAATTACTCGCCGGAATAGGGTGAGAAGCATGGCAGTGTGCGAGGTACTCAACATTAAGCAGGGCTATGCTTGGGTGGTTTGATCGCGTGGCACGAACGTCCCCTTCATCACGACTTCCGAAGCGGGCATTGAATGCAACTCCATCAGGTAGGCGACCGCTTGTCAGACCACGGACGAGATGTTTGGACCAAGTCCAACAACTCGTCTGGTTACGCTTGGGCATAACTCCCGATGAGTTAAAGTCGATGGCGGACGATCGAGTTACCTGGAGGTCTGGATTAGTGGATCCTGAATTAGTGGAGCATGCCGGTCAGAAGATGATGGCGAGGATGAGTAACTTTATAAAATAAAGCAGGCCTTTTGCGATTGTCAGGTTCGATTTGAATTTATGAATAACGAAAAGTTAAAGCCAGCTTTTTACTGAAGTCGACTTTAGGCACTATTAGTGAGCTGACTATGAACTTGCGCCAAGGTTTACATAAACATCCCTCTTACGGCAAGCGAAAACTAGACCAAGAACCGCTGCTTGGAAATTTGTGTGCATCCGCAACGGAAAAAAATTGACACGGGCGTGGCGTAACCCACAGAACAAGCTAATTTATTTTTTTTTCCTAGTGAAGCATCCTTTGCCGCCATCATGCCGGTGTCAAACTGCAGAGAATATTTTTCAGGATGGGCAGGGATGAAAAATCTCCCGAGAGAGTACTGAACTAGTGCCAGTCCTGTTATATGAATCCAAAATCTGGACGATACGCAAAACAGAGCAGTGTTGCCGTGGAATAATTTGAGAAAGTGGCAAAAACGTGTCTGGGGACAAAAAAAAAGTCGTCCGAAATTGCTACTAATTTAAGGGTTATATAATGCTTAGGAGTGGTGCAGTCTTTTTGTTGCATTTCCTTGTATTATGTGCTGAATTAATTTAAAGTGCAAATAGCAGTTTCATGGCCTCTCGGCGTAAAAAAGGGTAAAATTGCGAGAACCCACGGGTGGTTGAGGGTTTGTTGCCCACAGCCCTTTCGCTTTGAATAATCCAAAAAAAAACTAATGCGTACACGATCTAGGTGGCTCATACTGATCACGAAAGCGAGAGAGTCGAGACCAGATCAGCGAATGTTTCATGCACTAATTGACATGTGGTAGCAGTCTTGTTGTATTGGCCTTGTCAATGTCATACAATTTTGCAGAATTAACTATGTTTTCATGTTATCGAGCGCCAGTAACAGTCACGGCTTGATCAGCCTCATATTGGAAAAAAATGTGGTCCAATGATGCCTCCAAACCAAAATCGGAACCAAACAGTGACACGCTGTGGATGCATTCGTGACGTGTGACGATCCACTTTTACGAACCCTCAACTATCAGCTGTTAAATTTTTCCTTTTTCAGTGTTCAACAATTTATGGAGGCACAGTTAAATCCTCAGACTGGTGACATAACACACATTCACCAGTGCCATCACGCATCAAGTAGGACAACATGTCACGCGGGGTACACGTGTACTCCAACAATTGAATCCTAGTGAAGATGCGACACACAGTTGCCATTGGCGCTACATCTACTTCGTTCTGCCTAGATATCTGAGGGCAAACGGTGGCTATCTGCAAGGAATCGGAATCATCGATTGCACTGACTTGATCAGATTGGAGCGCGTTGGTCTTCGAATTTGAGCCTTCTTCGAGAAGGATTGATGCACCCGGTGATTCTGTGCATCAGACCAGCATACAGACCAAGTTGTCGCCGACGCTATACAGCTTGGTATTGATTTTTGGAAGCAACTGAAGGAGGCCAGCTATGGTCAGGCTCAGACTCTAATTGGGACTCTGGCTTGATAAGTAGGGCAAGTGGAATGCTCGGAAGAACAATAGCTGCCACAACACAAATTGATGCTGCTGACGATACTAACACAGCACTCGAAGCTCGAACTTAAAGGTCACCCGTTGAAACCCCGTAAAGAACTCAAATAGGCAACAACAAGATACATCTACACACACACCACGTCACCAAAAACGAGTTGAAGGGACGACAGTTACAACAACGACAGGACGGAATTCAAGGTCACTCGTCAGCCCACAGAAGCCGGATACAACCAAAACGAACCCCAAAGCGAAGTGACTATCAAACAATCCAAAAAAAAAAAAGAAAAAAACAAAAACAAAGCTCCACCATATCATAAACTACTTGTGGTCAACATAACTCTTATGCACACCACCGCTCACCGCTGACATTCGTTATCACTAAACTGACAGGACGTCCCCTCGCGCAGCACGACCCTAGACCGTAAACACTCGAGCAGATTAAAGCGAAACTTTTCAACGACACTTGTCCACTTGTCGTCGCCTTGTTCCATGATTAGATTGCCCGCAAATGTCACGGAAATGGAGACATGGACTAACCCGCATCCCCACTCTCACTCCTTAATGGTTTAATTTATCTCAGCAACTACAAGTAAAAATGAAAAAAAAAGAAAAAAGCACACCACTTGCAGGAGAAACCAAAATGGCTGTCAAAACTTTTGTCTCCTATATATCATCCTCCAGCGGGCGAAACAGGACACTTCGACTAGATTTTCTCTGGATAATTCTTTTTTTTTTTGCTGCCGTCTTCATCATCTGCTCCTCCCGCCTGTCACCCGGTCAGTCCAGCGCTCGTCCTGACAATTTTTCCAAACATTTTACTCCATTTGCATTCACTCAGCAGCCAGGATAGGAGGGTAGGCCACACAAGCACAACAACAGCAACGAAACGGAAAAGAACCAAAAGTTTAACTTAAATGAACATAGCAAAGTTGCGGGACATAGTAACAACCGCAATCTCAACAAATATCATCCCTCCGCCGCTGCTCACTATGAATATTTTCTTTTGGGAGTTTTGTTTCTTTTTTCTCTTGTCCGCCGTTGCCTTCTCCTCGGCGGCGCCTATAGGACCTGGACTCCCCGGGTCGGTGATTTCGGTGCGGCAACGGAGGTGTGGGGACAAAAATTGCCTAGTTTATGGCTTGTCTCAATTGGTCAAGTAGGTATGTGTGGTGATGGTTTTTTGTTCCCTTTTCCTTTTTTCGCTTTTTTTTGGACATTCGAGAACTAGAGAGAGGGAGAGACCAACGGCAATGGTCGACCAGCTCAAGTGGCCCAAGGAAAAACCTCAAAAAATAACTTTGGCCAGATGTAAAAGTTTTGCTACCCTCATCGTGGCATTACAGTCCAGACTGTGGTTGGGGTTTAAATTCGCTCCGATGAGATGGTGTCGGTTCTAGCGAGTGCTTAAGAGTTGTCACACATCCACACGACGGCGACGGTTGTGGTTGAGTTCAGAAAATAAAATTATGATCCCGACAGTGAAGTGTGCCCACAGCCATTAACATGGCAACAGTGAGTGATGAAAGTTTTGCATGCGCACTTGGATATCAATGATGGTGGCGGTCTTGGAAAGGGAATGGCATAGTGCTTTGATTAATTGTTTAAAGATGTGAATTGACAAGCGCAACTGGATTTGTTGACCTTTTGAAAACGTAGAACATAGAACATAGAACATAGAACGAGGGAAGATAAGGTTTAATTTGTGCAGCCAACACATGTTAAGTATTATCGTATTGATGACACGTGACAGCACTAACATTTTTCCTAAAAAAAACATAGCATAATTAATTTTTTGTGAATTTATTAATAATAAACAGTTAAAATTAAAATAGTTACTATAAGTAAATAGAAAGTATGTATGTATTTGCGATTAAAATAAAGAATGACATAGAATACGCTTTATATATCCCGAACAGATGACGCGCATCCTTATAATAACATAATAATATTCGACTCTTCATGCTGTTTAAAGAAGTCGATCAGGACTTCTAGCAGGCCTCCCCAACTGACCCAATATATGGCTAGCCTCTGCACACTACCCCACTTAAGTAGAGACCATTCTTCACTTAGGTGTGACAAAAAGCACGTGGTGTCACTACCTTGGAGCCAAAATCTCTTTGGGATGAATCCACGTTGTGCATTTTCGCGTTGCATCTCTAGACGCACTTCCAAAGCCACGCAAAGTGTTTTGTCAAGGGACCATTGCATTCTACATTCAGAGCTGAAAATCGCTGCCCTTGTTTTAATAGAATGCCCTTTCGTATAGGTGGCTCTCAGTTGTCTTTGAACTAGTCGTTTTTTCTTTTGTTTTAGAGGTGAGGAGTTAACATGGGCCGCTTGCCCATCGGCTGGTTAGCTCATATGCCCCTAACAATGATAGGTGACGCCCATCTCCTCCTTCTATAGCTTACAGCCTACATCGTCCTCCCAGCGATATTTTGCATGCGATGGTTTAAACAATCAACCTTAAACATAGAATGATGGTCAGACTTCAGAAATGGATATTAGATCGGCTAAGAATGAAATAGGAAAATACATGCGCATTAACATACATCATATCAATCAAATAAACAAAACATAGAACATAGCATATAACTGCAAAAATGGATATAAGATCCGTTAAGAACTAAATGGGAAAATATATGCGCATTAACATATATCATAGCAATCGAAGAAACAAAACATAGAACATAGCATTTAAACATGTCTGAGTAACTGATTCCAACGTCATAGAACAAGTTTTTGTGTACAGTTTTACCATTCCAAGGGTTTTGTACATCCCACCTGACTGTAAGTTTTCACCAAATCAAAATCTACAAAAAACGCCTCTCTTCGTCCCCATCGTCCCATCACCCCAGTGATGCCAAGAAAAAAAGGAAACACCCTTCAAATGCTTAGATTAGGTTTCATTCATTTTTGCCACGTTTTTGAATGATGAACAAACTACTGTTGCCACTCTCGTCTCACTCCGTTCCGCAGACATTAGGTCTCGAAAGTATACTCCTTATGATGGAAAACCCTCAACTCCAGTGTCCCTTCGGGGCCTGGCATTCCTTTTATGCTAATTTTACAACACCCAACTGAATGCCCTCTACGACCAAGTGAAATTGAGGATGGCTTGAGGGTATGGGCAATCCAGGGGAGAAATTTTGTAAGTTCTTCACTTGAAGGACTGAGTGGCTAAAGTGCCACATAAAGTGGAATAGTTTGTGAGGGGTGTGGGGGCGGGGCGACGTTCACAGTCCCTCATCGGAGTTTTCGACTCACTTTTGAGTTATTTTCTTTCGGTTTTAATTGTGGAATGGGTTAGAGTATGGGCATGCCCGTTTGATGCTCCTTTTTGTGTGATTCCATGTGATCCGTTCATTGTGTGTGCGTGTCATATTGTACACAAGTTGCTGCTATGGAAGATGACGAGTGTATGCAGGCACGTGAAGCCTAAGCATAGAATGTGAAACTTTTGCTGTCGGTTAACTGCACACGTCCCAGACATCAGGGCAGTCTTAACATTTGCAAACCATTACTGACATTTTCTTATTCTCGTCCTGAACAGGGAAGCATCCCGAAACTGTAACCTCTGCCGTCGCCCCCTAAATCTGTGGCATGACCACCTCCATCTGTGCTGTTAATCAAGATTCAGTGATTTGGTCGAACAAAGTCAACGGTCACTCTGCAAATTGTTGCGATGTGATATTTCTCACTAACTTCCGGCTCCCCCTCCCCCCCCCATTCAAGTCAATGTTGATCCACTCTCCCCAAGCCATTTACCACAATTATCCCAGACCAACTGAACCGTGCAAACCATTCCCAGCAATCAATTAAGGATATTACCGAGCTGACCCAATAAGTGATTACATAAGTGCATCCCTTTGTCGGTGTCATTCGGCAGTCGGCAGCGGTGCTGGATCACCGCCACCCCACTCACCGTGCACTTGATTATCTTGAGGAGACCGCACAAGGGTAGAGTGATGCCAAGCCACAATGCGCCCACCATCACCACCACCACCACCACGGACTCGTTCCCCCACAGAAAAGCGCATTCAACACACCCACCAAACTCAGGGAGTTCATTGTTGCATGCATGTGGGAGTGCGGTAAGTGCATTGCGCTGCATGCAATCCTAAGAAGTGATTGTCGTGTCAATCGATTGCGAGTTCAGAACCCTCATCCGCCCCTCGTTGCCCCGGGGAGAGTATTACACCCGCCATCGACCGCAACAAGAGTGCGAAACTTCATCACCCCGCCGTAATGATCGCCATTAACATTTGCATTAAGTGAATTGAGTAAACAAGTTGCCAGGCTCACCACGGAATTAACGGTCATCAATAAGAAAAGTTGCGGGCCGAATGTGCTGGCCTGGCCTAGCCTGGCTTGGCATGGTCTGCGGTGTGAAATAGCACTTCGGTGTGGCTGTGTGTGCATTCAGGCGCAGGACATTGAGGGATGTTATTGCTTAAAGTCGTAGCGGTGGGATTTGTCAGCGAATTGTGCGTCGGAATCTGCCATTAACAGGCGACATCTGGTGATGATGAATGGAGGCGGCGGCAGTGGTTGTTGGTGACGCGCTGAATTTTCAACTGCCACTGCTCCAGGGTGCACTTAACCGATGATCCTAAGTTGGCACGTTGTCGTGTTTAGCAGGGGATAGCCGGTGCGGGCTTCAAGACAATACATGACAAGTGGGACGTTGGTTAGGCTGAAGTGAGGAGGCTGCCAAATTCTGGCGATGTCGGCAGGTGGTGGGAGGGCGACTGGCACAAGATCTTCGTGCACATTGACGGGAATCGGTGGAGGAATTTGTGGGATTCAATCAGCACGCAAATCAACTCTTGTTTGAATTGAGCAAATTGTTAAATCAGATGATCTAAGCGACCAGTCGATAGGAGCGTGTTACGATAAATGTAACAAGAAGATTTCAATTCGTCGATTGTTACAATCTTTGCGTTGTCATTAGTTCTGTAGAGCTCTCCGTTGACTGCAACCTGACGGTAATTTTCATAAATGAACAAAGCAAGAGCACACAAAAGGTTTGCTTCTGTAGATGAAGTGGTGTTTCTTGGAGCACATGAGGGTTTCAGCTGACCAATGAGGCATATTCTGCTTGTTTTTTTTTATAGTTTGCGCGCACGTAAGGGATTATGTACACTCTCAAGACACAGCACGGGCCCAAGGTATAGAGGGAGAACGGGAGAGCTACCTCACCTGTGCACATTGGTCTTAATTATTAGACTGGGAAGAGCATTCCATATTCGTGCTGAAGAACGAGTCTCTGAATCTGACTGTGCGTCCGAAAGTAGGCTTAAGGGTAAACTGATGAGCATTTCTGGCGAGACGGGTATTGCGGGTGAATTCATGGAGAGGAGGAATGCAGTTGGCAAGCTCACTTGAGCATCGTTTGCTAAAATAGCGATAAAATGCGGAGAGACGAGATGGTACGTCGATGGTCGAGCTAGTCTAATGACTCTGCGATATTGTTTCTTCTTTAAGTTTTATCGCTCGCTTCTGGGTTCTATCTAGTAGGTGCAGGATTGTTTTGGGGTCACCAGACCAGATATGAGCTTTGGACTCAAGTTTGGAGCGCTTTTAAAATTAACCAAACGGCCGGAAACCAAACGGCCAAACGGCAGACGTTTTATCAGCGTTTCCATGACCTTCGAAAGAAGGGACCTAAGTGCTGTGGGTCGGTACGAGGTGGGTGACGAAGATTCGCCCTTTTTGGGGACGGGCTGGACAAATGCTGTTTTTCATCTGCTCGGAAATAGACCTAAAGAGTAGGATAGACGAAAAAGCGTACACAGTGGTTTTGCCAGGGCAGAAGAACACCTCTTCAGAAGTATCTTCTGGAGGCATCGGAGGAATTTCAAGCTGTCCACGGTGACCAGATAATAACAAAAAAGGAAATCGGGCTTCCGACCATTATTTCCAGGCCAGTTTGACTATCCGATGACTCCCAATTCAGCCGACAGGAGCCGAATCGCCATTTCCGGAAGCTCTGGCGACTATGTGTTCTTCATTTCGCACCAATCTGTGTTTGATTAGTGGCTCGAGGTACAAGCATTCCACGATAGGACGAAATGCCTGCACACCGTGGCCATGATTGACACAGGCCTCACGACGAAAATGTCGTTACAACTGAGCCAGAATTCCGATAATACAGTGAAACTTCTCTTTACGGACACCCCTCTATAAGGACACCTCTCTTTGTGGACAATTCGTCATGGACTCGTCATGAAGATATTCATGTATCTCAACCCCTTCAGAACGGACACCTCTCTAAAGGGGACAATCATGATGTTCCTGCTGCTGTCCGCTTGAGAGAAGTTTCACTTAAGGTATTTTTTAATATTTTTGAAAAATTCGACAAGCGCGGAATTTGAAAAATGTTCCGTATATGTCACCGAGGCGAGTAATATTTTAACTCTACGGACTAACGGAAGAACGACTTTTAGAAGTCATTCTCATATTTCCAAGCTTCGAATAATACTCTAAATTCAGACAGACGCTGGCCACGCAGGCGCTTGTAAGCGGTTCAACTTCCTTCAAACTTGCTCCATGCACCAAATTTTTTGGGAAAAGTCAGGACGTTTGTTTATGTAAGCCGCGGCGGATCTTACTGAATTTTTTGGCAAGCAGGTTGGTCCTTTTGACAACTTCTGAAACACCACAAAGGTGTCCAAACCTTTTCGAAGCCATCTATGCCCTGGGGGTTTAAAAGCCTACGACAGGTAGCAGACGGACTACTTCAGTTTGAAGAGTCTTGGACACCGAGGCATAGGTACAACGCAATGCCCGCGTTAAAGGCACGCGCCGCACGCAGTTGAAGTGTGAAGACAGGAAGCAAGAAGTTGACCTGTTGGTTGAGACCTTGGACCACCTCTGAACAAGGAGAACGTCTCCCTGAAGAAACCAAAGGATACAACCAAACCTCCCCTTCGACCCAAATAAAACCATCAAGCATTTTCAAAAATGAGCAGAAATGTCTTCCATCACCTTCGCTTTCCTTCTACCCCATCCTTGTTCCATCTCCCATCAACAGCTTCCACCGTTGAGAGGACGAATCGTAACCCAAGTTGTGCAATGCCAACACCACAGTGCTTGCCCTCAACAGCAACACCGGTCAAATTGAGTGGAAGCAATAACTTTTCATTGTTTCGTGTTTACTTGGCAGTTCTTTAATTCTGCCATCCCCCGGCCCGTTCCGTCATCATTTGTTTTTCCTTTCAATTGACGACAATTGTCCTTCCCCCACTGCCCCACAAGTGTAATCACTTGCAATTAAGAGCGTGAACTAGTTTGCTTCTGCAACAGAAACTGCTGTTCCCCCGGAGCTGGGATACACCCCTGTTGGCGTCATAATGGAATTAATTGTCCCCACCTACCGCCTGGCATCCCTTGGGTGGGATTATCAAGCAATCAGGCAATCCAGTTGAAAATTTATCAAAATGTCACCAACACGATTTTTCCTGCCAGCCATCGGCAAAAATTGAGGTGCACCCGCACCACCACACGGACTCCGGACTCGCTCGCCCCCTCAACTCTCTCCCGGCCATGGCTTGGTGGATGTGTGTGCAAGGGCTTAAGTTGTTCGTGTTGAGCTAGTGGTGCCGCAGTAATTTGGGGCTTACTACCTGGCACACTAACCCCATCCACCGGTCCATATGCACGGGCATACAGCCATGTAGATAAATCGGTGCCTCGGGGTGGGTTGGTGCACATTTTGGAGAAAATCAATTAGAACTCCTCGCAGGGGGTGAAGCAGGGTGCAGGAAATGCAGCTCACGTGCAGCAGAGTTAACGATAAACAAGCAACATGACTTGAGCGGCGTGAGGGGGATACGGACGAACAATGAGCGAATGAAAGGAAGCCCAAGTCAAAGTCAGAGCCAGCGAGTGTGTGCGTGTGAGTAACACGCCACGCGAATTGTACAGACCTGCTGCGGTCGGGATGTAAGTAATAATGAAGAGAACAACGCACGGGCACACAGGATACTTAGGGGCGCGGCAGCGCGGTGGGAGCCGCTCTAATGGCGGCGATGGTAGTGTGAACTTCTTATCCGGTACGCAGAACTTTTAAACAATCCATTTAAAGTTTGGTGCTGTAATTTAAATTGCTCAGCTGCATCAGTAAATCTTGAGGGAACACACAACAACTCGGGGCTTATCTTGGCAAGTGGGGAATGTCAGGATCGGACGTCTCGCCGCTGCGTGGGGTGTGTGAAGGATTAAATGCTTCTGAAATTGTTGTTTCTTAATTCTGAGTGAGATTCTTAGCATTATACACGTATCTGAGCTCCACACACACTCGCATGTGGAAACGGGTTTAATTCTTAATTGCAACCACTCCTGAGGTCATATTTCAGCCGAAGTGGGCGGTGGAATCGGTGGAATCGGTGGAACCAGGCAGGAGGTGCCTCGAGCTTGGAAGGGGCGTGGAAAATCTAAGCGAGGGATTTTCTTGTTTATGAAACTTACGTGGCAACGATAATGTCCCGTTGAGATTTGTCCCCCGTAGCACCTGTCAGACAATGGAGCAGTTCCGTGCACGGTTCGTGGAGTACAATGCTCTTGTGTTTTGGGAAAGAATTCGCGAGGATTTTTTTGTTCGCTCGAAATGATTGCAGAAGGCGACGGGATGCAGTGACTTCTTGAGAATAGCTTCATAGGGAGGGACATTACAAACTTTCAGGTAATAGTGGGCGGGTTTGTGATAAGCAGAGAGCGTGGTGGTAGTCACTTCTGGGACTTTGGAAATGAACACTCGTCCGTGGGGCTGTCACTGAAGTTTTTTTTTTTTTATCTCATCCGATTTGTTCTTTCTGATTGATGACTCGTATTCGTCCGCTGTTGCTGGGACTATGACTGACAACATATGTGTTTCCTTTTCCAGAGAGGAGCACAAGGATTAAGCATGTTCGGCCAAGACAGTTGCCGGCCATAAAGAGACTCACTTTCATTCTTATAATTTAAGTATACAGATTGATGCTGGCAGACCAGGCACAACCCTGCTTCTATGATTAGCTGACAAGTGCCGTGGTCGTGTGTTTGCTCGGCACGGTGTTTCGTCTAGTTCATGCTAAAAGGACAGTATTTTTAAAATAACTTAAATAAACTTAAATTAATTGATAATTGCATTTTTAAGCCTAATGTTGCTAATTACTTCTTCCGAGGCATCACACAAGTCAGATATTTGTTGAAACATTCTGAAAATAATTGAGTCTTTTTTTTCATCTTTTGAATATTAACCTCATTCGTTGAAAAACTCAATTTTAGAAAATTCAAAAAAGACACTTTTTGTTCAGGCTGGAGACGTTTTAAAATTAAGTTCACTAATAAAACTACCACATACAAATGTACAATTTAGACCGGGTACGGTGGGTTACATTTGAAACTCTAACGAACTTTCAAAACGGGCCTTTTTCCCTGGGCATTCCTTAAAGAGAAGGACATTTTCTTCGCAGTGAAATTTCAAAAGGAAAAAAAAAATACTAACCCTGAATTTATTGCATTTTTTTTATTTTTTATTTATTTGTTGTATTATTAATTCATAAAAACTATTAATACAAAGTACAATTTTTTTAGGCAACATTTTTTTATCAAGAAATTTTCTCTAACTCTAAGTACAATCAGCTTTGACAAATTCTTATTTTCACTTGGTATTTGTTTGAATAATTGGAGACGTTTGTGTTTTGTGAAGCTGTTCTTCTGTACAGTGGGAACCGAAAGTCACCGATGTTTTTCAAATTATACAGTGGAAAATATTCGTTTAATCACACTCCATTTTTTGAGGATAAAATTGAATATCTCCGTCGGAGAGGAAAATGTTCCTAGTCATATAAGTTAAAATCAAATGCATTTGAATTGCGAACTACAATTTTGCAACACTGCAAAATCAAATACAGTCGAATCTGGATAATTCTTTATTCTCGATAATTCGAACCGATCGAACAAATACTATGTGCTTTGGTACGCTCGTTAATTCGAAGCAATCAGCTCAATCGGGCTGCCAGCAAACACGCTTTAATTCGAAATCAGTCTGGTCTGAGTAATTTCTGTCGTTTTTGTTCTCTGTTCTTTGCCCAGCTGTTGTTTTTATTTAAAAAATGCAACCTCACTGAATAGCCTAAGCCTTCTTCCTAACATTGTTGAATCTGTATTTATTTATTTATTTATTTACTGAGCATAATTTATAATTTAAATTATAAATTAGCTAATGAAAGCCACAGCGAATCAGCCTTAGGCTTTGTTGTATCTGTAACTTTCGATTGTTTTGTACATTTCGACGAGGTATTGTGGCCACTGGCTGTCATAGACATTGTTTTTGGCCAAGCAGGCTGGAAGTTATTAAAACAAATATATCACTGGTTTCTCTACAAAATAATGCGTGTGTTTGTACTTCCGTCCAAATCTACAATTTGTTTTAAAATTCGATCGCTCGTTAATTCTTATTACTAATTTTTTGTAAGCTCCCTTGCATATTCGTTTAAACTCACGCTATAAACTAAACTGTTTTTTTTTAAGTTTTCAAAATATGCATGCAATATTTAGTGTGATCAGCAGTAACCGGATTTTGTTGCCCTAAAAAGTAAAAACAGTCAAACCAAAAAATTTAAAAAATCAAAAAATTCCCTATTTATTAAAAAATACGGAAATGAACTTAAGTGCGCATTTAACTGTAGTAGCAATGAACTACCAAGGGTTTTAAAAATTCTCTGGCAACAATCTTCTCCGATTGTCTCTTAGAAGCGCCTTTCTACTTCAGCTGAAACAAGCGGAGCCCTTTTAAAGCTTTCAACATTATCAACATCAATGTTTTCTGTAAGTTTGTGATTCACGTCGAGGTGGGAAATAATGTTCAGTCCCCTATTTGCAATGAAAACGGCAGTAAACTTCTTCATGACTTCCTTCGCAATCGGCCCCTTTGATTTTTTTGAAGTTTTCTTGAATGTTCTTCAAAACCGGCACCACTTCGCTAATTGATGTTCCGTGATGAGTATAAAGTTAGCTTAAAATAAAAGTAGAGACTCCCAAAATACCAGTTTTTTGTGAAACTTCGAACATTTTTTTTGGTCGACTAAAAACCCAAAATTGACAGCTGCGTACTCCTTCATCTTTAATCAATTCCTTTTCCAACACAGCTTGCATCGACTTCAAGAACGCTTGCAATTTTTTTGATCCAAGAAAATGACCAACTTGAGGCAACAAGACGGTGCCGCATGCCATACAGCCAGAGAAATTTTGACATTGAACCACTGAACCATGATAAGCTTATAGAAGCACTGGAGAGAATTGGCATAAGAGGTCTGATGGCAGATTGGCTGAAAGAATACCTTAGCAATAGACAAAGTGTCAAAATCAACGAGACGTATAGCCAAAAGGAACTCTTGCCTCTAGGATCGTTTTGCCCCAATCCTCTTTATTTTGTATACCAACAAGCTGCTAAGGATTTTCAAACAGGCTACTACATTCGCGTATGCAGACGATGCGCCACAGATCTTTGAACGCAGCAACAGCAATTATGTAGGAGGAGTCATGATCATGTTCTAACGATCAACGTATCAAAAACAAAGATGATGTACATAAGAGTTCGCAGTTCAATGCCACAACAAATTAGAAATGATTCCAGCAGTAGCTCAATAAGCTGCCAAAGTAAGAGACAAAGTTAGCAGAGGCAAAGTTAGCGAAATCCTATCCCTGGTGATTAGCCTTTTATGGCATCAAATATTATAACACTCCTCTGTCGGAGCTTTGCAACTGAACCAAACTGCCTCCGCGTAACATAAACCTTAGGAACATGGGCTTGCCTTTTGTTTATTTTCTTCAGTCCCAAGTCAGGAAACCATTTCCTTGATAATGGGGATTCATGTATTTTTGCACTGTAGCGTTGTTTTATTGAGAAAATATACCCTTGTGGATGATGTTCGTCCAAAAATGACACAAGAACATCATCGCTGAGGGCCAGGGACTAGCTTCTCAGCAAACACAAGTGTTGTGCGTTCTCTCACAAGTGGAAGGTACACACACTTTTACTCCGACTCTGAATCTTTGAGAAGCTTTATCGAGACAGTTTTTACACATTGTCAGTTACTTGAAAGAGGTGGGAAAATTATGGAGGCGGGCCGGGAATCGAACCCAGGCAGCGAGTATCAGTTGAGCAGGGTTCGACGCACATACCTTGGACCCTGTTTAAAATGTCATTACAATTGGTTTAGAAGTTCGTCCACTCTCACGTACAAAGCGCAGCACTGGGCGTCGTCTCTCAACGCAAATAGTTCATAAACTGCATTGTGCTACGTTTCTTTACGCTCGTTTACCAGTCAGTGAAACGAGAGAAACGTCATTAAACTCTAGAGAACACTGCGTCGTAAGCTTTTTCGACATGTTGGAAGATCTGAGCAGGACCTGCATTGCAAATCCTGCAAATACAAATTCAGAGTTGCTCTACAAATTAAGACATTTTAGGATTGTCAGTTTAAACCATTAAATCCTTCCAAAAAGATGATGATGGTGACTTCTCAAGCTCTGCAAAAGAATGAGCTTTTGTCTCCTTTGTGTTGAGTGTTAATTAATTTCTGGTGTTTTGTGTTGAGGATTCAGATGATTATTCACATCATCACCCATTTTGCTGACAGTTTGTGCGTGCCCACAGAGCAAGATCATGGTCACAGAGGATTCGAATGAGGGGATCATTTGAAATATGCTACTATCCGGCGATCATGCACTGCAGTGCGTGAATTGTATTGACCGGAAATGCAGAGCAGAGTCTCTAATGTCCGTCTTTGCTCTATTTAATGGGTTTACCGACCAAAATCTAATAAAACATGCGTCATCATTTCCATTTTGGCCAAATCTCACAAACCGAAATTCATTAGAGAGAGCCTAGAATCACTGCTTAAAGCGAATTGCTTGCCAGATCTCTCGGAGTGTTGTCTACGCCGAGGAAGAAAAGAATGCATCAGAAAAAACCTTAACTCATCCAACCGCCACCCATCTTGCATCAAGGCCACCTTCAGCCCTGGTATCACAGTAGATCTCCGATCAACACCTTCAGCTTCTGTTTTGAATTGACATCCATGGAAGAGAGAGTGGGAGACATCCGGTTGAGAGTGCATTGCCCGCTAAAATTTTTGACAACCATTTTTCATATCGTTTTCTAAGGCCAAAGTGACCAATCAGAGAACGGCATTGTCTTAAATAATTGTCAAAAATTCATGAATAACTGTCAAAAAGCCTCTCAAATTCGTTGATGGGCTAGGGGTCAAATAGCTGTGAAGTTGACCATCTCTATAATACTTCACTTATGGCTACAGACCGTAGAGGGCCAGAGCCTAGCTTCTTAGCAACCACCCATGCTGTGCGTTCTCTCACGAGTGGAAGGGATCTACAATTTTATGCTGACGACGAACGGCCAATTTGAGATGCTTTTTCTAGACAGTAATACGCTTGTAAAGGCAGTTAGACCTCGGCTTCGTAGCTGTCGACACACCAACTCACACCACAGCATTTCACTCCTGACCACGAATGAGACGACCACAAACAAAGGCTCTATTCCTCAAGAAGCATGCCTTATGGACTAAGGCGGGATTGGATTCATCCACGACACTCAAGACTTGCCTCGTATCCTCCGATGCCCAGTGGACAGCCGAGTCCACTACTAGAAAGACCTAGGATGATCGTCTATGGTGATTTGTGCAAACCTGAGCCACACAAGCTCCAGAGCCTATGCGCGTCGGACTGAAGCCGACCCATGTTGTTGTCAATTAACGGACATTAGCAGTGGTTCTAATTAAGATTAAAATAAAAACACTACCTATTCGCATTAAAATTATACCTTTCCCAGTTAGCTTACAATGACACCTCTATTTGAACGAAGCCACATTTCTCGCTTTTGTCCTCTTTGCCGTCTTTATCATCAAGTCTTCCCTTGCCAGGTAGAGACACGCAGCTCCCACCAACCGAGCAGCATTGTAAAAGGCATCCTCACAAGGCAACACTTCATCACCGTTCCAGCTGCCGTTTCATCCCGACATCGTCGTAAGCCTTTTATTCAGTCCCAGCTTAACTGGCAGCACACAAGGTTTATGAGAAAAGTTTCAACGAGATAATAGCAGCCTTCCTGGCTTGCATTCGTATTTAGTGTCAGTTGCAAAGTTCATTAACGTCTTCAACCGTATTGAGTGCCTGAAAGATGAGCGCATAATTTAAATTACAGACACGCTCACCCATCGCAGGGAGTAGGACGAGGGCGCAGGAGTTTGTCCACATCTCGTTCAGGTCCCTCCATGCATTGTCACAATGGAGTGCCCCCATCCGGGCCGTGTGCCATCCCACTTCAAACTTGTAAACTACTTGAGAACTACCAACTTCAAGACTCGATATTCTGAAGAATATTACAGAAACTTCTTGTAAATGTTTTTCAATAGACAAGCTTTCGAATTTACCCTCCGTTGAGCCCCTCGCTGCGTTTGATTAAAGCTCCTACTCGCAGGCAGCAGGGTTCGCTTCAATAATTTGCCATCATTTCCGGAAGTGTTTGGCCCCTCCTCCGGGCAAACAGAGACACAGCCCTCCATGACCTGCTGCGTCTACAAACTTTCACCGAGGCGAATATGATGAAGACACTTATTGTTGGCGTTATTTCGCCTTAAAAATGAATCTCACTTGACAAATGCTCGCGACAACGACGACGATAGGACGGCGACGATGGGAACGACGACACAGCCAACGCATTCACAAAGACGACTACTTCAGTCTTACGTAAGGACAAACTTTCCCAACTGCAATAACTATCCACGTTCCCTTGGCACTCTGGAGTCCTGCAGTAAAGTGCATCGAGGCTTAGCCCCGGCACCAGCCATCCCACATGTGGGTTCTGTGTCCGCTGCCGGAGGCGGCTGGGAGATGTGTGTAAACACGAGCTTCTCGTCTGGCCTTTGTTTATCTAGAGGGGCCGGCGGTGGTTTGAGGGAAATCTTCTCATTTGCAGCTGCACATGCTTAAGATGCATGTGGGGTGGAGCCTGTTGATAAGCTGCATTATATCCTGCGACGGGTGGAGTTTTTTTCCTCGTTTTCTCTTTCCCCTGATTACGGACACCGCAATTATGTGTGTCTTTGGCACTTCAGTGTGAGGTGAAGACATTTCTTAATGTCACACTTCAGCGATGTGTGAGCACGGGGCGGATGCGGGAGGGGGCTGGAGTCCTTTTGAATGAAAGCTGAGACTGCACTAGTGAATGAAACATTCATTGATGGAAACCACATCATCGCACTGAAAGGGGTGACATTTGAAAGCATAATGACGGAAGTTCTTTATTTACTTGATAACGCCACGTCGGGCATACCACGATGGAGGGGACTGGGACTGGGGACCCCTCGGTCTGGCACAAATGTTTGGTTTGCACAAGGAAACGCGATGAACGGTTGCATGAAAATTTAATTTCGATTCACGGTCTATGGCTGCGTGTGGTGCTCAAGTGGACTTGATGAATGCCCGGAGTTGGCAATGGCGATGAATATTATTTGATGTAGGGAATGGGGACAGGAGGGGAAGGGGGCACTAACATTACTGTTTGGACAGAGAATGGTAGGAGAGTAGGTGGGCTAGGCAGGAAGATTGCTTACTTTGACCAACAAGTTGGGCAAAGGATTTCAAACCTGATAGACTCGTCCATTCGACAATATCCAAATGTGAGACCGCTTTTCCAATCGCTCCTACCGAACGCTTTCAGCTCCATAAGGAAGTGTTTTGCGATCGATCCTCTTCTTTGGTAGGAGCGGTCACTCGCAGCACTGATGCCGAACAGACTTCGATGTCTGGACGTGAGACTCTGATTTCCGCCTGGATTTCGAAAAGTGTTGTTACGTTTTTCCCAAGCACCATGCTTCTTTCTAGGCGACCTCTGCAAATGTTATTCTAAACATTGCTGCTTCGGCCGTCGCACAGTGGTTCCATTAAAAGGGAGCAGCGGAAATAATTTTGCAATGAGTGGGACAAAATGTATAAAATTAATTAAAAATATATAAAATTTAATTTCTGTTTTTCTTAATTTTAATTTTAAAAAATTAGATTTTAATATGAAAAGTAAACTAATCTCATCGATGATATCGATTTAAGTCATTCAGCTGATAAATGTTAGTGAGTGTTCATCCAGTTTTATTAATGTTCTAAGCGGTGTCCCGCAAGGATCCCTTCTTGGGCCCACCCTATTTTCCCAGTATGTAAATGTGCTGTGCGAAATAATTAAGCACAGATGTTCAGCTTTTTCTTAGTCGACCCCTCAGAAAATTGTTGCGCAATCTACGATTGGTCGATGCGTGATGACCTACGACTTAATCCAAAAAAGTCTAAGGTTGTCGATATCCATCGATCTTTCATGCCTTCCGCCTGTTCTTCTGAATCGTAATCCTATAGAGTGGGTCGTTCCTGCCAAAAATCTTGGTATAGTCTCTAATCGCACTCTTTCTTGTCATACTCTCATGAACACTACCGTAACCAAGACCTACCTCTGGACTGTACACAGAATTATTATCCTACGAAAATCAAACTGATGCTAGCTACATTACTCCTTTCACATCACCGTGGTCGATGGCCTTCGCCACGGGTGCGTCTTGTCACCTCTCCTCGATATATGGACAGGATGTTGCAGCGCAGCCGAGGTGAGGAATGCTTCACATTGGGAGAGGTATTGAGGGTAATTCATCTTCTTTTTGCAGATGACTTAGTGATCCTCACATCTTCCCAGACGATAGGTTTGTGGCCGTATGTGCTGATGCTGGAATGAAGGTCAACGTGGACAAATCGGAGGTTATGGTCATCTCCAGAACGCCTGTTAAATGCACTCTACAGGTTAGTGGAGTCCCATTGAAGCAGGTGGAGAATTTGAAGTATCTCGGGGTCTTTTTCACGAGTAATGGGAGGAGTAATGCTGAGCTTTCTTGTAGGATTGGTCAATCCGGGTCCATTTTGAAACAGCTTGGAAGATCTGTAATCAGGAAGGCTGAGTTTGTTGAAAAAGCCAAGTTAGCGGCTTTCAACTCAGTATTTGTTCCAACTCTCACCTGTGGTCACGAAATTTGGGTAATGACCGAAAGAATATGATCGCGAATACAAGCTGCTGAGATGAGATTTTTTATCTGATGTGGGATGCTGTTGTTGGAATTACTCGCAGGAATAGGGTGAGAAACACGGCAGTGCGCGAGGAACTCAACATTGAGCAGCTGCTTCTTTGACCGGATAGGGCTATGCTTCGGTGGTTTGGTCGCATGGCACGAATGTCTCCTTCGTCACGACTTCTGAGGCTAGTGTTAAATGTGATTGCGATCACTTGACAGCCCCAGGACGAGATGATTTTACAAAGTCCAGAAACTCGCCTGGTTACGTACAGGGACATAACCGGCAATTAGGCAGCTGATGAACATGCCAGAAAAGGGGCCGAAATCAACGCACGCCAGGCAATCTCAGGACGCCAGGAGGAAGATGTAGGATAAAATCTTGGAGCTTGCTAATGATAGGGGGATCTCTTTAACCACCTGTAAGACCTCACGACAGTTGTGGCCAAGATATAATAGCACGAGAACCAACGCACTCCTTTAACGCGGTAAAAAACTGCTGAGAATGGTTGTCTGTGGGGTAACATGACATAATCACTTGCGGTATCATGGTTACGCAGTGGGACTTACCCAGGACACTATATGCGGAGGCTGTGGGGACGAGGAAGAAATGGTGAACATTCCTCACTTCCTGTGTCATTGCCCCTGTCTCTCTGCACAAAGACGCAGAATACTGGCAGAATATTTCTCGCTAATTGTTTCTTTGACTTCACAGAATGGTTTTCTTTTTGCTTGTCATCCATTCAATCCTACGAAAGGTTCCATTTCTCGAAGGTTTTTTGCCACTCAGCCTGAGTGCTGGGATTGAGCCTTCGAAAGGCGGATTAAGCAGAGTACGGACAGCCCCTAATGCTTCATCAACGGCTACGGCTAAGGTTGTTCGTTTGACAAGCGTTTCGTCTGTTACGGCGAATTATATTATTGTAAACACTAGTGTGAGAACTCACTCATCCAAGACAGTTCGTTCAGCAAAAAATGGGAGTAAAAATGTCAAAAGCCTTAAATGTCAAGATTGAAAACGTCAAATAGACAAAAATCCAGAAGGACACGGATGCGGAAAGATCGACTCGGAGAGGAGGACGCACAAAAGTGTAAGTAATTCGAAATTAATTAAATTGTCCTAAAATATTTTCCCATCTAAAGGAAAAAAAAAGGAGTTTTTTATTTGCAGCCTCCAGCAATAACACCATCGATCAGCCCAACGACACCCACTCTGCCAGAGGCGGGTTCCGATTGATGATGCTTGCCATTGTTTCTTGAAGTGAAGAGACGACAGTGCAATTACTACTCCATCGAAAATCTTATCCCTTCTATGCGCTATAGAGTGCTCCTTTTACAGTCATTGCACCGACCTAGGGTTGCCATGTCTGCTTAAGCTAGTCTTGGTTAAAAAGGTTTAAAATCCTGGGCTTTGGAGGACATCATCTACCCTAAAAGCGAGGAAAAAACTTGAAACAAAAACTAAATCCGTGAATTCAAACAGAAAAGTAGTTTGGCAATTAGAGGGTCGACAAATCCGATGGAAAACTTAGAATGAAACAGATCTTATTTTGATTCCCATGTGTCGACACCCGAAATTAAGTAAAATAGAGATGCTTAACTTCTGCCTCTCTTGCCCCTTAACATTTTTGACAACCATTTTTTATATCGTTTTCTAAGTCCAAATTGACCAATCAGAGAACGGCATTTACGTTATTTCGTGATCAACTGTCAAAAATTCATGAACAACTGTCAAAAAGCCTCTGAAATTCGTCGATGGGCTAGGGGTCAATCAGCTGTGCAGTTAGGCATCTCCATCATACTTCATTTCTGGTCGATACATGGGAATCAAAATAAGATCTGTTTCATTCTACGTTTTCCATCAGATTTTTATTGGCTCTGTTTTTCTTTTAAATTCAGAGTTTGACCATTTTTTTTATTTTCAAAATCGGAAAAAGAGGACAATTTCATGAAACTTTGTGCGACGTTCCGAACCCTGGTTGAAAAGAAGACATGCCAAATAGAGGGCACATGGCAACCCTACCGGAAGATGATGTGAATACAAAATTGCACCTACCCATCTGGCTGTAGATCATAGTTCATGGTCCTCAAGATTAAGCCAACTCCAAGGCCCTGTAAACCGCACAAAGAACTCGGCTCCAACCGGAAAATTCTTGTACTCCGACCCAATGCCATGATGGCGGCGTGTATGGCGCCGCACTCAACTGCAGAAGGCTCTGGTGTGTGTTAGAGAGTTCTATCCTCACTACATCATGTCCAAATCGAAGAATACTTCCTACCAGACAGAAGCCCTAGACCGTGATGCCAAGCTAGATTGCGTACCACAAGCCAGCAAAGACCGACCAATCTCAATCTTCTGACGAATTCAAATCCCACTCTGCACCTATTTACGAGCGTTCTCAAGTGATTCAATTCACGTTTCCAAAAAAATGCCAGATCGCGAGTTCTCAGAAAATTTCATCACTTTGATCTCACGGCAGTCGTGTGCAAGAGAAAGTCAAGATCCCTGATAGCACGCGGCTCTCCTACTTCAGCCTGGCATTCTCTTAACTAGCCCACGACATCGATGTCTGCATTAACCACCACCCGGAGCCATGAACACTAAGTCCAGCCAGCCAGAGGCTCTATCTTTGTCTGCCACCACACATCATCGCCCGACAGGCGAGTCATCGATCGAATCCTCCCCGGAGTCCAAAATATACGGCGAACTGCAAAAACGTGACGAGAATAACTGAATTTCAATAACAAACTGGAAACAGTGAGCCGTCATTAGTTCCCCGGCGGAGATTGCGTGCATACGTAATGACACCGGGGGCGGGATGCAGGCAGCAGGTCGATGGTCGTCGGCTGACAGTTGACGGTTCGCCACCAGCTGGCGGTCACTCATTTGGGTCTGTTTATCAATCCCCCTGCCTTTGGGGAGCCTAGTGGCTGTGCTGAGGCGGCACTACCTTGAGCCGGCAGATACGCTGGGACGCTAACGATACCCGTATGCACCGAGACATTCGATTCGGTGCGTGTGTGGAAATTCGCTGGAAAGTAATAGATACGAATAAAAATGTAATTAGATACCCACATGGCTACGGAAGCACTCCGCTGAGAACCCGTTTATGGCAATGACACAAGTCGCCCAGTGGGCTGGCGATATGCGTGGACGATTGGAACCGAAAGGAATCGAAGTGTGACGCAGGATTTCAAAATTAAATGAATCAAGGGAGTGAGAGAACGGTTGTCTGGCTGAGATAAACCTGCTTGGCCAGATGAACGTCGCGTCGTCGAAAGGTGAATAACATTTGCATGTGCATCGAAGGGGCTTTGCTTGCAAAACTAGGCACATCAAGGTCGACAAGGCTGATGGTGCAGATTGGCTTTAAAACGGAATTATGTTGATCTTCTATGATTGCAAGCGATTTGTGAATTCTGGAGTGAGAGCGACGGGAGAACGTCGCCAGGTAGTAAACCCCACCCAACCTATTGACTGATTCATGGCGCGTTCTCAGCACACCATTAAGGAAGTTTTTACGACGCTCAGAGAAGAAGCCACAAAGTGGTCGTTAAGGAAGAGTAGACATGCCAACGAGTAACAATGCTCGCCACCAACTCCCAAGCGAAACAGTAAACTTGCTTTAGGGGCTTATTAACCTCGCGTCGCACATACATTCCACAAACAACATTCACCTGCTGGGGGACTGACGCAGAACAATCCTAGAATGTAGATATTCAAATGATTTGCTCAAAATCCTAGGAGGGAAATGCTGGGCATATTTACCTCACTTCGTCTTCCGCTAGCGCTTCAATCCTCAACCCAACCAACAAGCCTCTCCAACTGGCACGGTCTGTGGCCAGGTGAATTTAATTACTCAACTGATGTCGTTTTCGTGGGAGCCGTCGGTTTCTTGGTAGTCCTCTATGGCTAGCATTATAGGCCATCCGCAAGTTCATCGCCAGAATGTGGTCTGTAAAGAGACGTCACATTCCACTTGCCAGACCCGTAATCGTGTGGAGATCGAGAGCGCTGCATAATGGGACAAAACCACTTTCGCAATTCGGTCAGTTGCACGAGTGGTTAAAGACCTAGTGAAGATCGGCCAGCCCGGATGGTACGCCTCAATTCTTTTGGAGAGATGTCCGTCTTTGCTGGCAAGATTACTGCGTAAGCTTTTTCCGACTATCCTCCCCTTGCGACTAGATGGAACCAGCATTGGTCCAACCCGACCCCAAAGAATTCGAGTCTTTGGCACCCTCCTCGTACCTAGGCACAGCACTTACGTCCCTTCTTTCTATGGTCGCTGGCGATTTAATTGTCAGCTTATGGAATATCGTGAATTGCGGGAATTGCGAATCCTTAATGACCGGCTGTACGGTGGCAGCAGCAACAGGTCCACTCGTGATTTGATGGTGAACCAATCTCTGCTCACTACAGAAAAGAAAACCTGTTCGTTGCGCTATTTTAACTGCCGATGTTCAAGTGAGGTAGCCAACTGCATTCCTCCTCGTCTCGCCAGAAATGCGGGAAGGCGGGAATTACATTTAAGACCAATTTGCTCAGGAGCCTCCTCTCCCTCTATACCTTCGGCTCGTGTTGTGTCTTGACCCCGGACAGAGGACGCGCTGAGTACATTATTTCGCTGTTAAGAGCTTGTGGAATAGGCTACCCCTAGGGCATCTGGAAGAGGCTGTATGTCAACTTCACGCGTGTATGTTGCTGGCAGCTCACTTTGTTGAGAGCAACTTTGCCTTGAATGCACTGAGTAATAAGCTGAGTAACCTCTCTTTAATTGTGTGTGCCCACTCCAATGTAGGCGTCCTGGATTAGTTTCTTCGCAAGCTGATTAAATAGTTGAGACGTTTCCCATTAAAGGCAGCGCAAGAGGAGTGCCGGGCTAGAAGACGGGAGGAGAAGAAACTTCTAGGCCTGAAGATAAGGTCAGTGGCAACCTTCCCACTCAAGGATATTGAAGAGTCTAAGTACAAGCAAAAATAAGAGCCTTTAAAAAAATAATTCCAAAAGCCTGGCCTAAGGCTTAATTAAAGGCACCCATGCTCTGTGAAATTGTGAGGGTAACCTAGCTACTAAGCCGCAGACTATAGTGGATTTATTGAAGCAGCACAGCCAACAGCAGCTTAACGGGCCTAACCAGGGGACCTAAATCCAGGAGACCTAACTCCAGTCGAGGAAGTAGTCCCACCTAGAGGAAGTCTCCCACCTAGCTTCGAAGAAGTCGGCACAGCTCTTGAAAGGGTAAAGAACAACCAAGCCTCAGACTCAGATGGCTTATCATCAGGGCCCTTCAAGGCAAGTGGCGATGTGCACCAGATCATCTGTAGAATTTGGGAAGACGAAAGCATGCCCGTCGACTGGAAGATCAGCTCCTTATGAACCATCCACAAAAGAAGGCGATCCTAACTCTTGCAAATAGTATAGACGCATGTCCCTGCTCAACGTCGCTTACAAGATCCTATCCAGACTACTGTGTGAACGTCTAAAGCCGTTTTGCACTAATCGGCACGGCAGAGCGGCTTCCGGCCTGGCAAATCGACTATAAATCAAATCCTTATCCTAAGGCAAGTCCTCGAGAAAACCAGAGAGTTTCGCATCGATACCCTCCACCTTTTGATGGGTTTTCAAGCCTCGTATCAGCATTCATCGCAACGAGCTTTTCGATATGGCCGAAGTCGGGAAACTGATCCGGTTGTGACTCACCACTCTTTGCACCGAGCAGTTCGGCTCAAGGAATTCCGAACCATTTGAAGCCGACATCAGACTTCGGCAAGGAGATTCTATCTGGTACTGGAGATGATAGCGCGGCGGGCAGCTGTAAACAAGGAAGGCACTATCTTGTACAAGTCAGTCCAATGTTTGGATACGCAGGTGACAGCCACGTCGTCGCGCGGTCCCACCGTGAGTTAAGTTACACGGAAATAAATGAAACACCAAAATGCTGACTTTATTGCTTGCAATTCAAAACTAGTGTGAACTCGAATTTCTTAAAACATAATCTGACTGTTAATACAGACCAGGGTTGGCGCATGCGACTTTAGTCGCAATTTGACACGTTTTTGAGGCCGCGGTATGCTGAAAGACCATCTTTCACCAAATACGTCGTTAAGTAATAAACTCAACACAAATTATAGGAAAATACAACCAAATGACTGCACCCCTCCTAAGCATGATAAAACCTTAAAATTAGTAGCGATGTCGGACAATTGCGACTTATTTTGTCCCGAGACACTGTTTTGTGCGACTTTCTCAAATTTTTCAGCGGCAATACTGATACAGACGTGTGCAATTGCACAAGCAAAGAGCATCAAAAAGGGACGCTTTACAAAAAGAGAGCATGCAGAAAAGAAACACGTGCCATTAGTTCGCAAGCAACAACATGCATGTATGCATGTACATACTTGTTGTGGCGTCGTTAGTTTGTCAAGCTTGGCAACAGGTTGTTTGTGCATTAATGTCAAGCCTTGTAGACTGTCCCTAAAGTTTGTGAATTTATTAGGAGTCACAACCAACATGTTGGAATGCTCTATATGATGCGTCAGCTTAAAAACTTGCGTGTTTATATACATGTTGGTACACATATGGAAATGTTGATAGGCTCCTAGTAGAGAGCATATCACTCGTGGCGTATTAGAGACTTTTACAGCGATTGAAGAGCCGGCGAAACGAACTGGCCTCAATGTCAAGGAGGGCGAAACGAAATACATATATGATGTCGGCCAAGGAACGTTCCGTCGCACGCCACCTTGGACAAAACATTACGAACGACAGCTGTAATTGTGAGGTAGTGAAGGAGTTGGACTAGCTGGAGATCGGAGGAGGAATCGCCCTTGGCAACCGATGCTATGTCGGTTTGTGAAAACAACTGGGCTCGAAACACCTGACTCAAAGGACCAGGTACTTGCTCTACAAAACTCTTATTTTGCCAGTCCTGCTGTATAGACCCTAGACGCTAAGCAACACTGCAGAACTTATGCAGTTCTCGTCAGATATGCATATTGTCTCGTCTGCAAGGAAGGCGAATGGAGGATAAGACGCAACCGTCCAGAGGACAAAAATCCGTCAACTGCACTGACTCGGCCACATCGAGCGAATGGACACCAACTATCAACGCTCCAGCTCGAGCTATTGGTCACCAACTACCAAGGCTCCAGCTAAGAGGGTCTTCAAATCCAATTCTTCTGTTTCGAGAAGGAGAGGGAGACCGAAAATGCGGTATAAAGACCACGTAATCGCGGATGGAAGACAGCTTGGTCGTGGTGACTGGAAGCAGCGTGCCCAAGATCGTCAGCGATGGAAGGCAGTAGGTGCTAAGGCTCTGACCCGCCATGGGTAGCCGACCTGATATGTGCCCCGTGCATTGCACAACTCAAACTTGCAAACTCCAAACAATGATCATTTATAGCACCAGGGACACCAATTCACAGCGGTTTTCTTCTCGCCCGGAGCACACTTAACTCAATACAGAACACATTCCATGTTTGTGTACAAGCCGTCTTGTGCAGCTAATCTTGTGAAAAAGGGCTCAATTTCGGCGCCGATGGGGACCCATAATCAGGTTTCTTTTCTCTACACTGTCCACATTGGCCGTGATCTTGGCTACCCATGGACCTAGAAGGCTCACTAAGTGAATCTCTTCCCAATTACCCTACCATGTCGTACATCTAAACTGCTTCTCAATATCACACCATCCCGCTAAAAAAAAAACACTCCATTAGCACAAGAAAAAAAAAACCTTCTCCACCAGACACCCAGATAGTCACAGTACCACACGGCATACCACCAATCTTATCAGTTTTTTTTATTCTCCGTCCAACCAATCTACACCCTCAACCCCCACCTCCCCGCCAGTGTTGTTACCGCTACGTGATCAAAATAAAGACAAAGTACACGGCCGTAAAGCAGAGAGAAGCAAACATAAAAAATAACGCCAACAACAACAAACAAAATAATTGCCACCGAAGAGAGTTTATTCATGACGTCACGGAACGGTAACTACACAACCAAGAGACTGATCCACGATCATAGTCACTCACGGCACAGCGCGATCATCATCGCGACCAGCACCGCACCGTCAGCAGCGGCACTCCACTCCACAATCCACATTCAGTCGTTACGATACAACGTCGGCGAATATTACTGACCGCTCGCGGATCAATTTGAAAAGAAAGAAAAAAACCAACAATTTCTCGCGTTTTTCTTCAAAATATTTGTGTTTTTCTTCGTGATAAGCAATCGTTGGGCCGCTTCAGGTCACGGCGTCGGAGAGTGCCAGTGTTTTGACGCGCAAACTGGCGCAGGTTTCGCGTGGTGAAGCATCGGAATTATCGATGACGTAATAAAGTGATTATAGTGCAGTGACAAATCGACTGGGGAGGGGAAACCGCAAGCAGCACGCAGGTGGGCTGAGGAATTTTCCCCCATTTTATGGATACAAAGCAGCCGGACGCAGATAAGATAATCGCGGTAAGTGTTTCAAGGCGCATCTGGCCCGCTCACGTCGCGATCATCATCGCTCAGGGTTGACAAAATATTTACGCTTCTAATTGACGGAGAGATACGAGTTTTGATTTTATCCGAAGTGTGACAAACATTCGCATTCGAAGTTGTTGGTGGGAATGGCGGCCTGTCACATGTTTTGATTGTTTCATCGCACTGCTTTGTTGCGGGTTCGGCGGCAAGAGGGGGCGGAGTCGACCGTGCGAAGGAATGCATTAACATACGCTGAAGTTGGCGATCGTGTGTCGAAACAGGTTAACTGTCACTTTCTGTGAAACACGACATGTCTCTGTGCCGCCTTAGTGGTTACCTGAGTTCGAGAAAATCGAAAGGAAACGCTTGCTCCTAACTTGGCTGGCCTGACGTAATCTTGGGTCCAATTTGGACGCACACTTATCGACGAAGCGACCTTCAGGCGGCAGATTACTCAAAGGCAAGCACAAAACAAACACATTTCGGCGGTGCAAGGTGCGTTGGCGGGGCTTGTGCGGACTCAAGTGCTTTTATCTTCGATCTACTTATCTCAGTGTACACACACGGCTTGCACCACCTCGCCGCTGGCCAACATCTTGTGCCATCTAAACGGTTTCTGCTATTTTGTTTGCTTGTCACTTGCCTACGCTTCGGCGGTGTGCTGAATTTTCCCCGACGCTGCTCTGTTGACCTTCTTGCGACGCGTGCCTGTTTTAACGGCACTGTCCTACTGTCTCCAAATATGATGATGCCAGGCACGAGTTGAGCCGCCCTCATTCCAGCGATTCGCGAACTCCGGGTTCACCGGGCTTTGGCCTGTACGCGTTAGATGTCAATTTCGCAGTGCCTTTCGTGGGCTGAATCTGTTTAGGCAGTAAACTCGGTGTCGAATGGAAAACTAGCGGTAATGGTTGGCCAGTAACTGTATAGACTCTCCTGGGTGATAATTTGTAGCAAAGAACGTCACTCCTCGACAATCTGAAATACAGAGCAAAGTGTACTGAAATTGAGGCAGCGGTCCTAGTTTGCCCGCATGCATTGTAATACTTCGACGGAGCATGGGTTCCTGGTTTGAGAAGCAATGGCGGAGCGTACTGGGAGGAAGTCCTCACCTTGGAGTCGACGATTTGTAGTGCAACGCCTGTGTAGGCCTAAGAAGTAGATGCTACCAAACAGTTGAAAATAAAAAACGAAGCCCCACACTTGGTAGATTACGTTAGCTCCAGCTGCGGAGAACAATTTAGAACCATTGTGGCCCTACGTGGAGGGTATAGCATCTGCTTTAAAACAGCGGTTAAGAGAGGTGTTTGAGCGGTTACTACAGGAAGAGTGCCATGAGAAAACAGTCCCATTATGCCGCTGATGAGTGAGGACAGGGCAGAGTGGATTCAATTGTGTGAAGATTTACAAGGTAAATGGCAGTGGCTAATTTGCGCTGTCTGGCATCTATTAAGAGGGCACACTATGCTGCCATGTAGACTAATCTTAAGTTATGCCACTAACCACCCAGCTGAAGCCGATGATGCGATGTAGTTGACCATTGACGGACAATCGCACTCGGAATCTCCGAACACGTGACTATGCTTTGTGATTGAGTCAGTAGTCCTTATTTTTGTTTCCGTCTGAACGATGATGCAATGAAGAGGATTGATTCCTTGCACTGGCCTGCTCTTAGTAATCTTTGGTGTTCAGGGCGGAGCTCGACAAGCAGGCTTACCATCTCCAAGGGGCGGCCACCGGGCAACGAATGTTAAAGCGAGATAATAAGCAGGTCCAACTTCATGTTCTCTTGCGCCATATTCTAGTTGTCGTCCCTTCAGGCAGTGCTACTGCTGAATGAATGATGAGCAACCTTGAGCCCGAAATCCCACATAGCCCGAGAGTTATTTCCACAGTCCACACAGTTTCCATTCACAAAACTTCTGTATCAGACACAAGAACAGAATGAGGGCCTTGTGGGAATCTCATGTAAGGAGTAGGGTTGCCAAGGCAGTCTAGGGCCAAAAAAGTTTTAAAATGCCTCACATTGAAGGACATCATCAACCTTAAAATGAGAGGACGAAATGAAAACAAAAATTAGGTCCATTAAATCAAACAAAAAGCAGTTTGGCATTTAGAGGGTTGACACATGGGAGTCAAAATAAAAATCTGTTTCATTTTATGTGTCTTTTTTTCAGAGCAAATACAAAGGCTCTGTTTTCCTTTAAAATTCCCTTTTCTTACAATTCTTAAATAAAACGTTGTAGAACGTTCCTCCAAAAAACACATGGCAACCCTAGGGCGAGGGAAAAGGGTTGTAGGACGTTCCGCGACGGGTTTAAAATGAAGGCATGTCCTCCAAGAAGAGGACACATACCAACCCAATGCAGAGGGCGAAGGGAGGAGCACTTATTCATCTTGGACGATGCCTCCATTAAGGTACTAAGCACCCACCAACACAGGGTGTTCTACAACACAGTGCGGTTAGACAGACACCATTAGCTGCGATGAACCCATCATCTTCTGCTGCGACCAGCAGTGCTGCCGGGCAAGTTCAAAGAGCCGGATAGCAGCTACAAACGGGTAATCCTGGGCAACCGACTGGAATCCACACATCAAGTCCGCCATAGAGTGTGCTACTTGATGACCGTGGGCCCGTAGACGTCTATATGCCTGGTGTCTTCTTCTTCTTAGGGCGCTACAGTCCGGGTGGACCTGCGCCTCACACAACATGCTTCTCCAGTTGCGCACACCAACTAGGCTGTACGCGGGCGTCCTCTGTTGCGGTGTCCCATAGGCTCAGAGGCGTAGTAGACTGCAATCTGTAGTACCGACTGCAGATGGGGCATTGGAACAGTCAGTCATCATTGCCTGGCTTCAGTCCCTATTTGCTGTACATTTTCCATCGCTGGCGGTTTGGATCACGCTTTATCCAGTCAAACAAGATCAAAAAAGATTTGGTCATCCCCTTTTTTTCTGACCAGGAGGCTCGAAAAGACCGTCTTAGACGGAGCATTGCTGTCTATGTGGCTGATTCAGTGAAGTCGACAGATTTTTGGCTTCCTGACTGCATCCACAGCTCGTAGAGTTCGTGGTTGTGTCTCGTCTCCTCCGCAGATTGATTATTTGATAAAGGCACACAACATTTTACAATGAATTCCAAAATACGAAACTTGAGATACGTGGGCACACAAGGCATTAAAATGAGCGTGTTCGTTTGGCGGCTGGACAAGAAGTGAGAGTTCATCGTTTTGCGCAGGTGTCGCTTTGTCTGTTCGCTTCGGTTTGTTTCGTTCGCCGTTAGACAGTCGGGCGTCTCTCCTTTTGCTTTTGTCGCTGACGTGACTTGTGTTTTTTATGTGTGTGGATGTTCGTTGGTCGCCTGGCTCCAGTTTCACATAAATCCGTCGCATATTAGTTTCTGTCGATGGCACCAAAATCAGCTCCGCTGTTTTACTGATCGTCTAGATTTCTGCTTAATATAGCAGTACTGACAGAAGAAGAATTTTGCCTTGTATGATTTTGCTCCTCGTTTTGACTCAAGTTGCTTTGAGAAATCGAAGCTGCACCGGTTGTGAAGGGCTCTTTTGATCTCCTCTCCGATGACTTTTGCGGAATCCACGTTTGCTTCGATGAAAAAACTCCTTTAATTATAACAATATGGCTAGCCGTACAGCTACAGTAGGGCCGGGGACGAGTTACTCAGCAACCACTCGTGTTGCGCCTGCTTTTGTTCTCTCACGAGTGGAAGAGATTGCACTCTCAACGGGCAATTTGAGAAGCTTTTTAGACAGTCATACTCTTGGAGCATTGTCAGTGGCGCGAGAAAGTGGGACGGTGATAATAATTTTGCTCCTACCACGAACCGAACTTAGGCATTGTTGATTCAAGTGCGTAGGGGTCGACGCACCAACCCACAATGACACGGCAGCCAGAAACTCCTTTCTACTTCGAAATTGTAGCTATCGATGGTGATGATCTGTCTGCCTTTATGGTGTGTGCCAGATCTGACCGAGGGTGTCGATGTCATTCGCGGAACGCGACTTTTGGACTGATATGGACACATGCAGCTGACAGTGTTTTTTCCTGCCGAAATCCGGTTGAAAAACGGTCGGGTGTCCTGTACAACAGTGACGTGGCGGCCATATAACACGATTCCTACCGAGTTATCTTTTGATACCCCGCTTTTCAACAATGTATCAATGCATGTAACAAGCAACATGAATCTTAATACGTGCGTCCTACGCCTGGATACATTTGTCACACCAAGTCGAACAGTATGGTTACTTTGTATGGTAGCGCGGGAAAAAATTAAGTTAAATCTGAACTATTTACCGGATCTTAATGAAATTTGTCAGACAATTTTTTTTTTTTTGTAAAATATTATAACATTTATAAGAAAAACATAAATTAAACATTCACTACAAAGTTTAAAATAGTAGTAGTTATTTTATAATGCTACAACCAGGTTCTTAGTGTCTGCGCTCATTGGTCGTGTTTTCTTTCTTGCCTGTGGCATTAAACATGTTTTTACTGGATACGAGGATATGAGGATACGATGCATCACATCTTCACGTAGCACTGCGTTTTCTCGAATTAAATTTGGTACAATTGCGGTACAGTTTATAATCCTTGTTTCGAGATAAAAACATCCCCATCTATAGTCGTTAATATTTTCAACCTGATTCCATTCTATTTTTCATCAATACAATCCGTCTCAAGCGCTAATACAAACTTTGCACAATATGTCCTTAGATCAACATACAACTACACTACAAAAACTCTCGTGGCCAAAGTTGTCTGCAGATGGATATGATCTTTACATCATGAATAGAGCACGATTCCAGCTCAGATAAACAAAGACTCCTGTTGGAGTCTCTTGGAGCTTTTTGTCTACAGTCCAACAAACCACAAAACACACTCCTTCTAATTCTACTAAAGGGTGATTTTTTAGCTATTATCTTTTTGACAACACGTGGCTGACGCACGTTTCGTGTTTTGTTTCACTGTCAAACATCTTCAGTTTGGTCTACAATTTCACCATGAATCATCTTACAACCGAACAGCGCTTGCAAATCATTGAATTTTATTGTCAAAATCCGTGCTCTGTTAAGGAAGTTCATCGCGCGCTTCTTCCATTTTATGGTTAGTTTAGACGAAGCTCATTTTTGGCTCAATTGGTACGTAAATAAGCAGAATTGTCGACTTTGGAGTGAATATCAGCCAGAAGCATTGTAAGAGCTACCAATGCATCCAGAAAAAGTCAAAGTTTGGTGTGGTTTATGGGCTGGTGGCATCATTGGACCGTACTTTTTCAAAGATGATGCGAATCGTAACGTAACTGTGAATGGTGAGCGCTACCGTGAGATGATATCCAACTTTTTTTTGCCCAAAATGCAAGAGCTTGACTTGCATGCGGTTTCAACAAGACGGTGCCATATGCCACACAGCACGCGCAACAATGGACTTATTGAGAGGCGAGTTCGGTGAACATTTTATTTCACGTTCGGGACCGGTCAATTGGCCGCCTAGATCGTGCGATTTAACGCCTTTAGACTATTTTTTGTTGGGCTATGTTAAAGCTCATGTCTATACAGACAAGCCCGCTTCAATTGACGCATTGGAAGACATCATTGAAGCATTTATACGAGAGATACCGGCCGAAATGTTGGAAAGAGTATGCCAAAATTGGACTAAGCGGATGGGCCATTTGAAGCGCAGTCAAGGTCAACATTTGCATGAAATAATCTTCAAACATTAAATTATATGGACCGTACTATCGATTCAAATAAAGATTTCATGCATTGTTCTGAATTTTATGTGTTTTTTTCCTTTTTTTGAAAACTTTCCTATAGCTTTTAAAAAATCACCCTTTATAAGAAATTGAATATCGCAGAGCTCTGTTCATGGATCCATTTAATTTTTTTTCTTAAAGAAATTATATTTTCCTTTAATTTTTATATTTTCCTCTAAAACCTACTTCCATTCATTCCAACCATTTTTAGCGAAGAAATTGTAATTTTCTAACATGACCAAAGTCAAAGCCGAGTTTAAATCTGATACAGTGAATCAAATTTACATAACTCCGAAGGTTGCGAGAAGTTGCAGCTAATTGTTTTCGGTGCTGCTTTCGGTGCATACTTGGAAGTGTGGACCACACGTTGTAAGTCAAGCTTGGGGTGGATTTTTATGAAACTCAAAGAGTATTCATCAACATTTTTGTAACACCTATGTTTGAAGCTACTGATCGAAGGCATCTTTGAAGATGTTTGTTTTTTATTTTAAATAGCCATAGAACAGACCAATAGAATGATGTATATGGTCGATAACTTCATTGCGTTATTTTCTTTTTCTAAATTTTAACGTTTAGTTAAGAAAAACATGTAAAATAGTGTTATTCAAAGTATTGCCCATCTGAAGCTGTGACTTTTTCCCATCTTTCTGGCAATTTGTGGATCCCATTCCATCCCAAAAGAACTGCGCCGGCTTGGCAGCCAAAAATAAATCAAGCCAATTTTTGATATTCTGCTCTGATGTGAACCGGTGTTCAGTGAGGGCGTTCTGCATCGACCGGCACAAATGGTATTCAGAAGGGACAAGGTCTGGGCTATAAGGCGGGTGGGGTAGAACTTCCCGTCCATTGTTTTCCAAATAGTCCTTAACCGGAATAGCAACGTGGCTGAGCGTTTTCATGATGGAAGATTATTGCCTCGTGTCTGGTCGCATATTCCGGGCGTTTTTCGGCTACTGCTCTCTTCAAACGGATTAATTGTGTTCGGTAGCGTTGCCCATTGATGGTTTCACCCGGTTTTAGCAGCTAATAACACAGTACACCCTTCTGATCCCACCAAATACAGAGCATTACCTTCGCGCCATGGATATTCGGCTTTGCCGTTGATTTGGCTAGTTGGCCGATCGCGCTAACCACTTTTGGCACGTTCGCTCAGCTAGCGAATGTTCAGCATAAACTTCCCCCAAAATGCGATTCCTTTCGGCAGCAGTCACAGTCACTGCTTCAGGCACAAAGTTCGACATATTTGAGTGAAAAAAAAAAATTTATTGTCCAGGATCCCGACTTCAGTGTTGCTTGCTGCTTTATAGGCCGCTTTTACACGGTAATATTTCCTCACATCAAATGACGGCAATTATCGCAAGTAATCGTACCATGATTTCACGCGGAAAAATGGAAATTCAGATCAAATGTCGATGGCACATGGTCTTCCCTATTTCACACACACACATGCTATCTCTTACTCGCGCATGCGTTACATGCGTCGAATGCCCAACGTTGTGAATAAGAATTCTCAAAAGAGAAGAGATTAATGACAACGCGTTCCAAAAATGGTTTTTTGATTTGGATTTCCGTGATTTCAGTGAATCTTCTCTTAACGGACACCCCTCTTTACGGACAATTCATCAAAGTCCCGACATGAAGATATTCGTGTATTTCAACCGCTGCAGATCGGACACCTCCATAAAACTTCTCTTTACGGACACCCCTATTTAAGGGACACCTCTCTTTACAATTCGTCATGGTCCCAGCATGAAGACATTCGTTTATTTCAACTCCTTCCGAGCGGACACCCACATGAAACGTAAAACTTTTCTTAACGGGCACCTCTATTTAAGGGACAACTCTCTTTACAGACAATTCGTCTTGGTCCCGGCATGAAGATATTCGTGTATTTCAACCGCTGCAGATCGGACACCTCCATAAAACTTCTCTTTACGGACACCCCTATTTAAGGGTCACCTCTCTTTACAATTCGTCATGCTCCCAGCATGAAGACATTCGTTTATTTCAACCCCTTCCGAGCGGACAACCACATGAAACGTAAAACTTTTCTTAACGGGCACCTGTATTTAAGGGACAACTCTCTGTACAGACAATTCGTCTTGGTCCCGGCATGAAGATATTCGTGTATTTCAACCCCTTCAGAAAGGACACCCCCATAAAATGGACAATCGTGATAATCTCTCTGCACTCCTTGAGTGCTTTGTCAAATGCATTCTTCTCCTTCTATTTGTAGCGTTGCATTCCACCGAGAATCTGCGCTTCATCGTGGACTCTGGCTAGCAGTTTAGACTTTCGCTTAGCAATTTAGATAAAGTCCTCATTCTTGCAAGCGGCTTGCGCCTTAAACTACAGACTTACTGTCTGCAGAGTCCATGGTTGTTCCCTCAACACCATGTCATGCGAGTCTGTGTTGTGATCCCGGAAGGTTCGAACATTAATAATGCCGAGGGCCATTGAGGAATAGCGCGCGATCGCCAGGGCACTGGCTGGATGTTTAGGATGTTCAAAGAGGTTGTGTTCACTGAAAAACTTTAAATTAATAAGACCTTACCGGGCAAAATTTGTTTACATTACAAAATTCCCTTCTGTGGTCCTACGACGCCTCGACACTCTGAGACCCAACTGAGATCAGCTCCATTTATCGCGTTACCAATGCCTCGAGACTAATCTCCCACGTTTAAGAAACACCTAAGAGGTCCAGAATTGCAGCCAATCATGCAGAAAAGAGGAGAACACTCAACTGATGAAACGAGAAACTGTACTGCATTTAGAATTAAATATCACCTCGCTGTTAACATTGCGTTTTATTTCAAAGCTCGTCCTTGGGTAAGGTAAAGCGGACTAATCCCTTGAACATTCATGATCGGAATCTCCGAACTTCAGTGCAATTTTTCACGTTTCTTCGTCGATTCTTTTGCCAAAATATTTAATCCAATGCATTCCATGTGGTCCCTCATAAAAACCGTTCACACCTAGAATCCTGACCACATGCGTGCACATGCCCCAGACAACTTTGAAATGAAATTGCAGCCGAATTCCACTCGGAACGATACAATCAACAACACCCATTACACACCCTCCGATTCCTGCCGCAGAGCGCTCTTAAGGCCATTCAAACCAAACAGCCCCCAGATCCCCAGGAAGCAGGAAGAAATAAAGAAAGAACCAGAAATCCCTTCACCGTCACGAGGATAATTCAACGTCAATCACCAGACAGCGCGGATCCCTGGCCGAACGAATTGTATCACTCAGTTGAGTGCGAAATTACTCCCCCTCACCACCCATCATCTTTGCGCACGCATTTGCGTAATGCCGTCAAGCGTAAGGCAGCCGAACCACCAGCGAAAAAAAACAGAAATGCCTGACAGGGCAATTTAAAACCCCCCGCGACGCCATTCGAAGCTAGCACCCTCCAAGGTCGGTCGGCCCCACGTCACGCCAGCGGTGGTGAATGCAAACAATTTTATTGACGCCCTGCAAACAGTAACAGGTCATAAATACCGACACGAATCAGCGAACAGCAACTATCCCCTGCAGCCATTAGGCGTCACATCAGGGGGATCATAGCGAGCCGTCAAGCCGTTATCCCCGATGGGAGAACGATGATTTCCCAGGATGTCAACATGATACAGTGACACCGAAAAAGACATCAGCGGTGGCGGCGATTGGGCTTAGGGCGCAGTTAAAGCTGACTCAAGGGTGCTGCGCCCACCAACCCTTCCTGCCATCACCGATGGCAGTCGGGCCAAGGTATCAAGTAAACGTGTTAGATTGCCTGCACATGCCCTTCTGGGGGGCCGTCAGAATTGATCCCCTCAGTGGCCCCAACAATTTCTCAAGACCCCAGACCTGGGCCGTTGTTCCCTGCACCACCGATGGGTCTTGACGCGCACAATTACCATCAGGACTATCATGGCCCGGTAGACTGGGTGGCTGGGTTGGCTGGCTGTCCGCCCTTCGCACACACACTCTCACGCAGGCACTGCCGCCGGAACACATTGCGTGGGCATAAACTGGAAATTTTATTGTTCTCCTCGAATTCCTGTTACACATGGCTGCGGCACGGTGTGGCCGCCTGAAGACAGAACCCGTCCGCCAGGAGGGACGGAGGAGGGGGTATTTAAATTATCGCACGGTTCAGCGTACTACATCAACCCAGCGCCATAGTGTTGTTTAAGTTATTGTAATAGAAGAAGGATATGAATTCCACTGGTATCGTCCTTGCTAGGGGGTTGCTCCGTTCTCCGTGCTCCGCACATCGTCCCTAGCGCTACTTTGTTATGCATTTGATGTGTGAAAAGGTTGGCAAAAAGGGATTTCGCTATCTCCTGATTGTTGGCATTCACCGCCATCCTCGGCCATTTGTGAGTGTATCCTTTCGTTCGCTGAGCTAAGATGAGCTCCTTGCGAGGGCGAGTATGTGCATCCCACACAATGAGACATCATCAAGATACGAAAATTTAATAAAACTACAAAAGGAAGTGGGCCATCGGTGAGTGTCGGTGGGGTGGGGTGGGAGTTGGGAAAATATGATTTACAAGTCGTTGCTTTGCATATAAATTGACGAGGGACGAGGGCGATGACGGGCACTGGCATTGTCTATCCTCGAAACGATGATGTCCACTGCAACCGGGAAAATGGGATGTTTATTCAAAGAAAATTCCTTAAGGAAATGAGGACATCTTTTTCGAGATTTTTCATTTCCTCTTTGACATGAGATTAGGTTTATTGCCTTCGCTCTGTCTGGTCGGAGGGATGTGTTGGGGCTTTGTGATTTATGGCCGAATTTTGGCCGAGCTGGGAGTGGATGGGTTACAACTGGCCATGTGCGTGTTTAAGGCATTAAATGACGGAGTCGACGTAAGTAGATGATGGATGTCGGCAGTTGGGTTGCTGAACAGGTTGCCCTGGAAGATGCCTTGTTCAGGGGAGGATCCACGAAGAATCTCGGGCAAATGAAGTGCAATCAAACTCAAATGATCTTTCTCCTTGAAGGAACCTAATGATTGAGGAGTGATGAGTGAAAATTCAAAACAAACAGTGACCTTATTTGATCTGTTTAGTGACTATCCCTCGCACAGTCACTGTGGCACGCAGTAGCATTACAACTCGGCCACCCTACAAGTCTTAGCAGTCTTGGTCTCTTGACGCTTGGGATCGGGTCTCAACTTCCGCTTGTAGCCGACTTAATGCATCAGTGCTTTTTTGTCTGTCTGGTAAACCGTCCAGCTCGGCCTTGCTGGTTGCGGCTATGGCCTCGCGGTCTGTGACGATCTTGAACCGCCTCCCGAGGAGATAGACCCGGAACGGGCCCAAGCCTTCGACTATAAACAAGACCATGATATCGTTCGAGAGGTATTTCATTTCGTGTCCGGAAAGCCAGTGTGAGGTGGTGCACGAGTGTTATTTTTCCATCGCCTCTTCCTGTCTTTCCGTCCCCGAAGTTGCGGGGGGTATTGCCCATCGTCCCCAGTTTTCTAGACATTTTGGGGAAAAAAAACATACGAGTGCCTGGACGTCCATGGGGGTCGGAAAGTGCGAGTCCTCCTGTTGCTTGGTCGGGGCCCCACGCTCTATTGGGGCTTGTAAAGATTAACTTTTGCCTCCATTGAGTCATAGTCACGTGTTCGTCAGGACCAACGCTTTTTCAACTTGAACGGTTTTGCTGGCGATCGAGATGTGGTCCAGGTGCACCTCGATGTCTCCCTTCCTCTGGCGTGCCTTGAAAACATTCATACACGATTCGAACACTGCATCATTCGGTTAAGTTCAGCCACCGCTCCTCTACGCAAATCTGGTGACGTCCCGATGCCGGCTCCAGCGTCGTGAAGACTTTGTTGCCGGCCAGTGACTCAACCATCTCCTCCACCACTCGCATGGGGAACTGTCACCTTATTCAGTCTCCCATTCCATCCTTTGCCCTGCGAATCCGGCTCGAAGGACCAATTTTCACAATTCTTCGAGGAACAAGCAAATATCTTAGGACTCCGCCGCAGCAACTCTCGTGTTTTGTGGTGGCAGTGTGAACCGCCGTCGGTCTACTTTGCCACTGCAACCTAGTCTACCCGCCTAGACAAGATGTCAGGAGGAGCTGAAAAGTGTCCTTATCTCGTTGTTACACCAACAGAGATAGACACAGCTCAATGTCAAGCACCTGCTCGTCAGGCAATGTCAAAAAGATGCACAACCACCACTCAAATCCCTGAGCATCCGCTTCCAACGACAAGTCATGCATTTGAGAATAAATCCATCCGACAGATTCCAGACAAATTGCATTATGTATTCCAGAACTAACACACTCGCACGTTAATCATTCCGCGAAAATCCGAGTGCCAGCGGAGGGAAGTCAAGCAACACGTGTTCCCAGGAAATACGTACATCCAACCACCTGTTGCGCGCTCGCAGCTGGCTCGAGTGCCAGAGCAGCGTTGTTAGCACCCGATTCCCTGCCGCCGGCATTGTTTCCATTCACTGACTCGCCCTGTGGGTGCTCGCTCGTAGAGTCAGAGCGGTAGCTCAGCAAACCGTGGCATGAGAAATAATGCAATAATTCATTAACGGAATCATCATGTATCTGCTAACGCCACCGTGCGTCGCGTCTCGCCCGTGATGTATGCTGGGTTCTCCCCGGCACAGACGTGCTGCCACTTAGAGCTCGTAATCACTCATGGGCTGCGATTAAATAATCCCATCGACGCGCCACACTGCGCCACCCAAATGCTAACCGAGTTAACACGAATTGATTGCATCCAACGCACTCGATGGGAATGCATGCATCCGAGGCGTATCTTTGGACAGCATCGCAACCTCGTAGGTGACCGATGCGAGGAGGTGGAGAAAAGAAAGTGCCCGCTCACAATGGTGACAGATACTTTCGGTTGTAGTTTGCATCCACTGCAAGGGGCGGATCGCCATGGCGCTGGAGTCTAGTATGCGCGGATGTCGCGCGGATGGAATTTCACTTCGTTCATCCTTTCACCTTTCTACTTGCGCATGCAGGCCAATTGCTCTTAACGTCGTCGTCGTCTGGAAAGTGAAATGCTTCGCAGATGCGCTGTATCTGGATGCGAATGGATGAGGTGCTCATTACGTGTTTGATTAAGTGCGACCGATTAACAGCGAGTGTCCGTGATTTCTTTTGTCGCCGTCGCTGATGTTTGGGATGGGGCCGTCATCTTGAAGCCTCCTTAGCACACCCAAGAGGGGTCTATGAATACTTAATCGCCTTTCGCTCGTTTGTTTGACTTATGCCTTCTGTGTGTCTGTGTGTGTTGTGGCTTTCGAGAGAGTCCCTCACGTCTGCAGGCGGGTCATTGTCTGAGGTTCGTCAACCCCCGTGCTTTTTACCTCTAATCGCCTGGGCTGACCAGTTTGCGTTGGGGTTCCCCGTATCATGGACTTTATGATTAGGGAGCCCAGGTAAGACACCGGGCCAGACGGTATAAAATATGCAGGTCTGATGGCGGGTTACATGGGGCGTGACAGTGATGGGAGAAGGTACCGAAATAGTCCACCCAATCAGTCGAACGGGCCCCAGCAGCGGTCTGTGCAGCAATTTGCTGCGTAATGCGAAAAAAAATGCCCCTTCGCAGAGTCAGCCCTGACTCGTGTTACTCACCGCAGCACCACAAGTCAAAGCCAGCGGCAAACAATTCCAAAACTCCTCAATCAGTCACAATTACCTCGTGGCAAAGTGCGGAAAAAAATATGTGGCACACCACCGCAATTAGTCTCGCCAAACGGAGGCAATTAGCTGTCAATGCTTCCCCATCTGTGAGCTCTCACCTTGAGCATTGTTCAAGCCGTAGACTCTCATGAACATCCACGCTTCGCGCATTGATTACATCACCGCTGCCGCCATCCGAAAGCCTGACATCCAAATCCAATTTGAAGCCTCCGCACTCGGCGCGGGAGAAAGAAGATCTTAGTGGCTGACGAAGCAGTGACAATTGGACATTCCCGGCAACTTGAGTCACGATCATTGATTCAACGGACCGTGGAACGGGGACTGTGCTACGAACGCAACCCGTTGCATGCATGTTTCATGCTCTTATGCGTGCCTGCCGGCAGTTCCAGGGCGACGCGGCGAGGCATAGTGTGGGGACCCCAAGCGAGGTGGTAGGAGGTTTCCTGCTTCCACTCGAAAGTGGCACTGCCTGCCAGGCAGAGGTATGTAATCAACAACATGTCACCCTGTGATTGTTGCAAATTGCAGAGCAGTATGCAAAAATAACTGTCTGCAATTGAGTGGGTGGAACGAGCCGAGGGCGCCACAAGTGGAGCTGCACCGTCGCTCTAGTGTCCACTTGAGATCGTAAATTTCACCGGCTCAAGGTGTTCGCAAACTGCCAACAAACGTGCAACCTGGGCTATGGAATTTCGCCGAAGACGAACGACAGAGATGAGAACCTGTTCAGTGGTTGCACACAGAGTCCCTCTCGGGAGGCGCTGGATCAATAAACGCCTCAAATTGCTTAGGAATGCCTAATTAACGCGGAGAACTTGTTAAGCGAGTCCGCGGCGCGGTGCGGTGGCTGGTTCAGTCTTGCGGTTGGCCAGGCCAGGCAATGAATCTGGGAGACATCGCGAGATGCTGGGGCAAGGGATTAACGTCGGGACAGTCATGAGGGTATTCATCTCTAGCAGTATTTGATCTGAGAGCCTCTGGAGAGTATTAATCGAGTGGAAACTTGGTAACTGTCCTTCCAACCGTTCTGCAAAATCAAGTCGAGGTCCCGTAACGATGGTCAGCAGTCCTTCGTTGTCAATCCCCTCAAGACTGCAGAATGACATCATGCCATCACCCACTACAGTGGAAATAAAATCCAACCATCACAGATTAAAATATCTGTTGTCTTATCTACCCGCACTTGACACTCTTATCTGCGGCGGTGGCGGGGGCAGCACGTAAGCACCACTTGCAACCACATTCGTGTACGTGTAGCGACGTCTTGATTGCGTTTTCGATTTACATTTCATTTCTCGGAGACACTCGATGTTCGCCCGGCAAAGTGAGTGGAAATCTGCAAATGTTAACATTCATTCGCTCTCGCCACCACCGTTGTCGTCGAACCGTCTTCAGACCCGTCATTGTCTCCGGGTTCTGGATTTCTTCAGCCATCAACGGTTACGATGGCAGTAACAATACAATTTCAGATGTCGATAGTTTCTCCAAATCGATTTGCCGATACCGTCGCCACTCGTCGGTACCTACATGTGCTGCACACCGGATTCGATGCACGACGGAGACATGCGATGCAGATGCACACACCGAATGGAATTTGATTGCACTCTGAAGTGGCGATTGGGAGCGTCTCGGTGAACCGAAATAAAATAGTTTACTGTGATTTTCAATAGAGATCAGTGATTGCGGGTGGATGTGGATTCATTTTGTCATAAATTTGCGGCATAATCGAAGTCGATATGGGTAACTCAACAGCAAGTATGACTTGAGTGCATTTGATGTCAAGTCTGTGAAAGGACTTACCTGATGATTTTGGCAAGGTTTCATGCATTCTTCTGGTTAAGGAGATGTCGGATTGAAATGTCAAGAGCTGAGAGAGAGGAGGAGATGATGCATCCGCAACCAAGGGCTTAGGAGGGAGGGCGGTTCTTGGGTGGTTCCTAATAAAAGCTTGTTTGGGAGACTGTCGAGAGTGCACAACATTCGATCAGGTTGGCTTCCGGGTAATCACACAATGGTTGTACATGATTTCTTTTTCAGCGGCAGGAAATCCAATTGACATTCCTTCTGTACTTGGAAGGTCAAAGGCCCGTAAGCGGCTTGAGCCTGAGATACCGCTTGTGTCCTGACTTGACAGCACTGAACACGGTGCTTTCATCAATCGCCATCAAGTCATGTCTTTCGGTCGGAGTTTTGTTACAGAAACTGTGACACGAGAAGATTATATATTAGATAGGTGTTGTTTTTAATAAACTAGTTTTGCTGTTGAAAAAAGAGAAAAAAATACGTACTCCCTTAGAGAGCTAAATACTCCCCTCGAGACCTTTCAAATACTCCTGAAACGGCAGCCCTGCGTCCAGTAGTCTTGGCGAAGTTTTCTCATCTTCCTCGGCCATTTTGTTTTGCCTACATCACCTAAGCATTCATGACCTGCTTCTCTCTGCGTCTTAAAAAATTTTCTTGTCTTTCTCTATTTTCGTTCTCTCTCATAGGCTCTCTCTCATAGTGTGTACTATATCAACAGCTTGGCTTCACGAATTTTGTATAAATAGACAGCGACAACTTCTCATTTAGATCGTATTTTTTAACATCTTTATTATTTGATGGAAAATATTGTGCTTACTACTCCGTAACCGACATTTTTATGCAATAAACAATTACAGCGCAAAATAATTTTCAAAAAATCTGAAATGATGGTAAAAAAAACCCGCGCAACTTCTATAGAAAATGTTTAAATGGCAAGTCGTTTATAAAACGGGCAAGTAGTTTTTCTAGAGAACATTGGGTTACTTACTTACTTATTTAAGGTGGCGCTACAGTCAGAGATGGACCTGGGCCTCAACCAACAAGCGTCTCCAGTCAGCTCGATCTTTAGCTAGCTGTCTCCAGTTTCGCACGCATAGTTGGTTGAGGTCCCTTTCCACTTGCGTGCGCCACCTGAGTCGCGGTCTTCCTCTACTGCGCCGTCCCTCGGGGGTGGATTCGAAGACTTTTCGGGCCGGAGCATTGGTTTCCATCCGCTCTACATGACCTAGCCACCTCAATCGTTGGATCTTCACTCTTCTGGCTAAGTCGATGCCGCTAAACAGCCCGTATAGTTCGTCATTATATCTCCTCCTCCACTCACCATCTATGCAGACGGGACCGAAAATCACACGAAGAATTTTCCTCTCGAAGCAACCAAGAGCAGCTTAATCCGCTTTTGATAAAGTCCATGCCTCCGCGCCATATAGCAGGACTGGGACGATTAAGGTCTTGTAAAGCGTTAGCTGGGTTGTTCGAGAGAGGGCTTTGTTTACCAATTGCTTTCAAAGGCAAGAGCTATTCTTCGTTTGATTTCAATGCTGGTGTCGTTGTCTGAATTGATAGCGGTGCCTAGGTAGACAAAGCTTTTGACTACCTCAAAGTTATATCTGTCTGCTGTGACGTTCTGACCGAGACGTCGGTGTTGGGTGACCTTTCTCGTTGACAGCATATACTTGGTCTTACCCTCGTTTACCTCTAAACCCATCTTCGCGGCCTCCGTTGCAATACCCACAAAAGCGCCATTGACATCACGCTGTGTTCTTCCGATAATGTCAATATCGTCGGCATATACGAGTAGTTGGACGGACTTCTGAAAGATTGTTCCTCTGGTGGTGGCGTTCGATTTTTGAACAATTCTTTCAAGAACGATGTTAAAAAAGTCGCCTTGTCTGAATCCTTTTTTGACATCAAAGGTCTCGGTTAGGTCTTTACCGACTTTGATGGCGCAGTGTGCATTCTCCATCGTCATCCTACACAAACGGACGAGTTTGGTAGGGATGCCAAAACTAGACATTGCTCTGTATATCTCGTCTCTATAAATGCTATCATACGCGGCCTTAAAATCGATAAAAAGGTGGTGGGTATCGATTTGTTGCTCCTGGGTTTTCTCCAAAATCTTGGGTTATTGCTTAAAATTATTTGAGTTGAGGCACATGGCACTACTCTGTACGGCTACAATCGCGTATTCGCTCAAATTTAGACGAAATGAAAATGCGACTCCTATTTCGAAGCTATTTAGTGGTAACAACGAAGCGATGCTACGATTGTCTAAGAAGAATGCCCCATGGGCAATGTCCTACTCGAAGTGAAGGCACTACACAAGCAGAGAAGGTGCTGGATAGCCTCGTCCTTCTCTTCACCTCTGCAGAAGTCTGTAAAAGAAAGATCTCAACATAGAGCAAATCGCACAACCGCAACCCATTAATGGCCAGCGGCAACCAGAAGAGCCAGAAAGTTGACATTTTGAACTCTGTTTACTGGATACTTAAGCAATAATCAACAAACTTTTTCTTGAGCACCGGGGTTCATATGGACGGTCTGGGCTATATTCAACAAAATTCTCGATTTTCTGTTATTGGGTCTATAACTTAATTCGTGCGGTTTACTAAGAGATGGCGCAGCTTGTATTATTCCATTGGAACATGCGTTGGAAAGCTACTGTCATTGTACGTCATTTCAGTATATGTCATTCATTTGAAGCGTAAAAGACAATAATTCTTGTTCACTCAAATATATCGAAGTTTGGGGCTGAAAAAGCGGGGAGTTCTCCTTCATTACTTTAATATGAAGAAAACTTCTGCCGAAAGTCATCGTATTTTAGTGGAAATTTATGGTGAACTAGCGCAAGTTCAGAGCGAACGTGCCAAAAGTGGTTTGCACGATTTTAATTTTGGCTTGGCCAACCTGCCAAATCCACGGCAAAGCCGAATATTCATGGCGCGAAGGTAATGCTCTGTATTTGGTGGGATCAGAAGGGTGTGCTGTATGATGAGCTGCTAAAGCTGGATGACAACACTACCGAACACAATTAATCCGTTTGAAGAGAGCAGTAGCCACAAAACGCCCGGAATATGCGACCGTCTGGTCGAGGCAATAATTTTCCATCATGACAACGCACCACGTTGCTATTCCGGTTAAGGACTATTTAGACAATCGTGGATGGGAGGTTTTACCCCACCTGCCTTATAGCCCATACCTTGCACCTTCGGACTACCATTTGTCCATCAGTCGATGCAGAACGCCCTCACTGAACACCGGTTCACATCAGAGAAGAATATCAAAAATTGGCTTGATTCATTCTTTGCTGCCAAGTCGGGATGGATCCACAAATTGACAGAAAGATGGGGAAAAACGCATCTTGCTTCCGCACATTTTCTGTTACAACATAGTGGCCAACATTGTCGCACCGTTGTATATACTCCCAGGACTCCCGTGGACGGCGATAATTTGTCGGTGGGGTTTTTTTATCTGGCGTCTTAATTCCAGCTGACTAAAAGCGCCTCCTGCGTTTCTGTGCAGCATAGCCATGCATTCTGCAATGATACGTCCAAAAGCCAGGTGAAGATTGTTTCAAACCCGGCTCTTCGCATGGCTTAAAAACTAACTCGGTTCGTAGACCCAAGTCATTAGCCCAGTATCCTCTTTTACCGCGTACAAATGAGTAACCATCCATCCACCCATTTCATCTCATTTAAGTTTATATGAGGATTTGAATTTCCTGTGTACACTGCATACTGGTTGGTTTCCTTGCAAAGCATTCGAAGTATCTCTTCATCGAAGAATTCTTCAAACAACTCAGATGTTTACAAACCGTGAAGTCACAATCTGGAAAAAGGCCAATCGCACCAACGTCGTCATCCTCAAGCCATAAAATTGGTGTTTCTTTTGATCGTTTTGAAGCTGGTGCAGGACCAGATGCGCTTGGATCCCCTTATCTTCCGAGGTGTGATAGGAGCCTCTAAGATGCATTGAGCTAAGTCCTCTGCTACTACCGGTAACTGTTTGTTAGTTGATTTCAGGATTTGCTGGTTACTACACAAATGTTTGCGTCGGCAATCTTTGACTGGCTTTCGAAATTCACTATGAACTTCCGATGGTTTTATTTGTTTGACAATTAACTGACAACGGGCCATCATCTGATTTCTGTTTAGGTTTCCAACCGTCTTCGTCTCCGGAATCTTCATCTGAATCGACATTTGGTGGCTCAATAAATACCGATTGTACTTCACCATCATCGTCATCCAATGTTTTCAGCTCTGATAGGTAGTCTATCACCTGTTCCACACTCATTCCGTATCTAAGAATAAGCGTAACATAAAGAATACACATTCAAAAAAAATGCACTGGGTATGATCCAGCGGGGCCATATGGACTCCGAGTCACGAGACAAGATCCTGGCTCGCCGGGATGTTTCTGATCGTCTTAATTTTTTTGTAAATAATCATCTATTCGTTAACTAAAACATTTCGTAAATATTTTTTCAACTTGTGATGATAATTACAAACTCTACTTACCGTTTCTGTCGTGCCACGTTTTCACTTTTTTTTTTAAATCACATCCACAAGCTACTTCTTCACCAAAATAAGCTCAACTGATCTGAATTTAATTTTATTGTGTCCTTTATACTTTTCTCGTTGCGATGTAAGTGCGACAATAGCAATCGGGAGCTCATTAAAAATTGCATTTATCCCCAAAACGTACCATTGCGGGGGGTTCCATATGGCGCCGCTGGAATGGCTTAAAGGGCTACCAATGGTTGGCATCACTGCTAACTGGCAACTCGAATTTGCGATTAGAATCACTCAAAACTGTAGGACTTAATCTGAGCAAAAGGACAAGTTCAGACATCGGTCAAAATTTCTCCAAATTTTGGGACATCCATTTCATTGCATGTATGGACTTGATGTTGCAGCGTAGCCGAGCGGAGGAATGTTTCACACTGGGAGAGTTGAGGATGAGTCATATTTTTTTTGCAGATGACTCAGTTATCCTCCAACTCCAGTGCACACTCGATAGGCTTGTGGCCATGCTGTGCTGATGCTGGAATGAAGGTTAGTGTGCACAAATCGGAGGTTATGGTCATCTCCAGAGCGGCTGTTCAATGCACTCTACAGGTCCCATTGAAGCAGGTGGAGAAGTATAAGTATCTCGGAGCGAAGGGAGGAGTAATGCTGAGCTTTCCTATGGGATCGGTTGAGTAGGGTCAATTTTGAAACAGCTTGCATGGTCTTTAACCAGGAAGCCTGTCGTCAAAGCCAAGTTAGCTGTTTTCAACTCTCACCTTATTTTTAATCGCTACAATTCGGGGTGGACCTGGGCCTCAGTAAACAAGCCTCTTCAACTAGCGACCTCTATCTAGCTGCCTGCAGTGTCGCACGCCAAGTTGGTTGCCACAGTCAACAAGCCTGTTCAACTAGCGATGTCTGGCTAGCTGAATGCAGTGTCGCACGCCAAGATGGTTGTGGTCCTTCACCACCTGGGCGCGCCACCTTAAACGCGGGCGTCCTCTGTTGCGTTGTCCCCACGGTTCTGAGCCGAAGACTCTTCGCATCGATGCTGAGTTGTCCGTACGGTCTACATCTCACAGCCACCTTAGACGTTGCATCGGTAGACGTCCAGCTGTACAGCCCGTACACTTCGTGATTGAATCTCCTCCTCCGAAGTCCGTCAACGCGAACAGGACCAGAGATCGCACGCAGAATTTTTTCTCTCCAAGGAGACCAAGGGCTTCCTCATCCACTTTTGAAATTGTCCATGCTTCCGCACCGTACAGCAGGACTGGGGCGATCAAGGACTTATATAAAGCCACCTTGGTCCATCGAGAGGTGGCTCTGTTACTCAATTGCCTCTTGAGCCCATAGAAACAGCCGTTAGCAGCAGTTTCTCCGCGTTTGATGTCGGTACTGATGTTGATCTCACTGTTTACTGCGGAGCCGAGGTAGACGAAGTCCTTGACCAAGACGTCGGTGTTTTGTGTCCTTTCTTGAGGACAGCATGTACTCGCCCTGGCAGAGTCACGACTAGTTGGTTGGACCAAGTCCAAATGCTGATGAATGGCGGAGGAGCAAGTTGCCTGGAGGTCTCTAGTGAGTGGTCTACCCCCGCGAAGATGATGACGAAACAGACCCTGAATCTGAACAAAACACTGCCAGTTTGGAATCGCTAAATGAGGTATAGCACTGCAGAATGTCGACCGTGAATCCAAATGCAGTTCCACCAAGTTCGACTAAATGATGAAGAAGCCAACGTGGGTCCCCGAATTTGGGATCTAAATGTTGTCCAGAAGCTTAAAGAGGTGGAAAATTGGTGTTGAGCACAGTTCACGTGGAGAAACAACGGAACTGGAAAGCCTTGCGCCTAAATCCGATTGCCTTCATCATCCGAATGATTTGTCGCAACCAATTGGAATGCCTTAACAACAATCGAGGAGAGCCGAGCAGTGGCGGCGTATAATTGAATCGTATTTCCGCTTGCAATCAGACAAAGGATGGAATTGACCACAAACAGACTCATCGAGAGCACAGGAATCTTTAATTGTCCGGATAGTTTATGTTTCGAAACAGAGCAGAGCGTGCAGAAGGGCTCGTAAACATTATTGATGAGCATCCCCCAATGAATGGAGTCCAACCACAGTCGCAAAAGCAAACGACCACAATCCAGAGCTGAAACTCCGAAGTGGAGTTTGTGCCCGAATCGTTGCATCCTTGTAATTCGGTTAATTAAGGCCAGGCACACAGTTGCACAGTTGCACAGTTGCACAGAAGCATGTTACATGTTACTGCCTGCAGAGTTGCCTTAAATGGACCTATGGGGCTTGAATAATCTGCAACGCATTCTGCACTCCACGAAAACTAAGATCCAACAGGGCTCCTTCAGACATCAGATTGTCTGCATACTCGATTCACATGAGCCCTCCCGTCCGTAGGAGCCCGCTCAAAGGGACGACATAACTCATCCATGGATGTGAAGCGATGCAGAAGGCAGTGAGGCTTACATGCACCCAACCCCCGCCTCGCTCACAACTAAACAAGTAATTATCCCAACAAATATTAATTACATTGTGTAACTGTATCATTAAAATGAATTTCTGCCTATTTGGGGGCTCAAAAGTGCGGAAGATATCCTTGCTGGCACACTCCAAGAGCATCTTGAGCAGCCAGAGCCCAAACATACACACACACACACACACGTAGAACGCAAAGAAAGGAACCTTCGAGCTTCTAATTAAAACCCAGAAGTGCTGTGCAAGAACTCCAGCCCACTTACGCCCGCAGGGTTAATCTTAACCAGCCCCAAGCACATATTAACACACGAATCCTTGTTAATAAATCCCACAAAATACACACAGAAGCGATCGTAAGGAGTGCGTCTACGGCGTCAATGGCAGCAACGGCGCGGCGTCAATGTGGTCTTTGACGACATTTATAGTCGTTGTCGTCATGTTACAGCGCACACTTGCTTGCGATAATGATGTGAAAAGGATCCCTAACTCGTGGCCAGTCGCAGAGTCGTGTTGCCTTGTCCTCGCGTTGAATGGGTGTGTTTCCTTCCTCTTCTGTGTCCAACATAATGCAGCGCCGTGCACGACGTCACTCAGCGCCAAGTCCAATGCGTGATTCATGATTACCGAGGCGTAAAAAACACTTTCTGCGCGAAGGATAATGTGTGACTGCAAGTCTTCGAAGGATATTTAAGTGCCCGGCTATGGACGTACTCTCCTGCAGTCCACGGCACCATCAGAGGTGTGTGTGTTAATTAACTTAAGCTCGGGGGTTACATTCGAACTGTGCTCTCTCGAAACAAGCAACATTCTTCTTCTGTGCCGACGTGAACGTTGGCGCTAGAGTTGTTTGCTTGCCAAGGACTGCTATCCAAGCAACATCGAAGGAGAGCGGCATGTTTGGTGGGTCCGTGTTATTTAAACGAGCACTCTCCCATGTGGTGAGGACATCTCCTAATTGCAATTAAAAATATTGCAACCAAATTATAATGAAGCTGCCTTGAGTTGTGTGGCGCTGGTGAGTGTTTGTGTGTGTGTGTGGGGGGGCATCCCTTTTGATCCTTTGGCAAGACTTTCACCGAAACGAGTAAATCTCCTGGAAGCGCTTCAAGTTCATTGTACCTTAAGTCGGAGACGAGCGGTATTTTATTCGAAACGTCTGGAGTGTGCTTTAAAGCAGAACCCTGTGATGTTACGAGGAACTCCTGCTTTGAGATTGTTTTATGCTTTGAGTGCTGGAGACAGACAAATATAATGTTGAATGGATGATGGGACTCAAGGAAGCCCTTTGTATGAAGGACATAACGATTGATTTAAGTTGGGAGCGCTTGACTTTTCATTCAATGTAGTGCTCTGGTCTGAATGCGGTTTGTGTAAGCAAAGAGCTGGGGCCTGAGAAGTCATTCCTGTGGTACATGACGCGTATGAGAGGGTGGGCCATCTAAATGTGATGGAAATCTCCATGACGGATTTTTTAATCGTAATTTAATCAGTTTCTCCGTCCTTTGCTAAGATCCTGAGACCTGAGAATATTTGGGAAGGAATAGTAGGGACAACGAAGAAGACCTTAACCATGCAAGTTGTTTTCAATCAGTCCATACGTGACTTGCACTTGGCATACGTGACTTGCACTCCCCTCTCTGAGCTGATAAAAACATGGTTGTCTCAACTATGGTCAATAAGTTCTCCTCGATGAGTTTCATGATTCAGCATATCATGTGGAGAAAATCAGAAATCCACCAAAACTACGTTATGCCACCTCTTCATTTCCCCTTCCAGAGATGTACCCACTTGTCAATTTCTTCAACTTCAAGTAAATTCAATAAACAAGGCCCCAGGCCATCAGCAAGTCGCGTGCCGGAGGTAAATAAACTTTATGCGTTCCCATAAGAATCTCATCAAAAATTCACTCCCCCTTGAATGGGAACACAGCCCCCCCTGCCCCCTCCTTGCGGTTGCTGAAGTTGCTTCCCTTATTCGCACCCGGACACCCACTGGGTGGAAGGAACACCCAAACCTGTGCACTACCATATCGAATTTCAAATAAATTTCACGACTAACTTTGCCATTTGACATTGCCACAGACGCCAGCGCAAATACACCCACACGCCCTTCGTTGTTCCAAGTCTCCGGGCAGTCTTCACCTCAGACTGCAATCGCTGGGGCAGATGAATTGACTGTTTTTTTTTTTCTCGGAACCAACTCTATCCAAACGATCAACGAACGAGAAACTCACTGTATCCTGGCAGAGGGTGGGCAAAAGGAATAAGACGTACACCAAGACGAGGACAGGTTACGATGTGGGAAAAGAAGACTCACTCAGGCAGGCCCCAGTGCACGGTCATTTGCATAACACAAAATTACAGTGTACCAGCAGTTCGCTTTGCAAGGAATTAAGTACTCCGAGGGAAGGGATCTTCCATTCAGGTAGTGCGAGTGGTGTGGGAACCGATCCAAGTCTATGATAGTCTGAGATGCCTGCTTTCAGTTTAAGGTCGATTATGGGAAGTTTCTCAGTTTCACTGGCTTCAGTGTATTCAGTCGTCATGAAGTCACAGACAAACTGTCAATCTTTCAGCGTGCCTATGACAAGGACAGATCTGTCGAAACAGCACTACACTTGCTTGTTGGCACTATAGGAAGGAAATAACCCTTACTGTCGACCTTGAGGGGGCCTTTAATAATACTGAACCCCATGCAATAACCTCAGCACTCAACAGGCTCGGGATCGAAAAGTGGCTTTTATTCACCAGCTTCTCAATAACAGAGCCTTCAGCTCGAAGCTTGGTGAAACCACGATCCGCAAATCTGTGAACAGAGGCACGCCACAGGGCGGTGTACTCTCCCCTCTCTTGTGGAACGTTGTGGTGAACGAACTGCTCGTGACAGTGGAAAGGACTGGGTGCAAGGTGATTGCCTAGGCGGTATCTGGTAAATTTGTAACCGCGATCAGGGATATCTCTGGAGAATGCGCCCTAGGGGTCAACCCAGAAAACACGGACCTAGTCCTCTTTACTAGGAAGTACAACATCCCCGACCCCTTTATGCGGGACCCCCTTAAAGCTAAATGACACCACGAAATTCTTAGGTCCTCTTTTAGACACCAAACTAAACTTTAAGCTTAATATCCACGAACCTGTCTAGAAGGCCTCCACAGCTCTCTAGGGCCATAGGGTGCAAATGGGACCAACAACCCCGTAGTCCCCTATTCGTTTCGGTAGTCAGGCCCATACTGCTGTATGGCGTCGCAATCTGGTGGTCTGCACTCGAAAAGAAAATCAACCTCATACCACTCGCCAGTGTGAGGTGTTGGCGTGCCTAAGTATCAGCGGAGCATTAATGACTACCTCCTCCGTTGCATACCTGCCACCAATAGAACTAGTTGGCAGGCAGGCAGCAACTAATACGGCGATTAGACTGAGATCGCTGCACAACTGGAAAGTGGATACAGTTCTATTCCCATACATATAGACCTCAAGTCAGACCTCAGTACAGACCTCATCCCCCCTGATCTGGGAGTCTGAACACCAGACGTCGGATGGTCCTCTGCGAATCTTCGCAGACAGATCGAAGATGGATACAGGTGTGGGTGCCGGTGTCTATTCCAAGGATCTAAACATTCAGCTGTCTTACCGAATCACTGTAGCGTCTTTCAGGCTGAAACTACAGCGATTAAGGAAGCTCTGTCCTGGCTAAAAAACAATGTAATGCCAAACACAGACATCATCATCTGTTCCGACAGCCGGGCGGCGATCAAATCTCTGAACTGAGTCACTTGTAACTTCGGGACTTCTCTTAACGAGATGGCCAAGTATTTTAACATCCAACTTATGTGGGTGCCGGGACACTGTGACATTCCAGAGAATTGCAGAGCGGACGAACTCGCACAGTTTCTGTAATCCTTCCGGGTGGAGACCCACCCTTCATGCCTATCGCTACTATAAAACCTCTGCTAAGGCTGGAAGCTCTAGCTCAAAGCAGATGGGGTAATGGCACAGGATGCCTCGTTACCAAACCACTCTGGCCTGCTGTCGCCCCTGAGCGATCGCTCAAAGTGATTAGTTTAAGCAGGCCGAATCTTAGAGCCCTCATTGGCGTCATAACAGGGCATTGTTCCATTGGAATGCACTCCTCTGCAGAAGTTGCAGGAACGAGGATGAGGAAGGAACCATTGAACGCCTTCTGTCTAGCTGCAGTGCTCTCTCGTCCCGCAGACTCAAACATCTGGAGGCCTACTACTCCGATAATCTGGCTGAACTGGGCAGCATTGGTGTCAGCCATCTCCTTCGCTTTATAAAAAACACTAATTGCTTTGCGGAATGGGTATACACAGATCCGCGTGGTAGCACAATGGGCCTAAGTGTGGTTGCTGCCTTTTCACGCAGTAGTCAGCCCCCTCAACCTAACCTAACCCTCACTGCCTATGCCGTTTTCAATCAAAAGGTCAGTTGGTTTCACCGCGGCTAAAGTCACCTTTTTTGGACCCTTTTTGAGGACCAAGTACTTATTCGGTTTCAAGTTCAGTTGAAGACATTCAGAGTCAGACTCTCCTGTCCTCAATTTGATCCTTGCTTCAATTTTAACTCCATTGTGCCCATGATAGGGAGTCTTAAGCTACAGTGACCCCAACTGTAGTCCTAAAACCAGCCATATTCGTTTGTGAATCCTAGGAGGTTCTCCAATTCAACAACGCGCAGCTCCATGAAGGAGGGCTTTCCTCAAAGCAGCCCTTCTTATTCTCTGTGCTAGAGCTGGGCATTCGCAGAGCCGTTGTTGGATAGATCCTGCTTCTTCCTTAGCGCTTTCCATTCAGCCCTTGATGTAGCTCCAATACTCAGGCCGAGTTCTGGCTCTACCCAGGGCTCCGTCTTCTAGATTTTTCTTTCTGGAGCTGACTGATGTGTACGCCTTTTCTCGGGGGACTGTCCGCCTTTTCATTTCCTTGGATAGCAGTATGCCCCGGCAACCAGCAGTAGGTCATCGCACTTCACCAAGGATATCCCATTGACGCTCTGTCTGCACAGTCTAAACAGCTTCGGTGCGAGAATGTCTGATGCCATTAGTTTTATTTCCGCTTGGCAATCAGAGAAGATGGTGATCGATGATCTCTGGTGATCTCCCAACGCGAGCACCGCCTCGTGTGCGCCACTTCGGCTTGAAAAATGCAGTAGTCGTCCCTTACTGACGAGGATTTTTCGCAGATGTCACTGGGGCAGGTGGTCTTGTCCGTTGATATCCAAAAACTGAGCCTTTTGGACCAAATGCAGCTTACATCCATATCCGAAAATTTAGGCTAACAAATTGCCGCCAATTGCAATATCATCGTAGATCAGAAGAAGGGCAATCGTTCATGCCACCGCCGGGGCGTTGTTCACACCAAACTTGTGGACTGGACATTGGCGTCCGAGTACTTGTCTGCCATTTGGTATGTACTGACTCCATCGAAGATGTCCTGTCGACGTGTCGCTCACCGCATCGATTCAATTTTCTCTACCAAACGTTGAAGTGTCTGCTGGAAAGGATGATCGTGTAAACCGCCAAATGCGGGCAAGTCCGACTTGGTGGACACAAGAGAGCTTCGTCCTTCTTGTGTGCCGGTCCAGTCCGAGGCGAACCTGGATGTCAACCTGAATAGCAAGAGAGCACTTATTTTGATGTCGCTTAAAATCATAATTTGCCACGAAACACGAGAAACGGCGTGTGCCTTAGAAAAATCCTCGCCTCACTTGTACTCCCTCCGACTTGTACCCCTACTCGCTCCGACTTCTTCTTGCCTTCCGCTCATTCTCGATATCTGACAAATAACTCTTATTCCACTGCTGATGGTCTCATGCTGCCGCAGAAGTGGGTAGAGCGGAAGTATTGTCGGAGAATTGGCGTGAGTGTATTACGTCCCTGCAGCCATTACCATAACTCCTACACATGCATTCACCGCCCCCTCCCATTTGTTCAATCGACACACATAACGCCGCCAATTCCCCAACAACACTTGCGTTCCATCCACTTCACATCGCATTAGATTCCATTCTGTGGCAACAAAGTCAATTGCATCTCCCTCCCCGCATGGCCGCCACCCGAAAACGGGTCTGTGCGGACCACAAGGGTGCGGCCGTCGTCTGATTGAAGCGAAGATGCCGTCCCGCATCCCCTTGTGCCATTCAACAATTGGCGAGTGTCCTTTTGCGTTTAACATCGACCCCAACATCCCTCTGGCGCGATTCTCCCGTCATAAATAGCACCCTGATAGGACTTAATCTTTTTGGGTCATCGACAAGCGAAGTTGATCGAGGGGGGCCCAGTCGATGAGTGAGTGGGTGGCGAAAATTCTTTTAATTTGGCTCGAAGCACGTTCTGTGGTCGCAAGGATTAGTCGCACACAGCAATTGTCGGTTCGTCTCATTTTTTGTCTTGTTTTCTGACTTCCATCGGCCACTTCAGAGGTTGTCACGAGTACACGAGTTTGCTGAATGATGGCGGGGGACTTACTTGAAAGTGCACGAGTGCTTTAACACATATTTTGTCCGCATCCAACCAACAGCCCGCGAGCCGCAAGCCATCAAAGGCACGGCGGGAGGGAGGGACAGCGAGAGAACGAAAAATGTTCCTCAAAAGCAAACAAACGCGTATTGTTTTTATCCTTTTTGTATCCTTTTAGGCGTGTGGCCTAATGTTTATTTATTTTCGTTCTTCCACGCCCATTCTGTGGGCTGGCGGCTTTGTGTGGAGCGGGGAGCGGCTGCCAGGTGGCGGTGCTGCGGTGGCGGCGGCGACAGTATTCGGAGTGCTTTCAGGCCATTTAGCAATTCAGGACTCGCACACAGAGCGACTTCATTCAAAAGGGCTTTAATCCTTTCTCTCACATGTGTCCCTCTGCACGAAATCAGGTGAACACGTACATATGTGACAAAACCTCTTTCGAGCATTGTGCGGCTCATTAGGGTGTCGGCTCTTGTGTTTTAAATAAAATATTGTGTTTGCACGCCATTTGGTTGCATAATGGGGCGAGCAAAGCGCCAGGACTCGAGAAGGATGTAAGCCCCCATTGTCATATGCTTCGTCGTTTTTTGAGGTTTAAATGTGATTGAAGAGGTTTTGGGCTTCCGAACAAAGACATGGTCTTAAGTTGATCTTTCTGGGATCTCGTGAGAATGAGTCGAAAGGATTTTTGGATGTCATTTGGAAGAGATTTCTGGAAATGTGAGAGACTGAGACTGGGACTGAGACTGAGACTGAGACTGAGACTGAGACTGAGACTGAGACTGAGACTGAGACTGAGACTGAGACTGAGACTGAGACTGAGACTGAGACTGAGACTGAGACTGAGACTGAGACTGAGACTGAGACTGAGACTGAGACTGAGACTGAGACTGAGACTGAGACTGAGACTGAGACTGAGACTGAGACTGAGACTGAGACTGAGACTGAGACTGAGACTGAGACTGAGACTGAGACTGAGACTGAGACTGAGACTGAGACTGAGACTGAGACTGAGACTGAGACTGAGACTGAGACTGAGACTGAGACTGAGACTGAGACTGAGACTGAGACTGAGACTGAGACTGAGACTGAGACTGAGACTGAGACTGAGACTGAGACTGAGACTGAGACTGAGACTGAGACTGAGACTGAGACTGAGACTGAGACTGAGACTGAGACTGAGACTGAGACTGAGACTGAGACTGAGACTGAGACTGAGACTGAGACTGAGACTGAGACTGAGACTGAGACTGAGACTGAGACTGAGACTGAGACTGAGACTGAGACTGAGACTGAGACTGAGACTGAGACTGAGACTGAGACTGAGACTGAGACTGAGACTGAGACTGAGACTGAGACTGAGACTGAGACTGAGACTGAGACTGAGACTGAGACTGAGACTGAGACTGAGACTGAGACTGAGACTGAGACTGAGACTGAGACTGAGACTGAGACTGAGACTGAGACTGAGACTGAGACTGAGACTGAGACTGAGACTGAGACTGAGACTGAGACTGAGACTGAGACTGAGACTGAGACTGAGACTGAGACTGAGACTGAGACTGAGACTGAGACTGAGACTGAGACTGAGACTGAGACTGAGACTGAGACTGAGACTGAGACTGAGACTGAGACTGAGACTGAGACTGAGACTGAGACTGAGACTGAGACTGAGACTGAGACTGAGACTGAGACTGAGACTGAGACTGAGACTGAGACTGAGACTGAGACTGAGACTGAGACTGAGACTGAGACTGAGACTGAGACTGAGACTGAGACTGAGACTGAGACTGAGACTGAGACTGAGACTGAGACTGAGACTGAGACTGAGACTGAGACTGAGACTGAGACTGAGACTGAGACTGAGACTGAGACTGAGACTGAGACTGAGACTGAGACTGAGACTGAGACTGAGACTGAGACTGAGACTGAGACTGAGACTGAGACTGAGACTGAGACTGAGACTGAGACTGAGACTGAGACTGAGACTGAGACTGAGACTGAGACTGAGACTGAGACTGAGACTGAGACTGAGACTGAGACTGAGACTGAGACTGAGACTGAGACTGAGACTGAGACTGAGACTGAGACTGAGACTGAGACTGAGACTGAGACTGAGACTGAGACTGAGACTGAGACTGAGACTGAGACTGAGACTGAGACTGAGACTGAGACTGAGACTGAGACTGAGACTGAGACTGAGACTGAGACTGAGACTGAGACTGAGACTGAGACTGAGACTGAGACTGAGACTGAGACTGAGACTGAGACTGAGACTGAGACTGAGACTGAGACTGAGACTGAGACTGAGACTGAGACTGAGACTGAGACTGAGACTGAGACTGAGACTGAGACTGAGACTGAGACTGAGACTGAGACTGAGACTGAGACTGAGACTGAGACTGAGACTGAGACTGAGACTGAGACTGAGACTGAGACTGAGACTGAGACTGAGACTGAGACTGAGACTGAGACTGAGACTGAGACTGAGACTGAGACTGAGACTGAGACTGAGACTGAGACTGAGACTGAGACTGAGACTGAGACTGAGACTGAGACTGAGACTGAGACTGAGACTGAGACTGAGACTGAGACTGAGACTGAGACTGAGACTGAGACTGAGACTGAGACTGAGACTGAGACTGAGACTGAGACTGAGACTGAGACTGAGACTGAGACTGAGACTGAGACTGAGACTGAGACTGAGACTGAGACTGAGACTGAGACTGAGACTGAGACTGAGACTGAGACTGAGACTGAGACTGAGACTGAGACTGAGACTGAGACTGAGACTGAGACTGAGACTGAGACTGAGACTGAGACTGAGACTGAGACTGAGACTGAGACTGAGACTGAGACTGAGACTGAGACTGAGACTGAGACTGAGACTGAGACTGAGACTGAGACTGAGACTGAGACTGAGACTGAGACTGAGACTGAGACTGAGACTGAGACTGAGACTGAGACTGAGACTGAGACTGAGACTGAGACTGAGACTGAGACTGAGACTGAGACTGAGACTGAGACTGAGACTGAGACTGAGACTGAGACTGAGACTGAGACTGAGACTGAGACTGAGACTGAGACTGAGACTGAGACTGAGACTGAGACTGAGACTGAGACTGAGACTGAGACTGAGACTGAGACTGAGACTGAGACTGAGACTGAGACTGAGACTGAGACTGAGACTGAGACTGAGACTGAGACTGAGACTGAGACTGAGACTGAGACTGAGACTGAGACTGAGACTGAGACTGAGACTGAGACTGAGACTGAGACTGAGACTGAGACTGAGACTGAGACTGAGACTGAGACTGAGACTGAGACTGAGACTGAGACTGAGACTGAGACTGAGACTGAGACTGAGACTGAGACTGAGACTGAGACTGAGACTGAGACTGAGACTGAGACTGAGACTGAGACTGAGACTGAGACTGAGACTGAGACTGAGACTGAGACTGAGACTGAGACTGAGACTGAGACTGAGACTGAGACTGAGACTGAGACTGAGACTGAGACTGAGACTGAGACTGAGACTGAGACTGAGACTGAGACTGAGACTGAGACTGAGACTGAGACTGAGACTGGGACTGAGACTGGGACTGAGACCGGCACTGAAAATGTGATTCAGGCGTGTCATGCACGCAGCTCTTCACATGATTACAAATTAATCGGCCACAAATGGCATGATGCCCTAATGAGTTACTTTGACTCCGTTCGGAAGTGCATGCTCAAACGAATTCAAATCAAGCCAACATTGTACCGTCTAATCCCCTAAGTTGATAAGTAATCAGTTCGCAAATCGAATTCCGCCTGGTTCCAAGTTCAATACAATCTCTCTAATTGCCTAAGCACCATAGTTCTCCTTGCGGCCACAGCTCTCCACAGTCAAGGCATCCCCACAGACAGAGACGACACACATAATGGTCTTTAAGATATTAAAACTCAAGGCGAACTATCGCATGATTCTGTGGGGGTTGGTGGGTTGCCAATGCGGACGGCGGTGTTGGTGCTGAGGTTGTGCAGAGAGGATGACTAATGTTATGAGGATGTGGCCGCATGTAATCCGTACTCCATACAGCATCCACATCCAAATCAGTGATGTCCGGGCATTAATAAAACAGCACACGGAGCTCTGGAAAATCTCATTTTATACTTGATTTGATGGCCAGTCCAGTCGACATCGTTCGAGTGCTCCTGCAGCAAATCCTGACAGATTATGTGACATTAATTTATTGCATCGAATGAAATTCCTGATCGCCTGCCATCTCGTCCGGGACGGGGTGCGCCTGTGGAGCGACTTGGGACTGGGTGTGGGTGGGGTCTTCGAGTTGAATTCCGATATTAGGCTAATTGTTTTGCATTCCAAATGATTGATACCATGGACCGGGTGGGGGTGCATGGGTGTGTTCTTGTTTCAGGCGAAAGCGACTTGCATTGATTGCATTGCGCCACCGAAGGGGGCCCGTGCGGAGTGTCTGTGCGGTATCGAATGCTATGAATATTTTTGATGAATTTGCCGCAGGATCTCGGGTTGAGCTTAGGGTGTTGGGAGGCGTCGTAGGCCTGAAGCCAGATGATTTGCAATTTGAGAAGAATACAACTTGGCATACTCGCCTGTAAGCTGTCAATTATTTAGACAAATCGCTTCAGCACCCCGATCTCCACCCTCAGCAGCAGTGACATCTGGAAGATATTCGAAGCGCTCGACGGCTGGGACGAACGTTATAAATGTGCAGAGGCAAGGGAAGGCGAGGATATATGCAAGGTCGGAGATTTGTGTGCACTCAGTGCGTTATGATGGTTCTAGCCACTCAATCGAAAGCTAGTGGCATCGCATGTGCCACGGAGACTGCTTCTCAAGGAAGGACAAGAAGACAGATGCGTGATGTCAGTTAGATTGCCTTTATGGGTCATTTAAGGAGTCCATCCTTCCTGTCAAATGAATTGCCTCGTTACAAGATACCCGCACCCCCTTCTGACTATGCACCATGTTTCACAGTGAAAGCGTCAAAACCAAGCGATGGCCGTCAGACGGGAGGCATGTCAAGGCAGCCAAACTCAGGCGGGCCTGTCGTGCATATCGCGTGCTGTGCGGCAATTTGGTTGCATAATTGAGTTGGTTTTATGCATTTTTCAGAAGTTCTGCAGGCTTACGTATCTGTTCGTGTCGTCGGATTCCATTGTAAACGACTGCCAACATTTGGCTTGTAATTTGCTTTGGCAATAGGCGTTGTGTTTGGTGTCACTAACAATTTGTCAAAATTAAATCGTGCCAAACAGTTGCTGACTTTCACTGGAAATATTGGGAAGGGAGGTTGAGCGCTGCTTATTCACTTTTGCTTGAGTTGACGAGCGGGAGACGTATTCAGACGGGACTGATGCATTCATTGTTGGGCGCCATGTTCATCGATTTATTTTGCCGCACCACTTGCTAGTTGTTGCTCAGTGTACTTACCGTTGGACTGGACCGCATCCTTTGGTCCTCTTTTTTTATGTCAAGGCACTGGTCTAAAAACTCTCGATCATCCGAGGCGGCAGGTTGCTTCTAAGAATCCATGGGCCTCGTTGAATGAATTCGAATGTTTATTAGTGTACCTTGTGTTGGGCGCCATCGTGTGTATAGACAAGCAGTGGCCTAAGATGAATTCCCGCATCAAACTTGCTTAACGTTGGGCGGCATATTCACCGGTAGAAGTTACTTCGGCCGTTCCCCAACCTGCGCTTCTCCAGTTGGCCCTCAAGACGGTGTCCTAAGTTCGGCGGTCATTCATTTGCCCGACACGATCCAGCCAACAGACAGTGGCCGTCAACAAATGTGTGTTCATTCAGTTGCCACGCTCATCGGTTAGTTTCGCACTCTTTGCTCCTGGTGTTGACAGCCGAGACGTGCCTAAGCTGGACCGGTCAAGACCATGGAAGTCGTTGAAAGCCTTTCATTGTCAAAAGGTGCTTAGCGTTGGGCGCCACGTTCATCGATTTTAATTCTTGTACGGATGTTCAGAAATTTCTGCCCTTCCACTTTGTACTGAAGGCAGGATCCGAAGGTGTGTCCCAGTTCTCGTAAACCTGCTACCATTAGGCGAATGAATTGTCAAGAAAAAACTCCACCCCCAACCTCACGTAAGAACGTCACAAACTCAGCAACCACATTCCATTGCCGGGCAAATCGAAAGGAATTGCTCCGCACACCGCCTTCAAAATGTCACCAAGGCAACATGTTACCAAAGCCTATGCTCGTCCTGTCACAAACTCCTTCCGAACATCATTTATAAATGTCCATACTTTCGCTCCAGAAGACAGTTGTTTCGCGCAACGGCCCGGGAATGCCAAATTAAACGTTTAATTCATCCCTAATCACATCGATAGCGTCCGCACTCCGTCGTCGGTCGGCCTGTCCAGGACCACGTTCAATCTGTGTCCGTGTGGCTGGCCACCAGCAAAGGCAAAAAGAAACACAACTTTCACCGCACTCTTGATTAATGACAACTTCCAGAAGTGTGGCAAATCCGTTCACTTTCACTCGGGGAAATGGTTGCCGGTCGCCGGTCGCCGCTGCCCGTCGCGCCGTCAGGACAACTTACTGCTGTGGTAATCGAAACGAGAACCGAAAATCAATTCCCTACGTACATCATCGATCGTCGTAAGGTCCTGTCGCACTGGCCGTCGTCGTCCGGCAGGGTTTGCTGGCTGTAAAGTGAAATCTGTGATTATCCTTGGAATCCGCAAAAAGTTTCTGTTTTTCTTCCTTCGGTCAGTGGTATCCTGGCAAGAAAGACAACACTCACACGTACCGCGGGGTTTGAGCAACCCACTGCCATCCATGCCGGGGAACGGCAACTGGTGGGAACTCTAATCAAAAAGTCCGTCCACCTCGAATCCACAAGGCTTTCAGTGAATCCTGCGCTCAACTCTCAAACTTCAGTCGACATTCGACGGATTCCGTGGAATAACTTGTTTCGTAGGGATGCTCAGTGTCGGTGCTTCGTTTGGGCGCAGGGTGGTGGCAGTGTCGCAATGAGCACACGTTCGAGGCGGACGGCCCGAGAGGATCGGCCGCCCACCTAGCATGAGTAATCGTTCTGTTTGCGAGCGAATTGAGAACTTCCACAGGATATGCGGACATGTTTGTGTAAAATTGAAATTTATTGCGAAAATTTTCGTTGCCAAGATGATATTCCATAACCCGTGGCAATGATTTATGGGGCGACTAACTCTGGGCGGCTCTTGCCGTTCGCCTGCGGGCTGAGTGCAGTTTGATGACGGTCCTTGAGTTTTGAATTTGTTTTCCAGTGTTTTCGCTTTGAGCATGATGACGATGCGGAGTCAGACATCTATGATCTTTCAGAGCAGAGCGTGGTCGTGCAGCAACTCTCAGCAGTCCATTAAGGGTATGGCTGGGCCGATTGAATTGACAAGGATTTGGCTAATGATTGACTACCGATAGTAGGCTTATTGGCCATGGTCTATCCTTTGGGTCTGATGGGAGACGATGGACGAGACATGCTGTTTGAGAGGATGTCAAGAGACGATGGTCGGGAGACGATGGTCGAGTGACGATGATCGAGAGACGATGGTCGAGGGACGGTGGTCGAGAGACGATGGTCGAGAGACGATGATCGAGGGACGGTGGTCGAGAGACGATAGTCGAGGGACGATGGTCGAGGGACGGTGGTCGAGAGACAGTGGTCGAGAGACGATAGTCGAGGGACGATGGTCGAGGGACGGTGGTCGAAAGACGATGGTCGCGAGACAGTGGTCGAGAGACGATGGTCGAGGGACGATGGTCCAGAGACGATGGTCGAAAGACGATGGTCGAGGGACGATGGTCTAAAGACGATGGTCGAGAGACTATGGTCAAGAGGCGATAGTCGAGAAACGATGGTCGAAAGACGATGGACGGGAGACGATGGTCAAGAGGCGATGGTCGAGAGACGATGGTCGAAAGACGATGATCAAGAGGCGATGGTCGATGATTGAAAAGTCATGTCGTGGAATAAACATGAAAAAGCTATTGTTGCACCCTGATCCACGTAATATTTATTAAGGTCTCCGTCTACCTTTCAGTGAATTTGAAAATAATAACCACCCTAAGCTTCCTCACCAGAATAACCACCAGTTGTAGTGCCTGAAGAATCGTGACCACTCAACGGTGCAAACCGAACTGATTTGTTAACTGCAACTTGGTCGCCGCACCATCATCAAGTTCACTAACAAAGTAATGAAGTTATCTGTCCTTCGGTCAGCGAAACGGGACAAGACACTCCTTCTTTTTCATCAGCATTCAGCCCGAAAAAGAAACCAACAAAAACTCGGCGTACTCCGAGAGGAAAAACTTTGGAGTCAATCCCGCGAACCCATTCCCCGCACGGTGACGTCTTGATAATGCGCCACCAAATACCAGGGCGGGAGTGGTGGAAGGTAGCTGTTGTATGTCTGGTTGGCGAACTGAAAATAAATTGATGATGATGAGTCCTTGGTTGATTTTCCCTTTTTCGGTTTGCTGCTCTGCGATCCCTGGCATCCCTGCCTCTCCTCTCATTATTTTTCCGCTTCAGCGTTCCATTGCGCCACGGTAAGGATTTTCATGTCACCATTTGAGATGAGGACGAAAACTATCTGGGACGAAAAACTATATCATCATGTCATCTTTTGCTAAAAGTTGTCGGTTACTTTCTGACGATATAACACTTTTTATCATTTTTCTTTGTCAATTCGAACGTTTAGATTCGGTGGGTGGGTGTTTTTTGTTGGCGCAACTGTCTTCTGGCTGTGTTTAGTGCCCGAGTATCGGCGGCGGCCGGAGGCTGGAGTCGTTGGCACGCGGAAGGAAGTTGGAAGTCAAGTGAGAAGGAACTTTTCTCTGGGTTCACGGAAAGACTTCGATCACAGGAGCCGGGAAGTGTAGTTAAACTTCTGACTGAGAGAGTGAGGTGAGTAAAATTGACAAGAAATCGATATGCGCTCTTTGTGTGCTGCACCGACTGGGCGGCCGGTGTGGGTGTTGTGGGTGGCTTGGCACCGTTGTTTTGGATAGTGAATTGCTTTGAAAATCATCTAGGAGGACTGGAAAATTAATGTGAAAGTTTTGCATCGCAGATGAGTGACACAGAGGCGGCCGGGGGTGTGTGGTTCTTTGAAGTTTGAATGTCTGTGTTGGTTGAATGCTTTGATGTGTGCTTGGTCTTGGCGGGGTGAGGGGCATTTGGTCGCTCAAAGGACGCAGTGCTTGTGACTCAGATTTGTTACAGCTTTAAGATAGGGGCGCCTTTCAACTGGGCGAGGTGCATTCGGATGTGTCGAAGTATATAGGAAGCGTTACTATGAAAAATGCTTCACAGGGTGTTTTTCCTAGGAAGCAACATGGGACCTTTCAGAGAAGTCTTCTAGCTTGGCGAGATCAAGAGGGCAGAGCGAAGGTCTTTCACATACAGCCTGAACTGCGTCGGCTGAAACGCCCGGAGTTCAAGAAGCCATCGGAGAGAAGAAGAAGACCTACAGAGACTAGGTTCTCTTGGGGGACACTGCTTCTCGTCACGAGCTGCTCAATCCCGAAGAGGGCACCAAGGATGGCAGACCCGTAGTCTTGAGTGGGACGGGGAATAGTTCAAGGGTGGGGGAAGTCATTTTGGCGATTGAATCTCTAAGAGCTGGCAAATCCGCGGGTGGGGATGGAATCCGGCCAGAAATGCTTAAGGCAATGGGCAAAGATGGAGTTCTATGGCTCTCTCGTGTCGTTAAAGTGGCCTGGGAACGTGGTGAGACACCTGGCGATTGGCAGACACCTGGGATTGTCCAACTTTTTAAGAATAGGGGATTGCTCGAACTATTGGGGCATATCCTTTTTAGGTCTCCCGGGAAAGTCTACGCTAAGGTGTTAGAAGCGCTTCCTAGAACTACGGTCTAGCCCAGGATAGGGGATGAACACTGCGGCTTTCGTCCCGGTGGAAGTACTACCGACCACCTTGTGGCGAGGAACTCAACATTGAGCAGCTGCTTCTTCAAACGGAGAAGGCTATGCTTCGGTGGTTTGGTCACGTGCCACGAATGTCCCCTCCATCACGACTTCCGAGGTGGGCGTTGAATCCGATTCCGTCAGGTAGGCGACAGCTTGGCCGACCCAGTACGAGGTGGTTTGACCAAGTCCAAAAACTCACCTGATTACGCTTGGGCCTAACTCCTGATGAGCTAGAGTCGATGGCGATGAATCGCATGCGGAGCAAAAGATGATGATGAAGATGATCTTGCGTGGCAGCCGCATTGTGATGTTTATGAACTCGGCCACATTTCCACGACCAAGCTCGTCTAAAGACTGTGCTGCATCAGTTCGTCTCCGAACCCCAAGAAACGGACGGTCTATGTCGCTGAGATTGACACTTTGATTGAGAATTTGAACTGGTCACTACGTATCATCGAAATTGACATGGCTTCCGCTGTCATCCCAGGCATCCTACTGCTTGATTCCTCATCCTCTGTTCCTCACAAATGACGAGTGTTAAGTCAAAAGCACATCAGCTGTAAAGAGGCTCTCGTGGCCGGTAGGCTAGCTTTAGAACGTTCACAGTCGAAGCTGCTAATGCGATATGCCTAAACGAGCTGGAAATGTCTTTGATTTCTGTTGCGTGTTGCGTTCCGCTCTTCTGACGCTTTGGGATTGAACTAAGTTTGGTTGAACCTGTCTATCCCGCATCTGTCCTACAATTGTGGTGGAAACTGATTTGAGGCAAAAAATCCCAAACACAAATTTATGCTCATTTGCCAAAAAACGTAACGTATTTAGCCCCGTTTTCAATTCATACGCTCATAAGTAACAACATCTCATTCGTGGTCTCCTTAGTCACTTAACAACCAGCTCAAGACTGACAGTTTCTACTTTGTCTAAACCAGTACTAGATGCCGATGATTCTCCCATTTATAGGCGGTATATGATTACTAGACCATGTAGAGGTCCAGCAAAAGACTGCTACAGCCTGAATATTCATCAACTCCGGCCAGTGGAACATCGCAAAAGAGAACGCCCACGGAACCGAAGGCGCACGCAAGTGGAGAAGGCCTCAACAAACTTGACACAAAGATGAAGGTATTCGGACTATGACCACTGTGGCGTAATTGGCAGGTTCGAGGACACGGACGCTGAGTGTTCCGAACTTTCATCACACACGACTCCACAACTTCTCAAAATTTGCCAGTCCCACACAAGTACCCAATCGTAAGAAAACAATAGCACGCACAACGAGAGTGGTTGCTGCCATATTTGTGTTATTATTGTATTCGGCCTGGCTTTGAGTAGGTCGCTTGTATATGGATGCGATCCAATAGAGTATGACTGCACTCGAAGGAGACAGCAATATCCATCTGAGAGCTTGAACACCAACGCAATGTCCCTAAATTTCTCCACAATACGCTTCTCTCCAGGATTACCCATGACTTCATCCTTAATCTTAGTTCATCCTTAAACAGTCAAGTATGTGGAATCTTCTCAAGAATGTGGAACGTGCTCAAGAATATGGAATCTGCTCAAGAATGTGGAATCTTCCCAAGAATGCGGTATCTTCTCAAGAATGTGGATTCTGCTCAAGAATGTGGAATCTGCTCAAGAATGTGGAATCTGCTCAAGAATGTGGAATGTGCCCAAGAATGTGGAATTTGCTCAAGAATGTGGAATGTTCTTCTCAGCCCAATATTTCCCATTCACTAGAATCGATATGAAATTGTCTTAATTCCGATCTTCATACAGGGATTAGCGACAGACGCGCTGCCCATCCTTCTTAGCGGTCCTGTTGAGCACAAGAACACCTCGGCTTCACACAGGTCAAGGGAATTGCAAGCTCACAGTCACATGCTTCGACGGAAATCTGCCAAGGCCATCAAGCCGAAACAAAACCCCATCAACTGGCATAGCGCAAGGACCCTACACAATGTGACCACCCGTAAAGTGCATCGAATGCTTATCATTCTGGATGGATGACAATTTCTGTTCTACTTCGAACATAGCAACATTGGTTCGTTGCATTCATTCACCTTGGATTCTCTTAGCATTCCTCGTACGGCAAGCTCTGCCGAGTCCCGCACAAGCTTCACTCTTTAATGAGTGCCTCTTGCAATTAGACCATCCATTGGAAGGCTTTCCGCCAGCACGACCTTCCCACTCCACTAACTCTGCACAAAGCATTGCCATGGCATCACGGAACAAGCGCGGCACACGCCTGCATGCCAATCAGATCAAGGTGAACCCTCTCCAATGGCAACGCATTTGTGACGCATGTTCAACTCTGCACTGCAACCCAAGGCGAGTCCTGTAATCGATACATAGCCACCCACTGCTTCGCCCGCATTGATGACCTTGCAACGGAGGCCCTCCCCCGCAGGGAGTTTAACAACTCCACAGCCACCGCACCTGTTCACTTGCGATGCAGAGAAGTGACCCGTTTATTCGCCCGTGTCCCTTTTTCGTCCTCAAAAGCAACACCCCCGCATTACCGGGACCCACTTCGCACGGGCTTGCGCTCATTTTTTCAACTTCACTTGTATTGTAGGTCAATTCCTTAGGCGACCACCCCCACAGTTCCCGGGTAGTTGCTGCACAAGCACAACAAAACAACAACAATGGTGGAACGGTAGGGCTGGGTGGCGGGAGGAAATTAGTTGAATGCCTGGCGAAAGGGAAGCGACAACGCAACGCAAAAGCAGAGAAAAAAAAACAAAGCAGAAATCACAGCGCGCCAGCGGGGTCGAGAGGAGTTGTTTCGGAGAGTCGAAGGAAACGGCCTGGAATTGCCACTATTGTGAATATCTAGGAGCATTCATAAATCGTTTATTTAATGGAAATTTATATTTACAGTCGTCGGAAGCAATTTGTCCTTTGAAATGTAATTGTGACTTCCGCTTAACCTTTTGCGACCACAATTCGCCGGTTGGGGTTGTGTGGCTCCTTAGAGGATATTTTATTTTCATTTACTGCCTGCTGCGCGGAGAGTTCAAGGGTCCGTTGCCAAGGGTGCTGGCATTCACTCAGCGCTCTGTGGCGGAAATTTTCGTGCAATTCTTTCGTTTGATGGGAATTATGAAGTGACGACGTGATATTCTTTTGTTTCACTTTTGTGCACCGAAAAACGACGACGGTGGAGAGAACTCGTCCAGGGGCTCTGTTTTAATCGTTTGAAAGGAAAGTAACCAACTTACTGGTGGGGACTGTTGTGTTCAGTTGTGACGGGTTTCAAGGCATTCATTGTACTAATTTGCTGCACCGTCTTTGCGAAGAGAACTCCTTTCTGGGGGAGAAGTTAACGGCACAGCTGTTGGACATGCCCCTTAATAGACGAATTTGTGATCTTGTCCAGAAGTGATGTTCAGAAGTGTGCATGTGAGGGAGCAGCACCAAAGATGATGGAGGAAGAGATGGGCCACATCTACGTTTCTTGCCCCTCAGATTCATCTGACAGCGTTTTTTATAACCTTTTCACAGGCAGGCGTCTGTGAATACGTGTGAGCGAAGCGAAGCTGATTACTCCCGCCTAACACCATTGCGTTGCTCTATACTTCTAACAAGTGCGCGTGAAAATAAAGAAGTATGCGTGACTTGAGAGCACGACTGCGATGGACTGGGGGTTTTCCACTGGAAAGAGGAATATCTCTTCCTCCATCATCTCTGAGCAGCACATGACAAGTATTGACTCCACAAGTATTGACTCCACAAGTTGAACCCACCGCGGCACAGAGTGTTATTTTCCGAAAACCGAGCTTAATTCAATGAAAGTCGACGGACAAAAGTTTGCAAATCCTCAGGTCTTTACGTTAAAAATGTTAAAAAATGAAAAAAAAACATCAGCTGCAATACGGGAGTCAAATTCATCGTGTTCGTATGGAGTAAGTAGCAACGGTATCCTTCTATTCTTTTTTTTTAATTTCTTGCCCGTTACTCAAAGGCTCTTTAAGGTAGGTTTGAACTTTGCACGACTTCAGCAAGTGGTAGTAATTATCATTTGGCTTGAAGGCCTTAGGCTTATTCGTTTGTGGCTTTGCTTGGACTTTGTACCCACCGGGAGATTAGGCTTAAAATATGCTCCTGGATGTTGTCTTTCAGAATCCGTTTTCACTTTTTGAACTCAGCTGCCCAACCCAACAATTTTTGTTTTTTAACAGACCTGCCTTTTTTTGTGCACGTCTAAGGATGAGGCAATCCTCGAAAGATACTATAAAGTACCAAGAAGGATATCAATATGCACGTTTCACTGTGCCAAGTACTAGCTCTTTTCCCACTCCCCCTGCGGGACTGCCGTTAGGTACTACTTCACGGGGCTGGTATGCAATGTATGCCCTTCCGTCTTCATTACATGCTTCGACATTGGGCACCACCTTTACTGTTCCTTGGACAAATGGTGCCGCCTGGGTTTGAATTTCCCTAGTGCTCTCTAGCTAGTCCTTTCTAACGGTCGAAGTTCCTTCAGGTCGCATAGCAATAGGAGGACACACGATCTTCCAAAAGTCCGTACAACTGTTTGCGTATGTGGAGGGTGAGTGGGTAGACGTGGTGGGGCCACGCCTCACTTAGGTCCACCTGGCCCCATTGTGGACGAAGAGTGCTGCAATCGCTCAGTGAGAAGTTTGCTCGCGTGGAAGCAGCTAAAACGGGTCTAACGGCGAACGAGGGCAAACACACAGTATATGCTGCCCTCAAGCAAGGACGTATAACATCGACGTCTTAGACTGAGCGTCACAATGGGCAACTATAACTTCGAAGACTTCGTCTACCTCGTCTGCGCAGTAAACAGTCAGAACATCATCAGTATCGTGATCACTCCTGACAACCGCTGTTTCTCTGGGCTCAAGGGGCTTGTTGGCTTAAGCCCAGTTCCACCCGGAACTGCAGCGCCAAATAGAGTAGAAGGAGGTGAAGTGCTTCCAACACCTGCTTAAAGACTGGGATCAGGAGAGAGTGATGAAGTCCCAAGTCCAGTCGACAAAGCAGTCCTCTCACATAGCTTTATGGAAGTCGGCACAGCCGTTACAAAGCTGAAGAACAACAAAGGCGCAGGCTCTGATGGATTGGCAAAGGTGTTCTTCCAGAGGGGTGGGGATGGTCTGATGGAGGAAATGAACCAGATAATCTGCAGAATTTGGGCAAACAAAAAAGGCGATACTTATTCTCTAGCAATAACTATAGAAGCATATCCCTGCTCAACGGCGCCTAAAAGAACCCTTTTCGGCGTACTGCGTGAGAGTCTAAAGTCGAGTTGCACTAAACGTCATGAACCAGTGCGGCTTCCGACCCATCAAACTGACTATAGACCATTTTTCACACAACGGCAAATTCTGGAGAAGACCAGCGAGTTTTAAATCGATACGCACGACATTTTCAGGCTTGCCATTGGTGTCCATGTGCTCGATGTGGGCGTTGGCGCATATGACAATACCCAGCAAAAGGAACTAATCGAAGCGATGGCCGAAATCGATATCCCGGTCAAATTAATGCGGTTATGTCGCGTACCAGTCCGGCTGCCAGATTTCTGTGCCGTTTGAAACCTGCCCTGGATTTCGGCAAGGGGATGCGCTGGCATGTGTTTTCTTCAACTCCGATACTGCAGCGGGCTGCTGTAAATACAGAAGGCAAGTCAGTTGAACAGTTGGGCCACTCAGAGACATCGGCGCGTGGTTCAAGCTTGCACGGCGTTTGAAGAACAGTTGAGCTGGCATTGAGGACGAACAGAAATCGTTCGGTCTGGGACAAAAAAAGTACGAACGACAGCTACAATTTTGTTGCAGTGACGGAGTTTGACTCCCTCTGGGCAGACATGAGGTCCACAAACGACACCACATCATAGTTGAAACCCGATGTAGAATCGCCCTAGGCAACCGCTGTTTCCTCGGTTTGCAGAAGCACTTGCTTCAGACTTTTATTACGCCTATTTGCCAGACCGGCTATATGGAACAGAAAGCTGACTAGTAAGGAAAAGAGCAGAACTGACACCTCGTGACTTCGACACAAAAATTCAACTTTGCGGGGAGAGAATGGACAACAAGATGTGGTTGTGGTCCGCAAGGGAAACACCCGTGAACTGCACTCGCTCACATCGAGCACATGGACACCAGTGGCAAGTCTTCCGGTTCGGGAGGCCGACTCTCCTGTTTAATGACGAGGTTATCGCAAAAGACAAGCCAACTAGGTCTTGATGACTGGAAGCAGCTTGCGGTCAGCGATTTGAGGCAGCGATTTCTCGGACTCAGACCTTCCATAGGTCGCAGGCCTGCTAAGAAAACGTCCTACTTCAAGTGGCTAAGTGTACGCGGATATAAAGCACGACCATCGACCGCGCTCCCAGATCCAAGCACAATTCCCAGAAAAAAAAAATAAACACTCGACCTCATATATCATGATTCCTTAAAGGCCAGCGGAGAAAGGGGGGAGGGGAGGGGGACAGGCTTGAATATTTTTAACAATCGGTCCTAACAAGTACTAAGTGGCCCTTTCTTTTCATTCACGGCAATAAACTTCTCCTCAGAGACCAAATAATCACCGCTCACGCTGCCACCTCTCCACTGGCATTGAACGCAAATGCGCCCTAAGTGAACGATTCCACAGCGAATCATGGGCCCATCGAACCGCGGGGCGCTCTCGATTAATAAGTGAAAAGCGTTCACTCAGTCCGACTGATAATTATCCAACAGCCCTTTGTAGCGCACCATAACCTGTCATTGCACACGAACAATCATTCGCTCGAATACCACCCTCGACTCACCGGCCACCGGCCGTTCAGACATTAATTACACCCCTTCCTGACCCAATTAACTTTCGAAAACAGAGACGCGTGGCAGCCGTCGTTTGCGTTACCATACCTCAACCTATGACATGGGCTTTTTATGAGCGGCCGCCTGGTCAGCGCCCTCCAAGGCATGCTTACTGCACAAAAAATGCCTTCCAAACTACGTCGTCTTCGGCAGAGGGCATCGGCGGAGCGGTGGGAATCATAAAATCAATTATATTCAAAGGTTACGATTAGAGCCGCCGGGATACCGTCCTCAGATACAATGGTAGTAAATTTAAAAGTCAATAAAATGAAATTTTTATGTCCGTTTCGTTGGCGGGCTCAGGGGTGCCCTTGGCACAGACACCGGAATTGTGTGCACGCAGGCAAATTTCAATTGTGTCCCGGACACGTGGTAGCGGTAATGGCGACATAGAGCGGATGAATAAAATTCATTTACACCGCGAAATGAAGACGCTCATAAGCGATAAAAGCCCACCCATTCCCACCCATGCGTCCAGAAGTTGCCTCTCACGGGGACAGCATGTACATACAGTGTCTTACCTCCGACGCAGGTATGCTCGCAGAAAAAAAGGACGAGCGAAAGGCAATTACTGTAATTGCATTCGGCGTGGGTACTCAGAGGGCAGAGGAAAAGGATGTGCCAGGAAACTCGAGCGAGTTTAGGTCGGCCCACTGTTTTTTTGCTTCCACGTAATGCTCGACCGTTGTGGACGGCATCGACCCTCTCGGCGTGAATGGGGCTATTTTTGCGTCCGGCAGGAGATATTAATCGCACGTGTTGGCGTGGTTAACTAACTCCGAGCAGACTTCGGGGAATCTTTGCTTGGCCGACGGGATGGGAGCTTCATTTGGATTGTATTTTAAGAAATTGCTTGTTCCACTACAATCGGCATCACGTGCCGGTGAGTCAACAGAAGATGGAGCACCTGATGATGACATGGTGGGTGGTGCCGGTGGGGGCTTCCATGTTTTCTGAACGTACAGAAGCTCAGAGTGGCCGTGTTCAATCGTAGTTTAACATCAGCAGGCATTTATATCATCAAACTATTATGGGTCTGAGTTGAGTAGGGAACAGTAACCCTGTTGATATCTGGACGTCATCTCTCTTCTAAATAAAGGGTCACAATTAGCGTATACAACACTCAGCGGCATTTATGGGCTGGACGAGATTATAGGAATCACCTCTAGGGAGTAGGGTGGCTTCACTGATAGGTTAGTTGGTGGTGCCATTTGAAATTTGAAACGTGCCCGTAGATCGTATGCGCACACATCTCAAATGAAGTCAACAATGGACCTTTACCGGGCGCCATTCAAGTTGCAACTGAAGGATTTTCAAAATGTTGAGTGGTTTCTAAGAAAGAGCAGTCGATTGATGCTGTGTTTTTCACGTGCAGCAACGCGCTAAGACCAGCATTCCAACTATTCACAGTCTTTGGCAAATTGTTACACCCCCAATCTTGAATGTTTTATTCTATTGTCGTTCACAAGGAATTGCAAATAATGTCAAACCTTGTCGATAGTGACGTGGATGCCGCTGCTGATATGATCACAAACATCCTTCTGCTGGGCATGAGATCCTGCATTCCTCATATTTTCCCTTCATAATGCCCTTATGACTGGGATCAGGAGAGAGTGATGAAATTCCAAGTCCAGTCCACCGTCGGCAACCCTGATGAGCATGCCCAGCGCGCATACACACAAAGAGCAAAGCGCTCAATTCAGTTCGATTTAATTCGGTCGTTCCTTCTGAGTTAAATTTATGCAGAGTATAGAGTAGTGAATCGAGCTCTAAAGAGGCTATCAGGATGAGAGAGTTGAATTTCCGAACACACACAGCCAACCCTCCTGAGGAAAACCGGAATAAGTCCAAACGGGTCAGAAATGACTGCAGTGAAATTCTCGTATGTGCAAAAGTTGAGGCAAAAAGTGCTACAGTGTCCCAAGGGTAGCAACAACTTTTGGTAATTTGTAAAAAACGTAAGGAATTCCACCACGTCTTCAATGGCCACGCTCATTTACAATGACATCCCCGCTGTCAGTTCTTTAGACAAAGCGAATCTGCTTGCGGCACATCTTACAGCCAGCACTGCCAGATTAAAATATGTCGCCACCTGTACTTGAAAGCGTTGATGTCACCAAGGGACAGATTCACTTTCGCACTCGTTAATTTACATTAGACGCATTTGACGGGCGAATCTTAGTCACATGGAAACGCTGATAAATAGTCAGTTTATGAAATATCTTGAATCGCGGAAGCTTTTAACGACCGGCAGTATGGTTTCCGCAGCAACAGGTCCACTGGTGATCTGATAGCTTATCTCATCGAAAAGTGGAACCAATTTTTGCACAATGCAGGCGAAAGCAAGATCGGTAGGCTTGACATTTCTAAGGCATTTGGCAGAGTGTGGCAGCAAGCTCTCTTGTCGAAAATGCGTGCCTATGCTGCCGATGAACCTCTTCTTCAATGGATTAGAAATCACCTTTCAAACCGTTCAATTCAAGTTGTTTTTATGGGCTCAAGTCTGATATCCACCAAATAAATGCTGGTGTTCCCCAAGGCTCTGTTCTGTCTCCGACACTCTTTCTCAGTTTTATAAACTATCTCTTGTCTGCTACTTCTAATTCAATCCATGTCATCGCTGATGACAGCACCCTCAGCTTTTCATATTCGTTCTAAGACTCGAGACCCCGCTCTTCGGCCGTAGAATTTGAACGGCAGCGTATGCTCAGTGCTTAGTTAGCCATTGTCCATGGCGCCTGTGTCGATGAACGGGAAAGCTTTCTATCCTAGTTGGAACGATCACATATTTGAGGTCGTCAAAAATGCTGCGAAATGTTCAGGCTTCCTTAATCGATGCAAGAAATACTTCACTCCCTCTGATTTGGCTTTCATTTATTGGGTCTATAACTGATGAAAAATGGATCCATTACGACAACCCCAAGCGCAAATGTTAAACCCGGCCAACCAGCCAAATCCGCGGCAAAGCCAAATATTCATGGCGCGAAAGTAACTCTCTTTATTTGAGGTAACAGAAGGGCGTGCTGTATTATGAGCTGCTAAAACCGGGTGAAACCATCAATGGACACCGCTACCGCACACAATTAATCCGTTTGAAGAGAGCAGTAGCTGAAAAATGCCCGGAATATGCGACCAGACAAAAGACAAAAAACCGCACGAATTAAGTTATAGACCCAACGTACGGTCTCGTCTTTGTCCGTATTTTGTCGCTATTTAAACAAACAATGCTCAAGCGAGCTAGCCAACTGCATTCTTCCTCCCCATGAATTCACCCGCAATACCCGTCTCGGCAGGAATCCTCATCAGTTAACCCTTAAGCCTACTTTCGTTAAATTCAGTTAAATTCAGAAACTCGTTCTTCAGCTGCACCACACGAATATGGAATGCTCTTCCTAGCCTAATATTTCCCACAGACTACAATCCGCAGATATTTAAGACCAGTGCGCACAGGTCCCTCTTCTCCCGTTCTCCCTCTATACATTCGACCCGTGCTGTGTCTTGAATCCGGACACTTAAGGGTATTTACATACTTCTACAGCCCGTAGAAGGGAAAGGCCTAGCTTCTTAGCATCGACTAGTGTTGTGCGTGCTATTGTTCTTTCACGAGTGGAAGGGACCTGCACTATCTCCGAACATCCAATTTGAGAAGCTTTTTCTAAACAGTGACTCGAATGAGGTGGGGCCATAAAAAGTATTTTGCTCGTACCGCGAATGCGTAGCCTCAAGTAGGTTGGGCTCGACGCACCACGGCCCTCATGTGGCACTCCACTATTCCAAATTGAAACCCTCGATAAAAGCCGCTGATATAGAAGGGATCCTCATCAGTGGACACTTCCAAATTGCCGATAACGACGATAGCTGTTCAACTTGACTTTAAATGCCAATTGAAATCGTCCACAAAATTTGTAGACACAGCCCAAGTTCTTAACGATAAGGATTCTTTTGAACATACAACTAGTCTCCACGTTGTACCTGTCTAGTGATGTGCCAACCCGAACATTTTTCAAACCGAACTAAACCGGGTTAAAATAGAAGCAGACCTAGTTGTAACCCGGGTTAAAATAGAAGCAGACCGAGTTGTAACCCGGGTTAACGAACGCGTTTCGATGATGATAATATATATTTTTTCACAAGTAAGTTTCGTTGCTGGTTGCCACTTACCAGTGTCTGCAGCACTTACATATTGTGCAAAACACGATACGCCAAGAGCTACCGAAATTCTGCAGCCTGCGGTGGTGGCTACAGGTAAATCGATTTGTGTTGTCCAATTCGATTTGGGGTTGGTTTCGGGTTGTACCGCCAATTCGGGTTGAAATAAATGTTCCTCGGCTTGAGTCGATTTAGGTGTAACCCGGGTTGATTCGATTTTTTTCATCCGAGCTGACAAACCATAGCCTCTGTGGCTGATTTTTATAAGAACATAATTGGAGTAAAGTGCTTCTACTACATGTTTGAAGTACTGCCAGCAAGGCCAAGGCGGCCATTTAATTGATGTCGGGTTAGTGCGTCGAACTTCGCTTGCCTGGGGTCGGTATGACACTACGTTTTTTCCATATTTTCCTAGTCTAATGAGTCTAATTAGAAAATAGAGCAGCAATTTTCGTAAGCCTTGTGAAGATTTCTTGATGTTTTGTGACACAAGGACACTCAAAATCCTTGTACTTACTTAGAAGGCCTACGTCCCATGGTAGGCCTGGGCAATCGCTGCTTTCCATCGCTGACGCCGATGGACTGCCCTAAGAGTGGTTTCTTCTCCCTTCCTCTCCTTGAAGCACTTCTGTATATCCACCCACGAATTCACGAAAAGGACTCAGAATTTAATCCAGACCTTACCACTCATCACACAATCCGCTCAATTCATTCGCCGCCATCAATTGCCCTTGTCGAGGCGTTCGGCCCACAACCCAGCTAATAGCGAATGCGAATAATTCAAGCCAGAGATGGCACATTGCAAAGAATCAACTGTCACGAGCAAATTACCATTCGACACCTTCCAACGATTCCGATCTCCAGTTTCCGCCCCTCGTTCAGTGTCCCCAAATCCGGGACAATCGCGAATCTCTCATCCTTGACAAAGCAATCTCTGCAGACCCTCATGCTCCCATGCCCCCCACCGCTACAGCGTCTCGTCGGCAAATCCAACAATTTGTCCTTGCAGTGCTGCCACAGCAAACCGATAATTTATTCCGAACGTCGCCATCAGCACGAAACTCTACACCATCTCGGTCGACATTGTGTGCAACAAGATACCGGATCAAAATATTTCCCAATTTCAAAGCCGCCACTCGGTAGAGGCTGCCTAACGAAAGCTGTCATCCAAATCACCACCACCACCAGCAGCAGCACCGCCCCGCTGTTTAGCCGTAAATTTCAACAGTTATTAAGTCCGACTCGTGTTTCCTATCACACCAACAGGAACCATTAATAATATCCACTTGCCGTCCACAGACGCACACCATCCCACGACACAGAGAGGCGCGCGGTGCGGCGTGTCCTTGCTGCCAACATTTCGGGATATAATTTTCGATAATCTCCACCAGCCCGCCGCCCTCCCTGCTTTGCTCGCCCGTGCTTCGCCAGAAGTGCTCCTCTATTTTGAAAATGAGGGGGACTGGCCGCCGACCATTTATCCATTATCCATTATCCCATCCCGTATCTCATTTTCTGCTTTTGCTGATTTATTTTTTTCATTTTCTGTCTCCCACCAAAGCAGGACCAGCAAGGACAACAACAAGCACTCGAAGGGGGCACCCCATCAACGGGGACAACAAGGACAACGTCGAGCAGGACGACAGCCCATGATCATCGCCAATTGTTGCTGAACTACAGTCATTGCCATCATCGCCAGCAGACGACGACGACGGCGGAAGAGCACCGTCAACGCCGCCGAAGCTGTACCACCAGCATCTCTATGGGAAAGTGTATCTCAAAGCATCCGTCCGCTATAACCATAGCCCTGTCCACGACAGATTTGGCAACAGCGAATCATATCTTAAGCAAATTCTCAGACAGCACCGATTACATATCACTCAAGGACGAGCAGGGGAATCCTCTGTTCGAGTACTTCGGGCCGGGGAACACCGAGGTGTACTACGCGACACGGAAGGACATCGGCTGGTCCAATGAGTCAGAGCAGGACACCAACAACAATCGGAATTATCGGCTACAAGCACAAGGAGTTCCGGTCGATTGCAACGGCAACGGCAGCAGCTTCCCCGGTGACACTGGATGCGGTCTAGATAATGAGGTAAGTTCGGAGCGCTAATTAGATTACACAATCGATTAATTATTTTCGGTTGAATGGTGGGCGCCAGCAGGCCACGAGCGACTGAGCATTGATCCAGATGCTGGGCGCGCCGAGCGGGGCCGCACGATTCTTAATTGGGCGATTGCTAGGGGTGCTCGACGACCGGCAGTCTTTGGAAAGTTTAAACAATGTTTGAGAAACGCTTACTTTGTCTGATGGGACCCCGGTGTGCGGGGCGGGAAATTAATTTACTGACATTGTTACGCGATTAGGAAGCCTTAGGAGGGGAAGGACTGAATGGGATTTGAGGAAGCACATTGAGGGGATTACATTCGGAATCATCAGTCACACAGTCGAGGAGGGGGACTGGAGGAGCAGTGCTGTAGTTGATCAATGTCGGGTTCACGAGTGCAGCCGCCTTCCGGGAAGCATCACGACAGCACACTTAAAGCGGTCCTCCGCGGAAGATCAAGGAGGCGTTGACCTAAGCATGCCTTGTCAGAAGTCGGGAACAACGCCACGGAAGTTCCTTTGGGGAAACACAAAAAGTTCTTCTGTTTAAGTGCATGAATTTGACTCCTCGCAATGTGCTTCAAATCCATGATGACTCCAGATTTCCTGCAACTCCGCCAGAGTTCAATTTGCCGTTTCGCTTCGCTGGCGTTGAAAACTATTAAAAAGTTGACTACTTGGTTGTTTGGGCAAACAATTGTCTTTTTTTTTTTCTCGGAGGTGCATTTTTAAATTTGACAATTTTTTCTGGTAAGGCGAGAGGACTGGTGCAAATGATTCTCACCTTTTGGACGGACTTTACAATTCATTTACCAAGCTGAAGCTAGGCCAAGAGTGGCAACAGTTGACGGATACTCCTATTATCACAGTTTGGGGAAAGCCAAACTGAGTCTTCAGCGATAACGGCTGAACAATGCAAAGAAGCTGACTATGTTTTATTGGACAGCAACAAGCTCAAAAGCGTTTCGCTAACACTTTCACCGCCTACTCTTGAAATGACTTTGCATACAAAACACGGTTGCCTTTAAGGTGATCCCTCTCAACGCTTTTCCTAGAGACTCTTCAAATGACCGACTCAGGGAAGTGCGAAGAATAGAGCACGGGCCGAAGCATGACAGTTCACTTAAGAAGCATCAAACTCTTTCGATTCGTCAGTCCTGAAAAATTCTGAGACTAAGAGATCGGACTAAAATTCGTGCTTAAATCTTAACTATAAAGCAGAAAGTTTGTGTGTCTGACCGACAAACGCTCCGAAACTACACGACGGAGAGCACTGAAATTTTCAACAAAAATCATTCTAAAATTTAGATGCTGAATGTACGAACGACATACGGTTCGGAAGTTACGAGCACTTTTTAAACGGGAATAGAATTCTCAAAATAAGTTTGGTTGCATCAATCCGGTATGAAACCATTTCAAGTTGCGTAGTCGTGGATATCAACCATCCCCCAGTGTGTTGTAAATTCCATATTTACGCACAAAATGTTCATATTTTTATTGGGTGCAACCATTCATTTTTTCTACGTCTCAATCGAACATATACGAATGACTGCCTGAGTCACCAAACGAAAAGGAAACAATAAACATTTTCGCACTTTTCTTATTTTGTCATACCCAAACTATCTATGCATGTACATACTCGTACACAGCTACACACAAATCATTCAATTTTGCTGAAATTGTGAATATTGAACTTCTGAACGGATTTGCCGATTTAGATAAAATTTCTAGACTAATTAAATAATGTGTTACAGGATATGCTAATTTGTTTCATGGTTCATGAAGTTTGAATTCAATTTGCACAACAAGTGAACATCGCGCGCAGGTACATAGATGGGATTTCCAAGAACTTTTTTTTATAAATCGCTTGATATCCCCCCACGTTGTGTGTAAATGGAAGAGAAAAAACCGTAATTTCCGTCCGAAACACATTGATAATTCAAACTTCAACATGTAAACACACAGTCAACGAATAAAATAAAGGGTGATTTTTTAAAAGCTATAGGAAAGTTTTTCAAAAAAAACACATCAAATTCAGAAAAATGCATGAAATCTTTATTTGAATCGATAGTACGGTCCATATAATTTAATGTTTGAAGATTATTTCATGCAAATGTTGACCTTGACTGCGCCTCAAATGGTCCATCTGCTTAGTCCAATTTTGGCATACTCTTTCCAACATTTCGGCCGGTATCTCACGAATAAATGCTTCAATCTTGTCTTCCAATGCGTCAATTGAAGCGGGCTTATCTGTATAGACATGAGCTTTAACATAGCCCCAAAATAGTCTAAAGGCGTTAAATCGCACGATCTAGGCTGCCAATTGACCGGTCCCGAACGTGACATAAAATGTTCACCGAACTCGCCTCTCAATAAGTCCATTGCTGCGCGTGCTGTGTGGCATGTGGCACCGTCTTGTAGAAACCACATGTCATGCAAGTCAAGCTCTTGCATTTTGGGCAAAAAAAAGTTGGATATCATCTCACGGTAGCGCTCACCATTCACAGCTACGTTACGATTCGCATCATCTTTGAAGAAGTACGGTCCAATGATGCCACCAGCCCATAAAACGCACCAAACTGTGACTTTTTCTGGATGCATTGGTAGCTCTTGCAATGCTTCTGGCTGATATTCACTCCAAAATCGACAACACTGCTTTTTTACGTACCCATTGCGCCAAAAATGAGCTTCGTCTTAAACTGACCATAAAATGGAGGAAGCGCGTGATGAACTTTCTTAACAGAGCACTCATTTTTACAATAAAATTCAATGATTTGCAAGCGCTGTTCGTTTGTAAGACGATTCATGGTCAAATTATAGACCAAACTGAAGATGTTTGACAGTGAAACAAAACACGAAACGTGCGTCAGCTGTTTAAACCACTGTTGTAAAGATAATAGCTAAAAAATAGAAAGTTTAGTTTTCTTAGCGTTTTACTATTTTAAACACATTTCTTCAGGATATTTTGAAAAAACTATATTTTCACTACAGGTAAAGTACCGGTTGAAGAAACAAACCCGGGCAAAGCCGGGTACGAAATCTAGTCTATTTATAAAAATGGTGTGAAAAATGTATAGTATTCATCAATTGAGTACGACTGGGCCGACTTGGCTCAAAGTTTTTTCGGCTGTTCGTACTTGCCAGGAGAAGGTTCTTACGGAAGAAAACCGCCGGAAAAGTCGGGAAATCGGAAAAAAACTAGAAAAAAAATAAATCACACTGTAGCACAAACATGCCATATTTATAAATTCAAAAAAGAACAGAAAACTAATTTGCGTGTAAAAAGTGAGGTAACCCATTGCGAAACATTCAGTCGTACGATTTTTTTTTTTCAAAATAATTTTCTTTTGAATACCTTTGGTGAGAAAGGATTTGTTGTTGTTTTTAAGGGAGAGTTTTTTGCGTGACTAATTCCTTCTATTAAACAATCAAGCCTTGGACCACGTACACGTCGTGCAATAATTAGACAGAATGTCCGTATTTTGACGGGCACATATTTCACTGCGTTCATATATGTTTATTGTTTGTCGTGTGCACGCATTGCAGTGCATTGAAGTTTCAGTGATTGCTTGAATTTCATTGTTCAAAGTCTAATCGCTGAAGACCTGCATTCGTACAAATCCGTTAATAGGGTGTCTGACGAGGATAAAGCGACCAACTATCCGACGGAATTTTTCAATTTCGTCTTTTCGATCGGAAGGTGGGATCGATCATAATCGTATTGCGGAATCTGAATTATCTGAATTTGTGCAACTGTAAAACACTACTACGTACCTGCTTATGTACCATGGTACATGCGAAATATAAGGCGCTGTTGTGCGAGGTGATTGGCTGTGTGGCATTGCCTAAGTGTGTGGTTATTGTACAGGAAATACTAGCTGTGCGAAAGGTAATTGGAATTGGATTGGGTTTACGAAGTGCAATATGTTATAACAAAAGGTTTACTAACCCGAAAGTTTTCAAACCGAGTTAGAATAGAAGCAGACCGAGTTGCAACCCGGGTTGACGAACTCGGTTTTACGTTGAACCGAAAGCAAACAATATGGATTGGGACAAGTCCAGTTGTATTTTAAAATTCGATTCTGTTACGCTTGTGCATAACTCCTGATGAGTTAGGGTCGATCGAGTTGCCTGGAGAACTCTCTTGCATGGTTTCCCCCTCGTCCTCTTTAGTGCAGCGTGCAGATCAGAAGATGGTGATGATTTTGTTTCGGGTCGATTTCGGTTCGACATCATATGCTCACACCGAGTTGAACGGTCTACAGTTTTTTTATGCATTCAGTTCGTTTTATCGGTTTTGCCAAAATCGGATTGAAATGTAACTCGGTTTGACTCGGTTTAGATGTAACCCGGGTTAACTCGGTTTGCTAACAAAAGCTGGCACATCACTAGGTATAACTACACACGTTTACTGACATGTCCCATAACTTATGCACAGTCAAACTCTCTCAATTGTGTCAAGAATGCCTCTAAAAAGGACTAAATTCAAACATTTCCCTGAAAGGGCGCTCACAGACTGAGTTTCAAACATAAATGCGATGTTCCACCTCTTCTCTCGCCGTTCACAGAGAGAGCACTGCTGGCCACACTGAACAATAGGCTCTTTTCCAACTTTTCTATTTCAGTTAACCGAAATCCCTTCCACCCCATGAACAAGTACTGCCCGCCCATTCGAAAAAAGAGCCATTAAAACATCACGTTATTGGTCCTACATCATCCTCCATCTAGAAAATGCTAAATTTCAAGAACCTAGAGACAACTAGTATGCTTCCGCCGGCCCCCATGCCCTGCACGCCAACGCACATGCCAGCTCCATTCGGGCCGAATGCTATCTGCCCGACCTTGCCTCGTCCCCTTTTCAGGATTTTGCAGTACACGCAGATTGCTCCCAAGAATAATCCCAATAATCAATATTGGCTTCATCCCAAATTAAATTCGTAAATTCGCTGAGCACTTTTTCCCACACAGCCATCCGCCCGGCCGAAGCCATCCCAAAATGTGCGGAAATTCCTTGGGAAATGTAATCACATCCAAGGAAAAGTTTTATTTGCCGAAACTTGCGAACAAATAAACTTTCCTTATCGGTAAAATCAACACTTTACCAACCCCGACTCCCGCAAGCGCCACCCGCCTCTCGGAATGTGCCACGAGTCTATTGGGCAGAACAAGTAAAAGTTAACTACTAAGCACAGTACAGCACTCATCCAGTTCGGAGTGAGCAGGAGCAACTCCTCGAAACAGTTGGGCAACAAAACACAACCGAAAGCAACAAAAAGCAAACTGTTCCTCGTGTTGTTGCTCCTTGTCTTGTCGTTTTTTGTGCTCTGCTCTCCGTGACTCCTCGTCCTGCCCCCGCATGGATTGTATCGTCCTCGTCGTCGATAATAAGGGTTTAATACACGACGATTTACTGGCCCTTGTGAGTTAACTTCTCCCGCAAACGAAGGATCCGTGCGTTCGCCGGAGGAGGGTGATGCACTGCGTTGAACGGGGACTCCCATTCACAAAAGCTTCTCTGTCGATGTGCCCAGGGGCGAGAGCCGGGAGAAGGGCGCTGCGGATGCAAAGTCGCCAAAAGTCAAAGTTCAAACGAAAAGGGATTCCAGCAAATATCCAAAGGATTCCATTCAATTTCTGATTCGGCCAACACACAAAAAAAGGACTTCCACTTGCGACTAGTCCCTGCTTGTTACACAGTTTCGCCTCTGCTTTCGTGGTGCGCTGTTTACACTTCTGATGAAGCCCTCACTGGTGCGGTGGCGGCGGGTCGTCTGATTCGGATTAAAAAATGCAAGGAATCCCTCGCTCACCCTCTCGGTTTCCGCATGCGACATTGGACATCGGTGGGTGGGCGATGGATGGGATTCCTCCGATCCTTTATCGAAAAATCGACGAAAGTGGACGGAAGTAAAATAAAGGAGATACTTCCTTATGGTTATCAGCCAGCGCCGGATACTTAAAAGTTTCCTAATTTGCAGAATTTGTATGCTGAATATGTGATGAGGTTGTTGAGTTGATGTTTGCTCTCCATCTGCATCTGTTGTGCCGTCGCAGGACGAGGTCGACAAGTGGTTGGTTGGGGGTAAGTGTATGTGTGCGTGTCTGGGGAGCGGTGGGATTGGAATAATTTAACAATTCAACGTTGTTTTTGGCAGAAATGCTGCAATAAATCGAGGCGAACAGGACAATCCACTTAGTGGATGCATGCAGGTTCAGCTTTCAACCCTGTCTCGGCCCGTGGAAGTTGAATATGAGTCAGCATACATCGAAGCGATTAGCATTGGCAGCTTTGTTGGCTACGACACGTGCCAGACATGCGAGAGAATTTGCTGCTCAAATATTGAACAAATGGAATTGCAAAATTGCCTTCAACTGGCATGGTTTTCGAAGAACGTTTGCTGGAAAAGGACTGGAATGCCAGTCTTAGCGAATAGAAGTAGACCTAGATAAAGGGGCAAGGTTGCTCTCTTCGTGGAAAAGGAGGCTCAACTTCAAAGCATTGAATGTGTTAAAAGACAGCTTCATTGCCTCATCAAGATGGTCAGCGACGAAGTCTACCGAAGTTAATGTGACAAACAGCATCTGAGAGGAATGACTCCTCTCAATCCCAGGCAATTGAGTGACAAACCGTAGATCAAACGTACACAAATTCTGACTATCAAGAGGATTCGGAGTAGTCTGTCTCGAAAACTCAGTTCACCCCTTACGAGTACGAGTACGAGCTTGATGGCTTTCCAACCCTATTGACCTCATACCGACCGAAAACCGACGAAGAAGCCTCGGGCGTTTTCGGAGGAAAAGTTTTGCTAGCGATCTTTACCTTGCGTCGGCGCACAGTGGGGCAGCCACCACAGACAACTGTGATAGAAAGGTCACTTTGCAGTTTTGAGACAAGGGGGACCTAATACTTGCAATGAAAAATAGCAATTCGAGATGAACTTCTGCCACAGACATCCCTACATATAGCCTTGCTTGATCTGCGATGCCTAAATAGCCCATTTCAAAATCACTTTCAGTAACACAGGCGTCTTCTTGATCGTTGACTGAAGCAGGTGCAAAATCAACCTCCCCGAAAAGGATTTCATTGAAAGGATATACATTAAACACGCATTCTTTTTCGTTTCCCTCTATGAGGGACATTATTTGTTAAAATTTAACTGCTGACGTTACTCAGCCCAAGTCAACTTAAAACTACACTTGCTCTACTCATTCTAATCGTTCGATGTCGTTGACCGATGGCCTTGATGTTATTCGGTCCCACGGTGGTATCGGATTCTTTCGCTGCGTGTGGCATGCTCGTCTTAAAACGCTGAGCTAGCGTCTGGCTGTTCACACACTTTGCGACTTTGAAAGCGTGTGAACTTATATCCCTTGCCCCTGAAAATCCAGACACAGCATTTCCTACTGAGGCAGTTTTTTCAAAAGCCCGATTAAAAAGACGTACTACTTGGTACTGAGTTATAGCTCTCCCTGGATGTTGAGTACCCCTTCTCCCATAAAATTGAGATTCCATTTTCTCGACATAAGATGGTAACTTTTAGGGAAATATGTGATGGGTGGTTGTCCAGGACGAGAAGAGTAGTACGGTTCTTTTCTGCATGTACGTGCTTCTGAAAAATGTTGCAACCACTTTACGAACAGCTCACCATTAATGAGCCCTAAGCCCGGTACCATTCCGATGCAACCATTAAGACCACCATCAAGCAACTCGTCCCTTAATCTTTTCCTTGGAAAACTGAAAACCGGTGGGACATCATATCCTGCAGCAAACTGCAGAGTCCGTTATACCTCTTTCTGCAGACACACCCTTCCTACGGTGGTTTACACAAGTTGAAAACAATTTGTTTGAGCAGCACTCATCCCTTTTTCATCCATATTAAGAATTTTACTTGCGTCGAAATATGAACTTTGTATAGAGTTCTTTAAGGCTTTTGTAAAATCGGTTTACTTGAACCTTATTGAACCCCATTGCCAGGGCAAGCCTTATTGAAACTGATAGTCGCAAGCAATTCGTTTTATGACGCTTAAGAAAGCCTTCAACTCAATCACGTCCAGTCATTTAGAAATCCTCTTTTTCTTGCCCAGGAGAAATTGTAGTTTTAAAGTGGCCAAGAGAACTGTCAAGAGAGTTAAGCTTAATGCTCTGATTCGCTTATTCCCACCTCGCCTGCGGCCCTCGTTGACTTCAGCCCGAACTCATAAGATTTCTTATCAATTTCGGATTTTTGAGATGGGATCATAAGATTTCTTATCAATTTTCTTATTGGGTATATATCTTATTTCGTGCGGTTTTTTTTTTTCAAAATTTGAACGTTATTTTAAGAAAAACTTGTACACGAGTATTATTCAAAGTATTGCCCATCTGAAGGTATGACCTTTTCCCATCTTTCTGCCAAGAATGAATCCAGCCAATTTTTGATATTCTGCTCTGATGTGAACCGGTGTTCAGTGAGGCCTTCTGCATCGACCGACAAACAAATGGTAGCCAGAAGGGGCAAGGTTTGGGCTATAAGCCGGGTGGGGTAAAACTTCCCATCCACGATTTTCCAAATAGTCCCTAACCGGAATAGCAACGTGGGGCCGAGCGTTGTCATGATAGAAAATTATTGCCTCGACCAGACGGTCCCATATTCCGGGCATTTTTCGGTTACCGCTTTCTCAAACGGCTTAATTGTGTTCGATAGCGTCGTCCATTGATGGTTTCACCCGGTTTTAGCAGCTCATAATACAGCACACACTTCTGATCCCACCAAATACAGAGCATTACCTTCGCGCCATGGATCTTCGGCTTTGCCGTTGATTTGGCTGGTTGGCCAGGTTTCACATATGATTTTTTGCGTTTGGGGCTGTCGTAACGGATCCATTTTTCATCACCAGTAACAATCCAATGCAAATATGACTTCCTTTTGTGGCGTTCCAATTTACTTGCTTTTGAATATATCCAGCTGCTTTTAAACGTTTTGAAATGGCTGCTTGAGTGACACCCAAGGATTCTGCGAGCTCTTCTTGTGTTTGGCAACAATCTTCATAAATTAACGCTTCCAGTTCTTCATCTTCAAACTTTTTTGGCTGCCCAGGACGTTCATAGTGTTCCAAGCCAAAATCAGCACTTTAAATCGTGCAAACCACATTTGGCACGTTCGCTCAGCTAGCTCATGTTCACCATAAACTTCCACCAAAATACGATGACTTTTGGCAGCAGTTTTCTTCATATTAAAGTAATGAAGGAGAACTCCCCCGAACTTTTCAGCCCCAAAGTTCGATATATTTGAGTGAACAAGAATTATTGTTGTTTACGCTTCAAATGAATGACATATACTGAAATGACCTACAATGACAGTAGCTTTCCAACGCATGTTCCAATGGAATAATACAAGTTACGCCATCTCTTAGCAAACCGCACGAATTTTTAAATATCATATCAGACCTCACAGACAGTTTTGTACAGCAACGGGAGGAGACGGTCCGTCTAGCAGTCGCATGCACGTCATCGTTACAACGCTGAATGAATGTATTTGCAGCAAGCCAAAGAGACGCCAAATGAATCACAAGTTTAATGTGAAGAAATTAGTGAGAATCAGCATTAGACGCGGTTTTTTGCAAGCGTATATAAGTTAACACGATGGGCTGTTGACAGCACCTCCGTCACCCTTGCAATTGTCATTCAAGTCAACCGATGGATCTGCAACAGCCACATACCGGTGGTCCAACATTCTGCAAATCGTCGCGAGCTCGTAACACGATATCTTGCGCAAGTGGCAAGATAAGAACGTGGTACGGGTGGCATCGTAGGATTAGCTTAGGATAATTTCAAGTTCTAGTTTTTAGTCTTTGAATACAACAACGGTCGATGAAATGAAGCAAAACAGTATAATACCATATAGTTTTAATTTATGCGCTTAAATTTCAATTTGGATGTAAAATCGACTAACAACAAATCCTATCCCCGCTTAAGGTACCCGGGATATTTATCGATTTAAAAGCGATTTAAAAATTTACTTGAACGGAATTATTTTTACAATCGAGATTAAAACTAGACTTGCAAACTAAAGGTTAGGTTGTTGGCTCAACAACAGGAGTCCAACTGGTGTGCTTTGTTTAATTTAATGTTTATTATTATTGCCGGTTTGTATTGTTTTTATGTCCTACAAGGGTTGGTGCTTACATCGGGTTGTTCAAGTCCGTGTGTCCATGGTGGTCCTTCTGGTATGGGGTGGTGATGTGGTAGCCGACTTAACCTCGATGGTGATTGCCAACGCTGCTCTGGTAGAATCCTTGCAGCTCGTTGTTCGACGTCGCTGGCAAGTTCTGCTCGTTAAGCAGATTTAACGGGTTGAGGTAGAGTTGTCCGGGGATTGTGTTTCTCAGGTTCCTGATTTCCTCGTTAGGTTGGTTGTTGATGTCTAGTCGCTGCTCTCTGAACAGTGTCGCCGTGTTCTATTGCAGGGAGATGATGCGTGCTCGGTCGTAAAGCCTATTGTTGCTGTGGTGCCGGACCGTTGACGGTCTCTGACGAAGGTGAGTCCGGTACATATTGGTGTTCCATATTAGGAAGCCGTACGTTAAAATCGACCGTGTAAGCTGCTTGTATAGCAGCAGTTTTGTCCTCTGGTTTAATCCATTTTGCGGAATACATGCGATGGAAGCCTAGGTTGGCCTCCTTAAGGGTCAGTCTCGCATGACTGTTGAACTTCGAACTTGAACTTCCTTCCACACTTGGTATTTTCGTTTGTTGATGTTTCTGTACCGTTAGGGAGCACTACCTTTATGCTTCGACATTTGGCTGCTGATCTGCGCCCACCTCTGGATGGTCTCCTTAGGCACATACGAGGGGCGTTCAATATATTCTCGGTATCGATATGAAGGAAAATGCGAATTCAATTTAAATTGTTTTTATTTTTCAATATAATCTCCCCTAACATCAATGCATTTGTTACATCTTGAGATAAGCTTTTTTAAACCCTCAAAAAAATAAATTTCCTCTTTCTCTGCAAAATACCCATTTATTGCCGACTTGAGTTCTTCATCATCCGAACATTTTTTTCCACGAAGACATTTTTTCAAATCCGGAAACAGGAAATAATCACTAGGGGTAAGGTCTGGACTATAGGGTGGGTGTTCGATTTCTTCGAAACCACAATCTCGTGCCTTGGAAACTCGCGCCGTGTGAACAGGAGCGTTGTCATGAAGAAGCAACACACCCGCTGCGAGCTTACCCCGTCTTTTCTTTTTAATTTCCTCCCGCAAATTATGCAAAGTGGAAGCGTAGGATGAGGCGTTGATGGCTTCACCTTTTTTTTCGTACTCACTGAGCAAGATTCCCTTTGAGTCCTGAAAAACTGTGGCCATGAGCTTCCCGGCAGACGGAGTGACTTTGAATTTCTTCGGGAGGTCTGTTCCCACTGCCACCGCATGGACTCCTGTTTGCTTTCAGGGTCATATATAGTGGTGGACCCATGTTTCGTCACCAGTAACAATTCGATCCATAACACCGTCCGCATTGTCACTACACATCTCCAAAAGCTCTCTACAGCATGCGATTCTCACTTTTTTCTGAGGCGCTGTTAGCATTCGTGGCACCCACCTTGCACTGACCTTTAAAAGGTTAAGATGGTCATGAAGAATGGTGTGAATGGTACCAATTGAAAGCTTGGTGATCTCTGCCATAATCTTCACCTTTATTCAGGCATCCTCTAGAACAAGTTTTTCGACTTCTTTGATGCTTTCTCCCGTACAAGCAGTAGCCGGGGCGCCGGAGCGGGGGTCGTCTTCAATGCTCTCTCTGCCTCTCTTGAACTTGTGGTGACGTCGAGCAGGCGTAGAGCAGCGAGTCATCCGCAAATAGACAGCAGTTCTCTATGTCGGTTGGATGTGGTTGATCAGGCGTGTATACGTTGAAAGGCCGCGGTCCCAGCATTGATCCTTGTGCAACTCCCGCTTTGGTACTCCGCTCCGTTGATTTGCTGTCTTCAATGTGAACGTAGAATCTTCTGGAATGCAGAAAGCTATAAATTATTCTGAATCCCATCTGGTTCAGCTTGTAGATGAGTCCTTCAATCCAGACCGTATCTACGTCCAGGAAGCAGGTGACGGTGACCTCGTTATTGTTCAGCGCAGCTACAACATCGTGGTGATGAATGTTTTTCCCGAAATCTGTACTGAATACTCCGAATGATGTTTAGGTCAGTGGACCATCGCTCTAGTTTTCAGGTTCTCCAGGATCTTGCTAATATTGCTCAAGAGCGATAAAGGCCTGTATCCAGAAACACTGGCAAAAGAGGGGGCCCCTTTTGGTATTGCGATAACTCTTGCTATTTTCCACTTGCTAGGAAAGTAGCACTTGTTGATGCAATTGTTCATGATGATTGTGAGAAGTATCATCTATGTTTGTGGCATTCGCTTCAGGACGAAAATCGGAGTATTGTCAACCACTTGAGCACGTCCTTGGAGTGAGTATCGACTTCATCCAGGCACACAGAGCTGAATACAAAAGGCAGCTCGAAGGATGTGCTTTGCCCTAATTGAGCCACACGAACGAGAGATGACAATGCAAATTACTGAGTTCCGAGACCTCTGTCGACTTTCTTTTGCACCAACGGCAGCACTTGCCACCAATCAAGCTTTCAGAAGGATTCCGCAGATTTCACAACCAACGTGAGACCAATTCCACACCTGGTGACAAATTGTACATGCAACACAAATTCCACATTCCACCCACCACCATCCACATCGTAGCCACGAACCAGAACAAACACACGCCGAACAGCCAGATGTCGCCCTCACAAGGATATCGATTTTCTTTCCTCCCTGTGGCAATATGGCGCCGCCACCACTGCACTGCGCACGCTCCAAACAACACATAAGCTCAGTGATACACGGGAACATTCTCTCCCACTCGACGGCGTACTCATTCATTTGAAAAACGGATTCGAGTACATTCACGAGGATACCCACATCCAATACGGCATATCCTTGCAGAGCAAGCCACAGACACAAGAGAAAAGTGAAGAAAAAGAAAATGCAAACGTTTCAGTGAAAAGTGCTTAATTACCCAATCGAACCACCTTTCCTTCACAAATCTGACCGGTGTTTGTGTTGTGCATCGCATCAGTGCCCACCGTCATTTGAACCAACCCCCTGCCCGGGCCACCTCTGCCGTGAATCATAACACTCACGTCCAAGTGAAAATTTTTCCAGTTCGCAGTTTTCCTCTCATTGTTTCAAGGACCTTTGCTCGGTGGAATTATTTCGCAATTGCGAACAACGCAATTCCAGATTCCCAAGTGAAACACCTATCCTTGGGGTGCTTGTCGGGTCCGTTCGCGAATTCAAAACCCCGTGAGTGTGTGGCGACGAGAAAAGACGAGAAATCGAACAGTGCGAAGTGGTGGATAGGAGGAAGAAAAGTTCGGTATCTGCAAGGACGACACCGAGACGGAGACTTGCAGAAGGACGACGGATAAGACAAGTGAAGTGAAGTGAAGTGAACACTCCCGTCTCTAACCAATCGTTCGTCGTGAACGTCCGCAATGAATTGACTCGCATACATGTACATTAAATAGCTGAATAGATGTAAGTGCCCTCGGCAGTCGGGATAGGACCACTGGCGATACAACAACAAAAGCACAACCCATTCTGCCAGTACGGGGCGAACTCGGGCTCAACATGGATGAATGTGAGAACCTCGTGATCGATCCAGAAGATTTCGAGGAGTCACCATTTAATGACGAAATAGCAGACGAAGGCGACGACACTATGGTAAATTCAATTTCATCCTTCATTATTTATCTCCCTTCCGTCCTTCCTTCTCCTTTGTGTATCCATTTTGCCAACCTGTCATCCGTGCCCCCAACCACCCCTTCATCTTGTGTCTGTGTGACATAAAATCACGATGAATCATATCAGAGAAGCAATTATAATCGAAGGCACAAACCCAGGGCCAGGACTCCTGGGCTGTGTGCGAAGCGAATACACTGGATGTGCGGAGCATAGACGTGGGCCGGTGGGCCGGTGGGCCGGTGGCCCGGCGTGTGGATGTGTGTGTTGATAAAAAAGGACATAATTGCTGTTTGCATGCATTTGGCGTATTGATGTGACGGCATTTGTTTGCGCTGCTGAATGCGGAGCCCAAGACAAGGGGGCTACGGGATGGAGTGCCGTCGTTAGGAAACTCAAGCGTAAGCGCTACACAAGTGCACTCGTTTCTGCGCTGACTGCAAGCACACACGAGTGCTGTGTGGGAAACGTCCTGCCGTGGGTGTACGTGCTGTTTCTTTATTTGTCTCACATTTTTTGCACAAACAGTGTGTGGAGCAGCAATGGATCCGGCTCGCTGGCAACCTGCCAAGTGTGTCCCGCGGGATAGCATCAAAATGCCGCAGAGTTCAACGGCTGGCCGGCAATCTCGCTGATGTGATTATCCAATTGCAGACATAACTTGTGGTGGCTGTCCTGACCTACATCAGTTATTCAACTTCTGGCGAAGGCTCGCACTCATAACTTTTGGCAATCATTTCACGGATTGTCGGCTTGAAGGCTAGCGATGCGTTACTAGCATTCTTCCCAACGACAGAGGCTGACCTTTGGGCGTTGAAGGACTTTGTGCTTGCAAACGTGTGGCTCGTGTGACCTTCCACCTGTCTGCAGGATTGATGGGCTATAAAGGGATTGTCAACTTATTTTTTACGAGCGCATGCGAAAGTCGATTGTGTTGCGGAACTTCGATGAGTCATTTTGGGGCAAGTGGCACGTGGACTAAAATCGGAAATACTGGCTGGAGTGTGAGGGCTGATTTAACGGCGAATGCATTTCGATTATTCGGCAGTTATCCGCTATCGCACACTCTAAGAGAACACGTTAGCAAGGGTCCAGCCTATCAGTCTCAGTTTGAAAATATCCACTCAGTCGGGGGCATCAAGTCAATGCCCGAAATGAGTTTTCATTCTAGACAAGATTCTAGACAGGATCTACTTGTCTATACACTCGTGCCGTTCTATTGGCTGGACCAGGGCTCTACACACGCCCGCTTGGAGGCCGAATTTTAAGCTATCACCCACTTTTTAGACCGGTGCATAGGGCTCTCATCTCACTTGGGATGAGTCTTCCTTCCAACGGTGCAGGGAAAATGAAAGCAGTCATTCTGCAGCCTATCGTTGCCCTTAAAGTACCTCTCGAAGGAGAAACACTAAGAGTTCATAGCTTCGAGGAAATAGGCTGTGCGTCGACTCCTAAGCCACGACCCCCTACGATCAGTGAAAAAGCTCCAAGAGTACAACAGTTGAGAAAGAACTTCTCAAATTTTAGATTTCGACGGCGGTATGAGGCTGTGAGTCCCTCCACTCCTAAGAGAGGTACAACATTGAGCATTGTCGTTGAATGTGAATGCCTTCCGGAGTGGACAAACTATAGATCCTCTCCACCTTATCCTCCATGGACTTGCCGAGCAAATTACAAAAGGAAGATGGCCATCGATGACTCTGCTAACTCTCTCCCACCATAACCTCGTGTCCATAGCACGGGCTCAACCTTTCTCCTACTCCCTCAAACCGAGAAGCTTGAATTCGAAGACGCTCTTAGACGGGCGATCGGGACGTTTTGGCTAAGTTTTGAGCGAATGATCATCGTCCAACCTAATGGCCTTCAAAGCGGTCACATGTTGCTACGACGCACTACAATCCCCTGCAGAGACAACAAAGTGAAGCTCGTCCCTGGAGTGCAGGCAACGAATCTGCAGATGAGCTCGCTAGGGTTGGCTCGGAATCCTGAACTATTGTCAATAGGACAGCAGCTGGGGAAAAAAAACTTTGCCTAGGCCACTGAACCAATGGCGATGGTCTTAGGCAATCCAATCGATTAATTGTTCCTTATTCCTATTGAGAAGCCATCTGCCTTGACAAGGAGAGTCCAAGAAGGCGCCCCACCTTTTCAAAACTAACCTTTGCCAAGATATTGAATTTCGGCGTTGCTCGGAAGAGGATCAGACGTCATTTTATGAGTATCTTGGAACTTCCTTGGTTTCAGGACAACACATAAAACATCCTCTCTTTCATAAGCCAAGCAGTACGTCTATTGGATTGACTCCAACCCTTCGATACAATGGATCTCTTCTAGTCGCGTTGTCGTTGCCATGGCGTCATGCGTCCTAAAAGGGAAACAAATGAGCTAAGGATCGATACCATTCTTGCTTTGTTCTCATTGAGACCAGTTCGCCCTGAACTCGTGATTATGTCAAGGGAGGGAAGGAGGCTGCTAGTGAATTTACCAGCGCACGTAGACCAGGTTGGTGTAAATGGTGACTAGATCAGATTTGAAAGCCAGATAAAAGCGTATTAACTTTGCTTTCACTGGGACTTGGACCACTAACCAAGGGCAGGCACTGAACCAATTGCGCCGAGTCTGCATTAGTCTTCTCCAGGATTTGCCGCGAATATTTGCTTTATAGTCGGTTTGTGACATGCAAGGCGACTTTGGGAGCTCGCTGACTACACTGAATAAGAGACTTTGACAAGAACAGCATTTCGCCCGAATAATTTCGGTTCACCCGTAATACTTGCTTTTAGTCCGAATTACGAAAAGGTTATCATGTACTTCGCCCGAACAAAATTCCACTTCGAATCAGCTGTGACATTTCGAGCAAGTGTCATTTTGACAAGTAGTGGGAAATACAAGATGGAAAATAATTGAACACAGTCTGTGCCTTTTTTTGATGTTAGTAAGCAATTTGCTTAAACTTGAATTTAAGTTTAAATGCACAGCATAGCCATGAGGATTACTTTATCAGCGGAAGAAGAAACTAACCACGTGGGAGTGCTCCGAAGACATTTAAGAGATTATTCTTATCCTTTGAAGTTGCGTGAACCAGATTTCGAACGTGAATTTTTCGGTCCCAGCAAAAACGAAAAGCGGTTCCAAGATAGTAAAACTCGGCGCTTGCTTGCGTACAAGAAAAGAGTAGGAAAGGATCACGACATTGGTCGGGCACAATCCTCTTTCAGTGCAACACTTACCGAAGTATTGGACATTTTGCAAGAAAAGCTTTGACTGTTGACTGAACTGTTGAAGAACAATCTAATGAGATTCAATCTCTTTGCCGTAACATAATCGAAGGAGCAAATGGTGTTCTACAAATCAGGTGGAGATGCGTGTTGAGTGCTAGAGAATTGTACTTTGAAGCTGTTGAAAACGTCCACAACATTGGATCAAATTCGAATTTCAAAACAACAATAAAATATTTTGACTGAAAAGAAACAAAGCGTACACATTCACATTCATCATATTTCTGCAAATGTTCTCTGTTGCCGGCGGTTCTTATTGATCGTCCATATGTTTGATAAGCGCTTGCGGTTGGTCGCTTACCTGGGTTTTTTTCAGCGACGCTGTTGTTGAGATGGGCAGGACCTGTAAACTTATTATGACCGGCTAATATGCTGATTTTTGCGTCCAAATTAGCCGGTGGCTATTTGGGTGCAATTTATTTTTTTGGGTTTTTTTTTGTGTTTATTCGTGGAGTCATGACGATTCGCAACATGTTCGCCTGCAAAAAGCTAGGGAACATTTTAGTTGTGGCTCATTTTAGTTAGGGAACATTTTAGCTAGGGAACATTTTAGATAGGGCAAATTTTAGTTATGGCTCATTTTAGTTAGGGAACATTTTAGCTAGGGAACATTTTAGTTAGGGAAAATTTTAGTCATGGCTCATTTTAGCTAGGGAACATTTAGCTTGTATTTCTTTCGCCCAATTTGCTATCGGCGATATGATTTTTTCGAACACGGCATTTTTTCAAGCGAAATTCATAATAGGCGGACAGAGAAATGTTGTTCGGGCGAGATTCATGATACAGCTGATTATAGTGCTGGCAAGTGGCAGGATCGCCTTTTGTGGATGGGACGAGATGTTCTAGTCAGAAATGAAGTATTATAGAGATGCCCGACTTCACAGCTGGTTGACCCCTAGTTCATCGACGAATTTCAGGCACTTTTTGACAGTTATTCACGAATTTTTGACAGTTATTCACGAAATAACGTAAATGCAGTTCTCTGATTGGTCAACTTGGCTTTAGAAAACGATATAAAAAATGGCTCTCAAAAATGTTAAGGGGTAAGAGATCTACCTCTCTTGTTGGCCGTCTCTGTCACATTTCATTTCTGGTTCCAGTCGTTGTGCATGATTTCCTCTTCTCAAAGCCTTCCCTACCAGAACACCCCGAAGTCCGCGAAGAACTCTGATGGTAAACCACGTAAGCTGTATAGACTTCGTCAAGGTTAGGTGGGAGGACTACTTCATTGACTAGAGTTAGCATTTCTGCATTCAATATCGCTCTCTCCTGGTCATACCCATAAGGGAGCTATGAGAAGTGTCGTTTGAATACAGTCGAGCCCGGACAATAGCACATCAACTGTGCCATTGTGACACAAAGCGGGTTGTGCCTCTATCCGATCTTACATACAAACAGTATACAAAGCACATGAATTATGGATCTGTCTAGGATGCTATAATGACTGGGCAAGCACGTGAACTTTGTTTGTTTTGTCATATTTTTATGGGATTTTAAGCGGCTTGTGCTATTATTCGGGTTCGACTGTACATCCACTATTTTATGCTGGTCGGCACCAAAATTATCTTCACAAACTTGAAGGGAGCTCTTTTTTGCAAAATTCTCGTATTCGTTATTTGTCCCCAGACACTTCGATTGTGAGGGTGGAAGGAACCTGTCCCTTAGTTAGGCGCACAGGTACTCTTCTAGTGCGCCCGATTATTTGCCGTTATTAAGCTCTGGCCACGTTGATCTTATCGAGTGACCTTCGTCCCTTGCGAGCCCCGACTAGTGACAGGTGCCTCATCCTCCGAGCTGGACTAGGGACAAACCGTCCGCTTTGACCAGTCAATGACACCCGCGCGTGCTAACAATTTTATCGACTTTTACCACTTCCTGTCCTTCTCCGTACCTTCTCACATGGTACAAGTCCTAGTTAAGAACTCTGAATTTCTGTAAAATTTTGATCTGAATTGTGATTCCAGTTCGTTAACCCCGATCCGATACATTCTTCTCGTAATTTTTGTTTAGTTTAATTAACATGCCTGCATGTGATTGTGGGTACTACCGTGACAGCGGACAACTCATTACATTCCCACGAGTCCACCTGGCCGCGGCGGCGCCTTTCTTGCCATCGCCACTGCCACAGGAGCACACATTCCACTAGCAGAGCAACACACCCACCCTCCCACCGCACCACACAACCACACACGTATGTGGCACAACGACACATTATCCACCAACGAGGGTTGCTTTCATCGAGCAGGGGTGATTATTTTCTTCTCATTTCCTTTCGCCGTCCCTGCTGTACAATTTAAATAATTTTAATTGCACGGATGATAGGATTCGTCCTTTGGTGCTTGGTTCCCATTGCACGACAGTAACACAATCCACCTGCACTGGCCGGGACGCGATTCGGGGCCGTGCATGCTCGGGTCGTGAACTCATTGCTTGGAATGACATTTTGATCCTTTCTCTGCCGCAATAATTGAATTTCCTCTGTGTGTCCTTATTCGCGTTCGTTGCAGCCCTCCCCCTGTTCCGCATCCCCTCAATCCGGTCGGAGGGCAGGCCGAAGGATTTCATTTGCACATGTTTGCTTAAAAGCCCGGGAATTAGTGGCGCACCCTCGGCTCCACTTTGCTGCCAGAAGGGTGCAACGTTCGATTTCAGGTTCTCATTTTTCATCACTTCCACCCGCGCTCCAGCCGCACATCGCACTGGGAGTATGTGTCATCGTAATTAGCCTGTCTGGTCGGCAGGATTTTGCCCAGCGGGGTAATTAAAACGAAACAAGTGGCGAACCGCCCACGGCCGCGGGTGTGAGTTGACAAAGCGCGACGGGTTGTTGATTGGCAACAAGGTCGTTACACTTCCTCCTGCAAATCCCCCTCTCCCCCTCTCTCAGTCGGAGGAAGTTGCCCGCAAAATGAAGAGCAATTGATATTGGAGTCACGTCACATGTCCTGGCAGTTTGGCACATGCGACACCAGAGAGATATGGATTCCCTACGTGATTGGCTTGCCTATGAATTTCAAATTGTAATGCTCTCGAATAGTTTCGCATTTTCCGTATTCACTTAACAGGATATGGTCTGCCGGGGGGGTGTCGTAATTATTGGACTCATTCAAGGCCTGCCCTTCGTGACTCGGGCCAGTGTAGGCTACCAAGTGCCATGAAAGAATCCCAAGTTCAAGGTGGTTGTGCTCGTGTAAGAGGCTCATGAATTGGGGGCGGGAGAGGGGGAGCGGAGCATGGGTCTGTACACTCGGAAATGAAATTGGTTCCATGAAACCGTTGTTCTGAGCACATGCAGATGGCAACGAGCAGAGTGGCTCTGCCTGAGAAAGAGCTTTACCCTTGTGGTTGGCGCAGGGCACCCTCGCACATCTGTGGGATGCGTTCAAGGACCTGACTGCTAATTGTTTCATATGAGAGCTCCACATGGCATTTGCTAAGTCGGCTTGCAATTGTTGCTCTGTTTCCTTTGAAGAGGGGCCTTTGTGGGGATTGGAGGGTGATTGTGTGAATCTCTGAACTCTGTCCTGCAACCACTCCCAACCGACTTATTCACAGCAACACAAGTCTATGACTGATTCATTGATTCTCTGAATCATCTCGGATGGCATGCGACGACTTTAAGTCAACAAACGAAATCATTTAAAAAACGAATTCTATCCGCGATTAGGTCATTCTAGTCGCTTGAGTTATCCCCAATCGTACGCAAGGCTAATAAAATGTTTCCATTCCTCCGACAAGGCTCCAGTCGATTTCACGTGACTGAGTGTCACTGGAATTGCTCACGCTATGCCTTTGAGTACACCGCACACGCTCTCCCCTCATCGGTTGAGGTTCGGCGTAATGGTCTGGCGACTGTTAGTGGCGCCATTGTGTTGCTGACGGTGCGGGGCACTTATCGTTCTTACGTGAATTTATGGAGGCGCATGCTGAGAGTGGCAATCACACGTTCTATACGCACGCTAGGATGCAAGTAGCCAGTGACGTGCCGCAGATAAATTTTCAGCCAAATTTGTTTCAGAAAACTAAATGAAATCAGTCGGATACTACGTTCGTGAAGGGACTAGGAGAACGTCATCGGTGCTTAGGGAGGACCAATGGCCGCTCAAGTAAAAATCAATTTCGAGAAATGCGAGACTACTAAACGTAGGCGTTTTGACGTAAGCATGATGGGGTCGCGCACTGCATCACAACAATGAGACAAGCCATGTGGCAGAAATGACATGACATGGTCGGCAGGAATTACTTGAAGTACATACTACGTGTTTCGAAATTCTCTTGACGCATGCCGAAATTGCGCAGGGACTAAGGTTACTCATTCACAGACATGTTACAACATGTTCATAAGTGGATATTCAGACATCACTAGGGTCGAGGGGGGCGGCCGCCGCCGCCTGTTTGGTGCGTCGACCCTTACGCACTTGAGCCTACGTTCGATTCCTATATACGAGGAAAATAATTTTCTCGGCCGCATCTCTTTCTAGTCACTGACAATGGTCACAGAGAACTGTCTAGAAAAAGCTTCTCAAACTTGGCCGTTCGGAGTCGGTTTAAAACTGCAGGTCTCTTCCACTCGCGATAGGACAGCACGCACAACACGAGCGGGTGCTGGGAAGCTAGGCACTGGCCCACTGCTTTGGTGTGTGCCTTTTTTACTTTCCTGGCGCCACACTTTGTACTAAATCCGATGTTGCTCCTAAAGTTTTGAAGACAATTCAGCCAACACATTTTTTTCAATTAATGTTTCAACTACAAATTTACCGAAAGAGTTCAGCCAATGTATGTGCAACATTTCTCCCGGTATCGCTTAAAAGCTGGTGACTTTCTTGATTTCTGCTGTCTCTGTTCCACCTCTGGGTAAGGTCCTATTTTCTTAGGTTTGCAAGAAGCTGATCGTAGCCCCTTTGGGCCTTGTAATCAGTGTTCATGCGCATAGCAACCGGTTGCAAAACCAACACTTTGCACATCACTAGTCGCGGTATGGAATTTAACAAAAATAAAAGAAATTAACAAAACTCCAAATCCAACTGGGGTAGATGCAATTATCGAGTGCCTGTCTACTTGAAATGTTGTGACTACTGCACCAATAAGACGGTATATGTAAATTAAATTTAGCTGAGCGTGAGTTTTTGGACTTGGTTCAACCATCTCGTCCCGGGTCTGATCTCCTAGTGGTGGGGGCGGGCAACAGGTCTGGGGTGTAGGAGTAGCCAAGCCTGGCTAACGAAGCGCAACCCCCCAAATGACAAAAAGAAAACGATTGGCCTCGGATATTGCCTAGGCCGGTGTGCCAGCGCCCCATTTGGAGTCAGGCCTGAATGGTGGCAGTATGCGAGCGTCTGGGGGCCGGTCTGTCCCTGTCTGACTTGGTCCAACCACCTCGTCCCGGGCCTGACATCATATTGGTGGGGGCGGGCAACAGGCAGCTGGTCGGGCTTAGTTCGCAGAAGCTACGAGCAACCCAGCAGTGGCCTCGTCAGCCGCTATGGTGGTGGGGGGGAAGTCAACGGACAACGGCATCGAATTAGGATAGGCACATGGAACGTCTTAGGAAAATATCTTTTATGAACACACGATTGCAAAATTGTTTACTGGCTTGCTGAACTCGAGGCTCACGAAGTGGGTTGAGGCAAGAAAAAAGTGAAGTGAGTTTCAAGCGGCCTTCAGAGAAGGTTTCCCTACAGTGGGCCAAATATTCAATCTTACCAACATCGCACAAGGCTACAAATTATATGCTTTTTTCATTGACTTTCGGGCTGCATTTAACGCGATGAATAGGAATTGTCGCAATTTGGTGTCTCATCAAAGTTTTTAAATGTTCTTATCCAGCTCTCGGGTGCTAATAAGCCAGCGGTGTGGAATGGTAACTGACTTTCAGAAAGGTTTCGTGGAGAAATCGGTGGAAAAGAAAGATGTCTTCTGAGTCCACTGCTTCCGAACCAGAGCACTATTGTGTTTTTTTTAAGTGTCCGGGTTCAAGACACGCCAAAGGTGTAGAGGGAGAAAGGGAGAGGATGATATAATGATCCTAGCCGAATCGACAAACCCTGGGTGGGAAGCTACTGCAAACCCAATGGCCTGCGTATCAACAGAGCAAAATCAAAGGTGCTTATTTTCCGGAAAGAAACAGGTCGCATAGCGAGAGCGGAAAAATGGAAGTATGCTGGAGTTGACTTGGAAGTGGTCAGGCCTTGGAACTACTATAAACCATGACCTTTCATTGAAAAAAGCATTTTAAATTGAAGCTTGCTGAATCAACATGGAGAAACCTAATGTCGAATTCGGGGTGGAAGCTGTTATGCGGTCAGTAACGTATCACGGTGCACAAGTATGGGGAGGTAAACATTTCGAGGATGCAGATGAACTCTTGCGCTTCTTTCTAAAAAACAATTGCTTAGACTACCTCAGACAACATCTAACTGCTCAAACTAATTGAGAGTGGAATGTCACCCTTCCTCATATTCACCCTTAAATTAAACATGAGTCCTAAAAGATGGAGGGAATAGATTGACCAAAGCTCTGACAAAAGCACTCTTTTTTTCAAAGACTGGGAAAAAACAGATATAGCATTGCGCTTAATCTAAGCGAAAATGATATTCTCATTTGGAACACTGTGCTGGATGTGGAACAAGCAATCAAATCAAATTAGAAAGCCTTGTACCAGCGGAAAACTTGACGACACGCGTTATAAAGGGTGATTTTTTAGCTATTATCTTTTTGGCAACACTGGTTTGAACAGCTGCCGCACGTTTCGTGTTTTGTTTCACTGTCAAACATCTTCAGTTTGACTTATAATTTAACCATGAATCGTCTTACAAACGAACAGCGCTTGCAAATCATTGAATTTTATTGTCAAAATGCGTGCTCTGTTAAGAAAGTTCATCGCGCGCTTCTTCCATTTTATGGTCAGTTTAGACGAAGCTCATTTTTGGCTCAAGGGTACGTAAATAAGCAGAATTGTCGATTTTGGAGTGAATATCAGCCAGAAGCATTGCAAGAGCTACCAATGCATCCAGAAAAAGTCACAGTTTGGTGCGGTGGCATCATTGGACCGTACTTCTTCAAAGATGATGCGAATCGTAACGTAACTGTGACTGGTGAGCGCTACCGTGAGATGATATCCAACTTTTTTTTTGCTCAAAATGCAAGAGCTTGACTTGCATGACATGTGGTTTCAACAAGACGGTGCCACATGGCACACAGCACGCGCAACAATGGACTTATTGACAGGCGAGTTCGGTGTACATTTTATTTCACGTTCGGGACCGGTCAATTGGCCGCCTAGATCGTGCGATGTAACGCCTTTACACTATTTTTTGTGGGGCTATGTTAAAGCTCATGTCTATACAGACAAGCCCGCTTCAATTGACGCATTGGAAGACAACATTGAAGCATTTATTCGAGAGATACTGGCCGAAATGTTGGAAAAAGTATGCCAAAATTGGACTAAACGGCTGGACCATTTGAGGCGCAGTCAAGGTCAAGATTTGCATGAAATAAATTAGTACTAAATTTCAATGGCAATTCGAGTGAGAGGAGAATTACTTAAGTCAAATTATATGCCCCACCGCGAGGACGTTCCGGTACGATGCAGCTTTTGTAATACTGGTGAGAACGAAGACGTGATGCATTTGCTTGGTACCTGCCCTATCCTGAAGGACATTAGACGAAACTACTACGCAGTCGACCAACTGACGGATGATGTGATATCTATTTCCCAATTTCCGAAAGGAAAAGAATCATCGACGAAGATTTTTAAATGTTTTTACAGCACTTATTTGTTTGATTAAATTACAGTTTGCCTTTTCTATGTAATGCTTTACCAAAATTGTAAAAAATAATTGTCCTATCTGGGCAGGCGGCTCTATGATGCTTAGATGTACATTTCTACAAAATGTTGCTTTAATCTTTCGAGTGAAATAATAAAGTACCTTACAATAAAAAGAACAGTTGTAACAATCCTATTAGACACAATAGAGAGAATACAGGGTTTGCTCATTGCCTCAACAGCCGCAAAATGTTGCATCACTTCTCTTTCTGACTAGCCAGACGAAACAAACAGAAACCCCAAACAAAGCGAAACTTGCAAAATCGAAAACATTGCCATGCATACATCCACAGTCATGCACACATCCACGGTAACGAAAACATTCGTTATATCGAGTGCTTTTTTTCGTACGTTATATAGAGACACTAATGCATTTGGAAAAGGTTTACGTTGTATCGATCATTCGTTATATTTTTGTTTTTGCAAAGAACTTTGGACATTGACCCATGTATGGATTGAAAGATTTTTAGCGCCTACGCCGGAAACCAAATATGTTTTATTAAACTAACCCCCTTGTCCACCGAAGAATTTTCGGGACTCTTTGACAGTCAGTCTTTAAAGTCACTTCCGTCGCTATGGTTGAAGAGCAGGTGAGCCAACTTTCGATCCTAATACAGTCCACCCTCGGTAATTCGAATGGTGGAGCGTGGGAGAATATGAGCTACTCCCCGATGAGTCATAATGCTCATGACACGCATTTCAGCTGTTATCGTTGTTTTATTTTGTTTGTGATTTTGTTTTATTAATATTAACTTGTCTTACTTGCTAGACAAGAGTACTTAACACTAGCTTAACTTACTTAACAGTTGTTCTTATTACTAACATACTGACCCCATGCGGGTACTCTAAGTTAATCTAATTTATATAAATGTGCCTTTCGGCGTAGACTACGTTTTTTTCTTAGCCCTTAATGAAAAACTTTTATTAATTTTTGTTGAAAAATTTGGCGAAACTTAGCTACTTACGTGCTTAACCTACGTTTTACTAACTTACCCTGCCATAAAACTTAAGCCTTTATTAATTGTATCCGCACCAGTACGGACGCGTGCACCAGGGCGTACATGTTATGCCTAACATATGTAAGTTGGCCACTATGGTCAACTATCTGGTCACCAGTGAAATTGCCGTTCTTTGGCAGACTCATTCCTATCTCGGTCGGGGATCGCTCGACTGAACCGAAGAAGATCCTCGTGGGTGCGAGCGACATCCGGTTCGTATTGGAGTCGCATGTCCACTGTTCGGCGTTCGACATGGAACATCACAGGGCCTGTATCCGCCTGTATCCTGTATTAGGACAACCGTGTCTAAATAGAGGAATGCTTCGGGAGGAATACCGCCTTTCATGGTACATAAGCCCCAACGATCAGACTGTTGGAAGAAGTCCTAGCTCGTGCAATGCGCCTTCTAATCAGCTTAATAATAAAATGATCTATCCTGTTCACGCTTGCCTTGTTGTACAGGACTTCGTTGGGATAGTAGCTCTTATCGTTGTTGTCTTGGGTGCATGTCCAATCTTGTCTCAAGGCAGTTGTGATCTGATCACCGGCAAGTAAGGTCGTAGTGGTGAGTCAATACTACACCACCCTAGTTCCAACATCCAAACACGGAGGTCGTAAATTTTAAACAACCTTTAACAGACAAATAAATAAGTTTTTAACCAAAGAAATGAACATTTGTTTAACAAAACACAAAAAAAGTTACAGCTGCTTACAAAATTGACATTTTTGAATTATAAGAATTTAAGTCTTCGAATTAGTTAAGCGTTCGAATTATCGAGTGTCTGACAGTGAGCGCGGTTGTACAGTAGTGTGGATAGCCCTGCAATTCGATGTCGTCTTGGACATATGTAACCCCTCCCACCAGCTGATGCGACCTGCAGTTTTAGACCGACTCTGAAAAACGAAGTTGCTGAAGCTTATTCAAGCCAAAGTTGCTTTCTGGGAACGTTGAGTCTGTCGAAAGAGGTAGAACCGTGAATTACTAATCTTTTGAGTCAGAAATTGGACCTAGACACCAAGACAGGCCGGTCCGTTTTATCTTCTCGAAACCATCGCGGTTCCCACTGCCACAACAATCCAATTTTCCTACACATATAAAAAACTGCTAAATACAAATATTCACCTCAAACTTTGAAGCCGCAGCCGACGGTCCACCGCGTGAAACCTCAAAACCACCCACAAAGCTGTGTACGCCACGAAATTCACTCTCTTCCTTGTGAAACTAGTGAAACCAGAAAAGTAACGACTTCAGGAAAATGTAATCAAGAATTCTAGTGAATTTTATTTAATTGAGCCACGCTCAGTGAGTTCCCCGCGCACAGTAGTCCGTATCTAATATCGCTTTGGATACATTCTCAAACGTCCAATCGACTCGCGGTGAACATGAAGAAATTTAATGCTTTCATGAGCACATGCTCGATGCGAGGAAGACGAATGTTGGTCGCTCGCACGCATACGTACATGTGTACACACATCATTTAGCAACCGCAGACGTGTGGTGATCCGATATTATTTAACACTTCAGCCAGATCAGTCGGAGAGTGAGTGAATTCATTTAAAGGGGTCTTGTTGTCTTTGCAGGGTCAAACAGAAAGCAAGAAAAGCTCAAAGAAGGCTGGCGCGCCCGACAAGGAGACAAAGGGCACAGCCATGTCCTTTGGATTCCGCAAGAAACTCCACGGCACACCGAAGAAGTCGAAGAATCTTCAAAAACAGAAAGAAATGCTGGAGAAGAACACATCTCAGCACGGCGGCGGTGGTGGGGATGAGAAGACGAAGCAGAAGCTCAATACAGAAACTGTGATAGCGGCGAACACCGCTGGAGTGGGGGAGGACTCAAAGGTAGCGACACTCCAGCAGAACAGCGATAAGAATGGCAACACAGGTGAGTGGTGAATCTTAATTTTTCAGCTGTGTCATGTTTTTCTTCCTTCTTCTGCGGGTCCTTTGTCTGATTTATGACCTGGTTTCGTTCGTGTTTATTGTTCGACGATTCACGCTGGCGACTGTGCGCAAATTGCGTGTTGACGCGCAGAGACTGACGATGATTTCAGCGATAACACTATCGCTATGGTGGGGAGCTTCAGCCTGATGTTTTATTGCGAAGAAAAATGGGTACAGTGTGTGCTGCAAGTTGAGGCCCGGGTGGCAACGTGAAGGTCCACCATAACCGGGATTGTATCTCCCTTCAGACGACTATTCGTCTCTTTCCTGAGCAGGAATACGGTTCGAGAATTTTTAATTCAAGTCGCTGGCACCCACAGTGTGGACCAAAACCTCACCTGGACCGGAGTACCGCGTTTTCCCATTCGAAAGAGCCCGTGATCAAATTCCAAAAATGTTCCACCTCAATTCTGAGTCATCTGATTCTTGACATGATGTCCCCTCACTTGCACGACGCACTGTAAAACCAATCAATTGTGGAATTTGTCCGCTGTCCGTATCTACAGAACTCCAATCGTGCATTACAAGTTACAACCCAATCGAGTGTCATTGACGCTCCTCTAGCGCTTCATCTATCACGGCTTCATTTTGTGAATTGTATTTTTAGAAACTACCACCACGGCACTGCCACCACAGGGAAGTACAGCCACCACCCCAGTGATTACATTTGAGAAGGTTGGACCGGGGAAGGCGGCCCACCATCAAGCAGTGCCATCGGCAACCCAAGGAGTGGTCGCAGCCGACAAGACAGGCGGCAGTCGTGCCATCATCAGCACAACTGCTACAACCGGTGCCGTCAACCGCAGCAATCGTTTCGGCTTCAAAGGAACAAACACAGTGCGACCAGCGTCGACAGGAATCACTCCCAGGTACCAGAGTGATTTTCAAGATAACCTCGACAACAATAACTACAACCAAGTGGGCAGCAACAACAACTACAGCTACAACAACAGCAACAACAACATCAACTCCACAAGTAAGTCTGCCATCAGCCACCTCGCACCGGGTGTGAACGTGACTGTGTCTATTTTCGTTCATTGAAATCGATTTTTGTTTTCGTTTATCTGTGTGCGTCCCTCCTGCCCTCCGTCTGTCGTGTCACAGTCAAGCGACGATCGAAGAGCGCACATTCTGGCCGTGCAATGACACCGAATCTATCGAATCTTGACGAGCAGCGCCAGGAACAGGCCCAACATCAGCAGCTCTATGAATCAAGGTATCAGCCACATGCTCCTAAAATAACTCAGAAATCACTCAACTACCACAGCAACGAGTACCAGCGAAGCAGGCTACAGTTCCTGCAGCAACAACCACAGCAGCAGCAGCAGCCGCAGCCGCAGCAAACGCACAGGCCGACACCATGCCTCGTGAATCCACCTCAGTACACGTTCGTCAACACTGGAATGCACACAAATGTTATGTAAGTTGAGCGAAGCGGCCGCCTGCCTTTGTTCCGTTTCGAATTTTGCACATTCTCTAACGCTGCCATCCACGCACAGTGTCCGACCAACACCGCGACCACCAACAGCGGCATTTTCACGGTTCACTTTACAGACGACGAGTCTGCCCAAGCCCGAGTACCCGGTCCCGATTCGAGTGAACAGCGGTTCGACATCGACACCAGCTGGCGCATCGGCTGCATCCGGCGAGGCCGCAGCTCCGATGGACCAAAAGACCGCCAAACAAATGGCCAACAACAATCGCAAGGGATTCCAGGGAAGTCGGGAGATATCAGCTGACTCGGGCATCGCCAGTCTGGATACGACACTGGCCGAGAATCCGCCGGCTCCGGGCTCGCCCAGAAGGAACCGCAGTCGTCCGCGAAATCTGCAGATGGTCCTGAGTGGCCGGCACAAGTTTGAGGTCCGCGACCTCGAGGATCCGTTGTCCAGTGAGAGTGCCGTGGAGCCGCTGGCCCTGCCAAAGCTGCCGAGTGTATTCTCGTCGGACAACCAGACGGTGCCACTGAGTGGCCTCGTGCGGTCCAACACGGTCCTGAACAGGGAGGCATTCTTCCGATCGACTGGCTCGACGACAGATGAAGCAGGTTTGTAGTGCTTGTAGTCGCTCCGTGCTTGTGTGGGTGTACTAAGTGGGAACCCTTGTTTTTTTTCTGCTTTCTTCCTCTTTAGACTCCTCGGAGAGCGGCCGCCTCAAAGTGCACAAGAACACATCCGACAGCGAAGGTCTGGAGGAGGAGAAACTATTTTTGGACCGATCCACTTCGGAGAAGAGTGCCAAAGTAAGTAATCCGTGGGGGAATGCGTGTCTGTGCCGAGGAGGCTCGCACTTAAGTGCTACCGCTTGTGGGATAGGTCAAGTGATGAACATCTGTTCGGCGGAGGGACTGGGAGATAAAATTATTTTATTGCACGCGTCACTTGAAGGGCCACAGTTTGACTGGGGTGAAATTCGTGCCGAAGAACCTGATCTCAGTGAAATCGAAGAGTTTCGTGTGCTTGCGATCCTTAGATTAGGAAACTTTGGCCCCGATAATTTATTTCGGAACTCGGGTGTTTCTGGGAAATTTGTGAATATGGGCGGTTTAAAAATTGTGAGTGACTGACCAAACCGGGATCGGGAACAGTAGACTAGAATAGACAGACCCGATGAAGGCTAGGTTCGTGGTAGAAAACGTACTTACTTCTAAAAGCGGTAAAAAGGTGGATGTAATGAAACCTTGATGGTTCGATGGGTTCGCTCAGATCACAGGCTTTTAAACAACGGCGTTTCGGTGATGTCACTCTTCTCAGGTCAGCGGCTCATGAGTCTGAGCAAAGGCTGCTTCCAAACATTTACGGTCGCAGGACGCAGCTTTCAATCATCAAGTCTGCGTTGGCCTGCATTGCCGATCACACGATGCTTGTGCGGGAGGTTTGGTCTTTCTTTCCTTTTCGAACGAAGAGTCTCGTATTCGCTAGAGTATTGGTGTTCATTCACTCAATGGAGCCTTGGTTTCCGGACTACATACATCCAAATCTACAGCCAAAGCTTATAGGGGTCGCGGGTGTCTTCTCTCCCGTCTTCTCAATAAACAGCCTAAACCCATAGAATCCGTTACGTTCTATGGGCTTGTGCCTTAAGGGCGTTATTCAATAAACTGTGTGGTGGAGAAGGAGAAGTCATTGGAAAACACATGGCATGACAGTCGTCCCAAGGGCTTCTGATCAGTCAACAGACAATCGCGACACTTGATGTCAGTCACTCCTACTTGTTGGTCCTCGTGGCGTTCGGATTTCCCATAGTCTAGGGATCATTACTTATCCTCCTCTGAACAACTTCTGAACTTGGTCAGTTTTATACGAGAGCACACAGGAAGATGACATTTAATTGCTTGTGCGTCTTTTAACTCGTGCTTTTGTGTAAAAATCATGACGTTTCTCTTAAATGTCCAGCACCCGTTGGCCCAATTTCAAAATGTCGCTCTTCAGTAGGAAATGAAGCCGAATTTGTGGGATGTCTGCGAAATGAAGATGAATTTGAGGAAGATGGGAAACGTAAATGCTCTGTCCTGTCACGCTCCTCCTTTCCACTCGACACTTAGCTGTTAGCTAAGAGGGTTGCTTGGCATTTGAGTCATTCGCCTACTTCCACAATGTTGCGTCAATTTGGGGAATTCGTGCTTACTTTGCTCGGAAATATCGTACAGCACATCGGTGTGGATGGAGGAGACCTCGATCTTGTAGACCAGCTTTGACATATACTCCAGACCCTTTATCCAAAAAGTATTGCAGAGTGATTACGAGCAGACTCAGCTCCTGTGATCGTCTTTAAATGTTCCTCAATACCACTCTTAGTGAAGGCACGTGAAAAGGCTCCACACTACGAGTCTGCTTAAATTTATCGAAGGGCTCCACTGTCGTAGACGTGTTCACTTGAATGACATTACCGTCGTCACATGGAAAGGTTCCCAGACGGACCTACCATCCTTCTTATGATCTGCAGACTTTATTGGCCAACACATCAGTGATCTGAGCGAAACGATCGTCAATGACAGCAACAAGTGCCAAATCTTAAGCCAAACAGAGAATTTCGAAAAACCTTCTCCATTCCTTCTGACACTCACTAATGCCACTTCTGATAACATTGCAGCATCA